>CM042686.1:370228824-371562158 GCA_023614405.1 Avena insularis | reverse complement strand
AAATATAAAGACAAATGGTGCATCGGATCTGCCAGTATGAGCACTAGGTCCCTGGAGCTGGTGGTATTGTTGGAGCGAACCAGAATGCTACGTTTGGCCGTCTGTCATTCTCCATCAAATCGTATGACCCCACTGATGAGCCAATTGTAGGCCCCCTCCCCCGACATGGATTCGGCTCCAGGTCGGATCTGGAGTGTCAAAATGATAGGCGCGTGAGTGTGCAGCAAACACACAGTCTGCTATCAACACTGGAAGTGCTGGCACCTCAGCAACAACACCAACATTTTCTTCCTAGACTCCAGCAGCAACCTCAACAGGTATTTCATCAGCTTCACCAGCAGCATCCTCAGCAGGTATTTCGTTAGCTTCACCAGCAGCAGCATTAGCAAGTATTTCATCGGCTTCACCAGTAGCAACATCACCAAGTATTTCGTTAGCTTCACCAGGAGCAGGAGCAGCTAGTTCTTCGTCAGCTCCACCACCACCAGCAGCATCAGGAGCCAGGCTGCCTGATCAATTACAGGTTCAACAGCTCCAGGGGCTCCGACAAACAAAGGGTGGTTGATCCCAAGAAACACAGATTGTCCCTTCAGATTGTCGACTCTGCTTCAGACTTGCTACACTAGGTCTTTGGATGGGCATGCGGACCTCGAGAAAACATGACACCACAGCGATGGGTATGAAGAAAGTTGTGTCCCCATATGTTCTATTGCATCACCAACGCTGTTTAGTGCTCCCCTGATATGAATCCACATGAGTTCAACATCCTGTTTCGTGTCGCCTCCGAGAGGTGCCAGGAACCAGCACCGTGTCCCAAGTTCAGCATCTGCTGCTGCATCTTCGATGACCGGAGCTGGAATGATTCGCGAGGCTGCGTGGGTACCTGCGTGTTACTTATAGTCAGTAAGCAGAATTTGAATGGGATTTTACATGCTATATGACACCATGACTCACCCCAGAAGGACGACTCCCAAACATGCACGTCGCCGCTAGGTTCCGTGACCGCATAAATGTGTTGCGGTTTGTTCAAATGGTAGCTAGAGGTGAAGACGGTGTCGACATACTTCTCCGGCCGCAGGAAGTCATCACGCAAGACTGTCCATTCCTTGTCTTCGGGGCATCTAATGAATGTGATTGCCTTGTCAAACACCGCTAAGAGGTCATACTCCCAGGTCTTCCACACCTCCCGCGGTCTATGTGGGAGATGTACCTTCAGGAGCTCAAATACTGCCATATTGAACCTGTAAGCGAATTCGGAAATGGGCGGCGGCCACCCATTGTTGAATGCAGTGATGTCGACACCCTCCAAAGATGGCAATGTAAATCTCAACGATCTATAGCCATTTTTTAGACTCCAAGTACTCCCATCCTGGGATAAAAGGACCAACCACTTTCTGTTGCCACCCACCCAGTTATGGTCATCTCCCATTTCCGTCTCTTCTTATTCCTTGATATTCACCACTACTGATTCTGACCACTTATCCAGCAGCATCAGTTTTGCATGAATATTCTGCAGAGTTTGTTGTCATTTGGCACAATCACCTAGCATGGATTCCATTGCAAATACAATTTGACAACTCGACCTTCAGATTAAAGTACCCAAAATATTGCCTAAATACGAGTGTCTCCTCAGATATCGCGTAAATTGTTCCTGTGTCACTATGAAGATACCCAATATATGGAGTAGGAGCAGAGCCCCCAGAACAAACTCTTGACGATGATCATAAACAGCTCGGGGCATAACAGCCTTAAATCTTCTAATCTATTTGTTTTTATTTTAGGAAACAGAATATCACCTAGTAGGCATTCCATTGCAAATCAAAATTGACAACTCGTCTATCACCTAAAGTAAGACTGTGTCACTACGAAAATACTAGAATATCAAGTACGAGGAGAGCGTCCGCTGTACAAATTAGTCTTAAATGGTTCAATTTGTTCAAACTACGCGTGCAGACAACACGTTCGATGAAAGGAACATAGGATTCCGATGAGAGTTCAGCACATATGAATCAACGATATGACTGAACAAATAAGCAAGATACTGGAACTTACGTGGCCATCGCGGTCGTTTGGCCATTTGCTGGTATCAGGGTAAATAAGGTCTGGCGTGTCGAACGGTTGTTCGTCCATGTCCTGCATCGTGAAGCGGTAGCCAAGGATGCAGCGAGCGAGGCGGCCGACAGAGATGATGTCCGACCCCGTGGCGATCCTGTGCATGTTCGCGGCGCTGAGGTTCGGCCATCCCCAATCCTCGCGATGGCGGTCGCCCTGGCCATCCGCGTCGTCATCGCATGCCTTTCGCTTCACCCTGCTACTACCCCAAGCTCTACCCATAGCGGCAAATGGAGTCTGGAATCTGGTAGATTAATGGAGGCGTTGTGATAAGGAGATTCAAGAGGGGATGGAATCAGGGATAGGGGCCGTTGTTCGAGTAGGGAGTGACCCAGTGAGGAACCGCCGCCGCCACCGGTTCTCGTCTGCGTGGAAGACAAAGAAGGGGGCGTAATTATTGAGGGCGCACACTGGAACCGTCTAGAGGAAGTGAAAAAATAAATCGTAAGAGAGAGAAATGTGCGGCCCGCCTGTCAGTGAGTGAAGGCCGGCATGCGCAAACGTGACTACGTTTGACTTGGATCGTGCATGGCAGACCTCGATTCCACCGCATGCAAGTGGCATCGAACTAATTTTAGGCAACGCTAGCGTTGATGTGTAAAACCACCGTTTTTTTCCACCTTCACCCTACTACGAACGGTTGTGCACCATTCCAGATATTAGTAAGGGCGGTTCCAATATTTCACTTCTCCGTCTCGTTTCCTCCTCCACGGCCTCATCGTCTTTCTCATCCACGGCCTCATCCATTTCCTCCGCCACGGCATCACCCTCTTCCTCCGTATGCTTTCCCTCTTGCATGTAGTCATGGACTTTTCGGATGTCTGAAACGCTGGCAGGCAAGCGACTGCGTACTTCGACATAGAAGTACATGGCAGGAAGAAGATCAATGTCGTCTACACCACCAACCTTCGGACGGTGAGGAACACTCTGAATAATTACACGAGTTGGTTGCGGTTCGAAGAAAATAGGTTCATAGGTCTCGACCTCGAGTATAGCCGCAATCACCATAGGATCGCCATGGTGCAACTCTCCATGAAGGGGCACGTCCTCGTATAACAGCCTTTTTGCAAGATGGGGGCTGACGGGATCTATAGAATTTCTGTCTTTTTGTTCCTGCACCGTCTGTTTGCAAAAGTTATTGCTATATTATTTGTTTGAATTCATTTTCATGCAGGCGGGGCAAAAGGATTAGGAATATGTTTCATGACTTTCTCGTGAACCAGCACGTAATATTTACTAGTGTTGACTTCACGAATGACACTAAACGGCTTGAAAGCCCGACTATCAACATTAAAATCCCAAAGGAGTGTGGAGTGGACATCTAGAAAATTTACTAGATCCTAGGGACGAAGGGCGGCAGGGCCGATATGGCCGATCTTGCCTCCGAACTCATCGACCCGTGGTACGCTGACTTGAAGTGCAAATTGCTGAGATGTTCGTGGAGGCGTTTAGGGCACGATTACTAGGAGGATAAGCCCTTTTTTGAACCTAATCTAAAGTATGCTGCAATTGACGGGTATGTTAGCCACGAGTTGCACCGCTAGATTGTAAAATCTCGTTCCAGGCATCGCATCATTGAACCACCACCAAGGCAGGTTGTTTGCCCCACATGCCGGCTTGTAGATGAATCTACAAGCCGGGGCAAGTGACCAAAGGCATCCTAGGATCGGTTGCCTTCTCCAACAGGCTGTGATATAGACTTTTAGTGCATGATTGTTGTGTTTGTATGGGGCTTGTTATGTTTATGAAAACATGTTATTTCAGAAGTACACTATGTGAGAAATTACGAACTGTTGTGCATTACCTTTGTCAAACTATAATCTGGGTTTGGTTATGACTGTATCCTTCGCTATAATCTGGGTTTGGTTATGACTTACGACTGTATCACACCTTATGCATGCCAATCTTGGATTCTGTCGCATGCAAATGGCACATACAAAATTTTTAAGTATGAATGTTGACCATACAAAAGGGGGAAATATAATTCTTACAGGTTAACTACCTAATAGCATAGGGATCATATGAGCTCGGTTCTTACACACAGAATGCTTAGAAAATACATGCGAGATAAAATACAGGCGAGATAAAACTAGGAACGAAATGCGAAACTAGTAGTGGTAAGCAGCACACTCACCCACCCGCCAGATCCTGTTGAGCATCTCGTAGCAGACATATGCGTCCCTGGCTGCGTACTTGATCGCATCGTAATTCAGGTGCCTCCACTCCCATCACTCGTGTAGGTGCTTTGGGAACTCGACTTTCATGCCGGTGTACTCGGGGTCGATGATGTCGGCAGCGAGTCTAGCCATGTCGGCTTTCCCTGTATCGCCATCCAGGTACCTCCACAAATGTTGGAGATCGACGTGATTGACAACATGAACAAGAAGATCCCGCTCTAGCTTCAGAGTGTCATTCTTGATGTCGACGCTGGCGAAGTAGATCTCCCTCATGTGTAGGAACTCGCGAAGCTCCGGGCATATAGATTTGGCCCTACATACATGGTATAGGAGGCAGTGGTTGTGCATGGACAGCTACAAAAGCGCCACCCTCTTCCAATCTCCGGTATACTCGAGGTCAAGGCCGATGATCTTGTACCTATCCATCGGCTCCTGTAACCACTGCTCTTACATTGCGATGACCTTGGCAACCTCCGCTGACGCATTTATCTAGACGATCGTCAGCTTGGTATTGCCATGGGCGGTGACGGTGTACTCGTCGGTGAAGCTCCCGTCGCCGAACACGCCATACTCTGCGTCCATGGTAGCAGCTAATGCGGCGGCGGTGGCCTTGGGTCGGTAGCGGTGGCTAGGACTGGGAGTGGCGGTTGAGTGATCTATTGCGGTGGTATGGCCCGGCGGAGGCGGTGCCTGCAGCAGCGTCGATGGTTCTTGCGGTGGCTGTGGTGGCGTGGAAGGAAGGAGTTGGGGATTTTTGCACAGTGATGTGCTATGGAGACGGAAGGCGATGCTTAAATTGTGTTTACCAATATTCCGGTCATACCCAAGGGGAAGAAAGTTTGACCGGGCGAGCACTGTTGGTTTCCAATCCTAGCGATTAAATTTGGTGACCGTCCCGGTAGGCGATGGGACGGGTGTGCGACGTGGCTTTGGCATGGCAGAGACCGGTCACGCAGACCACCGTCTCATTGCTTATTCCGCAGCGGGTGCGCGGTGCTGACATGACGTAACGTGACATGACAGAAGGAAGTGTACAGCTATTGTTCCCAACATGTTTAAGAAGTGTAAGCATAGACATGGACCTAGCATCCCTGCACCCCGAGGCAGCCGCTCAGGCCTGCCAATTGTGCAAAGCTTGCAATTTCCTTTCTTTAATTTGGTGATTTTGTCCAAAATTTGCCAAATTGAAGATCGTTTGCCCATGCTTCTATAAGTTTCTGTGTAGGCAACTTGTGTAAGCATGCACGATCAAGCAACTTTGCAACACATGTGTCGGTGGAAAAGCAAGAGGTTTCAACGCACCACATAGTTTAGGGATTTCTATTTTCCCCAGCAAAAGTGGTTCCATATTTACTTTTTGGCTTTTGGAACTAGTTCCCTACACTGTGGAGGTGGTTCCAAATTGAGCAAAAGAGGGAACCAGAGCAAGAGGGTGCTCCGATGCCAAATGTGGTTCCAAATTGATTAGCCAACCTGTGTGTGACATGTGTCCTCTGCTCTCATATCTTTAGACAAAAATAAGGCTATTCTTGTCAGCGGTGGGACCGCATGGTGCAGGAATTTAGAATAGCTACATTGTGGAGCTCTAGCCAAATTGCATTGTAAAGCCAAATTCAGCTTCTTGTCTGATTTAGCTATAGCAACATTGTGGCTCCCTTAGTTTGTCCTCACTTTTGCCATTCCTCCATTCCGAAGCCCTCCCATGCGCTCGAAGGGGGTGCCGTCTGGTCAAAGGCTTGGCTGTTACATGCGCCCCGACGCATAAATTTGAAGTTTTTTTTTGGTTATTTGGCCTTTTTAAGAGCGCCTTTTCCCCTCTCTCGCTAACAGTTGTGTTTTTTTGCCCAAAAAGGTAGTGAATCTAGAGAAGCTTCTCTCGTCATTCATTGTTCCTTTTGCCCTCGTTTTTCCCCAATCTGGTAGCAAATCTAGAGCAGCAAAACTAACCAGCACCATAAATAAATTCAGTAAACAGAGAAGATGTAGATAAAGCAGCTAATATAGGTTATACAGTACGATACTTAACGAGGTTCGACAATTAGGATGCTCAGCAGCAGCTGATAGGTGCAACATAACAAGACAAAAGAAGCTATTTTACAGCAGCAGCAACAGCTAATCAGTGGCCCCTCATGGCCTCTGCCATGAGGGCCTCCGCCTCCTCCCTCTGGTGCCTCCTCCACTTCTTGCTGCCCAGTCCCTTGACCTTGGGCGCCTTGGGTTTGATCGAGGGCATGCGACCCTCCTTGATAGCCATGTTCTAGAGGTTGCAGAGGTGAAGACCGAGCGCCTGGTGCTTGGCTATGAAGTCGTGGACGTCCACGGACTCGCCATAGGTCCTCACGTCCTCGGCATGCTTCACGAGGGAGTTGAAGTCCGTGGCGCGGAGCCTCCTGGTGGGGTAGAAGGGGCACCTATACACGTCGCCGAAAAAGAATTTGTTGTAGTGGCCGGACTTTAGCCTCCTCAGCACATGACGAGTCTTGGTGTACTTGGACTCATCGTCACTGCGTACGTCGCTACTATCCTCCTATTGGAAAAAACAGTAGAGTGCAATAAGGACATGATTGAGATACTTTGATTATCGGGATTGATTATTTGCATAAATTAACCGATTGAGATCTCCTGATTATTCTCCAAATCTCAAACCAAATAGAATACTAATCCCAACTACGAACAGGGGATTCATTGAAAATCAAGATCTAACACAAGACGATTAGCTATTGTAAAAATACGAACAGCCGAGCCCTAATAACATACGATCTAGCATCCAACGATGGGAACATGGGAAGAATAAGGGAAGGGGAGAAAACCCTGGTTACCTCCGACCATGGGTCATCGATGCTGGTGTCGTAGGGGTTCTCCGGCCTTATGTAGACAACCTCCTCGTAGGGGTCCCAGCCGAGCGGGATCTGTCCGAGACCGGCAGGGGCCTCCTCGCCAGTGACTCTGGCGGATCTTGAGGGGACAGGGGCAGAAAGTATGGGGCGGGGCCTGACGGGACGGGGCTCTCATTGGCGGCCTTGGAGTCGCCGATGGCCACCATGCCGTTCTTCTCCACCACCGGCGTGGTTGGGGTTTTCTTGGGGGTTTGTAGAAGGTGATGGGACAGTGGAGACGGTTGAGTGAGCGAGTGCGTGATGAGTGGGAGTGGAGAGGCCTCTATTAAAGGAGAAGGGAAGCGATGTTTCGTTGCACTACCATGCACCGTGTCACGTTCTTGGACGTGCCAGCCTGCGTGTCACTTCTGCCCGTGCACCACACAATGCGTCTGCATGATCCGTTTCTTCCCTCATGTCTAACCCTGGCGATTTAGTTGTACTCAGTTTTGCCCTCGAGCGGAACACTAGCAGTTTGGTTCCATTTTGTAAATCATTTTCTATTTTCTATTTGAATCCCTTTGTCAGTCTTGCCCTTGGTTTTTAAGTTCTACTTAGTTTTGCCCTTGGTTTTTAAGTTCTACTCAGTTTTGCCCTTGGTTCTTAAGTTCTACTCGGTTTTCTCCTCTCTTTGTATCCATCTCTCGCACCTGTGCTCATCTTCGCTACTACGCTCTGATTGGTCGAGACAGTTGTCACACAGATCGTGCCCACCAATCGTTGATCCTCTGTGATCTAGCGGATAGGATAACCCTTATATCTATTGGGGGCACCCCTCTATCCATGCAAAATAATGAGTATGCCACCGGAACTTTAACACCATAAATAGATGAACTTGAATATAATTTGAAGGGTACGAAAATAGAAATCCTCATAGTTTAAGGGTCTAGAAATGGTAAGAGAACAAAAAATTATTAGTGGCCGGGCCAGCATAGTGACGGATTGGTCGGGTAGAAGTTGTTGATTCCTAAGTAAGGGGACACTAGGCCGGTCTTGACATACTCCCGCAGGAATTTGCTATAAGCAGCATGCTTAGCCTTGGTCACCGACTTGTGTTTACTAGCCGGGATTTTACCGATGCCAACCACATGCGGAATCAAGCTAGCAATCCTCAGGTTGACTCCTTTCTTACAGAAAGGGAACATGAGCTCCCTAAGTCGAGTGCGGAAAGGGATTATCCTGCCTTGAGCTTCTTCATGACATGGCGGCTCTTGTTGTCCCAGTTCTCCTTGTCAGAGTCCATCTCACTTCAATCTACCTGTAATGTATGAAATTCAAACCGATATGAGCAAAATAATAAATATATATTCCTACCACCATTCCGAGTTACTTTCGATGCAATAACATGTCTATACAGGTTCAGCAGTTCATTACGGTCGTCTCCCTAGCTCGCTCCTAAATTAATGTGGTTTGTGTTCTTGATAACTTATTAATAAATAAATAATATGGATTTATTCAGAACATACTAGATCTCTCCATGTACCGGTTCGTATGTTGCATCTAATCATTAGGACTAGATTATTTTATGAAACCAGGATAGATTAAGCTCGAGCAGAAAATATAAAACATGTAGAAATAGATGTACCTCCGGGTACACGAGCGGAGTGTGTTCGTCGAACTCCACGCCCTCATCGGGGAGTCGTCAGCATTGACGAGCACATGGTCCCCCAAGGTGTTGAAGTGCACGTCCTCCTCGCCTTCTGCTACATGATGCTCCTCCAGATCTGCAGCATGAAGCACCACCCCGGCGGCGATGCCCGCACACTCACCCCCACGCACTGGTTTCATGGAGAAGGTCCGTGCCTATACGTTCAAGATTGTGGGGTTTTGCTAGATAGGGAAGAGAGAGGAGTGGATGAGTGCGAATGGAGGACCCGATAGGCTAGGTTTTTAATGCGGGGATGTTTAGGCCTCTTCGAGGGCCCCGGTAGGCAGCTCTTCTGGCTGCGGCTGCCGCGTGGAAGGTTCGTGTGGTGGGGGCCTGTCGGAAGTGAGAGTGAGGGCACGCTGCATAGTAAAAATGGTATAGCCTGTGGGCCGTGGATGACCTGTTGCCATGTAGTAGACTTGTAGCCTTTGCAGACTAGATTAAACGTGACATGACCACTCGATGACTTTTCCATGGACGACATCGTGTTCCTTCTTGTAGAAGTCTCACTGAGGGAGACGTCAGTGATGTCTCGTGTTGTCCTGTGAAGGGCACAATGTGTGCAACGAGCCTCGTTGGATCACACAGGATCAACGGTTGGTGCGCATGATCCGCGTGACAACTGTGAGAACCAATCAGGGCGTAGCAGACATAGTGGGCACAGGTTTGGGCTTCTACGAAAGAGAGAGAGGGGGCAAAACTGAGTAGTATCAAAAAAACAAGGGCAAAGCTGAGTAGTATAAAAATGGAAAGTGAGTGTCTTTTACAATGAAATACATCATGGCATACATCAAATTATGCCAAGATAGATCCACTAGAGTTCATTGCATGTTTGTTCTTTTCCATAAACCACATGGATCAACCAATGTCATTGCATGTGTTTTATTGTCACAAACCACATATGGACCAACCAATGTCATTGCATGTGTGTTCCTGTCATGAACCACATATGGATCCACCAGTGTTCATTGCATTTGTGTTCTTTCCACAAACCACATATGTATCCACTAGAGTAATTGCATGTGTGTTCTTTTCACAACCAACATATGGATCAACCAATGTCATTGCATGTGTGTTCTTTCCACAAACCACATATGGATCCACCAATGACATTGCATGTGTGTTCTTTTCCACAAACCACATGGATCAACCAATGGCATTGCATGTGTGTTATTGTCACAAACCACATATGGATCAACCAATGTCATTGCATGTGTATTCCTGTCATGAACCACATATGGATCCACCAATATTATTACATGTGTGTTCATTCCACAAACCACATATGTACCCACTAAGTAATTGCATGTGTGTTCTTTTCCACAAACCACATATGGATCCACTAGAGTCATTGCATGGGTGTCCTTTCCACAAACCACATATGGATCCACTAGAGTCATTGCATGTGTGTTCCTTTCACAAATTACATATGTATCAACCAATGTCATTGCATGTGTGTTCTTTTCATGAACCACATATGGATCCACTAGAGTCATTGCATGTGTGTTCTTTTCACAAACCACATATAGAACCACTAGAGTCATTGCATGTGTGTTCTTATACTAAAACCAGCAAGAGTCATTGCATGTGTGTTCTTTCCACAACCCACATATGGATCAACCAATGTCATTGCATGTTTTTTCTTTCCATAAACTACATATGGATCCACCAATGTCATTGCATGTGTATTTTTTTCCACTAGCCACATGGATCAACCAATGGCATTGCATGTGTGTTATTGTCACAAACCACATATGGATCAACCAATGTCATTGCATGTGTGTTCCTATCATGAACGACACATCGATCCACGAATGCCATTGCATGTGTGTTATTTCCACAAACCACATATGTATCCACTAGAGTAATTGCATGTGTGTTCTTTTCACAAACCACATATGGATCAGCAAATGTCATTGCATGTGTGTTCTTTCCAAAAACCACATATGGATCCACCAATGTCATTGCATGTGTGTTCTTTTCACAAACCAAAAATGGATCCACTAGAGTCATTGCATGTGTGTTCTTTCCACAAACCACATATGGATCCACTAGAGTCATTGCATGTGTGTTCCTTTCACAAACCACATATGGATCGACCAATGTTATTGCATGTGTGTTCTTTTCAGAAACCACATATGGATCCACCAATGTCATTGCATGTGTATTCCTTTCAGAAACCACATATGGACCCATTAGAGTCATTACATGTGTGTTCTTATACTTAAACCAACACTAGAGTCATTGCATGTGTGTTCTTTTCACAAACCACACATGCCTTCACCAGAGTCATTGCATGTGTGTTCTTTCCACAAACCACACATGGATCAACCAATGGCATTACATGTGTGTTCTTTTCACAACCCACATATGTATCAACCAATGTCATTGCATGTGTGTTCTTTCCACAAACCACATATGGATCCACCAGAGTCATTGTATGTCTATTTTATCCACAAACCACATGGATCAACCAATGGCATTGCATGTGTGTTATTGTCACAAACCACATATGTATCAACCAATGTCATTGCATGTGTGTTCTGTTCACAAACCACACATGGATCAAAAAATGTCATTGCATGTATGTTCTTGTCATGAACAACACATGGATCCACCAATGTCATTGCATGTGTGTTCTTTCCACAAAACACATATGTACCCACTAGAGTAATTGCATGCGTGTTCTTTTCCACAAACCACATATGGATCCACTAGAGTCATTGCATGTGTGCTCTTTCCACAAACCACACATGGATACACCAGTCATTGCATGTGTGTTCTTTCCACAAACAACACATGGATCCACCAGAGTTATTGCATGTGTGTTCTTTTCCACAAACCACATGGATCAACCAATGGCATTGCATGTGTGTTATTGTCACAAACCACATATGGATCAACCAATGTCATTGCATGTATGTTCTTTTCATGAACCACACATGGATCCACCAATTCCATTGCATGTGTGTTCTTTCCACAAACCACATATGTATCCACTAGAGTAATTGCATGTGTGTTCTTTCCACAAACCACATATGTATCCACCAGAGTAATTGCATGTGTGTTCTTTCCACAAACCACATATGGATCAACCAATGCCATTGCATGTGTGTTCTTTCCACAAACCACGTATGGATCAACCAATGTCATTTCATGTGTGTTCTTTTCATAAACCACATATGGATCCACTAGAGTCCTTGCATGTGTGTTCTTTTCACAAACCACATATGGATCGACCAATGTCATTGTTGGGTCCGCAGCATAGAAAACAAAAAAATTCCTACGGTGTGAACTACACGCCAAGATCTATCTACTAGGTACAAAGCAACGGGTGGACATACATCCAACGAGAACTTACCATCGTAGACAACGAGGTTTGTTAACGAGTAGGAACTCGTGGTTGATGTAGTCGTACACTTTCCGATCTCAAGATCGTGATGAAGTCCAGCAGGTCCGGCTCCAGCACGTCCATCAGATCCAGCTCCAGCACCACCAAGTCCAGCACCACAAAGCAGCGGTGCATCCGTGATCGCACACACGTCCGGTACCCCGACAACCTCCGTCTCTCGCTCCAGCAAAGCAGCGGAAGCAGCAACTCCTTTCCAGATAAAGCCACCGGGAACATGTATCTCGCTAATCCGAGACCATGGGGAAATAATACTAGAGGGGGAGAGAGATCCTTCACAAGGAGGTGTGAGTGAGAAGTGAGGAGGGGGTGGCCTTTTATAGGAGGAGGGGGGTGCCCCTCCTTCATGGCCGGCGCATGGAGGAGGTGTCTCTTCACCTCCTCCATTCATGTGGTGGTAACCCCTCCATATTAAAATGCCTCTTCACATTCCCTTTTAAAGTCTCCACTTTAAATGCATTAAATTTCTCCAAATTTAATGCTCTCTCATTTAATAAAACTCTTTTATTATTTTTATTCAGAATTTTGTTAATTACTTTAATTAACAAACATTCACATCAAACCCCCTGCAACATTTCAATATTACATGCAAAACCAATTTCAGCAATTTCACAAAAGCAGTTTGTCTATTGAAATAATTCCAGCGCTTTCTTAAATCTTTATCTGAAACATATTTGCTCCAAATGGTGTCGGTATCCCTTAAGTGTGTCATCCTACAGTTCGCGAATAATGCAGACATGATCGAGACCCCTCTCCGATCAATAATCAGCAGCGGGACCTGGAGATCCATACTGATTCCTACACATTCAACGATGACTTATGTGATCGTGAGAACCTTTAACGCTAGTAACTAAATCCCTTTGTCCCGCGATATATTACATGTCCGAGAATCGATCATCGGTATCTCCATACCTAGTTTGATCTTGTTACCGACATGCACTCTTTTCTTGTTCCCGTGATATAACATTCTAGTGATCACATCACTTGCTTGCAAGCTATTTCAATGTGATATCACCGAGAGGGCCCAGAGTATATCTATCCGTCATCGGGATGGACAAATCCCACTCTTAATCCATGAGCCTCAACATAACACCTTTGTAGCACTGAACCCACCTTTATAGTCACCCTGTTACGGTGTGACGTTTGATGTTATCAAGATACTCTTCCGGTGTTAGCAATTAACATGATATCATGGTCTAAGGATAAAGATTACTTCGTATGATGTTATAGCAATATAAACATAATGACTTTGATCGTAATGCTATACTTCGGATGAATGTTCATCACATCATTCCACCAATGGTGTGACCCTGTTATTAACAACATAGAATGTCTATGATCAGGAAACCTTGATCATCTTGTTAATCAACAAGCTAGTCTATAAGAGAGGCATAACTAGGAACCCTTTTTGTTTATTAAACACACATGTATTGATGTTTCCGATCAATACAATTCTAGCATGTAAAATAAACATTTATCATAAACATGGAATAAGATAATAACCACTTTATTATTGCCTCTCGGGCATATTCCCTTCAGTCATTACATGTGTGTTCTTTTCACAAACCACATATGGATCCACAAGAGTAATTGCATGTGTCTTCTTTTCCACAAACCACATATGGATCCACTAGAGTCATTGCATGTGTGTTATTTCCACAAACCACATAAGGATCCACTAGAGTCATTGCATGTGTGTTCCTTTCACAAACCACATATGGATCAACCAATGTCATTGCATGTGTGTTCTTTTCATGAACCACATATGGATCCACTAGAGTCATTGCATGTGTGTTCTTTACACAAACCACACATGGATCCACCAATGTCATTGCATGTGTGTTCTTTCCACAAACCACATATGTACCCACTAGAGTAATTGCATGTGTGTTCTTTCCACAAAACACATAAGGATCCACTAGAGTCATTGCATGTGTGTTCCTTCCACAAACCACACATGGATCCACCCGAGTTATTGCATGTGTGTTCTTTCCACAAACCAAACATGGACTCAACAGAGTCATTGCATGTGTGTTATTTTCCACAAACCACATGGATCAACCATTAGCATTGCATGTGTGTTATTGTCACAAACCACATATGGGTCAACCAATGTCATTTCATGTATGTTCTTATCATGAACCACACATGTATCAACCAATGCCATTGCATGTGTGTTCTTTCCACAAACCACATATGTATCCACCAGAGTAATTGCATGTGTGTTCTTTTCACAAACCACATATGGATCAAGAAATGTCATTGCATGTGTGTTATTTCCACAAACCACATATGGATCCACCAATGTAATTGCTTGTGTGTTATTTTCACAAACCACATATGGATCCACCAGAGTAATTGCATGTGTGTTCTTTTCACAAACCACATATGGGCCAGAGGCATTGCATCTGTGTTCTTTTCACAAACCACATATGGATCAACCAATGTCATTGCATGTGTTTCCGTTTCCACAAACCACATATGGATCCACTAGAGTAATTGCATCTGTGTTCTTTTCACAAACCACATATGGATCCACTAGAGTAATTGCATCTGTGTTCTTTTCACAAACCACACATGGATCAACAAATGTCATTGCATGTGTGTACTTTTGACAACTCACATATGGATCAACCAATGTCATTACATGTGTGTTCTTTCCACAAACCACATATGTACCCACCAGAGTAACTGCATGTGTGTTCTTTTCCACAAACCACATGGATCAAACAATGGCATTACGTGTGTGATATTGTCATAAACCACACATGGATCAACCAATGACATTGCATGTGTGTTCTTTTCACAAACCACACATTGATCAGCCAATGTCATTGCATGTGTGTTCTTTCCACAAACCACACATGCTTCCACTAGAGTCATTGCATGTGTGTTATTTTCCACAAACCACATGGATCAAACAATGGCATTACATGTGTGTTCTTTTCACAAACCACATATGGATCCACCAATGTCATTGCATGTATGTTCTTTCCATGAACGACATATGGATCCACCAATTTCATTGCATGTGTGTTCTTTTCACAAACCACATATGGACCCACTAGAATCATTGCATGTGTGTTCTTTCCACAAACCACACATGGATCCACTAGAGTAATTGCATGTGTTTTCTTATACTAAAACCAGCACTAGACTCATTGCATGTGTGTTCTTTTCAAAACCCACATATGGATCAACCAATGTCATTGCATGTGTGTTCTTTCCACAAACTACACATGGATCCATGATGCGCTCGACTTTCGACGTAGAGCTCGTTGGGAACCCTAAGAGGAAGGTACGATGAGCACATCAGTAAGTTTTCCCTCAGTTATGAAACCAAGGTTTAATCGAACCAGTAGGAGCAAGGAAACACCCCAAAGGTGTTGCTAGCTGAGCTTTGGCAGGGCGCACTACCGGTGCTAGTAGTAACGTGGAGACCTGCACAACACAACCACAGAACTTTGTCCCCAACTTGCGATGAGGTTGTCAATCTCACCATGTTTTGCGGAAAACAAAGGATTAAACATATCGAATGGAAAGAAGTAAAAGTTTGTAGAAAGTAAACACAAAGCAGTAAAAGATTGTAGATTGAATATAAAAGACAAGGACCGGGATCCATAGTTCACTAGAGGTGGCTCTCCTTAAGATAGATAACATGTTGCATGAACAAATTACAGCGGGGAAATTGACAAACACCGAGAAAGCAATACATGCATATACTAATCATCTTGACTCCTCTGAGACTTGATTGGGCATTACAACATAATACATAGACCGCCATCAAACTGCATCTATGACTAATAATCCACCTTCAGGTTATCATCCGAACCCCCTCCAGTATTAAGTTGCAAGCAACAGATTATTGCTTTACGAACTGCGTGTAAAGTAAACAATACGATTGTTCTATGAACAAAGGATTGTTGTTTTCTCCCCAGTAGCAACACATCTAGTACCTTAGAGATTTCTGTCACTTCCCCAGATTACCAGCGGCATGAACCCACTATCGAGCATAAATACTAACTCTTGGAGTTGCTAGCATCTACTTGGCCAAGATAGCTACTAACAATGGAAAGCATGCAAGATCTCAAATAACAAAGACATGATAGAATCAATAATCAATCTGAAATAGCATCTCAATATCCATCGGATCCCCGCAAACACAACATGTATGAATTACAAATAGATGATCTTGATCATGAACGGAGCTCACAAGATCTAAACATGAAAGCACAAAGGAGGAGAAACCAACCATCTAGATACTACATGGATCCGTAGTCCAAGGATGAACTACTCACGCATCACACCGAAGGCTTGGATGGTGATGAAGCAGGCCTCCAGGGTGAATTCCCCTCTCCGGCAGGGTGCCGGGAAGAGCTTCAGATCCCTCCCGATCTAGGGATGGAGATGACAGCGGCTACAGACTCTTTAGTGGATTTTTGATCGGGTACTTAGGGTTTTCGTCCCGAGGGCAACTTATAGGCGGAAGGAGAGGCCGAGGGGTGCCGGGATCCACCACACCACCCCCTGGCGCGGGCCCATCCTGGCCACGTGGCCAGGTGGTGTGGCCGGCCCATGGCCCTTCTCCGTCTCGTATTCTGGCACTTGATCCCTTCCGGAAAAATAGGCACATTGGCTTTTGTCCCGTCCAATTCCGAGAATATTCATTTTCTGACTTTCCTGGAACCAAAAACAGCAGAAAACAGGCAGCTGGCACTGTGGCTCTTGTTAATAGGTTAGTCCAAGAAATCATATGAAAAGTACTCCAAAGTTGGAACAAAACACAAGAAAGTGGATAAAACCAAACATTGAACATAAAAAATTATAGATACATTTGCAATGTATCAATCCACCAGAGTCATTGCATGTTTATTTTTTCCACAAACCACATGGATCAACCAATGGCATTGCATGTGTGTTCTTTCCACAAACCACACATGGATCCACCACGGTCATTGCATGTCTGCTTTTTCCACAAACCACATGAATCAACCAATGGCATTGCATGTGTGTTATTGTCACAAACCACATATGGATCATCCAATGTCATTGCATGTGTGTTCCTTTCACAAACCACATATGGATCAACCAATGTCATTGCATGTGTGTTCCTTTAACAAACCACATATGTATCAACCAATGGAATTGCATGTGTGTTTGTTTCACAAGCCACACATGGATCAACAAATGTCATTGCATGTGTGTTCTTTTCACAAACCACATATGGATCCACCAATGTCATTGCACATGTGTTCTTTTCCACAAACCACATATGTATCCACCAGAGTAATTGCATGTGTGTTCTTTTCCAAAAACCACATATGGATCCACTAGAGTCATTTCATGTGTGTACTTTCCACAAACCACATATGGATCCACTAGAGTCATTGCATGTGTGTACTTTTCACAAACCACATATAGGCCCACTAGAGTTATCGCATGTGTGTTCTTTCCACAAACCACATATGGATCCACTAGAGTAATTGCATGTGTGTTCTTATAATAAAACTAGCACTAGAGTCATTGCATGTGTGTTATTTTCACAACCCACATATGGATCAACCAATGTCATTGCATGTGTGTTCTTTCCACAAACCACACATGGATCCACCACGGTCATTGCATGTCTGCTTTTTCCACAAACCACATGAATCAACCAATGGCATTGCATGTGTGTTATTGTCACAAACCACATATGGATCATCCAATGTCATTGCATGTGTGTTCCTTTCACAAACCACATATGGATCAACCAATGTCATTGCATGTGTGTTCCTTTAACAAACCACATATGTATCAACCAATGGAATTGCATGTGTGTTTGTTTCACAAGCCACACATGGATCAACAAATGTCATTGCATGTGTGTTCTTTTCACAAACGACATATGGATCCACCAATGTCATTGCACGTGTGTTCTTTTCCACAAACCACATATGTATCCACCAGAGTAATTGCATGTGTGTTCTTTTCGACAAACCACATATGGATCCACTAGAGTCATTGCATGTGTCTTCTTTCCACAAACCACATATGGATCCACAAGAGTCATTGCATGTGTGTTCCTTTCACAAATAACATATGGATCAACCAATGGCATTGCATGTGTGTTATTTTCATGAACCACATATGGATCCACCAGAGTCATTTCATGTGTGTTATTTTGACAAACCACATATGGACCAACCAATGGCATTCCATGTGTGTTCTTTTCCACAAACCACATATGGATCCACTAGAGTCATTGCATGTGTGTTCTTTCCACAAACCACATATGGATCCACTAGAGTTGTTGCATGTGTGTTCCTTTCACAAACCACATATGGATCAACCAATGTCATTGCATGTGTGTTCTTTTCCACAAAACACATGGATCAACCAATGGCATTCCATGTGTGTTCTTTTCACAAACTACACATGGATTAACCAATGGCATTGCATTTGTGTTCTTTTTACAAACCACACATGGATCAACCAATGTCATTGCATGTGTGTTCTTTCGACAAACCACACATGGATCCACCAGAGTCATCGCATGTGTGTTTTTTCCACAAACCACATGGATCAACCAATGGCATTGCATGTGTGTTATTGTCACAAACCACATATGGATCATCCAATGTCATTGCAGGTGTGTTATTTTCACAAACCACATATGGATCAACAAATGTCATTGCATGTGTGTTATTTCTACAAACCACATATGGATCCACCAATTTCATTGCATGTGTGTTTTTTTCACAAACAAGATATGGATCCACTAGATTCATTGCTTGTGTATTCTTTCCACAAACCACATATGGATCCACTAGAGTCATTGCATGTGTGTTCTTTTCCCAACCACATATGGGTCCACCACAGTCATTGCATGTGTGTTCTTTCCACAAACCACATATGTATCAACCAATGTCATTTCATGTGTGTTCTTTTCGCAAACCACATATGGATCAACCAATGTCATTGCATGTGTTTTCTTTTCTACAAACCACATATGGATCCACTACAGTAATTGCATGTGTGTTCTTTTCACAAACCACACATGGATCAACAAATGTCATTGCATGTGTGTTCTCTTCACCACCACACATGGATCAACCAATGTCATTGCATGTGTGTTCTTTCCACAAACCACACATGGATCCACCAGAGTCATTGCATGTGTGTTCTCTTCCACAAACCACATGGATCAACCAATGGAATTGCATATGTGTTATTGTCACAAACCACATATGGATCAACCAATGTCAATGCATGTATGTTCTTGTCATGAACCACACATGGATCCACCAATGCCATTGCATGTGTGTTCTTTCCACAAACCACACATGTATCTACCAGAGTAATTGCATTTGTGTTCTTTTCACAAACCACATATGGATCCACCAATGTCATTGCGTGAGTGTTCTTTCCATGAACCACATATGGATCCACCAATATCATTGCATGTGTGTTCTTTCCACAAACCACATATGGATCCACTAGAGTCATTGCATGTGTGTTCTTTCCACAAACCACATACGGATCCACTAGAGTCATTGCATGTGTGTTCTTTTCACAAACCACATATGGGCCCACTAGAGTCATTGCATGTGTGTTCTTTCCACAAACCACATATGGATCCACTTGAGTAATTGCATGTGTGTTCTTATAATAAAACCAGCACTAGAGTCATTGCATGTGTGTTATTTTCACAACCCACATATGCATCAACCAATGTCTGGTTTTTCCACAAACCACATGGATCAACCAATGGCATTGCATGTGTGTTATTGTCACAAACCACATACGGATCATCCAGCGTCATTTCATGTGTTGTGTTTTCACATACCACATATGGATCAACCAATGTCATTGCATGTGTGTTCTTTCCGCAAACCACATACGGATCCACCAGAGTCATTGCATGTGTGTTCTTTCCACAAACCACATATGGTTCCACTAGAGTCATTGCATGTGTGTCCCTTTAACAAACCACATATGGATCAACCAATGGCATTGCAGGTGTGTTATTTTCACAAACCACATCAGGATCAACAAATGTCATTGCATGTGTATTCTTTTCACAAACCATATAAGGATCCACCAATGTCATTGCATGTGTGTTCTTTTCATGAACCACACATGGATCAACCAATGGCATTGCATGTGTGTTATTGTCACAAACCACATATGGATCATCCAATGTCATTGCATGTGTGTTCTTTTCACAAACCACATATAGATCAACCAATGTCATTGCATGTGTGTTCTTTCCACAAACCACACATGGATGCACCACAGTCATTGTATGTCTTCCTTTTCCACAAACCACATGGATCAGCTAATCGGATTGCATGTGTGTTATTGTCACAAACCACATATGGATCATCCAATGTCATTGCATGTGTGTTCTTTTCACAAACCACATATAGATCAACCAATGTAATTGCATGTGTGTTCTTTCCACAAACCACATACGGATCCACCAGAGTCATTACATGTGTGTTCTATCCACGAACCACATATGGATCCACTAGAGTCATTGCATGTGTGTCCCTTTAACAAACCACATATGGATCAACCAATGGCATTGCAGGTGTGTTATTTTCACAAACCACATATGGATCAACAAATGTCATTGCATGTGTGTTCTTTTCACAAAACATATATGGATCCACCGATGTCATTGCACGTGTGTTCTTTTCCACAAACCACATATGTATCCACCAGAGTAATTGCATGTGTGCTCTTTTCCACAAACCACATATGGATCCACTAGATTCATTGCATGTGTGTTCTTTCCACAAACCACATATGTATCCACTAGATTTATTGCATGTGTGTTCCTTTCACAAACCACATACCGATCAACCAATGTCATTGTATGTGTGTTCTTTTCCACAAAACACATGGATCAACCAATGGCATTGCATGTGTGTTCTTTTCACAAACTACACATGGATCAACCAATGGCATTGCATTTGTGTTCTTTTTACAACCCACACATGCATCAACTAATGGAACTGTCCGGAGAATGAGATTCATATAATGGAGATCATTTTCTAGGTTCGGAAATGTTCCGGAGTGTTTATATGGGGGTTCTAGAAGGTTTTGGAATGTTCCGGAAAGTTCCAAAAGGTTCGGAGGACTTTACTTGAAAACCAAGAAAGGAAAAGGGGAGATTTGGGGGGAAGGAAACTCCCTCCCCCCTCTCCCTTGTGCGCCGGCCCTAGGAGGTGGGCCTAGGGGTGGGAACCCTAGGCCGCACCCCTCCCTCTATATATAGAGGGGTGGAGGCGCCACCCCCCCCTTTGCCCGTCCACTCTTGCCCTAGCCGCCTCTCTCCTCCTCCATCGCTCTGCTCAGGCTTAGGCGAAGCCCTGCAGAATTCTCTACTCCACCACCACCACCACGCCATCGTGCCGCTGGGATTCCGTGGAGAGATCTACTACCTCCGCTGCTCGCTGGAACAGGGAGAGGAAGGTCTGCATCGACTCCGCACGTGTGACCGACTGCGGAAGCGCTGCCGGAACGCGGCGCCGGAAGGATCGTCTACTCGATCTTGAGATCGGCAAGTGATCGTCTACATCAACCATGAGATCCGATCTCGCACAAGGCTTTCGGATCTACAAGGGTTAGTACAGATCTATCTCGTTGAACATGTCTAATAGATTAGATCTTGGCTTTTCTCTAGATTAGATCTGGGTTTTGTTTGTTCTTGCGGTAGAATTTTTTTGTTTTCCATGCTACGAACCCATCACATTGCCCCAATCCACCTCACCGTCAACTCTGTTTTCTCCAAGACACCCGGTTGGTTCTGATGCAACCACATGCGGTGGTCTTACGTTTGCATGCATCCCAAGTACTTCAGTAGAAAAACAGCAGTCAGAATCAATTTCAACTTGACTATACAGAACCCTCTTTCTCTTCCTGTGTACATCCTCCTTCCTGATGTAATATTTCCTGATGGTATCAGTAGGGATTGACATCTGCGTTCCATTCCCCATCGAACTAGGCTTTTTGCTGCCGCTCTTGGGTGTGACCTCCTTCCTGCCTCCCCTCACGGGTGTTGGCTCCAGGGTGTTGGCATTATTGCCTGACCTCTGCGGCATGTTCTTCTTTGAATTACCCCTTTTGCTACTACTATTGGGCGTGTTCTCCTTCGTGCTGGCATTATTGTCTGACCTCAGCGGCGTGTTCCGCTCCAAATTTGCCCTTTTGCTGCTACTATTTGGCGTGTTCTCCTTCGTGCTGGCATTATTGCCTGATCTCAGCGGCGTGTTCCGTTCCAAATTAGTATTTTCTTTCTGCTCCCACTGGGTGTGGTAGCCACCGTGCTGGCCATCTTCGCCTCTTTGCTACCACTCCCGAGAGTATTCACCACCGTGCTATCCCTCTTAGCGTTTTTGCTACTACCTTTCAGTGTTGCATTTTGACTGGATCTCAGGGGTGTACTCTGCGGCGTGGTGCCTTTTTTCGTGCAACTCTTGGGCGTCGTCTTCTCTGGCGTGGTCTCCTTGGTGACGTTCTTCTTCGGGGTGCCCTTTCTGGGGATGCTCTTCCTGCTCCTCTTTATGACGCTCCTCTGTAAGACTCTCCTCTGTTCGAAGCTACCCTCAGTCACACCAACCCCAGTGATGCCATGGATCAGGCCACGCATGCCTTCTAAAAGTCCATCATCTCTATTGTTGAGATCCAATTCCTCTCCAACCATTTGCACTATCAAGTGGAAGTACACTTCACCTCTATAATGTTTCCTTGTAAACGGTACGACTAAATCCCTGGTATCTTTCACTTTGATAGCCTTTTTCCTCCTGTAACCAAAATATAACAAACGTGCTTCCTGGGAGGACCCCCACAGCAACTTCACACGTAATGATGCCATCAAGTCAGATAACTCTACCACTTCAGGATCGTATCTACCAAGGATTATATCAAACTCGTCATAGAATTTTTCTAGGCCATCATCTAATTTTGCAGTATAATCCGTGACACCGATACGAACGATTAGTTTTCCATCATCGGGTTCTGCAGGATAGGAACCTCTGAGAGGTTCGAGAGGTGGAGCGGCACCATCAGACCCAGCCATAATGCCACCGTCACCATCACCAGCGTCATCGTTAGCTGGATCAACCTCAGTGGTAGTACCAAGACCAGGAGCAAGGCGAGGGCCCTTAGCAGCAGGAGCTACATTACATGGTGGACCGGCAGGGCCCCTTCTAACGGCAGCCACAATATGATCAACTGTTGCCATGCCACATCGACGATCAAGAGCAGTTCCCACAACAAAGTGTTTTGAGTGCTAGCAGAGTCTAGACCATGAGCTAGCTCCAGACCAGCAGCTCGCTGAACCTGAGCACGGGTTCGAGGAGGACACAAGGCAACAGTTTTTGCAACAACAGTGGGGCAGCCTCCGGAAGCCTTAGCTTGCTCAACAGCGTCAGGGATTGGGTCAACAACGGCCGGATCAACAACAACACGGGGACGACCAGTACCAGCAGATTCCAGAGCACGGGTTCACACAAGTTGAGCACGGTGTCGAGGAGGAGTAGCACACAAAGCAGCGGTCTTGGCAACAACAGCGCGGCAGCCTCCGGAAGCCTTAGTTTGCTCAATAGCAGCATGGATTAGGTCAGCAGCAGCCAGAGCAACAACACCAGGGGACGAACAGTACCAACAGATTCTAGAGCAGAGTTTTCCACAATGGCAATACGGGGACTCCTACGAGGAGATTGCCTGACAGAAGCATGTCGTGGACGAGGAACCACATTTTGCTCAAAAACAGCAGGGGTTCGAGTTAGACCACCCTATCCAATAATAGTTGGGCGACTCCCAATAGCAGGAACTTCCACATCCAGTATGTTACAAATCAGCATAACCACACGAAGCCCAGCAAACTGTTTCATCAAACCAATTAGTTGACTGTCACACGCTATAGGAACCGTGAAGCCTCGTTCATCAATGAAGCTGAACCATGCAGTCTGCTCCGGCCCCATTTCAGCAAGTTCATGCACATCAGCAACCATACCAGGGATAGTGCATAACTGCACAGGCGCTACTTCCATCTTTAGATAGCAAGCTTGATTCCACTTGCTCTTCCCATCTTCTAATTTAATGTGGTATCCATAGAGGGTGATCGTAACCGTGTATTTGGGTTCAATGGAGATCCTACTTGATAGAAAATTAGGGACAAAAGATAAGAATTATTTATCAGCGTCGTGCTAGCAAACAATTGTAGGTTCGATCTATCTCTGTAATGCAAATAGCCAGCTAGTAGTTATAGGTAGTGCGAATAGCAAAGAGAAGAGTAGCTCACCCGCAATTAGCCAGAAGTACTTCTTCCTCGGCAATAGGATTTGTCATCCTTCACGCTACTCAGCTCGTCGGCGGTAGAGGCGGGCTAGATCGTCGCAATGGCTGGCACAACATTCGGCATTAGAGCTCTGTACTAGCGAGTAGGCACAACAACTTGGCACCGGAATTCAAATGCCCGAAGAGATCATTCTATTTGGAGAGGGGATTTCGACACCGCTGATGCTAGGGTTCATGCGAAAGGAGGGAGGGAGTGGATTTGTGAATTTGGTCAACACACCATGCTCCTTTGGTCCCTCGTTTTGCCTACGTGGTCGCCGCATTGGCGTTCACGTCACGGAAATATTATTGACATGGGGGTCCCGACCGTCTACTTCACGGGGCAGTTTCATGGAATGTTTGGATTTGGTAGGGTGATTACCCACAAGTATAGGGGGTGTATCGCAGTATTTTCAAGGGAAGTGAAACCCAATTTATTGATTCGACAAAAGGGGAGCCAAAGAATATTTATAAGCCTTAACAACTGAGTTCTCAATTCAGCTGCACCTGGAAACAATCTTGCTCACAGTAGTTTATCAGTAGCAATAGTTTTGTAGTAGGAATAACAAAGTAGCAGTAGTAGTAAAGTAAAGACAGTAGTAACAAAAGCAGTAAACAGTAGGATTCGAGTGCGGTAGGCATAGGGATGGATGGACGGGAGTTGCATGGACAAGACAATTCACATAGCAATCAGAACATAGGGAAATTGCAGATAAATAAGATAAAGCACCCAAGTACTAGACAATCCTAGGCATGTGTTCCATATATAGGCATACGTGCTCGCAATGAGAACTTGCACAACATCTTTTGTCCTGCCAGCCCGTTTGCGGTGGGGCCTCTAGGGAACTACTGGAAATTAAGGTGCTCCTTTTAATAGAGCACCGGAGCAAAGCATTAACACTCCATGAACACACGTGATCCTCACATCAAAGCCTTTACCTTCCGGTTATCCCGATTTCTGTCACTTCGGGGCCATAGGTTCCGGACAACAACGTGTGTATACAACTTGCAGATAAGACCAAGAACAATACTATCATAATGAATCAATAATAAGTTCAGATCTGAAATCATGGCACTCGGGCCCTAGTGACAAGCATTAAGCACAACAAGTCGCGACAAAGTCATAAAGCACTAATAAAAGATACTAGGAACCATGCCCTAACAATCTGATGCCATTACATGAACGATCGCATCCAATCCCTACCATCCCCATAGCCTATAGTGGGGGATTACTCAGTCATAGATGGAGGAAACATGGATGGTCGATGGAGAAGCGATGGTGATGATGATGGCGATGATCTCCTCCAATTCCCGTCCGTGAGGTGCCGAACGGAGTTTCGGTGCTATTTCGTGGAATCTGGTGGCGTGAGCGGAACTGAACTTCTACGGAAAAACGTCGAACCCCCCATAGTTTTTAGGTCAGAAGGCTCCTTATAGGCGAAGAGAGAGGCCGAGGGGGTGCCTGGGGGGCCTACACCACCCCCTGGCACGGCCTGGCCTGGTCCGCGCCACCAGGTGGTGTGGCCACCCTAGGGCTCTTCTCCGTCTCGTATTCTGGCTCCTCGAGTCTTCGGGTGAAATAGGATTTTTGGCATATTTTCCGGGATTTTTCCTGATAGTTGATTTTCTGCACAAAAAGTAGACACCAAGGCAATTCTGCTGAAAATAGCGTCAGTTCGCATTAGTTGCATCCAAATCAACAAGTATAGAGGAGAAACAATAGCAAAAGTGTTCGGGAAAGTAGATACGTTTTGGACGTATCAACTCCCCCCAAGCTTAGCTTATTGCTTGTCCTCAAGCAATTGAGTTGAAAACTGAGTGCGATAAAAGAACTTTCACGAACACATTTGCTTCATATGATGTAAATATTCTCAGCAATGTGATCAACTACTTAGACAATTCATAATAAAGAGTACGCAACTGAGTCTACTTAGTAGTCATTGCAAGCAATGAAGAGATTCCAACTCAAGAATAATAAGTAGCATGAGGCACAAACATAAGCAACATTACAATGCTCATAGACAGGTATGATACAGTGGTATCTTGCTTGCCTTTGATTATGAATGTCAAGGCACCTATGAAGTTCAAGTAATGACTAGAAGTAAAGATAACAAGGATACAAGCATCAAAGTCATAACACAAATAATCAAGTATTGGAACAAACACAAAGAATGACAAGTATGCTCTCAAGAAGGTGCTCAAAGAATATATGGAGACTCAAAAAGTAGAAGAAAAAGGTTTTGAATAATTTGAAAGGCTTCCAAATGCTGAAAGTATGGTACTCGTTAGCTTTGAGCTCTCATTGCCCCTATCATAAGCATCTTTAATGTGGTTAAGGTGAAAGTGACACAACTAAGAGGATATGCTTGAAAAGTTATAAATCGAAGTCTCATGCCCCTTACTTACGAAGACCGATCCTCATGCTACTCAACTTCAGTCACAAGTAAGCTCTTGTCATTGTAAGTACATATGTATCATAGAGAACTTCCAACGGGGTACCCCTTGCACATGACACGGGAGCTATCCCTGTCATCGGATTGATGACAAGTACGCCATGAGGGGGTCCTCGAGGCGTGCGCAAGAGAGGGGTGTGAGACGTACGGTGTTCCGGGACGGTGAGCACACAAGTTTACCCAGGTTCGAATCCGCCTGCTTTGGACGGATCCTACTCCTGCTAGCAATCCAGTAATACGGCAGAGCCGGAATATGGGTTACAAGGGTTTCGCCTGTGCGAGTTGAGGGTCTAAAGTATTGGGTGCCCTAAAGGCTCTCCCTAGGACGGCTTATATAGATATCCGTCCTAGGGTTTACATGAGAGATCTATCCGGGTATATCTAAGAGTCGGTTACAGAGTACATCTTGAACTACAAGTAACGCTATGGGCCTAAGTCGGTAAGTCTTCTGGGCCTTCCCATAGCCGGATTGGACTCCGTCTTTCTCCCTGACTGGGTCGCCCGTGAAGCAAAGCTCTAACCCGAAGTGGACCACCTGGTCAGTGAGGTACTATGAGGATACCCGGAAAGTATATCCCCAACAGCAGCCCCCGGAGGCCTCCAAGATGCAAAGTCGGGTTTATCATCATCTAGCTTGATCTTCGGCTTGCAGACTCTTGAAGGGTTCATGAAACTTCACAACAAAAAATACGATCCGGGTCTTTAAAAATAAATCGGACCTATCAATAGGTTACTCGGATTTTCCAGCTCGATTTCAAACTAAGCCGGAACTTGGTCTCTAACACCACCTGACACAAGCATGGTCAAGTCACGTCATCCGGACAGCGCTCGTCAAGACGATCACAGGGTCCGTGGTTCGTGGAATCGAGGCGCCGTATCAATGTGTGCGTCGAGATCGAGGCGACGCAATCATCGTGTGGGTCCTTCCCAGTTCTTTCCACGACGTGTGGCGGTTATACTGTAGCATTTGCACGAATCTTGGCGCAGTTAGGTGGATATAAGGGGTTTGGATTTCTCCTTCTCCTTTCCACCAGTCATTTGCCGTTTCCTTCCTTCCCAATCCTCCTGCGCATACAGAGCCTCCTTGTCCTTCCCCCACAGAACTCCCAGCGCCGCCCCTTTCAGGTCATCTTCTCACCAGAGAAATGGCTTCATCTTCTTCCTCTGGTTTGGCCGCAGTGGCGGCAGCAGCAGAGAAGGAGAGCTTCCGGGGAATCTGGATCTCCTGCGCCCTCAACAAGGAGGGCCTCAAGAACGTGGAGAAGGAGGGGCTTCTCGCTGCCGGCGACTGGTGGAGCGGCTTCGGGGAAACCGTCCCTAACCCGCGCGACGGCGAGCGGGTCCACTTTGGCACCCACCTCGATAGAGGTCTGTCCTTTCCTCCCTCAGAGTTCTTCTCTGAGGTGATAGATCATTTCGGAGTTCAACTCCACAATCTTCCTCCCAACTCTCTCTTAGAGATGAGTGCGTATGCTTCGCTTTGTGAGGGATTTCTCGGCATTAGGCCGAGTTTGACTCTCTTCCAATACTATTTCCATGTTCGGAGGAATTCCATTACTGCCGGTGTTCCTTACATCACCGGCACTATCAGCTTTTCACTTAGACGCGACCGGGCGTATCCCAAGATTCTAGCCAGTGACTCGGTCAAACAATGGCCAGCCACTTTTTTCTATCATAGGGATATTCCGGCTCCCGACAAAGCTACTGCTTTGTTGGCTTTTGTCGACGGAGACGCCACGGCCCAGCCTTCCTAGGACGACGCTGCTCCGGCTCTTTCCGACGATCTGATCCTCGCTAAGAGGCGGATCGAATATTTGATTAAGCACAATGGTCTGAAGGGATCCGACTTGGTCCAGTGCTGGGTCTCACGTCGGATCCAGCCACTTTAGTACCACGGAACCCGACTGATGCATTCCATCATGTCGTCTCCAACCGACTCCCTCTGCATCAGCTCCAAAGCCTACACCACTCAAGGCTACATAAGCCAAATCAAGTGGATGATCAAGGAGCGGATCGAGAGGAGAATTCCGGAGGTTTCTCTGGACATGCACACGACGGAAAACCCCGTGGTGCCGGTAAGCTTCCATCAATATACTTTTTATGTGTTTCATTCTTTGAGTTATACTACAATACTGATGTGTTTTCTTCTTTTCAGCTTGCTGACCTCCCCGAGTCGGAATTTGCTCCGCTCGAAGGATATCCTCCGGAATTCTCTCAGGAGGTGGAGGTGGTCCCATTGCCAGACCTTGCGCTCAAGAAGCGCAAAGCTTCGATAGTGGCTATTGGCACAAAGGAGGTGCCTGTCGTGAAGAGGTATCTTTCAGTCACAACTTTCTGCCTTTGTACTTTACTCAAATTTCTTTCTGAGATGTAATGTTTTCCGACTTTACTACATTCTCAGAGCAAAACCGCTCGTCAAGGCCAAGGGCAAAGGGATTCCTTCGAAGCCGCTGCAGCAGACGAAGCTTACCATAGCTTCCCCTGTCGTGGCTCCTCCGACTCCTGCCCCTCAACCTTCTGTAACACCGGTTATCTCGCTAGACGCTGCAAAAGATCCAGCTCCTTCAACGGGGCCTGTGAACCTTGGATCGCAAACGGACATCACCACGAGTGCGTCAGATCTAAATAAGGGTGAACCCTCTTTGTTAATGATCCCTCGGCTGAAACCTTCACCGAAAACCTCATCAACAATCCGGGACTGGCCAAGTTTGGCCTGTCTCGGAAATCTGCTGAAGAAATCCAGCGGCTCGCCAGGCAATGCCTGGAGAAAAGCCATCTATCTCCCGAAGAAGAAGCGCAAGAAGCAGAGGACGTTAAGTTCTCTGACCTTCTCGCCCAAATCCGCCTTCGTGACGAGAGGATTAGGACCGGTGAGCTTCCAACAGCTCTAGTGATTCCTCTGACTCTCGCCGAGAAGGTGGCTGCTGAAGTGAACGCGGGTTTGGATAAACTCATCCGCGAGCAATATGTAAGTCAGAATTCCAACTCCTGTATTTTCCATTATGTTATTTTATATCATATCCTCTAGCCCCCAAGCATGAAGTAGGATAAACAATCCGGGTTTATGCTTTATTAGGATGCTAAAGAACGAACTAGTGTAGCCCCCAAGGCTCGTGCTGATATTTTAGCAAAAATATTAGCCTGAGTCTTAAGTAGCTTTCTGACTTTGGGTATTCTGACTTACAGAAAGTATGTTCCTATAACCAGGAATTACTGACCAATGTCTGCGATAAGCAGAGAGAGATCAAAGCTCTCCGGCTTAAAAATGCTGAACTCAAAGTTGCCAAGGATGAGGCCGAAGGTAAACATTTCGAGACTCAACCCTTGTCTTTGTATTTTCAACATTGATTTTTTCTGAACTTTTGTTCTTTTTGACTTATAGCGCTGGTGAAACAATCCGTCGCCATGATTGAAGAGGCAGAGAACCTCAAGAACCTGGTGGTGGAGAACAAGGGACTTCGCCAAGAGCTGGATAAGCTTAAGGAGGATCATGAAAGGAGTATAGCTCAAGTCCTTGAATCCTCCTCCATGGCCACTGATGAGCATGATCGCAAGATCGCTGCTCAAGATAAAATAATTTCGGATCTCAAAATGAGCTAGGCAGAGAGAGGGATATGTCCCAGGCGCTCCAGGCCGAACTCCAGAGTCTCCGGGAGGAGAAGACCAAGATTGACGACGTCATTTTTGGTAAGTTCCATCTATCTGACTTGTCTCTTTCTTCGACTTTTACCAATGTTGGTTTTTTCTTAACTTGTTTTTGTGTATAGGTCCTCTGAACTTGACAGACTCTTTCTCCTCCGAGCCCCGCACCCATCGGCTTACCCAAGTCAGTGACCTGCTTCGTGACTTCCGCCAGTCCCTTGAGGACGTCGGCGAAGCTCTCAAGATTCCGGACATGCCAAGCATGTCGGACTTCCAGGTGCGGGACAAGGCAAAGGAGATGCCGCAACTTGTTCAGGACTAGAACATGTCCTACACGTGGACTGCTGCGCAGAACGCTCTCACCATGGTCATGAGCCACCATGGAAACATGGAAATATGGCAAGTGACCAGAGGGTACTGCAAGGTAGACGAAGACGGCCAGGAGCAAGACCTTCAAGCCATCATGCACTCCTGCGCCGGATATGGGTGTCACGTGGCTGACCTGACCAGCTACGAGATCCCCTTCTTCACCCGCGTGGAAACTCCGCCTCCTCCTACGGAAGAACCAACAGAAGTTTCCGACGATGAATGCACCAACTCGGATGCAAACATCTCAGAACGATATCAAGGCGGAGTAACCAGCGAACCGGCAGCTCCTTCATCTCCTCCTGCATCGTAGACCAAAAACTTATGTATTATTCCAGAAAAACATGATGCGTTTGTAAATATGCAATACTTTAACTTTGCTAGTGCTAAGCTTTTGATCTATTCAGCACTTTTCATTTTTGAAAGATTTTTTGTGTGCCTAAAATGTTTACATAAGCACTTGTATTTTTTTGTCTCTACTTATCATTTATCTGGCTTTTCGCCTCGTCCCTTTCGTGAGCCGGCTAAACCTTCCGCCGGAAACTTTGCCGAGCAACGGAGCTCAATTGCTAAACCAGTTTAAACTCGGAAACAAAGCCGGCTTCCAGTACCAACAATTCACTACTCGGAAAATGCCCGCATCCAGCAATCAGACAAATAACCAAAGTAAAGACTATAAACTTTAGAGTTATACCCGAGGATAGTAATTTTAGAATCGGAAATCTAAACCAGAACGAACATGAGCATAAAGTACTTTCAAGCATTCTAGGATTTTCGATTATGACATGATCATTCGGAAATAAGATGGTTTAAGAACTTCTCAGAAAAAACTTGAGGTAACCAAAACTTTTATTTCTCACAGAACATGTACATATGTATGATTACAAAGAAGGATAAACTAAGAATAAAAGGGACGTAGTTGAGCAATATTCCACGGTCTGTCTAACTCATCCGGATTTGTATTGCCTCCAGCTCTCTTTCTCTTCTTAGTAGCAGGTCTTTCTTTGACTGGCCTCATGTCAGTTAAGTAGTACGATCCATTGTGCAATACTCGACTAACTAAAAGGGCCCTTCCCATACTGGGGAAAGTTTGTGCTTTCTTTGTTGCACAAGCCGGAGAACCAAATCACATTTATTGAAGGATCTATTTCGGACTCTCTAGATATGATACTTATGTAACTTCTGCTGATAGGCTGTAGATCTCATTTCAGCAACGACGCGAACTTCTTCGACTAAGTCGAGATCATTTTGTCGAGAAATTTCGGCATCCTCTTCGATATACGCGGCCACTCTAGGAGAAGTATGAATCAAATCACTGGGAAGAACTGCTTCTGCACCATATACCAAGAAGAAAGGTGTGTATCCTGTTGACCTGTTTGGAGTTGTTCATAAACTCCAAATTACATAGGGTAATTCCTCTGCCCAAGCCCCCGCAGCACTTCGTAGTGGTACTTTGAGTCTCGGTTTTAGGCCTTGTAAGATTCAACCATTTGCTCTTTCGACTTGTCCGTTAGCTTGTGGATGTGCGACTGACGCAATGTCAAGCCGGATATTTTGTTCGTCGCAGAATTCAGCCAGTTCTCCCATAGAAAATTTACTCCCGTTGTCCGTGATAATGCTATGTCGATAACCATACCGGATTATAACATCCTCGACAAATCTTTTGGCTGTTGCTCCATCACAACTTGTGACGGGTTTAGCCTCAATCCATTTGGTGAATTTATCCACCATCACTAAGAGGTGAGTGAATCCACTTGGAGCTCGTTTAAAAGGTCCTACCATATAAAGCCCCTAGACCGCAAAGGGCCATGTTATAGGTATTATTCGCAACTGATCAGCCGGAACATGAGCTTGCTTGGCGTACTTTTGGCAGCCTTTGCACGTCTTGACTAATCATTCGGCATCTGCTCGTAGAAGAAAAATCCGTGTCGGAAAGCTTTTGCCACTAAAGATTTGGCTGCAGCGTGGTGACCACACTCTCCTTCGTGGATTTCCCTTAAGATTTCCACTCCTTCTTCCGGAGATACACAGCGCTGAAAGATCCCAGAAACACTCCGTTTATGGAGCTCACCTTTAACAATAGTATAGGCTTTTGCTCGTCGGATAATCTGTCGGCTCAGCGCCTCATCTTCAGGTAATTTTCCATCTACCAAATAATCGAGGTAGGGTTGAGTCCAGCTGGGAATTACAGCCAGAACTTCTATTAAAGGTGAGTCAGATTTGGTCGGATATTCCTCATCTACTCGCTTTATTGAGGGAACTTTGAGATGCTCTAAAAACGCACCATCCAGGACCTCTTTCCGCGCAAAACCTATTCGAGATAGTACATCTGCTTCCTCATTTTCTGCTCGAGGGATGTGTCGTACTTCAAGCCCTTCGAACGATTTAGATAGATCATCCACGACAGCTTTATATGCTGTCATGTGTTTATTTGCATTACAAATATCCGACACTTGTTGAGCAACAAGATCCGAATCTCCGTAACACATGAAATGTCGGATGCCAATATCCTTAGCAATCCGGATTCCATGCAGCAGTGCTTCATACTCGGCAATATTGTTTGTCGCTGTGAAGTGGATCTGCAACATGTACAAAAGTTTATCTCCTTAGGGTGATTTGAGCACCACGCCAGCCCCCGAGCCCCCTCGAGCCTTAGACCCGTCAAAAAAGAGGGTCCAATATTCTGACTCAGGGAGGATCATATTCTCCTTCGTCTTTATCCAATCAGCGACAAAGTCAGCAAGGATCTGGGATTTGATTGCTGTCCGAGGTTTGTACTCAATATCGAAAGCTGAGAGCTCTATGCCCCATTTGGCGACGCGTCCTGTGGCATCACTGTTGTTGATTATATCTCTCATGGGAGCTGTGCTCACCACGGTAATTGGATGCTCCTGAAAGTAGTGTCGTAACTTACGAGATGCTAGAAAAACACCGTAAGCCAACTTTTGATAGTGCGGATACCGCTGTTTTGATTCCGTCAGAATCTCGCTGACAAAGTAAGTCGGACGCTGCACCAGGTGTTCCTGATTTTCCTCTGGTCTCTCCACCACCATGACGATACTAACGACCTTATTTGTCGCAGCAAGATAGAGAACATCGGTTCCCTAGGTTCCGGCGCTGCAAGGATAGGAGCAGATGAGAGTACTTTCTTCAGCTCTTGTAGTGCAGCTTCAGCTTCATCAGTCCAAACAAAATCCTTGGTCTTTTTCAGGAGTTTGTATAATGGAGCGGCTCTTTCACCAAGCCAGCTTACAAATCGACTGACCGCAGCGATGCAACCGGTTAATCTTTGTACGTCCTTCAAGCGAGTTAGCCTGGAAATATTGAGTATAGTCTTGATTTTGTCTCGGTTCACCTCTATGCCTCTTTGAGACACGATGAAACCTAACAATTTTCCGGCTGGTATTCCAAAGAAGCATTTCTTCGGGTTAAGCATGATGTTGTATTTTTGTAGATTGGCGAATGTTTCCTCCAAGTCGAAAACAATGTTTCCTTCTTTTTGGACATCACTGCGATATCATCCACGTATGCATGCACATTGCGTCTGAGTTAGTCGTGGAGGCAACGCTGCATCGTGCGCTGGTACGTAGCTCCTGCTTTCTTTAGCCCAAAGGGCATCATAACAAAACAGAAGGTTTCGAAAGGGGTTATGAATGAAGTTTTGATTTTGTCAGATTCCTTCATCCGGATTTGGTGACAACTGTATTATGCGTCGAGAAAACAGAGGAGTTCCGAGCCTGCCGTAGAATCGATAACTTGATCAATTCTAGGCAAAGCGAACGGATCTTTTGGACAAGCCTTGTTCAAGGCAGTATAATCAACACACATCCTTAAATCAGTGGTGTCCTTTTTAGGGACCATTACAGGATTGGCCGACCACTCAGTGTTGATGACCTCTTCTATGAATCCGGCTAACTCGAGCCACGCTAGTTCCTTAGCTATTTCCTTACGCTTTTCATCGCCAAACCGTCGTAAGGACTGTTTGACAGGTTTAGAGTTCGAGTTTATATTTAGAGAGTGCTCGGCAAGTTCCCTAGGTACTCCGGTCATGTCAGATGGCTGCCATGCGAAGATATCTTGATTTGCTTGGAGGAACTTGATGAGCACGCTTTCCTATGCGCTATCTAGGCCTACGCCTATCTAGGTCACCTTGGAGGGGCCATCATCCTTCAACGGTTCTTTCTTCATCTCTTCTGATGCCTTGAACTCCGGATTTGGCTTGGTCACCTCCTTATTTGTTGCGGGCATCTCGGACGGATCTATGCTCTTCTTGATCTCCTTCTCTTCTTGATCACGCCGTTGGGACCTGGAATTTTCATCATATTGTAAATGTAACACGGACGAGCCATGAAAGCCTAGTAAGCCGGACGTCCGAATATAGCATGGTATGCGCTCTTGAACGGGACCACTTCGAAGGAAAGTGCCTCCGTCCGATAGTTCTTTGGAGTTCCAAAGGTAACATCCAAAGTGATCTCTCCCAGGGAATTAGCTTGTCTTCCTGGGACAACTCCATGAAAGATCACAGAGCTATAGTTCAGCTGGGTCTCCGAGATCTTCATCTGGCGTAGCGTTTCGACATATAGAATATTGATGCTGCTACCACTGTCCATGAGGGTCTTGGAGAAACCATAATCGTCAATAAGTGGGTTGACGATTAAGGCGTATTTTCCTCGCCTGTGTAACTTAGGCGGATGATCATCGCGGTCAAATGTGATTGCCACTTCCGACCAGTGCAGATACTGTGGGACAGCCGAAACTATTGCATTGAGCTCGTGTAGAACTGCTTTCTTGACCTTTGCTGGTTGAGATCCGAGGACAGTGACATAAGTGTTCTTCTTGGTGGGAAAAGTCTTCTTCACTTACGAATTGGGATTTGAAGCATCGGCTTCCTCCATGTCGGAATCTTCCTTGGTCTCTTTGTCCTTTTCGGGATTTTTCTTTCCCTTCTTCCGCTTAGCTTTGTAGCCCGCGGTGTCATCTCTTTTGATGTCGTCATTGAAACGACATTCAGCGTTGGTGTGGGACGAGCCCCCATTGGCGTCTAGGTGATGCACACATGGGTTATTGGCGATGTCGGCCCAAGAGTAGGTTTTGCCTGGTTGCTGTTCTCCTCTACCTTGGACCCTTGAAGTCCCACGGCCACGCCCGTGGCCTCCGCCACGTCCTCCTCGTCCTCCAGACCCGGAAACAGTAGTCACCACCGCTGTTTCCGTGTTGGGTTTTTCTTCCGAGGTATTTTTGCAGTTCTGAGCTTGTTGCTTTGTTTTTGCTGACTAAGGTACAACCAGGACGTTGAGTAGTCCCTCTACATCATTGTCAGCATCTTCATATTTGCTCGTTGTTTCTATCATCTCTCCCAAATCAGTGACCTTGTCGCACTTTAAGCGGTGACGTAGTAGACCAATTGGGAGCCCTGCGATGAAAGCTTCAATCGCGGTTTGGTTTTTTACTCCTTCACAGGAGTTCTTGGTGTCAATCCGTCATCCGAGATAATCTTGGCAAGTTTCTTCGGCTTTCTGGGTGCAACGCTGTAGGTCTCCGACCGAACAGGGCGTCCGACCGAATAGGGCCTCCGATATGTGCCTTCGAAATTACGAAAGAATGCACTTTGCATGTCATACCAGTTATGGATGGTGTTTTCCGGAAGTTCATTGAGCCATGATCGCGCCAGCTTCCGCAACATAAGTGGGAGATATCGGGTTGCGACCAGGCTGTTTCCGCCTTTGGCGATGCAGCAAGCTTGGAAAAAATCCTGTAGCCAAGTGTCTGGCCGAGCAATGCCGTCGTAGGCTTGGATGTGTCTTGAGATAGCAAATCCTTCCGGGAATCTTGTAGCTCTGCTGCGTGGTCCAAATCACTTTTGGCCCACGTACATGTCATCGTTTTCATAGCGCCGCGCCTCTATGTTGGAATTGACCCTGTGCCTTGCGTCATTCGGGGATAGATATTGTCCCGAATGCTAGTTGTGGCTGCGGTGCCGTGGAGCCGGACTTCGGCTTCTGCCACCACCTCCTCCGCCATGTCGTCCTCCTTGCCCTCCATGGGGGCCGTTGTGATGACTATGTGGTGGAGAGGGTGGAGCAGCTGGATAGTTTCCGGCTGATCGCCGGCCTCCGTCCGGAGCGTCATTATTCCGGTTCCTGGGAGGATCTTGACTACGACGAGCCCCCTGCCGGCTTGTACCTGCATGGTTTCCGTTGTTTCTTCGTCCGTCGTTCCCACCATGGTGAGGATCAGCCGGACGGCTTGTATACTTAGGAGGTGGCATTTTTTGACGATCCTCCTCCCATCGTTTTTCTTTATCTTCTCCCCTTCGATCCTTAGATTCTCGTTAGGGAGGGTTCGTCGGATTCAGGACAGCAATGGCATCTTTCTCGGCCGCTGGGGCGACATTGCTCTAGTTACGTGAAGTTCTGTGATGCTGTCCTGAAGATCCGGTTCTTGAATAGTTGTCTTCCCGGTGTTCGGGGTGATGATACTGCACCAGGACGTAATGAGATCTTACGCCAGCCCATGCTGGATCCATGCGACATTGGTCAGAATCTGAGACCAGTTTTTGACTTCCGGACAGGGCGACCTTTTGCTGCTCCAGTCCCTTGTTGAGTAGTTTGATACCCAAACGTATCTCCTCTGGTCCTAGATTTGCCGATAGAATTTCTCGGGCTGCCACGGTATTCTGTACTGGTGTTGGGTATACCCAATCTCCGTTGCTATCTTTCTATGGCTTCCCCATCTCATCTCCAAAAAGGACGGCACGAACACGTGGGAATTGGTTGTCATCTATGTGACGCTTCTGTGTCTTCTGATGCAAACGAGACATGTATTCCTTGTTTGACATGCGTTTCTTCTCCACCTCGATGTTTTTGGCTTCATCGAGGAGTTGTTGACGACGCGCTTCTAGGGCATGCACCGTTTTGTCCAGCTCATCCGCAGTAAGTTCTGCGGCTGTAGGGATAGGTGTGGTTAATGCGGCATCGATGAGTCGCACCTTCGGTGATCACGTGTCCATCCACCGATGCTTCTTTTTTCAGCTCGTCTGGGATAAGTGCTCCATCCGAGTCTTCTTCGTATTCCTCGGCAATCACCTCCTCAGCTAGAGGGTCTTTTGCCGGGGTCTTGTTCTTCTTGTTCTTCTTCTTTGCCTTCTTGGCAGCGCCGGTAGCAAACACGGCTTTGGTCCGTTTCCCAAAGTCAAGCTCTGTTCGGTACTTTCGGACATCTGGACCTCGGGATTATCTCCGATGTCCATGTCATCCTGCGCTTTGGGAGAGTGTTCCCCGGATCCTTCATCCATGGCTTCTCCTTCTTCTACAGCTTTGGAGTTATACTCCTCTTCATATTCCGCGGAGAACTTTCGGAAATCTGCTGACGTCATCGATTTATCCGAGGATGCGGGTACGTCGGCGTTTGTTCCAATTGCCTCTAGCACCGAGTCGGTGTTTTCTCCAGCTTCGATAGAGCCGGATCCGGATCCCACGTATCCGACGAAGTGCGACGCGTGCTTCCTGAGGTACCTGCGGCTTTCGCGATCAGCCATGTCGAAACTTTTGATGGTCTCGAGAATCGCATCTGCGCTTTCGCCTTGCAGTATCATACGTCATAATTTGTACCTTAGGAAAGCTCTGTCTGTCCCGGCATCATCAGAGCCGGAATCAGTGTCACTGATATGCTCCTCCTGGATTTCGACTTCCGCGGGTGGGTCGATCTGGGATCCGGCTCCTCCAGGGAGATCCACTCCAGATTCGACGTGGATCGCTAGGTCTTCTTCAGGCTCGGATTTCTCCACTATCTCCGCAACTGGTGTGGGCTGGGTGGGATTAGGGTTTTCTGAGATCCGGAACTCTGCCGCCTCTGCGGACAAAGGGGACCCAGAAGTTTCTTCTGCCTCTATCATCACCGCTGGGGTGGGTTGGGCAGGTTCAGTGAAACCGATGTAAATATCGATCTCGCCAAAAGACATGATTGTGTAGGCGGTCACGGCCTCCCTAGCCGGAATCCAAGTCTCGTCGATAATGATGAGAGGGACGTCGCTGGCATAGAGGATGCGACCGACGGTGATAGTCTCGCCGATTCCGATTCTTGCAGATTCCGCTCGGAACGCAGATCCGAAGCTCACTTGCCCCACGGTGGGCGCCAACTGTCGTCGGATTGATGACAAGTACGCCATGAGGGGGCCCTCGAGGCGTGCGGAAGAGAGGGGTGAGACGACGGTGTTCGGGACTGAGCACACAAAGTTTACCAGTTGAATCCGCTTTGGACGGATCCTACTCTGCTAGCAATCCATGTCTGGCAGAGCTCGAATATGGGTTACAAGGGTTTCGCCTGTGCGAGTTGAGGGTCTAAAGTATTGGGTGCCCTAAAGGCTCTCCCTAGGACGGCTTATATAGATATCCGGCCTAGGGTTTACATGAGAGATCTATCCAGCTACGTCTAAGAGTGGGTTACAGAGTACATCTTGAACTACAAGTAACACTATGGGCCTAAGTCGGTAAGTCTTCTGGGCCTTCCCGTAGCCGGATTGGACTCCGTCTTTCTCCCTGACTGGGCCGCCCAGGAAGCAAAGCTCTAACCCAAAGTGGGCCACCCTGGTCAGTGAGGAACTGTGCGGATACCCGGAAAGTATATCCCCAACAATCCCATGATCAAAATACAAGGCAAGCAGACAATGAGCATCTCGGCGATCTTTTTATTTACTATGAGCATAGATTTTTATTGAGGATGCTTCATAGAATGCTCATTATGGTTATGCTGCAAGTTTCCACCATGATTAAGCATGGCTTAGGCTAGTGGCCCAGGCGTTTCTCTAACATACATACAAACTCCATGATCTTACAAGTTCCACTTTTATTTCACACCGCCGGGATCCATAAGCAAAAGAACATGATATCAACTAGGTACAAAGTACCTATGAAGCGTTGAAAGCGGTCCCCATGATACATGGTTCTGCTAACTTCAACTCATAAAGCGCAAGCATATGCACAACAAAGAAGGACGCAATGGCTCAGGATTATTATGTGCAAGAAAATAAAGTGCGCCATCAAGTTCGTGAGAGCTTTACTAACTAACTTTCTCATTACAAGCAAACATTTTATTCGGAAGAAAACAAGGCACATTGAATATGCACGGGAGTAGCAAATGATGCTAATAGGTAGGTATGGTGGACACTTTGGAAATATTTGGTTTAGGGAGTTGGAAACTTGAGTAAAACACTCAGTGGAAGTGAAGGCTAGCAATAGTAAGGGAGCGACAAACGAGAGAGCAATAGCTGTCATTATCATGCTTGCAACAAAACAGGACTACTCATGGCATGAAAGTGATTCAAGATCCTCAAGGCAAAATAATTCATCGAGGCTTAACTGATTATTACAGTCATGAGCATGTGCGAGCATGTGCCAAGTCAATCAAATGAAACATTCAGAGGAGGATACCATGGTGTCATACCAATTTTTGAATAGAGTAATGCAAGCAAACATTCATGAGACATGTTACAAACTATTAGCGAGCTGGAGCTAATCATAAGAAAGCAAGAACTATTAAGCATCCAAAGAAAACATACACTCTACATGAACGGACTAAACAAGCTCACAATGATGAGTATATGTACAAAAATGAAGACAAATAGAGTTCGTTACCAGCCTCTTACCACACCTCAAGTTGTCATTAATCCTCATTATTGCTCTTCACTTGTGTGGCTTGAATAATAATATGAAACCAATATTCCACTAAGAACTGCCGAACCTTGTAGCAAACTCGCAAAAACCAAAGAAGAACGACAAATATTTTTGGTGTTTTTGATTTTTAAACAAGAACCAAAAGAGAAAAACAAAGCAAAATCTTTTTGGGTTTTTCGAATAGTTCAAACAAAGCAAAAAGGGCAAACCAAGGCAAAAAGAAGAAGCAAACCAAAGAGAAACAACAAAAATATTTTTGGTCTTTTTGTGTTTTTAGAAAGCAAAAGAAAAGAAGAACGAAAACTAAAAAGAGAACGAAAACATGAATATACAAAGTACCAACGCAACATGATATGGAGATGAGTGCGGTGTCGGCGTACCTCCCCCCAAGCTTAGGCTTTTGGCCTAAGTGGGTATCAATCCCAAGCTGGCCAGGATGAAGTGTCACCGGGGTATGACAAGGAGGTACCCTTGTCCTGGTGCGAGCTCGAGTATGCCCCTCCATAATGTGCGGAGTAATCATAGGAGGGCGCATCCTCCTGGTGCTGCTCGTGGAAACCCAACAAGTGAAGCTGCTCATCCACCTCCTCCTTGGAGCGCGACCACGGTCTCCCGTCAACACTAAACAAAGCAGGCTGTGGCAAAAGGATCTCCCTTTCATCCTCGTCAGTGAAAAGCATCCTATATACTAGATTGTTCAAATCAGAGGTAGCAGTGACAAAGTGATGAGTTTTCATGGCAACAAGGTCGAGCCTCTGTGGTGCTAGCATAGCATCATCGGGATCCACTGAAAGACCTAATGCAATAACTACACGCGAGGCAATGATGCCCCCATAGATAGGCCCCCTAGCAGCTAGGCGGCGAGCAATAAGCGAGCCAAGATTGTACCGAGTATCATTGTTGAGCGCAGCAGCAAGGAAAGCTAAGTGATAGTTGGAGATATTACTAGTGTTCTCCCTACCCAATACACTAGTGGAAAGATAGTATGCAAAGTATCTAAGTGCAGGGAGTTGGATATTTCTTATCTTTCCACGCTGCGCCACGCGGTCATCATCATTGTTCACACCTCGGTAAAGCTCCAACAAATCAGCAGGTCGCCCTTGAATTTTCTTCACGGTACCCGTCATACGCACACCTACAATACTGCAAAATTTGTCCAAAGGCATGGTGAAGGGCATATCATAGATTTTAAAAGAGACAATAGATTGATATGGTGTGTTAGTAAATGAGAAGCTCTAAACAAAAGTTTTGGTGAGCATAGCGTATTGTGCACTCTCATCTTGCATATAAGAGGTCAAGCCAACCCTCTCAATCAGTAGCAAAAAATCATCAAGAATACCTGCATCTTGCAAGAAAGTAAAACAAGGAAAAGAGGATGGGTGAGCGTCTCCATCATCCCTTTCACTGCCAATACGTGTTGCAATGAGGTCTTCATTGTATGATGGCCTAGCTTGAGAGGCTGTTCTTGAGGGCCTCGACCTCCTAGGTGCATCACTCTCAAATATCTCTCCAAAAGTATGGTTGTTCATGCTTGGTATTATGAAATTTAAACACCTATTAAACAAGTGATTGCAAAGTAAATATAATGAAGGATTCTACTCATAGGGACTTGCAAGAGGCCTAAACATCATCAAAACTATATCTCTAAGCATCAAACAAGCTTACAAGTTCTCATAACCAGTCACCTACAGCTGCAAAATACTCAACAAATAATCCACTAAACACAAATCTAATTGGACAAGGGGAGGAGTCACATACCAGGGAACAAATGCTCCAAATTTCAGCAAGAAAGATGGGTTGTGCAAGGAGATCGAAGAAATCGAGAGCAAGCACAGAAGGAACGCGACTTTGAGCTATGAACTGTAGCTTACTCGGGAGAGAGAATAAAGTGGCAGGTAAGAGAAGTAGTGGGGGGTCAGGGGTGGCCCACACCAGGGCATGGCGCCACCCAGGGCTGGCCGAGCCACCACATGGTGTGCCTGCCTGGTGGGCCCCTTGTTACCTACCAGGTACTCCTATGCCCCTTTTTTCACGTAAAAATTTAATATGAATTTTCTGGAATTTTTCGAGACACTTCATTTTTGGGAAATTTTCAGAAATAGAAGAATGATTTTCTGACAGACAGATTTTTTTCTTTCTTTTTGGAAACATGATGCAATGACAAAACAAGGCTAGAACTACATAAGTTCTAGTATGCAAGCAACTAACCACAAAAAGAAAACTAAGCGAAAGCAAAAACTAAGATGCAAAGGATAGAAATAAACAGAGATAATCATAATGAAAACATTGTTTTGTTCAATGAAATCCTTTTGTTAGCAAGGTTGATCAAGTCTTGCTACCAAAACAATTGTATATGAGACAAAACTTTGTACTCCACTAATGATTATGTTACCTCAACCTTGATAGCAATGGTCCCAATCATAATAGTTTCAAATTTTTCTTTTGGTATGGGACAATATATTTCTCCAACTTGAATGCCTTCAACATGTTCAATTGAATTCAAGCCATAAGTCCTTTCAATCTTCTTGGGGAAATAGACAGTATGTTCCTTGTCATTAACATTGAAGGTCACCTTTCCTTGATTACAATTAATAACAGCTCCTGCAGTATTAAGTAAAGGTCTCCCAAGAATAATAGACATATTATCATCTTCGGGCATTTCAAGCACAACAAAATCAGTTAATATCAAGCAATTATGAGCCACCTGAACAGGTACATCCTCACATATACCCAAAGGAATAGTGGTAAATGTATCAGCCATTTGCAAAGATATATATCAGTTGGTATCAATTTTTCAAGCTGAAGCCTCTTATAGAGAGAGAAAGGCATAACACTAACTCCAGCTCCCAAATCACACAAAGCAGTTCTAACATAACTGTTCTTAATAGAGCAAGGGATAGTTGGAATCCCTAGGTCTCCAAGTTTCTTAGGAACCTTACCATTGAAAGAATAATTAGCAAGCAAAGTAGAGATTTCTTCATTAGGGATCTTCCTTTTATTCGATACAATGTACTTCATATACTTTGAGTAAGCAGGCAATTTAATAGCATCAGTCAAAGGAATTTGCAAGAATAAAGGCTTCATCCACTCACAAAACTTATTGTAGTGTTCATCTTCCTTTGACTTGTGTTTCTTATCAGGGAAAGACATAGGTTTTTGGACCCAAGGTTCTCTTTCACTACCATGTTTCTTAGCAATAAAATCTTCTTTGGTGTATTTAGTAGTCTTAGTGTGGTTTTCAGGTTCTTCTTTAACTTTTTCTTCATTAGGAACTTCATTTTCTTCATTACCACTTTCAGTTTCAGCATCAGAGATAGATATACTATTAGGATCTATAGCAGGTTTAGAGGGTTCTACAACAGTTTTATGTTTCTTTTTCCCTTTTTTACGAGTAGAACCACTATTTTCAGCTTGTTGAGAATCCTGCTCAATTCTTTTGGGATGCCCCTCGGGATATAGAGGATCCTGGGTGGCAGCACCACTTCTAGTTCTAATTTCATAAGCATGTTTTTCTTTAGCAGCATTAACTAGCAAGTCGTTTTGCACTTTAACGAGTTGATCTATTTGAGTTTGAACCATTTGAAAGTGTTTAAAATCATTTTAACATCATTAGAGGTTCTTTCCACAATATCTTTCAACTCAACAATAGCTCTAGTGTTTTCCATAAGATGATTTTGCACCCTTTTATTAAAGTTATCTTGCTTAACAATAAAGATATCAAATTCTTCTAAGCATTGATTAGGAGGTTTCAAGTAAGGGATATCACCTTCATCAAAGTGTTGGAGAGAGTGTCCTCAATAGTGGATGAGTAGGGAATAGGCTTACATAATTCTTCTATAGGAGGTAAATTCTTGACATCTGCAGCTTTAATTCCCTTCTGCTTAAGACATTTCTTAGCTTCCTTCATCACTTCATCATTTAGTTCAATAACTCCCCTCTTCTTTGATGTTGGAATAGGCACGGGAATAGATGGTTCAGGTACAATTACTTCAGGTATAGCTTGTTTAGGAGGAGTCCAATCTTCATAATTCTTGCTTATTTTAGCCATTAATTCCTCAGCTTCCTTAGGAGTCCTATTCCTGAAAACACAATCAGCACAACTATCTAGGTATGTCCTAGATTCTCCGGTTAGTCCATTATAAAATATATCAAGAAGCTCATTCTTAGGTAATGGAATTCCAGCCTGTGCATGAATCAGAGCATAAAATCTTGCCCAAGATTCAGGCAATACCTCTTTTTCTCCCTATTTAAAATCAAAAAGTTCCTACAAAATAGCATGTCTAGCACTGGGAGGAAAATATTTCTGCAGGAAAGTACTAATCAAGCACTCAGGGCTATCAATAGATCCAGGAGGTACATTACTAAACCAAGTTTTAGCTTCTCCTTTCAGTGAAAAGGGAAAAATCTTAGCAACAAAATAAGTACGCATCTTAATATCATCAGAAAACAAGCCACTCATAGTAGAAAGTTCATTCATATGTGCTACCGCACTTTCATTCTTAGTCCCACAAAAAGGTTTTTTCTCGACAATAGCTATGTAGGATAGATCGATAGAGAAATCATAATCTTCTTCTATAATGTTTATGGGAGAAGCAACAAACATAGCATCAAGAGATAATTTGGGTCTAATAGTACACCTCTCAAGGAGACTCTTAGCAGCGCTCCTATCATGGGTGTTCTTGCATTCTTTAATAAACTCATCGGTCATCTCAACATAATCTTCTTCAATATCATAACTCTCACTAGACTCAGGTGAGCTAACAAGTGTGGTAGTGTCTTCATTAGGAGTTTCGGTATTTCCAGCTATAGTTCTAGCAATCGTAGCATCTAGGAAAGGACCTAATGAACCACTCTTATCAAGCACAGTAGAAGCAGCATCATAAGCATCAGAAGTTTTAGATTCAGCAGTAGTAGCAGTGTGTGCAGCATGTGTATGTGGTGGTGCAACGAGCTTACTTATAACAGATGGTGAATCAAGAGCAGCAGAGGTGTTTAGAACCGTACCTCTTCTTGTAGTGGATGGTAAAATAGGAACCTTGCCATCACGAGACTTACCCATGATGGATGGATAGCAGTGAACAATAGAGAATCCAAGTGAACTTGATAAATAAAGCTATGCTCCCGAACGGCTTTGGAAAATAGTCTTGATGACCCACAAGTATAGGGGTGTATCGCGGTATTTTCGAGGGAAGTGAAACCAATTTAGTGATTCCACAAGGGGAGCCAAAGAATATTTATAAGCCTTAACAACTAAGTTGTCAATTCAGTCACACTGAAACAATCTTGCTCACAACAGTTTTATCAAGAGTAATAGTTTTGTAGTAGGAATAGCAAAGTAGCTTGAGAGTAAAGTAAAGATAGTAGTAACAAAAGCGATGAAAGGATTCGAAAAGTAGGCATAGGGATGGATGGACGGGCGTTGCATGGACAAGACAATTCACATAGCAATCAGAACATAGGGCAATTGCAGATAAATAAGATAAAGCACCCAAGTACTAGACAATCCTAGGCATGTGTTCCATATATAGTCATACGTGCTCGCAATGAGAACTTGCACAACATCTTTTGTCCTGCTAGCCCGTTTGCAGCGGGGCCTCTAGGGAACTACTGGCAATTAAGGTTCTCCTTTTAATAGAGCACCGGAGCAAAACATTAACACTCCGTGAACACATGTGATCCTCACATCAAAGCCTTTCCCTTCCGGGTATCCCGATTTCTGTCACTTCGGGGCCATAGGTTCCGGACAACAACGTGTGTATACAACTTGCAGATAAGACCAAGAACAATACTATCATAATGAATCAATAATAAGTTCAGATCTGAAATCATGGCACCCAGGCCCTAGTGACAAGCATTAAGCACAACAAGTCGCAACAAAGTCATAAAGCACTAATAAAAGATACTAGGCACCATGCCCTAACAATCTGATGCCATTACATGAACGATCTCATCCAATCCCTACCATCCCCATAGCCTACAGCGGGGGATTACTCACTCATAGATGGAGGAAACATGGATGGTCCATGGAGAAGCGATGGTGATGATGATGGCGATGATCTCCTCCAATTCCCCGTCCCGGAAGGTGCGAACGAGCGGGTTTCGTGCTTTTCGTGGAATCTGGTGGTGGCGAAGCGGAACTCCTTCTGGAAAAACGTCGAACCCCCCCGTAGTTTTTAGGTCAAAAGGCTCCTTATAGGCGAAGAGAGAGGCCGGGGGTGCACTGGGGCCCACCACCCCTCGGCGCCTGGCCCGCGCCACCAGGTGGTGGGGCCACCCCAGGGCTCTTCTCCGTCTCGTATTCTGGCTCGTGGAGTCCTCGGGTGAAATAGGATTTTTGGAATATTTTCTGGGATTTTTCCTGATAGTTGATTTTCTGCACAAAAAGTAGACACCAAGGCAATTCTGCTGAAAACAGCGTCAGTTCGCATTAGTTGCATCCAAATCACACAAGTATAGAGGAGAAACAATAGCAAAAGTGTTCGGGAAAGTAGATACGTTTTGGACCTATCATAGGGTGAGATGAGTTTGCCTCGCAATGGCCCCTCTCGGTAGTTGGCGGCCCAACATTTCAAAACGCGGCAATTTTAGGAAACTTAGGTACCATGGTGCACTCACCCGGGAACTTTGGTACCGCAAATGAACATGGTCACTAGGGAGGGCACGTTTTCTCCTATCTAGGAAGGCTCTTTTCCTATCCTTTTCTTCTTTCCAAAGCTATTTTCTTCTTAGCTACTTGTATTTACTACTATACCCAAGTCTAGAAAAAATCTTCTTAGTTACCTGTTCTCCAGTGTTTATACACATGCCTAAAGCTTAGCTACCCGTTCTCTAGTGTTTAGACACATCTTTTTCCATGCTACACTGGCCCTTAGATTTTGGGTAATTTATTGCACGACAGCATTCCATGATAACTCTAGTCGGCATTCTCGATGCAGCTGCACCTTATATAAGACCGATGAGGGAACACTCAAATTAGTCCACGTCGTTCAAAGAACCATCCCATCTTCCCCATCTTAGCTTATCATCACTTTTCGATGCCACCAGGCCACATTTTGGATCCTCTCCAACGATCGTTGTCGGACATTGGTCTCCTACAAAGATGTCCACAACCACAAGATCTGGTGCGACATTGCCCCATGCGGGTGCATGGAGCCAGGATGCGACTATGTCACCCTGCTGATACCTTTTATTTGGATTACAGATGCAGTATAGTAGCTTTATCCCTAGTAGACCTAGGTTTATCGAGCCTTGGGAAACAATTGCTGTATGGAAATATGAGGAACTTCTACAAGACTTGCTTACTTGTTTTACCTTTTGTTTACCAGACCTTTCTAGTTTACTTTGAATCGTTGGTTGTTGCAATGGATGGAAATGGGCTAGGTTGAAGATTCACCTGTGGCTGCACATACATATGTGATAAAGATAATAATAAGCACATTCATGTGAAGTGGTCTAATATAGATAGGGTTGTGGGAAGCACATCCATAAACACTAAACCCCTGCGAGCCACATGCATAGAAATAGTCTTTTGATCCAACCATTATACCACGAAGCACTGGGTTATAACAATTATTAAGTAAAATACAGATCAAAGCCTTAAGAATGGTGATGTTGTTACTCCCAAGTGGATCCCTCAGCAAAGACTGCACTTCCCTTGTTGTCATTGGGTTTCCAGTGAAATCACCATTCACCACTCATCTCTCCTCAAGACTTACGACCAAGCAGGATACTAAGAAAAAACAGAAAAGGAAAACGAAAGTGAAAAGCAAATGAAAAAGCAAAGTGTTGGAACAAACCCAACAAGAGTGTTTCAAAGCTCTCACAGAGCTGGAGTACAACCTCATTATTGAACAAATATAAAGGCTTAGGGAACACGTCCCCAAGATCAGGCTTTTGCAAGTCCTTTTGTTGCTCATTGTGGTGGTGGTGGATAATCTCCCAAGTTCCATTGGATGCTCCAATTGGTGAACTGGGTTGAGAGGTTTGCGGTGGCGTCTTGAAGGTTGATGGAGAGGTTGCTCAAGTTTTGGATGTTTCCTTCGAGTGCATATATTGATACCTTTGATATGGATTACAGATGTAGTATAGCTATTTTTCCCTAGTAGACCTAGGTTTATCAAATCCTCAGGAAGCAGAAGCCTAGTGAAGTTACTTTAATGGACCTTCGAGAGTTTTAGAATTCCTTTGTGTTTTACCGGACCAAGAGTTTGCATCTTTTGTTGTTGTCAATGATGGAAAGAGAGGACCTAGGGCATTCGGTTTCACCTGTAGCTATGCAAAACATCTGATGTGAATAAAAGATAAAAATAAAGTATGCATGTAATTGTTAGAACAAGATAAATTATATGTGGCAGTGCATCCATAATTGCTATTGCCTCCGCAACCGCTTACAATAACCTACTAGTCTCATCTATAGAAGAAAGAGAACTAATGATATGCATAGTGATGTCACCATTAATCCCAAGTAAATCCCTCACATACAGTCGTACTACCCCTTCAGTCACTATGGTTCCCAACCTGTAGATTAGTGATTACTCATACTCCCTATACTGGCTCAATCCTCGGGGTCTTGGGTACCTGACAAGTCCTTAGATTGAGGCAAGAGAGGATACAATAATCATCATGTCATACAAACTAATACATGATCCCATCTATGATAAACATGCACAAAAGATACATGGCTAGGCCGAAGCCCTTATCCCAAGGAGAATTACTCACACATAAAGATGAGATCAAAGATCATAAACATTGTAATGGAAATCATGAGATTGATAGAAAATAGTCTTACAATGTCGTTAATCAAAGATGAGATCTACTATTATAAGTGATGGAATATGGCTATGGTGGTGGAGAATGGTTTGGAGATTAGATCTAAGTCTATTCCTTCAGCGGCTCTTCGGTGTGGTGGATGGAGATATGGAGGCGGTTGATGATCTTGGAGGCGCTCTTTTCTCGTTGCCCGATGCCTTTTTATATAGGGGTCCCTTCACGAAAGTTGTTCTATTTGACCTAGCGGTGTCGATGGCAACTATATGACCGGAACTATACGGCCGGTATTTTATTCCTGCCGTATAGTTGGTAGTTAAAGCGTCTGTCTCCACTTCACGACTCCTGGTTTCTTTGGGTTGTTGGAAATCTCGTATCTTTGACTTTAATATAGTGATTCCCATCATCAAATGTCATTATCTGTGCAAGGAAAAATTGCAAGAAAGGATCGCATACCCTTTTGATCATTAGGAATTAGTGGCAGGGTTTAGAGAGATATTTCATAAAAAATATGAATAATATCCATTTTAAATGTGGAAGTAGATGGCTATATTTCAGAGCCATCAACCTCCCCAAGCTTAAACTTTATCGTACTTGAGCAAGTAAACCAAAATCAAAAAGGAACTCAGCATTTAAACAGAAATTACGAGATGATGATCTTACTCATGATTGGTAGTCTCATATTTCCTCCACTTTATAGATCTAAAAAACGTCAGCATAGATAGAGCAATGGCAAGCATATCATACGGGGTTTTATGCATCCTCGTAGCACAAAAAAATTATTGTTAACATGGATGATTCAAATAAATAAACTTTATCCCATGTCATGTAGTCAACTCATATGCTTGCCTTTGAACAATAAAGTATAATCATGTAAAAATGAGAGTGTGAGAGTTGTCATGAAAAGCATATACACCAAAGTATCTCAATCCTCCCACATCAATAAATCAAGACTTTTCAAGCACTACTTTGCCATTCATTGTCCTTCAAGAATTTCAGTTTTAAGTAATTGAGAGCATGCCAAAAAAATAATTAATTTATCGGGCTGTGATGGACACTCGTGGCATCACTAAGGTTTTTGTTCCTTTTGTACAATGATTACTCGTAACAGCCAGAGGAGTGATTCCATCATGAACACAACTACCTGGGAGTGCCAAGAATCTTACCCACTATAGCATTGCTGGTACATTTGTTTAATCAACTCATAGCCAAAATCTAGGAGTTTCCTCCATGAACATTGTTCATAGGCCAGCGGAGTTGTTGCCATCCCATGAAGTTTGACAGGCATAAAGCTATATCATTCTTATGATTAACAAGTCAAACTTTGGCATGCTCACAAAAACCGCTAAACATTAATTCAATCGAACAAATCCTTTTAAAGAGAGCTATCAAGTCAATCATTATATTCGGTGGTGTTGAGTGTCTCTAGAAATAAGCCTTCAAGACTAAACACTACAACACCCAAGCCTTCAATTTTTAGCAAATTTTAGCAAATTAAAGTGAGACTTTTTCTTATTACAATTGTTTAGCAAATTTTTAGGCAAGACTTGGTTAACTACAAGAGCTGGAACAAAACGTACCCAATTAAATACCCATGCAAAAAAAATTACTACCATATAAAGACTCACTCCACCAATATAATATCGCAACATTTACTACTAACTAGCATGGGTTTCTCAAACTTCACAAGTGGGGAGTCATAAGGCATACCTCTCATGTTTGGTTCCACTTCTCTCTTCCTTTTTATTTGTTTCTTGGAAACTTGAAGTTGATCACTCTCCTGCAAATTCATGAGAACCTCATGCCGAAAAGAAAAGAAAGAGGGAAAATAAAGATAAATGGAGAAATATTTTTGTTGTTTTTAAGAGAGCGAATTAAAGAATAGAAAATTGGCAGCACAGCTCAGCTAGAAAATCTCAACAGCAAATAGAAATAACTAAAGATAAAGTGTTGGGGAAACTAACACGAGTGCTTATAAACTCGAATTAAAAACATAATCTCGAAATAAATAAATGCCAAATAAAGATACATGAGGAACTTCCCCAAGCTTAGGCTTTTGCAAGCCATTCAAATCATTGTGGTGGTGGGAAAAAGTCATTACTCGAGTTTGCAAATTGAGTTGATAAATTACTAGTTGTTCCTCGAAGGTTCAAGGAGAGGCTATGCATCCTCTCCACAGTCCCTCCAAGTTCTTGGAAGTCTTGGTATGTGGCGAACCAGGTTGGTGGCTGCTCCTCTTGATAAGGAACTTCTTTCTCCTCTTCTTGGTCCCCATCCTCATCCGGAATCTCCTCCGTGGGTTGGTGTTGCTCAACCTGCAAGTCATATAGCAAACGTCCTTCCACGATAGAGAAAAGACCGTTAGGCATATGAGCAGGGTAGAGACGCCCAACTCCGGCAATATGCAAGTAATAAACACCACCTCTCCTAGTGAGCATTCCACAAGCTTTTAAAGTAGAGAAACCAACACGTCGCTCACCTAGCACAGGTTGCAATTCACCTAGGTCGATGCCTAGGGCAATGGTAAGCACGGTGATGACATCTCCACCTGTGATTGGTCCTTGGCTTTGGGAGGATTGGTGCACCAGGTAGCGCACAAGGATTGCGCCCAAGTTGAGTGACAAGTCGCAGTGGTTGTAAGCAGATTTTTGGAGGACTAAGATGTCCTCCTCATTGAGTCTTGTGAACTCATTACGTGCCTACAAGGTGTTAGCAATAACATAGACCAAATAGCGAATTGCAGGATGTTGAATATTCTTCCCCTTGGTTACTCTAGAAGTGAAGCCCATTCCATTATAATATTTTTTAGGGGAAGGGTCTAAGACAGTAAAGGATGCGCTTAGGGAATTAGCATCATTGTTTGGAAGATTAAGGCATGTGCGCCATTCATTTAGTGATAAAGTGTAATTGTTGTTCATAAGTCGGAAATAAATCGTGTCCTCTCCATGCCATAGTTTAACGGTTCTTTGCAAAGAACTTAAAAATTCAAGAGTTAACCAACGATAAGTAGGCACATCATTCAATACAAAGTTTTGCAGGCCAAACCAATTGCAAAGTAAATTGAAGTCATTAGAAATACCGAGTTGGTTCAATATAATGGGGGCAAGCCCACTTGGTTGCCTTAACTTCTCGGTTCTTGATCCTATCAAAGCGATCATGTTGGATCTCATTCCTGAACCGTATCCCCATGCGTTCTTGAGTGGCAGCCCGAGAAGCGCTAGCATCGGCACGAGCACGAGCTTGGCTCCTTGTGTTAATCTTCTAAAATAATAAAGAAAGACAAAAATATAACTTTTTGATTCAACAATAGTAAACATAACATATTCCTCATCATAGCACACTAAGGAATCCCCTCAAAGTGGTGATCTAGGCAAGAGAATCATGTCAATAGTTCATAGTAGGTCTCACCCTAGATTGATAATGACAATAGATCGAAGATGAATTTACAAAAATTAATTGGACGATCGGAGGAGAAACATACCATAGATCACTTGAGGTTTTGAGAGAGTTTGGAGGTAGAAGAGAGAAAAAGGATTGAAGTTTTGGGGTTAGAGGTTGAATACCCACAAGTATAGGGGGTGTATCGCAGTATTTTCGATAAGTAAGAGTGTCGAACCCAACGAGGAGAAGAAGGTGTTGACGAGTGGCTTGGATCAGGAATTCTCTATAAATAGTTAGAAAATGGATTTTTAGGGGTTTTTGATAATGCAAATAATAAAGTACGAGTAAATAAAAGACAATGATACTAGATGCAGCAAGTGGCCCAATGCTTTCTTTAGCAAAGGACAAGCCGGTTGTATTACTTATGATTACCAAACGTTCTCGAGGACACATGGAAATATCGTCAAGTGCTTTTGCTTCATATAGTTGATTAATCTTCTTTAGTTAGATAAGTGTTGTGTGGGTGAACCTATGCTAATGTACTAACCTTCCTAGGACTAATACATACTTGTGATTATACCCCTTGCAAGCATCCGCAAGTACAAGAAAGTAATTAAGATAAAAACCTAACCACAGCCTTAAAATTTGAGATACTACACTCCCTTGTGCAAAGGTTTCCTAACGGGGGTTTAGCTTTCTGTCACTCCGGCAACCCCTACAATTAGTAGCCAAATACACAATGCATTCCCCTAGGCCCATAAAGGTGAAGTATCATGTAGTTGACATTCACATGACACCACTAGAAGAATAACACCACAACTTAAATATCAAACTATTGAATCTTTCTCAACACAGTTCCACTACTAACAACATGACTTCTCCCATGTCCTCAAGAACTAAATGAACTACTCACGAGACATCATATGGATAAAGATCAGAGATGAAATAATGACAATTAACAATATGAACATGAATGATAATTCAATGGTTCCACTCAATAGCATCAAGTACAACAAGTAATCAACACCGGGAAGGTTTCCCCTAAGAACTATGCAAGATTCAACCCAATTCTTACAGCGGTATGGTGTGGTGATGATGGTGCTGGTGGAGATGATGATGATGATCCCGATGAAGTCCAGCTTGATAGTGGTGTTGATGGCGACAATCTCCCCTCTCCGGGAAGGAACTTCCCCGGCAGATTTCTGCTTGCGGGAGAGCTCTTTCTCTCTACAATTTTTCGCCCCGCAGAGGCAGGGAAACCTTTCTGTGGTCCCTCCCCAAGTATTAGGGTTTCGAGGGGATTATATACGCCAAAGGGAGATGCCAGAGGTGGGCCAGGGTGGCCACACCACCTGGTGGCGCGGCTAGGGCTGGCCCACGCCAGGGGGTGGTGTGGGCCCCGTGTGGCCCATCTCCACTTCCCCTTCTGGCTTCAGCACTTTTTGCTCAAATCAAAAAGTGCAAAACTAACAAAAGTTAAATAATAACCTGGGGCACGCACACAAAAAATTACAGATCAGCATGACGTTCTAGGATTTTTCACGATTTTTTATAGTGAAGCACAAATATCTGTTTCGGGACAGCAACTTCCCCAAATCTTACTTCTCTCTCATTCGAGGTTGATCTTGACACAAAAAACAAACAAAAAGGATAAGGAGATGTTATTGCAGAAGCAATAACTTCCAAAACTCAAATAAACAAAAATAACCTGAAAGCGAAAATATATTGGGTTGTCTCCCAAAAAGCTCTTTCTTTATAGCCATTAAGATAGGCATGATAAATTTCAATGATGCTCACATGAGAAAATGAATTGAAGTAAAAAGAGAGCATCAAGAAGCAAATTTACACGTTTTTAAGTCTAAACCACTTCCTATGCAAAGGAATTTTGTAAGAAAATAAATTGTTGAAACCAGAGGCTACTAGCATAGGAAGGCAAAACAGGTGCAACATAAAGACTTTCAGCATAAAGCGAGGAAACTTAATATTATTGAGATGCATAAGAACAATTTTCCCTCTCTCATAATAACTTTCAGTATCAATCATAAATTTAACGATATAACTATCACATGAACCATTGTAGTAGTGATCACTTATTCTAACAGAAAACACTGGGACACTACCTTTCCTAGTTCCATTATGATGTGAAACAATTTTACAAGTATCCTTACAAAGGATAATGTGCCCATCTTCTACATTTTTAGCGACAAAGTCTTTCATATTTGCTACTATAGGTTCATCATCTATTTGTTCATTAGGTTCTATAGCTTTCTTTGTACTTAACCATATTAGCTGTCATAGAATGTTCCTTTATCTTAACTGGGAAAGGCATTTTCTCAATGTAAGGTTCAAGTAAAATATGATTAGCAGTATAAACTTCAGTATCTCTTAAAGGAACACAATTAACAATATCTTTATATGGCTCATGATACTTATTCCATTTCTTTTTAGGAATTTCAATATAAGAAGAAAAAGCCTTAAAATAATTTGCAATACTTTGAGAATCAAGATCATAAGCATTACTAATATTATGAAAGTCATCAATTCCCATAAAAGATTTAATGCATTTATAATCATAATTTATACCTGACTTTCTTCTTTTATCATTCTCCCATGCTTCAGCATTGTCTTGAATATGGTCTAGAAGATCCCATTTAGCTTCTTCTTCCATGCGTGTAAATGATCCAGCACAAGAAGCATCCAATAGATCCTTATCATGAAGAGAAAGCCTTGCATAAAAGTTATTGATAATAATATTGTTGGGGAGCTCATGGATAGGACATTTAAGCATTAGTAACTTCAATCTCCCCCAAGGGTGAGCTGTACTCTCTCCATCACGAGGCCAAAAGTTGTATATTTGATTCCGATCTTTATGAATCTCACTAGGAGGATAAATTTTGAATAAAAGAGGGGTACAACTTCCTCCCATTCAAGAGATTGGCCATTCTTCAGCAGCTTGTACCATTCCTCAGCTCTTGCTTACAGTGATAATGAGAACTTCTTCTTGACTTGATCTATTGTAATACTTGCACACTTGAACAACCCGCATAATTCGTGTATGAAGAGCAAATGATCACCGGTATGGACAGTTCCATCTCCAAAATAGTAGTTATCCATAACACGATCAACAATTCTTTTAGGTATCTTAAAAGTATCATTTTCAGCAGGTGGTGGTTCATCTACTACCTTAGCAGTGGTAGTAGCATTACAAAATAAGAAACTAAGTGAATTATCCATATTGAAATAAAGTAACTAATAGAAATAAACAATACTCACAGTAGAAGTTTCCTTTACCAGTTCCACTCTCCAATAGCTCTTCACTCCCCGGCAACGGCGCCAGAAAATAGTCTTGATGGCCCACAAGTATAGCGGGTGTATCGTAGTATTTTTGATAAGTAAGAGTGTCGAACCCAACAAGGAGCAGAAGGTGTTGACGAGTGGCTTGGATCAGGAATTCTCTGTAAATACTTAGCAAATGGATTTTTAGGGGTTTTTAATAATGCAAATAAATAAAGTGCGAGTAAATAAAAGACAATGGTAATAGATGCAGCAAGTGTCCCAATCCTTTCTTTATCAAAGGACAAGCCAGTTGTATTACTTATGATTACCAAACGTTCTAGAGGACACATGGGAATATCGTCAAGTGCTTTCGCTTCATACAGTTGATTAATCTTCTTTAGTTAGGTAAGTGTTGTGTGGGTGAACCTGTGCTAATGTACTAACCTTCCTAGGACTAATACATACTTGTGATTATACCCCTTGCAAGCATCCGCAAGTACAAGAAAGTAATTAAGATAAAAACCTAACCACAGCCTTAAACTTTGAGATTCTACACCCCCTTGTGCAAAGGTTTCCTAACGGGGGTTTAGGTTTCTGTCACTCTAGCAACCCCTACAATTAGTAGCCAAATACACAATGCATTCCCCTAGGCCCATAAAGGTGAAGTATCATGTAGTCGAGGTTCACATGACACCACTAGAAGAATAACACCACAACTTAAATATCAAACTACTGAATCTTTCTCAACACAATTCCACTACTAACAACATGACTTATCTCATGTCCTCAAGAACTAAACGAACTACTCACGAGACATCATATGGATCAAGATCAGAGATGAAATAATGATAAGTAACAATCTAAACATGAACAATAATTCAATGGTTCCACTCAATAGCATCAACTACAACAAGTAATCAACACCGAGAAGGTTTCCCCTAAGAACTATGCAAGATTCAACCCAATTGTTATAGCGGTATAGAGTGGTGATGATGGTGCTAGTGGAGATGATGATGATGATGATCCCGATGAAGTCCAGCTTGATGGTGGTGTTGATGGCGATGATCTCCCCTCTCCGGGAAGGAGTTTCCTTGGTAGATTTCTGCCTGCCGGAGAGCTCTTTCTCTCTCTGCAGTTTTCTGCCCTGCAGAGGCGGCAAAATCTTTCTGTTGTCCCTCCTCGAGTCTTAAGGTTTTGAGGGGATTATATACGCCAAAGGGCGATGCCAGAGGTGGGCCAGGGTGGCCGTGCCACCTGGTGGCACGACCAGGGCTGGCCCGCGCCAAGGGGTGGTGTGGGCCCCTTGTGGCCCATATCCACTTCCCCTTCTGGCTTTCTTCGTCTTCTGGAAAAATAGGATTTTCCATATATTTTCCGGGATTTTCTGACCTTCGCGAATTTCGTCACCAAACAGTGCATTTTCCATCAGAATCCAGACTTCAGCGGTCCATCCTCCAAAAGTCATCAACCATGCAAAAAGAGATGAAATAACATAAGTATCATCTCTTAATATGAAATATATCAATGAATAACAGTAAATTATGATATAGAATAGTGATGCAAAATGGACGTATCAGAGGTACCTTCCCGTGGCGTTTTTGTGGTCGGACGCAACTATACGACCGGAACAATGTGTTCCCGCTGTATAGTTGGCCTGCTGTCAAAATTTTAGGGTTTCCACTTGGCGGCGCAGCTATACGGCCAGAACTATATGGCCAGAACAATGTGTTCCCGCTGTATAGTTGGTCATCAAACCCTCTATACCTAGAAAAGTGTTTGTTCGAAAACATTGATATCTATATGACCAGAAATATACGGATGGAATTTATATTCCCTCCGTATAGTTGGTCGTTAAACTGTCAGTACATATGAAAGAAAAATTATTGATGGCAAAAATATTTATATGACCGAAACTATATGACCGGAATTTTTATTCCCATCATATAGTTGGTCGTTAAACCTTATGTATACATCAAAAAAAATCTATTTCTTCGAGAATTCTTTCTTATCCTGTAACTTAGTGAAATACCTTGTTTTGACAGAAAAATGACAGTAAATAATGTCGAACAACATCAGCATATATTAAGAAGGATTTGTAGTACTACCAAACTTCTTCTCCTAGACTGGAGCTTTCTAGCACTCCTTATTAAACATAAACATAAACTAAAACTCAAAAACTTAACTCAAACCTTTATTTCACATGGTTTGCCTCACATGAAGTGCTCTTTTATGGTCAATAGCTTGACCTCAATGTTGCTCACTTAGGCCAGATGAGTGGAACACCCACTCCAAAATAGTTGGCCTTCAAAGTGATGGCCTCCTTTTCATCATGCTTGGCTTTCTTCTTCCTGGGGAAATGAATAACAAAAGGATCCCACGAAGGGAATTGAAGCTTCACGTTCCCTTCATGTAGATTAATGAAAGCCTTAATAGTTCTTAAAAATGGACGGGCTAAGTAGTAGCATCTTCAGGCATGTCAACAATAACAAAATCAATAAGTGCAGGACAACCTTTAATGTATACTAAAGTATTCTTCTTAATTCCTACAGCTTGTTTGTAGGTAGAATCTGCTAGATGCAATTGTAACTCGGTGATTTCAAAAGAGCTAAGATTTAACTTATTAAAAATACTCTTTGGAATTGTTGAAATGCTTGCACCTAGATCACAAAGGGCAGCTATCTCGTTTGTCCCAATTTTAATCTTAATAGTAGGCTAAAATATATCATCAAGCTTAACAGGTAATTTTTCAGTAATTTGCTTATATTTTTCCTCAAGCTCACATACCTTTATTGCTACCTGATTAACGAAGTGTTGGTACATAGCTTCATCATTTCCTTCACTTACCGGAATCTTAATGTTGATCCTTTTTACAAGATCTTCAACGGTGTAACTTGGTGAAGGAGCATTACTATAATCAAGTTCTTTAGGCTCCTCCCTTTGGATTCTCATCATCTTGAGGTCTTCAACAGGATTGGGCCCAGCTTTACCTTCAAATTGAGCTAGAATGAGAGGTTGACTCTCGGTTATCTTACCTAGCTGTGCCTCAACAACCCTTGTTCTTTCTTGGAGGGCATGCAAGTCATTCCTCAAATTTATAGCTTGGTTATATAATTTACCAAGCATAGCATCATGGTTCTCCGTTATTTTAACAAGGATATTGTTTTTCTCATTTTGTGAGTCTATAAAGGACTTAAGTGTTTCTTGGAGACTACCATTACTAGTTCCCATATTATTATTAGAGTTACCTGCAGGACTAGAATAATGTTTCTAAAAATTAGGATTATAATTCTTCTTCCAAGCGGGGTCATAATCATTATGAGCTATGAAGTTTATTTCTTCAATATTTGATTTAGGGATAGCTCTTACCTGGTTTTCCTTACCTTTTACGGCTAATATGAGCTCATCCAACTTAGCATTGAGTTCTTCATTTTCTTGTGGTGAGACGGAATTCGCCTTCTTCGTGTTTGATCTATCCACATGCCATTGGGCATGGTTTTCTTGCATATTGTCTAGTAGATGCTTTGCTTCGGTAATATGTTTACCCATAAATGTTCCTCCTACTGTAGTATGAAGCATAGACTTAGACACATGATTGAGAGCATTTTAAAATAAATGGAGAATTAACCAGTCTTCCATCCCATTACTAGGATAGTTTCTCATGCTTTCTTTCATCCTCTCACATGGAAGCGCTAGTGGCTCACGCTCTTCCTGTCTAAAACCAGTAATATTAGATCTTAGTTGCATAGTCTTTGCAGGTGGGAAAAATTTAGTCACAAATAAAAAAGTACATTCCACCCATGATGTAATAGTATTTCTAGGCAAAGATAGCAACCATTCTTTTGCTCTTCCTCTAAGAGAGAAATGAAATAAACGCAATTTGACTGCATCAGGGTCAACATCTTTTATGAGCATCATATCACTTATTTTAGTGAAAGTATTCAAGTGCATACCTGCATCCTCAACAACATAGCCTCCAAATTGATTCTGTTGAACCAAATTTAAATAATGGGGCTTAATTTCATAATCATCACCAGCAATTGCTGGCTGGGTAATAAGAGTAGCAAACTCCCCAAGCTTCTTTTCAGCCATATTTCCTATGTTTTGGGGTTTTCTTAAAAAGATACTTATAATAATAAAAGCAAGAATTTAAAGACTAACTAATTTTTTGGTTTTTCAAATAAAGACTAAAAGCAAACTAACAAAATTAAAAACAAGAATTAAAACTAGCAAGGTTCCTACTAACCTCACCAGGGTAGCTATTGCTTCCCCAGCAACGACGCCCGAAAAAGGGTTGATACCTTTGATCCGGATTACGGATGTAGTATAACTCTTTTTCCCTAGTAGACCTAGGTTTACCGAATCCTCGAGAACCAGAAGCATAGTGAAGTTACTTTAACGGACCTTTGGGAGTTTTAGAATTCCTTTTGTGTTTTTACCAAACCACGAGTTTGCGTATTTTGTTGTTGTTGATGATGGAGAGAGAGGGCCTATGGCTTTTGGTTTCACCTGTAGCTGTGGAAAACATCTGATGGGAATAAAAGATAAAAATAAAGTATGCATGTAATTGTTAGAGCAAGATAAATTATATGTGGGCAGTGCATCCATAATTGCTATTGTCTCCACAACCTATTATAGCAATAACCTACTAGTCTCATCCATAGAAGAAAGAGAATTAATGATACGCATAGTAACGTCATCGTTAATCCCAAGTAAATCCCTCACATACAGCCATATTACCCCTTCTGTCACTAGGGTTCCCAACCTGCAGATTAGTCATTACTCATACTACGTATACCTGTCTCAATCCTCGGTGTCTTAGGTACCTACAAGTCCTTAAATTGAGGCCAGGGAGTATACAATAATTATCATGTCATACAAACTAATACATGATCCCATCTATGATAAACATGCACAAAAGCTACATGGCTAGGCCGAAGCCCTTAGCCCAAGGAGAATTACTCACACATAGAGATGAGATCAAAGATCATAAATATTGTAATGGAAATCATGAGATTGATAGCAAATAGTCTTACAATGTCACCAATCGAAGATGAGATCTACTATTACAACTGATGGAATATGGCTATTGTGGTGGAGAATGGTTTGGAGATTAGATCTAAGTCTATTCCTCCAGCGGCTCTTCGGTGTGGTGGATGGAGATCTGGAGGCGGCTGATGATCTCGGAGGCGCTCTTTTCTCGTCGCCTGAGGCCTCTTTATATAGGGGTCCCTTCATGAAAGTTGTTCTGTTTGACCTAGCGGTGCCAATGGCAACTATATGATCAGAACTATACGGCCAGAATTTTATTCCTGCCATATAGTTGGTCGTTAAAGCGTTTGTCTCCACTTCATGACTCCTGGTTTCTTTGGGTTGTTGGAAATCTCGTATCTTTGACTTTAATATAGTCATTCACATCATGAAACGTCATTATCTATGCAAGGAAAAATAGCAAGAAAGCATTGCATACCCTTTTGATCATTAGGCATTAGTGGTAGGGTTTAGAGAGATATTTCATCAAAAATATGAATAATATCCAGTTTAAATATGGAAGTAGATGGCTATATTTCAGAGCCATCATATATATCTTCATAGGTGGTATAGTAGTTTGGTGGCTATTGCTCCTATTCAGGACCTTCTTATTCTTCTTCTCCTTCTTCATCTATGGGTACTTCTTGTCGCGGTAGTATTGCTTCAACATGCGCATCATGATGCAAATGTCCATTTTCGATAAAGAATAAACCATTAGGCAAAGGAGCAAGGACAAAGTTATCAGCTCTAGGTATATCAAAGAAGTATCTACCATTCATTTTAAAAATCATACCACAAGATTTGAGAGTAGCGAAACCAAGATGACGAACACCTACCAACGGTTAGATATTAATTAGGTTGACGTGGAGTGCTCGAGCGAGAACGGTGACAAATCCTCCTCTGCATATGGGACCATGGTTTTGAAGAGCTTGATGATTAAGATAAAAACAAGAAGGGTGCACAAATTCAGTGTCAAGTTGCAGTTTGGACTAGCAACTCGTATGAGGATCATCATGTCCTCTTCATTGACTATAGTAAACTCACCACGTGCCTGCAATAACATAGAACAAATAACAAAAAACATGACACTCAATTTTATTACCCTTGGGTGTAGTTGAAGGGACTCTCTTAGATTAAAGGGATTTCTAATTTCATGCCCCTGGTTCCTTAGTTGTACTCACTTTTTCCTAGATGCTAAAATTTTCCTCACTTTTGCCCAACCTCTTATCTGAAACTCTCACTAAGTCTTTCCGTTAGCCTTACCGCTACGTGTTGGCGAGTGGGGCCGCATTGGGTCGGGTCCTGTAGTGGACACCTCTCTCCACTTATCTAGATCAGCGTGGGACCCACAGCTTATCCACTTGAGCATCGTACCCACAACTTACCCAGGTTAGCGTTGCAGGATGGGAGCCCAAGCCAGCCTCGTGCCCATGCCCGTGTCGTTGCCTCCCATTTCTTTTCCCGCACCCCATTATTCTTCTTCTCCGGTGATAACAATCCTTCTTCGGTCGGCGAGTGATGTCTAACTTCACTTCGGCCTCCCATTCGTACCAAATGGTTTTGATTTCTCTCTATTTTCTTGTTATTCCCTCGGAATTTAGGATTTAGGGTTCATGTAGCCGTTTTTAGATCCTGAAGAAATGCGGGCATTTCGAGCATTTCGAGTGGATCGATGTGTACATTGATAGGCTGATTGGAGGAATGAGTTGGCACAACTCGGGAGCTCGGGGGCCAGCTATGGAAAATGTATCCGATAGAGTGGTCGTTCTGATGATTCCTAATGCTAGTTTGGGTGCCTAGGAAAAATTCAATTTATTTATCGAGTTAGTGTCTCAGTTGCAATCAAGTGAATCTATGAGGTGAAACTGAAACTTTAAGATTTAGGGAGATGGAAGTATAAGAAGTGAGAAAGAAAATGAAACAACTCTTGAACACTTTCAAATTTAAAACATTATACAACTCTTGATGTAAAAAAGGGAGTTTATCATTTTTTGGAGGGTGACAATTAATGCATTCACTAAAAAAAATTATGTCTCAGGCATATACCAAAATTATACAACTCTTCAACACTGTCAAATTACACTTTGGACATGATAATATTTTCCTAAGAAAATCTTGGGAGTTTACCATTTTTAGAGAGTGAAAAGTAATGCATAAACTAAAGGAACTAGATAAATGCCCGTGCGTTGCCACGACTCGTTATTTTGTTCTTACAATAAACCTTCCTAAATTTTCGGGCTTCACAAATCGGCGAGCCATGCTACCAAACTTGGTTCCATCAATATTTGTTTTTCCCAATTTTCCTTGCAATGAGCGTCCGTGAGTTGTCGAATTTACAGAAATAGAAAACTATATGTACATAAAATATTGTCTAATATATCTATATGTACATAAAATATTGTCTAATATATCTTCTCATGTGGTTGGTCTTGTATTAAGCCTCAGTTTCTTCATTTTCTTAATTTAGACTTGGTTGATTGATTCCTAGTGAAAATGGAGAGAATGCATTATGCCTAAACTTGACCTAAGACACTAAGAGGAGATAAATTGAATCGCTCCATATAATATTGGTTTTCTTATTTGCTGATAAATATGTAAATAAAAGATACAATAAAAGTGAACATATTGAAGTTGAATATCTAATACTCATGTCAGTATAACTTTGTTTTAACAATACTATCGTTATTAGGAACCTAGGCAGAATCATCACCATCACTGACTCGGTGTTCAGTAACCAATATATGTAATTATTGACCTTATGATGGCTCACTATCGTTGATGAATCAGTGATGTCTTCTCCTTGGTGCTTTTCTGCTGTAAACTTCACATGTTTTTGGCAGCTAAACATATTATACAAGCTTGTCGCACTTCCTTTAAGCATCTGAAAAAACTGCTATAATTATTGATGTTCAAATGAACTGCTGTCAACACCCGGGTTTTTAATCCCAGATGCCCGTTATGCCATACCTCGCAATCCCAGGATTACCATTTTTGCGAGACATAACAGATTGGATATCATAGTACATCATCCATTACAAACCATACATAAGGTGTTACACAAATAAGGATCTCATGATCCAGTCTTTAATACAACAAGCAGCGGAAATAAACGATAGCATAGCGGTGGGGTCCATCTTCAGGGGCACATGCAATGCTGATGAAGGCACATAGTCCTAGTTATCATAGCCGTCCTCGTGACCATCATCTTGATAATCTCCTTCATAGTCTGGCCATGATAATAGCCAGGGACAAAAGCCATGAGTACTCTTTAAGTACTCGCAAACTACTACTAACAAGGATTGTAATTCTAAGTTAAAGTGCTGAATTTAAAGAATAACTATCAAGTTAAGTTTGAAACCTAAGCTGAGTTCTGAAGCAAGAAAAGATAAAGTAAAGTTCTAGAATCACTTAAGTTGGGAAGCTAATTTCATTAACACAACCCTGTTGTGGTCAAGTCAAAGGTCATCATTCATTTCAAGGTATTTAGAAAACATCTGACAACGAAACAGTATGGCCATTCCAACTGTCCATAACCGCGGACGCGGCTATTCGAATAGTTTGACACTCTGCAGAGGTGGTACACTTTCACCACAAGATTTGACACATCTGTCAGGGATAACCCTGAATCATCATACTTAGTATGCAGATAATCAAACATAACCTTCCCTTTACACACCCTAGTACAAGCACCTCTCCTATGAGCATGGCCTCCCAACCATGACCATCAGTCATCTTGGGCACTGCATAGGTGGACATCATTGAGAGATAGCCTCAAACCTCTCCCGTGAGGGAACTAATACTAATGCATATAAATTTCCAGCTAAGCCTTACCCAATTTAGGTAATGTGGTTGTACGGTAAATTTGGAATGATATCGCATCCGAATCCAACCATCAGTTTTATAAAAGGGTTAAGGCTCATGCCTTATCTTTTTCATCATCATCAACCCATTGTGTTTCTCAACACATGTCAAAACATCTCAATAGAATGACTCATCATTCCAAGGTTTTCATAACTCATTTTCACCAAGTGTTCCCATCTAAAGTGACTCAAGTTTTGATCTATTCTAAAATACTAAGTTAAGAGTGTTCACTAAGGTGGAAAGATGGGATCAATCTCATGCCATAGAATGACATCTAAAGGTTTCTAAGTAGGTCAAGTTTTATACTCTTTATGCTACCTTCAAAATTAATTAAAGAACTTTGTGTAACTAAGGGGGTAAAACTTGTTAATAAGACTTGAGGTACTAAGAGTTAAAGGGGTGTGATCAAAGTATGCTTAAGGCATCTTTACTAAACTATCTAGTTTTATTCTAGCTTGGTATAATAGCTTACTAAAGCATGTTTGCAAGGGTTAGCTTGCCACTAATAGCTTGCCTTGGTTGGTGCAGTGGTTGAAGTTTTCTTCTTCTTCTTCTTGGTAGAACTCCTCCTCCTCGAAGGCTTGGTCGGTACTATCGTCTAGAAATACATAGGGAGTGCACAATCACCAAACAATCCTTAACTAGGCTAAGTATTATTTTAAACCACACAATTGATGATCTATTATCATCACAAGCATCACAAGTTTAATTCAATAGTTTCAACCTTTTTATTTTGGAAAAGTAATTTCTACTCATTGAAAAATTAACTAAAATTTAATATTCACCACTAAAACATGGGATCATGTGGACACATGTCCTCACCACATATTCTAACATGTGGGAATGAGATTTAAAGGTTGGATCAATATTACTTTGGTTTAAGTTCATTATTTAATGATTTAAAGTGACTAGAAATGCCTATATAGCATTATTTTGGTACTAGTCCAAAGTCACTGCCTATAAAACTTAATATTATTACATATTTGGATAGATATGATGAGATGTGATTTTTGAGAGTTGGAATCAACTCAAAAGCTAACTTGGTTGATTTTATAAAAATGTTTCAAGTTGCAAAAGCTTCTGTCTTCTTATTTTTATTAGGAGAAATCTATAACTCTAAATGAATTAAATCCAACGGGCTTGGATTGAGCATTTCAATACCTTTCAGACAAAATTAGTTTCATTTAATTTGGATTTGTCAAACTCACAGAATTGAATTTTGAAACACTGGACAGAAACTATATTCTAACTAAAAAGAAAAACCTAGATTTGAATCTACGGATTGGGGAAAGGAAATGGGCGCCCAGTGGCGCCACGGCAGGGGCTCAGCTGACAGGGGGTCCCACTTGTCTGACACTTAAACGCGAAATGGTATGCGCTGTGGACGTGCGATTAGAGGCTAGATCTACGGTGAGGGTCATCGTCGACTGACGGGACGGTCGTGGCGTAGCTCGAACCCCTATGGCTCGGTGGGGAGTCTCTGAGGCGTACCAGGGGTCTACTGGTTGAAAGGGTTTTGAAAATGGTGCTCAATTAGATGGTTTTTGAAATAGGGGTGATCTATGCATATGCATTAGATTCAATTTTAAACTATCATTTAAAATAGTTTACAGAAGGTTTTTAGTAGATCAAAAGGTCGGCCTTGGTACCTCATTATGTGTACTAGCAAGGGGTGCAAAGATCAAGAATTGTTTTTGTTAAGAATTGAGTACTAAGAATAGCAAAAGTAGGCATGAGAGTTAAATTTGTCCAAATGACCATTCCTTCATTTTAATTCTTTTTGATTTGATTTCTTTTAGGAAAAGTTTGGGAATGATGTAGATGATTTTTAAATCACCTAAGAAACATTTTAGAAGCAAAGGATCACACAATCATGGCAATTCAAAACAACTCCTATTTTAAATGCACACATATATGAATGCTTTCATTTTAAATTTGGAAAAGTTTTTGTTAGCCCCATTTTTGGATGATTTGATCATGATAAGCTTGGATTAAAGTTTTGGGATGTTACAAACCTTCCCCCCTTAAATAAAATCTCGTCCCGAGATTTACAAGAAAACTAGGAACTAAAGAAATCTGGGAACTCTGTCCTAATGTAATCTTCGCGCTCCCAAGTGGCTTCCTCCTCAGTATGGTTGCTCCACTGAATCTTGAGAAACTTGATACTCCTGGTCCTGGTGGTTCTGTAGGCTTCTTCTAAGATACGAATGGGCACTTCCCGATAGGTCAGGTCATTATTGATTTCCACTGCTCTGTGATCGATATTCTTGAAAACTTCAGTCTTCTCAGGCACTTCCAAGCATTTGCGAAGTAACGAGATATGGAACACATTATGGATGGCTGACATCTCTTCAGGCAATTCCAGCTGATACGATACTTCTCCTCGGCGGTTCAGAATCTTGAAAGGTCCGATATATCTGGGAGCTAACTTTCCCTTCAGACTAAAGCATTGGGTTCCCTTCAATGGTGAAACTTTGAGATATACGAAATCTCCGACATTGAAAGTCAGGTCTCTCCTTCTCTTGTCAGCATAACTCTTCTGTCTGGATTGGGCGGTCTTGAGGTGCTCACGAACTTTGTGAACTTTCTCTTCTGCTTCTCGGAGAATGTCGGGTCCAAAGATCTGACTCTCTCCTACTTGCGACCAATACAAAGGGGTACGACACTTTCTTTCGTATAGGTATTCAAATGGCGCCATCTGCAAACTAGCTTGATAACTGTTGTTATATGAGAATTCTGCGAAGGGCAGGTAGTCTTCCCATTTTGATCCATATTCCAACACACAAGCTCTAAGCATATCCTCCAATATCTAGTTGACTCTCTCAGTCTATCCATCTGTTTGCGAGTGATAAGCGGTATTGAAATTCAACTTGGTTCCTAAACCTTCCTGAACTTTCTGCCAAAATCTTGAAGTAAACTGGGTTCCTCGATCTGATAGGATGGTCTTGGGGGTTCCATGCAGACTAACAATCCTAGCAATGTACAGCTCTACTAGTTTTGCACTCTGGTAGGTTGTCTTGACTGTTATGAAGTGGGCTACCTTAGATAGTCTATCAACTATGACACAGATTGAGTCATTTCCCCTACTAGAAGTAGGTAAACCGGTGATAAAATCCATTCCGACGGAATCCGATTTCCATTCCGGAATCTGCAATGGTTACAACAATCCTGCGGGTCTCTGATGCTCTGCTTTGACTCTTTGACAGATGTCACATTTGGCGATGTAGCTTCCGATCTCTCTCTTCATCCTGTGCCACCAAAATTGCTCTTTCAAATCCTGATACATCTTTGTTCCTCCGGGGTGGATAGAATAAAGAGTATCATGAGCTTCCTTCATGATAATTTCCTTCAGCTCCGAATCTGCTGGCACACAAATACGTCCCTTGTACCACAGTACACCTTGTTCATCTTCGGTGAATCCAGGTACTTTGCCTGTACAAATACGACGTTTGATTCCGTCGATACTTTCATTCCCCTTCTAGGCCTCCTTGATTTGGCTAATCAAAGTGGGTTGAAGTTCAATGCTAGCGAGGAATCCTTTGCTGACTAACTCAGTCCTGAACTGCTCCAACTCCTCATACAAACTTGGTTGCTTCTCTTTGATCATGGTGTTCAGCCTACACGGCAATCTGCTAAGAGCATCCGCTACCACATTGGCTTTGCCGGGGTGATAGTGAATGTCAAGGTTATAATCCTTGATTAACTCTATCCATCTTCTTTGCCTCATATTCAACTCCTTCTGGGTGAAGATATACTTCAAGCTCTTATGATCTGAGTAAATCTCACAGCGATTACCCATCAAATAATGACGCCATGTCTTCAATGCTAGAACCACGGCTGCTAGCTCAAGATCATGGGTCGGATAGTTCTGCTCATGCTGCTTCAGTTGTCGAGACAGATACGCGATGACTTTGCCTTCTTGCATCAATACACATCCTAGACCAATCTTTGATGCATCACAATACACATCAAACGGCTTCTTGATGTCAGGCATGATCAAAATTGGGGCTGATATTAATCTCTTCTTCAGCTCCTGGAAACTGGCTTCACACTTGTCTATCCATTCAAACTTCTTGTCCTTCTTCAACAATTGGGTCATTGGTCGGGCTTTGCTCGAGAATCCTTCTATGAATTTGCGGTAATATCTCGCTAATCCGAGAAATGAACGAACTTGGGTTTGATTGGTTGGGGCTTCCCATTCTTCGACATCTTTGATCTTGCTGGGATCAACAGAGACTCCTCCGGCAGACACAATATGTCCTAGGAATCCTACTTCTTTCAGCCAAAACTCACATTTGCTGAACTTGGCATATAACTGATGTTCTCTCAAGGTTTCTAGGATGATTCTCAGATGTTGCTCATGCTCTTCTTCTGACTTGGAGTAGATAAGGATGTCGTCGATAAACACAACTACAAACTTATCTAAGAAATTCATAAAGATCTTATTCATGAGATTCATGAAATAAGCAGGGGCATTGGTTAATCCAAAAGACATAACCGTATACTCGTATAGACCATAGCGAGTAGTAAAGGCAGTCTTCGGAATATCCGTTGCACGAATCTTAAGTTGGTGATAACCAGTCCAAAGATCAATCTTTGAGAATACCTGAGCTCCAGTCAACTGATCAAATAGATCCTCTATCTTTGGCAAGGGGTACTTTTTCTTGATGGTGACATCATTCAACTTTCTGTAGTCTGTACACAGACGGTTTCCTCCATCCTTCTTGTTGACGAATAGCACTGGTGATCTCCATGGCGATGCGCTTGGCTGAATCAAGCCTGTTGCTAACATGGCATCCAATTGCTTCTTCAGTTCTACTAACTCTGAGGGGTTCATGGTATAGGGTCTCTAGGCTATAGGTCCGGTTCCGGGGATTAGTTCGATAATGAACTCTATATCCCTATCCGGGGGCATACCTGGCAATTCATCTGGGAATACGTCGGGGTATTCACAGACTACTCTGCCTTGGTCAACGGTAGGCAGGGCTACACTTTTGTTGCATTTGAATTGACGGGGTAAGGTTTCAGAGATATGTTCTACTGTTACTCCAGAACTACTGGTCATGGTGATGGCTTTCTTAGCACAGTCTATCAGTCCTTTATGCCTTGACATCCAGTCCATACCTAGTACTACTTCCAAACCTTTGGTTCAAAGTACAATTAGGTTGGCATAAAAATCTATCCCATGAATTCTGATAGGTACAGCTTTGCAAATTTTTCTAGCTTTTGTTGTTGACCCGGGGATTTGAACTATCATGACATGCTTCAGATTGGTTGGGCGAATCTTACTAGTGCATACAAATTCTTCGGTGACAAATGAATGCGATGCTCCAGAATCAAACAATACTCTTGCCAAAACTGAGTTGACGGAAAACATACCCAGCACTACATCTGGTGCTTCCTGGGCTTCTTCTGCGTTCATGTGGAAGAGATGACCGTTCTTGGTTGTGCGGGTTCCCTGGGGCAAATCTCCTGCCTGGTTGAACACGACGCTGCTGCTGAGCTGGGGCATTCACAGGGGCATTGGCGGCAGTCTTCTTGGGACACTCATTGGAGTCGTGACCCTTCACTCCACACTCGAAACAAGTGATCTGGGACTTGTCCTTGACTGCAACAGGTACAGCATTGCTGCCAGTTCTGGGGGCAGTGTTGTTGTTGCCCTTGGGAGGGGCACGGTTGAAGTTGTTGGCGTTGTCGGAGTTGTGATTGTTTCCTCCGGGCTTCACATTTCCTCCACTACGGTTGGGGTAGCTTGGGCGAGAAGGTGGGGGTCGGTTGTTCCTTGGTGCATATCCTGGTGAGGGGTTGGGACGGTACCGGTGACCATGGATCCAGACTGCTGCATCATACGACGCTTGCGGTTGTCGTTTGCCTGGTTAATCTTCCCTTCCATCTGAATGGCAGAGTCGACTAGCTCTTCGAGATCCTGGAAATGGATGTTGACGAGGACAATCTGCATCTCATCATGCAGTCCGTTTAAGAATCTCTCTTTCTTCTTGGCCTCCATGTTGATCTCATCCGGTGCACATCTGGCAAGTGACAAGAATTTGTCACGGTACTCTACTACCATTAATCTTCCTTGCTTCAGTTCACTGAATTCATCTCTCATCCTGTTGACAAGACCTTGCGGCACGTGGGTGCGGCTGAACTTGACCTTGAATGCTTCCTAGGTCATCACCTAGCCATGGTTCATGTTGCGGATGCTATTCCACCAAGCTCTTGCATCTCCCGCCAGATAGTGGGTGGCGAAGAGAACTTTCTCATTCTCCTCAACTCCTGCAACTTCGAGGTTGTTTTCCATGGTCTGTAACCAGTCATCAGCATCTAATGGGTTTTCAGATTGGTTGAAGATTGGGGGATTGGTGTTCTGAAAGTTTTTGAGTTTAGATCCATGGTGATCCTGATTTCCATGTCCTTGGTTGTTGAGAGCCATTTGGGCGATCTGCTGCAATGTCGCTAAGTTGGCTTGACGCTACCGCTTGCTTCACGGTCCGCGATGAGATTCTGCAAGATCTGCAGCATTGGGTCCTGCGATGAGCTGCTCCCTCCTTGGTTTCCACGAGTCATCTGAAGATTGAGATAGATATAGGGGTAAGAGGTAAATTCTAAGGTTCATGGTTTTCGGTTTTCAAAGCTACAACTTTGAGTTAGACTCAGGGTTTTCAACTAACTTCATTCTCATTCATGCAAGCAAGCACACGATACAACACACAACACAACAATCAAAGGGGAAAATAGATGGTTTGAAGAACTATTCTGGAAACTACGATACAATGAGATGATACATCTCATGCTACGACAGTGCTCTAGTGCATCTACTCATCGTCAATGAAGTCGGAGTCTTCATCATCAGTGTAGAAGTCCACAGCATCCTCTGCCATAAAATCGTCATCGTTGCTGAGGTAAGAATCCATATCTCCCTGGATGTCTTCACCCTCATCATCTTCTTCTTTGGCGGCAAGCTGAGCTTCCTGCTCCTTGACGGTCTTCTCGGGGTCGGCCACCTTCTTGCGAAGACGGTCGTTGGTGCGATCCTTCTTTGCCTGGCGACAAAGAGATAGCGATCTTGGACGAAAGCGCGAAAAGTCCGGGCCTTCGGTCGGCAATTGCACGGTTCTGGTTGGCTAACTCTCCGGCATTGTCCGGCCTCGCTGTCGGTCATGAAGCAAGAAGTCAAGGTTCTCCACTTGACGCCTCAACTCTGGGTGACTTGGCATCTCCATCGGCATTCCCATGAAGTCACGTCTTGCATAGTGGGCAAAACGGGTTCCTTGAATCTTGTTGACGCTGAGGGCACATAGACGTGCGAGAGCTTCATGCATTACCCTGGCTATTCCATCTAGCCAGTTGTTCTCTCTCACGGAGAACTGAATTCTTCCAGAAGTTGGTGCTTCAATGCTTCCTCGAAGATCTGCGGTGACTAGCCATTGTAGGTCTCCTCCTGGGGGTCCTAGAAGTTGAGCTCCAAGAAACTCCAGATGTTGGCATCCCAGTAACTCTGACAGTGAATCCAGATCCCTCTCGAAGATCAGCTGACCTCCATTTACCAACTGGTAAAACTTGCTGAACTGAGTCTCCACCTACAAGAATTTAGGATGAGGAAATTAGTGAAGTGATCAAGTGTGTCAAATTTTAAGTAGTAATGTATGAATTTTGAGGAACATGTATTTTTGAGAAAGAATGAGTTCACAAGGGTAAGAGGGGAAATAGTTTTTCATAAATACTCACTTTGGTTTTGAAGCTAAGTTTTTGGTTTGGACGTCCATTCTAACTAGGGTCTCCTATGGTCGATGGCTCGATACCAACTTGTCAACACCGGATTTTAATCCCAGATGCCCGTTATGCCATACCTCGCAATCCCAGGATTACCATTTTTGCGAGACATAACGGATTGGATATCACAGTACATCATCCATTACAAACCATACATAAGGTTTTACACAAATAAGGATCTCATGATCCAGTCTTTAATACAACAAGCAGCGGAAATAAACGATAGCATAGCGGTGGGGTCCATCTTCAGGGGCACAGGCAATGCTGACGAAGGCAGATAGTCCTAGTTATCATAGCCGTCCTGCTGACCATCATCTTGATAATCTCCTTCATAGTCTGGCCATGATAATAGCCAGGGACAAAAGCCATGAGTACTCTTTAAGTACTCGCAAACTACTACTAACAAGGATTGTAATTCTAAGTTAAAGTGCTGAATTTAAAGAATAACTATCAAGTTAAGTTTGAAACCTAAGCTGAGTTCTAAAGCAAGAAAAGATAAAGTAAAGTTCTAGAATCACTTAAGTTGGGAAGCTAATTTCATTAACACAACCCTGTTGTGGTCAAGTCAAAGGTCATCATTCATTTCAAGGTATTTAGAAAACATCTGACAACGAAACAGTATGGCCATTCCAACTGTCCATAACCGCGGACGTGGCTATTCGAATAGATTGACACTCTGCAGAGGTGGTACACTTTCACCACAAGATTTGATACATCATCGAGGATAACCCTGAATCATCATACTTAGTATGCAGATAATCAAACATAACCTTCCCTTTACACACCCTAGTACAAGCACCTCTCCTATGAGCATGGCCTCCCAACCATGACCATCAGTCATCTTGGGCACTGCATAGGTGGACATCATTGAGAGATAGCCTCAGCTCAAACCTCTCCCGTGAGGGAACTAATACTAATGCATATAAATTTCCAGCTAAGCCTTACCCAATTCAGGTAATGTGGTTGTACGGTAAATTTGGAAAGGTATCGCATCCGAATCCAACCATTAGTTTTATAAAAGGGTTAAGGCTCATGCCTTATATTTTTCATCATCATCAACCCATTGTGTTTCTCAACACATGTCAAAACATCTCAATAGAATGACTCATCATTCCAAGGTTTTCATAACTCATTTTCACCAAGTGTTCCCATCTAAAGTGACTCAAGTTTTGATCTATTCTAAAATACTAAGTTAAGAGTGTTCACTAAGGTGGAAAGATGGGATCAATCTCATGCCATAGAATGACATCTAAAGGTTTCTTAGTAGGTCAAGTTTTATACTCTTTATGCTACCTTCAAAATTAATTAAAGAACTTTGTGTAACTAAGGGGGTAAAACTTGTTAATAAGACTTGAGGTACTAAGAGTTAAAGGGGTGTGATCAAAGTATGCTTAAGGCATCTTTAATAAACTATCTAGTTTTATTCTAGCTTGCTACAATAGCTTACTAAAGCATGTTTGCAAGGGTTAGCTTGCCACTAATAGCTTGCCTTGGTTGGTGCAGTGGTTGAAGTTTTCTTCTTCTTCTTCTTGGTAGAACTCCTCCTCCTCGAAGGCTTGGTCGGTACTATCGTCTAGAAATACATAGGGAGTGCACAATCACCAAACAATCCTTAACTAGGCTAAGTATTATTCTAAACTACACAATTGATGGTCTATTATCATCACAAGCATCACAAGTTTAATTCAATAGTTTCAACCTTTTTATTTTGGAAAAGTAATTTCTACTCATTGAAAAATTAACTACAATTTAATATTCACCACTAAAACATGGGATCATGTGGACACATGTCCTCACCACATATTCTAACATATGGGAATGAGATTTAAAGGTTGGATCAATATTACTTTGGTTTAAGTTCATTATTTAATGATTTAAAGTGACTAGAAATGCCTATATAGCATTATTTTGGTACTAGTCCAAAGTCACTGCCTGTAAACCTTAATATTATTACATATTTGGATAGATATGATGAAATGTGATTTTTGAGAGTTGGAATCAACTCAAAAGATAACTTGGTTGATTTTCTAAAAATGTTTCAAGTTGCAAAAGCTTCTGTCTTCTTTTTTTTATTAGGAGAAATCTATAACTCTAAATGAATTAAATCCAACGGGCTTGGATAGAGCATTTCAATACCTTTCAGTCAAAATTAGTTTCATGTAATTTGGATTTGTCAAACTCATAGAATTGAATTTTGAAACACTGGACAAAAACTATATTCTAACTAAAAAGAAAAACCTAGATTTGAATCTACGGGCTTGCGCGGGAAAGGAAATGGGCCGGCCCAGTGGCGCTACGCGGCACGGGGCTCAGCTGACAGGGGGTCCCACTTGTCAGCGGCACTTAAAACGCGAAACGGTACGCGCGCTGTGGGCCGTGCGATTAGAGGCTAGATCTACGGCTGAGGGTCGTCGTCGACGACGAACAGGTCGCCGGCGAGCTCGAACCCTAGCGGCTCGGTGGGGGTCTCTTGAGGCGTGCAGGGCTCCAGCGGGGTCGGCGATGCGGGCGAACGAAGTGGAAGACGACAGCGAGGCGAGGCGTGGTCGCGGCGGAGCTTGGGGTGGCCGGAATCAACGGCACCCTTCTTCTCCAGAGGCGGCGGCTCCGGCTCCAATTCCGGCGAACTGCTGCTCCACTTGCTCCGGCGAGAGGTGGGTGAGGTTCAGAGAGGTGAGGGGAGTGGAATGGTGTGAGTCTTTTGTGCTGGGGAGGGCTCCTTTTATAGGCTCGACGTTGAGACCGAGCGGGATGGGCGGTCGACGGTGGCGACATGGCTACAGCGAGCTAGCGGCATGGCTGGGATTACGCGGGCGAGTTCCTGGCTGTGCTCTAGCACTTCAATGCGGCCGAGGGGCGGTGGCATGCGGTCGGGCGAGGTGGCGCTGCGCGGCCAAGCTGTGGTCCACGGCCGGTGGTGGGGCTTTGGGCGGCGAACAGAGGTGTCTGGAGTGTTCTCCAGGTCGAGGCGGAGCGGTGGGCGCGGGATAGTGCCAAGGGGCGGTCGGTGCGAGAGGGGACTGTGCGCGCTCTGCGGGCGGCGTCGGCATGGTTCGGTGGCACTGGGCGCGGGTTCTCCTCTGTGGTCCATGGCGGCTCTTGGCTCAGGCAAGGGACAGAGAGGGGAGGTGCGGTGCTGGCTACCTCCTAGACATGGAGAGGAACAAGGAGGTGGTCTGCTGCAGCGGGGCAAGTTTGGCCGGCCAGGGTGGTGCTCGGCATGGCATGGCATTTCTACTAGGGTGTAGGGGATGGGTTGCAAATGGCATGGTTTGATCAGAGGGGGGCATAGAGATTAAATGGAGATCAATTGGGGGCAAAACTCTGTTCAAAACAGTGAGCTAGGATTAGAGGTGTGATTCTGCCTGCCAAGTGTTTGATGAAATGGCCGCAAGAGAAAAAGTTTTGAATTTGGAGTTCAAAATTTTTGGGTGATCTCCACTAGTGATAGATAGTCTCTGGTTGCAAGGGTTTTGAAAATGGTGCTCAATTAGATGGTTTTTGAAATAGGGGTGATCTATGCATATGCATTAGATTCAATTTTAAACTGTCATTTAAAATAGTTTATAGAAGGTTTTTAGTAGATCAAAAGGTGGGCCTTGGTACCTCATTATGTGTCCTAGCAAGGGGTGCAAAGATCAAGAATTGTTTCTGTTAAGAATTGAGTATTAGGAATAGCCAAAGTAGGCATGAGAGTTAAATTTGTCCAAATGACCATTCCTTCATTTTAATTCTTTTTTATTTGATTTCTTTTAGGAAAAGTTTGAGAATAATGTAGATGATGTTTAAATCACCTAAGAAATATTTTATAAGCAAAGGATCACACAATCATGGCAATTCAAAACAACTCCTATTTTAAATGCACACATATATGAATGCTTTCATTTTAAATTTGGAAAAGTTTTTGTTAACCCCATTTTTGGATGATTTGATCATGATAAGCTTGGATTGACGTTTTGGGATGTTACAACTTCAATACATCTCTAATAACATCCTAGTAGTAGTAGACAAAGCAAACTTTGCCCCTGTCGTTAATTTTTCCAAGACGCAACCACGCCATCATGCCAGCCTCGTAGGCGGAAGGAGCATTCTAGACCAAGGGCGGCTTTAGAGCAAGGGCAATAGTATAACCAATTGATAGCTATAAGCCATGTCTATGTTATCTAGAGTCAACCTAATAGCCAACATGTATAATAAATAGAGATAAAAATAGGACCTTGCTACATGGCGGGTGTTCTGCAAATTATCAACTCTGGCGGGATTGTATGACGCGAGTATGCAGGATTAGACAAAGATCCTTCCGACAGGCCATGCATGCCGTGCATGGGCAAAAAAAGAGTGGTGCGCACACACACGGTTTACCCCAGTAAGTTAACCACAAAAGGTCACTCAGAATAAAGTTCAAAATTTGTAAATTTAAAATGTTTTATAGGTTAAACCGCTATCGAATTTAGAATCCACTTCTACCATTGGGCTATTGGTGACGAGATCTTCGAAACTAGATCCCATGTTTGTATGTTTTGACAACTTTTTCGGACCAACAGTTATCCATCCATAAAAGGTAAGTTATCCAGGCCACAGTATATAAGTTACCCACCCTTCAAACATACTGTGTGGAACTCTTTTTTTATGGATGCAAGAAAAGTACCCGGCGACTGTTTCTAAGATAATTACATAACTTGGCGGACATTTCAAAACCGATGCCCCATGCAGCCTCTGACTAAATAACACGACTTTTTTGCCCCAAAAGTTATCCACCATTTATACGAGAATTATCGAGACTTCAGCATGTAAGTTACCCACCTCATAACATGTAAGTTATCCACCACTATAAAAATTTCTCTATAGATATAGAATATAAAAATTATTATAGCGGCTCAGCTTCGTTACCCGCCGCTCCTCTCATGGCGTACGGGCTACTCAATCTCGAAAGTCTACTGCATTAAACATCAAGCATAATTGTTTAAAGGAAATAAATTTAAGTTTATTTTGCATACGATATAATAAATAGAGTCCTATATCCCACTCACCAACTATCCTAAGTCGTAGTGAACAAACGTAGCACGGAATCGGTACTCTAGCAGCTCAGCTTCATCGTCTGTCACCGCTACCACGACATACGGGTGATGAAGCCTTGAAGTGTGTTAGGATACCGAGCCTTCATCACTCGCATCGATGGCTTCTAAGTCTTGGTACCCTAACACCTAGGCTACCACACGTCTCAATTGAACCAGCTTATAACTCATATTTTATTAAGTAAACTAAAATACATGGGAAACCGAGATTTTATGAGGCAAAAAATAACACAAAGTTATGCACATGAAAAATTCGATATTGTCTTCATCCAACCCATTTATATTGGTGGGTAACTTACATGTATGAGGATCGATAACTTAACTACTATGACATGGATAAGTCACGTGTTAGGGGTGCGTAACATGACTTTGTTTGTCTAAAAGTTATCCACCAGTAATACGAGAGTTATCCAGGCTTCAGTATGTAAATTACCCACCAAATAACATATAAATTATTCACCACTACAAAAATTTACCATATAAAGTTTTTCTAATGGATCGGCTTCGTCACCGACCGCGTGACTCGACATCGAAAGGTTACCTCATCAAACATCAAACATAATTATATTTAAAAACTAAATCTAAACTTCACTATAAATGAGGTCTTATGCTCTACCACCCACCACCCTAAGTCGTAGTGAAAATGTAACACGCAACCAGTAGTCTAGCGGCTCGGCTTCATCACCCGTCGTCGCTACCGTGGCGTATGGGATGAAGTCTCGAAGGTTGGTAGGCTACCTAGTCTTCACCGTTCATCTATGCTAACGCATCGACGATGGTAAAGTCTTGGTAACTCCTCGAAATAGGCTTTTGTCTTGCTATATTAATATAGCAACCACAAGTAACAACGGCTAGGGAAAGCAGCACAATCAAGCCCAAAAGTAAAAAACAAAGAATGGAAAGAGAAACTAATGCTAACATTAGCAGAATGACAAAAACAAGGATGATTCGCAACCACCGTGCCCTCCGGAAATGTCCCACCAGACTCCTAGGGCTCCAATCTGCGTACCAAGCAACACCTTCAACAAGGAATGCGACGATTATGATGCTGCTGCCCGGACGGGTCCTAAGGTTTCCCCCGACACGCGGAAGTAAGTGGGAAAGGGGTACCCGACGCCCCTCAGAAAGGAATGGTGGCGTCCGTAGACGTCACCATGTCGGTGCCGACGAGCCGACCAGGATTTCTCCCAACCCCCAAAAAACCACTACCTCGGATGATCTGAAGTCTTCCACCTATCTTGCCGTCCACCAACATGCATCATTACAGTCTAGACGCCATCCTTGTCGTCACTCTATAGAATTGCACATTGCGAGTCCTAGGGGCGGAGAGGAGAAGGCTTGTCGGGCATCGAGGTGGCAACCTTCTGATCGACCTCACGCGGAGGTAACCACCTCCACTGCCGTGACGGTTGCCGACCGAACATGGCATCAGGGGCACACCAGGCCTCGCCGGGCTCGGATCGAACCCACAAAGCCCCCACCGCCATGCTGTAGCAAGCCAGCCGACAGCGCCGCCACAGCCCACCAGCCACCGACTTCCCGTCTCGCATCTGGGGAGCTCCGACGCCTACGGCCCGCCCCGACCTAGATGGGGCCCGACGGGAGCAGATCTGGGCCGAGCGGATGCCGCCACCTTCCGCCCGCCAGGAGGCTCCGCGGACAAGGGCCACGCCGCCACGACCATGGCCTACCTAGGGAAGCCATCGTGCTCCCTCGCTGGACCTCCGGAGGCCAAGCCGCACCGCTGCCAGCCGCATCCGCCCGAGTAGGGCCGCCGCCGCCGGCACCGCACGGGCCACGCCCGACGACAATGGGGGGTTGGAGGTGGCGACGAGGAAGCCCCCAGCTACCTCGCTCGGGGAGGCGATGCGGGGGATGAGGCTTTCGCCAGTCTCGGCACCGTAACACCTAGGCTACCGTGTTCCAATTAAACTTGCTCAACACGTATTTTAGAACACCTCTGTCCAACATGTTTATATGGTGGGTAACTTATATGTTACATGGTGGATAACTTACATATCATGTCATGGATAACTCACGTGTTAGAGATGGGTAACTGTTTAGTCCGAAAAAATCATCAAAACATATGAACATAGGATCTAGTTTTAGAGATCTCGTTGTGACTGATACTCTAAAATCGGACAAATAGTTTGATCCTAAATCAGATAACTTTGTATTTTCACATGTCATAAGAGATCGTTTTTTAGATTAACAGGCCATCACTGCAGCCAAATACCAAGAACATACGGCCATTTCTTGTCAGCTCCGCTGATCATTGTTAAAGGATGAGGATTGATTCACATGCCCCGCCATGTAATCTTTCTAACCTGCGCCGGAAATTTAAATTCATACTACCCAGGCAGCAGTCCCCTACACAGCAGACTCCAGATCCTTTCTGCCGCGCAGCACCATCTGCAGCTTCTTGACTCCATCTTCCTCCTCACACCGCTGCGGGACTCCAGTCGCAGTTTATGCCCATGCATGCCATCCCGAGGACATCGTAGCACCCTCTGCAGCAACCCTACCGGAGGAGCCGGAAGCCCATCTCCCTGATCCGCTGGATCCACACTTGCCTGTGTGCCGCCGAAGTAGTTAGTTTGTCGCCGAGAAAACCGCCAACGCCGACAGCCGAGGTCTCATCAACCTCCATATCGGGCACCGTCGCGCCAAGGAAAAGTCTCGCCGACTCCAGCTTAGCTTTTCCTCCACGTCGCGGTGTCGCTAGCCCCTGGACAAGGTCCCTCACCAGAGCACCGACGACGGGAGGGTTAGGTCCTTCTCTGGGTTGGCGTGGTCGGCCTGGCGGGGCGCCCACCAGACTGTGAGATTGATGGAGGCGTGGTGACGGAGAGAAAGGGTCAATGCGGTTCAAGGATGGAAACTGGTCATCGAGTCGATCTAACGGGCGCGTCGACTGCATGTTCGATCCAGCAGCGTGCGTCAGCCCACAGAGTTTGGACATCTACCGACCGTTCTGAACGTAGATCCACTTTACACTCTCACATGGTGCCTAGAGCACGTGATGTAGCTGTTGTTAACTAAGAGCCTACTCTTGTTCTCTCACCTCTTCTTTCTCATCCAACTAAGCACAAATATACTATTTTAAGTCATATAGCCTACTGACTAATCTTATTGTACTTGCTCTTAGTTAAACCGTGTCATCATCGCCGCCAAAGGGGTGCTTCGGGCCATGGGGATAGCATCCACCAACGGTGGTGTTAGTCGGACGGATTGATGAGTTCGTAGCATGGAAAACAAAAAAAATTCTACCGCAAGAACGAACAAAACCCAGATCTAATCTAGATAAAAGTCAAGATCTAATCTATTAGACATGTGCAACGAGATAGATCTGTACTAACCCTCGTAGATCCGAAAGCGTTACGAGATTAGATCTCGGGGTTGATGTAGTCGATCACTTGCCGATCTCAAGATCGTGTGGATGATCCTTCGGGCCGCATTTCATCGGCTTCACATCGGTCCTGCGAGTCGGCAGACCTTCCTCTCCTGTTCCAATGAGCTGGAGGTAGTAGATCTTCTCCACGGAATCCCAACAGACTGACGGTGTGGTGGTGGTGGTGGAGTAGAGATCTGCAGGCTTCGCCTAAGCCGAGCAGAGCGAAGGAGGAGGAGAGAGTCGGCTAGGGTTTGTTATGGGAGAGGTCAGGGGTGGCGCCTCCCTCTATTTAAAGGAGGGAGGCCATGGGAGGAGTCCTAGTAGGACTCCCTCCCTCCTTGGCATGGATTGGGAGGGAGGAATCCTCCTCCCCACGAATCCGTGTCTTGCCCCACAAGGATTCCATGATCCTTTCTTGGTTTTCAAGCAAACTCCAAGAAATCTTCTAGAACCTTCCGAACATTCAAACCTTCTAGAATCTCCATAAACACTCGGAACATTTCCTAACTTAGAAAATGATACCTAATATATTAAACTTATTCTCCGGACAATTCTGGATCTCCTCGTGATGTCCCGGATCCAATCCGAGACTCCGAACAACATTCGGTCTCCAACGCATATTCCATATCTACTTAAAACAACTTCGAACCTTAAGTGTGTCACCCTATGGTTCGTGAATATGCAGACATGATGAAGACACCTCTCCGATCAATAACCATCAGCGGGATCTGGAGATCCATAATGGCTCCCACATACTCAACGATGACTTCGTGATCGATAGAACCATTAACATACGAAACCAATTCCCTTTGTCACGTGATATTCTACTTATCCGAGGTTTGATCGTCGGTATCTCCATACCTAGTTCTACCCCCCTACCGATAAGTACTCTTTACTCGTTCCATGTTATGTCATCCCTTGTGACCTAGTCACATGCTTGCAAGCTAACTATATGACATTCCACCGAGAGGGCCCAGAGCATATCTATCCGTCATATGGATGGACAAATCCCAACCTTGGTCCATGCGCTTCAACACATACTTTCAAAATACCCAATGACACCTTTATAACCACCCAGTCACGAAGCGGTGTTTGATGTCATCAAAGTACCCATCCGGTGATGGTGATTAACATAACCTCATGGTTGAAGGATTAGGTTACTATGCATTTGAAAGCTTGCAGCAATACGAACTTAATGACTTGATCTTATGCTACGCTTACTATGGGTGTGTGTCCATCACATCATTATCCTAATGATATAACCTTGTTATTAATGACATCCAATGTCCATGATCAGGAAACCATGATCATCATTTAATCAACAAGCTAGTTCCACAAGAGGCTTACTAGGGACTCTTTTATGTTTACAAAACACACATGTATCAGTGTTTCCTTATAATACAATTATAGCATGGGATGTAAACATTCATCATAAACACAAAGATATAAGAATAACCACTTTTATTATTGCCTCTTGGGCATATCTCCAACAGTCTCCCACTTGCACTAGAGTCAATAATCTAGATTACATGGTAATATACCTAACACCCATGGCGTTCTGGTGTTGGTCATGCTTTGCTCTAGGGAGAGGTTTAGTCAACGGATCTGCCACATTTAGATCAATGTGTACTTTGCAAATCTTTATGTCACCATCTTGGACATACTCACGAATAGCATGGAAACGTAGCTTGATGTGCTTCAGCTTGCTATGTGACCTTGGCTCCTGTGCATTAGCTATGGCACCTATGTTGTCACAGTAGATGGCCATCGGGTCCAACGCACTGGGAACCACGCCAAGTTCAGTAATGAACTCCTTTATCCATATGGCTTCTTGTGCAGCCTCCGAAGAAGCTATGTATTCCGATTCAGTTGAAGATTTCACCACAACGCTTTGCTTGGCACTCCTCCAGCTCACTGCAGCACCATTCAAAATAAATACGTATCTAGACTGTGACTTCGAGTCATCTGGATCGGTGTTCCAACTAGCATCAGTGTAACCGTTTACAATAAGCTGTTCATCACCTCCATAAGAAAGAACCATATCCTTAGTCCTATTCAGGTACTTTAGGATATTCTTGACCGCTCTCCGGTGTTCCATTCCAGGATCACTTTGATATCTGCTAGTCAAACTAATAGCATGTGCTATATTCGGTCTTGTACATAGCATGGCATACATGATAGAACCTATGGCCGAGGCATAGGGAATATTATTCATCTTTTCTCTATCTTCTGCCGTAGCTAGACTTTGAGTCTTACTCAAGGTCTTACCTGACAACATGGGAACGAACCCTTTCTTGCTCTCTTCCATTCTAAACTTCTTTAGAACTTTGTCTAAGTATGTACTTTGTGAAAGCGCTACTAGGCGTCTTGATCTATCTCAATAAATCTTGATGCCTAGAATATATGCCGCTTCGCCAAGATCCTTCATTGAAAAACTATTATTCAAATAGGTTTTGACGCTATTAAGAAGTTCTATATCATTCCCAATCAACAATATGTCATCTACATATAGTAATAGGAATGCTACAGAGCTCCCACTCACTTTCTTGTAAATACAAGCTTCTCCATAAGTTTGTATAAATCCAAAGTTTTTGATTACTTTATCAAAACATTGATTCCAACTCCGGGATGCTTGCTTCAATCCATAAATGGAGCGCTGAAGTTTGCATACCTTGTCATCATCACTAGGATCGACAAAACCCTTGGGTTGTACCATATACAACTCTTCCTCAATGTCACCATTAAGGAACGCCGTTTTGACATCCATCTGCCAAATCTCATAATCGAAATATGCTGCAATTGCTAACAAAATCCTCACAGACTTTAGCTTCGCTACTGGTGAGAAAGTCTCATCGTAGTCAACTCCTTGAATTTGTCGGAACCCTTTCGCGACAAGTCGAGCTTTATAGACGGTAACATTACCATCATCATCTGTTTTTCTTTTGAAAATCCATTTGTTCTCGATAGCCTTACGGCCACCCGGTAAGTCCACCGAAGTCCACACTTGGTTTTCGTACATGGATCCCATCTCGGATTTCATGGCTTCTAGCCATTTGTCGGAATGTGGGCTCACCATAGCTTCTTCATACGTCGTAGGGTCATCAGTGTTGTCCACCAACATGACGTTCAAGGAAGAGTCATACCAATCAGGAGTGGTACGAACCCTCGTTGACCTGCGAAGTTCTATAGTAACTTCGTTCGAAGTTTCATGAGCACCATCATTAGCTTCCTCTCCAGTTGGTGCAGGCGGCACAAAAACATCTTCCGGTGTTGCGCTACTCTCAAGTCCGAGAGAAGGTTTAATAACCTCGTCGAGTTCTACTTTCCTTCCAGTCACTTCTTTCGAGAGAAACTCCTTCTCAAGAAAGGATCCATTCTTGGCAACAAAAACTTTGCCTTCGGATCTATGATAGAAGGTATACCCAATTGTTTCTTTAGGGTATCCTATGAAGACGCATTTCTCCGCTTTGGGTTCAAGCTTATCAGGTTGTAACTTCTTTACATACGCTTCGCAACCCCAAACTTTAAGGAACGACAACTTAGGTTTCTTACCAAACCATAATTCGTACGGTGTCATTTCAACGGATTTAGATGGTGCCCTATTTAAAGTGAATGCGGCTGTCTCTAATGCATAGCCCGAAAACGATAGTGGTAAATCTATAAGGGACATCATAGACCGAACCATATCTAAGAGAGTTCGATTACGACATTCAGACACACCATTACGTTGTGGTGTTCCCGGCGGTGTCAACTGCGAAAGTATTCCACCTTTCTTTAAATGCATGCCAAACTCATAACTCAGATATTCACCTCCACGGTCAGAACGCAGAAACTTAATCTTCTTATTACGATGATTTTCCACTTCACTTTGAAATTCCTTAAACTTCTCGAAAGTTTCGGACTTATGTTTCATAAAGTAGACATACCCATATCTACTTAAGTCATCAGGATGGTGAGAACATAACGATATCCACCACGCGACGCTACACTCATTGAACCGCACACATCGGTATGTATTATTTAGCTCGCTCCATTATTCTAGAGAATGGAGTCTTAGTCATTTTTCCCATTAGACATGCTTTGCATCTTTCAAGTGATTCAAAATCAAGTGATTCAAGAAGTCCATCTGAATGGAGTTTCTTCATACGCTTCACTCCAATGTGACCAAGACGATAGTGCCACATGTATGTAGAATTATCATTCAATTTTATTCGTTTACCATCTATGTTGTGAACATGTGTATCACTACTATCGAGATTCAATAAGAATAAACCATTCATCTCAGGTGCATTACCATAAAAGATATTACTCATATAAATCGAACAACCTTTATTCTCAGACTTAAAAGAGTAACCGTCTCGCAATAAACAAGATCCAGATATAATGTTCATGCTTAACGCAGGCACCAAATAACAATTATTCAAATTTAAAACTAATCCCGAAGGTAGATGTAGAGGGAGCATGCCGACGGCGATCACATCAACCTTGGAGCCATTTCCAACGCGCATCGTCACCTCGTCTCTTGCCAGTCTTCGTTTATTCCGCAGCTCCTGTTTCGAGTTACAAATATGAGCAACCGAACTAGTATCAAATATCCAGGCACTACTATGACTACTAGTAAGATACACATCAATAACATGTATATCGAATATACCTTTCTTCTTGATGTTGCCGTTCTTCAGATCTGCCAGGTACTTGGGGCAGCTACGCTTCCAGTGACCAGCACCCTTGCAGTAGAAGCATTCAGTTTCAGGTTTAGGACCAGCCTTGGGCTTCTTAGCAGGTGTGGCAGCTTTCTTGCCGTCCTTCTTGAAGTTGCCCTTTTTCTTAGGCTTCCCCTGTTTCTTGAAATTGGTGGTCTTATTGACCATCAACACTTGGTGCTCCTTCTTGATCTCCACTTCAGCAGTTTTCAGCATGGACGATAGTTCAGGCGACGTCTTGTTCATGCAGTGCATATTGTAGTTCATCACAAAGTTCTTATAACTCGGTGGCAGTGATTGGAGGACACGGTGAATCCCTAACTCATTAGGAATCGTTATCCCCAACTCTTGGAGCTTGTTTGCATGCCCAGACATGGTGAGCACATGCTCGCTAACGGAGCTTCCCTCTTCCATCTTGCAGGTAAAGAACTTTTCGGAGGCCTCATAGCTCTCCACGGCCGCGTGAGTCTCAAAAATGATCTTGATCCCCTTAATGATCTCGAACGGGTCGTGGTGCTCAAAACGCTTCTGGAGCTCCGTTTCTAAACCGTACAGGATGGCACACTGAATTGTGGAGTAATGATTTTTCCGAGTGGCGTAAACATTCTTTACGTCATCGGTGGCATCATCTGCAGGTGGGTCACCTAGCGGTGCTTCGAGCACATAGGTCATCTGACTAGCCCTGAGGACAATCTTGAGACCACGGAGCCAGTCCGTGAAGTTGCTTCCATTGTTCTTAAGCTTTTCTTTCTCTAGGAACGCATTGAAATTGATGGAGAGGTTCGCCATAATCTACAACAAATTTACAAGTAGTTTAGACTAAGTTTATGATAAATTGAGTTCTACTTTAATTCTTAAATTAACTAGGTGAACTCCCCCTCAAAACAACATCCCTCACATTTTCTTAGTGATTACACGAACCAAGTCCACTACACCAAGTCCGATCTTCACGAGAGAAGATGTAGTTTGATCGGTGAACAATCTTCATGTTCATCATATCACTTATATGATTCATGCTCTACCTTTCAGTATTCCGTGTTCCGAGAGCATGTCTGTACATGCTAGGCTCGTCAAGATTAACCTTAGTTTCCGCATGTGCAAATCTGGCTTGCACCCGTTGTATGCACACGTAGAATCTATCACATCTGATCATCACGAGATGCTTCGAGACGACGAGTCTTAGCAATGGTGCCAACTAAGGACGAACACTTTATTACTTGAAATTTAGTGAGAGGGATCATCTTATTATGCTATCGTCGCAATCTAAGAAATACAAGATGCATAAAGGATTAACATCACAGGAAATTCATAATTAGTGTGATATGATATGGCCCTTTCTTCTTATGCCTTTGATCTCCATCTCCAAAGCACGGACATGATCTCCATCATCACCAGCATTGCGTCAAGGTCAGTGGTGCCGCTTCATGGCTGTCCATCATCACCAGCAACTATTACAACTACTTGGAATAAAGCTATTACAAGATGAATAGACAAGCAGGTCTTAACAGAATTAAAGACAACCATTAGGCTCCTGTCGGTTGCCATATTACAACAAGGATCATTGCATACATCAAATATAATCACAATCACATGATGGCCATATCACATCACAAAACCCCTGCAAAAACAAGTTAGACGCCTCTAATTTTCTTTGCATGTTTTACGTGGTTTGGGGCTTTCGAATAAGAACGGATCTTACCTACGAAACTGAACCACAACATTGATACAAGTGCTATCGAGTGCAAAGTGTAGATTGGATCTATACTATGATGGGAGAGACAGACACCCGCAAAGCCACTTGTGCAAAGCAAGTTACACATCAAGCATGGAGCAAGTCTCATGTGCGATGACATGTAAGGTTAGCCCGAGACGCTTCATCCCACCATACCGCAAGATGCAAAGTACACAAAGCAAAAGACGGCACGAGCACCAACGCCCACAAAACCATTGTGTTCTACTCGTGCAACAGATCTACGCATAGACAAGGCTCTGATACCACTGATGGGTTCGTAGCATGGAAAACAAAAAAATTCTACCGCAAGAACGAACAAAACCCAGATCTAATCTAGATAAAAGCCAAGATCTAATCTATTAGACATGTGCAACGAGATAGATCTGTACTAACCCTCGTAGATCCAAAAGCGTTACAAGATTAGATCTTGGGGTTGATGTAGTTGATCACTTTCCAATCTCAAGATCGTGTGGACGATCCTTCCGGCGCCGCGTTCCGGCAGCGTTTCCGCAGTCGGTCACACGTGCGGAGTCGAAGCAGACCTTCCTCTCCCTGTTCTAGCGAGCAGTGGAGGTAGTAGATCTTCTCCACGGAATCCCCGCAGCACGACGGTGTGGTGGTGGTGGTGGAGTAGAGATTTCTGCAGGGCTTCGCCTAAGCCGGAGCAGAGCGAAGGAGGAGGAGAGAGGCAGCGGCTAGGGTTTGTTATGGGAGAGGTCTAGGGGGTGGCGCCCCCTCCCCTCTATTTAAAGGAGGGAGGCGCCATGGGAGGGGGAGTCCTAGTAGGACTCCCCTCCCTCCTTGGCCGGCGGATTGGGAGGGGGAGGAATCCTCCTTCCCCACGAATCCGTGTCTTGCCCCACAAAGACTCCTTGATCCAAGAAATCTTCTAGAACCTTCTAGAATATTCCGAAACCTTCTAGAATCTCCATACAAACACTCCGGAACATTTCCTAACTTAGAAAATGATCCCTAATATATGAATCTTATTCTCCGGACAATTTCGGATCTCCTCGTGATGTCCCGGATCCAATCCGAGACTCCGAACAACATTCGGTCTCCAACGCATATTCCATATCTACTTAAAACAACTTCGAATCTTAAGTGTGTCACCCTACGGTTCGTGAATATGGAGACATGATGAAGACACCTCTCCGATCAATAACCATCAGCGGGATCTGGAGATCCATAATGGCTCCCACATACTCAACGATGACTTCTTGATCGATAGAACCATTAACATACGAAACCAATTCCCTTTGTCACGCGATATTCTACTTATCTTAGGTTTGATCGTCGGTATCTCCATACCTAGTTCTACCTCGTTACTGATAAGTTCTCTTTACTCGTTCCATGTTATGTCATCCCTTGTGACCTAGTCACATGCTTGCAAGCTAACTAGATGACATTCCACCAAGAGGGTCTAGAGCATATCTATACATCATATGGATGGACAAATCCCAATCTTGGTCCATGCGCTTCAACACATACTTTCAGAATACCCAATGACACCTTTATAACCACCCAGTCACGAAGCGGTGTTTGATGTCATCAAAGTACCCATCCGGTGATGGTGATTAAGATAACCTCATGGTCGAAGGATTAGGTTACTATGCATTTGAAAGCTTACAGGCTTACAAACTTAATGACTTGATCTTATGCTGCGCTTAGTATGGGTGTGTGTCCATCACATCATTCTCCTAATGATATAACCTTGTTATTAATGACATACAATGTCCATGATCAGGAAACCATGATCATCATTTAATCAACAAGCTAGTTCCATAAGAGGCTTACTAGGAACTCTTTTATGTTTACATAACACACATGTATCAGTGTTTCCTTATAATACAATTATAGCATGAGATGTAAACATTCATTATAAACACAAAGATATAATAATAACCACTTTTATTATTGCCTCTTGGGCATATCTCTAACACGGATAGCGACCAATCACTGTCGGACTCGTCCTCGGATGCACGGGCTTTTTCCAGAAAAAATCCCCATCCAAGCAACACACATTTCTTACCCGTCCTCCTTGCGCCACACCTCCTACCTCCAGCGCCCCAACTCTTATGCCGCCGCGATGAACCTCCTGTGCGCGGAACCAACTCACGGCCGGTAGCGGCCCGAAGATTCCGTGACTCCCAAGATGTCGCAACTCCCTCGAGCTCCAGCGTAGGCTGCTGCCGCCCATGCCTAGCACCGCTCGCCACCGTCGCGGGTGCTCATAGATAGCCACCTCTCGGATTCTGGCAGCCGCTCGCCCAATCCGCAAGCACAACAAGGAATTTGTGTCACATGTTGCTCACCGAGCAAGCCAGCGAGGGCCACCTTCGATTAGACCCATCCTTATTTCTAATTCCATATGGATTTCATCCCAAACGACAAACATTCTCTTCTTCCCCAAATCTTCTCTCTCCAGACTCTCAGCCTTGCCCAAAATCTTAAATTGGAGACACGCACCATAGTCCTTTATCCTCTTCCTCGTCATGGGTTGTCCAAGGATAGGAGTGGCAGAAGGGGGTGGGGAAGATGGATGTCCCGAGGGACAAATCTGGGTGGCGATAGAAAATGCTCTCGCGGGGATTTGGGAATTTCTTCCCTTTTTTTCTTCTGAAATTCCGCCGCCACCACAAACTAGAGTTCCTGCCACCGCACAAGGTGTTGCCATCCCGTTTCCTCCTCCATTATGAGTCCTTCTATGTAGATCTCCTACCGTAGCTCGAACAGGATGCGGTACTGCAGGGGAGCTGGCGTCGCACGTGGTCGGGATCTAGGTGTCGTTGTGCTTGGCCCGGGCGAATCGATGGATTAGGCAGCGGCGATAGATGCCTTTCTCTATTTTTCTACAGGTTCCTCTTTTCGTGTGCAAACAAACCATTCAAGTGACTTGGCGGTGGCGGGGCATTGTAATATTTTGGAACTTAGGTTTAATAGTATAGATCATTAAACTAAAATCTTTATATCTAATGCATATACCAAACTTATACAACTCTTGAACACTTTTATATTACACTGGACATGATAATATTGTCCTAAGAAAATCTTGAGCGTTTACCAATTTCAGAGAGTGAAAATTAATGCATAAACTAAACGGATCACTAAACTAAAATCTTTATATGCGTATACCAATATTATACAACTCTTGATTCTTGAACACTTTCAAATTACACTTTAGACATGATAATGTTGTCCTAAGAAAATCTTGAGAGTTTACCATTTTTAGACCGTGAAAAGTAATGCATAAACTAAAGGGATCTCTAAACTAAAATATTTTTGTCTCATGCATATATAAAAATTATACAACTCTTGAACACTTTCAAATTACACTCTGGACGTGATAATGTTGTCCTAAGAAAATCTTGGGAGTTTACCTTTTTTAGAGCGTGAAAGGAAATGCATAAACTAAAGGGATCCCTAAACTAAAATCTTTTTGTCTTATGCATATATGAAAATTATACAACTCTTGAACACTTAAAAATTACATTTTGGACATGATAATGTTGTCCTAAGAAAATCTTGAGTGTTTACCATTTTTAGAGCATGAAAAGAAATGCATAAACTAAAGGCATCCCTAAACTAAAATATTTTTGTCTCATGTATATACCAAAATTATACAACTCTTAAACACTTTAAAATTACACTTTGGACTTGATAATGTTTTCCTAAGGAAATCTTGAGAGTTTACCATTTTTAGAGCGGGAAAATAAATGCACAAAACTAGAGGGATCCCTAAACTAAAATATTTTGTCTCATGCATATACCAAAATTATACAACTCTTGAACACTTTCAGATTACACTTTGGACATGATAATGTTGTCATAAGAAAATCTTGAGAGTTTACCATTTTAGAGTGTGAAAATAAATGAATAAACTAAAAGGATCCCTAAACTAAAATCTTTTTGCCTCCTGCATATACCAAAATTATACAACTCTTGAACACTTTCAAATTACACTCTAGACATGATAAGGTTGTCCTTTGAACATGTTTCCTTCATTTTAATTTGTTAATCGAGGTAAAGTATCGGTGGCACAGATAGAGAGGGGTTATCTTGTCCGTTGGATCATAGAGGATCGACGGTTGGTGGGCACGATCCGTGTGACAACTGTGTCGACCAATCAGGACGTAGCAGCCAAAGTAAGCACACGTTTGGGATTTTGTGAGAGTTTATGACTAAGAGAGAGGGATATGTATTACTTTACAAGGTGATTGTGAACTCAAATTTAATAACAGTGTTGTTTGAAGAGACAAGCGGGGTTGGATAGATGTATTTATTATATGATGAAGACTAAATTTTAGTTAAAGTATAGGTTATGCCACTACGCCACTTCTTTTATGTTCCTCTAAACCTTTTTATAAGAAGGCATCTGAGTTTGTTGCATTGATGTCCAGTTCCGCAAGTCAATGGTTATTCATTAGCTTATAAAGACAATTATATGGAATATTTTTTCGATATTAAGTTGCAATAGAAGTTTTACCAGCTTTCGACGGGAGGAAAATACTAAAGGAAAAAAGATGGAAGCAAGCAAACATGTAACAGAGCTAGTAGCAAACGGTGTTACAATGTTTAGAAACAAGGCCCAGGGATCATACTTTCACTAGTGAACACTCTCATATAAATATCATCTCTTTATGATACTACTCTGAACTACTCTCTGGTTGGACACTCTAATCCATGGTAGGGCTATAACAGCACACCTCAAAGTCCGCTTTCCCCATCTAGATAACCCCACACTGTCACCTTGAGCACTAGATGGTTCCAACAAACACCACAATTTCATAGAAACATCCAACTCCAAATATAACTCATAACAAGTATTTGTAATCTCTAGCCTAAGTGCCACCATGGTGTGCATGCTGTCACTTTTACACACATGGGGAGAGCAGAGATCTATTAAAGCACTTGAGTAGCAAAGTAGATCTACTTGATTACAAAGCTCATGATCACAATATGATCATGCATAGAGAGAGAGATGAACACATAGCTACCGGTAGAGCCCTTAGCCTCGAGAGAGAACTACTCCCTCCTCATCATGGGAGTTAGCAACGACGATGGAGATGGCGGTGGAGATCGATGGAGATGGATCCGAGGGCACTTCCCCATCCCGGCAGGGTGCCAGAACAGAGACTTTCAGTCCCCCGAATCTCTCCTTCGGTGGTGGCGGCGCTGCGGAACTTTTTGTGGCTGGAGGTTGGATTCTTTAGGGTTTTCTCATCGGGAGGCTTCTTATAGGCGAAGGGGCGATGTCAGAGGGTGGACCAGGGGCCCACACCATCTGGTGGCGCGGCTAGGGGGCCCCACGCCAGCACATGGTGTGGCCAGCCCCTGGCCCCTCTCCGTTTCGTCTTCTGGCTCCGTGAGTCTTCCGGTAAAATATCGACTTTGGCTTTTGTCCGGTCCATTTCCGAGAATATTTCTTTTCTGGCTTTTCTGGAACCAAAAATAGAAGAAAGCAGGCAACTGGCACTGTGGAATCTTGTTAATAGGTTAGTTCTAGAAAATGTGTAAAAGTACTGTAAAGTGTGTACAAAACATAAGAAAGTAGATATAAAACAAGCATGGAACATCAAAAATTATAGATACGTTTGCAACGTATCAACATCCCTAAGCTTAACTCCTGCTCGTCCTCGAGTAGGTAAGTGATAAAAAGAAAGAATAATTTTTGAGGTGACATGCACCATCATAATCTTGATAAAAGTATTTGTAAAACATTGATAGCTGGGATCATAGTACTTTAACATAGCATGAAAGTATTAGGTCTAACAATAAGACATAGCAACTATGTTATAACATGAAAAGGTACAAACAAAAGATTCATGAATAACAGTTCTTTGAAATACATTTGTTTGTTTCACATATAGAAAACATAATGAGAATGGTATTCAGCTTGCCCCTCATAGTGTAGCAAAACATAAATGCATAGGACACCTTCAAAGTTCATAAGGGTGACTAGATACAAATAGTTACAGAACAAGCAATATCAAATTTATGAATCATTCAACAAGTTTTGGGACAATGCACATTAAACTAAGAATGGCCACAATGCTCTCTCAATAGGTGCATAAAGATAGAAGATGGAGACTCAACATAAAAGTAAAAGAATGGCCTTCATAGAAGGAATGAGGGATTCATGTCTCATAAAGAGCTTCCAAAAATTAAGGTACTTATTAGCTTTCAGCTCTCATTGCCCCTATCATAAGCATCTTGAAGTGATTAAGGTTAAAGTGAACAAACTATGGAGTATATGCTTGACAAATTATAAGTTGGAAATCTCATATCCCTTGAATACGAGGGCCGCTCCTCATGCTACTCAAGTTTAGTTCCCGGTAAGTTCTTGTCATAGTAAGTACATGTGTATCATAGAGAACCACCAATGGTGTACCCCTTGCCCGATGGTACGGAAGAATCCCCATATCAAAATGACAAGGCAAGTAGACAATAAGCATCTCAGCATCTTCATATTTACCATGGGAAAATGGTGTTTTTTTCTCTTTCCTCTTTTCTCATCTTTTTTTCTTTTTTTCTTAATCTCTGTCTCTATTTAATAAGAAGAATGCTTCATAGATTGCTCATTATGGTTACGCTACAGGTTTCCACCATGATTAGGCATGGATTAGACCAGCCGCCCAGGCATTTCTCTAACACACATACTGACGAGGGTTTAACTTATCAATGCCCATTGTTATGGACTTGGGTTTTGGAGAAGGAGGGAGCGCTAGAAGAATCAATCGGCTAGCAAACAAGCACACAGGGACGCAAGGTTTACCCAGGTGCAGGCCTCGTAGAGGTCCCTACTCCTGCTTGTCTACTCTTGGAATTAATGAAGGAATCGAAGATTACAATGGTGCGCAGATGCAATCTGTCGAGGGTTGTGGAAACTAGGGTTGCGTGTGTCCTCCTCGCCGCCCCTCCTGGCCTTTATATAGATAGGCCAGGTCTCGGGTAGCAGGTCGAGTCAGTTATAGTTTAGGGTTTTCCCTTCAAACTTTCTATCTTTAGACTTCTTCTTGTCCCGCAAGTTATCGAGAGTATGTAGGCCACTCGAAATCTTTATTGGGCCATGGCAACGCCATGGGATTCCACCGTATCTAGACCGTATATACAAGACTCGAGTACCTGCAGGGTATACCCATGTCAGTAGCCCCCGAGTGTCCAGTGGGGACTTTATGAAGCCTTTTGAGTGCATGATTGAGTATTTTTTCGACTGCTTTGTTTGTGTCATAGGGATTGTTGATGTGCGTGCCTGATTTAACCAATGTATCGGTATCAATTAACTACCTTAGGGTAAAACAACGCAATATACTCGAACTCGAGTCCCCGGACTCGAATTCGGAAAAGTGTTGGTGTAATTCGACTCAAGCCACGGAGGTCTTACAGGAGTCGAATTCCAGTATATGGGTGTGAGCACTCGATGCGTCCGTCAAAGGCATGTTCATCGCACCTGTAGGCACGGATAAATTTCTGGTAGTGCGTAGCAAATGTGTTTCCAGGCCTTATTCAGGTCTTATCTTCCCGCTGCAAGCGCGGCATCCGAAATTTTGTCATCGCGGAGATGATTCAGGTGACCCAGGAAACGCAGTCTCATTGTAGGGAAAAATATGAGGCGGTGTCGCCATAGACTTCGAGTGTGGATGTTATCGACACATAGTATGATGTACAAATAATCATAGGGTGCGCGACCAGCGCTCCCTATGGGGCTAGCCCCCGAGTGCCTGGTTGAGTCAAAGACTCAGGCAGGGACTAAAGAACTTTTGCGACTGTTGTCGTCTTTTGTTTGCTTGTTTCAGTCGAATTTATTTTCGGTGCTCCCTATGGGAGTAATCCATGTCCATAGTCGAATCGTGGATTCGAGTGGCTGGATATGCTTTGAATGTCCATATTCCTGCAGAAAAATCGTAGGGTGCGCGACCAGCGCTCCCTATGTGAGTAGCCCCTGAGTGCTTGGTGGAGTCAAAGACTCAAGCAAGGACTAAAGTAGTCAAAGTCTTCTAGTGCTCAATCTTTGATGACATCAATGCTGACGATGTGATGATCTCAGATGCCCGCGTGGGCGGCTTTGACGGGACGTGAAGAGCGGTGGGTACCATTTTCTGACCCTGACTTGACCGGGCGTGCGTAATCTTTTATTTTAACTGCGCCTCCTCGATTTCCGCGCGTAATGGGGTTAGTGGGGGACGGTTCGTGCTTCAGGTCCTCCACGTGTCGATCGCGATGTGCGCCACGCGTCTGATAGGGTTTGTACTGGCCGTTGGATTACATCTTCCAAGGGGTTAAGTAGCAGCACCACTGCGGTAATTTCTCATCTACTCCCTCTCTGCTTTGTGCCTCCATCTCCATTGCTGCTGCTCTCTGCCTCCGAGAGTTTGTTCCGTTCGCGGCTCTAGACCAACTTCGTGTTTTCCCGAGTTATTTTCTTCGCTCTCATCACCACCGCAAGATGGGGAAGAAGAAGGGAGGTGTTGCCGCTGAGTCCGCTGCCGCCACTACCGCTGCCAAGAAGAAGGGCAGCTCCACCGCTGCGGGCACCAGTACTGCCGTCGCCGGGAATAAGAAGGGCGCGGGCACTCGCGCGTCCATCATCAAGTCGTCCGAGCTCCGTCTTCTGCGCCAAGACGGAGTTCTGTCTCCCGCGTCGGTGACTCGCGAGTCCGAGGTGGTGAGGTAACCCCTTGTCCCCTGCTGGTTTCCGGGTGATGTTCCTAGCGTTCATCATACGTGGTCTTTCTCTGCCCCTGCATCCTTTCCTTAGGGGCCTCCTTTGTTTCTATGGGCTCCAGCTACACCAGTTGTCCCCTAACTCTATCCTCCATATTCCCTGCTTCATTACGCTTTGCGAGTGTTGGCTCGGAATCGAGCCGCACTTTGGTTTCTTTAAGCGTATCTTCAAGATGAAGCGCCAGTCAGTGTCTGGATCCGTAGTCTATGATGTAGGAGGCTGCGGTATCCATGTCAATTCCTCCGTCACGTATTTTGACATCAAGCTCATGGCGTCCGTCCAAGGGTGGAGGGACAAGTGGTTCTACATCCATGACCAGAAGGCCGACGAAGACCACTTCGGACTTGCGCCTTTTGATCCCGCGGCGCCGTGCAGGAGGAGGCGCTCTTGGAAGAACGTGGTGATGCCCGACAAGTCTGAGGAGACAGATGTGCTGTACGAGCGCGTCTGCGACCTCGAGAGTCGCATGGGTAAAGAAGAGGGAGGCTGTGCCCTCATTCGCACGTGGTTGCACCATCATGTCCAGCCCCTGCAGGCCAGAGTCCACCCTATGTTTCAGTGGGCTGGCGCGGATGATGTCACTCGCGTATCTGCCGATGGAATTTCCGCGAGTGAAGTAGATAAGAGGGTGCGACTGCTCACCAAGTACACCGCCAAGGATGTGCTCCCCAGTGAACCAGTCATACCTCCATTCGATGGTGCTAATCCTCCTCCTAAGGTACGGTTGTGCTACGAAGTAGCTTTGCTTGTCGAGTGCTTCTTTTTCTTGACTTGTGCTGACTTGTTTTCTGTATGCAGGATTGGAAGGTGTCTCCCAGTATGCCCCCTCTTCCTGAGGGGGTTATTCCTCGCGAGGTAGATGAGGAGGACGAGTCGGAGTCGACCGTCCCATTTGAAGAGGAGGAGGAAGCCCCCGAGTCCAGCGGTCCGGACACTCGCAAGCGTTCGCGCAGCGAAGATTCGTATGCGTCGTCTCCTTCAACTCCGGAAGGCCCAACTATTGGTGTGGAGTCGCCGATACCTGCCATTCCTGTGAGTGCTGTGGTGCCATCTTCCCGCAAGAAGATGCGGCTACCGAAGGAGTCATCGTCGGAGTCGGAGGTTCAAACCTTCGATTTTGACAAGTTTGATTGGTAAGTATACAATTCTTCTCTTTGTTCTTTTTTGGAGTTGCATTTTCCTGATGTTGGTTTTGTTCCATAGTCAACCAGCGTCGTTAGCTTCTGGTGACGTCCAATTTTTGAAAGAATCTGGAGTCGCAGACTCCAAAGCCAAGGAAGTGGCTGAGCGGACTCCTTCCCCTCCATTGGCGGCCCACTCCAGGCACAATTCATCAAGTTCTCCACACGATGTGGAGCACCAGATGGTTGTCCGGACGACTGCGCGTCAACCGACTTCGGAGTCACTGAAGGATCACGTATGTGTGATGTTGCTTTTTCTTGCAGTCGAATTTATCATCCATACCGTCTGCTAATCCTTTGTTGTTTCTCCTGTCGTAGCTTATTGTGAAGGAAACTGCTCGCCTGGCAGAGCAAGTGCTTGCAATGGGTCACCAGCATGCAATGCTGGACAATCGCCATCGCGTGGTTGAAAGTGAGTGCTTTTTTGCTTCTTCTTCTTCATCCTTGTGATATACTCGACTGACGGTCTGTCTTTGTTTGTTTCGCAGCTGAGCATAATGCGCTTCTTCGCGACACCGCTTCCCTCAAAAAGACGCTCGCCGCGGCGGTGAAGGGTTGCGATGAGGCAGTCACTGCGCTTGACGAATCGCGGAAACGCGAAGAGGATTTGCGCGCCTCCATCGCTGCTAGGGAGAAGTTGTTTGAAGAACAGCTCTTCTCGATTGCCAAGGATCTTTCAGGTATTCCTTCGTCTGCATTTTTGTCGTGTCCTTTCTTTTCAACTTTTTTATTGCGTGACCTTTTTTGCCAATACTTTGATCTGTGTAGATGTCAGCGGTCTGAGCTTCAATGCTCAGGCTCTCCGTCATGATGATGCCTTGGCAGGCGTTGTCGTAGCAGTCGAAGATCGCAGTGCTTCCATCCAGGGGACGCTGACCAAGGCCAAGGGTGTACTCAGTCGCCTCCGTGAGGAGCTAGCGCCCAAAGCTGAGCTGATCGAGAATGTAGATGATCTGGTGGAGTCCCTTGCTGGAGGCATTCCTGCAGGCTTCAAGAACTCGCTTCGTGTGGCTGGCGCTTCTATGTCACTCACGATGGTTCAAGCCCATGGAGTCGAGGTGGATCCTGCTGCGGTCTCCAAAGCAATGTATGTCGGCGCGGATGGTCAATAGGTAGTTTTTGCTCCTTTTGCAACTACCAGTGGCAAGTACGGGTCGCATCTCATCAACACAGTCGCGAAGTACTCTAAGGAGCTACAGCGAGCCAATAAGGCGGCGAAGGCTGCGGCATCAGGGGCCGACGGGAAGTCTGTGGCGTCTGATACTGCCACAGACTCGATGAGGCCCCCGAAACCAAAGTCCAAGTCGAAGAAGCCAGTTGCTCCTCAGTAGTAATATTTGTAATAGTTAATAGATTGACCCATTTTGTCTAGAACATGCCGTTGGCGGGTGTATCTGTTGATACTTTGTTATGCTTGAATGCACTTGAGTTTTTGTCCATGTATTGCTTGATCTTCTTATTACCTCTTGCTTTTCTTGTGATAGGGCACATCGAGTGGTCCTTCGAGTGAGCCTCGGAATCTGCCATCCACTGATGATACCTTAGCGCAGTCATGCTCAAGGGTGGATGAGTTGTCTCTGCTTTCACGACTCCGTGACCGTGTTAAGCAGCTGGAGCACGAACTGCCTGTCCTCCGTGGTAACGCGGATGTATGGAAGTCGAGGGCGGAGAAGGCCACTACCCGAGAGCAATATCTGCTAGGGGATGTGGCGCAGCTGGGCGACCAATTCAAGTGTTAGCTTTCTGCTTCCTTATCTTTTCTTGTAGCCACTCGCGGTAGTTCGTTGTCTTCATACTTTTTCCTTTGCTTGGTATAGTTGTCAGCGCGTGTCATCCGCGGGATGAGAAGGATAGAATCGCCATTCGCATGAATGACCTGACCCAAGAGCAGCTTCAAGCGAGTGGATACTTCTGGGTGGATCATGATCGCGCAATCGCACTAGCGACCCTGCAGGATCGTGCCTCGCGAGTGCTTCATTTTCTGAAGAAATCGCAATCGTGCTTAAGGAATATCTATCAGACAATGTTTCCGCTGGACGTCGTTCCCTCGAGCCTGCTGGCTCTTCTTGTGAAATTTCAAGACTTGTGTGGAGTCCGTGAGTGTGTACGGTAACAGTTAGTGGTTGGTGCCAAGGCTGCTATGTCGCTGGTGCGACTGCACAGACCTGATGTGGATGTTGCAGCGATTGCTGCTGGACCGCTAGCGCTGCCAGCAGGCTCCACCTGGAATATGGATCCGCATTACCAGGCGGTGGATCGCCCAGCGGAGGATATTGTCGACTTCTTCGAGGAGCAGACAAATGTTCTTCTATTGCAATAATAGTTTAGTTTATATACTGCACATAGGTATACCAGTGTTGTAAAGTTCGTATTTATGTTGTATATAATTGATTAATATTGATATGCGAGGAGCTTGCTAGCTCGTATTTTTGCGAGTGCGCTGCACTATGTGATTCCTTTTCGTTAGCCTAACTTGTGTTTGTCTCAGCACATTGCCAACCTGTCAGGTGCTTTTGCAGCTGGGTTGGTATTTGTCAAGGGTTCGATTAGTGCGTCATCTACTCGGGATATCGCGATTGGTTTGTAGAACAAATGTGTATAGGGTGGTGCAGCCCCCGAGTGGATAAATAGCAAAAAATAAATAAAAGAACGCAGAGTTTGGGGTACTTAGCTTTATTTATTCGTAGGATAGTACGAGGTACAATGTGTGGCTAAGTAGCCTTGGCTGAATAGCCTTATTTGCAATGTAAGAAATAAAAGACGACTAAGGGTAGAAGCGCCGTAGCTACGCGATGTTCCAGGCGTTGGAGTACGTGACTCCTGTCTCGAAATCTTTGAGGCGATAGGCGCCACCTAGGATTACTTCTGTAATCATGTATGGTCCCTCCCAAGGGGACTCGATCTTGAGATGCCCTTGTTGTTTCAGTGGCAAGACCAGGTCTCCTTCGACGAAGGACCTGGGGTGTAGCCTTCTACTATGATAGTTGCGCGGGTTCTGCTGGTAGATCGTCGATCTTTCTGCTGCGATTTCCCGTGCCTCATAAAGAAGGTCAACGGAGTCTTCAAGTGCAAGAGTTAACTCCTGCTCACTTTAAGCGACCACTCGCGATGCTTTGTATCGTACCTCTGCGGGTAGCACCATGCACCATGAAGAACAGGGTGTACCCCATGGCACTGTTTGGGGTTGTGCGTAGGCTCCAGAGTACCGATTGCAGCTCGTTTGGCTAGCATCATGCGGCTTGTTCGAGTGGCCTAAGGAGTCGCTTCTTGATTCCGCCGCAGATGAGCCCGTTGGCCTTTTCAACTTGACCGTTGGTCTGCGGATGAGCTATGGAGGCATAGCTTACGTTGATTCCCAGGTTTTCGCAGAAACTCTGGAACTCCTTAGAGGTGAAGTTCGTTCCATTGTCTGTGATGATGCTATGTGGCACTTCGAAGCGGTAGACGATGGACTCGAAGAACTTGACTGCGCTGGATCCTGATTGGTTAGTCACCGGCATGGCCTCTATCCACTTGGTAAATTTGTCGACTGCGACCAAGAGGTAGGCGTAGCCTCCTCGCGAGGACTTTGGGATCTTGCTGACCATGTCGAGTCCCCATTGCGCAAAGGGTCAGGCCAATGGAATTGGCCGGAGCTCCGCTCCAGGTGCATGTGGTTTGTCCGCGAATCGCTAGCAAGCGTTGCATTTTTAGACGATGTCCTTGGCGTCACGCACGGACGTGGGCCAGTAGAATCCAGCTCGTAGAGCTTTGGCGATGAGGGCGCGACTGCCGGCGTGATGCCCGTAAGTCCCCTCATGGATGTCGAGGAGAACGACTCTTCCATCAGCATTGGAGATGCATCATTGGAGTACTCCTCTGATGCTGCGCTTCTATAGTTCGCTGTTGATGACGACGAATGCCTTGGATAGTCGTGTGATTTGCCGTGCGTCTGTCGGGTCGTCCGGCTGCCTCATTCTGAGAAGGTATGTGATGTAGGGTTGAATCCAAGAGGGTTCGATCATCATGATCTCCATTGGTCCTTCGAGTCCTGTGTCGAGCTCCAGGTTGTCGAGTGCCATTGGCTCATTGGGTGGCGTAGCCCCCGAGTCTGTTGTTGCGCTTGTTTTCTTCTCTGCGGCTTTTGGCTTGATGGAGCGTTCGCAGATGCGCTCAAGAAATACTCCAAGTGGTATGAGGGCGCAGGTAGAGCCAATGTTGGCGAGTGCGTCCGCCTCCTCATTGCTTTCGTGGCCTACGTGCCGCAGCTCGCAGCCGTCGAAGTCCCCTTCGAGTGTGTCGTAGAGGTTGCGGTAGGCGATTATATTGTCGTTCAGTGTGTCACACTCGTACATTGTCTAGTTGATGACCAGTTTGGAGTCCTCGTAGATTATTAGCCTCTTGGTGCCGCAGGCTTTTGCCATCCGGATCCCGTACAACAGGGCCTCGTATTCGGCTTCGTTGTTGGAGGCGGTGAACTGTATTCGCAGGATGTATTTCAGCTTGTCTCCCTAAGGCGATGTCAGTATGACACCTGCGCTAGCTCCGTCCTTTCGCTTGGATCCGTCAAAGTGCATTGTCCAGAGATACGACATATCTGGTTTTTCAGGGAGCTGATTCTCCATCCAGTGCACGAGGAAGTCAGGGAGAACTTGCGACTTGATCGCGTCGCCCTTTTCATATGTAATGTCTCATTGAGACAGCTCAATTCCCCAAAGCGTGACTCGTCCAGTGGCGTCGGGGTTGTTGAGAATATGTCCAAGCGGGGCGTTGTTGACCACCACGATTGGGTGCTCCTGGAAGTAGTGGCGCAGTCACCTGGCTGTCATGAAGACGCCATATGCCAACTTCTGGTAGTGCACGTACCGCTGTTTTGTTGGCGTGAGCACCTCGCTAAGGTAGTAGACTGGGCGTTGTACCCCATGGACCTTGTTTTCCTCGGCTTGTTCCACCACGAGTACCGTGCTAACCACCTGGTTGGTGGCGCAGATGTATATCAACAGTGGTTCCCTTTCGCGTGGGGTCACCAGTACTAGTGAGATAGATAGTAGACGCTTGAGGTCTTCGAATGCTTCCTGTGCCTCATTGGTCCACTCGAACTTGTCAGCTTTGGGGAGAAGTTGGTAGAAGGGCAGTGCCTTTTCACCCATTCGACTGATGAATCGACTGAGCGCCGCAATTCCCCCAGCCAGCTGCTAGACACCTCTTACGTTCTTCGGCTTCTCCATGGCCAGTATGGCTTTTATTTTCTTCAGGTTCGCCTCGATCCCTCTCGCGGAGATGAGATACCCGAGTAGTTGCCCAGATGATACGCCAAAGGCGTATTTGTCTGGATTGAGCTTGATCCGGTAGCGGTCGAGGTTGGCGAAGGTTTTGTGTAAATCATTAATTAGCGAGGCTTCCTCTTTGCTCTTGATTACGATGTCGTCAACATAGACTTGGATGTTGCGACCAAGTTGGTTCTTGAGGCAAGCCTGCATGCACCGCTGATAGGTTGCTCCTGTGTTTTTTAGCCTGAAGGGCATTGTGTTGTAACAGAACACACCAAAGGGCGTTATAAACGCTGTCTTCTCTTGGTCTTCCTCCTTCATTCGAATCTGGTTATAGCCTGAGTAGGAATTGAGGACGCAGAGGCGCTCACATCCTGCGGTGGAGTCGATGATTTGGTCGATTCGTGGTAGCGGGAAGTGATCTTTTGGGCAGTGCTTATTCAAAGAGGTGAAGTCCACGCACATCCGCAGGATATCCATGTCTTTTTTGGGCACCAGCACTGTATTGGCAAGCCAAGTGCTTTCCTTGAGCTCGTGTATAAATTTTGCATCGAGGAGTCTGTTGATCTCCATCCCGACTGCTTTTGCTCGTGGTTCAGACAGTCACCGTATTGTCTGCTTGACTACTCGGCAAATTCCCTGGGAACTCCTGGCATGTCCGCGGGACACCAGGCGAAGATTTCCTAGTGCTCACGGAGGAATTCACCGAGCGCGAGTTCCTATGCGGGACTCAAGTTGTTGGCGATGAGGGCCGTCTTGGTCGGGTCCGTTGGGTGGACCTGGACTTTCTTCGTGTGTACCGACGAGTCGAAGGACAAGTCAGGTGAGCTTGGCCTGCTTAGGGGAGATAGACTATTGTCCGTTGACTCCTTCAATCTTGCGAGTTCCTCCTGCATGCCGAAGGACTGGGAGATTCTATGGAATTCCCTATCGCAGCTGTCGGACCTTTCGAAGCTCCCGTTGACTATGATGTTGCCGTTGGGACCTGGCATTTTCATCTGCAGGTAGGCGTAGTGCAGTACCGCCATGAACCTAGCGAACGCGACATGTCCTAGGATACAGTGGTACTGTGAAGGCCAGTCGATGACTTCAAAGTCGATGCGCTCGCGCCAAAAGTTTTCCGGCATGCCGAAGATGACGTCGAGGTTGATTTTGCCCAGGGGATATATGCCCTTGCCTGGGATGATGTTGTCAAATGTCGTGTCTGAGACCTCCAGACATGTCAGAGGGATCCTCATTGCATGCAAGATACTTGCGAATATGAGGTTGATGCCGCTTCCTCCGTCCATGAATACGCGACTCATGTCGATGCCTCCAATTTGTGCCTCGAGTATGAGGGGACAATGGCCTGGATGAGGGACTTGGGGCGGATGGTCACGTTGTCGAAGGTAATGCAGGAGTCGCTTCCACTGAGGTACTCAGTGGTGGATGGTGGGGAGTTTATCGCCAAGTTGACTTGGCGAGTGATGGCCTTCTGCACCCGATTCGAGGGGCGTCCCTTTTGGATCATCATGGTGCCCATGGCCCGTGGGTACGGCTCGCCTCCGTGATGCTGGTCAGGCGCAGCTGCAGTTGGTGGTGGTCCAGGTGGTGGTGGAGGAGCTCCATGTGCCATAGCGCCTGGGGCGGCTCCATAGCCCCTGTTAACCGTGTCGCGATTCATTCAAGCCAGGCCCTCATGGAGTTTGAGGAACTCACGACAGTCCTTGAGGAGGTGGCTAGATTTCTTTTTGTCGTCGTGTTTGTCGATGTAGAAGTGCACGGTGCACGGCCCGGACAGTTTGTCCTCGATGGATGCCGCGGATGGTTCCTCGTGAGTGCGGCGTTGCCATACTTGCGTGGTTTTCCCAGAGTCGTGATATCCGCCACTGCGATAGCAGCTATTGCGGCCGTCGTCGCGCTTGTCAGCGTAACCAGCTGCGACCATGTTGACGTCGTCGCGGTCATCGTAGGTGCGCATTCGCTGCTTGCCTTGTCGGTCGCGTCTGTGCCCGAGGTCTTCATCGTTGTCGGAGTAAGTGGGGTTTCTCACCGAATCTTCTCCATCGGCCCACTGATCCGCGATCTCCATCAGGTGGTCTATTGTTTTGGGCTTCGAGCGACCCAGCGCCTCTCTGAGCTCCATGCGACGAACATCGCTGTTGAATGCGTCGATTGCGCGATCCTCCGAGATCTTTTCTGTGGAGTTCTTGACGATAGACCACCTCTAGATGTACGAGCGTAGCGATTCGCCCGACCTTTGCTGGCAGCTCCTCAGTTCTTCGATTGATGCGGACCTTTTGTAAGTGCCCTTGAAGTTGCGCATGAAACTGTAGGCCAGCTCTTCCTAGCTGTGAATGGATCCGCGCGGGAGATTGTTGAGCCATGCATGGGCAGCGCCTAGCAGCTGTAGCTGCGAGCATTGCATGGTCGTGCTTCGACTCCCACCGTGTAGCTTGACGCAGGAAAAGTGGTCTTCCAACCAGATCTTTGGGTCCTGTAGGCCGTCGAACTTTGGATTTTCCGACGGAAGTTTGAATCCTTTAGGCATTCGCCTCTGCCTAATGGCTCTGCTGAAGCATTTGGCACTGCAGAGTTTAGTCCTATCTTCTTATGAATCAGTCGAACGAGCACGTCGTGCCCTTGACTTGTCGATTTTGCGATGCATGAGCTCATCGCGCGCATCGTAATTGTGATCATGCCGCCGTGAGCGGCGACGTCGGGACTGATCGTGACTGTCGTCACTAGATGAGGGTGAGGAATAGCATCTCGCCAGGGCCTTGCATTTCTTAGGCTCTGGTGTTGGCTCTTTATCGAGGGCGGCCTTGATTAGCCCCAAGCCCGTGATCGTAGATCGGTGCATGGCTACTCGTGGGTCTCTGGCTGGCGGCTGGTTGTTGAGGAGGTACATTGTGGCCGCCGTTACCATGGCGTTTTCGGGAGCATGTTTCCATGCATATCCACTGTCATAGAGCCGAAGTCGAGGACTTTTGCGGCTTCTACACGCTCTTATTCGGTGAGGTGGTCCAGTCGAGATCGCCTCTTGTTAGCGACGTACTCATTGCACTTAGAGGAGGATCCTCCGTGGTAGGAGAGCCTAGCTTGTCGGAGGCTCGACTCGTCTGCCGCCTTTTTACGCGCTTCGAGTTGTGTGAGTGTATGCACTTGGCATTTGTATTCCTCCTTCAGGAGCCAATGGTAGCCCATCAGCAGTTCTTGCAGGGAGCCGAGTAGGGCCATCGTTAGGTGGTCCACCATTAGGTATGCCATAGTTTGGTGGGTCGGATCCATTGTTGCCCGTGTTGTCGCGATTGGCGGAGGTGTCGCCAGCGTTGATGACGGCGCACATGAAGTGGCTGGGGAAGTTGTTGCTCCCATAGCTATCAGATCCGGAGACGTAGGATCCATCTTTAGTTGCTAGATCGCCCAGATCGGATTCGCGACTTCTATCGCTGTCCGTGTTCTCAACTGTCGCCGAGGCATTGAGCTCACTGAGGGTGCCGATCAGCGGAGGGAACCATGATGATGGAGCAATCGGTGGTGTTGTCGGCTAGTCAGGCATGCGAAGCGTGCCCATCTGACCAACTTGGAATTGGAAGCTCCCGATCGCCAGGCTAATTCCATCGCCCACGGACTCGAAAGCCAGGCGGGTGGCCGGCGTGTGGACGGTGAAGTCGAACGCGCCAAAGAGCTGGCGAATCTCCGCTGTTGTGGAGTTGTAGATCGTAGTTGATGGGGCCGAAGAAGCCGCGACATCAGCATTCCTAATTCCCACAGACGGCGCCAATTGACGAGGGTTTAACTCATCAATGCCCATTGTTATGGACTTGGGTTTTCGAGAAGGAGGGAGCGCTGGAAGCATCAATCGGCTAGCAAACAAGCACACAGGGACGCAAGGTTTACCCAGGTTCAGGCCTCGTAGAGGTCCCTACTCCTGCTTGTTTGCTCTTGAAATTAATGAAGGAATCGAAGATTACAATGGTGCGCAGATGCAATCTGGCGAGGGTTGTGGAAACTAGGGTTACGGGTGTCCTCCTCGCCGCCCCCTCCTGGCCTTTATATAGATAGGCCAGGTTTCGGGTAGCAGGTCGAGTCGGTTATAGTTTAGGCTTTGCCCTTCAAACTTTCTATCTTTAGACTTCTTCTTGTCCCTCAAGTTATCGAGAGTCCGTAGGCCACTCAAAGTCTTTATTGGGCCGTGGCAACGAAGTGGGCTTCCACCATATCTGGACCATATATACAAGACTCGAGTACCTGCAGGGTATACCCATGTCACATACATAACTCCATGTACTTACAAGCTCCCCCTTCCTTTCACACCGACAACATCCATAAACAAAAGAGCATGATATCAACTAGGTACAATGTACAAGTGCAATGCTGAAAGCGTTCCCCATGACAACATGGTTCTGCTAATCCCAACGTATAAGTGCAAGCATATACAACATAGATGACACAATGGTTCAAGTTTATTAGGGGAAAGAAAAGTAAAGTGTGCCATCAAGTTCGTGAGAGCTTTAATCACTAATTTTCACATAACAAGTTTAATTTGGAAGGTAGATAAAAACATGAATATACTATGAATAGCAAATACTAATAGGTAGGTATGGTGGACTCTTTGGAATAAATTGGTTTTATTTGGAGTTGGATGCATGAGTGGAACTCATACTTGGTATGGAGGCTAGCAAAAGACTGGGAGTGACCAACTAAGAGAGCAATAATGGCCATAATCATGCAAAGCAACAAAACATTATTAAATTAAAGCATAAAGTGATATTACAAGTCGAAAACTAAAGGATCATAGAGGCTATGGTGACTTGGGATAGTCTTAACATGGTGTGAGCATGTGCCAAGTCAACCCAAATAAAGCATCAAAGGAGAATACCACAATACTATGCTTTAATACGCTAAAACAATGCATGATTCTTTCAAGGCACATTAAGTAATCTCAATTGTTTATAACATGTCATGGTACATCAAAAATCACTAAGCATAAAGCCAAAACAATACCAAGCATGACATGACAAAGCATAGGCCACAGTCAAAAACAAGCTCCTTTTTACCACTTAAGCATGAACTTTTCCTACTCTTTTCCAATCCAAACCAACTTATTTGAAAACTAATGTATAAATGAGGGGGTCCAACCAACTTTATTAAATCAAACTAAGCAAACAAAAACTAAAATCGAAAATAAAGATGCTCCAAGAACAACACAATTATGCATGAAACAATAAAAATGAAGTGTTTGGAAGAAACCTGAGATTTTTATTGATGAAGAAGGGGATGCCTTAGGCATCCCCAAGCTTTGACGCTTTTACCTCTTGAATATTTATTGGGGTGACACGGGGTGGCATCGCCAAGCTTGAGCTTTTGTCCATACTTCATCTTATCACATTACTCTTCTTTACACTTTAAATTTTCCTTCATACAAAACTTCACACAATCTTCATTACCAACATTAGTGTACTCAAGATAATAACTCTTTTTGGTTCAGTTCCAACTCAAGTAAAACTTCCATTAAAACAAAATCTACCGAAGCACTTCCTTTAAAAAGTTCAAATGATCAAAGAGAACTCAAAGAGAAAGAGATTAAGAGGCAAGTGCAAATAATGGCAGAAATCTGTCAAAACAGACCAGCAGGTAAAAACTAATTTTTTCGAAGACCTTCTGTTGCTAAAATCGAAAAGTGTTGAACTAACGAAAGTTGGATAACAACCTGGGGCAGAAGCACAAACAATTACAGTTCAAACTGACGTACAGAGATTTTTGACGAATTTTTACAGCGAAGCATAAAAATCTGTTTCGGACAACAATTTTCCAAGTCTTACTTCTCTCTCATTAGAGGTTACTCTTGGCACAAAAACCACACAAAAATGATAAGGAGAGGTTATTAATGAAGCAATAACTTCCAAGACTCAACTAAAACTTTTGGGTTATCTCCTAATAAGTATTTTTTCTTTAACGCCTTTAAGTTAGGCATGATAGTTTGAGAAGATGCTCACATAAGAAATATGAATTGAAGTAAAATAGAGCATCAAGAAGAAAATTCAAAGAACATTTAAGTATAACCCACTTCCTATGAAAAATAATCTTGTAAAGAAACAAGTCATGAAAGCACAAAGCAACAAGCATAGGAAAGCAAAACAAGTGCAACTTCAAAAAAATTAACATAAAGAGGGGAAACTTAATATTGTTGAGATACATAAAACCATGTTTCCCTCTCTCATAATAACTTTCAGTAGCATCCTGAATAAAATTAACAATATAACTATCACATAAAACATTCTTATCATGATCCACGTGCATAAAAGACTTAATACTCTCCCTATAGGCATAGTCATTCTTATTAATCGTCGTGGCAGCAAATTCAACAAAATAGATATCATTATTATTCTCATCACCATAATTATCAAATATAGGAGGCATACTGTAATCATAATTAATTTTCTCCTCAATAGTAGGTGGACTGAAAATATCATATTCATCATTGTAATCATCATATATTGGAGGTTTGGTATCATCATAAGCAATAGAATAGCTATCTTCTAAAGTTGGGGAACTAAAAAGATCATTTTCGTAAAAACTAGCTTCCCCAAGCTTTGACTTTTCCATAGCATTAGCAATAATGGTGTTAAAGAATTCATACTAATAACAATTCTATTAGCATGCAAGTAAAGTTCCATTGGTTTTTTAATTTTCTCTTCAAACACTTCATGTCCTAACTCAAGATAAATACTATAAAGCTCTCTGATTTTTTTTTGTTTTCCATTAAGCCTAACTAGTGAAAATAAATACAAGAAACAAAAAGATATAATTGCAGAATCTAAAGGAAATAACTTCGAGCACTCACACACCAGCGACTGTACTAAAAGATAGCTTAGTAGCCAGATGATGTGAGTACCTTTTACCTTACCTCCCCGGCAACGACGCCAGAAAATAGCTTGATGTCTACGCACTTCTATTCTTGTAGACAGTTGTTGAGCCTCCAAGTGCAGAGGTTTGTAGAACAGCAACAAGTTTCTCTTAAGTGGATTACCCAAGGTTTATTGAACTCATGGAGGAAGTGGTCAAAGGTATCCCTCTCAAGCAAGCCTGCAATCAAGATACAAGAAGTCTCTTGTGTCCCCAACACACTCAGTACACTTGTTAGGTGTATAGGTGCACTAGTTCGGTGAAAGATAGTGAAATACAAGTGGTATGGATAATTATAAGTGGTAACGGTGCCAGAATATAGCTTGACGAGAGGAAAAGACTAAAGGAAAAAAGATGGAAGCAAGCAAACATATAAGAGATCTAGTAGCAAACGGTATTTCAATGTTTAGAAACAAGGCGTAGGGATCATACTTTCACTAGTGAACACTCTCATATAAATATCATCTCTTTATGATACTACTCTGAACTACTCTCCGGTTGGACACTCTAATCCATGGTAGGGCTATAACATCACACCTCAAAGTCCGCTTCCCCATCTAGATAACCCCACACTATCACCTTGAGCACTAGATGGTTCCAACAAACACCACAATTTCATAGAAACATCCAACTCCAAATATAAATCATAACAAATATTTGTAATCTCTAGCCTAAGTGCCACCATGGTGTGCACACTGTCACTTTCACACACATGGGGAGAGCAGAGATCTATTAAAGCACTTAAGTAGCAAAGTAGATCTACTTGATTACAAAGCTCATGATCACAATATGATCATGCATAGAGAGGGAGAGATGAACACATAGCTCCCGATAGAGCCCTTAGCCTCGAGAGAGAACTACTCCCTCCTCATCATGGGAGTCAACAACAGCGATGGAGATCGATGGATATGGCTTCGGGGGCAGTTTCCCATCCCGGCAAGGTGCTGGAACAGAGACTTTCTGTCCCCCGAATCTCCCCTTCGGTGGCGGCGGTGCTGCGGAACTTTTCGTGGCTGGAGGCTGGATTCTTTAGGATTTTCTCATCGGGAGGCTTCTTATCGGCGAAGGGGCGATGTCAGAGGGTGGACCAGGGGCCCACACCACCTGGTGGCGCGGCCAGGGGGACCTAGGCCATCACATGGTCTGGCCAGCCCTTGGCCCCTCTCCGTCTCGTCTTCTGGCTCCGTGAGTCTTCCTGTAAAATATCGACTTTGGCTTTTGTCTGGTCCAATTCTGAAAATATTTCTTTTATGGCTTTTCTGGAACCAAAAGCAGAAGAAAGCAGGCAACTGGCACTGTGGAATCTTGTTAATAGGTTAGTTCCAGAAAATGTGTAAAAGTACTCCAAAGTGTGAACAAGACATAAGAAAGTAGATATAAAACAAGCATGGAACATCAAAAATTATAGATATTTTTGCAACGTATCAACCTTATTGCTCTAATTTACGAAGATTTATTGGTCATTCATAAGTTGTACAACCAATGTACAGCTGCATACTATGACACATACTTTGGTCATGTTTTTGTTAACTTTAACAATTGTCTCATATATGGTGAAACATGCTTTGGTCATGTTTTTGTTCACTTTAACAATTGTCTCATATTATATTTCTTTATCTATAAACTAAAGGAGCACACGTGCCATATAATTTAAACACTATTAGCAGAGAATGGCGTGGCAAAACGTGTTAGGTCCATCTAGTACCATACTATGTCGGACCCCTATATATGGGGAGTGACTGTGCGGCACTTGTCTCTAAACTACTCTTCAGTAGAAAAAGCAAGTCTATAATCGGTGGAATAGCTTAAGACATCAAAATGTTGTGTCGTTCAGTTCCTCACATTATTTTCTCTAAATTCAATCGGATAGGTAACATGGTAGTAGCTCATAAACTTGTGAAGTTAGGACACAATGTGGCATGTGCACAAGTTTGTTGGGCTCTGCACCTTCCTGCACGTTGAACTTTTTTTTGAACAGCCACACAACCTTTATTATTAATCAATCAAGGTTACATCATCCACCAAAAGTGGAAACAAAAAACATAAGGGCTTCATCGAGCCATACATTAAAACCCCGACTATCTACATCTTTTGCTAGGAAATCAGCCACTTTATTTGCATCGCGAGATTGTATTCAAAACTGTGAGGCTTGATTATACTTTTGATAAAGGGTATTTTATTACTTAAATTTAAACATTACGCCCGTCCTCTGCATACCTAAGATGCACATAGCCGACAAGATCCACATATCCGTACAGAAAAAATAAAAAAAATGAATTACATATCATAATGAGAAATTATAGGATCGCCTAAGGCGCTGAAGGGGGACCAATTCGAAGATTATACTGCCATTCATGGCGGGTGAAACTAGAGGGGGGGGGTGAATAGGAGACTATCAATTTTTATTCTCTTCTTGCAATTTTAGGCTTTGCACAAAGTAAAGTTCACTAGAGACAAGTAGATGAACAACCTATATGGCCAACGATACAACAAGTAAACAAGACGGTAATTGCAAGTAGTAAAGGAGAGGAACAGATAAACTGGCAAGGGGACACGGAGATGTAATTCCTGTAGTTCACTTCCAAGGAAGCTACGTCTATGTTGGAGAGTTGTCGGGGCCACACAAGATCACCTGAGGGCCACAAAGGCCTCACCTTCTTCTCCGGTGAGCACCACCACAAAGGTGGCCTCACAATCCACTAACTGATGACCTTGAAGGCGCCAACCGAAACCTTTGCAACAAGGTTGAGGGGAGACTCCAGAACTCAATTGGAGGCCATCAACGACACCAGGAAGCTTCACAACAATTGCCCTAGCTCCGAGGATTCCCTACACCGTCTAGGGTTCCAAGAACCCAAGAGTAACAAGATCCACTAAGGATGGGTGGGGAAATCATGATTCCTTTGGTGGAAGTGTAGATCTAGGTCACCTCTCCCAATCCTCAAAAGATCAGGAGGTTTGAGTGGGTAGGGGGAGAGATCTAGGTAAGTCAAGCTCTTGTATTAATGGAGGAGACATATAACAAAGAGATTGTTGGGTCCACAGCATAGAAAAACAAAAAAATTCCTACGGTGTGAACTACACGCCAAGATCTATCTACTAGGTACAAAGCAACGGGTGGACATACAGCCAACAAGAACTTACCCTCGTAGACAACGAGCTTTGTTAACGAGTAGGAACTCGTGGTTGATGTAGTCGTACACTTGCCGATCTCAAGATCGTGAGGAAGTCCGAGCACCGCAACTCAGCAATGCATCCGCATTCGCACACACGTTCAAGCCACCGGACAACCTCCACCTCCTTGCTCTAGCGATCCAGCGGAAGCAGCAACTCCTTCCAGACAAAATGCCACCGGGAACATGTATCTCGCTAATCCGAGACCATGGGAGAATAATTCTAGAGGGAGAGAGAGATCCTTCACAAGGAGGTGTGTGGATGAAGGAGGGAATGGGTGGCCTTTTATAGGAGGAGGGGGGGTGCCCCCTCTCTCCATGGCCGGCGCATGGGGGGTGACCCCTCACCTCCCCCATTCATGTGGTGGTAACCCCCCACATTAAAATGCCTCTTCACATTCCCTTTTAAAGTCTCCACTTTAAATGCATTAAATTTCTCCAAATTTAATGCTCTCTCATTTAATAAAACTCTTTTTATTAAATTTATTCAGAATTTTGTTAATTACTTTAATTAACAAACATTCACATATAGCCCCTTGCAATATTTCAATATCACATGCAGAACCACCTTCTGCAATTTCACCCAAAACAATTTCTGGTTTCTATTGAAACAATTCCTGCGCTTTGCAATTCTTTCGTCTGAAACATATGTGCTCCAAAATGGTGTCCGGTAAATCATAAGTGTGACACCCTACGGTTCGCGAATAATGCAGACATGATCGAGACCCTTCTCGATCAATAATCAGCGGACACGAGATCCATACTGACTCCTACACATTCAACGATAACTCCTGTGATCGTGAGAACCTTTAACGCTTGTAACTAAATCTCTTTGTCTCTCAATATATTACATGTCCGAGATTCGATCAACGATATCTCCATACCTAGTTTGATCTCGTTACCGACATGCACTCTTTTCTCGTTCCCGTGATATAACATTCTAGTGATCACATCACTTGCTTGCAAGCTATCCTAATGTGATATCACCGAGAGGGCCCAGAGTATATCTATCCATCATCTGGATTGACAAATTCCACTCTTGATCCATGAGCCTCAACATAACACCTTTGTAGTACTGAACCCATCTTTATAGTCACCCTGTTACGGTGTGACGTTTGATGTTATCAAGATACTCTTCGGTGTCGACAATTAAAATGATCTCATGGTCTAAGGATAAAGATTACTTCGTATGATGTTATAGCAATATAAACATAATGACTTGATCGTAATGCTATACTTCGGATGAATGTTCATCACATCATTCCACCAATGGTGTGACCTTGTTATTAACAACATCCAATGTCCATGATCAGGAAACCTTGATCATCCTGTTAATCAACAAGCTAGTCTATAAGAGAGGCATGACTAGGAACCCTTTTTGTTTATTAAAAACACATGTATTGATGTTTTCGAATCAATACATTTCTAGCATGTAAAATAAACATCTATCATGTATAAGGAATATATAATAACAACTTTATTATTGCCTCTTAGGGCATATTTCCTTCAGTCTCCCACTTGCACTAGAGACAATAATCTAGTTCACATAGTGATAAATCTAACACCCATGGAGTTCTGGTGTTGATCATGTTTTGCCCTAGGGAGAACTTTAGTCAACGGATCTGCTACATTTAGGTTTGTGTGTACTTTACAAATCTTTATATCTCCATCCTTGACATGCTCGCGGATGGAGTGAAACCGGCGCTTAATATGATTGGAATTCTTGTGAGACCTTGGTTCCTTTGCGTTGGCTATGGCTCCATTGTTGTCACAATAGATCACCATCGGGTCCAACGCACTGGGAACCACACCCAGTTCCGTAATGAACTCTTTCATCCAAACTGCTTCTGCGCTACGCTTCAAGCAAAGAACATATTCTGCCTCCGTTGTTGATCCAGCCACCACAGGTTGTTTGGAACTCCTCCAACTAACTGCTTCTCCGTTCAAGAGAAATACGTATCCGAATTGAGACTTAGAGTCATCCGGATCGGTGTCAAAGCTAGCATCGACATAACACTTGGCGACTAGCTCTTCTTCACCTCCGTATATAATAAACATATCCTTAGTTCTTCTTAAGTACTTGAGGATGTTCTTTACCGCTATCTAGTGTTCCGAACCTGGATCAGATTGGTACCTACTAGTCAAACTAATAGCATGTGCCACATCCGGTCTTGTACATAGCATGGCATACATAATAGAGCCTATGGCCGAGGCATAGGGGATCTTATCCATCATCTCTCTTTCTTCCGTAGCGGACTTTGAGTCTTACTCAATGTCTTGCCTTGCAACATAGGTAAGAACCCCTTTTTACTTTCGTCCATATTAAACTTCTTTAATATCTTATCAAGGTATGTACTCTGCGATAGCCTAATTAGGCGCCTTGATCTATCTCTATAGATTTTAATGCCTAATATATATGATGCTTCACCAAGGTCTTTCATCGAAAATTTACTGTTTAGATAACTTTTAACACTGTTTAAAAGATCTATATCATTTCCAATCAATAATATGTCATCCACATATAATATCAGAAATGCCACATTGCTCCCACTCACTTTCTTGTAAATACAAGCCTCTCCATAAGTTTGGACAAATCCAAACTCTTTGATCACCTCATCAAAGCGAAGATTCCAACTTCGTGATGCTTGCTTCAGTCCATAGATGGATCGCTGAAGTTTGCACACCTTATTAGCATCCTTAGGATCGACAAAACCCTTAGGTTGTATCATATACAACTCTTCTTCAATCTTACCATTGAGGAACGCAGTTCTGACATCCATCTGCCATATTTCATAATCGAAATATGCAGGAATTGCTAACATAATCCTAACTGACTTAAGCATCGCTACGGGAGAGAATGTCTCATCGTAGTCAACTCCTTGAATTTGTCGAAACCCCTTTGCGACAAGTCGAGCCTTATAGATGGTCACATTACCATCAGCATCAGTTTTCCTTTTGAAAATCCATTTATTCTCCACGGCCTTTCGGTCGTGAGGTAAGTCCACCAAGTTCCAAACTTGGTTCTCGTACATGGATTCCATCTCGGATTTCATGGCTTCTAGCCATTTGTTGGAATCCAGGCTCATCATCGCTTCTTCATACGTCGCAGGGTCATCCATTTCATCAACCATGAAATTCACAACAGGATTGTCGTACAGTTCAGGAGCTGCACGTGTCCTGCTTGACCTGCGAGGTTCGATAGTGTCCTCTTTCGGAGTTTCATGATCATTATCATTAGCTCTCTCTTCATCAGGTGAAGTCAACTCCGAAACAACTTCCGGTGCTGTGCCACTCGCCATTCCATGAAGAGAAGGTTCAATAACCTCTTCGAGTTCTACCTTCCGACTACTCACACCTTTCGCGAGAAACTCCTTCTCAAGAAAGGATCCATTCTTGGCAACAAAAACTTTGCCCTCAGATCTGTGATAGAAGGTATACCCGATTGTTTCTTTAGGGTATCCTATGAAGACGCATTTTTCCGCTTTGGGTTCGAGTTTATCTGGTTGAAGTTTCTTCACATAAACATCGCATCCCCAAATCTTAAGAAATGACAGCTTAGGTTTGTTTCCAAACCATAATTCATACGGTGTCGTTTCAACGGATTTAGATGGTGCCCGATTTAAAGTGAATGCAGCTGTTTCCAGTGCATAACCCCAAAATGACAGAGGTAACTCAGTCAGAGACATCATAGATCGAACCATATCTAATAAGATACGATTACGACGCTCTGACACACCATTACGTTGTGGTGTTCCGGCAGGCGTGAGTTGTGAAACTATTCCACACTCTTTCATATGTGTGCTAAACTCGTAACTTAGATACTCTCCTCCATGGTCAGACCGTAGAAATTTGATCTTTCTATTACGATGATTTTCCACTTCATTCTGAAATTCCTTGAACTTTTCAAAAGTTTCAGACTTGTGTTTCATTAAATAGATATACCCATATCTACTCAAATCATCCATGAAAGTAACAAAATAACGACATCCACCTCGCGCCGACACACTCATTGGTCCACACACATCAGTATGTATGATTTCCAATAGATCTGTCGCCCGTTCCATTGAACCGGAAAACGGCGTTCTAGTCATCTTGCCCATAAGGCATGGCTCACATGTATCAAATGATTCAAAATCAAGTGATTCCAAAAGTCCATCAGAATGCAGTTTCTTCATGCGTTTAATGCCAATATGACCTAGACGGCAGTGCCACATATATGTAGACATATCATCATCAAGTTTAATCTTTTTAGCATTAACATTATGAATGTGCGTAATATTACTATCGAGATCCAATAGAAATAAACCATTCAACATAGGTGCATGACCATAAAAGATATCATTCTTATAAATCGAACAACCATTGTTTTCAGATTTAAAGGAATGACCACTTTGCATCAAACACGATCCAGATACAATGTTCATGCTCAGTGCAGGCACCAAATAACAATTATTTAGGTTTATAACTAATCCCGATGGCAAATGGAGAGGTAGCGTCCCGACGGCGATCACATCAACTCTTGATCCATTGCCGACCGCATCGACCTCATCCCTTGCTAGTTGTCGCTTGTTCGTAGCCCTTGAACCGAGTTACATATATTAGCAACCGATCCGTATCAAATACCCAGTGCTCTGCGAGTACTAGTCAAGTACACATCAATAACATGTATATCAGATATACCTTTGTTTGCCTTCTGGACTTCTTATCCGCCAAATACTTGGGGCGATTAAGCTTCAATGGCGATCCTTGCAATAGTAGCACTCGGTGTTAGACTTAGGGCCAGCCCGGGGTTTTTTTAGGCGTGGCAACAGACTTGCCACCCTTCTTTCCCTTGTGCTTGCCTTTCTTATCCTTCTTGAAACCGGTGGTCCTATTGATCATCAACACTTGATGTTCTTTCCTAATCTCCACTTCTGCAGTCTTAAGCATTGTGAAGCTCGGGAAGAGACTTCTTCATGCCCTGCATATTATAGTTCATCACGAAGCTCTTGTATCTAGGTGGCAGAGATTGGAGAACACGATGTATGCCTAAGTCAATGGGAATCGTTATTCCCAATGACACAAGCTTATCGGCGTACCCAGACATTTTGAGAACGTGCTCACTAACGGAGCTATTTTCCTCCATCATGCAGCTAAAGAACTTTTCTGTAGCATTATAACTCTCTACAGCAGCATGGGTATCGAAAATCATTTTCAATTCTCCCATGGTATCAAAGGCATTACCATTTTCGAAACGCTTTCGAAGTTTTGGCTCTATCCCATACAGTATGCCGCAATGAACTAAGTTGTGGTCCTCCTGACGAGTCACATAGACATTCTTTTCCTCGTCAGGGGCATCAGGAGCTGGTGGGGGGCCTAGCGGCGCATCTAGCACATATTGCTTTTGTGCAGCATTGAGGAGAATCCTCAAATTCATAGCCCATTTGGTGAAGTTGCTACCATTCGCAGCAAGTTTCTCTTTCTCCATGAACACATTGAAATTAAAAGCAGGTGGTGCCATCTACAACAGAATTTGTAAAGTTTATTTAGACTAAGTTTATGATAGATTGAGTTCAACTGATCCAAATTACTAATGAACTCCCACTCAAAAACGACATCCCTCGTGTCCTTTTGGTGATTACATGAACCAAATCCACTATATGAAGTCCGATCATCACGTGAGTTGATATAGCTTCAAAGGCGAGCATCTATATGGGCATCATATCAACCATATGACTCATGCTTAACCTTTCGGTCCGTGTTCCGAGGCCATGTATGTACATGCTAGGCTCGCCAAGTAAGAACCTTAGTATTCGCGTGTGTAAAGCATCTTACACCCGTTCCTATGAAAGCGTAGATTCGAGTACACCCGATCATCACGTGATGTCTCGAAACACGATCCATAGAACGGTGCATACTCAAGGAAGAACACATTTTTATCTTGCTATCTAAATGAGGGATCATCTTATAATGCTACCAAACGCGCCAAACTAGCAGTATAAGATGCTAACATCTAATGTGTAAAGTGAGATGATATGGTCCATGCATTTGATCTCTATCACTTGCATCATGGTATGATCTCTATCATTCCTTTGTGTGTAAGGCCAAGATCTATGGAACTTACACGTTAACTGTGTTGTAAGAGTATCTACCATACATCTACTTACAACAATACCATATCAATACACTAGCCCAGCAACGATCTAAACTAGACACCTCTAATTTATCAATTGCAAGTTTTACGTGGCTTAGGGCTTTCGGAGATAGAACCGTTCTCACCTATGAACATGAACCACAACGAGGATAACTAAGTTATTAGCAACTCGTTGTAAATCAGATATTGACTATAGTAGGAGAGACAAACACCCGCCAGCCACTTATGCAAAACAAGTTGCATGTCAGTCGTGGAACCGGTCTCATGTACGATGACATGTAAGGTTGGTCCGGGCCGCTTCATCCCACTATGCCACCAATATCCAAAATACATAGAAGATGCAATAACATGATCATCATCGCCCACATATCAACCATATGTGTACTACCCGTGCTAAGCACCTACGCATAGATCAGGCTCGATACCCTTTGTTGGGTCATGACATAGAAAACAAAAAATTTCCTATGGTGTGAACTACACGCCAAGATCTATCTACTAGGTACAAAGCAACGGGTGGACATACATCCAACGAGAACTTACCCTCGTAGACAACGAGATTTGTTAACGAGTAGGAACTCGTGGTTGATGTAGTCGTAAACTTGCCGATCTCAAGATCGTGAGGAAGTCCGAGCGCCGCAACTCAACAACGCATCCGCACTCGCACACATGTTCAAGCCACCGGACAACCTCCACCTCCTTGCTCCAGCGATCCAGCGGAAGCAACAACTCCTTCCAAACGAAATGCCACCGGGAACATGTATCTCGCTAATCCGAGACAATGGGGGAATAATTCTAGAGGGGGAGAGAGATCCTTCACAAGGAGGTGTGTGGATGAAGGAGGGAATGGGTGGCCTTTTATAGGAGGAGGGGGGTGCCCCTCTCTCCATGACCGGCGCATGGGGGGGGTGACCCCTCACCTCCCCCATTTATGTGGTGGTAACCCCCCCCCCCCCCCCCACATTAAAATGCCTCTTCACATTCCCTTTTAAAGTCTCCACTTTAAATGCATTAAATTTCTCCAAATTTAATGCTCTCTCATTTAATAAAACTCTTTTTATTAAATTTATTCAGAATTTTGTTAATTACTTTAATTAACAAACATTCACATATAGCCCCTTGCAATATTTCAATATCACATGCAGAACCACCTTCCGCAAAACAATTTCCGGTTTCTATTGAAACAATTCCCGCGCTTTGCAATTCTTTTGTCTGAAACATATGTGCTCCAAAATGGTGTCCGGTAACTCTTAAGTGTGCCACCCTACGGTTCACGAATAATGCAGACATGATCGAGACCCTTCTCCGATCAATAATCAGCAGCGGGACCTGGAGATCTGTACTGACTCCTACACATTCAACGATGACTCCTGTGATCGTGAGAACCTTTAACGCTTGTAACTAAATCCCTTTGTCTCTCGATATATTACATGTCCGAGATTCAATCATCGGTATCTCCATACCTAGTTTGATCTCGTTACAGACATGCACTCTTTTCTCGTTCCCGTGATATAACATTCTAGTGATCACATCACTTGCTTGCAAGCTATCCTAATGTGATATCACCGAGAGGGCCCAGAGTATATCTATCCGTCATCTGGATTGACAAATTCCACTCTTGATCCATGAGCCTCAACATAACACCTTCGTAGTACTAAACCCATCTTTATAGTCACCCTGTTACGGTGTGACGTTTGATGTTATCAAGATACTCTTCCGGTATCAGCAATTAACATGCTCTCATGGTCGAAGGATAAAGATTACTTCATATGATGTTATAGCAATATAAACATAATGACTTGATCGTAATGCTATACTTCGGATGAATGTTCATCACATCATTCCACCAATGGTGTGACCTTGTTATTAACAACATCCAATGTCCATGATCAGGAAACCTTGATCATCCTGTTAATCAACAAGCTAGTCTATAAGAGAGGCATGACTAGGAACCCTTTTTGTTTATTAAACACACATGTATTGATGTTTTCAAATCAATACATTTCTAGCATGTAAAATAAACATCTATCATGTATAAGGAATATATAATAACAACTTTATTATTGCCTCTCAAGGCATATTTCCTTTAGAGATAAAATGAAGAGGAGGAAAAGGAGGGCCTTAAATAGGCCTGTTCCAAAAGGGCAGATTATGTCCCTCCCCCACACCACCGGTACTACTGGTGGCGGGCCGGTAGTTCCGGCGAACGGCTCCTAGCGGTCCGAAGGCTCTCCATGGAACGGTTGGATTTGATAGTTCAGTGGGCCCCACGAACTGATTGGTACTACCAGTCCTAGTTCCGATCCAACTCTCGATAAAAGGACACATTGATACAGAGAAGTATTTAAACCGATTTGCTAGTTACCAGAACTTAGAGCATAACAGGGGTCGGAACTACCGGGTCACTAGGTGCTGACCGGTACTACCAGGCAGGGAGCGATACTACCGCTCAGAGGATCTAGGGCTGATTAGCGTGAGCCGGAAGTTCTAGTGCAACCGGACCAAAACTTCTAGCCGGTACTACCAGTGCTAATTCCGACACTAATTCTGTCAAATAGGTACATTGATGGTTGCAAGTGCACAGATGGTTTGTAGCTAGTTTCAAAATAAAGATATCGATCCCACAGGGAGAAGGAGTTTGAAGTCTAATAACTCTTGAATTAAATACTACAATAGAAATGCTAAATAAAGTTCTAAGTAACAAGAGAAAATGCCAGTATTGTGTAAAAAAGGTGTTTTTGGGTTTTTGGTATAAGAGAACAATAAGTAAAGTAAAACAACTGAAGACAGAAAGTAAGTATCACGTATGTAAAAGATATTTGAAACTGCAATGGGAAAAGGGCGTTATCAGGGAGTAGCGGATACACTTGTAGCATTATAAAGAGCTAAGGTAAAGATTATTATCATGAACATTCTCAACTATGTATGTATGGGAGGAACTCCGTGTTTGGACAAATAGGCAGCAACCACTGCTCACATCATCCTCATAACCACAGCAGACAGCAATCGACATCAATCGAATTACTGCGCTATTAAGGTACTTAATCCTGTAGGACATATCCCATGGCATGGATAGTGTTCCGTGAGTTTCCTCGGTTCCCAAGTTGATACGTAAGGGGTGCCAACAACTTTATAGTCACTGTAAGTGCTAACACACCTCTATATACCAACAAGTAGTTCCCTCCATCAAGTCCCCACAAGAGGCAAATATTGAGAGGTCGACTTCTCCCAACATCAAGATGAAGACAATCTAACACATGGTCACAATGATGAATATCATAATAAACTTTATCTTATTTCAATCTCATACTAGGGTTTCTCCATCTCCCCAAGAACTAATGATCTACTCAGACATGGAGGCAATCAACATCATGGCAATAACAATGGAATCTATCATAGATGAATAGTACTTGTATAAATCCACAACGAGTATGAAATTATAACAAGATCTAGACAAGATGTTGATGGGATGGATGGAGATGGTGGTGATGCAGCGGTTGATGATGAAGATCGATGCCTTAGCCTCCTGGATCTGTGCAGGGCGAAGAGGGATCCCTGGTGGAAGAGTTCCCCCTCTAGATGCCTTCCGGAGGTAAGGTTTCGGTGATTTTTGGTTGTTATGTATGTCGTCTCCCTGATCCAGTTGCACGGGGTGAAACTATTTGAGGAGGCGGTGGCGGCGCCAACTATACGGCGGGAACTATACGGCCGGAAAATTAATTCCCGTTGTATAGTTGGTCGTTAAACCTTCTGGATGCCTCGATCACTTTGGATTTTCTTCTAGTGTTATTGTATTTCCCAAATAAGCGATTTACGTTGTTTTTGACTCCTTTTCTCCCCAATACAACTACTCCAAGAATTGTGTCCATTGTATCCATCATCTGTCATAATCCTAGTGAAAATAGACATAAAATGTGCGCACGAACACCGTAAAATACCAAGATCCTACAACTACAGTGCAAAATAATAATATAAAACATGATGCAATTATGCACTCATCAACTTCCCCAAGCTTAGACTCTTGCTTGTCCCGAGCAAGTTTAGCTTAATGGATGTTATCCTCATATTCATGAAGCTGAGTCGATAAAATAAATGAGGCAGTTGCAGCATGTGTTTATCATATATGATACATAGGAATAAGTTCATGAATAGTACCTTACTTGAACCATACGAATAATATTAGTAGGCTTCCACACCTTACCATTTAACAGTTCACAAAAGATCACTCTCAATATGATGTAAAAGTACTTAGTTCAACCGAATGAGTTAGCGAGGTAGTTTGAAGTGTTTTTGGATTAACATATTCACTTGGGATTTAAAATCTCAAACGCTTCTTTGTCATACTACAATATAGTGGTATATACAATATAGTGGTATCTTTGCACATTCGCTCTTTTTATTCTCTCTTTTCTTCTTATTTATATATATATATGCTCACACTTTTGTTTAAGTGTTGTTGAAAGGAGCTAGCCATACATTCCACTTCATGTAGGAATTCAAAGTTTAACGATCTCAATTACCAAATTCTAATTGTATATGAAGCAATCTTTATAGCTTGAATATTCTACCTCATCTTGTTCTCACTCTAATTTGATAGCACTTTTAATTTTCCTTTGTTCAAGGTTTCTTTTTCAACTTAACTGATTAGATAATTTTTTCTTTGTAAATCAAACCATGAACTTACAACATATTGACCAAATTATCTTTGTATGTTCCATTAATACCAATGGTGTGGAAGACTCATATATCTATCATCAAGTGCAAGTAAAATTATACTCAAGCCATTCATATATCCAATAGGACAAGCACAAACTCAATATTGCTCCATATATGGTAATAAACTCAGAATTTCATAAAAGGGATCGACTATTCCTAAAGGGAATTCTAATGATGCAAACTTTATTTCTAAATTGAACTAATGCAAAACTAAAATAGTAATGTAAAACTTATAAGATAGATTGCAAGGTCTTAAATATCTCCCCAAGCTTGGAATCAAGCTAGGCGGGATCAAATAATCCCTTGCAATTATTTGATACCATGATTATTGTAGATCACTATGGCGCCATGGCACATGGTATCTTCTCTTCACAGGCCAGCCTGAGACGGAGGGAGGGATTGACATCCTCTAATTCTTTAACACGCAGATTGTAGAAAAGATTATTCCTCTCCAGCACTTTCATTTGTTCTTTAATGAGCTCATTGTTATCTTGAAGGGTTTGTATCGCCTTAAGACTCATAGAAAAACCTGATTCGGTTGTATGCTTAATATCTTCATCAATTTTATGAAGATAAAGTCGCGGCAATTAAAGATGTTTGGGTGTCCCTAGTGTCTCCTTGTCCATCTATTCAATCTTCAGCTCGAGGGATTTCAACTCCCTCTTCCGACTTTCATTGTCGGCGTCGAGGAACTCCATAGGGACGAACTTGATCTCCTTGCATTGCTCACTATTGCTCCCGATCTCCATAGGAACTTATCGCTTTGGCTTCTGTCCCTTGGTTTGTGTGTCCTCACGTATGAATAAGAGGTAGATTGGTTTCTGGCCATTATGATTAGAGAGAGAGACAATGGCAGTATGTAAGGGGGGTAAGAGGTCGGTAAAACTAGCGAGAAACACCAAATTTACGCCCAAGAAAAGAATATTAATGGAATAGGGAAAGAAGACACGGATTTGAAGAAGTCCTGTCATGTAATGACCAACTATACAGGTGTTGTAGCACCTCAAAAATATTAAACAAGCTTATCAAGATCTAATCACCCAAGTTTAGGGTGAACAAAAACTTTTATTATTAAACTTGATATGAGTGCATGTGTGATTTGCATTAGTGTATGAATGCTTCCAATTTCCATGATTGATTGTTACTAATGATAAGGATTAGTTTAAAGATGAATACTACATCATCTAGATCACTTCCAAGCAAAATCAATTAAAAGAAAAATCAAATATAAGACATATGAACATATGGTCATTTTGGCCAAACTTATCCACTAGACCACTTTGGGTGTCTCTACTAAAAGATTTTCAACAGAAACAATTCCAATTCTTTTCACCCCTTGCTAGACTAAGTAAAAGTGAATACAAGCAAACTTTACAAAATGGAAGAAACTATTTTCAAATCTGTTTAAGAGGCATTGCAAAATTGAATCAAGTTCATATGCCTAGATCATCACTTTTCAAAAACCATTCAAACCACTCCCACTTGACAAATTCTAGCAAACATAGACTACCAAGCATATGACCAGATCACTCACCAAAATTCATTCAAAAGTTCCAAAGTTAATTTCATGTGGCCATTTGGTCAAGCACCTAGCAGACATAGTACAATCTCAACCACTATACACTGTTTTGATCTATCAATTGCTCACAAATTGTACTACAATCAGCTCCATATCTTGCCCATGATCATTCCTAGTCCTTGGCCGTGCAGAGGAGGAGCTCATCTCCACCGTTGCACCAGTGGCACGCCTGTACCGAGCCGGCCATGCCGGTCGACCACGAACCAGTCGCTGCGTGCCGCGCCGCCCACTCCCACGACACCTAGCAACTAGCCGTGACCTCACCGACACCCCCTGTCCACCCCTTGACCATCGGCGAAGAGTGGAGATGCTAGAATCGTCGTGCCCATTTAAGCCTCTGCCATGCCGAGCGCATGAGGAGCACCGCAGCTGCCTCGCACGCACAGGCCGCGCCTCGCTCTCTCTGCTCGTACCCGCAGTCGCCGTGGCACTAGTGACCTCCTAAACATGATCGTGCACCGCTGCGCACCCCATGACCACTGTACCAAGTGAGAAACACCCGCATACCTGAACAGAGCGCTGATGTTGCCCGACCGATAGAGACCACCCCTTGACGTGCCGTCACTCGTGTGACGATCGTCGTAGTACCCCGCATCGACCTATGCCCTCCGCCATGCTGAAAGCGACCTATAGCAACATCGTTGGAGGAGTCTGACCATGCTGCCTTGCCGCTGATGAGGGGGTATAAATAGAGGCCACCCCAAACCTCATTCTGCACACCATTCCACTCCCCACTCACCCAGGAACCTCACTGACCTTTCCTCGGAGCAAGGCGAGCACCACAATGCCAGAATTTGGCCAGAGTCCGCCGCTGTAGTCGAGGAAGGAATCCATCGATTGGAGCCGCCCAGGAGCCACCGTGACCATCGTCCGAACTGTCGTTGATGACAACCCCATTCACCCCCATCGCCGACCTTAGCTGGAGCCCCTGTAAGTCCCCAGCAACCCCCACTGCCACGTTAGGGTAAGAATCTTGTCGGAGCTATTCATCGTAGACGATGAACCTCAGCTATAGGATCCTGTTCTAATCGTAGGGCTAGGATTGCTAGATACCATTTCGGTTAGAATTAGTCGATGACACGTGGGACCGTCCTGTCAGCAGCTCACTGCGCTAGCGTTATGCAGTTGGGCTGGCCCATTTAGTTTCCCGCGCAAAGCCCAGTGATTCAAATAGAATTTTGCCAATTTAGTTAAAACTATATTCTGTCAGTAGATTCAAAATTCAATTTAAAGAGATATACTGATCCAAATTGCATGATTCCAATTTTGTTGGAAAGGTATTGAAAATATCTAGTCACTCCCATTGGATTCAAATCAATTGAAACTATAGATCACCTACACCAAAAATAACAAGACAGAGACTTTTGCCACTTCAAACATTTTTATAAAATCAACCATAAATGCATTTGAGTTACTTCCAACTCTCAAAAATCACATTTGCCATGCTCTACTTGAATATGTAAAAAAATTGGTTTCACAGATATGAAACATGGTTTAGTATTAAAAGAGTGCTATATAGGCATTTCTAGTCACTTTAATATTATTAAATAGTGATATTAAATCTTGTAATATATGATCATCATTTTAAATCACATTCCCAAGTATTGAAGTAGGTGGAGATTACATGTGTCAATATGATCCCCTATTTTTATTGGAGAATATTAAATCTTAAAGATATTAAATGAGTAGAAATTACTTTTCTAAAATAAGAAGAACAAGAAAATGTTAATATTCCATATGATGATTGAGATGATGCTAGATCATCTAGTGTGAGCCCTTGTGTGCTAAATAGAAGTAGTGAAGTGTTGTTTGGTGATTGTGTATAGTGAATGTATTTATAGACGCTAGTACCGACCCGGGCTTCACCGAGAAGGAGTACTTCGAGGAGGAGGAGGAAAACTTCAACGTCTCCAACCAAAAAGGCAAGCTATCAGTGCAAGCTAGAACTATGCATGCTATATGTGCAAGCCCCTATACTAGATTCCCTAGGCATGCTTGGTTATGCAACTTTGATTATACCATTCCCAATTTTACTCCAAGCTTTACTTTTCCTTTACTACAGTTTCTTACTTAGTTAATGAATTATGATTAGTGGAAAATAGGATGGATACCATCAAGATCATAGAACTAGCCTTGGATACTTATACTTGGTTAGCACCCCTCAATAGTGATAACCAAACATTAGTGGCTAGTGCTAAGCTAAATCTTGATTACTTTATATGGTAATACTTGGTAAAAATGATTATGAAAACCTTGGAATGCTGATCCATTCTACTGAAATGTTTTGACATGTGTTATGAAACACAATGGTTTGATGATGAAACTCTTGAGGCATGAGCCTTGACTTTAATAAAACTGATGGTTGGGTTCGGATGCGATACCATTCCAATTTTATCATACAACCACATTACCTGAGTTGGGTAGTGCTTGACTGGAAGTTTATATGTCTTAGTATGGGTTCCCTTGCGGAAGAGGTTAAGCTGAGGCTACCTCGTGATGAATGTCCACCTATGTAGTGCCCAGGATGACAGTTAGTCATGGTTGGGAGGCCAAGCTCATAGGGGAGGTCCCTATACTAGGGTGTGTAATTGAAAGGTTAGGATTGATTATCCGCATACTAAGTATGATGATTCAGGGTTACCCCTAAAGGATGTATCAAATTTTGTGGTGAAAGTGTAGAATCTCTGCAGAGTGTCAAACTATTGGAATAGCCGCATCCACGATTATGGATAGTTGGAGTGGCCGTACTGTTCTGTTGTCAGATGTTTTCAAAGTTGTTTGTGACTTGAAGGATGACCTTGACTTGACCACAACAGAGTTGTGGACATGAAATCTCATTTCCCACTTAAGTAATGTTGAGAACTAAACTTAGGTCTTTCCCTTAAGGCTTATGAAATAAACCTGGCTTTTTGCAAACAAAACTAGAGCTTAAGGTTCCTTCCACTCTTTACCTTATTTTTTTGCTAGTGTTAGTTTGCGAGTACTTAAGGAGTACTCATGGCTTTGTCCCTAGCTATTCCCATGGGTAGACTATGAGGGGGATTACCCGGAAGATGGACAATAGGAGGTCTATGAGAACTAGGATCATCTCCCATCGTCAACATTGCCTGTGATCATGAAGATGAAGCCTCGCTACATTTAGTTTCCGCTGCTTTGATTGTATTAAGACTGGATCATGAGATCCTCTATTTGTAAGAACTTTATTATGGTTTTTAATGGATGATGTATTGTGGTACCACTTCTGTTATGTCTCACAAAAACGGAAATCCTTGGATTGCGATGTACGTCATAATAGGCATTTGGACTTAAAAATCCGGGTGTTGACAAGTTGGTATCAGAGCCATCCTGACCATAGGATATCCTAGTTAGAATGGACGCCTGGAAAACCTATTTTCAAAAAAACAAAGAAAGTGAGTATTTACAAAAACCTATTCTCATTCTTATCCTTGAGATTCTTTCAAAAAGAGATCACTTGTTACTCAAAACTCTTACAATTCTACATAAAATTTGACACACTTGATCTTTTCACTAATTTAATCATCTTAATTGCTTATAGATGGAGGTTAAATATACCAAGTTTTACCAGTTGGGCAATAGAGGACAGCTTATCTTTGAGAGGGATCTGGATTCGCTATCGGAGTATCTTGGATGCCCATACCCAGAGTTCTTTGGAGCACAGCTCAACAGCCAATCTGGAGGGGAGCTATAGTGGCTGATTGTTGCCGACCTGAGAGGCAAAATGGAGTCACCTCTTTCCGACAAGATTCAGTTCAGTGTTCGGGAGAACAACTGGCTAGATGGATTAGCCAGGGCTATGCAAGAAACTCTTGCTCGTTTGTGTGCTCAAACCATCAACCAGATCGTCGGCACCCGTTTTGCTCACTATGCAAGACGTGTCTCTACGGGACAGCCGCTATCCATACCAGCCCATCTAGAGTTGAAGCATCACATGGACCACATGGACTTCATGTTGCATGAGACGCAGAAAGAGTTAGACAATTCCCGTGATAACACCAACCAGAACCATGCCGAAGTTGTTGAGAGGAAGCAAACCATTGCCATTCTTGCCAAGGAGCGCAAGTCACTTCGCAGCCAGTGCGACAAAAAGGATTGCATCATCGCCCGTCCTCGTCAGAAGATAACCACCTTGGAGGAGATGATCCATGACCAGGAGGTCCATCTAGAGGAGCAGCAGGAGGAGGAAGGTGAAGACATCCGTGGGGATATTCACTCTTACCTTAGTGATGGTGATGACTACCTAGATGACGTTGCCATGGAGGACAACACTGATGAGGATGATGCTGACTCCATTGATGATGAAGAGCCCGACACCCCTGATGATGAGTAGTCACACCTGAGCACTATCGTAGGTGTGAGTTGTACCCGGTCCCACTGTATCGTAGCTTCACAAAATGGTTCTTAAAACCACATGTTTTCTAGTTGTGGTGTGTGTTTGTATTGTGTGCTTGGAATGAATGATTGTGAAGAAGTTGTTAGTTTTCAAAACCAAAGTTAAACTCAAGTTTAAAGCTTTTGAAAACAAACCCATGAACCTTAGAAATTTCCCTCTTGTATTATTATCTATCTCAATCTTCAGATGACCCGCGGAAACCCTAGAGGAAACAGTTCATCTCAGGACCCAATGCTGCAGATTCTACAAATGTTAGTTTCTGACCGTGAAGCTGGTAGAGCTGAACGTCAAGCCAACTTAGCCACTCTTCAACAGATAGCCTAGATGGCCCACAATAATCAAGGCCATGGAAACCAATATCACCATTGATCCAAACTCAAGAACTTTCAGAATACCAACCCACCCATGTTTAGCAAGTCCGAGGAGCCCTTAGATGTTGCTGACTGGCTGCAAACCATACAAAACAATCTAGAAGTTGCAAGAGTTGATGCTAATGAGAAGGTGTTGTTTGCCACCCACTATATGTTCGACTATGCAAGATCTTGGTGGAATAGTACCCGTACCATGAACGGAGGTCAGATGATGACTTGGGAGGAGTTCAAGCTCAAGTTCAGCAGGACCCATGTGCCCCCGGGTCTGATCAAGAGGATGAGGGATCAATTCAGAGACTTGAAGCAAGGAAGGATGACAGTGGTGGAGTACCGTGACAAATTTCTGTCACTAGCTAGGTATGCACCTGATGAGATTGACAATGAAGCAAAGAAGAAGGAGAGATTACTAAATGGCCTACATGATGAGATGCAAACAGTGCTAGTCCACATTCCCTTTGACGACCTCGAAGCCTTAGTGGATTTTGCAATCCAAATGGAAGGCAAGATAACCAAGACAGTGAGAACCACAAGCATAGGATGATGCACCAACCAGGACCCCACCATACCCCGAAGTATCGCCCCAACCCGTCTGCAGGATATGCACCCAGAAACAACAGACCCCCAATGAACCATATGAACTACCCTAACCGTGGTGGAGCAAACTCAAGGCCCGGAGGAAACAACAACTACAACAACCCCGGCAACTCCAATAACTTCAACCGTGCACCACCAAAGTCCAACAACAACAACAACAATACTGCCCCAAGGACTGGAAGCAATGTTGTGCCTATCGCAGGGAAAGACAAGTCAATGATCACTTGTTTTGAATGCGGAGTCATGGGGCACTACTCCAACGAGTCCCCCAAGAAGCTTGCCACAACAACCAATGTGAATGCACCTGCCCAACAACAACATCGTGTCCAGCCTGGAAAGATATTCGCCCTAGGAAACCCGCACAACCATACCGGCCGTCTTTTCCACATGACTGCTGAAGAAGCTCAGGAAGCACCAGACGTCGTGTTGGGTATGTTTTCTACTAACTCAGTTCTAGCAAGAGTGTTGTTTGATTCTAGAGCATCACACTCGTTTGTTATAGAAGAATTTGCATGCACTAGTAAGATTCAACCCACGAATTTGAAGCATGTTATGATAGTTCAAATACATGGTTCAACTACCAAAGCTAGAAAATTTTGCAATGTCGTACCTATCAGAATCCATGGGATAGAGTTTTATGGCAATCTAATAGTACTTGGAACCAAAGGTTTGGAAGTAGTGCTAGGGATGGATTGGATGTCGAAACATCAAGGATTAATCGACTGTGCCAAGAAAGCTATAACCATGACCAGTAGCACCGGAGTATCAGTAGAACCTGTATCTAAGACGGTGCCCTGTCAATTCAAGTGCAACAAGAGTTTAGACAAATCAACCATTGACCAAGTCAGAGTAGTCTGTGAATACCCCGATGTGTTCCCCGATGAATTGCCCGGTATGCCCCCAGATCGGGATATTGAGTTTATCATTGAACTAGTTCCTAGAACTAGACCCATAGCTCAGAGACCCTATAGTATGAACCCCTCTGAACTAGTGGAGCTGAAGAAGTAACTTGATGATATGCTGGGAAAAGGATTGATACAACCAAGTGCATCTCCATGGAGATCACCTGTTTTGTTTGTTGATAAGAAGGATGGTGCCAACTGTTTATGTATGGATTATTGGAAGTTGAATGACGTCACCATCAAGAACAATTACCCACTTCCGAAGATAGAAGATTTGTTTGATCAATTGACTGGTGCCAGAGTGTTTTCTAAGATTGATCTTAGAACTAGTTATTATCAATTGAAGATTCGTGTAATGGATATCCCAAAGACTGCCTTCACCACCAGATATGGATTGTATGAGTACAATGTCATGTCTTTTGGATTAACCAATGCCCCCGCTTATTTCATGAATCTCATGAATAATATTTTTATGAACTTTTTGGATAAGTCTGTTGTTGTGTTTATCGATGACATTCTGATCTACTCGAAGTCGGAAGAATACCATGAGCAACATCTGAGAAACCACCCTTGAAACCCTTAGAGAGCATCAGTTGTATGCAAAGTTTAGCAAGTGTGAATTCCGGTTAAAGGAAGTAGGATTCCTAGGCCATATCTTGTCAGCAGGAGGAGTTGTTGTCGATCCCGCCAAGATTAAAGATGTCGAAGAATGGAAAGCCCCAACCACCCAAACAGAAGTCCGTGCATTTCTTGGATTAGCTGGATATTACCGCAAGTTTGTTGAAGGATTTTCGAGCATCGCAAGACCAATGACCCATTTGTTGAAGAAAGATAAGAATTTTGAATGGATAGACAGATGTGAAGCAAGTTTTCAAGACCTCAAGAAGAGATTGATTTCAGCCCCGATTTTGATCATGCCCGATATCAAGCCTTTTGATGTGTATTGTGACGCATCCAAGATTGGTCTCGGATGTGTGTTGATGCAAGAAGGAAAAGTCATATCCTATATGTCCAGACAACTGAAGCAGCATGAGCAGAACTACCGCACCCATGACTTAGAACTAGCAGTCGTAGTTTTAGCCTTGAAGAACTAGCATCATTACCTAATGGGTAATCGTTGTGAGATTTATTCGGATCACAAGTCTGAAGTATATTTTCACCTAGAAGGAGCTGAATATGAGGCAAAGGAGATGAATAGAGTTAATCAAGGATTATGACCTTGACATTCACTATCACCCCGGCAAAGCCAATGTGGTAGCGGATGCTCTTAGTCGATTGCCGTGTAGGTTAAACACCATGATTAAGGAAGCCCAGCCAAGTCTAAATGAGGATATGGAAAATGTTAGAGTGGAGCTAGTTAGCGAAGGATTTCTAGCTAGCATAGAACTCCAACCCACTTTGATTAGTCAGATAAAATAGGCCTAGAAAGGAAATGCCAGTATCGATGGAATCACGCGTCGTATCGGAACAGGGAAGGTACCCGGATTCACCAAAGTTGAAGAAGGAGTTCTATGGTACAAAGGACATATATGTGTTCTAGCAGATTCAGAGTTGAAACAAGTCATTATGCAGGAAGCCCATGATACACTTTATTCTATCCACCCGGGAGGACCCAAGATGTATCAGGATCTGAAGGAGCAATTCTGGTGGCACAAAATGAAGAGAGAAGTCATAAGCTACATAGCCAAGTGTGATATCTGTCAAAGAGTCAAAGCGGAACATCAGCGACCCGCAGGACTTTTGCAACCATTGCAGATTCTAGAATGGAAATGGGATTCTGTCGGAATGGATTTTATCACATGTTTGCCTACATCTAGTAGGGGAAATGACTCTATTTGGGTCATAGTAGACAGACTGTCTAAGGTAGCCCATTTCATACCCGTCAAGACTACCTACCAAAGTTTGAAGCTAGCGCAGTTGTATATCGCTAGAATAGTAAGTTTGCATGGAACCCTCAAGACCATAGTGTCGGATCGAGGAACCCAGTTTACCTCAAGACTTTGGCAGAAGGTCCAAGAAGGATTAGGAACCAAACTGAATTTTAGCACAGCTTATCACCCGCAAACCGACGGACAACCCGGAAGAGTTAACCAGATCTTAGAAGATATGTTGAGAGCTTGTGTGTTAGAATATGGATCTAAATGGGAAGATTGTCTACCTTTTGCAGAATTCTCATACAACAACAGTTATCAAGCCAGTTTGCAAATGGCCCTATTTGAATTTCTGTATGGAAGAAAGTGTCGTACCCCGTTGAATTGGTCGCAAGTAGGAGAGAGTCGGATTTTCGGACCCGACATCCTACAAGAAGCCGAAGAGAAGGTTCACAAAGTCCATGAGCACCTCAAGACCGCTCAATCCATACAAAAGAGTTATGCCGACAAAAGACGTCGAGACCTGACCTTCAATGTCGGAGATTTTGTGTATGTCAAAGTGCCACCCTTGAAAGGAATGCAACGTTTTCAACTGAAAGGGAAGTTAGTCCCCAAATATATTCGACCCTTCAAGATTTTGAATCACCGAGGAGAAGTATCATATCAACTGGAACTGCCTGAGGAGATGTCAGCCGTGCATAATGTGTTCCATATCTCGAACTTAGAAAATGACTAGAAGTTCCGGAGAAGACCGAAGCTTTCAAGAACATCGATCACAGAGCGATAGATATCGACAAGGATCTAACTTATCATGAAGTGCCCATCCGTATTTTGGAAGAAGCATTCAGAACCACCCGGACCAGGAGTATCAAGTTTCTCAAGATTTAGTGGAGTCACCATACCAAAGAAGAAGCCACTTAGGAGCGAGAAGATTATATTAGGACTGAGTTTCCCAATCTCTTTAGTTCCTAGTTTTTGTTGAATCTTGGGACAAGATTCTGTTTAAGAAGGGAAGCTTTGAAACAACTCAAAAATATTAAACAAGCTTATCAAGATCTAATCACCCAAGTTTAGGGTTAACAAAAACTTCTATTATTAAACTTGATATGAGTGCATGTGTGATTTGCATTAGTGTATGAATGCTTGTAATTGCCATGATTGATTGTTACTAATGATAAGGATTAGTTTAAAGATGAATACTACATCATCTAGATCACTTCCAAGCAAAATCAATTAAAAGAAAAATCAAATATAAGACATATGAACATATGGTCATTTTGGCCAAACTTATCCACTTGACCACTTTGGGTGTCTCTAGTAAAAGATTTTCAACATAAACAATTCCAATTCTTTTCACCCCTTGCTATACCAAGTAAAAGTGAATACAAGCAAACTTAACAAAATGGCAAAAACTATTTTCAAATCTATTTAAGAGGCATTGCAAAATTGAATAAAGTTCAGATGCCTAGATCATCACTTTTCAAAAACCATTCAAACCACTCCCACTTAAAAAATCCTAGCAACCATAGACTACCAAGCATATGACCAGATCACTCACCAAAATTCATTCAAAAATTCCAAAGTTAATTTCATGCGGCCATTTGGTCGAGCACCTGGCAGACACAGTACAATCTCAACCACTATACACTGTTTTGATCTATCAATTTCTCACAAATTTTACTACAATCAACTCCATATCTTGCCCATGATCATTCCTAGTCCTTGTCCGTGCATAGGAGGAGCTCATCTCCACCGTTGCACCAGTGGCACGCCTGCGATCGAGCCGCCATGCCGTCGACCACGACACCTAGCAGCTAGCCGTGACCTCACTGCCACCCCCTATCCACCCCTGGACCATTGGCGAAGAGTGGAGACACTGGAATCGCCGTGCCCATTTAAGCCTTTGCCATGCTGAGCGCACGACGGAGCACCGTAGCTGCCTCGCACGCACACGCCGCGCCTTGCTCTCTCCGCTCGTACCCACATTTGCCGTGGCACCAGTGACCTCCCAGACATGATCGTTCACCGATGCATGCCCATGACCACCGTACAAAGTGGCAAACACCCGCGTACCTGAATAGAGCACCGACGTCGCCAGACCGACAGAGACTGCCCCATGCCGTGTCGTCACTCGCGAGACGATCGCCGTAGTACCCCGCATCGACCATGCCCTCCGCCATGTTGAACACGACCTGTAGCAACATCGCCGGAGGAGCCTGACCATGTCGCCCTGCCGCCGACGCGCGGGTATAAATAGAGGCCACCCCAGACCTCATTCTGCACACCATTCCACTCCCCACTCACCGAGGAACCTCACTAACCTTTCACTGGAGGAAGGCGAGCACCACGACGCCAGAATTTGGCCGGAGTCCGCCGCTACAGTCGAGGAAGGAAGCCACCGATTGGAGCCACCCCAGGAGCCGCCATGACCACCGTTCAAACCGCCGTCGATGACAACCCCATTCGCCAACCTTAGCTGGAGCCTCGGTAAGTCCCCAGCAACCCCCACCACCGCGTTAGGGTTAGAATCTCACCGGAGCTGTTCGTTGTAGACGATGAACCTCAACCGTAGGATCCTATTCTAATCATAGGGCTAGGATTACTAGTTACCATTTCGGTTAGAATTAGTCGCTGACTCGTGGGGCCGTCCTATCAGCAGCACGCTGCGCCAGCGCTGTGCAGTTGGGCTGGCCCATTTAGTTTCTTGTGCAAAGCCCAGTGATTCAAATAGAACTTTGCCAATTTAGCTAAAACCATATTCTGTCAGTAGATTCTAAATTCAATTCAAAGATATGTACATATCCAAATTGCATGATTCCAATTTTGTTGGAAAGGTATTGAAAATATCTAGTCACTCCCGTTGGATTCAAATCAATTGAAACTATAGATCACCTATACCAAAAATAACAAGACAGAGACTTTTGCCACTTCAAACATTTTTATAAAATCAACCATAAATGCTTTTGAGTTGATTCCAACTATCAAAAATCACATTTGTCATGCTCTACTTGAATATGTAAAAAAAATTGTTTTCACAGATATGAAACATGGTTTAGTATTAAAAGAGTGCTATATAGGCATTTCTAGTCACTTTAATATTATTAAATACTAATATTATATCTTGTAATATATGATCATCATTTTAAGTCACATTCCCAAGTATTAAAGTAGGTGGTGATTACCTGTGTAAATATGATCCCCTATTTTAATTGGAGAATATTAAATCTTAAAGATATTAAATGAGTAGAAATTACTTTTCTAAAATAAGAAGAATAAGAAAAGGTTAATATTCCATATGATGATTAAGATGATGCTAGATCATCTAGTGTGAGCCCTTGTGTGCTAAATAGAAGTAGTGAAGTATTGTTTGGTGATTGTGTACACTGAATGTATTTATAGATGCTAGTACCGACCCGGGCTACACCGAGGAGGAGTACTTTGAGGAGGAGAAGGAGGAAAACTTCAACGACTGTAACCAACAAGGAAATCTATCAGTGCAAGCTAGAACTATGCATGCTATATGTGCAAGCCCCTAACTAGATGCCCTAGGCATGCTTGGTTATGCAACTCTGATTATACCATTCCCAGTTTTACTCCAAGCTTTACTTTTCCTTTACTACAATTTCTTACTTAGTTAATGAATTATGATTAGTGGAAAATAGGATGGATACCATCAAGATCATAGAACTAGCCTTGGATACTTATACTTGGTTAACACCCCTCAGTAGTGATACCCTCAACATTATTGGCTAGTGCTAAGCTAAAACTTGATTACTTTAGATGGGAATACTTGGTAAAAACGATTATGAAAACCTTGGAATGCTTATTCATTCTACTGAAATGTTTTGACATGTGTTATGAAACACAATGGTTTGATGATGAAACTCTTGAGGCATGAGCCTTGACTTTAATAAAACTGATGGTTGGGTTCGGATGCGATACCATTCTATTTTTACCATACAACCACATTACCTGAGTTGGGTAGGGCTTGACTAGAAGTTTATATGTCTTCGTATGGGTTCCCTTGCGGAAGAGGTTGAGCTGAGGCTACCTTGTGATGAATGACCACCTATGTAGTGCCCAGGATGACAGTTGGTCATGGCTGGGAGGCCAAGCTCATAGGGGAGGTGCCTATACTAGGATGTATAATTGAAAGGTTAGGATTGATTATCCGCATACCAAGTATGATGATTCAGGGTTACCCCTGACGGATGTATCAAATTTTGTGATGAAAGTGTATAATCTTTGTAGAGTGTCAAACTATTCGAATAGCCACACCCACGGTTATGGACAATTGGAGTGGCCATACTGTTCCATTGTCAGATGTTTTCAAAATGATTTGTGACTTGAAGGATGACCTTGACTTGACCACAATAGAGTCGTGGACATGAAATCTGGTTTCCCACTTAAGTAATGTAGAGAACTAAACTTAGGTTGTTACCCTTAAGGATTATGAAATAAACCTAGATTTTTACAAACAAAACTAGAGCTTAAGGTTCCTTCCACTCTTTACCTTATTTTTTTGCTAGTGTTAGTTTGCGAGTACTTAAGGAGTACTCATCGCTTTGTCCCTGGCTATTCCCATGGACAGACTATGAGGAGGATTACTCGGAAGTTGGACAGCAGGAGGTCTATGACAGCTAGGATCATCTCCTATCGTCAGCATTGCCTGTGATCATGAAGATGAAGCCCCACTACGTTTACTTTCCACTTCTTTGATTGTATTAAGACTGGATCATGAGATCCTCTATTTGTAAGACCTTTATTATGATTTGTAATGGATGATGTACTGTGGTACGACTTCTGTTATGTCTCGCAAAAATGGTAATCCTGGGATTGCGATGTATGACATAACAGGCATCTGGACTTAAAAATCTAGGTGTTGATAGGCGTGGCCCGTATAGCTCCGGTCGTATAGTTGATTCCTGGCAGATATTTCCAAATATCTCGAGTCCAAGTCGATTAAGTTACCGACTTGGAACCATCAAAACCATTTTATAGATGAAAACCAAAAAAGGAAACGAAAATTTCAGAGATTTTAACGACCAACTATACGGCGGGAGGATTTTCTCCGGCTGTATAGTTGCGACCGTATAGTTTCCAAACATCGAAAACAATTTCGCGAAGAAGGTACTAAAGGTTGAATGACCAACTATACGGCGGGAGATTTTTCTCCGGCCGTATATTTGCGACCGTATAGTTGGTAAAAAACTTTAGAAACTTCTAAAAACCATGAGGAAATCGAAGGCAAAATTTCAGAAGTAAAATTTGTGAAAACAAATCACTTATTTGAGTAAGAACACTTACCTTGCACTTACGGTTTACTTATTCGGGGATGACAAGCTCCTCCAACAACAAAGACTTCTTCTCTTTTGGGGGAATTGACCTTAGTTCATTCAATAATTTTCGTAAACGAAAATCACCAGGACTAAAGTTCCTCTAAATAAGATTGGTGTCTTGCAAGGAGAATATGGACACTGCATCCAACATCTTTATTTCTTGCCTCTGCATAATTTGCAACTCAAATTCTTGAAGTAAACGGATCCAACAGATCAGTCCTGGCTTATGATTTTTCCTCTCAAGGAGTTCTTTTAAACCATCATGATTCGTATGAACTATTACTTTTGCATCAACTATATAAGAACAAAATTTATCGCAAGAGAAAATATAGAAAAAAGTTCCCTTTCTTCCTTGGGATAATTCTTTTGAGCACTATTAAGAGTTCTACTAGCATGATGTATAATATTAAATCTGCAACCTAATGTTGTCCCAGAGTTACTCCTACAGCATCATCACTAGCTTCACATATTAAGTAAAAAGCCATATCCCAGATAGGTGGTTTAATGATAGGAGCATGTGATAAAGCATATTTAAGTTTATCAAAGGCTACAAGACATTTATTATCAAAATTAAATATTACTCCCTTTTTTAGAAGATTAGTCAAAGGTATAGATATTCCAGAGAAATTCCTAATGAACCTTCTATAAAAACCAACATGACCAAGGAAACTTCTTGTATCTTTTATATCCCTAGGTTGTGGCATTCTCTCTATGGCCTCAACCTTAGCTCTATCCACTTCAATTCCCTTACCTGATACCTTATGTCCAAGGACTATACCTTCTTTGGCCATAAAATGGCACTTCTCCCAGTTTAGAACAAGATTGGTTTCTTCGCAACGCTGTAAAACTATTTTGAGATTATCCAAGCAACTAGTAAACGAAGTTCCATAGACAGAAAAGTCATCCATAAATACGTCCATTATCAGTTCTATAAAATAAGCAAAAATAGTTGTCATGCATCTTTGAAAAGTAGCTAGATCATTACATAAACCAAAAGGCATATGACGGTAAGCTTGTAAACCATAAGGACTAATGAAAGTTGTTTTAAGTTGGTCATCGGGATGAACAGCTATTTGAGCAAAACTACAGTATTCGTCCAAGTAGCAAAAATGAGTTTGGTTTGCTAACCTCTCTAAAGTTTGATCTATGAATGGTAAAGGATGGTGATCTTTCCTAGTTTCTTTATTCAATTTTCTGAAATCTATACACATCCTATGTCCAACAATAGTTCTAGTAGGTACCAATTCATTGTTTTCATTAGGAACAATAATAAAACCGCCCTTCTTAGGGACACAATGAATAGGACTTACCCATTCACTTTCTTTTACAGGATATATTATACCTGCATCCAATAGGCGTACTATTTCTTTTCTTACCACTTCCTTCATTTCGGGCTTTGGTTGTCTATTAAATTCCACAACTGGTTTAGCACCTTCCTCCATGAATATTCGATAAACGGATATCATGGGACTAATGCCCTTCAAATCATCCATTGAGTACCCAAAGGCCTTGCGGTGATCCTTAAGTATTTTCATCAGTTCTTCTTCTTCTTCATCTCCTGAAAGTTTAGCACTAATAATAATAGGAAATTTATTTGTATCATCTAAAAATCTGTATTTAATATTATCTGGTAGAGTCTTCAATTCTGTGGGTGTCCTCGTCCCCCTCTCTTTTCTGGATCTTCGAAAGCCTCATTAGTTGGAGGCACTATAGTGGGGAGTGAATCAAATTCACCTTCTAGTCTTCTAGGGACAATTCCTCCATAACTATTTCTTGATAATTTGAGTCTTCATTTATTTCGTCTTCTTCATCACTAAAGAAGAGAGCTGTCATTTCCTCAATAGTTTTATCTTTCTCTTCTTCTTGTATTTGTAGAGGTCTGTCTTTAAATTTAGAAATGTGGATTCTTTTTCCAATCCCCAAGCTTAAGAGACACAATCTCCTTTTTGAAATCAACTTTGGCACCTACATCGCTCAAAAAGTTTCTTCCAAATATAATTGGGCAAAGAGTGTCAGCTGGCATATCAACAACTACAAAATCGATAGGAAAGTTTTTATTGCCAATTGTGACTGTTGCATCTTCAACTACTCCCATTGAAATTCTAAGAGTTTTATTGGCTAACATGATTGTCATATCAGTATTTTCAATTGTAGCCGGTTCTATTTCTTATTTTATTTCTAAATAAAAATCATAAGATATAACGTTAACTTCGGTGCCAAGATCGCATAAACCATAATGTGAGGTTTCCTTAAATATGCAGGAAAGAATAGGCTTACCCACATATTTTACCTTTGTTTTACCTTCAACCAATACGGAAGTCTCTTTATCAAGTTCAACTATGTTACAATGTGCATACATAGACATACTTGCTTCCTTGGTTACCTCTTCATCTTTGGTTTCTTCCATATGTTCCTCAACTTCTGGCATACTTTCCTCTATCTTCTTCTCCTGTACTGCTTTGACATATTCATATTCAAAAATATGCTTATGTGTAGTGTTAGGGAAAGGTATGTTATATATTGGTTCTAGGGAGGCCAATGTTTCTTTAACTTCTCTTTTCTTCTCAGGTTCGGGTGGTGGATCATACTTGACCAACCCTCTTTTGGAGATTTGATGTGTTCTGTAAAAGCTTTAACAACATGCAACACAAGATCTAAATCCAAATAAAGTTCTTTAGATAATTCATTAAAATGGCCCTTTTTATTTTAGTCATGAAGACAATCATAATCTATTTCTATGCCTCCTTTGCTTCCTAGACCAAAATTCCATGAAACTCTATGATCACGAATCTTATTAAGTAAAGCCCAAGCTTCAGTTATAGGAAGATTCATAAAAGCTCCTCTCGCGAAAGAGCCTAGTTCAATTTTATTAGGTTCAATTAAACCGCCATAAAAGATATGCAATAAATACCATTCAGGAAAATCATGATGAGGACATTGATTAAGTAAATCTTTAAATCTGATATAAGCTCTTACTAGTCCTTCATTAGGAAGGTTCCTCCAAGTCATTATAAGACGCCTAATTCCAAAAGATTTTGATAATGGATAATATTTTGCTAGAAACTCACAGGCTAAATTATCCCAAGTAGTAGTGGCTTCTCGGGGTAGAGATATATACCATGAGAGAGCTATACTAGTCAAAGTCCGACTAAAAAGTTTAACCCTTACCTCATTAGCAGTATATCTCGGTAATTGGAAAGTGCCACATATATCTTTGAAACATGCAATATGCTCATATGGATCAGGATCTTCTTCATCTCCAGTAAATTGCTTCTTGTGTAGAATACCAAGTAGTAGAGGATTTATTTCAAACCTACTTGTCTTCTTGTTGGAGTTGTCTCTTTTATTAATATCATAGGGCTTCCCAAAGTGGCTGAGTGGGTTAGCACTAGCCATATGCTCGAACTCCATCATGTTGCTGGAAACTTGTAACTCAAAACAAAACTTAGTAAGACAAAAATAAACAAGAAAAAACTAAAAGACCTACAGCGCTTAGCTCCTCGGCAACAACGCTAGAAAATAGCTTGATGACTACAAGTGCACAGATCGTTTGTAGCTAGTTTGGAAATAAAGATATCGATCCCACAGGGAGCAGGAGTCTGAAGTCTAATAGCTCTTCAATTAAATACTACAATAGAAATGCTAAATAAAATTCTAAGTAACAAGATAAAATGCAAGTATTGTGTAAAAATGTGTTTTTGGGGTTTTGGTATAAGAGAACAATAAGTGAAGTAAAACAACTGAACAAAGAAAGTAAGTATTGCGTATGTTAAAGATATTTGAAACTACAATGGGAAAAAGGCGTTCTCAGGGAGTAGCGGATACACCTCTAGCATTATAAAGAGCTAAGGTAAAAATTATTATCATGAACATTCTCAACTATGTATGTGTGGGAGGAACTCCGTATTTCGACAAATAGGAAGCAACCACTGCTGACATCATCCTCATAACCACAACAGACAGCAATCAACATCAATCAAATTACTGCTCTATTAAGGGACTTAATCCCGTAGGACATATCCCAAGGCATGGATAGTGTTCCGTGAGTTTCCTCGATTCCCAAGTTGATACGTAAGGGGTGCCAACACTTTATAGTCACTGTAAGTGATGAGGGTTAAACTCATCAATTCCCATTGTTATGGACTTGGGTTTTGGAAAAGAGGGGAGCGCTAGAGGCATCAATCGGCTAGCAAACAAGCACACATGGACCTAAGGTTTACCCAGGTTCAGGCCTCGTAGAGGACCCTACTCCTACTTGTCTACTCTTGGAATTATCGAGGGAGTCGAAAGTTACAGGGGTGCACAGATGCAATCTGGCGATGGTGCGGAAACTAGGGTTGTGATTGTCCTCCCCGCTGACCCCTCCTAGGCTTTATATAGATAGACTAGGTCTCGTGATAGCAGGTCGAGTCGGTTACAAGTTAGGGTTTTCCCTTTGAACTTGCTATCTTGATCTTGTCGTGTGCCACAAGCATTCGGAGTCTCCTGAGGTCACCCGAATCCTTGATTGGGCCCTGGTAACATCGTGGGCTTCTGCTAGACTAGACCGTATATGCCAAACTCGAGTACCTATAAGGTATGCCCATGTCAGTAGCCCCCGAGTGACTGGTTGAATCGCAGATTCGAGTGGAGACTTATGAAGTCTTTCGAGTGCACAACCGAGCATGTTTTCGAGTGCTCTGATTGTATCATATGGATTCTTAATATACGTGCCTGATTTATCCGATGTATCGGGATCAGCTAACTTCCTTAGGGCAAAACAATGCAATCTACTCAAACTCGAGTCCCCGGACTCGAATTTCGAAAAGTGTTGGCGTAATTTGACTCAGGCTGCGGAGGTCTTATAGAGTCGAATCCTAGTGTATATTGTGAGCACTCGACGGGTCCGTCAAGGCTAATTTCATCGTGCCTACAGGAACGGATTATGTCTGGTAGAGCGCAGCAGGTGTGTTGCCAGGCCTTATTCAGGTCTTATCTTCACGTCATAGACGTGGCATCTGAATTTTGTCATCGCGGAGATGATTCGGGTGGCCCAGGAGACACAGTCTCTTTGCAGGGAAAATATGAGGTGGAGTCGCCAAAGCTATCGAGTGTGGACGTAGTCAACACGCAGTTATGTGCAAGAAAAATCATAGGGTGCACGACCAGTGCTCCCTATGGGAGTAGCCCCCGAGTGCCTATTCGAGTCGTAGACTCGAGTGGGGACTACAATTATTTTGCGACTACTGTCAACTATTGCTTCTTTCAGTCGAATGTGCTTTCAGCGCTCCCTATGGGAGTAACCCGGAGTCCACAGTAGAATCATTGATCAGAGTGAAGGGTTTTTGTGAGAAAATATGTTGTTGTAATGCTTGGATGTCTTACAAAGTTTCTAGGGTGCACGGCCATCGCTCCTGTTAGGAGTAGCCCTTGAGTGCTTGGTTGAGTCGAAGACTCGGTTAAGGACTAGAGTAGTCACAGAGTGCTCCTGCTGGAGTTGATGACGTCAGTGCTGACGATGAGGTGATCTCAGTTGCCCGCGTGAGCGGTTTTGACAGGACATGACGAAGAGGTGGATCCCATTTCTAACTTGGATTTGACCAGGCTTGCGTAATCTTTGGTTTAGCTGTGTCTCCTCGATTCTTGCGTGTAATGGGCGGAGTGGAGCGACGGTTTGTGGTTTACTCTACCACGCATCGACACTGATGTGTGCCACGTGTCTGGTTGGTTCTCTCCTGGCCGTTGGATGGCATCTTCGATGAGGTTAAGTAGAGATCCATTGTGTGGTAATTCCCCACAAGTCATCTTCTTCCTCGCGCACAGCCTCCATTCCTTCCCCTTGCTACTCCATTGCTTACACCTTCTCGCGTCGCTGGACCAACTTTGCTCGTTTTCGAGCTACTTCCTGTGCTCCCACCGCAAGCGCTAGATGGGAAAGAAGAAGGGAAGCTCTGCCGTTGGATCTGTGGCGGCCACTTCTGCGGCCAAGAAGAAGGGCGCCGGCACCATGGGAACCAACACTACCACCAGAGATGGGAAGAAGAAGGGCCCAGGGACCCGTGTCACGAATGGGTCATGGCGTGCATCCACCATCAAGCCTACAGAGCTCGTCACCCGGCGTCAGGATGGGATGCTCCCGCCGCGGAAGATGACTGTCGCATCCCTGGTGGTGAGGTAATTCTCAGTCCTCCCACTGGGTTTCGAGTGTTGTTCTTTGCTTTCATCATTCACGGTTTGTCCCTCCCCCTTCACAAGTTTGTGAGGGGATTGCTTTGTTTCTATGGGCTCCAGTTGCACCAGCTGACCCCAAACTCCATCCTACACATCACTTGTTTCATTACTCTCTGTGAGTGCTGGCTCGGAATTGAGCCACACTTTGGCCTCTTTAAAAAACTCTTCAAACTCAAACGCCAGTCGGGCTCTGATTCTGTAGTCTACGATATAGGAGGTTGTGGTATCAATGTCGACTCCAACATCACCTACTTCACCATCAACTTCAATGCATCTGTCCAAGGGTGGAGGGAGAAGTGGTTCTACATTCACGATCAAAAAGTGGATGGAGAGCACTACGGACTCGCACCCTTTGACCTAGTTGCAGTATGCAAAAGAAGGAGGTCGTGGAAGAACATTGTGATGCCCGGCGAGGCTAAACAAACAGAGATTCTATACCATCGTGCCTGTGACTTGGAACGCTGCATAGGCAAGGAAATAGGCGGTGCAGATCTCATTCGCACTTGGATGCGTCGTCGAGTGCAGCCACTGCAATCTAGGGTGCATCCTATGTGCTGCTAGACTGGTACTAAGGATGTTACTCGCATCTTGTGAGAGGGCATTTCTTCGGGCAAGGTCGACAGGACGTTTCGACTGCTGACCCAGCACACCGCCAAGGAAGACCTCTCGGGTGACTCAGTCGTGTCTCCCTTCTGTGCAAGCAATCCTCCGCCTAAGGTGGATTTCTCTTTGAAGTTTTATTGATTTTAGATTGCCTATTAGGTGTCTTTTATACTGATGCTTGGTTCTAGTTTCAGGACTGGAAGGTGGCCACCAACTTGCCTCCTCAGCCCGAGGGAATAATTACGCGCGAAGCGGAAGAGGAGGATGAGTTGGGCTCTACCGTTCCTGTTTGAGAGGACCAGGAAGCCCTCGAGTCCAGCGGGCACGGGACTCGCAAGCTCTCTCGAAACGAGGGATCGGATGCCTCTTCACCGACGATGCCGGAGGGTCCCCCCATTGTAGCAGAGGAGCCAATCCCTATCGTGCATGTGCGCACCATGGCTCCTCCTTCACGGAAGAAGTTGAGGTTGCTGCGAGTTCGTCCTGTCCTCCCAAAATATGTCCTTCTAAAGTAATTTTGGGTATTCTTGTAGGCAAACATCGTCATCATCATCCGATGACTGTCGCTTTGTCAAGGTGACTAGAGTCTTGGACTCCAAAGACAAGAAGGTGGCAGTACCATCTCCTTCTCCTCCGGTGGCGGCCCACTCCGGTGCCAATTCTTCGAGCTCCCCCCATGCTGAGGAGCATCAGATTGTTTCCCGGGCATCGATTCTGAAAGAATCTTCGGAGTCCCTAGAGGAACACATGAGTTTTCTTGTGTCGCTGGCAGTCGAATTTTGTGTTAATGCTCATGCTATTTCTTTTTTCTTGTAGCCGATCGTGAAGGATTCTACTCGCCCTGCTGAGCAGATCATTTCCTTGGGTCGACAGCATGCTTTGCTAGAAACCCGCCACCATGCCTTTGAAGGTTTATTTTATACTTTTTCTCCGTGCTGCTTGTGTAGAGATTGGTGGGCTCAAGTTTTGCCTTTGTAGGTGAACATAATGAGGTTCTGCATCATGTCGCCTCCCTCGAGAAGGGACTTGCCGCGGCAGATAAGAAACGCGACGAGGCACTCGAGGCTCTTGAAGAGTCAAAAAAGCATGAGGAACATTTGCGTTCTTCTATCGCTGAGAGGGAGAAGATGTTCGTAGAACAACTCTTTTCTATCGTGAAAGTGCTCTCAGGTATGATATTGCCTCACTTGCATTTTTCATGCACTTTGCCTACATGTTATTGTGCTCATATGTATATTCTGCATATGCTGCTGGCGTGGACTTTGATGCCCAGGATTTGACCCGTGTGGATGCCTTTGTCGGCGCCGTGACTGCAGTCAAAGACCGCAGTGTTGTCGTCAAGGACTCGCTTGAGAAGGCCAAGGGCATGCTTGGACGTCTTCAAGAGGAGATGGTACCCAAGGCCAAGCTAATCGAGGATCTTGACGGCTTGATAGAGTCTTTTGCTGAAGGCGTGCCTATGGACTTCGAGAAAGCACAGTGGGGAGTTGGAGCTACCATGGGACTCGCGATGGCGCGGGCTCATGGCGTGGATCTGAACCCGAGCCAAGTCTCCTCAGCAATGTCGGTCACCGCGGATGGCCATCAGGTAGTATTTGCTCCTTTTGCCAGTAGCTGCAGTAAATATGGGCCTCGGCTCATTGAAACACTCGCCACGTATTTGGCTGAGTTGAGGCGGTAGAAGAAGGTGAAAGTCACAGCATCAGAGGCTGTAGTCGAGAAGGCTGTGGTGTCGGAGACTGCCACAGACTCGAGGAAGCCCATGAGTGCCAACACCTAGTTGTAGCCTGCTGTTTTAGTCTTCTGTTGTAATAGTCTAGCTTTTCATGTTGGATTGTACTTTGTGGGGGTTCCCCTTTTGAGACTCGCTGAACCTTGATGTTTCTTATGGTGGTATTTATTTATAAAAAGTTGGCCTTATTTGCTTCTTATTTTGCCTATACTCCCTCCTTTCACAATTACCTCGCATCCTGGGTTTAGTCAAAGTCAAATTTTGTAAACTTTGACCATATATTTAAGAAAAAACATCAACATTAACAATATAAAAATTATTGTATCGGAATTGTCATAAACTATATTTTCATTTTATATGCATTGGGAATCATGAATGTTGATGTTTTCACTTCTATTGTTGGTCAAACTTTGCAAAGTTTGACTTTGACTAAACCCAGAATGCGAGGTAATTGTGAACGGAGGGAGTAATAGGGTCCTTCGAGTGGTCCATCCGACTCGCCTCCCACCGATGAACCTGTGGCGCAACCACGTTCAAAGGTGGAGGAGCTATCGTTGCTTTCTCGATTGCACGACCGCATAAAACACTTGGAGCGAGAGATGCCCATGATCAGTGGTAGGGCGGACGTGTGGAAGTCGAAGGATCAAAAGTCCAGTGCGCGCGAGAAGTACCTTCTGAGCGAGGTGGCTCAGTTGAATGAGCAACTTATGTGTTAGTTCTCTAGCCTCTTATCCTTTCCTAGCCATTCGCGGCGGTGCTTTGTCCTTATACTTTGTCCTGCTTCTTGTAGTTGTTAGCGCTCGTCACCCGCAGGATGAGAGGGATCGTATCGCCATTCGTCTGAACAACTTGATCCAGGAGAAGCTGGAAGCTAGCCGGTATTTCTAGGTTGATCACGATCGCGCGGTCGTGTTGGCAACGCTACAGGACCGTGTATCACGGGTGCTGCTTTATTTGAAGAAAGAGCACTCGTGCCTCAAGCATATTTTCCAGGAGATGTTCCCCTGGACGCGGTGCCTTCAAGCTTGCTAGCTTTGCTGACGAAGTTCTAGGATATCAGCACGGTCCGCGAGTGCGTGCGTCAGCAGTTGGTCGCAAGTGTGAAGGCTGCATTGGCGCTTGTTCGCCTGCATCGACCTGATATGGATTTCGCAGCTGTTGCCGTTGGACCGCCGCCTCCACTAGAGGCGATGGCATGGAAGATGGTGCCACATTATCGGACGGTTGATTAGCCAGCCGAAGATATCGTCGACTTCTTCGAAGAGCGTACAAATGTTCTCCTTTTACATCAGTAGTATGACCCTGCATATAGACGCATAGATGTTGTAAAAGTTCATATAAGTGTGTCGGGTGTTTTGTTACCCATTTATATGTAATAGCTTGCTAGCTTGTATATTTTTCGAGTGTTTTGTACTCTACAGTTCCTTTTCGTTAGCCTGACTGATATTCATCGTAGCACCTTGTCATCCTGTTAGGTGCGTTGCAGCTGGGTTGATTTTGCCAAGGGTTCGATTGATAGTGCGTCAGCTACTCGGGATACTATGTTATTTGTGTAATGAGGTTGGAAGGGTGGCGTATCCCCCGAGCAATGTAATTGTAAGAAAAATAGAGACACAAAATTTGGGGCACATAGCTTTATTTATTCGCAGAATATCACAAGGTACAATGTATGGCTAAGTAGCCTGGCTGAGTAGCATTATTTGCAAAGTAAAAAACATCTAGGGGTAGAAACTATGTAGGTGCGCGACGTTCTAGGGGTTGGAGTATGTGACTCCACTTTCTACATCTTTCAGGTGGTAGGTGCCACCTGGGATTACTTTGGTAATCACGTAAGCTACTTACTAAGGGGACTCGGATTTGAGGTGCCCTTCTGTTTCAGTCGCAAGACCAGGTCTCCTTCAAAGGATCTGGGGCGTAGCCTTCTGCTGTGGTAATTGCGGAGGTTCTGCTAGTAGATCGTGGATCTCTCTATTGCAATCTTGCATGCAAGGGTTGATTCTGCCTCGCAATATGCTACTACGCGTGGGGCCTTATATCGCACCTTTGCGGGTAGTACCTCCTCGGTGCCGTGTACCATGAAGAACAGAGTGTAGCCTATAGCGCTATTTGGAGTTGTGCGCAGGCTCGATAGTACCGATTGCGGCTCCTCGGTCAGGCACCCAACAGCTCTTTCGAGTGGTCGGAGAAGCCTTCTTTTGATCCCACCGTAGACGACGCCGTTGGCCTTTTTGACTTGACCGTTGGTCTGGGGATGTGCCACCAAGGCGTAGCTGATGTTGATTCCCAGGTTTTGGCAGAAATCCTAGAACTCTTTGGAGGTGAAGTTCATCCCATTGTCCATGATGATGTTGTGTGGCACCCTGAACCGAAAAACAATGGACTCGAAGAATTTTACGGCTGCTGCCCCTGATTGGTTTGTTACCACCATGGCCTCAATCCACTTGGTGAATTTGTTGACTGCGACGAGGAGGTAGACGTATCCTCTAGGTGAAGATTTGTGCAGCGTGCCGACCATGTCGAGTCCCCATTGCACAAAAGGCTAGGCCACAGGTATTGGCCTAAGTTTTGCACCAGGTGTGTGCGGTTTATCCGTGAATCATTGGCAGTCGTTGCATTGCTAGACGATGTCCTTAGCATCACACATTATCGTTGGCCAGTAGAATCCAGCTCGCAGAGCTTTGGCGACAAAGGAGCGACTGCCAGCATGGTGGCCGTGAGTGCCTTCGTGTATGTCGAGGAGGATGGCTCTTCCGTCCTCGTTGGAGACTCACCATTGAAGGATTCCTGTGATGCTGCACTTGTACAGTTTGTCATTGATGAGGGTGAATGCCTTTGTCGGGTCATCTGGCAACCTTTTGCTGAGCAAGTATGTGATATATGGTTGCGTCCAGGATGGCTCGATCATCATGACCTCCTTGGGGCCTTTGAGTCTTGTATCTAGATCCATGTCGTCGAGTGTCGTTGGCTCATTGGGTGACGTAGCCCCCGAGTCCTTTGACATGCTGTTTTTATGCTCTGGAGCCTTAGGCTTGATGGAGCGCTTGCAGATGCGCTCTAAAAATACTCCGGGTGGCACTGGGGCACAAGTGGAGCCGATGTTGGCCAGTATGTCTGCTTCCTCGTTGCTCTCGTGGCCGACGTGCCGCAGCTCATAGCCGTCGAAGTCTCCCTCGAGTGCGTCGTAGAGGTTGCGGTAGGCAATCATGTTGTCGTTCAAAGCATCACACTCATTCATTTTTTAGTTGACCACCAGTTTGGAGTCGCCGTAGATGATGAGTCGCTTTGTGCCACAGGCTTTTGCCATACGCATCCCATGGAGTACGGCTTCGTATTCAGCTTCATTGTTGGAGGCGGTGAACTGCATTCGCAGAACATACCTCATCTTGTTACCATGCGGCCCACGCCAGCTCCCTGCTTGCGCTTGGACCCATCAAAGTGCATTGTCCATAGATAGGACATGTCTGGCTTGTCAGGGAGCTGGTTTTCCAACCAGTGCACAAGGAAGTCCGGGAGAAGTTGTGACTTAATCGCGTCTCTCTTCTTGTATGTGATGTCTCGTGGAGACAGTTTGATTCCCCAGAGCATGACTCATACAGTGGCGTCGGGGTTGTTGAGTATGTGCCCTAGATGGGCATCGTTCACCACGATTATTGGATTCTCCTGGAAGTATTGATGCAGTCGCCTTGCAGTCATGATGACGTCGTACGCCAGCTTCTGATAATGCGGGTACCGCTGCTTTGTCGGTGTGAGCACCTCGCTGAGGTAGTAGACTGGGCGTTGTACCCCATGGACTTTATTTTCTTTGGCTCATTCCACCACGAGCATAGTGCTAACCACCTGGTTGGTGGCGGAGATGTATAGCAATAGCGGCTCCTCTTCGTGAGGTGTTACCAACACCGGCGAGGTGGACAATAGACGCTTGAGGTCTTAGAATGCTTCTTGTGCTTCGTTTGTCCACTCGAATTTGCCAGCCTTGCAGAGAAGTTGGTAGAAAGGCAGTGCCTTTTCACCCATCCGACTGATGAATCGACTGAGTGTCGCGATTCGCCCAGCCAGCTGCTGGATGCCTTTTATGTTCTTCGGCTTCCCCATAGCCAGTATGGCTTTTATTTTCTTCGGGTTGGCCTTGATCCCTCTCGTGGAGATGAGGTACCCAAGCAATTGCCTAGATGGTACGCCGAAGGCGCATTTGTCCGGATTCAGCTTGATCTGGTAGCGGTCGAGGTTATCGAAGGTCTCATGGAGATCGTTGAGTAACGAGGCTTCCTCCTTGGTTTTGACGATGTATTTTCGAGGGAAGTGAAACCCAATTTATTGATTCGACACAAGGGGAGCCAAAGAATATTTATAAGCCTTAACAACTGAGTTGTCAATTCAGCTGCACCTGGAAACAATCTTGCTCACAACAGTTTATCAGTAGCAACAGTTTTGTAGTAGGAATAGTAAAGTAGCAACAGTAGTAAAGTAAAGACAAAGAAGGACAATAGCAAGAAAGAGGGATTCGAAAAGCGGTAGGCATAGGGATGGATGGACAGGCGTTGCATGGACAAGACAATTCACATAGCAATCAGAACATAGGGCAATTGCATATAAATAAGATAAAGCATCCCGGTACTAGATAATCCTAGGCATGTGTTCCATATATAGTCATAAGTGCTCGCAATGAGAACTTGCACAACATCTTTTGTCCTACCAGCCCGTTTGCAGCGGGGCCTCAAGGGAACTACTGGAAATTAAGGTGCTCCTTTTAATAGAGCACCGGAGCAGCATTAACACTCCGTGAACACATGTGATCCTCACATCAAAGCCATTCCCTCCAGTTATCCCGATTTCTGTCACTTCGGGGCCATTGGTTCCGGACAACAACGTGTGTATACAACTTGTAGATAAGACCATAAACAATACTATCATAATGAATCAATAACATGTTCAGATCTGAAATCATGGCACTCGGGCCCTAGTGACAAGCATTAAGCACAACAAGTCGCAACAAAGTCATAAAGCACTAATAAAAGATACTAGGCACCATGCCCTAATAATCTGATGCCATTACATGAACGATCTCATCCAATCCCTACCATCCCCAAAGCCTACATCGGGGGATTACTCACTCATAGATGGGGGAAACATGGATGGTCGATGGAGAAGCGATGGTGATGATGATGGCGATGATCTCGTCCAATTCCCCGTCCCGGCAGGGTGCCATAACGGAGTTTCTAGTGCCGTTTCATGGAATCTGGTGGTGGCGGCGGAGCGGAACTCCTTCTGGAAAAAGGTCGACCCCCCTGGAGTTTTTAGGTTAGACCGAGGGAGACCGAGGTGTGCCTGGGGGGCCCACACCACCCCCTGGTGCGGCCTGGCCTGGCCCGCGCCACCAGGTGGTGTGGCCACCCCTGGCTCTTCTCTGTCTCGTATTCTGGCTCCTAGTCTTCGGGTGAAATAGGATTTTTGGCATATTTTCCGGGATTTTCCTGATAGTTGATTTTCTGCACAACAAGTAGACACCAAGGCAATTCTGCTAAAAACAGCGTCAGTCCACGTTAGTTGCATCCAAATGACACAAGTTTAGAGGAGAAACAATAGCAAAAGTGTTTGGGAAAGTAGATACACTTTGGACGTATCAACTCCCCCCAAGCTTAGCTTATTGCTTGTCCTCAAGCAATTCAGTTGAAAACTGAGTGCGATAAAAGAACTTTCACGAACACATTTGCTTCATATGATGTAAATATTCTCAGCAATGTGATCAACTACTTAGACAGTTCATAATAAAGAGTATGCAACTAAGTTTACTTAATAGGCATTGCAATCTATGAAGAGATTGCAACTCAAAAATAATAAGTAGCATGAAGTATAAACATAAGCAACATTACAATGCTCATAAAAAGGTATGATAGAGTGGTATCTCGCTTGCCTTTGATTATGAATATCAAGGCACCTCTGAAGTTCAAGTGATGACTAGAAGTAAAGATATCAAGGACACAAGCATCAAAGTCATAACGCAAATAATCAAGTAATGGGACAAGCACAAAGAATGACAACTATGCTCTCAAGAAGGTGCTCAAAGAATAAATGGAGACTCAACAAGTAAGGGAAAAGGTTTTGAATAATTTTGAAAGGCTTCCAAATGCTGAAAGTATGATACTCATTAGCTTTGATCTCTCATTGCCCCTATCATAAGCATCTTTAATGTGGTTAAGGTGAAAGTGAGGTCCAATCTGAGTTATATGCTTGACAGACTATAAACTGAAAATCCCAAGTCCCTTGAGTACAAGGGTCGCTCCTCATGCTACTCAAATTTAGTTACCGGTAAGTTCTTGTCATCGTAAGTATGTGCATATCATAGAGAACCGCCAACGGGGTACCCCTTGCCCGATGATACGGAAGAATCCCCATATCAAAATGACAAGGCAAGCAGACAATGAGTATCTCAGCAATCTTCTTATTTACCATGGGAAAATGGTGCTTTTTTCTCTCTTTCCTCTTTTCATAATTTTTTTTTCTTTTTCTCAATAGCTATCTCTCTCTTTTTTATATAAGAAGAATGCTTCATAGATATCATTATGGTTACGCTGTAGGTTTCCACCATGTCAGCATGGATTAGACCAGTGGCCCAGGCGTTTCTCTAACACACATACATAACTCCATGGACTTACGAGCTCCCCTTTTATTTCACACCGACGACATCCTCAAACAAAAGAGCAAGGTATCAACTGGGTATATATTTACAAGTGTTGAAAGCGTTCTCCGTGACAGCACGGTTCTGCTAATCCCCAGCCTATAATTTGCAAGCATATAACTTTCATGGAGAGTCACAATGGTTCAGGTTTATTAAGTGCAGGAAATAAAGTGTGCCATCAAGTTCGTGAGAGCTTTACTAACTAACTTTCTCATAACAAGCAAACATTTTATTCGGAAGAAAACAAGGCATATTGAATATGCACGGAAATAGCAAATGATGCTAATAGGTAGGTATGGTGGACAAATTGGAAATATTTGGATTAAGGGAGATGGAAACATGAGTAAACCACTCAGTGTAAGTGAAGGCTAGCAATAGTATGGGAGCGACAAACGAGAGAGAAATAGCTGTCATTATCATGCTTGCAACAAAACAGGACTACTCATGGCATGAAAGTGATTCAAGATCCTCAAGGCAAAATAATTCATCGAGGCTTAACTAATTATTACAATCATGTGCATGCATGAGCATGTGCCAAGTCAACTCAAATGAAACATTCAGAGGAGGATACCATGGTGTCATACCAAGTTATGAATATAATAATGCAAGCAAACATTCATAAAACATGCTACAAACTATTAGCAAGCTGGAACTAATCATACGAAAGCAAGAACTACTAAGCATCCAAAGATAACATACACCCTACATGAACGGACTAAGCATGCCCACGGTGATGAGTATATGTACAAAAATAAAAACAAATAGAGTTTGTTACCAGCCTCTTACCACACCTCAAGTTATCATTAATCCTCATTATTGCTCTTCACTTGTGTGGCTTGAATAATAATATGAAACCAATATTCCACTGAGGACTGCCGAACCCTGTATCAAACTCACAAAACCAAAGAAGAACGGCAAATATTTTTGTTGTTTTTGATTTTTAAAACAAGAACCAAAGGGGGAAAACAAACAAAGAAAAATCTTTTTGGGTTTTTCGAATAGTTCAAACAAAGCAAAAAGGGAAAAACAAACCAAGGCAAAAAATAAGAAGCAAACCAAAGAGAAACAACAGGAATATTGTTGGTCTTTTTGTGTTTTAGAAAGCAAAAGCAAAGAAGAACGAAAACTAAAAAGAGAACAAAAACATGAATATACAAATTACCGACGCAACATGATATGAAGATGAGTGCGGTGTCGGCATACCTCCCCCCAAGCTTAGGCTTTTGGCCTAAGTGGGTATCACTCCATGTACGAATAGGGGTTCCAAGCAGGCGGATCTTGATAAGAATGGTCATAGTTGGGCCCATGGGAAGAAGAAGAAGCTCCACAATCATAAGCAGGCTGCTGATATGAAGACTCTCCCTCATTCGAGGCCTGGACTGAATCATCCGTGACCTCCCTTCTAGTGTCCTGCTCCTGTTGGGAGAGCTCTCCCAAGTACGTGTCAAGCTCCTCCTCAGTGAGGGACCATCCTTCCCTGTTATCAAGGTTAAACAAAACAGGTGCAGGCAAAAGAACAACACGCTCGGACTTGCTCTTTCTCCAACCAGCTTTGAGAAAGGTTATTTCATAAGATAACTCACTCATACTAGCCTACGAGGAAATAAATTTATGCTGTATCATGGAATTAAGATCAAGCCTTTCTATGGGAAACTATAGGTCTAGATGATGAGGCACTAAACCATGCAATGCTAGTAAATGAGAAGCAATGAGGCCTCCACAAATTCCACCTTTCTCACGGTTAGCAGCAAGACGGAAAGCTATCAAAGCACCTAAGTTGTACGACCTATCTCGTTAAGAGCAGCAGAGATAAATTCTAGATCATACGGCGATAACTTATTGGCAGTTTTCCTAGCAAGAACACACTTGGCAATAAAGTAGGCAAAGTAGCGAATGGAGGGAAGATGAATGTTACGGATTTTTCCACTCTCCTTCGAGAAGTTGCTCCCTTGGCAAATTTCTGCAAAATACCTCCTTTTCTCCCTGTTTAAAATTAAAAAGTTCCTCCAAAATAGCATGTCTAGCACTAGGAGGAAAATATTTCTGCAGGAAAGTACTAATCAAGCAATCAGGGCTATCAATAGATCCAGGAGGTAAATTACTAAACCAATTTTTAGCTTCTCCTTTTAGTGAAAAGGGGAAAAATCTTGGCAACGAAGTAAGTACGCATCTTAATATCATCAGAAAACAAGCCACTCATGGTAGAAAGTTCATTCATATGTGCTACCGCACTTTCATTCTTAGTCCCATAAAAAGTTCTTTCTCAACAATAGCTATGTAAGATAGATCGAGAGAGAAATCATAATCTTTATCTATAATGTTTATGGGAGAAGCAGCAAACTTAGCAATAGGAAACAATTTGGGTCTAATAGTACGCCTCTCAAGGAGACTCTTAGCAGAGCTCCTATCATGGGTGTTTTTACATTCTTTAATAAATTCATCGGTCATCTCAACATAACCATCTTCAATATCATAACTTTCACTAGACTGTGTGAACTAATGTGTGTGATAGTGTCTTCATTAGGAGTTTCGGTATTTCTAGCTATAGTTCTAGCAATCGTAGCATCTAGGAAAGGACCTAATGAACCACTCTTATCAAGCACGGTAGAAGTAGCATCATAAGCATCAGAAGTTTCAGATTCAGCAGTAGTAGCAGTGTGTGTAGCATGTGTATGTGGTGGTGTAACGAGCTTACTTCTAACAGATGGTGAATCAAGAGCAGCAGAGGTGTTCATAACTGTACCTCTTCTTGTAGTGGATGGTAAAATAGGAAACTTGCCATCACGAGACTTACCCATGATGGATGGATAGCAGCGAACAATAGAGAATCCAAGTGAACTTGATAAATAAAGCTATGCTCCCCGGCAATGGCGCCAGAAAATAGTCTTGATGACCCACAAGTATAGGGGGTGTATCGCAGTATTTTCGAGGGAGGTGAAACCCAATTTATTGATTCGACACAAGGGGAGCCAAAGAATATTTATAAGCCTTAACAACTGAGTTGTCAATTCAGCTGCACCTGGAAACAATCTTGCTCATAGCAATTTATCAGTAGCAACAGTTTTGTAGTAGGAATAGTAAAGTAGCAACAATAGTAAAGTAAAGAAAGCAGTGACAATTGCATGTGTGTTAAAGAAAATGTTAGCCACTGCACCAGTGTTAGCCTCTCCACTGTCAAAAGAGCCAATGTTGCCCTACATAGCCGCAACCAACCGAGTTGTAAGTGCAGTGATTGTGGTAGAGCATGACGAGGAGGGTAAGTGAGTGCAAAGGTGTAGCATCCCAATTGTCTAACAATTGTAATGCTACTTGGTCTAGTAATATAATGGCTACTTCAAATATATAATTGGTGCATCATAATTATATCATGCTCATGTCATCATGCCACTTTGCATTTGAGCATCATATAAAACCCTTTTTGTTTTGGTCCTTATCTCATATGCATTGTAAATTGTATTTGCTTCTTGATATTGTATTTGGTTCTTGATATATTGTTTAATGCCCAAGTTGAGTTGGGGGCATATCTTTTATTAACTCCACCACCTTTTCTTTCACCACCTTATAATTCCACCATCCAACTAAATATGAGCTTTGCACTTTATTTGAGTTTACCTCTAGCTCATGTGGGTTGGGATGGATCCAATTCTATTTTTCCACATGCTCTCATCTTAGCATCATGTTGTTTTCACATCAGTGATATATGAGAGCCACATGGCCACCTTTGCATGCCTTGTGAGTGGAACCCTTCTTCCTAGCTTCCACATGGATTATCATGGATTTATGCTCATGTTGGGGTATTATTGGGACTACTAAACATCTAGTGGAATAAACACACTAGCAAGTACCAATTATAATCAAATGTGAGCATCTCCATCAAATTCATCTGAAACTTTCACTTGTTTCTGTTGCTTGGCCTTACTCCACATTTTTGGGTAATGCATAGTAATAATGCCTTGTTAATAATATTGTTTTCACAAGGATAATCATGGCATTAATTATTTATGCATGGGCCATGCAAGTACCACCTTTTGCTTGTCCTTTGGGTTTTATTTGAATTTTGAGTGGATCTTTTCTCCCATCTCTCTCTACCTCTCTTCATGATTGTTTTGTTTGGGACATGCTAAAAACTACATCTATCCCCATCCATACCCTCATCCACCTATTCTTGTTGATCTAGCTTGGTGCAAGCAAGTAGCTAAACCCTAATCATCCCACTCATCTCTCTCTTACCCTCTAGCTAAGCTCCTCCCTATCATCTACTCCATCATCACCATACCCCCCTCTCTCTCTAACCCCTCTTTCTTCTAACCCCAAACCCTAAGTCCACCTTCCCCTCTCTCGGACTCCCTCTTTTCTCTACCAGCTGGCCCCACCTGGCCCCTCTCTCCCTGGCCCCACCTAGCTACCCCAACCCTAATGCCAACCCTAGCCCGAGGCTACCACCACCCAACCCGAGCCTACCCTCTCCCTCTCCCTCTCTCTTCTCTCCCTGCCTGCCCTGCCCCACCACCCGAGCCTCCCCCTACCTCCTTGGCCGCACCCTGCCGGCCCCACCTGCCAGCTGCCCCTGCCCTGCCCCTGCCGACCGAGCACGTGAGGAGAGGAGGAGAAAAGGTGGCCGAGCCACCTTTTCCATCTACCCCTCTCCACGGCGCCTCCCTCTCCCCTCTGCCTTATCTCCTTCCACACGGCTCTCCTCTCTGCCTCGCCAGATCCAGCCCCAGCGCCCTGGCTCTCCCCTCCTTCCTCTCCACCACCGTCTTCATCATCGCCGGCCACCGTCGGTTACACCGGCACTTCTCTGATCCAGCCCGTTCGCGCGACGTGGAGGTGGTCGAGGAGTACGAGGAGGCTTCTCTGCGTCGACCAGTACCTGTCGCGGAGGAGGAGAAGGACCAGCAAAAGGAGTACGCCGACGAGCCGACGCCAAACCCTAGATCGCCCGGCCTCTGCCTCGACGTCGATCCCCTGCCTCCCAGCCCGATCCACCTACACCGACGCCCTCCCGGTGAGCTCCTCTCTCTCCTGGACATGGTCCGCCTCTCTGTAACCCCCTAGCCTCGCTGGACTTTGTGTCGAACGGCCTCCGCGCGTCGGAGTGCACCGGCGTCTGCATGCTAGCGCTCTGCGTAGAACCCTATCTAGGCCTCGCCCGCTGCCCTGACGTCTACCCCGCCCTACCGCAGCGGCTCCGCTCCTCCGCGCGCACGCCAGGTCGCGGGTTCGAGTACCTGCGCCGCACCCTGCCGCGATCGGCATCGATCTGTCGACAGACGTTTTCAGAGAAGAAGCACAGTGTGAGCGCTTGTTTTGCAGAAAACCCCCTGCACCTTTTAACTCCTAGAACCCGCGCTCCTTTTGGCCCACCAGTCAGCCGCCCTGCCCCTTTTGCATAGAGCCCCCCGCAGTTTTAAGCGCTTAACCCGCGCTCCCGAGCTCTCCCACGTGGCACGCCATTGGCGCAGCGTGGCCCGAGGACGCCTAGACCCCACCTGTCAGTCGCTGGGACTACACTAGCTCGCGGTGACAGAATCTTTTCTGTAGCGTGTCCCAGCAGAGACCCCACTGGTCAGCGTCTGTGGCTAGGTCCTGTGCGTGTAACAAAAGGATTTCTGAAATCTGTTTTAAATTCAAATCTTTTTAAATTTAATTCAAATTCAAATTTATTTCTGTTTTTAAATAACTTTTAAAATATAAATCCAAATAATACAAATAATATATGTTTTCCAATCAGAAAAATGTGAGGAGTTCAATTATGCCATCCAAAATATATTTTGTACACTTTATTTTCCAAGTTAATTAAAATTACATTAAATTGCCCTTTTTCTTAATAAATTAATAACTTTTGTTTTATAACTCCAAATTTAACAAATGATATGTCTAAAATGATTAGCTCGACGAGACCTTTCTGTTTATGCGTTCCATGTTTTGATTTAAAGCATGCATCATATAAATATATTGTGAACAGCAACTAATATGAGGATAAAATGTGGTTAAAACCCAATAAAAATGGTTTATTCTTGTATTCCACACCTCACCCATGCCATGCTACTTTATTGCCATGCAAATTGTGCATCATTCATCATGGCATGATTGTTTGCTTGTCGCATTTAATTCATATGCTTCCCACATTTATTTATTTTGGCCATGTTTGTTTGGTTCTTCTTGAATAGACGCTAGGTGGATATATCAAGATACCCAGGAGCACTACCCAGATCCTTCTCTCGCTTCAACTGAGCTGCCAGGCAAGCACTACCACATGCTTGCATACATATAGTACCTATTGCCTCTATCTTATTCTTGCATCATTGAGTCACGATTGCATTAAACTGAATCCCAAGTATTGCATAGCCTTTACATTTAAACCCCACCGAAGCTTGTTCCTCCATCCCATGAGCCATTACTATAGGAGTTGTTTGAGCCATGCGAGTCGTAGAACAGCATGTGTAGGGTATGTGAGTGTCTGATGGATAACGAGGTACCTATACAACTTAATCTGAGTAGTAATGGGATAACTAATGAAAGTGGCATCGGTGAGCAACATCTGTTATTTGGTTTCTATGCTCACTTGTGTCCCGTAGGACCCCGAGTACTTGATTCCTGTTCCTTGAATATTCGCGCTATCCACATCCGGGAGGCTTATGAACCCCCCTGAGCTAGAGCTTGATTCATTCTTATTTCTTGGGGCCACAAACTAGTTTGAGGTTTTATTTACTATCCTGTACTTATGCCATGCTTTACTGCTTTAGTTAAATTGTGCTAGGTTAATCGCATCGCTTAGGAAAGCGGAGTGTTTTCGCGGTGTCGACAAGCCCAGTCACATTTTCGGGTTCCCAGTCGTTCACAGCCATTGACGCAAACCTTGAGGCCGTCTCGGAGTCAGCTAACTTCATTGCGGGTAGCTCAATGGGGTGGCCCCCTGAAATATTTCTGAATCCTGTAATTGCTTTGTCGTGACTGCCTCGTTGGGTTTTGATTTGGTTTTTCCGAGGCATATCGAGTGTGTGTTGCTATTTGTGCACCCCTGCAGGGTAAAACTTTCTGAAAGCCGTGTCCGCGGTTATGGACGACTTGGAGCACAGTTTCTCGATCATAGACAAGCATAACTAAAGTACCGCTTTTAATTTGACTAGACTAGGTACCTGACTAGTAAATAGTGCAACACTCACGGAATGGATAATAAAACTGCCAACAGATGGGGGTTGTTCGTCCGCTTCCTCGTCGGTAAGCGAGGAGGAGGATGGATCTGTTAAGATTACCGTTATAACTGTTATAACTATTGTTATTCATTCACGGACATCCGCCTATCTCTGGTTAGGCGGATGGTTAGCGAGTATCTATAGAATTGCTAGGGTTTATCTTTTGCTGCTATTGCGTCACCCCAGGTTGTGTCCCCTTTAGAGGCATAAAGACTTGCTGAGTACCCCTAGGGTCTCACACGATAAATTATTGGTTCAGATGAACAGGTACACTCGCAAGATGGATACTGGGTGGAAGATACGGATGATGTGGGCAACGATCATTCGGTGTAGAGATTCCGGGAATGGGGATCCGTGAGATCTGTGGGCTGGATGTGCTTATTTATGGGGCATCTTATGCCGATTTGCTTCTTATCCGTACTCGGATTTTGTCTTCCGCTTCCGCTTGATACTCTGATGTTTGATGTATGAGGAGATACCCTAAACTATTATATCTATCTAGGATATTTGGATCTTGTCGTATATGCTATATATTTCCTTTCTTTTTAGATGGAATGGCTCGATGTACTCTTGTATGGTGGCTTGCATACATACTCATTTGTGTATGTAGTTGATCCCTTCATTGCCGATTACGCCGCCCGTTCTTGTCCCGATGTTTGGAAATGGTTGGGACGGCCGAAAGGTCTACCTGTGAGTGGCATTTGGGCCCCACCGTACTATTTCAACCATTTCTGCTCATCTAGGCTTGTAACTAGGAGCGTAATTCACCGAGGTAGTTACAATTGGTATCAGAGCCATCCCGACCTTCAGGGTCTCAGCCAAATGGTTGTTGTCTGTCTAGCAAATATTTTGGGTAGTTATGTATACTAGGGAAAAACAAAACGCGAGAGTAGGACTGCTTCCACTTTTCTTCTTACCCACCCACCCACCCTTTTCTGGTAAGGAAGTGTAATGTTTTCAATCCTCTTCTTAAAATTCAAACTAGGATTCATGTGTTCTGGGTTTCCGTAGTACCATAGGTTGTGTGCGTGTGTGTGTGTGTGTGTGTAATCCCTTGTCTATCTGTTGCATCCAAGTTGTTATCTCCATCTGCCTTTGGTTATCAACTGTTGGTACATTCCATACCGACAGGCTTTTGCAAACCGACGCGATCTATCTGATTCGTTGTATACCGATGCGATCTGTCTTACTCTTTGTTAACCGACGTTATCTTCTTTAGGGTGTTCGTTTCCGTAGTTGCTAATCTTTAGGTTATCGTGAGAAGAAGGTGTTGGGATATGTGTTTTACTTATTCATATGCGGAGTAATGATTTGAGTGCGGGATGGAGTCGCGACCATACCACTACTCGTATCATTCGCTCTTGTATATTGAGTTGGTAGAGTCACTAATCTTGATTCGTTAAGTGGTTTTGCGCATCTATTGGTATTTTAATGCCGAAATTTGTGGAAATTTTTTCTTTGATATATTTGTGTACCACACTCCTTTTCAGTCGTGTGCGATATGCTTAATATCTTCTAGGTGCTTTGAACTTCGTTGATATTTTAATATCATCTTAGTAAATTGTATCCTTTAATCTTGATTAATTCCATTTTGGTACTATTTTGGATTATTATTATTCTCCATCATAGTACTGACTTGTGTGTTATATCAATCACAGGATGGCACCACCACGCCGTTCTGAGGAGGACATACAACCTGAACTGGGGGCAGCGTTGTCAAGCATCGCCAATGCCTTGGCAGCAATGCAGCAGAACCAGCAGCGTTTCGAGGAAAGTGTCAGGAGGAATGAGTTTGTTCCGCTACCTCCACCTCCCAAGCGAGGAGACATCAAGAGCTTCCTGAAGTTCAACCCTCGTCAGTTTGATGTTTCTGATCAACCACTTGATGCTGATGATTGGTTGCGTGAGATGTCAAGGTTGCTGATGACTGCTGATGTTCCTGAGCAAGAATGGGTAAAGTGTGCTACTCACCTTCTGAAGGGAGATGCAGCTCTCTGGTGGGAGAATTACCTGAAGGCAAACTGCACTGGTTTTCAGCCTACTTGGGGACAGTTCACTGGAGCTTTCAAGGAGCAGTATCTGTCAGAAATTGTCATGGAGAGGATGAAGGAAGTGTTTCTCAACCTCAAGCAGGGCAATGATAATGTCAATACCTACATCAGGAACTTCATGAACCTTTCTCGTTATGGTGGCGATGAGATCTCTGATGACAAGAAGAAGCAAAAGAGGTTCAGGCAAGGGCTCAATGCATCGATCAAGTATGCAATCACACATGCAAGGCCAGCGTCTTTTCTGGAACTTCAGCATACAGCTCTGCAGGAAGAGGCAAGTAGGCAAGTGTTTGAGGAGTCAAAGAAACACAACCGTGATGCAGCAAGCTCTTCAGCTATGTCAGCTCCTTCTAAGCCGTGGTTCGGGTTCCTAACACCCCACCGTCGCTCCCGGCTCCACCAAGACCTTCAAGCTATGCGGCAAGGCCACCAAACTCCCTCACTGCTGCTCCCAGGGGCTACAACCACCACTACCCTGGAGCGCCTGGCGGAGTCCCTGGCTATGTTGCTCCACGTCCACCTGGTGCTTGCTACACGTGTGGAGACTCTGGGCATCAAAGCTGGAACTGTCTAATGAAGAACAAGGCTCTTCCTCCACCACCTCCAAGATCTGCGGCAAGCTCTCCTTTGGTTCGTGCACCACCACCTCGGGCTCTCAACCTCAACACCAAGCCCGGGTCTGCTATTGCTCGTGCCAACTGTGTCAACGCCGCTCAAGCTGAGCATGCACCTGGAGTTGTGATGGGTATGCTATCCGTTAACTCAGTCCCTGCATGAGTTTTGTTTGATTCTGGTGCATCGCATTCTTTTGTGTCTCACAAGTTTGCAAATGAGAATGAGTTAGCTATGGATCCTCTCCTCAAGCGGTTAATGGTCCTTTCTCCTGGAGCAACAATGGCAGCTTCTAAAGTCAGCCATGGCAATCAAATTGAGATTGGTGGCTCTTCGTTCTCGGCTTCCTTAATCATTCTGGGCAATTCTGACATTGATGTCATCTTGGGCATGGATTGGTTGACAGCAAATGCAGCTGTGATTGATTGTGCTGAACGCTCGGTTTCTCTGAAGATTCCTGAAGGCCATATAGTCTATTCTCCAAGTCGACTCGCTATCCAGCTTTTCTCTTTGGCGGCTCTGAATGTTGATGCTATGGAAGCTATTCAGAGTGTTCCGCTGGTCTGTGAGTTCCCAGATGTCTTTCCTGAAGAGTTGCCAGGTATGCCTCCGGATCGTGAGGTTGAGTTTGTTATTGAGCTTGAACCTGGTACCGCTCCTATCTCCAAGCGGCCTTATAAAATGGGTCCTGCTGAGTTGGCTGAACTCAAACGACAGCTTGATGAACAAGAGAAGTTGGGTTTCATTCAGCATAGTACTTCTTCTTGGGGTAGCCCTACCCTCTTTGTGAAGAAGCGAGACCGTGATAGACTTTGTGTTGACTATCGGGCTCTCAATGCTAAAACCATCAAGAATAAATATCCCCTTCCGCGGATTAATGATCTCTTTGATCAGCTAGCTGGAGCTGTGGTATTCTCTAAGCTTGACTTGAGAAGTGGTTATCACCAAATCAAGATTCGCAAGGAAGATGTTCCTAAAACAGCTTTCACCACCCGTTATGGCCTGTATGAGTACACGGTCATGTCTTTCGGTCTCACCAACGCACCTGCCACCTTATCGAGGCTCATGAACTCGGTTTTCATGGAGTATCTTGATAAGTTCGTTGTGGTCTATCTGGATGACATCCTAGTCTATTCTAAGTCACAGGAAGAGCATGAAGAACACCTTCGGTGTGTCCTAAACAAGCTTCGAGAGAACCGCTTGTATGCAAAGTTCTCCAAGTGTGAGTTTTGGCTGCCTCAAGTAACCTATCTTGGTCACGTCATCTCTGCCAAGGGCATTGCAGTCAATCCGGAAACTGTGAAGACAATTATTGAATGGCTTCCTCCTGTTAATGTCAAAGAAGTGCGGAGTTTCCTTGGTTTGGCTAGTTATTGCCGTCGCTTCGTTCAGAACTTTTCAAAGATAGCGAAGCCTCTTACCGATCTCCTCAAGAAAGGCAAGAAATACCTTTGGACTCCTGCATGTCAAGCAAGCTTTGAGACACTCAAAGAGAAGCTCACTTCCACACCAGTCTTGGTTCCTCCGGATACATCCAAGCCGTTCCAGATTTTCTGTGACGCCTCTTTGCATGGATTGGGTGCGGTCCTTATGCAAGAAAAACAAGTTGTTGCTTATGCCTCACGTCAGTTGAAGACGCATGAGATCAACTATCCTACACATGACCTCGAGATCGCGGCAGTTGTCTTTGCTTTGAAAGTATGGAGGCACTACTTGCTTGGTAACCGTTGTGAGACTTTTCTGATCACAAGAGTCTGAAGTATATCTTTACTCAGCCTGATCTCAACCTTCGGCAGAGGAGATGGATTGAAGCAATAAATGATTTTGATTTGACCATCAACTACACGCCGGGCAAAGCTAATGTCATGGCCGATGCTCTCAGCCGCAAAGCTTATGTCAACAACCTCATGATGGAAGAACAACAACCTCTCTTGTGCGAGGAATTCCGTCAGCTCAACCTTGAAATTGTGGAACAAGGGTATCTTCTGAACCTTCTAGCAACCCCTCTCTTGGAAGAAAAGGTTCGCTCTTCTCAGCTTGGGGATTCGCACACCAAAAAGATCATCTCTAGGCTTCAGCTTCCGAAGTATGAGTCCTTCCACGTCGATGATCAAGGCACGCTTTTCTTTGAACACCGGATGTTTGTTCTGAACTACCCGGGTTTGAGAGAGCAAGTTCTCAAGGAGGCGCACGATTCTGTTCTTTCTATCCACCCTGGCAGCACAAAGATGTACATGGACTTGAAAACACAATATTGGTGGCCTGGTTTGAAAAGGTATTGTGCCAAGTATGTCTCGGAGTGTGATGTCTGCCGCAGAGTGAAAGCTGTCCATCAGAAACCTTCCGGTCTTCTACAGCCATTGAAACCCCCGGAATGGAAATGGGAGAAAGTAGAGATGGACTTCATCACTGGTTTTCCGAGGTCGCAGAAGGGCAACAATGCAATCTTTTTTGTCATTGACAGGCTATCTAAAGTGGCTCACTTCTTCCCCGTGAAGGAAACCATTTCTGCAATTCAGCTGGCTGAGCTCTATATCAACAGAATTGTCTCTCTGTATGGGGTTCCGCTTGAGATCAGTTCAGACCGTGGAAGCATCTTCACTTCCAAGTTCTGGGAGAGTTTTCAAAATGCCTTGGGAACAAAGTTGAACTTCAGCACAGCTTACCACCCTCAGTCGCAAGGACAAGTTGAAAGGATCAATCAGATTCTGGAGGATATGCTTCGTGCTTGCGTCATCTCTTTTGTCATGAAGTGGGAAGAATGTCTTCCTTATGCTGAGTTCTCTTACAACAACAGCTTCCAGAAAAGTCTAAAGATGGCACCATTTGAGGCTCTTTATGGTCGCAAATGCAGAACTCCCATTGGTTGGTCGGGTGCAGGTGAAAGGATCTTGTTTGGCCCTGACATTGTGACTCAAGCGGAGGAGAAAGTTCACATCATTCTTGAAAATCTGAGGATTGCTCAAAGTCGCCAGAAGAGCAATTATGACAGGAAGCACACGGACATGGAGTATGTCCCTGGTGATCTCGTTTACCTTCGTGTCACTCCCATGAGAGGCACGCACCGTTTTGGTATCAAAGGAAAGCTGGCTCCTAGATACATCGGTCCTTTCAAAATTCGTGGAAGAAGAGGAGAAGTTGCTTATGCTCTTGAGCTCCCGGAAAAACTCAAAGTCCATGATGTTTTCCACATCTCTCAGCTCAAGAAGTGCTTCAAGGATCCCGGCAGAACCGTGGACCATGAGCTTATCAATCTCCAAGAAGACCTGTCTTATCAAGAACACCCCACAAAAATCCTTGAAGTCGCAGAAAGAAGGACTCGCAACAAGTCCATCAAGTTCTGCAAGGTGCAGTGGTCGCACCATTCTGTTGATGAAGCCACTTGGGAACGTGAAGATGAGCTCCGTGCCAAGTATCCTACCCTGTTTGAGTCTTCTTCTTCATCCTAGAATCTCGGGGCGAGATTCCTGTTTAGTGGGGGAGAGTTGTAGCATCCCAATCGTCTAACAATTGTAATGCTACTTGGTCTAGTAATATAATGGCTACTTCAAATATATAATTGGTGCATCATAATTATATCATGCTCATGTCATCATGCCACCTTGCATTTGAGCATCATATAAAACCCTTTTTGTTTTGGTTCTTATCTCATATGCATTGTAAATTGTATTTGCCTCTTGATATTGTATTTGGTTCTTGATATATTGTTTAATGCCCAAGTTGAGTTGGGGGCATATCTTTTATTAACTCCACCACCTTTTCTTTCACCACCTTATAATTCCACCATCCAACTAAATATGAGCTTTGCACTTTATTTGAGTTTACCTCTAGCTCATGTGGGTTGGGATGGATCCAATTCTATTTTTCCACATGCTCTCATCTTAGCATCATGTTGTTTTCACATCATTGATATATGAGAGCCACATGGCCACCTTTGCATGCCTTGTGAGTGGAACCCTTCTTCCTAGCTTCCACATGGATTATCATGGATTTATGCTCATGTTGGGGTATTATTGGGACTACTAAACATCTAGTGGAATAAACACACTAGCAAGTACCAATTATAATCAAATGTGAGCATCTCCATCAAATTCATCTGAAACTTTCACTTGTTTCTGTTGCTTGGCCTTACTCCACATTTTTGGGTAATGCATAGTAATAATGCCTTGTTAATAATATTGTTTTCACAAGGATAATCATGGCATTAATTATTTATGCATGGGCCATGCAAGTACCACCTTTTGCTTGTCCTTTGGGTTTTATTTGAATTTTGAGTGGATCTTTTCTCCCATCTCTCTCTACCTCTCTTCATGATTGTTTTGTTTGGGACATGCTAAAAACTACATCTATCCCCATCCATACCCTCATCCACCTATTCTTGTTGATCTAGCTTGGTGCAAGCAAGTAGCTAAACCCTAATCATCCCACTCATCTCTCTCTTACCCTCTAGCTAAGCTCCTCCCTATCATCTACTCCATCATCACCATACCCCCCTCTCTCTCTAACCCCTCTTTCTTCTAACCCCAAACCCTAAGTCCACCTTCACCTCTCTCGGACTCCCTCTTTTCTCTACCGGTGGCCCCACTGCCCTCTCTCCCTGGCCCCACCTAGCTACCCCAACCCTAATGCCAACCCTAGCCCGAGGCTACCACCACCCAACCCGAGCCGACCCTCTCCCTCTCCCTCTCTCTTCTCTCCCTGCCTGCCCTGCCCCACCCCCCGAGCCACCCCCACCTCCTTGGCCGCACCGCCTGGCCCCACCGCCGCTTATCCCGCCTGCCGACCGAGCACGTGAGGAGAGGAGGAGAAAAGGTGCCTGAGCCACCTTTTCCATCTACCCCTCTCCATGGCGCCTCCCTCTCCCCTCTGCCTTATCTCCTTCCACACGGCTCTCCTCTTTGCCTCGCCAGATCCAGCCCCAGCGTCCTGGCTCTCCCCTCCTTCCTCTCCACCACCGTCTTCATCATCGCCGGCCACCGTCGGTTACACCGGCGTTCTCGATCCAGCCGTTGGCACACGTGGAGGTGGTCGAGGAGTACGAGGAGGCTTCTCTGCGTCGACCAGTACCTATCGCGGAGGAGGAGAAGGACCAGCAAAAGGAGTACGCCGACGAGCCGACGCCAAACCCTAGATCGCCCGGCCTCTGCCTCGACGTCGATCCCCTGCCTCCCAGCCCGATCCACCTACACCGACGCCCTCCCGGTGAGCTCCTCTCTCTCCTGGACATGGTCCGCCTCTCTGTAACCCCCTAGCCTCGCCGTACTTTGCGTCGAACGGCCTCCGCGCGTCGGAGTGCACCGGCGTCTGCACGCTAGCGCTCTGCGTAGAACCCTATCTAGGCCTCGCCCGCTGCCCTGACCTCTACCCCGCCCTACCGCAGCGGCTCCGCTCCTCCGCGCGCACGCCAGGTCGCGGGTTCGAGTACCTGCGCCGCACCCTGCCGCGATCGGCATCGATCTGTCGACAGACGTTTTCAGAGAAGAAGCACAGTGCGAGCGCTCGTTTTGCAGAAAACCCCCTGCACCTTTTAACTCCTGGAACCCGCGCTCCTTTTGGCCCACCAGTCAGCCGCCCTGCCCCTTTTGCATAGAGCCCCCCGCAGTTTTAAGCGCTTAACCCGCGCTCCCGAGCTCTCCCACGTGGCACGCCCCCGCTGGCGCGCCCGCGTGTGGCCCCGAGGACGCCCAGGCCCCACCTGTCATTCGCTGGGACTACACTAGCTCGCGGTGACAGAATCTTTTTCTGCGCGCGCGTGTCCCAGTCAGCAGAGACCCCACTGGTCAGCGTCTGTGGCTAGGTCCTGTGCGTGTAACAAAAGGATTTCTGAAATCTGTTTTAAATTCAAATCTTTTTAAATTTAATTCAAATTCAAATTTATTTCTGTTTTTAAATAACTTTTAAAATATAAATCCAAATAATACAAATAATATATGTTTTCCAATCAGAAAAATGTGAGGAGTTCAATTATGCCATCCAAAATATATTTTGTACACTTTATTTTCCAAGTTAATTAAAATTACATTAAATTGCCCTTTTTCTTAATAAATTAATAACTTTTGTTTTATAACTCCAAATTTAACAAATGATATGTCTAAAATGATTAGCTCGACGAGACCTTTCTGTTTATGCGTTCCATGTTTTGATTTAAAGCATGCATCATATAAATATAATGTGAACAGCAACTAATATGAGGATAAAATGTGGTTAAAACCCAATAAAAATGGTTTATTCTTGTATTCCACACCTCACCCATGCCATGCTACTTTATTGCCATGCAAATTGTGCATCATTCATCATGGCATGATTGTTTGCTTGTCGCATTTAATTCATATGCTTGCGCACTTTATTTATGTTGGCCCTTGTTTGTTTGGTTCTTCTTCTATAGACTGAAAGCAGGGGATATATCAAGATACCCAGGAGCACTACCCAGATCCTTCTCTCGCTTCAACTGAGCTGCCAGGCAAGCACTACCACATGCTTGCATACATATAGTACCTATTACCTCTATATTATTCTTGCATCATTGAGTCACGATTGCATTAAACTGAATCCCAAGTATTGCATAGCCTTTACTTTTAAACCCCATCAAAGCTTGTTCCTCCATCCCATGAGCCATTACTACAGGAGTTGTTTGAGCCATGCGAGTCGTAGAACAGCATGTGTAGGGTATGTGAGTGTCTGATGGATAACGAGGTACCTATACAACTTAATCTGAGTAGTAATGGGATAACTAATGAAAGTGGCATCGGTGAGCAACATCTGTTATTTGGTTTCTATGCTCACTTGTGTCCGTGGGACCCCGAGTACTTGATTCCTGTTTGAATATTCGCTATCCACATCCGGGAGGCTTATGAACCCCCGAGCTAGAGCTTGATTCATTCTTATTTCTTGGGGCCACAAACTAGTTTGAGGTTTTATTTACTATCCTGTTTTATGCCATGCTTTATCGCTTTATTTAAATTGTGCGAGGTACGCTGCATTGTCTTGCTTAGGAAAGAGGAGTGTTTTCGCGGTGTCGACAAGCCCACCACATTTTCGGGTTCCCGATCGTTCACAGCCATTGACGCAAACCTTGAGGCTGTCTCGAGTCATTAACTTCATTGCGGGTAGCTCAATGGGGTGGCCCCCTGAAATATTTCTGAATCCTGTAATTGCTTTGTCGTGACTGCCTCGTTGGGTTTTGATTTGGTTTTTCCGAGGCATATCGAGTGTGTGTTGCTATTTGTGCACCCCTGCGGTAAAACTTTCAAAGCCGTGTCATGGTTATGGACGACTTGGAGCACGCTTTCTCGATCATAGACAACCAAAACTAAAGTAACCCTTTTAATCTGACTAGACTAGTAACCTGACAAGAAAATAGTGCAACACTCACGGAATGGATAATAAAACTGCCAACGGATGGGGGTTGTTCGTCCGCTTCCTCGTCGGTAAGCGAGGAGGAGGATGGATCTGTTAAGATTACCGTTATAATTGTTATAACTGTTGTTATTCATTCATGGACATCCGTCTATCTCTGGTTAGGCGGATGGTTAGCGAGTATCTATAGAATTGCTAGGGTTTATCTTTTGCTGCTATTGCGTCACCCCAGGTTGTGTCCCCTTTAGAGGCATAAAGACTTGCTGAGTACCCCTAGGGTCTCACACGATAAATTATTGGAGATGAATGGTACACTCGCAAGATGGATACTGGGTGGAAGAGACGGACGATGTGGGCAACGATCATTCGGTGTAGAGATTCCGGGAACGGGGATCCGTGAGATCTGTGGGCGGGATGTGCTTATTTATGGGGCATCTTATGCCGATTTGCTTCTTATCCGTACTCGGATTTTGTCTTCCGCTTCCGCTTGATACTCTGATGTTTGATGTATGAGGAGATACCCTAAACTATTATATCTATCTAGGATATTTGGATCTTGCCGTATGGCGTTGCTATATTTCCTTTCTTTTTAGATGGAATGGCTCTGATGTACTCTTGTATGGTGGCTTGCATACATACTCATTTGTGTATGTAGTTGATCCCTTCGCCTGCCGACACGCCGCCTGCTTCTTGTCCCGATGTTTGGAAATGGTTGGGACGGCCGAAAGGTCTACCTGTGAGTGGCATTTGGGCCCCACCATACTATTTCAACCATTTCTGCTCATCCAGGCTTGTAACTAGGAGCGTAATTCACCGAGGTAGTTACAAAAGGCCGGTCTATTACCTGAGCGAGGTATTATCAGCATCAAAGCAAAATTATCCTCACTATCAGAAAATGGCATATGGTGTGTATATGGCGGCTAAGAAGCTAAAGCATTATTTTGAAGAGCACCCCATCAAAGTGATATGTGAAGCCCCCATATCTGAGATAATGAGCAACAAGGACGCAAGCGGCCAGAGCGCAAAATGGGCAATCGAGCTAGCCCCTTATGCTCCACGATACGACAGGACAGATGCGATCAAGTCTCAGGTTGTGGCCGACTTTTTCGTGGATTGGGCTGAAATGCAATATGAGCCACCGTTGCCAGATCCGAACTACTGGAGAATGCATTTTGACGGATAAAAAACGAAAACTGGGATAGGCGTTGGAGTTGTTCTCACCTCACCCAAGAAAGACCAGCTGAAGTATGTGTTGCAGATCCATTTCGTAGCATCAAACAACGTCGCAGAGTATGAAGCACTTGTGCATGGCCTCAAAGTAGCAAAACAAATTGGAATACGTCGGATCCAGTGCTTTGGTGACTCGGATCTGGTGGTTCAGCAAGCCTCAGGGCAATGGGATGCTTTGGATGCAAACATGGCATTGTACAGATTTCATGTGCAGAAGATATCAGGATACTTCGAGGGATGCAAGTTTCACCATGTACCTCGGCTAGAAAACGAGGCTGCCGACGTAGTGTCAAAACTCCGATCAACCCGACAAGCGATTCCACTGGGTGTAGCACTAGAGCACCTCAGAAAGCCATCTATCAGGCCATCCCCAGAATCCGAGTCAATCTATATCCCAGTGTATCTGAAGTCGGAAGCTGCGCCCATGGACATTGATGTGGGAAGTGGTTCAGGAAACCCGGGGACTGCTTCGCAGAACCCGGGGACTATGCAGTGTGATCTGGCTGAGGTTATGTCGGTGGATCAAATGGAAATTGACAAGGATGTGTTTCCGGTGTGAGCTATACCAGCTTGGGAACTGCCCATATTCCAGTTCCTGAAGGATGGAACTTTGCCCAATGGAGAAGTGTTTTCAAGGCAAATTCAGAGGAGGGCAAAGGCATACACGATTATCAATGCCGAGCTATACAAGAGGAGTGTCACGAATGTCCTGCAATGGTGTGTTGACCCAGAAGAAGGGCTCGACATCCTCTGAGATATACATCAAGGGGAATGTGGGCATCACGCCTCATCCAGAGCCTTAGTAGCAAAAGCTTTCCGGGATGGGTTTTACTGGCCAAGTGCCTTGGAGCAAGCAGAGGATCTAGTAAGAAAATGCAATGGTTGTCAGAGGTACGCTACCAAGACACACGTGCCAATGTCGGAGCTCAAGACCATACCAGTTACCTGGCCATTTGATGTATGGTGTTTGGATATGGTTGGTCCATTTAAGCCGGAGAGAGGAAATATGACCCATATCTTGGTTATGGTTAACAAGTTTACAAAATGGATCGAAGTAAAGCCGATAAGAAAATGTGATGGAGCTACAGCCGTGACATTCCTCAAAGATATCATCCTGAGATATGGCTACCCTCACAGTATCATAACAGATAACGGCACCAATTTCGCTGAAGGAGCATTTGCGTGATTCTGCTAGGATAAAAAGATCCGGCTGGACGTTGCTTCAGTAACCCACCCCGCATCAAACGGACAAGTGGAAAGATCCAACTGATTAGTTTTATTCGGGATAAAACCCCGGCTCATTGAGCCGCTGCAAAGTTCAGCAGGGTGCTGGATAGAAGAACTACCAGCGGTATTGTGGAGTTTAAGAACAACTCCAAATCGATCAACAGGCTATACGCCATTCTTCCTAGTATATGGGGAAGAAGCTATATTACCAGCCAACATAGAGCATGATTCGCCTAGAGTCACCCAATACACAGAAGCCGAAGTGTGAGAAGCCCGGCAAAATGATGTTGATCTGCTAGAAGAAGCGAGAGAATTGGCATTGTCCAGATCCGCCATAATTCAGCAAAATCTCCGACGCTATCATAGCCGGAAAGTAAACCCCCGAGTCTTCTGGGAAGGTGATCTGGTACTTCGGCTGGTACAACGTACTGCTGGCATGAATAAGTTATCCCCCCATGGGAAGGGCCATTCATCGCAAGCAACACATTGCACAATGACTCTTATTATCTCATTGATGCACAACCACAGGAGAAGAACAAGGCGGAGAGGTCTAGCGAGGAATCTAAGCGTCCATGGAATGTAGCCCTACTTCGTACATTCTACACTTAACAAAGAAGTGTGTGTATCCGAGTCTCTAATATGTTGGTATGTATGCCAGCAATGAGTTTATCAATGAAATCTTGGCACCTCGAGCAGTAACTCGGGGACTGCCTTAGAAATATTTGTTGTCTTCTGTATTTGTTGTTTATTTTTATGTCGGCTGGCTTAAGTTGCTTCTACCTAAGCCGGATTAGTAGTGTGTGAGCACAAAAATCTCAACTCTTCGACTTGCTGCTGTCCAACAAGAATTGGCTTCATGGCAAGCAAGAGAACAAGTTTGGAATTGCGAAGCACACGAAAAACGACTAAGGAAAAGAACGTAATCGAGCCGACATTCTTTGTTCGAACTAACTCTATGCTTACTTAATCTTTACTATGCTAGATTATTTTGAGCTAATCCTAAAGTTTCCAAGTATTATTAAGTTAATTTTTGAAACTCGGACTCGTAAGTCACAAAACCAAATCAAGGTATACGCGAGCCGAGCCATGAAATTGAAGAAACAAGAAAATGAAACTTGGGGACTATGCCCAAATTAATCCGGTGTGAACAACTTAGTAGCAAAACATAATCAATATGCTTAATACATCTGCACCCGGCATATCGGGGATCTGATAAATTTCAAAGTGTTTTTTGGTGCTCAAGGAGCAGTAGCAGGAGGGGGTAACTCGGCGCCAGCAGGTGGAACTCCGGCTTCAGCCTCATCGTCATCTTCATTCTCTTCGAGATCTGAGGCTTCGTCCTCTTCCGCGTCATCCAAACCATCTTCGACGTATTCGTCGTCAACTTCGCCGAGGAAGCTTGGTCCTTCGTTCCATTGATGGACAGGGGCAAACTGGATAAGGTTGTGGGCACAAGCCTTGCGCCGGGCAACCCAATCCGGATCATTTGACCACTTGGAGCCGGTGCGCAAGCGCTCAAGAATATTCAGATCTAATTTTTCATCCCACGTGAGCACGAACTGGAGGACAGTATCAGCTCCAGCACGAGCGGCGGATTCCCTCTAGAGGTCAAGCTGGGTCTCGCAATCCATCAGCTTGTTGATCAAAGCAGTGGATCCCTCCGGAACATCCTCATCAGGCCAAAGGGCACAGAAGATCCAGAAGGCTACATCCAAGAGACCCGAACCATAGTTCTTCACAATTTCAATCCGGGCGGATAGGTTGACTAGCGGATCCTCCATGTCATAAGGAATGGGTTCAGAGCCAGGATCAGTTGGGGTACCCCTCTACCGGTGGAACTTGGCAACAGCAGTAGCCGCAATGGCATCGCCCTCTAGGAATTTGTCTGAAAACAAAACAAGTGAAATAAGTAAAAGAGTTTAACCCGGAGAAATACATGTGGGCTGAAGGAAAGGAGTTTACGGGAGATATGACTATGGATCCGAGTCAGCTCGTTGGTGCAATCAGCACGCCTCTTCCGGAGCTTCTCAAGTTCAACATTAGCCGAGTCAAGCTTGACGTCGGCCTCCTTCAGCAACTCTTGATCCTTTGAAAGTTGAAGGCTAAGACGTTCTTGCTCTTCGATGAATTCTTTGCCAGCCTTGTCCATCTCAGTCTTGTGGAGCTCTTTAAGTTTTTTCATCTCAGCCTTGAGCTTGGCAACTTCATCATCCTTGGCTTGGAGTTTGGCAAGTTCGTCATCCTTCTTCTTGAGCTCGGCCTGATGTTGCCCTGCTTGTTCGAGAAAATGCAGCATCATATCAGGCATGGGCACACTATCTTCAAGGGATGCTGCAACGGTTTGTTGACCCGGCAGAGCCGAGGTATGAATATCTGCCAATCTCACGAGAAAGGAGAGAGAGCAGGGAAATTGAGTAACCAAAGCAAATTACCTTTTATCTCGGCCAAGTTCTTCCTCATAATTGTATTTTCGGCCTCCACTCTGGCTGTGCAATTCGAATGACAGATTAGTTCAGCGGCAAAAGACAAAGAAATATGGGGGTAGAGTCGAAGAGAAAACTTACCCTTTTTCTCGCATTCAGTAAGAAGAGCAGCATGTTTTGAGCGCAACACCTTGTGTGAGTCCAAGAGGCGCTGAAACTCAGCACTCCGACGATTGGTGGTGACCTGAAAAGAGCAAGGTTGGCTTAGCTATATGCATATTCGAAGTGTACAAAATCCGGGCCAAGTGGAACTTAACCCGGCTCTAGGTGTGTGCATATTCGAAATGTACAAAATCCGGGCCAAGTGGAACTTAACCCGGATCTAGGTGTGTGCATATTTGAAGTGTACAAAATCCGGGCCAAGTGGAACTTAACCCGGCTCTAGGTGTGTGCATATTCGAAATGTACAAAATCCGGGCCAAGTGGAACTTAACCCGGCTCTAGGTGTATGCATATTCGAAGTGTACAAAATCCGGGCCAAGTGGAACTTAACCCGGCTCTAGGTGTGTGCATATTCGAAGTGTACAAAATCCGGGCCAAGTGGAACTTAACCCGGCTCTAGGTGTGTGCATATTCCAAGTGTACAAAATCCGGGCCAAGTGGAACTTAACCCGGCTCTAGGTGTGTGTATATTCGAAGTGTACAAAATCCGGGCCAAGTGGAACTTAACCCGGCTCTAGGTGTGTCCATATTCGAAGTGTACAAAATCCGGGCCAAGTGGAACTTAACCCGGCTCTAGGTGTGTGCACATTCGAAGTGTACAAAATCCGGGCCAAGTGGAACTTAACCCGGCTCTAGGTGTATGCATATTCGAAGTGTACAAAATCCGAGCCAAGTGGAACTTAACTCGGCTCTAGGTGTGTGCATATTCTAAGCTACTAAGGAGCTACGCTAGTTCGCTAAGGAGCATCCGGTCGAGTAACAAGTTACTCCCCCGGAGGCTCGGGGACTAATGGATATGTCTCTAAGCAATTGTGCGTATTAAGTAAAAGACAAAGTACCATACCTCCATCATCCGGCCAACAATGTTGATAGCCTTGGATGCTGTGTTCATTTGTGCACTGAATTCGGCAGGCCCAAAATTCTTCGGGAGATCGTCGTTGGGATTGACAAACTCCGCTTTGTTCCAATTATTGACATATTTGATCAGAGCCGGAGGATAGCCCTCTCCACTAAGCATGTGGGCGTGACCAAGCCTTTGGCGTGGGCCTCCCTCCTTGCAACTTGGGCGGCAGTAGGGCTGGCATGCAGTGCAAGTTGCTTGCTGCTAGCTTACCCGGAGGAGGCATCTTTCTTCGGCAGCATGGACGCGAGCGTGTGCTGTCCAGCCTCGATGGATGTTGCCTTGGTGGCACCAAAACCTTTCTTAGCCTTGGGTTGTTGTTGGGAGGCTAAAGCTTGAGCTGCAGATTTGGACTTGGGTGTAGCCTTGGTGCTAGCGAGGTCTTCTCGCCGGGTCTTGGAAGACTCGGACGAGGCAGAAGGAGTTGTTGCTGGTGCTGCTGCTGTTGCTGCTGACGCTGGTGCTTGTGCTGGTGCTGGTGTTGGCGGTGGTGGTGGTGCTGCTGCTGGTACCTCGGAGGTGACAGGTTGCGGCTGAGCCGATGAAGAGCTGGGAGCATCCGCTACCTCGGTCGTGCCACTTCCCCCTGCTCCGATGTTGCCCTCCTATGGACGAGGTGGACTAAGGTCCGGTGTAGCCACCGAGCCTTCCTGAATTGGGCTTAGTGGGCGCGTGTCATCGTTGCGAGGGGGAGATGGGATACGGCGGAGGGGCGAAGCGATGCTGGAGCCGCTCTGGGGAACCTCCATAGCAGCCCTATCAAATTATACAACGAATAACAAATTATATAACAGAGAGAGGCGTGAATACAAAGAAACCTGAAGCGGAAAATGGTACAAGGAAAAAGAAACTCACTCATCGGAGGTCGGAGGCTCCTTGGGCTTCTGAGCTCTCCGAACTATGGCCTTCATCGGAGGTTTGCTGGCGACCTTGTCAGCGGACTTCTTCCGCCTTTTGGTTGTCTTGGGAGGCCCGGAAGAAGCAGCGGAAGTGGCAGCCCGCTTCTTAGACACGGCTGGGGCCGGCTCACTCGAAGAGAGAGGGGTATCTTCATGGATCTGCCCAGCCGGGTTAGCTGAAGCCGGAAACGCGTAAGAAATGGGTATCGGGTCAAATACCTCCACCACCTCAATGTCGGAATCATCCACACCATCAGGCCAATCCCTTAAGTAAAAGAAGTTACCAGAGGGTCGCTTAGTCACGTCCGGGGTAGGCAGGATCATTTCCTGATCCGGCTCCTCCTCGTCCGAGACAAGTCGATCCTTCCCCATTTGAGGGAAGGCTCGGTGCCATCTTCAAGGGTCTGTTGAAGAAACAACTAAAAGGAAAATGCAAAGGGATCAAATAAACAGCATGCTCTAACATAGGATACAACTCGGAGAAGGATTGGGTAATGAGATTTACCACAGGAGGAGGCTTATCCCGGCAGTAATGCTCCAACCCCCACTCCCAGTCAGCGCTAAAGTCCTTGTCGATCGTGAAGAGGGCCTTGACCCGGCGGAAGATCTCAGTGTTGTTCAACTCAAAAGAGGAGGTCCGGTTGGGGTCAAGTCGCCAGCTCATATGGCAAAGTTTATGTGTGCGCTTCTGTAGGGGGAATCCGGCTGCGGACGAATGTGATCATCACATCCTCGTTGTGCAGCCCCACATCCTTCAACTCCTGGAACCCCTTATTAACCTGATTCACCAAGGCAGTTGGTTTCTTGGGAACCCAGTCCCATAGAGCCGGATTAGGAGGACCCATCGCAAAGGGGCGCAGCCGGATCAGGTCCTCTTCCGTGCCATTCCTCACATAGAAGAAGGTCCAGGCCCAACCCTTGCAAGATTCAAGCCTCGTGACCCGGGGGAAGACAGATTGTTTCCGGGGTGAGATCGAGGCGGCACCAAATTGGGTGAGGTGCTTGTCCTCCGGGGCACGCTCCTTATCCGGAACCACGTTCCTCCGTAGACCGAAGAACCGGATCCAAAGCTCTTTGGTCAGCCACAATCCGAGGTATCCTTCTACGGCGGATGCGAATGAGGAGAGGATGTAATGGCGTTCGCCGAAAGATGATGAGGTTGGAGTTTTCAGATGTTGACAAAATCATGGAAGAAATCACTCACTGGTAGGCCGAAGCTACGCTGGAAGTGAGAGAGGAAGACGACGAACTCACCTGGATTAGGTGAGGGAGCGAGCTCCTCGGAGGCAAGGCGAGAAATCACACCTTCAGGAATGCGGTGGGTGCGGTAGAGCCAGTCAAGATCATCCTGGCACACCCAGGAACCGTCTCAGGCACCACGCTCCAAAGTTTCGCCCTCCTCCTCCATCTCTTCTTCCTCGACAACGGCGAGCTCCTCCTCACTCATCTCTAGGTCATTGTCCTCACCGGCCCATTCAGACGTGGGAGGCAGTGATCTAGACTATCGTGGCCTTGTGGAGATGAGACAGCGCAGTAGCGGCAGCAACGAAATGCGAAAGTGAGTTGCGGCGGCGGAGCTGCAGAGCAGATGCGGCGGCCGTGCTGTCGCAAGGAATAAGAAGAAGCAGAAAGGCTGAGGGGCATGAGAAGGGGAAAACACCCAAGGGACGCGCCCCCTCCCCTATTTAACCACTCCCTAGCGGTGGATAGTAGGATCAAGCAGTGCACTGAGGCCACACGGTGTGGCCGTGTATCTGCCGGATCAGCCAATCAGAGGCAAGCCACAGGAAGGGCCACAGGAAACAGGGGATCCCATGACGCGACGTGGTGATGCAGTTAATGAGGAGGCAGCTGCGACACGATGTTTGCAGCAGTAACCCCTGACAATAAGTGCTGTAACGGGCGTAGGCCCTTAAAATGAGGCAAGGTGATGATTCACCTCCATGTAGGATGTGGGAAAGTGTATGAGAGAAGGAAGGATAACCCGAAAAGCTGAAGGGTAGCCCGGCCAGCGAGTGATGACTCGGAATGTGCCAAGGGGATGCTACGCCACGGGATCCAAGCTACAGAGTAACTCGGAAAGGGGAGCAAACAGATTGAACCTGCCGTGGCCTTAGCAGCTGAAGTTGCTAAGACCGTACTAGCTTTAGGGACTAATGTTGGGGGGATACCCCGGGTAGGGTCACACTGGGGTATAGAGGCCAGGTTAGCCGATGTATGGCAAGGTCAAAGCGAAAGCTGGCCGGGTCACCTCAAGGCAGGCCGACTTACGAAGTAACCCGGACCGTAGGATGTCCACCTGACTGTGACCCGGCCGACGTATGTCGTATGCCGGCGGGCTATTTGTAACTTGTATGCAGGTACCCACGGGGCCGGATTATACCGGGCTTGCAAGGGAAGGAAGGTATCTCGCTGGTCAAAAGGTGACCTCTGTGCGCAGGAGCGTGAGCGAAGTGAACAGAGGGAAGGACCAGCGAGGCGTGGCCGACAAAGGTGATGCACCCTATGTCGGCTGATGCTAGCACCGCAGAGGCTTACGTAGCCACTACATGGCTTACGATGGCAAAAGGAGACCCGGTCGGTTTGCTATTTTGGGAGAGGCATATTCCCATGAATATGCCTCCACGTATGCCCAAACTGGAGACCTAGCCTCCCCTTTATAAGGAGCACTAGGGCCTCTGTAGTGGGGGGCTGGCTGGTGCATGAGTAGTTTGTTCATTGGGAGATAGGTTGTGGTGAAAGTAAGAGAGCTTCTTCTTCTCCTCTCCCCAATACAGCTCAAGGAGAATCTGTAAACCTAGTGAACTTGGAGAATACAAAAGCATCTGTGTGTGGAATCACCACACTATCCCTCCCTGAATTCCTCTAGTGCATATTGGCCCCACCTTTAGCCTATCCATGGCATCTGCCGTGACACCACCACGACAGTCATTGAATGTTTTTCTTTTCAGAAACCACATACGGATCCACCAAAGTCATTGCATGTGTGTTCTTTTCATGAAACTAGCACTAGAGTCATTGCATGTGTGTTCTTTTCACAAACCAAATATGGATCCACCAGAGTCATTACATGTGTGTTCTTATCACTAAACCAACACCAGAGTCATCGCATGTGTGTTCTTTTCACAAACCACATATGGATCCACCAGAATCATTGCATGTGTGTTCCTTTCATGAAACACATATGGATCCACTAGAGTCATTGCATTTATGTTCTTTTCAGAAACCAGCACTAAAGTCATTGCATGTGTGTTCTTTTCACAAACCACATATGGATCCACCAAAATCATTACATGTATGTTCTTTTCATGAAACACATGGATCCACCAATGTCACTGCATGTGTGTTCTTTTCACAAACCATATATGGATCCACCAGAGTCATTGCATGTGTGTTCTTATCACTAAACCAACACCAGAGTCATTGCATGTGTGCTCTTTTCATGAAACCCGTGGATCCACCAATGTCATTGCATGTGTGTTAATTTCACAAACCACATATGGATCCACCAGAGTCATTGCATGTGTTTCTTTTCATGAAACTAGCACTAGAGTCATTGCATGGGTGTTCTTTTCACAAACCACATATGGATCCAGTAGAGTCATTGCATGTGTGTTCTTTTCACAAACCACATATGGATCCACTAGAGTCATTGCATGTGTGTTCTTTTCATGAACCACATATGGATCTACTAGAGTCATTGCATGTATGTTCTTTTCATAAACCAACACTAGAGTCATTGCATGTGTGTTCTTTTCACAAACCACATATGGATCCACCAGAGTCATTGCATGTATGTTCTTTTCATGAAACACATGGATCCACCAATCTCATTGCATGTGTGTTATTTTCACAAACCACATATGGATCCACTAGAGTAATTGCATGTGTGTTATTTTCACTAAACCAACACCAGAGTCATTGCATGTGTGTTATTTTCATAAACCACATGGATCCACCAATGTCATTGCATGTGTGTTCATTTCACAAACCACATATGGATCCACCAGAGTCATTGCATGTGTGTTCTTTTCATGAACCATATATGGATCCACTAGAGTCATTGCATGTGTGTTCTTTTCATAACCCAGCACTAGAGTCATTGCATGTGTGTTCTTTTCACAAACCACATATGGATCCACTAGAGTCATTCCATGTATGTTCTTTTCATAAAACACATGGATCCTCCAGAGTCATTGCATGTGAGTTCTTTTCACAAACCAGCACTAGAGTCATTGCACCTGTGTTCTTTTCACAAACCACGTATGGAATCACCAGAGTCATTGCATGTTTGTTCTTTTCATAAAACACAGGGATCCACCAATGTCATTACATGTGTGTTCTTTTCACAAACCATATATGGATCCACCAGAGTCATTGCATGTGTATTCTTATCACTAAACCAACACCAGAGTCATTGCATGTGTGTTCTTTTCATGAAACACATGGATCCAACAATGTCATTGCATGTGTGTTCATTTAACAAACCACATATGGATCCACCAGAGTCATTGCATGTGTGTTCTTTTCATGAAACTAGCACTAGAGTCATTTAATGTGTTTTCTTTTCACAAACCACATATGGATCCACCAAATTCATTGCATGTGTGTGTAGGATCACCAACCTTTAATAAGATTGAGTCCCCTGTGTTTACAATGCTAGTCCCTGGATCAATAGCTAGCATCCACAGTTCAGATGTAATATCGAGAAACAAAGGTCATAATACAACTTTATAACCAGGAATAACATAATTTTATTACATCAAACATAGCTCATTAGGCTATTACATTACATTGCAGCGGAATAACTATAAGCATTGGGTCCTTCATCTTCAAAGTGCCACAGGCAGATGTTGGTTGTAGACTTTGTAATCCTAATCAATCAATCTTCACTAAAACAATCAAACCTGCAACATAATAAGTTACAGCCACAAGGGTCAATACATTTGAATTGTATTGGCAAGTGATACTTTGGTAGTATAGTGGAGTCTATCATCTATATGCATTTGGCTAAGTGGAGTTAAGGCTTGCATTGCTCAAAATAGATTTTTTTCTATCATTTTTGAAAATAAGTTTTGTTTGGCAAAAACAAATTCCAAGGCATCTATCAATCAAAGACTGAAGATCCACTCAGGGCATCTATCAATCAAAGACTGAAGATTTACTTGGCAAAAACAATTTCCCAATCTAAGATTTTGAGATCCTTGTACCAAGCCATCTCTCCATCAAAGATTGAAGAATTTCACACAACCCTTGTTCACCCACAAGTTTTAATTTAGAAATTTGAATGATGAGATTCTTGATTGCTTCCATGTCTTGATGCTCAAATTGTCCTTTACCAGGGACATGGCTAAGTACTTAGGTTTTTACACTCTGCAGGTGGTGCACTTTCCCACAAGCCTTGGTTTCCCAAGAATGATCCTTGATAGCCTTTCCTTAGTCAAATGGACGCTCCAACCTATCAATCACTACCACCCACTGTCCAAAAGACTAAGTTCCAGCATCCTAAGATCATGGCAGAGCCCATAATGCCAAGTGGTTGCACTTGAAGCTTCTCAACATTTGACATCTCAAATCTCTTTGTTTCCTGGGTGGCCATCCACAAGTGAGATACACAAGCCAAGTCCATGGCCTTGTGAACCACTCAACATAAGCCATTCCTTCCATTCCACCCAGGTGGTTCATTAACTTAGTTGTTTTATTTTATAAAACTTAAGTCCTTAGACTTAGAAATTTTCATAGTGAATATATAAACCACCCTTGTTTTCTAGTAGCTAGGCTAAGCATGATAGTAATAGGAATCTTGACTTAGGTAATTTTCACTAAGGTTTTACCTAATAGGTTTTCCCAAAGCATAGCTTGTACTTAGCAAAAATCCATGCAAGTCCTATACTTAGAAAAATAATACTAATGCATATATAAAATATAGGAATGGAATATTCATGATGATATCACTTGCCTTTTTGGTAGAGGGTGTAAGTTCACTCCTTGTCCTTGCAACACTCACACTCTTCAAGTCACTACAATCAATCAAGCAAGGCACAAACTCAATCTACCAATCAAGCAAATCAACACACATAAAATAACAAAGTCAAAGAAATGCATGCAAGCATGCCAAGCTTTGCTTTGTTTGCAAAAGTGGTTCCTAGTGGGTCATAGACATTTGGGTACACCTAATGGTCATTTTTGTAAAGTGGCAAAGTCATGCATAGGCATGCAAAGGTTGGTTCTAATGTAGGGATGGTCCTCACTAGGCTTCTAAACTTTGTAAGTTCCAAATTGGTCATTTACCAAAGTGGCAAAGTTGTTTAGCAAAAGGTTTCACCTCAAAACCAATTTCAAAACAAAGGCACCTGTTTGGTCATTTTATGTGGTGAAGAAATATGTCTACTAGGGTTTTAGTCTATAGGGTTCACCAAATGAGTTGCTATTGCAAAACTTGGTGCTTTTGGTCAGTAGGTTTGGTCCAAACATTTTCTCAAGGTTTTCTTTATGAAAGCATTTTCATAAACAAAACAAATAGTTTTAGTTAGCTAGAAATGGACTAAACTAATTAATCCATTCTATTCTTTTCCAAAATCACTTTCCAACTATGGGTTGGTTCCTATGGTCGACAAGGTCACAACAAACTAATTGGCAAGGTTTTCAACCTAAATATCATTTTAAATGATTTTTCTAATGTTAGCAAGCATACAAAAGAATCTGCAAAGTTAAACAAGCTAACAGATACTATTTGCTAAACTAAGGGCAGGGTTGGCTAGAGCTTGTCTTGCTGATTCCAACGACATCAAATTTGTAAAATTTGGACGTGTGGATCAAAAGATACAAAGGTTTGAAAATGGCAAAAGTTTCTGTTTTCAAATCTGTTTTTAAACAGAATCTTGGACACTGGCGTAAAAGCATTGGCTGGTACGGTTCGGTGTGGATCGGCTCTGTGGAACGTTAGATCTAAGTTAGATTGTGCGGATTAGGTAGCGTACCTCTTCGGCGTTTAAGTGAACTAATCGTGGCCGATGGATCTGCATCTAACGGTAGCTAGGCGTTTGACCACTAAGCAATGGCGGCAGCATGGCGGTGGCGAGTGATCGGTCGGAGGCGATGGCGGTGAGGGAGAAGGAGGAGTAGCTCACCGTGCTCGGAAGGCTGCGGTGAAGCTCGGCGTCTTGATGGCTCGGCGGCGCTTCGGCGATCGCAATTCCTCGTCGGAGTTGGGAACAGCGGCGGTTGGCTCCGGTTGCTGTCGAGGACGTTGCTGTGGTTCTCTCCGAAGCGAAAAAGAAGGCTCGGTTAGATGCGCAAGATCGAGACGGAGTCGTGTGCGTGATCGAAAGGGGTCGAGGCGGTCGAGGCTTACCGGGAAACGTTGCCGGAGAAGAAGCGCTGGCGGCGCTCTGCTTTGTCGGAGTCGTCGCTCTGAGATCACCCTAAGGCAAAACAAAGGCACGGTAAGATGCGGCGACCATGGGGTTCATGTGGGCATGATCGGAGGTCTGGGGCGGACGGAGTTCACAAAGCTCACCGGAGAAAGCAGCGGTGTTGCTCAAAGCTTGATCGGCGTTGCTTCGGGCGCCCATGATCGAATGGGAGGCACAGACGAGCGTCGGGTGTGTAGTATGTGTGCGTGGTCGAGAGGTCAAGGGCAGCGTGTGCTGGCTGGAATCGGCCGGAGGCAGTCGAGGAGGATTTATAGAGGAGAGGAGGCGTTTCCATCTGCGTGATCAAGGCGAGGTAATGGCGCGAATTAAGACGAATTGAGCAGCGGATTGATTCTGAGAACGGCGATGCGAGGAGGAACTAGTCGCGGTGAAGACGATGGCTAGAGAAGTGGGACCGACGCGTCAGTGGGAAAATGGGTGAGGAGGAGGTCCACCAGTCGGTGTCTCAGTGAGTTGTTTAATTGGTGAAGAAAACGTTTCGGGGCGTGAGAGAGAGAGGTGGGACCGTCTCGTCGTGAGTGGGAGAGAGGAGAAGTGGGTCTCGGTTGCATCTCGTGTGGGTAGATTTCTTAGTGAGAAGAGATTTCTTGAGAGAGAAATCTTGGGCTGGTCTGGGCCTTAGTGGGTTGCTGGGCTGGGCTGGTCTGTTTTCTTATTTTTTTCTGTCTAATCTCTTTTTCTTTTTCTAATTCTTTTTCTGTTTTCAATTTCAAACAAATATTCACACAATTCAAACAACACTCAAATCAAATCAAACAGCAAACTTTTCATTTGAATTTGGTTCTGTTTGGCAACATAATCCAAATCTCAAAATGAAATATTATTTTTATTTAATTTAGGATCCATTTAATAATTAAATAAAATGGATCTTTGATTTATTAATAGTGTTTGATTTATTTAAATAAAAATTTCCATTTGAATTCCAATTATTTCCAAAACCAAACGAGAAGGTTTAATTTGAAAGATAAAAGAATACTTGGAAACTTATTTAAATAAATAAATAAGTTTTGGTGTTTTAATTAAAATGGGAAAGCCTTTACTTAAATAAAATTGGATATTTAAATCCTTATTTTTTTTTATTTAAATAATCCTTTACTCATTTTAATCAAAGCAAAAACTTTTAATAAAAGATTTCAAAGTAGTAATAAAATACTTGGTGTTCATTTAAAATGGGAAAAGCTTTTACTTAAATAAAATTGGATATTTAAATCCTTATTATTTTATTTAAATAAACTTTTACTCATTTTATCAAAACAAAATATTTTATTACAAAAGCTTAGCCAAAATTAATTTGGCTTATCTTTTCATTTGAAAACAAAGTCTTTTATTAAAAGATCCAAATAGTATTTCCAAAACAATTTATTTTCCTTTATTAAATGTTTATCTCTTTAATCCCTTTAGGATTATAATTGTTCACCATTTGGTATGGCTTTTGGCAAGGGCTTTATTGGCTTTGGAAATTCAATTTCCTTATCTTATTATATCCACAGGATTTTGTCTATGGTTCCAATCTAAGTGAATCCAATCTCTAAGGTCTTTCTTGATCCTTTGTGAAAATTTGTTGATCAACTTGGTATGGATCAAATCCATGGATTTGGAGATACTTTGGAAAATGATTTCCTTCCATTAGGGTTTAGGGTTTTGGATTTCTTTCCAAATGTTCAAATTTCCAGATACATTCATTGAGGAATGCATTTCCCTTGATTTGGATTTTTTGTTGAATTCAAACTTCTGCCAAAGTTTGTTCAAGATGGGATTTTAAGTCTCCTTTTAGAAACAAAAGTTTCTTTTCACCCTGATTTTCAACAAAAATTTATTTTGTTTATTTATTTTTCACATTACAAGATTTGGAAAATCTTGGGATGTGACAGGCTACCACCCTTAAAATAAATCTCGTCCCGAGAGTTGGGGAGCTAGGGTTACAAGTTGGCTCAAAAGCATCTAGGATACCACCCTTAAAAATTTTCCAACTAAACTACATCTTGGCTTGCTTGGAATCTTGGAAAACTTCTGCATTGTGTCCTTTATTTCCATGCTTGACTCATGGGCCAAGGTTGAGTCTCTCCATAGGCTTGATCAACTTGTTCTTCATCTTTTCGGACAATTGCTTACATAGTGTCCTGGTTCCTTACAATTGAAACAGTGGATATCTTGGAGTTCTTTACGTTGCTCTTGTGGACAAACTGCTACATAATGGCCTAGCTCTTTGCAGTTGTTGCACACTACTTGGTCCATCCTTTTATTCTTTATGGACTCTGGGCATCCACTGGGGTTGTGTCCCATTTCCTTACATTTACGACATTGCACAAGGCTCATGTCTTGCTTTGGTTTCTTGGGCTTCTTTGATCCTTTGAATTGGGTTGTCTTGTTTGGAGGTATAAGTGGTCCTTTTCCTTTGTCATCATCATTCTTGGCATACTTGGATCCTTCTTGTTTCCTTTGTTCAACAATGGCATAGACGGGGCATTGGATAGGTACATGGTCGTTTCCTTCACAAAGGTAACAAGTAACTTGAGATGTGGGGCATTGGCCAACTGGATGTTCCTCTTCACAATTGGGGCATTGATCTTCATGCTCTTTGGATGTATGATCCTTGTCTCCACAAATAATGCAAGCTGGGGCTCCATCTAGAATAACATTCTTGTCATCCTTGTTGTCATACACTCTTTTGGGATAGTTTTCTTCCATTCTGATCATTTGATTAGTCACCTTAAGCATCAGTTGGGATTGTTCTTCCAAAAACTTTTGCAAGGTAGGGTCTTTATCACTATTGTTGGCTATGAACTGAGCTGTTAGTTGGCTCAATTGGTGTTGGGTTGCTATGAGCTCTCTCATGCTGTCCTCTTGGTTGTTGTTGTTGTCACCATCCTTGATGTTGGAGTCTCTTGGAGAAGTCATCTGTTTGGGTTGGAGGGGATTAGAATAGGCAAAAGATTTCTAAGGAAATCAATCCTAATCACACATCACAATTTACACAAGCAATGTGCAAGCAATCACAAACAAGCATTCCACTCAAACAATAAGTTTCAAGCACATACTTAGGCAACAAAATAATTTTTGTTACACCACATAAGTTGGTGGGTTTGACTTAACTAAAATATGGTGGTCCATCTACATGGTTTACTTGTGATCTTTCCATCCTTCTTGGTTGATTCTTTTTGATTGAGATCTTTGTATCCTTGGAGAATTCTTGTCTCTTGCCACAAATACTTCAAAGATGTTGATGGCTCCTTCTAAGTTGTTTTTCATTAGTCTTCTAGTGAATCGTTACTCTATTCTTGTAGTGTTTAGTGATATCCAAGTTGAAGTCCTTGGTGTACATGTTGAAGATGTTGAAGAAGTTGAAGTCATTAGAGTTGAAAATGTTGAAGAAGTCCTTTGCACATGGTGTAGTCTTGGGTCATAGGGTAGGCTTTTCCATCAAGTTTGAAATAGAAGAGAAGTAGAGTTGAAACCAAAATGGTTGAGGAAAGAGTTTACAAGATTGTTTTGTAAATAAGTTTTTGAACAAATACAACTCCTATTTTTCTAAGGGTTCTTGTCCAATCCTAGGGTTACAAATCCTACAGGCAACACAATGCTCTGATACCATCATGGGATCCCCAACCTTTAATAAGATTGAGTCCCCTGTGTTTACAATGCTAGTCCCTGGATCAATAGCTAGCATCCACAGTTCAGATGTAATATCGAGAAACAAAGGTCATAATACAACTTTATAACCAGGAATAACATAATTTTATTACATCAAACATAGGTCATTAGGCTATTACATTACATTGCAGCGGAATAACTATAAGCATAGGGTCCTTCATCTTCAAAGTGCCACAAAGATGTTGGTTGTAGACTTTGTAATCCTAATCAATCAATCTTCACTAAAACAATCAAACCTGCAACATAATAAGTTACAGCCACAAGGGTCAATACATTTGAATTGTATTGGCAAGTGATACTTTGGTAGTATAGTGGAGTCTATCATCTATATGCATTTGGCTAAGTGGAGTTGAGGCTTGCATTGCTCAAAATAGATTTTTTTCTATCATTTTTGAAAATAAGTTTTGTTTGGCAAAAACAAATTCCAAGGCATCTATCAATCAAAGACTGAAGATCCACTCAGGGCATCTATCAATCAAAGACTGAAGATTTACTTGGCAAAAACAATTTCCCAATCTAAGATTTTGAGATCCTTGTACCAAGCCATCTCTCCATCAAAGATTGAAGAATTTCACACAACCCTTGTTCACCCACAAGTTTTAATTTAGAAATTTGAATGATGAGATTCTTGATTGCTTCCATGTCTTGATGCTCAAATTGTCCTTTACCAGGGACATGGCTAAGTACTTAGGTTTTTACACTCTGCAGGTGGTGCACTTTCCCACAAGCCTTGGTTTCCCAAGAATGATCCTTGATAGCCTTTCCTTAGTCAAATGGGCGCTCCAACCTATCAATCACTACCACCCACTGTCCAAAGACTAAGTTCCAGCATCCTAAGATCATGGCAGAGCCCATAATGCCAAGTGGTTGCACTTGAAGCTTCTCAACATTTGACATCTCAAATCTCTTTGTTTCCTGGGTGGCCATCCACAAGTGAGATACACAAGCCAAGTCCATGGCCTTGTGAACCACTCAACATAAGCCATTCCTTCCATTCCACCCAGGTGGTTCATTAACTTAGTTGTTTTATTTTATAAAAACTTAAGTCCTTAGACTTAGAAATTTTTCATAGTGAATATATAAACCACCCTTGTTTTCTAGTAGCTAGGCTAAGCATGATAGTAATAGGAATCTTGACTTAGGTAATTTTCACTAAGGTTTTACCTAATAGGTTTTCCCAAAGCATAGCTTGTACTTAGCAAAATCCATGCAAGTCCTATACTTAGAAAAATAATACTAATGCATATATAAAATATAGGAATGGAATATTCATGATGATATCACTTGCCTTTTTGGTAGAGGGTGTAAGTTCACTCCTTGTCCTTGCAACACTCACACTCTTCAAGTCACTACAATCAATCAAGCAAGGCACAAACTCAATCTACCAATCAAGCAAATCAACACACATAAAATAACAAAGTCAAAGAAATGTATGCAAGCATGCCAAGCTTTGCTTTGTTTGCAAAAGTGGTTCCTAGTGGGTCATAGACATTTGGGTACACCTAATGGTCATTTTGTAAAGTGGCAAAGTCATGCATAGGCATGCAAAGGTTGGTTCTAATGTAGGGATGGTCCTCACTAGGCTTCTAAACTTTGTAAGTTCCAAATTGGTCATTTACCAAAGTGGCAAAGTTGTTTAGCAAAAGGTTTCACCTCAAAAACCAATTTCAAAACAAGGCACCTGTTTGGTCATTTTATGTGGTGAAGAAATATGTCTACTAGGGTTTTAGTCTATAGGGTTCACCAAATGAGTTGCTATTGCAAAACTTGGTGCTTTTGGTCGATGAGTTTGGTCCAAACATTTTCTCAAGGTTTTCTTTATGAAAGCATTTTCATAAACAAAACAAATAGTTTTAGTTAGCTAGAAATGGACTAAACTAATTAATCCATTCTATTCTTTTCCAAAATCACTTTCCAACTATGGGTTGGTTCCTATGGTCAGCAAGGTCACAACAAACTAATTGGCAAAGGTTTTAACCTAAATATCATTTTTAAATGATTTTTCTAATGTTAGCAAGCATACAAAAGAATCTGCAAAGTTAAACAAGCTAACAGATACTATTTGCTAAACTAAGGGCAGGGTTGGCTAGAGCTTGTCTTGCTGATTCCAACGACATCAAATTTGTAAAATTTGGACGTGTGGATCAAAAGATACAAAGGTTTGAAAATGGCAAAGTTTACATTTTCAAATCTGTTTTAAACAGAATCTTGGACCTTGGCGCCAAAGCAGGTTTGCCGGTACGGTTCGGTGTGGATCGGCTCTGTGGAACGTTAGATCTAAGTTAGATTGTGCGGCTTAGGTAGCGTACCTCTTGCGTTTAAGTGAACTAATCGTGGCGATGGATGCATCTAACGGTAGCTAGGCGTTTGACCACTAAGCAGCGGCGCTGGCGGCGGCGACTGGTGGCGGAGTGATCGGTCGGTGACGGAGGCGATGCTACAGGGGGTGAGGGAGAAGGAGGAGTAGCTCACCGTGCTCGGAAGGCTGCGGTGGCTCGGCGTCTTGATGGCTCGACGAGGCGCTCGAGGCGATCGCAATTCCTCGTCGGAGTTAGGAACAATGGCGGTTGGCTCGATTCTTTGTCGAGGGCGTTGTTGTGGTTCTCTCGAAGCGAAAAAAGGCTCGGTTAGATGCGCAAGATCGAGGAGTCGTGTGCGTGATCGAAAGGGTCGGCGGTCGAGGCTTACCGGGAAGCGTTGCGGAGAAAAGCGAACGGCGGCGCTCTGTGCTTGTCGTCGTCGCTCTGAGATGACCCTAAGGCAAAACAAAGGCACGGTAAGATGCGGGCGACCATAGGGTTCATGTGGGCATGATCGGGAGAGTCTTTGGGCGGACGGAGTTCACGGAAAGCTCACCGGAGAAGCAGACGGCGGTGTTGCTCAAAGCTTGATCTGGCGTTGCTCTGGGTGCCGTGATCGAATGGGAGGCACGGACGAAGCGTCGAGTGTAGTATGTATGCGTGGTCGAGAGGTCAAGGGGCAGCGTGTGCTGGCTGGAATCGGCCGGAGACGGTGGTCGGAACAGAGGAGCTCGAGGAGAAATTGGGGGCAGTCTAAGGCGTGCTATCGCGGGGTGTCAGAGGCGATTTATAGAGGAGAGGCGTTTCCATCTGCGTGATCAAAGCGAGGTAATGGCGGAATTAAGGCGAATTGAGCAGCGGATTGATTCTGAAGAGAACGGCAGCTATGCGAGGAGGAACTAGTCGCGGTGAAGACGATGGCTAGAGAAGTGGGACCGGCCAAGCGTCGGTGGGAAAATGGGTGAGGAGGAGGTCCACCGATCGGTGTCTCGGTGAGTTGTTTAATTGGTGAAGAAAAGCGTTTGAGCGTGAGAGAGAGAGGTGGGACCGTCTCGTCGTGAGTGGGAGAGAGGAGAAGTGGGTCTCGGTTATGCATCTCTGTGTGGGTAGATTTCTTAGTGAGAAGAGATTTCTTGGGAGAGAAATCTTGGGCTGGTGCAGGCCTTAGTGGGTTGCTAGGCTGGGCTGATGCATTTTCTTATTTTTTCATCTAATCTCTTTTCTTTTCTAATTCTTTTCATTTTCAATTTCAAACAAATATTCACACAATTCAAACAACACTCAAATCAAATCAAACAGCAAACTTTTCATTTGAATTTGGTTCTGTTTGGCAACATAATCCAAATCTCAAAATGAAATATTATTTTTATTTAATTTAGGATCCATTTAATAATTAAATAAAATGGATCTTTGATTTATTAATAGTGTTTGATTTATTTAAATAAAAATTTCCATTTGAATTCCAATTATTTCCAAAACCAAACCAGAAGGTTTAATTTGAAAGATAAAAGAATACTTGGAAACTTATTTAAATAAATAAATAAGTTTTGGTGTTTTAATTAAAATGGGAAAGCCTTTACTTAAATAAAATTGGATATTTAAATCCTTATTTTTTTTTATTTAAATAATCCTTTACTCATTTTAATCAAAGCAAAAACTTTTAATAAAAGATTTCAAAGTAGTAATAAAATACTTGGTGTTCATTTAAAATGGGAAAAGCTTTTACTTAAATAAAATTGGATATTTAAATCCTTATTATTTTATTTAAATAAACTTTTACTCATTTTATCAAAACAAAATATTTTATTACAAAAGCTTAGCCAAAATTAATTTGGCTTATCTTTTCATTTGAAAACAAAGTCTTTTATTAAAAGATCCAAATAGTATTTCCAAAACAATTTATTTTCCTTTATTAAATGTTTATCTCTTTAATCCCTTTAGGATTATAATTGTTCACCATTTGGTATGGCTTTTGGCAAGGGCTTTATTGGCTTTGGAAATTCAATTTCCTTATCTTATTATATCCACAGGATTTTGTCTATGGTTCCAATCTAAGTGAATCCAATCTCTAAGGTCTTTCTTGATCCTTTGTGAAAATTTGTTGATCAACTTGGTATGGATCAAATCCATGGATTTGGAGATACTTTGGAAAATGATTTCCTTCCATTAGGGTTTAGGGTTTTGGATTTCTTTCCAAATGTTCAAATTTCCAGATACATTCATTGAGGAATGCATTTCCCTTGATTTGGATTTTTTGTTGAATTCAAACTTCTGCCAAAGTTTGTTCAAGATGGGATTTTAAGTCTCCTTTTAGAAACAAAAGTTTCTTTTCACCCTGATTTTCAACAAAAATTTATTTTGTTTATTTAATTTTTCAGATTACAAGATTTGGAAAATCTTGGGATGTGACAGTGTGTTCTTTTCATGAACCACATATGGATCCACTAGAGTCATTGCATGTATGCTCTTTTCATAAACCAACACTAGATTCATTGCATGTGTGTTCTTTTCACAAACCACATATGGATCCACCAGAATCATTACATGTATGTTCTTTTCATGAAACACATGGATCCACCAATGTCACTGCATGTGTGTTCTTTTCACAAACCATATATGGATCCACCAGAGTCATTGCATGTGTGTTCTTATCACTAAACCAACACCAGAGTCATTGCATGTGTGCTCTTTTCATGAAACCCGTGGATCCACCAATGTCATTGCATGTGTGTTAATTTCACAAACCACATATGGATCCACCAGAGTCATTGCATGTGTTTCTTTTCATGAAACTAGCACTAGAGTCATTGCATGGGTGTTCTTTTCACAAACCACATATGGATCCACTAGAGTCATTGCATGTGTGTTCTTTTCACAAACCACATATGGATCCACTAGAGTCATTGCATGTGTGTTCTTTTCATGAACCACATATGGATCTACTAGAGTCATTGCATGTATGTTCTTTTCATAAACCAGCACTAGAGTCATTGCATGTGTGTTCTTTTCACAAACCACATATGGATCCACCAGAGTCATTGCATGTATGTTCTTTTCATGAAACACATGGATCCACCAATATCATTGCATGTGTGTTATTTTCACAAACCACATATGGATCCACTAGAGTAATTGCATGTGTGTTTTTTTCACTAAACCAACACCAGAGTCATTGCATGTGTGTTATTTTCATAAACCACATGGATCCACCAATGTCATTGCATGTGTGTTCATTTCACAAACCACATATGGATCCACCAGAGTCATTGCATGTGTGTTCTTTTCATGAACCATATATGGATCCACTAGAGTCTTTTCATGAACCACATGGATCCACCAGAGTGATTGCATGTGTGCTCTTTTCATGAACCACATATTGATCCACTAGAATCATTGCATGTGTATTCTTTTCATAACCCAGCACTAGAGTCATTGCATGTGTGTTCTTTTCACAAATCACATATGGATCCACTAGAGTCATTCCATGTATGTTCTTTTCATAAAACACATGGATCCACCAGAGTCATTGCATGTGAGTTCTTTTCACAAACCAGCACTAGAGTCATTGCACCTGTGTTCTTTTCACAAACCACGTATGGATCCACCAGAGTCATTGCATGTTTGTTCTTTTCATAAAACACATGGATCCACCAATGTCATTACATGTGTGTTCTTTTCACAAACCATATATGGATCCACCAGAGTCATTGCATGTGTATTCTTATCACTAAACCAACACCAGAGTCATTGCATGTGTGTTCTTTTCATGAAACACATGGATCCACCAATGTCATTGCATGTGTGTTCATTTCACAAACCACATATGGATCCACCAGAGTCATTGCATGTGTGTTCTTTTCATGAAACTAGCACTAGAGTCATTTAATGTGTTTTCTTTTCACAAACCACATATGTATCCACCAAATTCATTGCATGTGTGTTATTTTCATGAACCACATATGGATCCACTAGAGTCATTGCATGTATGCTCTTTTCATAAACCAACACTAGATTCATTGCATGTGTGTTCTTTTCACAAACCACATATGGATCCTCCAGAGTCATTGCATGAATGTTCTTTTCATGAACACATGGATCCACCAATGTCATTGCATGTGTGTTCTTTTCACAAACCATATATGGATCCACCAGAGTCATTGCATGTGTGTTATTATCACTAAACCAACACCAGAGACATTGCATGTGTGTTCTTTTCATGAAACCCATGGATCCACCAATTTCATTGCATGTGTGTTCATTTCACAAACCATTTATGGATCCACCAGAGTCATTGCATGTGTGTTCTTTTCATGAAACTATCACTAGAGTCATTGCATTTGGTGTTCTTTTCACAAACCACATATGGATCTACCAGAGTCATTGCATGTATGTTATTTTCATGGACCACATATGGATCCACTAGAGTCATTGCATGTATGTTATTTTCCAAAAACCACCTGAATTCACCAGAGTCATTGCATGTATGTTCTTTTCATAAAACACATGGATCCACCAATGTCATTGCATGTGTGTTCTTTTCACAAACCACATATGGATCCACCGGAGCCACTGCATGTATATTTTTTTTTTCACAAACCACATGGATCCAAATGAGTCATTGCACGTGTGTTCTTTTCATTAACCACATATGGATCCACTAGAGTCATTGCATGTGTGTTCTTATCACTAAACCAACACTAGAGTCATTACATGTTTCTTCTTTTCATGAAACCAACACTAGAGTCATTGCATGTGTGTTCTTTTCATGAAACTAGCACTAGAGTCATTGCATGTGCGTTCTTTTCACAAACCAAATATGGATCCACTAGAGTCATTGCATGTCTGTTCTTATCACTAAACCAACACCAGAGTAATTGCATGTGTGTTCTTTTCACAAACCACATATGGAACCACTAGAGTCATTGCATATGAGTTCTTTTCATGAAACACATATGGATCCACTAGACTCATTGCATTTATGTTCTTTTCATAAACCAGCACTAAAGTCATTGCTTTGTGTTCTTTTCACAAACCATATATGGATACACCAGAGTCATTGCATGTGTGTTCTTATCAGTAAACCAACACCAGAGTCATTGCATGTGTGTTCTTTTCATGAAACCCATGGATACACCAATGTCATTGCATGTGTGTTAATTTCACAAACCACATAAGGATCCACCAGAGACATTGCATGTGTTTCTTTTCATGAAACTAGCACTAGATTCATTGCATGTGTGTTCTTTTCACAAACCGCATATGGATCCACTAGAGTCATTGCATGTGTGTCCTTTTCATGAACCACATAAGGATCTACTAGAGGCATTGCATGTATGTTCTTTTCATGAACCAGCACTAGAGTCATTGCATGTGTGTTCTTTTCACAAACCACATACGGATCCACCAGAGTCATTGCATGTATGTTCTTTTCATGAAACACATGGATCCACCAATTTCATTGCAGGTGTGTTATTTTCACAAACCACATATGGATCCACCAGAGTAATTGCATGTGTGTTATTTTCACTAAACCAACACCAGAGTCATTGCATGTGTGCTCTTTTCATAAACCACATGGATCCACCAATGTCATTGCATGTGTGTTCATTTCACAAACCACATATGGATCCACCAGAGTCATTGCATGTGTGTTCTTTTCATGAACCATATATGGATCCACCAGAGTCATTGCGTGTGTGTTCTTTTCATAACCCAGCACTAGAGTCATTGCATGTGTGTTCTTTTCACAAACCACATATGGATCCACTAGATTCATTGCATGTATGTTCTTTTCATAAAACATATGGATCCACCGGAGTCATTGCATGTGAGTTCTTTTCACAAACCAGCACTAGAGTCATTGCATGTGTGTTCTTTTCACAAACCACGTATGGATCCACCAGAGTCATTGCATGTTTGTTCTTTTCATAAAACACATGGATCCACCAATGTCATTACATGTGTGTTCTTTTCACAAACCATATATGGATCCACCAGAGTCATTGCATGTGTATTCTTATCACTAAACCAACACCAGAGTCATTGCATGTGTGTTCTTTTCATGAAACACATGGATCCACCAATGTCATTGCATGTGTGTTCAATTCACAAACCACATATGGATCCACCAGAGTCATTGCATGTGTGTTCTTTTCATGAAACACATATGGATCCACTAGAGTCATTGCATTTATGTTCTTTTCATAAACCAACACTAAAGTCATCGCATGTGTGTTCTTTTCTCAAACCACATATGGATCCACCAGAGTCATTACATGTATGTTCTTTTCATGAAACACATGGATCCACCAATGTCATTGCATGTGTGTTCTTTTCACAAAACATATATGGATCCACCAGAGTCATTGCATGTGTGTTCTTATCACTAAAGCAACACAAGAGCCATTGCATGTGTGTTCATTTCACAAACCACATATGGATCCACCAGAGTCATTGCATGTGTGTTCTTTTCATGAACCATATATGTATCCACTAGAGTCATTGCGTGTGTGTTCTTTTCATAACCCAGCACTAGAGTCATTGCATGTGTGTTCTTTTCACAAACCACATATGGATCCACTAGAGTCATTGCATGTATCTTCTTTTCATAAAACACATGGATCCACCAGAGTTATTGCATGTGAGTTCTTTTCACAAACCAGCACTGGAGTCATTGCATGTGTGTTCTTTTCACAAACCATATATGGATCCACCAGAGTCATTGCATGTATGTTCTTTTCATAAAACACATGGATCCACCAATGTCATTGCATGTGTGTTCTTTTCACAAACCATATATGGATCCACCAGAATCATTGCATGTGTGTTCTTATCACTAAACCAACACTAGAGTTATTACATGTGTGTTCTTTTCATGAAACCCATGGATCCACCAATGTCATTGCATGTGTGTTCATTTCACAAACCACATGGATCCACCTGAGTCATTGCACGTGTGTTCTTTGCATTAACCACATATGTATCCACTAGTGTCATTGCATATGTGTTCTTATCACTAAACCAACACTACAGTCATTGCATGTTTGTTCTTTTCATGAAACCAGCACCAGTGTCATTGCATGTGTGTTCTTTTCATGAAACTAGCACTAGAGTCATTGCATGTGTGTTCTTTTCACAAACCACATATGGATCCACCAGAGTCATTGCATGTGTGTTCTTTTCACAAACCACATATGGATCCACCAGAGTCATTGCATGTGTGTTCTTTTCACAAACCACATATGGATCTACCAGAGTCATTGCATGTATGTTCTTTTCATGAAACACATGGATCCACCAATGTCATTGCATGTGTGTTCTTTCACAAACCATATATGGATCCACCATAGTCATTGCATGTGTGTTCTTCTCACTAGACCAACACCAGATTCATTGCACGTGTGTTCTTTTCATGAAACACATGGATCCACCAATGTCATTGCATGTGTGTTCATTTCGCATACCACATATGGATCCACCAGAGTCATTGCATGTGTCTTCTTTTCATGAAACTAGCACTAGAGTCATTGCATGTATGTTCTTTTCAAAAACCACATATGGATCCACAAGATTCATTGCATCTGTGTTCTTTTCATGAACCACATATGGATCCACTAGAGTCATTGCATGTATGTTCTTTTCATAAACTAGCACTAGAGTCATTGCATGTGTGTTCTTTTCACAAACCAAATATGGATCCACTAGAGTTATTGCATGCGTGTTCTTTTCATTTACCACATATGGATCCACTAGATCATTGCATGTATGTTCTTTTCATAAACCAACACTAGAGTCATTGCATCTATTTTCTTTTCACAAACCACATATGGATCCACAAGAGTCGTTGCATGTATGTTTTTTCATGAAACAGATGGATCCACCAATGTCATTGCATGTGTGTTCTTTTCACAAACCACATATGGATCCACCAGAGTCATTGCATGTGTGTTCTTTTCACTAAACCAACACTAGAGTCATTGCATGTGTGTTCTTTTCATAAACCACATGGATCCACCAATGTCATTGCATGTGTGTTCATTTCACAAACCACATATGGATCTAGCAGAGTCATTGCATGTGTGTTCTTTTCATGATCCACATATGGATCCAATAGAGTCATTGCATGTGTGTTATTATCACTAAACCAGCACTAGAGTCATTGTATGTGTGTTCTTTTCCACAAACCACATGGATCCACCAGAGTGATTGCATGTGTGTTCTTTTCATGAAGCACATATTGACCCACTAGAGTCATTGCATGTGTGTGTTTTTCATAAACCAGCACTAGAGTCATTGCATGTGTGTTATTTTCACAAACCACATATGGATCCAGCGGACTCATTCCATGTATTTTTTTCATAAAACACATGGATCCACCAATGTAATTGATGTGTGTTCTTTTCACAAACCATATATGGATCCACCAGAGTCATTGCATGTGTGTTCTTACTCAACCAACACCAGAGTCATTGCATGTGTGTTCTTTTCATAAAACCCATGGATCCACCAATGTCATTTCATGTGTGTTTATTTCACAAACCACATATGGATCCACCAGAGTCATTGCATGTGTGTTATTTTCATGAAACTAGCACTAGAGTCATTACATGTGTGTTCTTTTCACAAACCACATATGGATCCACCAGAGTCATTGCATGTGTGTTCTTTTCATGAACCACATATGGCTACACTAGAGTCATTGCATGTATGTTCTTTTCATAAACCAGCACTAGAGTCATTGCATGTGTGTTCTTTTCACAAACCACATATGGATCCACCAGAGTCATTACATGTATGTTCTTTTCATGAAACACATGGATCCGCCAATGTCATTGCATGTGTGTTCTTTTCACAAACCATATATGGATCCACTAGAGTCATTGCATGTGCATTCTTATCACTAAACCAACAGCAGAGTCAGGGGATGTGTGTTCTTTTCATGAAACCCATGGATCAACCAATGTCATTGCATGTGTGTTCATTTCACAAACCACATATGAATCCACCAGAGTCATTGCATGTGTTTTCTTTTCATGAAACTAGCACTAGAGTCACATCATGTGTGTTCTTTTCACAAACCACATATGGATCCACCAGAGTCATTGCATGTGTGTTCTTTTCATGAACCACATATGGATGCACTAGAGTCATTGCATCTATGTTCTTTTCATAAACCAGCACTAGAGTCATTGCATGTGTGTTCTTTTCACAAACCACACATGGATCCACCAATGTCATTACATGTATGTTCTTTTCATGGAACACATGGATCCACCAATGTCATTGCATGTGTGTTCTTTTCACTAAACCAACACCAGAGTCATTGCATGTGTGTTCTATTCATAAACCAGCACTAGAGTCATTGCATGTGTGTTATTTTCACAAACCACATACGGATCCAGCAGAGTCATTGAATGTATTTTCTTTTCGTAAAACACATGGATCCACCAATGTAATTTGTGTGTGTTCTTTTCACAAACCATATATGGATCCACACGAGTCATTGCATGTGTGTTCTCATCACTAAAGCAACACCAGAGTCATTGCATGTGTGTTCTTTTCATGAAACCCATGGATCCACCAATGTCATTTCATGTGTGTTCATTTCACAAACTGCATATGGATCAACGAGAGTCATTGCATGTGTTTTCTTTTCATGAAACTAGCACTAGAGTGATTGCATGTGTGTTCTTTTCACAAACCACATATGGATCCACCAGATTCATTGCATGTATGTTCTTTTCATGAAACACATGGATCCACCAATGTCATTACATGTATGTTCTTTTCTCAAACCACATATGGATCTAGCTGTTTGAGCCAACTTGTAACCCTAGCCTCCCCAAATCTCGGGACGAGATTTCTTTTAAGGGTGGTAGCCTGTCACATCCCAAGATTTTCCAAATCTTTTAATGTGAAAAAATAAATTAAACAAAATAAATTTTTTGTTGAAAATCAGGGTGAAAAGAAACTTTTGTTTCTAAAAGGAAAACTTTAGCCAAAGTTGTTAAAGATGGGATTCTAAAGTTTGAATTCAACAGAAATCCAAATCAAGGGAAATGCATTCCTCAATGAATGTATCTGGAAATTGAACACTTGGAAAATAAATCCAAAACCCTAAACCCAAATGGAAGGAAATCATTTTCCAAAGTATCTCCAAATCTATGGATTTGATCCATACCAGATTTGATCAACAAAATTTCCACAAAGGATCAAGAAAGACCTTAGAGATTGGTTTCACTTAGTTTGGAACCATAGACAAAATCTTGTGAACATAATGAGATAACGGAAATTGAATTTCCAAAGCTAATAAAGCCTTACCAAAACCCATACCAATTGGTGAACAATTATAATCCTAAAGGGATTGAAAAGATAAACATTTAATAAGGGAAAAATAAATTGTTTTGGAAATACTATTTGGATCTTTTAATAAAAGACTTTGTTTTCAAATGAAAAGGTGAGCCAAATTAATTTTGGCCAAACTTTTGTAATAAAATATTTTGTTTTGATAAAATGAGTAAAAGTTTATTTAAATAAAATAATAAGGATTTAAATATCCAATTTTATTTAAGTAAAGGCTTTTCCCATTTTAAATGAACACCAAGTATTTTATTACTACTTTGAAATCTTTTATTAAAAGGTTTTGCTTTGATTAAAATGAGTAAAGGATTATTTAAATAAAATAATAAGGATTTAAATATCCAATTTTATTTAAGTAAAGGCTTTCCCATTTTAATTAAAACACCAAAACTTATTTATTTATTTAAATAAGTTTCCAAGTATTCTTTTATTTTTCAAATAAAACCTTCTGGTTTGGTTTTGAAAATAATTGGATTTCAAATGGAAATTTTATTAATCAAACACTATTAATAAACTAAAGATCCATTTTATTTAATTATTAAATGGATCTTAAAATAAATAAAAATATTATTTCATTTTGAGATTTGGATTATGTTGCCAAATGTAACCAAATTCAAAGTGAAGTTCTTGTTTGTTTGAATTGATTTGAGTGTGGTTTGATTGCTTGAATATTTGATTGAAATTCAAAACAAAAAAAGAATTAGAAAAAGAAAAAGAATTAGACAGAAAAATAAGAAAACAGGCCCAGCCCACTAAGGCCCAGCCAGACTTCTCCCCTCCTCGAGCGTTACTTTTCTCACCTTGAAACAGCCCATAGAGTCAATGACCGGTGGACCCCGTTCCCTCTCCTTTTCCCACTGACCAGAGGACCCCACCGACAGCTGTTCATCGTCCTCCCCGCGACCCTGTCTTCCCCAGACGACGCTGCCGTTGCTGTCCATGAATGCCGAGATCAATTCGCCTTAACGCCGCGTTAATTCCTCGTCGCGACCACGCCCTTTTAATCGCCTCGCTCTCTCCTCCGTTTTCCCTCAGACCCCTTCCCCAAGCTCGCCCCCAGGCCGCTCCATTTCCTCCTCGAACGCCCTCTGCTCCGACGAGCTGTCACAGCAATTCCGGCCAACTCCGACCACCCCTCTGCCTCTACTTCATGCGAGTGGACTCCTCTCGACCTCACGCATCTCCTAGTACTCCTAGTTCGCCCGCGGGAGCACCAGAACCCCGACTCCAACAAGCCCCGAGCCAGCGCCGCCATCTTCTCCAACTGCGGCGACATCTCCCCGGTAAACCTGACCTCCCCTCTCATCCTCGTTGACCCGATGATGATCTACAAGCTCATACGAACCTAACGACACCTTCCGTTTGACCTAGGGCGCCCCCTATCCTCGCCTCCGTCGTCGACAGTGAGCACCACCGTCTGCTTCCTCTCCGACGAGCCCCACCGGTAAGACCAGACCGCCCCTTCACTCCTCCTTCACGCTCGCATCACCGTTGTACCCTTGCGCGTCTTACAGTGCTTTCTGTTTGTCTTCTCGTGATCCTGGCCGACGCCAACGGCGACAACCGAGAGCCCCGCAGCAAACTCCGGCGAGCAATCAAGCTCACTCGATGCGCCCGCGATAGGAAGATACTACCTCGAGCTTCCCCACGTTCTTGTGAGCACGGTGAGCATGCCCTTTTTCTCTCTCGCCTCCTGTAGCGTCGCCACCGTCACCGACCGATCGCTCCGCCGCCGCTAGCCACCGCAGCGCCGCCCACTTTAGGTCGAGCCTGCCGCAGCCGTTCGATCCCGATCCATCGGTTACGATAGAATGACTAACCGCGAAGGGGTATGTCCCCTGTCGATGCGATCTAACAATCTAACGTTCCACAGAGCCGATCCACCCGAACGGTATCGACCGGTAAGATCACGCGCGTGTCACCTAGTCATTTAAAACAGATTTGAAAGCGAAACTGTGCCATTTTCAAACCCTTGTATCTTTTGATCCACACGTCCAAAAATTACAAATTTGATGTCGTTGGAATCAGCAAGACAAGCCCTAACCAACCCTGCCCTTAGTTTAGCAAATAGTATCTGTTAGCTTGTTTAACTTTGCAGATTCTTTTGTGTGCTTGCTAACATTAGAAAAATCATTTAAAAATGATTTTAAGGTTAAAACCTTTGCCAATTAGTTTGTTGTGACCTTACTGACCCTAGGAACCAACCCTTGTTTTGGAAAATGAATTTGGAAAGGTTTAGAATGGATTAATTAGTTTAGTCCATTTCTAGCCAAACAAAACTATTGTTTTGTTTACAAAAATGTTTTTGTAAAGAAAACTTTGAGAAAATGCTTTGAACCAAACCTACTGACCCAAACACCAAGTTTTGCAATAGCAACTCATTTGGTGAACCCTATAGGCTAAAGCCTTAGTAAAAATGTTTCTACACCACATAGAATGACACTTTGTTTTGCAAATGGTTTTATAGTGAAACCTTTTGCAAATGTCTTCTACTTCACAAAATGACCAATAGGTGTGCCCAAATGTCTATGACCCATTAGGAACCCCTTTTTCTCAAACAAAACAAGGCTTGGCATGCTTTCATGCATTACTTTAACTTTGCCACTTTGGTAAATGACCATTTTGGATCTTACAAAGTTTAGGAATCTAATGGAGACCCTCTTTGCAAATGACTTTGCCATTTTGGTAAATGACCAAATTGGAACTTACAAAGTTAGAAGCCTAGTGAAGACCATCCTTACAATAGAACCAACCTTTGCATGCTTATGCATGACTTAGTTGATTTTGTTTGAACTTACAAAGTTAGAAGTCTTGTGTGTGTAATTTTGTTTGAGAGAATATTGGTTTGGAGTGTTAGTTGATTTTGTGTTTGCTTGATTGGTAGATTGAGTTTATGCCTTGCTTGATTATTTGTAGTGACTTGAAGAGTGTGATTGTTGCAAGGACAAGGAAGTAAACCTATACCCTCTACCAAAAAGGCAAGTGATACTTCATACTATCTATCCCATTATTTTCAATATGCATTAGTGTTTTTGCTAAGTAAAACTTGCATGGTTTTTATTTTGCTAAGTATAGACCTTGCTATAGGAAAACTAGTAGAATGAATCCTTAGAAGGATTTACCTAAGTTAAGAATCCTATTACTATCAAGCTTAGCCTAGCTAATAGAAAACCTGGGTGGGATATATATTCATGCTATGAAAATTTCTAAGTCTATGGACTTGTGTTTTATTTAATAAAACAACTAAGTTAATGAATCTCCTGGGTGGAATGGGACTTGCATGGTGGTTTTTGGTTGAGTGGTTCACAAGGCCATGGACTTGGCTTGTGTATCTCACTTGTGGATGGCCACCCAGGAAACAAAGAGATTTGAGATGTCAAATGTTGAGAAGCTTCAAGTGCAACCACTTGGCAATATGGGCTCTGCCATGATCATATAGGTTGCAAGAACTTAGCCACATGGACAGTGGGTGGTAGTGATTGATAGGTTGGAGCGCGTCCATGTTGGTCTAAGGGAAAGCTTCTGAAAGATTTTGTCTTGGGAAACCAAGTCTTGTGGGTAAAGTGCACCACCTCTACAGTGTAAAACCTAAGTACTTAGCCATGTCCTGGTAAAGGACAATTTGAGCATCAAGACATGGAAGCAATCAAGAATCTCATCACTCCAATTTCTAAAATAAAATTTGTGGGTGAACAAGGGTTGTGTGAAATTCTTCAATCTTTGATGGAGAGATGGCTTGGTACAAGGATCTCAAAATCTTAGATTGGGAAAATTGTTTTTGCCAAGCACTTCAGTCTTTGATTGGTAGATGCCCTGAGTGGATCTTCAGTCTTTGATTGGTAGATGCCTTGTGCTGTTTTTGCCAAAACAAAAACTTAGTATTTTCAAAATGATAGGGAAAAATCTATTTTGAGCAATGCAAGCCTCAACTCCACTTAGCCAAAATGCATATAGATGATAGACTCCACTATACTACCAAAGTATCACTTGCCAATACAATTCCAATGTATTGACCCTTGTGGCTGTAACTTGTAATGTTGCAGGTTTGATTGATTTTAGTGAAGATTGAATGATTAGGATTACAAAGTCTACAACCAACATCTGCCTGTGGCACTTTGAAGATGAAGGACCCATGACTATAGTTATTCCGCTGCAATGTAATGTAATGGCCTAATGAGCTATGTTTGATGTAATAAAATTATGTTATTCCTGGTTATAAAGTTGTATTATGACCCTTGTTTCTTGATATTACATCTGAACTGTGGATGCTAGCATTGATCCAGGGACTAGCATTGCAATCACAGGGATCTTTTCCTTTACAAAGGAGGGATCTTACAGAATGGTATCAGAGCATTGTGTTGCCTGTAGGATTTGTAACCCTAGGATTGGACAAAAACCCTTAGAAAAATAGGAGTTGTATTTGTTCCAAAACTTATTTACAAAAACAATCTTGTAAACTCTTTCCTCAATCATTTTTGGTTTCAACTCTACTTCTCTTCTACTTCAAAACTTAATGGAAAGCCTACCCCATGACCAAAGACTTCACCATGTGCAAAGTACTTCTTCAACCCTAAAGACTCCAACATCTTCAGCATGTTCACCAAGGACTACCAACTTGGATATCACTAAAGACTACTAGTGAGAAAAGAAAAGTTACTCAAGACTTGAAGACTAAGGAAAAACAACTTAGAAGAAACCATGATCACCTTTGAAGATTTGTGACCAAGACACAAGAATTCTCCAAGGATACAAAGATCTCAATCAAGAAGAATCAACCAAGAAGGATGGGAAAATCACAAGTGAACCATGTAGATGGACCACCATTTATAGATAAGTCAAACACACCAACTTATGTGGTGTAACAAAAATTATTTTTGTTGCCTAAATATGTGCTTGAAACTGTTGTTTGAGTGGAGTGTTTGTTTGTGATTGCTTGCACATTGCTTGTGTGATTTGTGATGTGTGTGAATAGAATTGATTCCTTAGAAAATCTCTTGCCTATTCTAATCCCCCTTCAACCCCAAACAGATGACTTCTCCAAGAAACTCCAACATCAAGGATGATGACAACAACAACAACCAAGAGGACAACATGAGAGAACTCCTAGCAATCCAACACTAGTTGAACCAACTAACAACTCGGTTCATAGCTAACAATAGTGATAAAGACCCTACCTTGCAAATGTTTTTGGAAGAACAATCCCAACTGATGCTTAAGGTGACTAATCAAATGATCAGCATGGAAGAAAACTATCCCAAAAGAGTGTATGACAACAAGGATGACAAGAAACCCATGGATCCACCAGAGTCATTGCATGTGTGTTCTTTTCATGAAACCCATGGATCCACCAATGTCATTGCATGTGTGTTCATTTCACAAACCACATATGGATCCACTAGAGTCATGGCATGTGTTTTATTTTCATGAAACAAGCACTAGAGTCATTGCATGTGTGTTCTTTTCACAAACCACATATGGTTCCACCCGAGTCATTGCATGTGTTTTTTTCATGAACCACATATGGATCCACTAGAGTCATTGCATGTATGTTCTTTTCATAAACCATCACTAGAGTCATTGCATGTGTGTTCTTTTCACAAACTACATATGGGTCCACTAGAGTCATTACATGTGTGATCTTTTCATGAAACACATGGATCCACCAATGTCATTGCATGTGTGTTCTTTTCACAAACCATATATGGATCCACTAGAGTCATTGCATGTGTGTTCTTATCGCTAAACCAACACCAGAGTCATTAGATGTGTGTTATTTTCATGAAAACCATGGATCCACCAATGTCATTGCATGTGTGTTCATTTCACAAACCACAAATGGATCTAGCAGAGTCAATGCATGTGTGTTCTTTTCATGAACCATATATGGATCCACTAGAGTCATTGCATGTGTGTTCTTCTGACTAAACCAGCACTAGAGTCATTGGATGTGTGTTCTTTTCCACAAACCACATGGATCCACTAGAGTGATTGCATGTGTGCTCTTTTCATGAACCACATATTGATCCACTAGAATCATTGCATGTGTAATCTTTTCATAAACCAGCACTAGAGTCATTTCATGTGTGTTATTTTCACAAACCACATATGGATCCACCAGAGTCATTGCATGTATTTTCTTTTCATAAAACACATGGATCCACCAATGTAATTGCATGTGTGTTCTTTTCACAAACAATATATGGATCCACCAGAGTCATTGCATGTGTGTTCTTATCACTAAACCAACACCAGAGTCATTGCATGTGTGTTCTTATCACTAAACCAGCACTAGAGTCATTGGATGTGTGTTCTTTTCCACAAACCACATGGATCCACCAGAGTGATTGCATGTGTGCTCTTTTCATGAACCACATATTGATCCACAAGAATCATTGCATGTGTATTCTTTTCATAAACCAGCACTAAAGTCATTGGATGTGTGTTATTTTCACAAACCACATATGGATCCACCAGAGTCATTGCAAGTATTTTATTTTCATAAAACACATGGATCCACCAATGTAATTGCATGTGTGTTCTTTTCACAAACCATATATGGATCCACCAGAGTCATTGCATGTGTGTTCTTATCACTAAACCAGCACTAGAGTCATTGGATGTGTGTTTTTTTCCACAAACCACATGGATCCACCAGAGTGATTACATGTGTGCTCTTTTCATGAAGCACATATTGATCCACTAGAATCATTGCATGTGTATTCTTTTCATGAAACCCATGGATCCACCAATGTCATTGCATGTGTGTTCATTTCACAAACTGCATATGGATCCACCAGAGTCATTGCATGTGTGTTCTTTTCAAAAACCACATATGGATCCACAAGAGTCATTGCATTTGTGTTCTTTTCATGAACCACATATGGATGCACTAGAGTCATTGCATTTATGTTCTTTTCATAAACTAGCACTAGAGTCATTACATGTGTGTTCTTTTCACAAACCACATATGGATCCACCAGAGTCATTACATGTGTGATATTTTCATGAAACACTTGGATCCACCAATGTCATTGCATGTGTGTTCTTTTCACAAACCATATATGGATCCACTAGAGTCATTGCATGTGTGCTCTTATCACTAAACAAACACCGGAGTCATTGCATGTGTGTTCTTTTCATGAAACCCATGGATCCACCAATGTCATTGCATGTGTGTTTATTTCACAAACCACACACTAGAGTCCTGGCATGTGTTTTCTTTTCGTGAAACTAGCACTAGAGTCATTGCATGTGTGTTCTTTTCACAAACCACATATGGTTCCACCAGAGTCATTGCATGTGTTTTTTTTCATGAACCACATATGGATCCACTAGAGTCATTGCATGTATGTTCTTTTCATAAACCATCACTAGAGTCATTGCATGTGTGTTCTTTTCACAAACTACGTATGGGTCCACCAGAGTGATTGCATGTGTGTTCTTTTCATGAACCACATATTGACCCACTAGAGTCATTGCATGTGTGTGTTTTTCATAAACCAGCACTAGAGTCAGTGCATGTGTGTTATTTTCACAAACCACATATGGATCCAGCGGACTCATTGCATGTATTTTTTTTTCATAAAACACATGGATCCACCAATGTAATTGATGTGTGTTATTTTCACAAACCATATATGGATCCACCAGAGTCATTGCATGTGTGTTCTTACTAAACCAACACCAGAGTCATTGCATGTGTGTTCTTTTCATGAAACCCATGGATCCACCAATGTCATTTTATGTGTGTTTATTTCACAAACCACATATGGATCCACCCGAGTCATTGCATGTGTGTTATTTTCATGAAACTAGCACTAGAGTCATTACCTGTGTGTTCTTTTCACAAACCACATATGGATCCACCAGAGTCATTGCATCTGTGTTCTTTTCATGAACCACATATGGCTACACTAGAGTCATTGCATGTATGTTCTTTTCATAAACCAGCACTAGAGTCATTGCATGTGTGTTCTTTTCACAAACCACATATGGATCCACCAGAGTCATTACATGTATGTTCTTTTCATGAAACACATTGATCCGTCAATGTCATTGCATGTGTGTTCTTTTCACAAACCATATATGGATCCACTAGAGTCATTGCATGTGCATTCTTATCACTAAACCAACAGCAGAGTCAGTGGATATGTGTTCTTTTCATGAAACCCATGGATTCACCAATGTCATTGCATGTGTGTTCATTTCACAAACCACATATGGATCCACCAGAGTCATTGCATGTGTTTTCTTTTCATGAAACTAGCACTAGAGTCACAGCATGTGTGTTCTTTTCACAAACCACATATGGATCCACCAGAGTCATTGCATGTTTGTTCTTTTCATGAACCACATATGGATGCACTAGAGTCATTGCATCTATGTTCTTTTCATAAACCAGCACTAGAGTCATTGCATGTGTGTTCTTTTAACACACCACACATGGATCCACCAATGTCATTACATGTATGTTCTTTTCATGAAACACATGGATCCACCAATGTCATTGCATGTGTGTTCTTTTCACTAAACCAACACCAGAGTCATTGCATGTGTGTTCTATTCATAAACCAGTACTAGAGTCATTGCATGTGTGTTGTTTTCACAAACCACATACGGATCCAGCAGAGTCATTGAATGTATTTTACTTTCGTAAAACACATGGATCCACCAATGTAATTTGTGTGTGTTCTTTTCACAAACCATATATGGATCCACCCGAGTCATTGCATGTGTGTTCTCATCACTAAAGCAACACCAGAGTCATTGCATGTGTGTTCTTTTCATGAAACCCATGGATCCACCAATGTCATTTCATGTGTGTTCATTTCACAAACTGCATATGGATCAACGAGAGTCATTGCATGTGTTTTCTTTTCATGAAACTAGCACTAGAGTCATTGCATGTGTGTTCTTTTCACAAACCACATATGGATCCACCAGATTCATTGCATGTATGTTCTTTTCATGAAACACATGGAACCACCAATGTCATTACATGTATGTTCTTTTCATGAAACACATGGATCCACCAATGTCATTGCATGTGTGTTCTTTTCACTAAACCAACACCAGAGTCATTGCATGTGTGTTCTTTTTATAAACCACATGGATCCACCAATGTCATTGCATGTGTGTTCTTTTCCACAAACTACATGGATCCACCAGAGTGATTGCATGTGTGCTCTTTTCATGAACCACATATTGATCCACTAGAATCATTGCATGTGTATTCTTTTCATAAACCAGCACTAGAGTCATTGCATGTGTGTTATTTTCACAAACCACATATGGATCCACCAGAGTCATTGCATGTATTTTCTTTTCATAAAACACATGGATCCACCAATGTAATTGCATGTGTGTTCTTTTCACAAACCATATATGGATCCACCAGAGTTATTGCATGTGTGTTCTTGTCACTAAACCAACACCAGAGTCATTGCATGTGTGTTCTTTTCATGAAACCCATGGATCCACCAATGTCATTGCATGTGTGTTCATTTCACAAACTGCATATGGATCCACCAGAGTCATTGCTTGTGTGTTATTTTCATGAAACTAGCACTAGAGTCATTGCATGTATGTTCTTTTCAAAAACCACATATGGATCCACAAGAGTCATTGCATCTGTGTTCTTTTCATGAACCACATATGGATCCACTAGAGTCATTGCATATATGTTCTTTTCAAAAACCACATATGGATCCACAAGAGTCATTGCATCTGTGTTCTTTTCATGAACCACATTTGGATCCACTAGAGTCATTGCATGTATGTTCTTTTCATAAACTAGCACTAGAGTCATTGCATGTGTGTTCTTTTCACAAACCACATATGGATCCACCAGAGTCATTACATGTGTGATCTTTTCATGAAACACATGGATCCACCAATGTCATTGCATGTGTGTTCTTTTCACAAACCATATATGGATCCACTAGAGTCATTGCATGTGTGCTCTTATCACTAAACAAACACCAGAGTCATTGCATGTGTGTTCTTTTCATGAAACCCATGGATCCACCAATGTCATTGCATGTGTGTTCATTTCACAATCCACATATGGATCCACTAGAGTGATGGCATGTGTTTTATTTTCATGAAACTAGCACTAGAGTCATTGCATGTGTGTTCTTTTCACAAACCACATATGGTTCCACCAGAGTCATTGCATGTGTGTTTTTTCATGAACCACATATGGATCCACTAGAGTCATTGCATGTATGTTCTTTTCATAAACCATCACTAGAGTCATTGCATGTGTGTTCTTTTCACAAACTACACGTGGGTCCACCAGAGTCATTACATGTGTGATCTTTTCATGAAACACATGGATCCACCAATGTCATTGCATGTGTGTTCTTTTCACAAACCATATATGGATCCACTAGAGTCATTGCATGTGTGTTCTTATCGCTAAACCAACACCAGAGTCATTAGATGTGTGTTATTTTCAAGAAAACCATGGATCCACCAATGTCATTGCATGTGTGTTCATTTCACAAACCACATATGGATCTAGAAGAGTCAATGCATGTGTGTTCTTTTCATGAACCATATATGGATCCACTAGAGTCATTGCATGTGTGTTCTTATCACTAAACCAGCACTAGAGTCATTGGATGTGTGTTCTTTTCCACAAACCACATGGATCCACCAGAGTGATTGCATGTGTGCTCTTTTCATGAACCACATATTGATCCACTAGAATCATTGCATGTGTATTCTTTTCATAAACCAGCACTAGAGTCATTGCATGTGTGTTATTTTCACAAACCACATATGGATCCACCAGAGTCATTGCATGTATTTTCTTTTCATAAAACACATGGATCCACCAATGTAATTGCATGTGTGTTCTTTTCACAAACCATATATGGATCCACCAGAGTCATTGCATGTGTGTTCTTATCACTAAACCAACACCAGAGTCATTGCATGTGTGTTCTTATCACTAAACCAGCACTAGAGTCATTGGATGTGTGTTCTTTTCCACAAACCACATGGATCCACCAGAGTGATTGCATGTGTGCTCTTTTCATGAACCACATATTGATCCACAAGAATCATTGCATGTGTATTCTTTTCATAAACCAGCACTAAAGTCATTGGATGTGTGTTATTTTCACAAACAACATATGGATCCACCAGAGTCATTGCAAGTATTTTATTTTCATAAAACACATGGATCCACCAATGTAATTGCATGTGTGTTCTTTTCACAAACCATATATGGATCCACCAGAGTCATTGCATGTGTGTTCTTATCACTAAACCAGCACTAGAGTCATTGGATGTGTGTTTTTTTCCACAAACCACATGGATCCACCAGAGTGATTACATGTGTTCTCTTTTCATGAAGCACATATTGATCCACTAGAATCATTGCATGTGTATTCTTTTCATGAAACTCATGGATCCACCAATGTCATTGCATGTGTGTTCATTTCACAAACTGCATATGGATCCACCAGAGTCATTGCATGTGTGTTATTTTCATGAAACTAGCACTAGAGTCATTGCATGTATGTTCTTTTCAAAAACCACATATGGATCCACAAGAGTCATTGCATTTGTGTTCTTTTCATGAACCACATATGGATCCACTAGAGTCATTGCATTTATGTTCTTTTCATAAACTAGCACTAGAGTCATTACATGTGTGTTCTTTTCACAAACCACATATGGATCCACCAGAGTCATTGCATGTATTTTCTTTTCATAAAACACATGGATCCACCAATGTAATTGCATGTGTGTTCTTTTCACAAACCATATATGGATCCACTAGAGTCATTGCATGTGTGCTCTTATCACTAAACAAACACCGGAGTCATTGCATGTGTGTTCTTTTCATGAAACCCATGGATCCACCAATGTCATTGCATGTGTGTTTATTTCACAAACCACACACTAGAGTCCTGGCATGTGTTTTCTTTTCATGAAACTAGCACTAGAGTCATTGCATGTGTGTTCTTTTCACAAACCACATATGGTTCCACCAGAGTCATTGCATGTGTTTTTTTTCATGAACCACATATGGATCCACTAGAGTCATTGCATGTATGTTCTTTTCATAAACCATCACTAGAGTCATTGCATGTCTGTTCTTTTCACAAACTACGTATGGGTCCACCAGAGTGATTGCATGTGTGTTCTTTTCATGAACCACATATTGACCCACTAGAGTCATTGCATGTGTGTGTTTTTCATAAACCAGCACTAGAGTCAGTGCATGTGTGTTATTTTCACAAACCACATATGGATCCAGCGGACTCATTGCATGTATTTTTTTTTCATAAAACACATGGATCCACCAATGTAATTGATGTGTGTTATTTTCACAAACCATATATGGATCCACCAGAGTCATTGCATGTGTGTTCTTACTAAACCAACACCAGAGTCATTGCATGTGTGTTCTTTTCATGAAACCCATGGATCCACCAATGTCATTTTATGTGTGTTTATTTCACAAACCACATATGGATCCACCAGAGTCATTGCATGTGTGTTATTTTCATGAAACTAGCACTAGAGTCATTACCTGTGTGTTCTTCTCACAAACCACATATGGATCCACCAGAGTCATTGCATCTGTGTTCTTTTCATGAACCACATAGGGCTACACTAGAGTCATTGCATGTATGTTCTTTTCATAAACCAGCACTAGAGTCATTGCATGTGTGTTCTTTTCACAAACCACATATGGATCCACCAGAGTCATTACATGTATGTTCTTTTCATGAAACACATTGATCCGTCAATGTCATTGCATGTGTGTTCTTTTCACAAACCATATATGGATCCACTAGAGTCATTGCATGTGCATTCTTATCACTAAACCAACAGCAGAGTCAGTGGATATGTGTTCTTTTCATGAAACCCATGGATTCACCAATGTCATTGCATGTGTGTTCATTTCAAAAACCACATATGGATCCACCAGAGTCATTGCATGTGTTTTCTTTTCATGAAACTAGCACTAGAGTCACAGCATGTGTGTTCTTTTCACAAACCACATATGGATCCACCAGAGTCATTGCATGTTTGTTCTTTTCATGAACCACATATGGATGCACTAGAGTCATTGCATCTATGTTCTTTTCATAAACCAGCACTAGATTCATTGCATGTGTGTTCTTTTAACAAACCACACATGGATCCACCAATGTCATTACATGTATGTTCTTTTCATGAAACACATGGATCCACCAATGTCATTGCATGTGTGTTCTTTTCACTAAACCAACACCAGAGTCATTGCATGTGTGTTCTATTCATAAACCAGTACTAGAGTCATTGCATGTGTGTTATTTTCACAAACCACATACGGATCCAGCAGAGTCATTGAATGTATTTTACTTTCGTAAAACACATGGATCCACCAATGTAATTTGTGTGTGTTCTTTTCACAAACCATATATGGATCCACCCGAGTCATTGCATGTGTGTTCTCATCACTAAAGCAACACCAGAGTCATTGCATGTGTGTTCTTTTCATGAAACCCATGGATCCACCAATGTCATTTCATGTGTGTTCATTTCACAAACTGCATATGGATCAACGAGAGTCATTGCATGTGTTTTCTTTTCATGAAACTAGCACTAGAGTCATTGCATGTGTGTTCTTTTCACAAACCACATATGGATCCACCAGATTCATTGCATGTATGTTCTTTTCATGAAACACATGGAACCACCAATGTCATTACATGTATGTTCTTTTCATAAACTAGCACTAGAGTCATTGCATGTGTGTTCTTTTCACAAACCACATATGGATCCACCAGAGTCATTACATGTGTGATCTTTTCATGAAACACATGGATCCACCAATGTCATTGCATGTGTGTTCTTTTCACAAACCATATATGGATCCACTAGAGTCATTGCATGTGTGCTCTTATCACTAAACAAACACCAGAGTCATTGCATGTGTGTTCTTTTCATGAAACCCATGGATCCACCAATGTCATTGCATGTGTGTTCATTTCACAAACCACATATGGATCCACTAGAGTGATGGCATGTGTTTTATTTTCATGAAACTAGCACTAGAGTCATTGCATGTGTGTTCTTTTCACAAACCACATATGGTTCCACCAGAGTCATTGCATGTGTGTTTTTTCATGAACCACATATGGATCCACTAGAGTCATTGCATGTATGTTCTTTTCATAAACCATCACTAGAGTCATTGCATGTGTGTTCTTTTCACAAACTACATGTGGGTCCACCAGAGTCATTACATGTGTGATCTTTCCATGAAACACATGGATCCACCAATGTCATTGCATGTGTGTTCTTTTCACAAACCATATATGGATCCACTAGAGTCATTGCATGTGTGTTCTTATCGCTAAACCAACACCAGAGTCATTAGATGTGTGTTATTTTCAAGAAAACCATGGATCCACCAATGTCATTGCATGTGTGTTCATTTCACAAACCACATATGGATCTAGCAGAGTCAATGCATGTGTGTTCTTTTCATGAACCATATATGGATCCACTAGAGTCATTGCATGTGTGTTCTTATCACTAAACCAGCACTAGAGTCATTGGATGTGTGTTCTTTTCCACAAACCACATGGATCCACCAGAGTGATTGCATGTGTGCTCTTTTCATGAACCACATATTGATCCACTAGAATCATTGCATGTGTAATCTTTTCATAAACCAGCACTAGAGTCATTGCATGTGTGTTATTTTCACAAACCACATATGGATCCACCAGAGTCATTGCATGTATTTTCTTTTCATAAAACACATGGATCCACCAATGTAATTGCATGTGTGTTCTTTTCACAAACCATATATGGATCCACCAGAGTCATTGCATGTGTGTTCTTATCACTAAACCAACACCAGAGTCATTGCATGTGTGTTCTTTTCATGAAACCCATGGATCCACCAATGTCATTGCATGTGTGTTCATTTCACAAACTACATATGGATCCGCCAGAGTCATTGCATGTGTGCTATTTTCATGAAACTAGCACTAGAGTCATTGCATGTATGTTCTTTTCAAAAACCACATATGGATCCACAAGAGTCGTTGCATGTGTGTTCTTTTCATGAACCACATATGGATCCACCAGAGTCATTACATGTGTGATCTTTTCATGAAACACTTGGATCCACCAATGTCATTGCATGTGTGTTCTTTTCACAAACCATATATGGATCCACTAGAGTCATTGCATGTGTCTCTTATCACTAAACAAACACCGGAGTCATTGCATGTGTGTTCTTTTCATGAAACCCATGGATCCACCAATGTCATTGCATGTGTGTTCATTTCACAAACCACACACTAGAGTCATGGCATGTGTTTTCTTTTCATGAAACTAGCAGTAGAGTCATTGCATGTGTGTTCTTTTCACAAACCACATATGGTTCCACCAGAGTCATTGCATGTGTTTTTTTTCATGAACCACATATGGATCCACTAGAGTCATTGCATGTATGTTCTTTTCATAAACCATCACTAGAGTCATTGCATGTGTGTTCTTTTCACAAAACACATATGGATCCACCAGATTTATTGCATGTATGTTCTTTTCATGAAACACATGGATCCACCAATGTCATTACATGTATGTTCTTTCCATGAAACAGATGGGTCCACCAATGTCATTGCATGTGTGTTCTTTTCACAAACCATATATGGATCCACTAGAGTCATTTCATGTGTGTTCTTATCACTAAACCAACAACAGATTCATTGCATGTGTGTTCTTTTCATGAAACCCATGGATCCACCAAGGTCATTGCATGTGTGTTCATTTCACAAACCACATATGGATCCACTAGAGTCATTGCATGTGTTTTCTTTTCATGAAACTAGCACTAGAGTCATTGCATGTGTGTACTTTTCACAAACCACATATGGATCCACTAGAGTCATTGCATGTGTGTTCTTTTCATGAACCACATATGGATCCACTAGAATCATTGCATGTATGTTCTATTCGTAAACCAGCACTAGAGTCATTGCATGTGTGTTCTACTCACAAACCACATATGGATCCACCAGATTCATTGCATGTATGTTCTTTTCATGGAACACATGGATCCACCAATGTCATTGCATGTGTTTTTTTCACAAACCACATATGGATCCACTAGAGTCATTGCATGTGTGTTATTTTCACTAAACCAACACTAGAGTCATTGCATGTGTGTTCTTTTCATAAACCACATGGATCCACCAATGCCATTGCATGTGTGTTCATTTCACAAACCACGTATGGATCCAGCAGAGTCATTGCATGTGTGTTCTTTTCATGAACCACATATGGATCCATAGAGTCATTGCATGTGTGTTCTTATCACTAAACCAGCACTAGAGTCATTGCATGTGTGTTCTTTTCACAAACCACATATGGATCCACCAGAGTCATTGCATGTGTGTTCTTTTCATGAACCACATATGGATCCACTAGAATCATTGCATGTATGTTCTTTTCATAAACCAGCACCAGAGTCATGGCATGTGTGTTCTTTTCACAAACCACATATGGATCCACCAGAGTCATTAAATGTGTGATCTTTTCATGAAACACATGGATCCACCAATGTCATTGCATGTGTGTTCTTTTCACGAACCATATATGGATCCACTAGAGTCATTGCATGTGTGTTCTTATAACTAAACCAACACCAGAGTCATTAGATGTGTGTTATTTTCATGAAAACCATGGATCCACCAATGTCATTGCATGTGTGTTCATTTCACAAACCACATATGGATCTAGCAGAGTCAATGCATGCGTGTTCTTTTCATGAACCATATATGGATCCACTAGAGTCATTGCATGTGTGTTCTTATCACTAAACCAGCACTAGAGTGATTGGATGTGTGTTATTTTGCACAAACCACATGGATCCACCAGAGTGATTGCATGTGTGCTCTTTTCATGAACCACATATTGATCCACTAGAATCATTGCATGTGTATTCTTTTCATAAACCAGCACTAGAGTCATTGCATGTGTGTTATTTTCACAAACCACATATGGATCCACCAGAGTCATTGCATGTATTTTCTTTTCATAAAACACATGGATCCACCAATGTAATTGCATGTGTGTTCTTTTCACAAACCATATATGGATCCACCAGAGTCATTGCATGTGTGTTCTTATCACTAAACCAACACCAGAGTCTTTGCATGTGTATTCTTTTCATGAAACCCATGGATCCACCAATGTCATTGCATGTGTGTTCATTTCACAAACTACATATGGATCCACCAGAGTCATTGCATGTGTGCTATTTTCATGAAACTAGCACTAGAGTCATTGCATGTATGTTCTTTTCAAAAACCACATATGGATCCACAAGAGTCGTTGCATGTGTGTTCTTTTCATGAACCACATATGGATCCACCAGAGTCATTACATGTGTGATCTTTTCATGAAACACTTGGATCCACCAATGTCATTGCATGTGTGTTCTTTTCACAAACCATATATGGATCCACTAGAGTCATTGCATGTGTCTCTTATCACTAAACAAACACCGGAGTCATTGCATGTGTGTTCTTTTCATGAAACCCATGGATCCACCAATGTCATTGCATGTGTGTTCATTTCACAAACCACACACTAGAGTCATGGCATGTGTTTTCTTTTCATGAAACTAGCACTAGAGTCATTGCATGTGTGTTCTTTTCACAAACCACATATGGTTCCACCAGAGTCATTGCATGTGTTTTTTTTCATGAACCACATATGGATCCACTAGAGTCATTGCATGTATGTTCTTTTCATAAACCATCACTAGTGTCATTGCATGTGTGTTCTTTTCACAAACCACATATGGATCCACCAGATTCATTGCATGTATGTTCTTTTCATGAAACACATGGATCCACCAATGTCATTACATGTATGTTCTTTTCATGAAACAGATGGATCCACCAATGTCATTGCATGTGTGTTCTTTTCACAAACCATATATGGATCCACTAGAGTCATTGCATGTGTGTTCTTATCACTAAACCAACAACAGAGTCATTGCATGTGTGTTCTTTTCATGAAACCCATGGATCCACCAAGGTCATTGCATGTGTGTTCATTTCACAAACCACATATGGATCCACCAGAGTCATTGCATGTGTTTTCTTTTCATGAAACTAGCACTAGAGTCATTGCATGTGTGTACTTTTCACGAACCACATATGGATCCACTAGAGTCATTGCATGTGTGTTCTTTTCATGAACCACATATGGATCCACTAGAGTCATTGCATGTATGTTCTTTTCATAAACCAGCACTAGAGTCATTGCATGTGTGTTCTATTCACAAACCACATATGGATCCACCAGATTCATTGCATGTATGTTCTTTTCATGAAACACATGGATCCACCAATGTCATTGCATGTGTTTTTTTCACAAACCACATATGGATCCACCAGCGTCATTGCATGTGTGTTATTTTCACTAAACCAACACTAGATTCATTGCATATGTGTTCTTTTCATAAACCACATGGATCCACCAATGCCATTGCATGTGTGTTCATTTCACAAACCACGTATGGATCCAGCAGAGTCATTGCATGTGTGTTCTTTTCATGAACCACATATGGATCCATAGAGTCATTGCATGTGTGTTCTTATCACTAAACCAGGACTAGAGTCATTGCATGTGTGTTCTTTTCACAAACCACATATGGATCCACCAGAGTCATTGCATGTGTGTTCTTTTCATGAACCACATATGGATCCACTAGAATCATTGCATGGATGTTCTTTTCATAAACCAGCACCAGAGTCATGGCATGTGTGTTCTTTTCACAAACCACATATGGATCCACCAGAGTCATTAAATGTGTGATCTTTTCATGAAACACATGGATCCACCAATGTCATTGCATGTGTGTTCTTTTCACGAACCATATATGGATCCACTAGAGTCATTGCATGTGTGTTCTTATAACTAAACCAACACCAGAGTCATTAGATGTGTGTTATTTTCATGAAAACCATGGATCCACCAATGTCATTGCATGTGTGTTCATTTCACAAACCACATATGGATCTAGCAGAGTCAATGCATGTGTGTTCTTTTCATGAACCATATATGGATCCACTAGAGTCATTGCATGTGTGTTCTTATCACTAAACCAGCACTAGAGTCATTGGATGTGTGTTATTTTCCACAAACCACATGGATCCACCAGAGTGATTGCATGTGTGCTCTTTTCATGAACCACATATTGATCCACTAGAATCATTGCATGTGTATTCTTTTCATAAACCAACACTAGAGTCATTGCATGTGTGTTATTTTCACAAACCACATATGGATCCACCAGAGTCATTGCATGTATTTTCTTTTCATAAAACACATGGATCCACCAATGTAATTGCATGTGTGTTCTTTTCACAAACCATATATGGATCCACCAGAGTCATTGCATGTGTGTTCTTATCACTAAACCAACACCAGAGTCTTTGCATGTGTGTTCTTTTCATGAAACCCATGGATCCACCAATGTCATTGCATGTGTGTTCATTTCACAAACTACATATGGATCCACCAGAGTCATTGCATGTGTGCTATTTTCATGAAACTAGCACTAGAGTCATTGCATGTATGTTCTTTTCAAAAACCACATATGGATCCACAAGAGTCGTTGCATGTGTGTTCTTTTCATGAACCACATATGGATCCACCAGAGTCATTACATGTGTGATCTTTTCATGAAACACTTGGATCCACCAATGTCATTGCATGTGTGTTCTTTTCACAAACCATATATGGATCCACTAGAGTCATTGCATGTGTCTCTTATCACTAAACAAACACCGGAGTCATTGCATGTGTGTTCTTTTCATGAAACCCATGGATCCACCAATGTCATTGCATGTGTGTTCATTTCACAAACCACACACTAGAGTCATGGCATGTGTTTTCTTTTCATGAAACTAGCACTAGAGTCATTGCATGTGTGTTCTTTTCACAAACCACATATGGTTCCACCAGAGTCATTGCATGTGTTTTTTTTCATGAACCACATATGGATCCACTAGAGTCATTGCATGTATGTTCTTTTCATAAACCATCACTAGTGTCATTGCATGTGTGTTCTTTTCACAAACCACATATGGGTCCACCAGATTCATTGCATGTATGTTCTTTTCATGAAACACATGGATCCACCAATGTCATTACATGTATGTTCTTTTCATGAAACAGATGGATCCACCAATGTCATTGCATGTGTGTTCTTTTCACAAACCATATATGGATCCACTAGAGTCATTGCATGTGTGTTCTTATCACTAAACCAACAACAGAGTCATTGCATGTGTGTTCTTTTCATGAAACCCATGGATCCACCAAGGTCATTGCATGTGTGTTCATTTCACAAACCACATATGGATCCACCAGAGTCATTGCATGTGTTTTCTTTTCATGAAACTAGCACTAGAGTCATTGCATGTGTGTACTTTTCACAAACCACATATGGATCCACTAGAGTCATTGCATGTGTGTTCTTTTCATGAACCACATATGGATCCACTATAGTCATTGCATGTATGTTCTTTTCATAAACCAGCACTAGAGTCATTGCATGTGTGTTCTATTCACAAACCACATATGGATCCACCAGATTCATTGCATGTATGTTCTTTTCATGAAACACATGGATCCACCAATGTCATTGCATGTGTTTTTTTCACAAACCACATATGGATCCACCGGCGTCATTGCATGTGTGTTATTTTCACTAAACCAACACTAGATTCATTGCATATGTGTTCTTTTCATAAACCACATGGATCCACCAATGCCATTGCATGTGTGTTCATTTCACAAACCACGTATGGATCCAGCAGAGTCATTGCATGTGTGTTCTTTTCATGAACCACATATGGATCCATAGAGTCATTGCATGTGTGTTCTTATCACTAAACCAGGACTAGAGTCATTGCATGTGTGTTCTTTTCACAAACCACATATGGATCCACCAGAGTCATTGCATGTGTGTTCTTTTCATGAACCACATATGGATCCACTAGAATCATTGCATGTATGTTCTTTTCATAAACCAGCACCAGAGTCATTGCATGTGTGTTCTTTTCACAAACCACATATGGATCCACCAGAGTCATTAATTGTGTGATCTTTTCATGAAACACATGGATCCACCAATGTCATTGCATGTGTGTTCTTTTCACAAACCATATATGGATCCACCAGAGTCATTGCATGTATGTTCTTATCACTAAACCAACACCAGAGTCATTGCATGTGTGTTCTTTTCATGAAACCCATGGATCCACCAATGTCATTGCATGTGTGTTCATTTCACAAACTGCATATGGATCCACCAGAGTCATTGCATGTGTGTTATTTTCATGAAACTAGCACTAGAGTCATTGCATGTATGTTCTTTTCAAAAACCACAATGGATCCACAAGAGTCATTGCATCTGTGTTCTTTTCATGAACCACATATGGATCCACTAGAGTCATTGAATGTATGTTCTTTTCATAAACTAGCACTAGAGTCATTACATGTGTGTTCTTTTCACAAACCACATATGGATCCACCAGGGTCATTACATGTGTGATCTTTTCATGAAACACATGGATCCACCAATGTCATTGTATGTGTGTTCTTTTCACAAACCATATATGGATCCACTAGAGTCATTGCATGTGTGCTCTTATCACTAAACAAACACCAGAGTCATTGCATGTGTGTTCTTTTCATGAAACCCATGGATCCACCAATGTCATTGCATGTGTGTTCATTTCACAAACCACATATGGATCCACTAGAGTCATGGCATGTGTTTTCTTTTCATGAAACTAGCAGTAGAGTCATTGCATGTGTGTTCTTTTCACAAACCACATATGGTTCCACCAGAGTCATTGCATGTGTTTTTTTTCATGAACCACATATGGATCCACTAGAGTCATTGCATGTATGTTCTTTTCATAAACCATCACTAGAGTCATTGCATGTGTGTTCTTTTCACAAAACACATATGGATCCACCAGATTTATTGCATGTATGTTCTTTTCATGAAACACATGGATCCACCAATGTCATTACATGTATGTTCTTTCCATGAAACAGATGGGTCCACCAATGTCATTGCATGTGTGTTCTTTTCACAAACCATATATGGATCCACTAGAGTCATTTCATGTGTGTTCTTATCACTAAACCAACAACAGATTCATTGCATGTGTGTTCTTTTCATGAAACCCATGGATCCACCAAGGTCATTGCATGTGTGTTCATTTCACAAACCACATATGGATCCACTAGAGTCATTGCATGTGTTTTCTTTTCATGAAACTAGCACTAGAGTCATTGCATGTGTGTACTTTTCACAAACCACATATGGATCCACTAGAGTCATTGCATGTGTGTTCTTTTCATGAACCACATATGGATCCACTAGAATCATTGCATGTATGTTCTATTCATAAACCAGCACTAGAGTCATTGCATGTGTGTTCTACTCACAAACCACATATGGATCCACCAGATTCATTGCATGTATGTTCTTTTCATGAAACACATGGATCCACCAATGTCATTCCATGTGTTTTTTTCACAAACCACATATGGATCCACCAGAGTCATTGCATGTGTGTTATTTTCACTAAACCAACACTAGAGTCATTGCATGTGTGTTCTTTTCATAAACCACATGGATCCACCAATGCCATTGCATGTGTGTTCATTTCACAAACCACGTATGGATCCAGCAGAGTCATTGCATGTGTGTTCTTTTCATGAACCACATATGGATCCATAGAGTCATTGCATGTGTGTTCTTATCACTAAACCAGCACTAGAGTCATTGCATGTGTGTTCTTTTCACAAACCACATATGGATCCACCAGAGTCATTGCATGTGTGTTCTTTTCATGAACCACATATGGATCCACTAGAATCATTGCATGTATGTTCTTTTCATAAACCAGCACCAGAGTCATTGCATGTGTGTTCTTTTCACAAACCACATATGGATCCACCAGAGTCATTAAATGTGTGATCTTTTCATGAAACACATGGATCCACCAATGTCATTGCATGTGTGTTCTTTTCACGAACCATATATGGATCCACTAGAGTCATTGCATGTGTGTTCTTATAACTAAACCAACACCAGAGTCATTAGATGTGTGTTATTTTCATGAAAACCATGGATCCACCAATGTCATTGCATGTGTGTTCATTTCACAAACCACATATGGATCTAGCAAAGTCAATGCATGTGTGGTCTTTTCATGAACCATATATGGATCCACTAGAGTCATTGCATGTGTGTTCTTATCACTAAACCAGCACTAGAGTCATTGCATGTGTGTTCTTTTCACAAACCACATATGGATCCACCAGAGTCATTGCATGTGTGTTCTTTTCATGAACCACATATGGATCCACTAGAATCATTGCATGTGTGTTCTTTTCATAAACTAGCACTAGAGTCATTGCATGTGTGTTCTTTTCACAAACCACATATGGATCCACCAGAGTCATTACATGTGTGATCTTTTCATGAAACACATGGATCCACCAATGCCATTGCATGTGTGTTCTTTTCACAAACCATATATGGATCCACCAGAGTCATTGCATGTGTGTTCTTATCACTAAACCAACACCAGAGTCATTGCATGTGTGTTCTTTCCATGAAACCCATGGATCCACCAATGTCATTGCATGTGTGTTCATTTCACAAACTGCATATGGATCCACCAGAGTCATTGCATGTGTGTTATTTTCATGAAACTAGCACTAGAGTCATTGCATGTATGTTCTTTTCAAAAACCACATATGGATCCACAAGAGTCATCGCATCTGTGTTCTTTTCATGAACCACATATGCATCCACTAGAGTCATTGCATGTATCTTCTTTTAATAAACTAGCACTAGAGTCATTACATGTGTGTTCTTTTCACAAACTACATATGGGTCCACCAGAGTCATTACATGTGTGATCTTTTCATGAAACACATGGATCCACCAATGCCATTGCATGTGTGTTCTTTTCACAAACCATATATGGATCCACTAGAGTCATTGCATGTGTATTATTATCGCTAAACCAACACCAGAGTCATTAGATGTGTGTTATTTTCATGAAAACCATGGATCCACCAATGTCATTGCATGTGTGTTCATCTCACAAACCACACATGGATCTAGCAGAGTCAATGCATGTGTGTTCTTTTCATGAACCATATATGGATCCACTAGAGTCATTGCATGTGTGTTCTTATCACTAAACCAGCACTAGAGTCATTGGATGTGTGTTCTTTTCCACAAACCACATGGATCCACCAGAGTGATTGCATGTGTGCTCTTTTCATGAACCACATATTGATCCACTAGAATCATTGCATGTGTATTCTTTTCATAAACCAGCACTAGAGTCATTGTATGTGTGTTATTTTCACAAACCACATATGGATCCACCAGAGTCATTACATGTGTGATCTTTTCATGAAACACATGGATCCACCAATGCCATTGCATGTGTGTTCTTTTCACAAACCATATATGGATCCACCAGAGTCATTGCATGTGTGTTCTTATCACTAAACCAACACCAGAGTCATTGCATGTGTGTTCTTTCCATGAAACCCATGGATCCACCAATGTCATTGCATGTGTGTTCATTTCACAAACTGCATATGGATCCACCAGAGTCATTGCATGTGTGTTATTTTCATGAAACTAGCACTAGAGTCATTGCATGTATGTTCTTTTCAAAAACCACATATGGATCCACAAGAGTCATCGCATCTGTGTTCTTTTCATGAACCACATATGCATCCACTAGAGTCATTGCATGTATCTTCTTTTAATAAACTAGCACTAGAGTCATTACATGTGTGTTCTTTTCACAAACTACATATGGGTCCACCAGAGTCATTACATGTGTGATCTTTTCATGAAACACATGGATCCACCAATGCCATTGCATGTGTGTTCTTTTCACAAACCATATATGGATCCACTAGAGTCATTGCATGTGTATTATTATCGCTAAACCAACACCAGAGTCATTAGATGTGTGTTATTTTCATGAAAACCATGGATCCACCAATGTCATTGCATGTGTGTTCATTTCACAAACCACATATGGATCCACCAGAGTCATTCCATGTGTTTTCTTTTCATGAAACTAGCACTAGAGTCATTGCATGTTTGTACTTTTCACAAACCACATATGGATCCACTAGAGTCATTGCATGTGTGTTCTTTTCATGAACCACATATGGATCCACAAGAGTCATTGCATGTATGTTCTTTTCATAAACCAGCACTAGAGTCATTGCATGTGTGTTCTATTCACAAACCACATATGGATCCACCAGATTCATTGCATGTATGTTCTTTTCATGAAAAACATGGATCCACCAATGTCATTGCATGTGTTTTTTTCACAAACCACATGGATCCACCAGAGTCATTGCATGTGTGTTATTTTCACTAAACCAACACTAGAGTCATTGCATTTGTGTTCTTTTCATAAACCACATGGATCCACCAATGGCATTGCATGTGTGTTCATTTCACAAACCACGTATGGATCCAGTAGAGTCATTGCATGTGTGTTCTTTTCATGAACCACATATGGATCCATAGAGTCATTGCATGTGTGTTCTTATCACTAAACCAGCACTAGAGTCATTGCATGTGTGTTCTTTTCATAAACCACATATGGATCCACCAGAGTCATTGCATGTGTGTTCTTTTCATGAACCACATATGGATCCACTAGAGTCATTGCATGTATGTTCTTTTCATAAACTAGCACTAGAGTCATTGCATCTGTGTTCTTTTCACAAGCCACATATGGATCCACTAGAGTCATTACATGTGTGATCTTTTCATGAAACACAGATTGATCCACTAGAGTCATTGCATGTGTGTTCTTTTCATAAACCAGCACTAGATTCATTGCATGTGTGTTATTTTCACAAACCACATATGGATCCCCCAGTGTCATTGCATGTATGTTCTTTTCATAAAACACATGGATCCACCAATGTAATTGATGTGTGTTATTTTCACAAACCATATATGGATCCACCAGAGTCATTGCATGTGTGTTCTTATCACTAAACTAGAACTAGAGTCATTGCATGTGTGTTCTTTTCCACAAACCACATGGACCCACCAGAGTGATTGCATGTTTGTTCTTTTCCACATGTTGATCCACTAGAGTCATTGCATGTGTGTTCTTTTCATAAACCAGCACTAGAGTCATGGCATGTGTGTTCTTTTCCACAAACCACATGGACCCACCAGAGTGATTGCATGTGTGTTCTGTTCATGAACCACATATTGATCCACTAGAGTCATTGCATGTGTGTTCTTTTCATAAACCTCCACTAGAGTCATTGCATGTGTGTTATTTTCACAAACCACATATGGATCCACAAGAGTCATTGCATGTATGTTCTTTTCATAAAACACATGGAACCACAATTGCAATTGATGTGTGTTCTTTTCACAAACCATTTATGGATCCACCAGAGTCATTACATGTGTGTTCTTATCACTAAACCAGCACTAGAGTCATTGCATGTGTGTTCTTTTCCACAAACCACATGGACCCACCAGAGTGATTGCATGTGCGTTCTTTTCATGAACCACATATTGATCCACTAAAGTCATTGCATGTGTGTTCTTTTCATAAACCAGCACTAGAGTCATTGCATGCGTGTCATTTTCACAAACTACATATGGATCCACTAGAGTCATTGCATGTATTTTTTTCATAAAACACATGGATCCACCAATGTAATTGATGTGTGTTCTTTTCACAAACCATATATGGATCCACCAGAGTCATTGCATGTGTCTTCTTATCACTAAACCAACACCCGAGTCATTGCATGTGTGTTCTTTTAACAAACCACGTATGGATCCACCAATGGAATTGCATGTGTGTTCATTTCATGAATCACGTATGGATCAACGAGATTCATTGCATGTGTTTTCTTTTCATGAAACCAGCACTAGAGTCATTGCATGTGTGTTCTTTTCACAAACCACATATGGATCCACCAGAGTCATTGCATGTGTGTTATTTTCATGAACCACATATGGATCCACTAGAGTCATTGCATGTATGTTCTTTTCATAAACTAGCACTAGAGTCATTGCATGTGTGTTCTTTTCACAAACAACATATGGATTTACCAGAGTCATTACATGTGTTCTCTTTTCATGAAACACATGGATACACCAATGTCATTGCATGTGTGTTTTTTTCACAAACCATATATGGATCCAGTAGAGTCATTCATGTGTGTTCTTATAACTAAACCAACACCAGAGTCATTAGATGTGTGTTCTTTTCATGAAACCCATGGATCCACCAATGTCATTGCATGCGTGTTCATTTCACAAACCACATATGGATCTAGCAGAGTCATTGCATGTGTGTTCTTTTCGTGGACCACATATGGATCCACTAGAGTCATTGCATGTGTGTTCTTATGACTAAACCAGCACTAGATTCATTGCATGTGTGTTCTTTTCCACAAACCACATGGATCCACTAGAGTGATTGCATGTGTGTTCTTTTCATGAACCACATATTGATCCACTAGAGTCATTGCATGTGTGTTCTTTTCATAAACCAGCACTAGAGTCAATGCATGTGTGTTATTTTCACAAACCACATATGGCTCAACAAGAGTCATTGCATGTATGTTCTTTTCATAAAACACATGGATCCACCAATCTAATTGCATGTGTGTTCTTTTCACAAACCATATATGGATCCACCAGAGTTATTGCATGTATGTTTTTATCACTAAACCAGCACTAGAGTCATGGCATGTGTGTTCTTTTCCACAAACCACATGGACCCACCAGAGTGATTGCATGTGTGTTCTTTTCATGAACCACATATTGATCCACTAGAGTCATTGCATGTGTGTTCTTTTCATAAAACAACACTATATTCATTGCATGTGTGTTATTTTCACAAACCACATATGGATCCACCAGAGTCATTGCATGTATGTTCTTTTCATAAAACACATGGATCCACCAATGTAATTGATGTGTGTTCTTTTCACAAACCATATATGGATCCACTAGAGTCATTGCATGTGTGTTCTTATCACTAAACCAGCACTAGAGTCATTGCATGTGTGTTCTTTTCCACAAACCACATGGATACACTAGAGGGATTGCATGTGTGTTCTTTTCATGAACCACATATTGATCCACTAGAGTCATTGCATGTGTGTTCTTTTCATAAACCAGCACTAGAGTCAATGCATGTGTGTTATTTTCACAAACCACATATGGATCCACAAGAGTCAGTGCATGTATGTTCTTTTCATAAAACACATGGATCCACGAATGTAATTGCATGTGTGTTCTTTTCACAAACCATATATGGATCCACCAGAGTCATTGCACGTGTGTTCTTATCACTAAACCAGCACTAGAGTCATGGCATGTGTGTTCTTTTCCACAAACCACATGGACCCACCAGAGTGATTGCATGTGTGCTCTTTTCATGAACCACATATTGATCCACTAGAATCATTGCATATGAGTTATTTTCATAAACCAGCACTAGAGTCATTGCATGTATTTTTTTCATAAAACACATGGATCCACCAATGTAATTGATGTGTTATCTTTTCACAAACCATATATGGATCCACCAGAGTCATTGCATGTGTGTTCTTATCACTAAACCAACACCAGAGTCATTGCATGTGTGTTCTTTTAACAAACCACGTACGGATCCACCGATGTCATTGCATGTGTGTTCATTTCATAAACCACATATGGATCAATGAGAGTTATTGCATGTGTTTTCTTTTCATGAAACCAGCACTAGAGTCATTACATGTTTGTTCTTTTCACAAACCACATATGGATCCACCAGAGTCATTACATGTGTGTTCTTTTCATGAACCACATATTGATCCACTAGACTCATTGCAAGTATGTTCTTTTCATAAACTAGCACTAGAGTCATTGCATGTGTGTTCTTTTCACAAACAACATATGGATCCACCAGAGTCATTACATGTGTGATCTTTTCATGAAACACATGGATCCACCAATGTCATTGCATGTATGTTCTTTTCACAAACCATATATGGATCCACTAGAGTCATTGCATGTGTGTTCTTATAACTAAACCAACACTAGAGTCATTAGATGTATGTTCTTTTCGTGAAACCCATGGATCCACCAATGTCATTCCATGTGTGTTCATTTCACAAACCACATATGGATCTAGCAGAGTCATTGCATGTGTGTTCTTTTCATGAACCACATATGGATCCACTAGAGTCATTGCATGTGTGTTCTTATCACTAAACCAGCACTAGAGTCATTGGATGTGTGTTCTTTTCCACAAACCACATGGAGCCACCAGAGTGATTGCATGTGTGTTCTTATACTAAAACCACAAACCAACACTACAGTCATTGCATGTGTGTTCTTTTCCACAAACCACATATGGATCCACCAGAGTCATTGCATGTGTGTTCTTTTCATGAACCACATATGGCTACACTACAGTCATTGCATGTATGTTCTTTTCATAAACCAGCACAAGAGTCATGGCATGTGTGTTCTTTTCCATAAACCACATGGACCCACCAGAGTGATTGCATGTGTGTTCTTTTCATGAACCACATATTGATCCACTAGAGTCATTGCATGTGTGTTCTTTTCATAAACAAGCACTAGAGTCATTGCATGTGTGTTATTTTCACAAACCACATATGGATCCACCAAAGTCATTGCATGTATTTTTTTCATAAAACACATGGATCCACCAATGTAATTGATGTGTGTCCTTTTCACAAACCATATATGGATCCACCAGAGTCATTGCATGTGTGTTCTTATCACTAAACCAACACCAAAGTCATTGCATGTGTGTTCTTTGCATGAAACCCATGGATCCACTAATGCCATTACATGTGTGTTCATTTCACAAACTGCATATGGATCAACAAGAGTCATTGTATGTGTTTTCTTTTCATGAAACCAAAACTAGAGTCATTGCATGTGTGTTCTTTTCACAAACCACATATGGATCCACCAGAGTCATTGCATGTGTGTTCTTTTCATGAACCACATATGGATCCACTAGAGTCATTGCATGTATGTTCTTTTCATAAACTAGCACTAGAGTCATTGCATGTGTGTTCTTTTCACAAACCACATATGGATCCACCAGAGTCATTACATGTGTGATCTTTTCATGAAATACATGGATCCACCAATGTCATTGCATGTGTGTTCTTTTCACAAACCATATATGGATCCAGTAGAGTCATTGCATGTGTGTTCTTATAACTAAACCAACACCAGAGTCATTAGATGTGTGTTCTTTTCATGAAACCCATGGATCCACCAATGTCATTGCATGTGTGTTCATTTCACAAACCACATATGGATCTAGCAGAGTCATTGCACGTGTGTTCTTTTCATGAACCACATATGGATCCACTAGAGTCATTGCATGTGTGTTCTTATCACTAAACCAGCACTAGAGTCATTGGATGTGTGTTCTTTTCCACAAACCACATGGAGCCACCAGAGTGATTGCATGTGTGTTCTTTTCATGAACCACATATTGATCCACTAGAGTCATTGCATGTGTGTTCTTTTCATAAACCAGCACTAGAGTCATTGCATGTGTGTTATTTTCACAAACCACATATGGATCCACCAGAGTCATTGCATGTTTGTTCTTTTCCTAAAACACATGGATCCACGAATGTAATTGCATGTGTGTTCTTTTCACAAACCATATATGGATCCACCAGAGTCATTGCATGTGTGTTCTTATCACTAAACCAGCACTAGAGTCATGGCATGTGTGTTCTTTTCCACAAACCACATGGACCCACCAGAGTGATTGCATGTGTGTTCTGTTCATGAACCACATATTGATCCACTAGAGTCATTGCATGTGTGTTCTTTTCATAAACCCGCACTAGAGTCATTGCATGTGTGTTATTCTCACAAACCACATATGGATCCACCAGAGTCATTGCATGCATGTTCTTTTCATAAAACACATGGATCCACCAATGTAATTGATGTGTGTTCTTTTCACAAACCATAATGGATCCACCAGAGTCATTGCATGTGTGTTCTTATCACTAAACCAGAACTAGAGTCATTGCATGTGTGTTCTTTTCCACAAACCACATGGACCCACCAGAGTGATTGCATGTGTGTTCTTTTCATGAACCACATATTGATCCACTAGAGTCATTGCATGTGTGTTCTTTTCATAAACCAGCACTAGAGTCATTGCATGTGTGTTATTTTACAAACCACATATGGATCCACCAGAGTCATTGCATGTTTGTTCTTTTCATAAAACACATGGATCCACGAATGTAATTGCATGTGTGTTCTTTTCACAAACCATATATGGATCCACCAGAGTCATTGCATGTGTGTTCTTATCAGTAAACCAACACCAGAGTCATTGCATGTGTGTTCTTTAACCAAACCACGTATGGATCCACCAATGTCATTGCATGTGTGTTCATTTCATAAACCACATATGGATCAACGAGAGTCATTGCATGTGTTTTCTTTTCATGAAACCAGCACTTGAGTCATTCCATGTTTGTTCTTTTCACAAACCACATATGGATCCACCAGAGTCATTGCATGTGTGTTCTTTTCATGAACCACATATGGATCCACTAGAAGCATTGCAAGTTTGTTCTTTTCATAAACTAGCACTAGAGTCATTGCATGTGTGTTATTTTCACAAACCACATATGGATCCACCAGAGTCATTACATGTGTGATCTTTTCATGAAACACAAGGACCCACCAATGTCATTACATGTTTGTTCTTTTCACAAACCACATATGGATCCACCAGAGTCATTGCATGTGTGTTCTTTTCATGAACCACATATTGATCCACTAGAGTCATTGCAAGTATGTTATTTTCATAAACTAGCACTAGAGTCATTGCATGTGTGTTCTTTTCACAAACAACATATGGATCTACCAGAGTCATTACATGTGTGATCTTTTCATGAAACACATGGATCCACCAATGTCATTGCATGTGTGTTCTTTTCACAAACCATATATGGATCCACTAGAGTCATTGCATGTGTGTTCTTATAACTAAACCAACACTAGAGTCATTAGATGTGTGTTCTTTTCATGAAACCCATGGATCCACCAATGTCATTGCATGTGTGTTCATTTCACAAACCACATATCGATCTAGCAGAGTCATTGCATGTGTGTTCTTTTCATGAACCACATATGGATCCACTAGAGTCATTGCATGTGTGTTCTTATCACTAAACCAGCACTAGAGTCATTGCATGTGTGTTCTTTTCCACAAACCACATGGATCCACCAGAGTGATTGCATGTGTGTTCTTTTCATGAACCACATATTGATCCACTAGAGTCATTGCATGTGTGTTCTTTTCATAAACTAGCACTAGAGTCAATCCATGTGTGTTATTTTCACAAACCACATATGGATCCACCAGATTCATTGCATGTATGTTCTTTTCATGAAACACATGGATCCACCAATGTCATTGCATGTGTTTTTTTCACAAACCACATATGGATCCACTAGAGTCATTGCATGTGTGTTATTTTCACTAAACCAACACCAGAGTCATTGCATGTGTGTTCTTTTCATAAACCACATGGATCCACCAATGTCATTGCATGTGTGTTCATTTCACAAACCACGTATGGATGCAGCAGAGTCATTGCATGTGTGTTCTTTTCATGAACCACATATGGATCCATTAGAGTCATTGCATGTGTGTTCTTATCACTAAACCAGCACTAGAGTCATTGCATGTGTGTTCTTTTCCACAAACCGCATGGATCCACCAGAGTGATGGCATGTGTGTTCTTTTCATGAATCCACTAGAGTCATTGCATGTGTGTTCTTTTCATAAACCAGCACTAGAGTCATTGCATGTGTGTTATTTTCACAAACCACATATGGATCCACCAGAGTCATTGCATGTATTTTTTTCATAAAACACATGGATCCACCAATGCAATTGATGTGTGTTCTTTTCACAAACCATATATGGATCCACGAGAGTCATTGCATGTGTGTTCTTATCACTAAACCAACACCAAAGTCATTGCATGTGTGTTCTTTTCATGAAACCCATGGATCCACTAATGCCATTGCATGTGTGTTCATTTCACAAACTCCATATGGATCAACAAGAGTCATTGTATGTGTTTTCTTTTCATGAAACCAAAACTAGAGTCATTGCATGTGTGTTCTTTTCACAAACCACATATGGATCCACCAGAGTCATTGCATGTGTGTTCTTTTCATGAACCACATATGGATCCACTAGAGTCATTGCATGTATGTTCTTTTCATAAACTAGCACTAGAGTCATTGCATGTGTGTTATTTTCACAAACCACATATGGATCCACCAGAGTCATTACATGTGTGATCTTTTCATGAAACACATGGATCCACCAATGTCATTGCATGTGTGTTATTTTCACAAACCATATATGGATCCAGTAGAGTCATTGCATGTGTGTTCTTATAACTAAACCAACACCAGAGTCATTAGATGTGTGTTCTTTTCATGAAACCCATGGATCCACCAATGTCATTGCATGTGTGTTCATTTCACAAACCACATATGGATCTAGCAGAGTCATTGCATGTGTGTCCTTTTCATGAACCACATATGGATCCACTAGAGTCATTGCATGTGTGTTCTTATCACTAAACCAGCACTAGAGTCATTGGATGTGTGTTCTTTTCCACAAACCACATGGAGCCACCAGAGTGATTGCATGTGTGTTCTTTTCATGAACCACATATTGATCCACTAGAGTCATTGCATGTGTGTTCTTTTCATAAACCAGCACTAGAGTCATTGCATGTGTGTTATTTTCACAAACCACATATGGATCCACCAGAGTCATTGCATGTTTGTTCTTTTCATAAAACACATGGATCCACGAATGTAATTGCATGTGTGTTCTTTTCGCAAACCATATATGGATCCTCCAGAGTCATTGCATGTGTGTTCTTATCACTAAACCAGCACTAGAGTCATGGCATGTGTGTTCTTTTCCACAAACCACATGGACCCACCAGAGTGATTGCATGTGTGTTCTTTTCATGAACCACATATTGATCCACTAGAGTCATTGCATGTGTGTTCTTTTCATAAACCCGCACTAGAGTCATTGCATGTGTGTTATTCTCACAAACCACATATGGATCCACCAGAGTCATTGCATGCATGTTCTTTTCATAAAACACATGGATCCACCAATGTAATTGATGTGTGTTCTTTTCACAAACCATAATGGATCCACCAGAGTCATTGCATGTGTGTTCTTATCACTAAACCAGAACTAGAGTCATTGCATGTGTGTTCTTTTCCACAAACCACATGGACCCACCAGAGTGATTGCATGTGTGTTCTTTTCATGAACCACATATTGATCCACTAGAGTCATTGCATGTGTGTTCTTTTCATAAACCAGCACTAGAGTCATTGCATGTGTGTTATTTTACAAACCACATATGGATCCACCAGAGTCATTGCATGTTTGTTCTTTTCATAAAACACATGGATCCACGAATGTAATTGCATGTGTGTTCTTTTCACAAACCATATATGGATCCACCAGAGTCATTGCATGTGTGTTCTTATCAGTAAACCAACACCAGAGTCATTGCATGTGTGTTCTTTAACCAAACCACGTATGGATCCACCAATATCATTGCATGTGTGTTCTTTTCATGAACCACATATGGATCCACTAGAGTTGTAACTACCTCGGTGAATTACGCTCCTAGTACAAGCCTGGATGATCAGAAATGGTTGAAATAGTACGGTGGGGCCCAAATGCCACTCACAGGTAGACCTTTCGGCCGTCCCAACCATTTCCAAACATCGGGACAAGAACGGGCGGCGAATCGGAAGCGAAGGGATCAACTACATACACAAATGAGTATGTATGCAAGCCACCATACAATAGTACATCAGAGCCATTCCATCTAAAAAGAAAGGAAAAATAGCAACGCCATACGGCAAGATCCAAATATCCTAGATAGATATAATAGTTTGGGATATCTCCTCATACATCAATCAACAGAGTATCAAGCGGAAGCGGAAGACAAAATCCGAGTACGGATAAGAAGCAAATCGGCATAAGATGCCCCAGAAATTAGGCACATCCCGCCCACAGATCTCACGGATCCCCGTTCCCGGAATCTCTACACCGAATGATCGTTGTCCACATCGTCTGTTTCTTCCACCCAGTATCCATCTTGCGAGTGTACCTGTTCATCTGAACCAATAATTTATCGTGTGAGACCCTAGGGTACTCGGCAAGTCTTTATGCCTCTAAAGGGACACAACACAGGGTGACGAATTGCAGCAAAAGATAAACCCTAACAGTTCTATAGATACTGCTAACCATCCGCCTAACCAGAGATGAGCGGATGTCCGGAATTAAGAACAACAATTATAACATAATAAAGGTAATCTTAACAGATCCATCCTCCTCCTCGCCATCGACGAGGAAGCGGACGAACAACCCCATCCGTTGGCGGTTTTATTATCCATTACGTGAGTATTGCACTATTTACTAGTCGGTACCTAGTCTAGTCAAATTATAAGCGGTACTTTAGTTATGCTTGTCTATGATCGAAACTGTGCTCCAAGTCGTCCATAACGCGGACACGGCTTTGAAGAAGTTTTACCTGCAGGGGTGCACAAATAGCAACACACACTCGCTATGCCTCGGAAAAACCAAATCAAATCCCAACGAGGCAGTCGCGACAAAGCAATCACAGGATTCAGAAATATTTCAGGGGGCCACCCCATTGAGCTACCATAGCAGATCCCAAAAGCTGGACCTGCTGTCGATCAAAACACTCCGCTTTCTAAACAGTACAGCGTGCTCCTCACACAATCGTAAATAAAGCAGTAAAGCATGGCATAAGTACAGGATAGTAAATAAATCCTCAAACTAGTTTGTGGCCCCAAGAAATAAGAATGAATCAAGCTCTGGCTCAGGGGGGTCCATAAGCCTCCCGGATGTGGATAGCGCGAATATTCTTGGAACAGGAATCAAGTACTCGGGGTCTTACGGGACACAAGTGAGCCTGAAAAACCAAATAGCGAATATGGCTCACCGATGCCACTTTCATTAGTTATCCCATTACTACTCAGGTTAAGTTGTTTAGGTACCTCGTTATCCATCAGACACTCACATACCCTACACATGCTGTTCTACGACTCGCATGGCTCAAACAACTCCTGTAGTAATGGCTCATGGGGTGGAGGAACAAGCTTCGGTGGGGTTTAAAAAATAAAGGCTATGCAATACTTGGGATTCAATTTAATGCAATCGCGACTCAATGATGCAAGAGTAAGATAGAGGCAATAGGTACTATAAGTATGCAAGCATGTGGTAGTGCTTGCCTGGCAGCTCAGTTGAAGTGAGAGAAGGATCTGGGTAGTGCTCCTGGTTCTCTTGATATATCCCACCTTTCGGCGTCCTATTCGAAGAAGAACCAAACAAACAAGGGCCAACATAAACAAAGTGCGCAAGCATATGAATAAAATGCGACAAGCAAACAATCATGCCATGATGAATGATGCACAATTTGCATGGCATTGAAGTAGCATGGCATGGGTGAGGTGTGAGATACAAGATTAAATCATTTTATTGAGTTTTGGGCCCATTTTAATCTCATATTAGTTGCTGTATACAATATATTTATATGATGCATGCTCCAAATCAAACCATGGAATGCATAAACAGAAAGGTCTCGTCGAGCTAATCATTTTAGACGTATCATTTGTTAAATATGGACTTATAAAATAAAAGTTATTAATTATTTAAGAAAAGGGCAATTTATTGTAATTTAAATAAACTTGGAAATTTAAAGGTTCAAAATATATTTTGGATTGCATATTTGAAATCCTCACATTTTTCTGATTTGAAAACATATATTATTTGTATTATTTGGATTAATATTTGAAAAGTTATTTGAAAACAGAATTATATTTGAATTTGAAATAATTAGAAAAGGATTTGAATTTAAACAGATTTCGGAAATACTTTTTATACTCAGAGGGAGCTAGCCACTGTCACAGACAAGTGGGCCACAGCTGACTGGACCAAGCAGCGAAACATACATGTCACCGCGAGCTATTCTAGTCTCGAGAGGCAGCATGTGGGACAGGTGGCTCATGAGCCCACTTGCCAGAGAGGAGCTGAGGGCTGACCACGTGGCTCAGGGGGGGACTGCGGGTTGATGGACAAAAAGGCCAGGGTGCTTTTTGTCAAACGGTGACGGACGCTGACTGGTGGGCCTCGGTGGGACTGCGGGTTGATGGACAAAAAGCTGCGGGGGGGTATACGCAAAACGGCCACTGCCGTACTGTTTCTCTTCTCTGTCTCGATTGACAGATCGGTGTTCGGCAGAGCGGGCGCGCGCAGGGATCGAACGCGCGACGCGGCGCGCGCGCGGAGGCGGTGCCACTGAGGTAGGTTGGGGTAGGTGTCAGGGAAGCGGGCGAGGCCTAGGTGGGGTTTTTACGCGGCGCGGAGCGAGCAGACGGCAGCGAACGACGACGCACCGAGGCTGCTCGGAGAAACGACCGGCGAACACAGGCGATGGCGGGGGAGACGGAGGTGTCAGGGAGGTACAGGGGCTCACCGGGAGGTTGCTGGTGGCGTTGGATCGGGTCGGCGAGCAGGCGATCGACGGCGATGCAGACAGAGACCTAGGGTTTCGGCTGGCTTGGCGTGGCTCGGTTCTCCTCCTCCTCGACGGCGAGTGCAGGGCGGTGCAGGGGACCTTCCTCGCTCTTCCAGGCCTCTTCACGGACGTGGCTCGACAGGATCAGCAGGCGGTGGAGGCCGAGGGTTTTCCAGTGGGGGTGACGGTGGCTGGGAAAGAGGAGAGGTGGAGGCTATGGGGCGGATCTGGCGGCAGAGGAGCGTCGTGAGGTGGTAGATAGGGACGGGAGAGGAGGTGGTACCGTGGTGAGGTAGATGGGAAAGGGTGGCTCGGTGCCACCTTTTCCTCCTTCTTGCTCACGTGCAGTCGGGAGAAGGGCAGGCGGTGGAAGGTGGCAGTGGGGTAGGGCGGCAGGTGGGGGGCTGGGGTCCCTAGGCAGAGAGAGAGCTAGGGAGAGAGAGGTGAGGCTCGGGTTGGATGGTGGAGCTAGGCTCGGGTAGAGCTAGGGTTGGAGCTAGGTTAGGGTTTGGGGTGGTAGCTAGGGCAGGGAGAGGTGGCCAGGGAGAGAGGGTGGCCGGTGGGGCCAGCCTAGGGTAGGCCATGGTGGGTGGCTCGGCTTAGAAGGAGGAGAGAAAGAGGGGGGGTGCTTAGGGTTTAGGTTTAGAGAGGGGTATGGTAGATTAGATGAGATGGAGAGGTAGGTTTAGGGTTTGAAGAGAGGGGGAAAGGTTAGTTGCTAGGGTGTTCACTTGTCAAGACCAAGCCAAGCACAAACCAAACCCCAACAAGACCAAGACTAGAAAAGAGAGGAAAAGGTGATGTGGTTTTGCAAAGGATCTACTCAAAATGCAACTAAAACCAAAGCTAGCAAAGATGGTTCTTGCATGGCCCATGCATGATATTTAATGCCATGCTTATGTTGTGAAAACAAGATGATTTACATGGCATTATTACTATGCATTCCAAAATGTGGAGTAAGGCCTAAGCAAAAAGGATTTTAGAGATAGCTCCAAGGGAATAGATGGAGATGATCATGTTTGAGTATAATTGGGACCTGCTAGGGTGTATGCTCCACTAGATGATCAATAGTCCCAAACTATTCCAACATGAGCATAATTCCATGACAAACCAGATGAAAGCTAGAAGAAAGGGTCCCACTCACAAGGCATGCAAAGGTGGCCATGTGGCTCTCATATTTCAATATTGTGAAAACAACATGATGCTAAGATGAGAGCATGTGGAATAGAATTGGATCCATCCCAACCCACATGAGCTAGAGGTAAACTCAATAAATGCCAAGCTCATATTTAGTTGGATGGTGGAATTATAAGGTGGTGAAAGAAAAAGGTGGTGGAATTAATAAAAGATATGCCCCCAACTCAACTTGGGCATTTAAACAATATATCAAGAACCAAATACAATATCAAGAGGCAAATACAATTAATAATGCATATGAGATAAGAACCAAAACAAAAAGGGTTTTATATGATGCTCAAATGCAAGGTGGCATGATGACATGAGCATGATATAATTATGATGCAACAATTATATATTTGAAGGTAGCATTATATAGACTAGGCTAGTAGCATTGCAATTGTTAGACAATTGGGATGCTACAACTCTCCCCCACTAAACAAGAATCTCGCCTCGAGATTCCTAGGAAAAAGAAAACAACACAAGGAGAGGGTGTCCGAACGAAGGTGATCCTTGCGTTCCCAAGAAGATGAAGAACGGAATGGTGCGACCACTACACCTTGCAAAACTTGCTAGACTTGTTGCGAGTCTTGCCTTTTGCTTGAGGCACAAAGGGTTAGGAGAATTGAAGGATTGTCGTGAGACAAGAAGGATAGGATGGACATAGCTCCGGTTTTCTCAAGAACAGGATAAAAGAAGAAGAACCACTTGGTGAAAGAAAGGACAAGATGATGCATCATGGATAAAGAAAGACACGCCGTTAAGATTAAAGATTTACCGATACTAGAGAGGATGAATCTTTGTCTCGCCGGAAGGAAAGAGCTAGATTGGAGAGGTTTTGAAGCACTATGACAATAGCATCGTACCTTCTCTCGGATTGGGGAAAAGAAGTACGGAAACAATATTGCCTTCAAACAATAGAGTCCCTTGATATCGTGTAAAGATTTAGTTAGACATCGTCGGATTAGAGTCTTCTTACGCCGGTAAGAACCAAAGCATCACGCAATTGAGGTGCGCGGATATAACTTCCAGATACGGATGTGAAGATAGATCATGGGGAATAGGTTCCTTTCATCTTGTTTGGGGATGTAGAGCTCCGGTATAAAGACGAGGATAGAAAAGAATTTGCGTTTGTTTCCACCAGATAACAGAAGATTTTGCTCCGTGTAGGAAAAGACGAGATCACCAACAAGAGATTATTGATTACTTTATTCGAGAGAGCACTCCGGAAAGACAAGGACGGAAGTAAAAGTATCAAGGGATAAAGGCCACTTCTAACTTCCGTGGAATGAGTGAAGTCACATAAATTCCCCAATTCAATGTACCAGAGCGAATGATAAGAGTAGTGGTATGGTAGCTACTCCATCCCGCACTCAAAGCATTAATCCGCACCTGAATAAGAAAACCATGCAACCCAACTACCGAAACAGACTGAAGGTATTAACAAGGATAACTCATGGAACTTCGTTAGCAAACCAGGATAGATGCAAACGATACGCCGGATTCAAGATAGATAAGGGTGATGATGTTGTCGTCATACCTGATATAACAAGCCACCGGAAAGATATGAAGGAAGATTACGGAGAACAACTGCCAGATTCCACAGGTAAAGAAGAAGATAACACCAACTGATTACGAAAGATCTGAAAAGTCTTCATGGCCTCCGGTGGATTGAGCATCGATGATAGAACGAGACGGTTTCAAAAGATCACTTAACGAGATAGAGGTGAAAAGAACTCCATGTTCTTCTTGAAATGATTGAGAGAGATCTAGCAGTCTTGAGGAAAACTTCGGCGGAACGACGATGATAACTTGCCAACAAGGAACAACTACGGATTTGATTGAAGATGGAAGATGGAATTAACAATGGACTTGCTGATTCCAGAATTGAAGAAGATGCACTGGAAGAATAGATTATCTGGTCCTTCGGAAGAAAAAGAGATGCCGCCTGATTCACATTGTCGATCGGATCACCGGTTACAAAGATAAAGAGATCTTGGACAAGAAACGATGATATAGCTTTGCTTATGGTATGAGCTATCAGAGACGAAAAAGATGTGCAGATATGGAGTTCAAAAAGATGTGAAGCATGATAAACAGATGATAGACCGCCGTGGTGCCTTGAGAAACTCCGGATTTCCAAGGATGCTTGAATTTGCATAGATATGATCACGGTGTACTCCAAATCACAGGAGATAACCGTATCCATCTGGAGGATAGAGTTGATAGCATTTTCCATATTCCAATCGACACATAATGAGTGGGATATAGCTTTGAGAACCAAATTACAATCACCAAAGATCGGATCGACACATGTTATGTAATTAGCCCAAGAGAAAAAAAGATGAAGTGAAAACTCCGTGATTAAGCCGGTGACAAAGAATGAGTTAGCATGGACATGCTGATAAAGAGAGATAGATAATGTTTCACACACGACGAAAAGGAGTGTGGAAACAGATGGATCAAAGAAAAATTTTCCGCATTTTTCGGCATTAAAATACCGATAGATGCAAAATCACTTAGCAGATAGGGATTAGCATCGATGCGCATGTAAGAACACCCTTTAAGAAGATGGCACGGTCAACAAGGAGTCGATAGATCGCTACGGTTTTCAAAAGCACGTCGATATGGAACGTACCAACAGTTGATAACCAAAGGCAGATTATGATAACAAAAGGATGCAACAGATAGACAAGGGATTACACACACACACACACACTTTCTATGGTACTACGGAAACCCAGAACACGTGAATCCTAGTTGAATTTTAAGAAGAGGATTGAAAACGTTACACTTCCTTACCAGAAAAGGGTGGGTGGTTGGGTAAGAAGAAAAGTGGAAGCAGTCCTACTCTCGCGTTTTATTTTCCCTAGTATACATAACTACCAAAAATATTTGCTAGATGCATAACGACCATTTGGCTGAGACCACGAAGGTCGGGATGGCTCGATACCAATTGTAACTACCTCGGTGAATTACGCCCTAGTACAAGCCTGGATGATCGAAATGGTTGAAATAATGGGGCCCAAATGCCACTCACAGTAGACCTTCGCCGTCCAACCATTTCCAAACATCGGGACAAGAACGGGCGGCGTAATCGGCAGACGAAGGGATCAACTACATACACAAATGAGTATGTATGCAAGCCACCATACAATAGTACATCAGAGCCATTCCATCTAAAAAGAAAGGAAAAATAGCAACGCCATACGGCAAGATCCAAATATCCTAGATAGATATAATAGTTTGGGATATCTCCTCATACATCAATCAACAGAGTATCAAGCGGAAGCGGAAGACAAAATCCGAGTACGGATAAGAAGCAAATCGGCATAAGATGCCCCATAAATAAGCACATCCCGCCCACAGATCTCACGGATCCCCGTTCCCGGAATCTCTACACCGAATGATCGTTGTCCACATCGTCCGTTTCTTCCACCCAGTATCCATCTTGCGAGTGTACCTGTTCATCTGAACCAATAATTTATCGTGTGAGACCCTAGGGTACTCGAAGTCTTTATGCCTCTAAAGGGGACACAACCTGGGGTGACGCAATTGCAGCAAAAGATAAACCCTAACAGTTCTATAGATACTCGCTAACCATCCGCCTAACCAGAGATAGACGGATGTCCGGGAATTAAGAACAACAGTTATAACAGTAATAAAGGTAATCTTAACAGATCCATCCTCCTCCTCGCTTACCGACGAGGAAGCTTTAACAACCCCATCCGTTGGAAGTTTTATTATCAATTCCGTTGGTATTGCACTATTTACTAGTCGTACCTAGTCTAGTCAAATTATAAGCGGTACTTTAGTTATGCTTGTCTATGATCGAGAAACTGCTCCAAGTCGTCCATAACCGCGGACACGGCTTTCAGAAAGTTTTACCTCAGGGTGCACAAATAACAACACACACTCGCTATGCCTCGAAAAACCAAATCAAAACCCAACGAGGCGATGACAAAGCAATCACAGGATTCAGAAATATTTCAGGGGCCACCCCATTAAGCTACCATAGCGGAGTTAAGCTCGGTGACGGACTCAAGGTTTGCGTCAATGGTTGTAAACGACAGCAGATCCCAAATGGACTGCGTCGATACAAAAAACACTCCGCTTTCTAAACAGTACAGCGTGCTCCTCACACAATCGTAAATAAAGCAGTAAAGCATGGCATAAGTACAGGATAGTAAATAAATCCTCAAACTAGTTTGTGGCCCCAAGAAATAAGAATGAATCAAGCTCTGGCTCGGGGTCCATAAGCCTCCGGATGTGGATAGCGAATATTCTTGGAACAGGAATCAAGTACTCGGGGTCTTACGGGACACAAGTGAGCCTGAAAAACCAAATAGCGAATATGGCTCACCGATGCCACTTTCATTAGTTATCCCATTACTACTCAGGTTAAGTTGTTTAGGTACCTCGTTATCCATCAGACACTCACATACCCTACACATGCTGTTCTACGACTCGCATGGCTCAAACAACTCCTGTAGTAATGGCTCATGGGGTGGAGGAACAAGCTTCGGTGGGGTTTAAAAAAATAAAGGCTATGCAATACTTGGGATTCAATTTAATGCAATCGCGACTCAATGATGCAAGAGTAAGATAGAGGCAATAGGTACTATAAGTATGCAAGCATGTGGTAGTGCTTGCCTGGCAGCTCAGTTGAAGTGAGAGAAGGATCTGGGTAGTGCTCCTGGTTCTCTTGATATATCCCCTGCTCAGCGTCTATTCGAAGAAGAACCAAACAAACAAGGGCCAACATAAACAAAGTGCGCAAGCATATGAATAAAATGCGACAATCAAACAATCATGCCATGATGAATGATGCACAATTTGCATGGCATTGAAGTAGCATGGCATGGGTGAGGTGTGAGATACAAGATTAAATCATTTTATTGAGTTTTGGGCCCATTTTAATCTCATATTAGTTGCTGTATACAATATATTTATATGATGCATGCTCCAAATCAAACCATGGAATGCATAAACAGAAAGGTCTCGTCGAGCTAATCATTTTAGACGTATCATTTGTTAAATATGGACTTATAAAATAAAAGTTATTAATTATTTAAGAAAAGGGCAATTTATTGTAATTTAAATAAACTTGGAAATTTAAAGGTTCAAAATATATTTTGGATTGCATATTTGAAATCCTCACATTTTTCTGATTTGAAAACATATATTATTTGTATTATTTGGATTAATATTTGAAAAGTTATTTGAAAACAGAATTATATTTGAATTTGAAATAATTAGAAAAGGATTTGAATTTAAACAGATTTCGGAAATACTTTTTATACTCAGAGGGAGCTAGCCACTGTCACAGACAAGTGGGCCACAGCTGACTGGACCAAACGCTGAAACATACATGTCATCATGAGCTATTCTAGTCTCGATGCATGTGTGGGACCACCTGGCTCGCGCTCCACTTGCGGAGAGGAGCCGAGGGACCACACGTGGCTCGGGGACTCAAGGGTTGATGGACAAAAGGCTGTGGTGCTTTTTGTCAAACGTGGACGGACGCTGACTGGGCGGCCTCGGTGGGACTGCGGTTTGATGGACAAAAAGCTGCGGGGGGTATACGCCGGCAGCCCGCCGTCGCTTCTCTTCTGTCTCGATTGATGGATCGGTGTTCGGGCAGAGCGCGCGCAGGAGATCGACGCAGCGGCTGCTGGGAGGCGGTGCCACTGAGGTAGGTTAGGGTAGGTGTCAGGGAAGCGGGCGAGGCCTAGGTGGGGTTTTTACGCGGCGCGGAGCGAGCAGACGGCAGCGAACGACGACGCACCGAGGCTGCTCGGAGAAACGACCGGCGAACACAGGCGATGGCGGGGGAGACGGAGGTGTCAGGGAGGTGCAGGGGCTCACCGGGAGGTTGCTGGTGGCGTTGGATCGGGTCGGCGAGCAGGCGATCGACGGCGATGCAGACGGCCAGGAGACCTAGGGTTTCGGCTCGGCGGCGCTGGTACTGGCGGCTCCGGTTCTCCTCCTCCTCGACGGCGAGTGCAGGGCGGTGCAGGGGACCTTCCTCGCTCTTCCAGGCCTCTTCACGGACGCGTGGCTCGACAGGATCAACGGAACGCGGTGGAGGCCGAGGTTTTCCGGCGAGTGGGGTAGACGGTGGCTGTGGGGAAAGAGGGAGAGGGTGGAGGCTATGGGGCGGATCTGGGCGAGCAGAGGAGCGTCGTGAGGTGGTAGATAGGGACGGGAGAGGGAGGTGGTACTGCATGGGGGGGGGTAGATGGGAAAGGGTGGCTCGGTGCCACCTTTTCCTCCTTCTTGCTCACGCAGTGGGAGAAGGGGCAGGTGGGAAGCTGGCAGGTGGGGTAGGGCAGGCCGGGCTCGGGCTGGGGGTCCCTAGGCAGAGAGAGAGCTAGGGAGAGAGAGGTGAGGCTCGGGTTGGATGGTGGAGCTAGGCTCGGGTAGAGCTAGGGTTGGAGCTAGGTTAGGGTTTGGGGTGGTAGCTAGGGCAGGGAGAGGTGGCCAGGGAGAGAGGGTGGCCGGTGGGGCCAGCTAGGGTAGGCCATGGTGGGTGGCTCGGCTTAGAAGGAGGAGAGAAAGAGGGGGGGTGCTTAGGGTTTAGGTTTAGAGAGGGGTATGGTAGATTAGATGAGATGGAGAGGTAGGTTTAGGGTTTGAAGAGAGGGGGAAAGGTTAGTTGCTAGGGTGTTCACTTGTCAAGACCAAGCCAAGCACAAACCAAACCCCAACAAGACCAAGACTAGAAAAGAGAGGAAAAGGTGATGTGGTTTTGCAAAGGATCTACTCAAAATGCAACTAAAACCAAAGCTAGCAAAAGATGGTTCTTGCATGGCCCATGCATGATATTTAATGCCATGCTTATGTTGTGAAAACAAGATGATTTACATGGCATTATTACTATGCATTCCAAAATGTGGAGTAAGGCCTAAGCAAAAAGGATTTTAGAGATAGCTCCAAGGGAATAGATGGAGATGATCATGTTTGAGTATAATTGGGACCTGCTAGGGTGTATGCTCCACTAGATGATCAATAGTCCCAAACTATTCCAACATGAGCATAATTCCATGACAAACCAGATGAAAGCTAGAAGAAAGGGTCCCACTCACAAGGCATGCAAAGGTGGCCATGTGGCTCTCATATTTCAATATTGTGAAAACAACATGATGCTAAGATGAGAGCATGTGGACTAGAATTGGATCCATCCCAACCCACATGAGCTAGAGGTAAACTCAATAAATGCCAAGCTCATATTTAGTTGGATGGTGGAATTATAAGGTGGTGAAAGAAAAAGGTGGTGGAATTAATAAAAGATATGCCCCCAACTCAACTTGGGCATTTAAACAATATATCAAGAACCAAATACAATATCAAGAGGCAAATACAATTAATAATGCATATGAGATAAGAACCAAAACAAAAAGGGTTTTATATGATGCTCAAATGCAAGGTGGCATGATGACATGAGCATGATATAATTATGATGCAACAATTATATATTTGAAGGTAGCATTATATAGACTAGGCTAGTAGCATTGCAATTGTTAGACAATTGGGATGCTACAAGAGTCATTGCAAGTTTGTTCTTTTCATAAACTAGCACTAGAGTCATTGCATGTGTGTTATTTTCACAAACCACATATGGATCCACCAGAGTCATTACATGTGTGATCTTTTCATGAAACACAAGGACCCACCAATGTCATTACATTTTTGTTCTTTTCACAAACCACATATGGATCCACCAGAGTCATTGCATGTGTGTTCTTTTCATGAACCACATATTGATCCACTAGAGTCATTGCAAGTATGTTCTTTTCATAAACTAGCACTAGAGTCATTGCATGTGTGTTCTTTTCACAAACAACATATGGATCCACCAGAGTCATTACATGTGTGATCTTTTCATGAAACACATGGATCCACCAATGTCATTGCATGTGTGTTCTTTTCACAAACCATATATGGATCCACTAGAGTCATTGCATGTGTGCTCCTATAACTAAACCAACACTAGAGTCATTAGATGTGTGTTCTTTTCATGAAACCCATGGATCCACCAATGTCATTCCATGTGTGTTCATTTCACAAACCACATATCGATCTAGCAGAGTCATTGCATGTGTGTTCTTTTCATGAACCACATATGGATCCACTAGAGTCATTGCATGTGTGTTCTTATCACTAAACCAGCACTAGAGTCATTGCATGTGTGTTCTTTTCCACAAACCACATGGATCCACCAGAGTGATTGCATGTGTGTTCTTTTCATGAACCACATATTGATCCACTAGAGTCATTGCATGTGTGTTCTTTTCATAAACTAGCACTAGAGTCAATCCATGTGTGTTATTTTCACAAACCACATATGGATCCACAAGAGTCATTGCATGTATGTTCTTTTCATAAAACACATGGATCCACCAATGTAATTGCATGTGTGTTCTTTTCACAAACCATATATGGATCCACGAGAGTTATTGCATGTCTGTTCTTATCACTAAACCAGCACTAGAGTCATTGCATGTGTGTTCTTTTCCACAAACCACATGGACCCACCAGAGTGATTGCATGTGTGTTCTTTTCATGAACCACATATTGATCCACTAGAGTCATTGCATGTGTGTTCTTTTCATAAACAAGCACTAGAGTCATTGCATGTGTGTTATTTTCACAAACCACATATGGATCCACCAGAGTCATTGCATGTATTTTTTTCATAAAACACATGGATCCACCAATGTAATTGATGTGTGTTCTTTTCACAAACCATATATGGATCCACGAGAGTCATTGCATGTGTGTTCTTATCACTAAACCAACACCAAAGTCATTGCATGTGTGTTCTTTTCATGAAACCCATGGATCCACTAATGCCATTGCATGTGTGTTCATTTCACAAACTGCATATGGATCAACAAGAGTCATTGTATGTGTTTTCTTTTCATGAAACCAAAACTAGATTCATTGCATGTGTGTTCTTTTCACAAACCACATATGGATCCACCAGAGTCATTGCATGTGTGTTCTTTTCATGAACCACATATGGATCCACTAGAGTCATTGCATGTATGTTCTTTTCATAAACTAGCACTAGAGTCATTGCATGTGTGTTATTTTCACAAACCACATATGGATCCACCAGAGTCATTACATGTGTGATCTTTTCATGAAACACATGGATCCACCAATGTCATTGCATGTGTGTTATTTTCACAAACCATATATGGATCCAGTAGAGTCATTGCATGTGTGTTCTTATAACTAAACCAACACCAGAGTCATTAGATGTGTGTTCTTTTCATTAAACCCATGGATCCACCAATGTCATTGCATGTGTGTTCATTTCACAAACCACATATGGATCTAGCAGAGTCATTGCATGTGTGTTCTTTTCATGAACCACATATGGATCCACTAGAGTCATTGCATGTGTGTTCTTATCACTAAACCAGCACTAGAGTCATTGGTTGTGTGTTCTTTTCCACAAACCACATGGAGCCACCAGAGTGATTGCATGTGTGTTCTTTTCATGAACCACATATTGATCCACTAGAGTCATTGCATGTGTGTTCTTTTCATAAACCAGCACTAGAGTCATTGCATGTGTGTTATTTTCACAAACCACATATGGATCCACCAGAGTCATTGCATGTTTGTTCTTTTCATAAAACACATGGATCCACGAATGTAATTGCATGCGTGTTCTTTTCGCAAACCATATATGGATCCTCCAGAGTCATTGCATGTGTGTTCTTATCACTAAACCAGCACTAGAGTCATGGCATGTGTGTTCTTTTCCACAAACCACATGGACCCACCAGAGTGATTGCATGTGTGTTCTTTTCATGAACCACATATTGATCCACTAGAGTCATTGCATGTGTGTTCTTTTCATAAACCCGCACTAGAGTCATTGCATGTGTGTTATTCTCACAAACCACATATGGATCCACCAGAGTCATTGCATGCATGTTCTTTTCATAAAACACATGGATCCACCAATGTAATTGATGTGTGTTCTTTTCACAAACCATAATGGATCCACCAGAGTCATTGCATGTGTGTTCTTATCACTAAACCAGAACTAGAGTCATTGCATGTGTGTTCTTTTCCACAAACCACATGGACCCACCAGAGTGATTGCATGTGTGTTCTTTTCATGAACCACATATTGATCCACTAGAGTCATTGCATGTGTGTTCTTTTCATAAACCAGCACTAGAGTCATTGCATGTGTGTTATTTTACAAACCACATATGGATCCACTAGAGTCATTGCATGTTTGTTCTTTTCATAAAACACATGGATCCACGAATGTAATTGCATGTGTGTTCTTTTCACAAACCATATATGGATCCACCAGAGTCATTGCATGTGTGTTCTTATCACTAAACCAGCACTAGAGTCATGGCATGTGTGTTCTTTTCCACAAACCACATGGACCCACCAGAGTGATTGCATGTGTGTTCTTTTCATGAACCACATATTGATCCACTAGAGTCATTGCATGTGTGTTCTTTTCATAAACCAGCACTAGAGTGATTGCATGTGTGTTATTTTCACAAACCACATATGGATCCACTAGAGTCATTGCATGTATGTTCTTTTCATAAAACACATGGATCCACCAATGTAATTGATGTGTGTTCTTTTCATAAACCATATATGGATCAACTAGAGTCATTGCATGTGTGTTCTTATCACTAAACCAGCACTAGAGTCATTGCATGTGTGTTCTTTTCCACAAACCACATGGATCCACTAGAGTGATTGCATGTGTGTTCTTTTCATGAACCACATATTGATCCACTAGAGTCATTGCATGTGTGTTCTTTTCATAAACCAGCACTAGACTCAATGCATGTGTGTTATTTTCACAAACCACATATGGATCCACAAGAGTCATTGCATGTATGTTCTTTTCATAAAACACATGGATCCAGGAATGTAATTGCATGTGTGTACTTTTCACAAACCATATATGGATCCACCAGAGTCATTGCACGTGTGTTCTTATCACTAAACCAGCACTAGAGTCATGGCATGTGTGTTCTTTTCCACAAACCACATGGACCCACCAGAGTGATTGCATGTGTGCTCTTTTCATGAACCACATATTGATCCACTAGAATCATTGCATGTGAGTTCTTTTCATAAACCAGCACTAGAGTCATTGCATGTGTGTTATTTTCACAAACCACATATGGATCCACCAGAGTCATTGCATGTATTTTTTTCATAAAACACATGGATCCACCAATGTAATTGATGTGTGTTCTTTTCACAAACCATATATGGATCCACCAGAGTCATTGCATGTGTGTTCTTATCAGTAAACCAACACCAGAGTCATTGCATGTGTGTTCTTTAAACAAACCACGTATGGATCCACCAATGTCATTGCATGTGTGTTCATTTCATAAACCACATATGGATCAACGAGAGTCATTGCATGTGTTTTCTTTTCATGAAACCAGCACTTGAGTCATTCCATGTTTGTTCTTTTCACAAACCAAATATGGATCCACCAGAGTCATTGCATGTGTGTTCTTTTCATGAACCACATATGGATCCACTAGAGTCATTGCAAGTATGTTCTTTTCATAAACTAGCACTAGAGTCATTGCATGTGTGTTATTTTCACAAACCACATATGGATCCACCAGAGTCATTACATGTGTGATCTTTTCATGAAACACATGGACCCACCAATGTCATTGCATGCGTGTTATTTTCACAAACCATATATGGATCCACTAGAGTCATTGCATGTGTGTTCTTATAACTAAACAACCACCAGAGTCATTAGATGTGTGTTCTTTTCATGAAACCCATGGATCCACCAATGTCATTCCATGTGTGTTCATTTCACAAACCACATATGGATCTAGCAGAGTCATTACATGTGTGTTCTTTTCATGAACCACATATGGATCCACTAGAGTCATTGCATGTGTGTTCTTATGAATAAACCAGCACTGGATTCATTGCATCTGTGTTCTTTTCCACAAACCACATGGATCCACCAGAGTGATTGCATGTGTGTTCTTTTCATGAACCACATATTGATCCACTAGAGTCATTGCATGTGTGTTCTTTTCATAAACCAGCACTAGAGTCAATGCATGTGTGTTATTTTCACAAACCACATATGGATCCACAAGAGTCATTGCATGTATGTTCTTTTCATAAAACACATGGATCCACGAATGTAATTGCATGTGTGTTATTTTCACAAACCATATATGGATCCACGAGAGTTATTGCATGTCTGTTCTTATCACTAAACCAGCACTAGAGTCATTGCATGTGTGTTCTTTTCCATAAACCACATGGACCCACCAGAGTGATTGCATATGTGTGTTCATTTCACAAACTGCATATGGATCAACAAGAGTCATTGTATGTGTTTTCTTTTCATAAACCAGCACTAGAGTCATTGCATGTGTGTTATTTTCACAAACCACATATGGATCCACTAGAGTCATTGCATGTATGTTCTTTTCATAAAACACATGGATCCACGAATGTAATTGCATGTGTGTTCTTTTCACAAACCATATATGGATCCACACGAGTCATTGCACGTGTGTTCTTACGACTAAACCAGCACTAGAGTCATGGCATGTGTGTTCTTTTCCACAAACCACATGGACCCACCAGAGTGATTGCATGTGTGCTCTTTTCATGAACCACATATTGATCCACTAGAATCATTGCATGTATGTTCTTTTCATAAACTAGCACTAGAGTCATTGCATGTGTGTTATTTTCACAAACCAAATATGGATCCACCAGAGTCATTGCATGTATTTTTTCATAAAAAACATGGATCCACCAATGTAATTGATGTGTGTTCTTTTCACAAACCATATATGGATCCACCAGAGTCATTGCATGTGTGTTCTTATCACTAAACCAACACCAGAGTCATTGCATGTGTGTTCTTTTAACAAACAACGTATGGATCCACCAATGTCATTGCATGTGTGTTCATTTCATAAACCACAGATGGATCCGAGAGTTATTGCATGTGTTTTATTTTCATGAAACCATCACTAGAGTCATTGCATGTTTGTTCTTTTCACAAACCACATATGGATCCACCAGAGTCATTGCATGTGTGTTCTTTTCATGAACCACATATGGATCCACTAGAGTCATTGCAAGTATGTTCTTTTCATAAACTAGCACTAGAGTCATTGCATGTGTGTTCTTTTCACAAACCACATATGGATCCACCAGAGTCATTACATGTGTGATCTTTTCATGAAACACATGGATCCACCAATGTCATTGCATGTGTGTTCTTTTCACAAACCATATATGGATCCACTAGAGTCATTGCGTGTGTGTTCTTATAACTAAACCAACACCAGAGTCATTAGATGTGTGTTCTTTTCATGAAACCCATGGATCCACCAATATCATTCCATGTGTGTTCATTTCACAAACCACATATGGATCTAGCAAATTCATTGCATCTGTGTTCTTTTCATGAACCACATATGGATCCACTAGAGTCATTGCATGTGTGTTCTTATCACTAAACCAGCACTAGAGTCATTGGATGTGTGTTCTTTTCCACAAACCACATGGAGCCACTAGAGTGATTGCATGTGTGTTCTTTTCATGAACCACATATTGATCCACTAGAGTCATTGCATGTGTGTTCTTTTCATAAACCAGCACTAGAGTCATTGCATGTGTGTTATTTTCACAAACCACATATGGATCCACAAGAGTCATTGCATGTTTGTTCTTTTTCAGAAAACACATGGATCCACGAATGTAATTGCATGTGTGTTCTTTTCACAAACCATATATGGATACACCAGAGTCATTGCATGTGTGTTCTTATCACTAAACCAGCACTAGAGTCATTGGATGTGTGTTCTTTTCCACAAACCACATGGACCCACCAGAGTGATTGCATGTGTGTTCTTTTCATGAACCACATATTGATCCACTAGAGTCATTGCATGTGTGTTCTTTTCATAAACCCGCACTAGAGTCATTGCATGTGTGTTATTCTCACAAACCACATATGGATCCACCAGAGTCATTGCATGCATGTTCTTTTCATAAAACACATGGATCCACCAATGTAATTGATGTGTGTTCTTTTCACAAACCATAATGGATCCACCAGAGTCATTGCATGTGTGTTCTTATCACTAAACCAGAACTAGAGTCATTGCATGTATGTTCTTTTCCACAAACCACATGGACCCACCAGAGTGATTGCATGTGTGTTCTTTTCATGAACCACATATTGATACACTAGTCATTGCATGTGTGTTCTTTTCATAAACCAGCACTAGAGTCATTGCATGTGTGTTATTTTACAAACCACATATGGATCCACCAGAGTCATTGCATGTTTGTTCTTTTCATAAAACACATGGATCCACGAATGTAATTGCATGTGTGTTCTTTTCACAAACCATATATGGATCCACTAGAGTCATTGCATGTGTGTTCTTATCAGTAAACCAACACCAGAGTCATTGCATGTGTGTTCTTTAAACAAACCACGTATGGATCCACCAATGTCATTGCATGTGTGTTCATTTCATAAACCACATATGGATCAACGAGAGTCATTGCATGTGTTTTCTTTTCGTGAAACCAGCACTTGAGTCATTCCATGTTTGTTCTTTTCACAAACCACATATGGATCCACCAGAGTCATTGCATGTGTGTTCTTTTCTTGAACCACATATGGATCCACTAGAGTCATTGCATGTATGTTCTTTTCATAAACTAGCACTAGAGTCATTGCATGTGTGTTATTTTCACAAACCATATATGGATCTACCAGAGTCATTACATGTGTGATCTTTTCATGAAACACATGGACCCACCAATGTCATTACATGTTTGTTCTTTTCACAAACCACATATGGATCCACCAGAGTCATTGCATGTGTGTTCTTTTCATGAACCACATATTGATCCACTAGAGTCATTGCAAGTATGTTCTTTTCATAAACTAGCACTAGAGTCGTTGCATGTGTGTTCTTTTCACAAACAACATATGGATCCACCAGAGTCATTACATGTGTGATCTTTTCATGAAACACATGGATCCACCAATGTGATTGCATGTGTGTTCTTTTCACAAACCATATATGGATCCACTAGAGTCATTGCATGTATGTTCTTATAACTAAACCAACACTAGAGTCATTAGATGTGTGTTCTTTTCATGAAACCCATGGATCCACCAATGTCATTCCATGTGTGTTCATTTCACAAACCACATATGGATCTAGCAGAGTCATTGCATGTGTGTTCTTTTCATGAACCACATATGGATCCACTAGAGTCATTGCATGTGTGTTCTTATCACTAAACCAGCACTAGAGTCATTGCATGTGTGTTCTTTTCCACAAACCACATGGATCCACCAGAGTGATTGCATGTGTGTTCTTTTCATGAACCACATATTGATCCACTAGAGTCATTGCATGTGTGTTCTTTTCATAAACTACCACTAGAGTCAATGCATGTGTGTTATTTTCACAAACCACATATGGATCCACAAGAGTCATTGCATGTATGTTCTTTTAATAAACACATGGATCCACCAATGTAATTGCATGTGTGTTCTTTTCACAAACCATATATGGATCCACGAGAGTTATTGCATGTCTGTTCTTATCACTAAACCAGCACTAGAGTCATTGCATGTGTGTTCTTTTGCACAAACCACATGGACCCACCAGAGTGATTGCATGTGTGTTCTTTTCATGAACCACATATTGATCCACTAGAGTCATTGCATGTGTGTTCTTTTCATAAACAAGCACTAGAGTCATTGCATGTGTGTTATTTTCACAAACCACATATGGATCCACCAAAGTCATTGCATGTATTTTTTCATAAAACACATGGATCCACCAATGTAATTGATATGTGTTCTTTTCACAAACCATATATGGATCCACCAGAGTCATTGCATGTGTGTTCTTATCACTAAACCAACACCAAAGTCATTGCATGTGTGTTCTTTTCATGAAACCCATGGATCCACTAATGCCATTGCATGTGTGTTCATTTCACAAACTGCATATGGATCAACAAGAGTCATTGTATGTGTTTTCTTTTCATGAAACCAAAACTAGAGTCATTGCATGTGTGTTCTTTTCACAAACCACATATGGATCCACCAGAGTCATTGCATGTGTGTTCTTTTCATGAACCACATATGGATCCACTAGAGTCATTGCATGTATGTTCTTTTCATAAACTAGCACTAGAGTCATTGCATGTGTGTTCTTTTCACAAACCACATATGGATCCACCAGAGTCATTACATGTGTGATCTTTTCATGAAACACATGGATCCACCAATGTCATTGCATGTGTGTTCTTTTCACAAACCATATATGGATCCAGTAGAGTCATTGCATGTGTGTTCTTATAACTAAACCAACACCAGAGTTATTAGATGTGTGTTCTTTTCATTAAACCCATGGATCCACCAATGTCATTGCATGTGTGTTCATTTCACAAACCACATATGGATCTAGCAGAGTCATTGCATGTGTGTTCTTTTCATGAACCACATATGGATCCACTAGAGTCATTGCATGTGTGTTCTTGTCACTAAACCAGCACTAGAGTCATTGGATGTGTGTTCTTTTCCACAAACCACATGGAGCCACCAGAGTGATTGCATGTGTGTTCTTTTCATGAACCACATATTGATCCAGTAGAGTCATTGCATGTGTGTTCTTTTCATAAACCAGCACTAGAGTCATTGCATGTGTGTTATTTTCAGAAACCACATATGGATCCACTAGAGTCATTGCATGTTTGTTCTTTTCATAAAACACATGGATCCACGAATGTAATTGCATGTGTGTTATTTTCGCAAACCATATATGGATCCACCAGAGTCATTGCATGTGTGTTCTTATCACTAAACCAGCACTAGAATCATGGCATGTGTGTTCTTTTCCACAAACCACATGGACCCACCAGAGTGATTGCATGTGTGTTCTTTTCATGAACCTCATATTGATCCACTAGAGTCATTGCATGTGTGTTCTTTTCATAAACCCGCACTAGAGTCATTGCATGTGTGTTATTCTCACAAACCACATATGGATCCACCAGAGTCATTGCATGCAGGTTCTTTTCATAAAACACATGGATCCACCAATGTAATTGATGTGTGTTCTTTTCACAAACCATAATGGATCCACCAGAGTCATTGCATGTGTGTTCTTATCACTAAACCAGAACTAGAGTCATTGCATGTGTGTTCTTTTCCACAAACCACATGGACCCACCAGAGTGATTGCATGTGTGTTCTTTTCATGAACCACATATTGATCCACTAGAGTCATTGCATGTGTGTTCTTTTCATAAACCAGCACTAGAGTCATTGCATGTGTGTTATTTTACAAACCACATATGGATCCACTAGAGTCATTGCATGTTTGTTCTTTTCATAAAACACATGGATCCACGAATGTAATTGCATGTGTGTTCTTATCACTAAACCAGCACTAGAGTCATGGCATGTGTGTTCTTTTCCACAAACCACATGGACCCACCAGAGTGATTGCATGTGTGTTCTTTTCATGAACCACATATTGATCCACTAGAGTCATTGCATGTGTGTTCTTATAACTAAACCAACACCAGAGTCATTAGATGTGTGTTCTTTTCATTAAACCCATGGATCCACCAATGTCATTGCATGTTTGTTCATTTCACAAACCACATATGGATCTAGCAGAGTCATTGCATGTGTGTTCTTTTCATGAACCACATATGGATCCACTAGAGTCATTGCATGTGTGTTCTTATCACTAAACCAGCACTAGAGTCATTGGATGTGTGTTCTTTTCCACAAACCACATGGAGCCACCAGAGTGATTGCATGTGTGTTCTTTTCATGAACCACATATTGATCCACTAGAGTCATTGCATGTGTGTTCTTTTCATAAACCAGCACTAGAGTCATTGCATGTGTGTTATTTTCACAAACCACATATGGATCCACCAGAGTCATTGCATGTTTGTTCTTTTCATAAAACACATGGATCCACGAATGTAATTGCATGTGTGTTCTTTTCGCAAACCATATATGGATCCACCAGAGTCATTGCATGTGTGTTCTTATCACTAAACCAGCACTAGAGTCATGGCATGTGTGTTCTTTTCCACAAACCACATGGACCCACCAGAGTGATTGCATGTGTGTTCTTTTCATGAACCACATATTGATCCACTAGAGTCATTGCATGTGTGTTCTTTTCATAAACCCGCACTAGAGTCATTGCATGTGTGTTATTCTCACAAACCACATATGGATCCACCAGAGTCATTGCATGCATGTTCTTTTCATAAAACACATGGATCCACCAATGTAATTGATGTGTGTTCTTTTCACAAACCATAATGGATCCACCAGAGTCATTGCATGTGTGTTCTTATCACTAAACAAAAACTAGAGTCATTGCATGTGTGTTCTTTTCCACAAACCACATGGACCCACCAGAGTGATAGCATGTGTGTTCTTTTCATGAACCACATATTGATCCACTAGAGTCATTGCATGTGTGTTCTTTTCATAAACCAGCACTAGAGTCATTGCATGTGTGTTATTTTACAAACCACATATGGATCCACTAGAGTCATTGCATGTTTGTTCTTTTCATAAAACACATGGATCCACGAATGTAATTGCATCTGTGTTCTTTTCACAAACCATATATGGATCCACCAGAGTCATTGCATGTGTGTTCTTATCACTAAACCAGCACTAGAGTCATGGCATGTGTGTTCTTTTCCACAAACCACATGGACCCACCAGAGTGATTGCATGTGTGTTCTTTTCATGAACCACATATTGATCCACTAGAGTCATTGCATGTGTGTTCTTTTCATAAACCAGCACTAGAGTCATTGCATGTGTGTTATTTTACAAACCACATATGGATCCACTAGAGTCATTGCATGTTTGTTCTTTTCATAAAACACATGGATCCACGAATGTAATTGCATGTGTGTTCTTATCACTAAACCAGCACTAGAGTCATGGCATGTGTGTTCTTTTCCACAAACCACATGGACCCACCAGAGTGATTGCATGTGTGTTCTTTTCATGAACCACATATTGATCCACTAGAGTCATTGCATGTGTGTTCTTATAACTAAACCAACACCAGAGTCATTAGATGTGTGTTCTTTTCATTAAACCCATGGATCCACCAATGTCATTGCATGTGTGTTCATTTCACAAACCACATATGGATCTAGCAGAGTCATTGCATGTGTGTTCTTTTCATGAACCACATATGGATCCACTAGAGTCATTGCATGTGTGTTCTTATCACTAAACCAGCACTAGAGTCATTGGATGTGTGTTCTTTTCCACAAACCACATGGAGCCACCAGAGTGATTGCATGTGTGTTCTTTTCATGAACCACATATTGATCCACTAGAGTCATTGCATGTGTGTTCTTTTCATAAACCAGCACTAGAGTCATTGCATGTGTGTTATTTTCACAAACCACATATGGATCCACCAGAGTCATTGCATGTTTGTTCTTTTCATAAAACACATGGATCCACGAATGTAATTGCATGTGTGTTCTTTTCGCAAACCATATATGGATCCACCAGAGTCATTGCATGTGTGTTCTTATCACTAAACCAGCACTAGAGTCATGGCATGTGTGTTCTTTTCCACAAACCACATGGACCCACCAGAGTGATTGCATGTGTGTTCTTTTCATGAACCACATATTGATCCACTAGAGTCATTGCATGTGTGTTCTTTTCATAAACCCGAACTAGAGTCATTGCATGTGTGTTATTCTCACAAACCACATATGGATCCACCAGAGTCATTGCATGCATGTTCTTTTCATAAAACACATGGATCCACCAATGTAATTGATGTGTGTTCTTTTCACAAACCATAATGGATCCACCAGAGTCATTGCATGTGTGTTCTTATCACTAAACCAGAACTAGAGTCATTGCATGTGTGTTCTTTTCCACAAACCACATGGACCCACCAGAGTGATAGCATGTGTGTTCTTTTCATGAACCACATATTGATCCACTAGAGTCATTGCATGTGTGTTCTTTTCATAAACCAGCACTAGAGTCATTGCATGTGTGTTATTTTACAAACCACATATGGATCCACTAGAGTCATTGCATGTTTGTTCTTTTCATAAAACACATGGATCCACGAATGTAATTGCATCTGTGTTCTTTTCACAAACCATATATGGATCCACCAGAGTCATTGCATGTGTGTTCTTATCACTAAACCAGCACTAGAGTCATGGCATGTGTGTTCTTTTCCACAAACCACATGGACCCACCAGAGTGATTGCATGTGTGTTCTTTTCATGAACCACATATTGATCCACTAGAGTCATTGCATGTGTGTTCTTTTCATAAACCAGCACTAGAGTGATTGCATGTGTGTTATTTTCACAAACCACATATGGATCCACCAGAGTCATTCATGTTTGTTCTTTTCATAAAACACATGGATCCACGAATGTAATTGCATGTGTGTTCTTTTCACAAACCATATATGGATCCACCAGAGTCATTGCATGTGTGTTCTTATCACTAAACCAGCACTAGAGTCATGGCATGTGTGTTCTTTTCCACAAACCACATGGACCCACCAGAGTGATTGCATGTGTGTTCTTTTCATGAACCACATATTGATCCACTAGAGTCATTGCATGTGTGTTCTTTTCATAAACCAGCACTAGAGTGATTGCATGTGTGTTATTTTCACAAACCACATATGGATCCACCAGAGTCATTGCATGTATGTTCTTTTCATAAAACACATGGATCCACCAATGTAATTGATGTGTGTTCTTTTCACAAACCATATATGGATCAACTAGAGTCATTGCATGTGTGTTCTTATCACTAAACCAGCACTAGAGTCATTGCATGTATGTTCTTTTCCACAAACCACATGGATCCACTAGAGTGATTGCATGTGTGTTCTTTTCATGAACCACATATTGATCCACTAGAGTCATTGCATGTGTGTTATTTTCATAAACCAGCACTAGACTCAATGCATGTGTGTTATTTTCACAAACCACATATGGATCCACAAGAGTCATTGCATGTATGTTCTTTTCATAAAACACATGGATCCACGAATGTAATTGCATGTGTGTACTTTTCACAAACCATATGTGGATCCACCAGAGTGATTGCATGTGTGTTCTTTTCATGAACCACATATTGATCCACTAGAATCATTGCATGTGAGTTCTTTTCATAAACCAGCACTAGAGTCATTGCATGTGTGTTATTTTCACAAACCACATATGGATCCACCAGAGTCATTGCATGTATTTTTTTCATAAAACACATGGATCCACCAATGTAATTGATGTGTGTTCTTTTCACACACCATATATGGATCCAGCAGAGTCATTGCATGGGTGTTCTTATCAGTAAACCAACACCAGAGTCATTGCATGTGTGTTCTTTAAACAAACCACGTATGGATCCACCAATGTCATTGCATGTGTGTTCATTTCATAAACCACATATGGATCAACGAGAGTCATTGCATGTGTTTTCTTTTCATGAAACCAGCACTTGAGTCATTCCATGTTTGTTCTTTTCACAAACCAAATATGGATCCACCAGTTATTGCATGTGTGTTCTTTTCATGAACCACATATGGATCCACTAGAGTCATTGCAAGTATGTTCTTTTCATAAACTAGCACTAGAGTCATTGCATGTGTGTTATTTTCACAAACCACATATGGATCCACCAGAGTCATTACATGTGTGATCTTTTCATGAAACACATGGACCCACCAATGTCATTGCATGTGTGTTCTTTTCACAAACCATATATGGATCCACTAGAGTCATTGCATGTGTGTTCTTATAACTAAACCAACACCAGAGTCATTAGATGTGTGTTCTTTTCATGAAACCCATGGATCCACCAATGTCATTCCATGTGTGTTCATTTCACAAACCACATATGGATCTAGCAGAGTCATTGCATGTGTGTTCTTTTCATGAACCACATATGGATCCACTAGAGTCATTGCATGTGTGTTCTTATGACTAAACCAGCACTGGATTCATTGCATCTGTGTTCTTTTCCACAAACCACATGGATCCACCAGAGTGATTGCAGGTGTGTTCTTTTCATGAACCACATATTGATCCACTAGAGTCATTCCATGTGTGTTCTTTTCATAAACCAGCACTAGAGTCAATGCATGTGTGTTATTTTCACAAACCACATATGGATCCACAAGAGTCATTGCATGTATGTTCTTTTCATAAAATACATGGATCCACGAATGTAATTGCATGTGTGTTCTTTTCACAAACCATATATGGATCCACGAGAGTTATTGCATGTCTGTTCTTATCACTAAACCAGCACTAGAGTCATTGCATGTGTGTTCTTTTCCATAAACCACATGGACCCACCAGAGTGATTGCATATGTGTGTTCATTTCACAAACTGCATATGGATCAACAAGAGTCATTGTATGTGTTTTCTTTTCATAAACGAGCACTAGAGTCATTGCATTTGTGTTATTTTCACAAACCACATATGGATCCACCAGAGTCATTGCATGTATGTTATTTTCATAAAACACATGGATCCACGAATGTAATTGCATGTGTGTTATTTTCACAAACCACATATGGATCCACAAGAGTCATTGCATGTATGTTCTTTTCATAAAACACATGGATCCACGAATGTAATTGCATGTGTGTACTTTTCACAAACCATATGTGGATCCACCAGAGTGATTGCATGTGTGTTCTTTTCATGAACCACATATTGATCCACTAGAATCATTGCATGTGAGTTCTTTTCATAAACCAGCACTAGAGTCATTGCATGTGTGTTATTTTCACAAACCACATATGGATCCACCAGAGTCATTGCATGTATTTTTTTCATAAAACACATGGATCCACCAATGTAATTGATGTGTGTTCTTTTCACACACCATATATGGATCCAGCAGAGTCATTGCATGGGTGTTCTTATCAGTAAACCAACACCAGAGTCATTGCATGTGTGTTCTTTAAACAAACCACGTATGGATCCACCAATGTCATTGCATGTGTGTTCATTTCATAAACCACATATGGATCAACGAGAGTCATTGCATGTGTTTTCTTTTCATGAAACCAGCACTTGAGTCATTCCATGTTTGTTCTTTTCACAAACCAAATATGGATCCACCAGAGTTATTGCATGTGTGTTCTTTTCATGAACCACATATGGATCCACTAGAGTCATTGCAAGTATGTTCTTTTCATAAACTAGCACTAGAGTCATTGCATGTGTGTTATTTTCACAAACCACATATGGATCCACCAGAGTCATTACATGTGTGATCTTTTCATGAAACACATGGACCCACCAATGTCATTGCATGTGTGTTCTTTTCACAAACCATATATGGAGCCACTAGAGTCATTGCATGTGTGTTCTTATAACTAAACCAACACCAGAGTCATTAGATGTGTGTTCTTTTCATGAAACCCATGGATCCACCAATGTCATTCCATGTGTGTTCATTTCACAAACCACATATGGATCTAGCAGAGTCATTGCATGTGTGTTCTTTTCATGAACCACATATGGATCCACTAGAGTCATTGCATGTGTGTTCTTATGACTAAACCAGCACTGGATTCATTGCATCTGTGTTCTTTTCCACAAACCACATGGATCCACCAGAGTGATTGCAGGTGTGTTCTTTTCATGAACCACATATTGATCCACTAGAGTCATTCCATGTGTGTTCTTTTCATAAACCAGCACTAGAGTCAATGCATGTGTGTTATTTTCACAAACCACATATGGATCCACAAGAGTCATTGCATGTATGTTCTTTTCATAAAATACATGGATCCACGAATGTAATTGCATGTGTGTTCTTTTCACAAACCATATATGGATCCACGAGAGTTATTGCATGTCTGTTCTTATCACTAAACCAGCACTAGAGTCATTGCATGTGTGTTCTTTTCCATAAACCACATGGACCCACCAGAGTGATTGCATATGTGTGTTCATTTCACAAACTGCATATGGATCAACAAGAGTCATTGTATGTGTTTTCTTTTCATAAACCAGCACTAGAGTCATTGCATTTGTGTTATTTTCACAAACCACATATGGATCCACCAGAGTCATTGCATGTATGTTATTTTCATAAAACACATGGATCCACGAATGTAATTGCATGTGTGTTCTTTTCACAAACCATATATGGATCCACCAGAGTCATTGCACGTGTGTTCTTATCACTAAACCGGCACTAGAGTCATGGCATGTGTGTTCTTTTCCACAAACCACATGGACCCACCAGAGTGATTGCATGTGTGCTCTTTTCATGAACCACATATTGATCCACTAGAATCATTGCATGTGAGTTCTTTTCATAAACCAGCACTAGAGTCATTGCATGTGTGTTCTTTTCATAAACTAGCACTAGAGTCAATGCATGTGTGTTATTTTCACAAACCACATATGGATCCACAAGAGTCATTGCATGTATGTTCTTTTCATAAAACACATGGATCCACCAATGTAATTGCATGTGTGTTCTTTTCACAAACCATATATGGATCCACGAGAGTTATTGCATGTCTGTTCTTATCACTAAACCAGCACTAGAGTCATTGGATGTGTGTTCTTTTCCACAAACCACATGGAGCCACCAGAGTGATTGCATGTGTGTTCTTTTCATGAACCACATATTGATCCACTAGAGTCATTGCATGTGTGTTCTTTGCATAAACCAGCACTAGAGTCATTGCATGTGTGTTATTTTACAAACCACATATGGATCCACCAGAGTCATTGCATGTATTTTTTCATAAAACACATGGATCCACCAATGTAATTGATGTGTGTTCTTTTCACAAACCATATATGGATCCACCAGAGTCATTGCATGTGTGTTCTTATCAGTAAACCAACACCAGAGTCATTGCATGTGTGTTCTTTAAACAAACCACGTATGGATCCACCAATGTCATTGCATGTGTGTTCATTTCATAAACCACATATGGATCAACGAGAGTCATTGCATGTGTTTTCTTTTCATGAAACCAGCACTTGAGTCATTCCATGTTTGTTCTTTTCACAAACCACATATGGATCCACCAGAGTCATTGCATGTGTGTTCTTTTCATGAACCACATATGGATACACTAGAGTCATTGCAAGTATGTTCTTTTCATAAACTAGCACTAGAGTCATTGCATGTGTGTTATTTTCACAAACCACATACGGATCCACTAGAGTCATTACATGTGTGATCTTTTCATGAAACACATGGACCCACCAATGTCATTGCATGTGTGTTCTTTTCACAAACCATATATGGATCCACTAGAGTCATTGCATGTGTGTTCTTATAACTAAACCAACACCAGAGTCATTAGATGTGTGTTCTTTTCATGAAACCCATGGCTCCACCAATGTCATTGCATGTGTGTTCATTTCACAAACCACATATGGATCTAGCAGAGTCATTGCATGTGTGTTCTTTTCATGAACCACATATGGTCCACTAGAGTCATTGCATGTGTGTTCTTATCACTAAACTAGCACTAGAGTCATTGCATGTGTGTTCTTTTCCACAAACCACATGGATCCACCAGAGTGATTGCATGTGTGTTCTTTTCATGAACCACATATTGATCCACTAGAGTCATTGCATGTGTGTTCTTTTCATAAACCAGCACTAGAATCAATGCATGTGTGTTATTTTCACAAACCACATATGGATCCACAAGAGTCATTGCATGTATATTCTTTTCATAAGACACATGGATCCACCAATGTAATTGCATGTGTGTTCTTTTCACAAACCATATATGGATCCACGAGAGTTATTGCAAGTCTGTTCTTATCACTAAACCAGCACTAGAGTCATTGCATGTGTGTTCTTTTCCACAAACCACATGGACCCACCAGAGTGATTGCATATGTGTGTTCATTTCACAAACAGCATATGGATCAACAAGAGTCATTGTATGTGTTTTCTTTTCATAAACCAGCACTAGAGTCATCGCATGTGTGTTATTTTCACAAACCACATATGGATCCACCAAAGTCATTGCATGTATTTTTTTCATAAAACACAGGGATCCACCAATGTAATTGATGTGTGTTCTTTTCACAAACCATATATGGATCCACCAGAGTTATTGCATGTGTGTTCTTATCACTAAACCAACACCAAAGTCATTGCATGTGTGTTCTTTTCATGAAACCCATGGATCCACTAATGCCATTGCATGTGTGTTCATTTCACAAACTGCATATGGATCAACAAGAGTCATTGTATGTGTTTTCTTTTCATGAAACCAAAACTAGAGTCATTGCATGTGTGTTCTTTTCACAAACCACATATGGATCCACCAGAGTCATTGCATGTGTGTTCTTTTCATGAACCACGTATGGATCCACTAGAGTCATTGCATGTATGTTCTTTTCATAAACTAGCACTAGAGTCATTGCATGTGTGTTCTTTTCACAAACCACATATGGATCCACCAGAGTCATTACATGTGTGATCTTTTCATGAAACACATGGATCCACCAATGTCATTGCATGTGTGTTCTTTTCACAAACCATATATGGATCCACTAGAGTCATTGCATGTGTGTTCTTATAACTAAACCAACACCAGAGTCATTAGATGTGCATTCTTTTCATGAAACCCATGGATCCACCAATGTCATTGCATGTGTGTTCATTTCACAAACCACATATGGATCTAGCAGAGTCATTGCATGTGTGTTCTTTTCAGGAACCACATATCGATCCACTAGAGTCATTGCATGTGTGTTCTTATTACTAAACCGGCAATAGAGTCATTGCATGTGTGTTCTTTTCCACAAACCACATGGATCCACCAGAGTGATTGCATGTGTGTTCTTTTCATGAACCACATATTGATCCACTAGAGTCATTGCATGTGTGTTCTTTTCATAAACCAGCACTAGAGTCATTGCATGTGTGTTATTTTCACAAACCACATATGGATCCACCAGAGTCATTGCATGTGTGTTATTTTCATGAAACTAGCACTAGAGTCATTGCATGTGTGTTCTTTTCCACAAACCACATGGATCCACCAGAGTGATTGCATGTGTGTTCTTTTCATGAACCACATATTGATCCACTAGAGTCATTGCATGTGTGTTCTTTTCATAAACCAGCACTAGAGTCATTGCATGTGTGTTATTTTCACAAACCATATATGGATCCACAAGAGTCATTGCATGTTTGTTCTTTTCAGAAAACACATGGATCCACGAATGTAATTGCATGTGTGTTCTTTTCACAAACCATATATGGATCCAACAGAGTCATTGCATGTGTGTTCTTATCACTAAACCAGCACTAGAGTCATGGCATGTGTATTCTTTTCCACAAACCACATGGACCCACCAGAGTGATTGCATGTGTGTTCTTTTCATGAACCACATATTGATCCACTAGAGTCATTGCATGTGTGTTCTTTTCATAAACCAGCACTAGAGTCATTGCATGTGTGTTATTTTCACAAACCACATATGGATCCACCAGAGTCATTGCATGTATTTTTTCCATAAAACACATGGATCCACCAATGTAATTGATGTGTGTTCTTTTCACAAACCATATATGGATCCACCAGAGTCATTGCATGTGTGTTCTTATCAGTAAACCAACACCAGAGTCATTGCATGTGTGTTCTTTAAACAAACCACGTATGGATCCACCAATGTCATTGCATGTGTGTTCATTTCATAAACCACATATGGATCAACGAGAGTCATTGCATGTGTTTTCTTTTCATGAAACCAGCACTTGAGTCATTCCATGTTTGTTCTTTTCACAAACCACATATGGATCCACCAGAGTCATTGCATGTGTGTTCTTTTCATGAACCACATATGGATCCACTAGAGTCATTGCAAGTATGTTCTTTTCATAAACTAGCACTAGAGTCATTGCATGTGTGTTATTTTCACAAACCACATATGGATCCACCAGAGTCATTACATGTGTGATCTTTTCATGAAACACATGGACCCACCAATGTCATTGCATGTGTGTTCTTTTCACAAACCATATATGGATCCACTAGAGTCATTGCATGTGTGTTCTTATAACTAAACCAACACCAGAGTCATTAGATGTGTGTTCTTTTCATGAAACCCATGGCTCCACCAATGTCATTGCATGTGTGTTCATTTCACAAACCACATATGGATCTAGCAGAGTCATTGCATGTGTGTTCTTTTCATGAACCACATATGGATCCACTAGAGTCATTGCATGTGTGTTCTTATCACTAAACTAGCACTAGAGTCATTGCATGTGTGTTCTTTTCCACAAACCACATGGATCCACCAGAGTGATTGCATGTGTGTTCTTTTCATGAACCACATATTGATCCACTAGAGTCATTGCATGTGTGTTCTTTTCATAAACCAGCACTAGAGTCAATGCATGTGTGTTATTTTCACAAACCACATATGGATCCACAAGAGTCATTGCATGTATGTTCTTTTCATAAAACACATGGATCCACCAATGTAATTGCATGTGTGTTCTTTTCACAAACCATATATGGATCCACGAGAGTTATTGCCTGTGTGTTCTTATCACTAAACCAGCACTAGAGTCATTGCATGTGTGTTCTTTTCCATAAAGCACATGGACCCACCAGAGTGATTGCATATGTGTGTTCATTTCACAAATTGCATATGGATCAACAAGAGTCATTGTATGTGTTTTCTTTTCATAAACCAGCACTAGAGTCATTGCATGTGTGTTATTTTCACAAACCACATATGGATCCACCAAAGTCATTGCATGTATTTTTTTTCATAAAACACATGGATCCACCAATGTAATTGATGTGTGTTCTTTTCACAAACCATATATAGATCCACCAGAGTCATTGCATGTGTGTTCTTATCACTAAACCAAAACCAAAGTCATTGCATGTGTGTTCTTTTCATGAAACCCATGGATCCACTAATGCCATTGCATGTGTGTTCATTTCACAAACTGCATATGGATCAACAAGAGTCATTGTATGTGTTTTCTTTTCATGAAACCAAATCTAGAGTCATTGCATGTGTGTTCTTTTCACAAACCACATATGGATCCACCAGAGTCATTGCATGTGTGTTCTTTTCATGAACCACGTATGGATCCACTAGAGTCATTGCATGTATGTTCTTTTCATAAACTAGCACTAGAGTCATTGCATGTGTGTTCTTTTCACAAACCACATATGGATCCACCAGAGTCATTACATGTGTGATCTTTTCATGAAACACATGGATCCACCAATGTCATTGCATGTGTGTTCTTTTCACAAACCATATATGGATCCACTAGAGTCATTGCATGTGTGTTCTTATAACTAAACCAACACCAGAGTCATTAGGTGTGCGTTCTTTTCATGAAACCCATGGATCCACCAATGTCATTGCATGTGTGTTCATTTCACAAACCACATATGGATCTAGCAGAGTCATTGCATGTGTGTTCTTTTCAAGAACCACATATCGATCCACTAGAGTCATTGCATGTGTGTTCTTATCACTAAAGCAATAGAGTCATTGCATGTGTGTTCTTTTCCACAAACCACATGGATCCACCAGAGTGATTGCATGTGTGTTCTTTTCATGAACCACATATTGATCCACTAGAGTCATTGCATGTGTGTCGTTTTCATAAACCAGCACTAGAGTCATTGCATGTGTGTTATTTTCACAAACCACATATGGATCCACCAGAGTCATTGCATGTGTGTTATTTTCATGAAACTAGCACTAGAGTCATTGCATGTGTGTTCTTTTCCACAAACCACATGGATCCACCAGAGTGATTGCATGTGTGTTCTTTTCATGAACCACATATTGATCCACTAGAGTCATTGCATGTGTGTTCTTTTCATAAACCAGCACTAGAGTCATTGCATGTGTGTTATTTTCACAAACCACATATGGATCCACAAGAGTCATTGCATGTTTGTTCTTTTCAGAAAACACATGGATCCACGAATGTAATTGCATGTGTGTTCTTTTCACAAACCATATATGGATCCACCAGAGTCATTGCATGTGTGTTCTTATCACTAAACCAGCACTAGAGTCATGGCATGTGTGTTCTTTTCCACAAACCACATGGACCCACCAGAGTGATTGCATGTGTGTTCTTTTCATGAACCACATATTGATCCACTAGAGTCATTGCATGTGTGTTCTTTTCATAAACCAGCACTAGAGTCATTGCATGTGTGTTATTTTCACAAACCACATATGGATCCACCAGAGTCATTGCATGTATTTTTTTCATAAAACACATGGATCCACCAATGTAATTGATGTGTGTTCTTTTCACAAACCATATATGGATCCACCAGAGTCATTGCATGTGTGTTCTTATCACTAAACCAACACCAGAGTCATTGCATGTGTGTTCTTTAAACAAACCACGTATGGATCCACCAATGTCATTGCATGTGTGTTCATTTCATAAACCACATATGGATCAACGAGAGTTATTGCATGTGTTTTCTTTTCATGAAACCAGCACTAGAGTCATTGCATGTTTGTTCTTTTCACAAACCACATATGGATCCACCAGAGTCATTGCATGTGTGTTCTTTTCATGAACCACATATGGATCCACTAGAGTCATTGCAAGTATGTTCTTTTCATAAACCAACACCAGAGTCATTGCATGTGTGTTCTTTTCATGAAACACATGGATCCACCAATGTCATTGCATGTGTTTTTTTCACAAACCACATATGGATCCACTAGAGTCATTGCATGTGTGTTATTTTCACTAAACCAACACCAGAGTCATTGCATGTGTGTTCTTTTCATGAAACCCATGGATCCACCAATGTCATTGCATGTGTGTTCATTTCACAAACCACATATGGATCTAGCAGAGTCATTGCATGTGTGTTCTTTTCATGAACCACATATGGATCCACTAGAGTCATTGCATGTGTGTTCTTATCACTAAACCAGCACTAGAGTCATTGCATGTGTGTTCTTTTCCACAAACCACATGGATCCACCAGAGTGATTGCATGTGTGTTCTTTTCATGAACCACATATTGATCCACTAGAGTCATTGCATGTGTGTTCTTTTCATAAACCAGCACTAGAGTCATTGCATGTGTGTTATTTTCACAAACCACATATGGATCCACCAGAGTCATTGCATGTATGTTCTTTTCATAAAACACATGGATCCACCAATGTAATTGCATGTGTGTTCTTTTCACAAACCATATATGGATCCACCAGAGTCATTGCATGTGTGTTCTTATCACTAAACCAACACCAGAGTCATTGCATGTGTGTTCTTTTCATGAAACACATGGATCCACCAATGTCATTGCATGTGTGTTCTTTTCACAAACCACATATGGATCCACTAGAGTCATTGCATGTGTGTTATTTTCACTAAACCAACACCAGAGTCATTGCATGTGTGTTCTTTTCATAAACCACATGGATCCACCAATGTCATTGCATGTGTGTTCTTATCACTAAACCAACACCAGAGTCATTGCATGTGTGTTCTTTTCATGAACCACATATGGATCCATTAGAGTCATTGTATGTGTGTTCTTATCACTAAACCAGCACTAGAGCCATTGCATGTGTGTTCTTTTCCACAAACCACATGGATCCACTAGAGTGATTGCATGTGTGTTCTTTTCATGAATCCACTAGAGTCATTGCATGTGTGTTCTTTTCATAAACCAGCACTAGAGTCATTGCATGTGTGTTATTTTCACAAACCACATATGGATCCACCAGAGTCAATGCATGTATGTTCTTTTCATAAAACACATGGATCCAACAATGTAATTGCATGTGTGTTCTTTTCACAAACCACATATGGATCCACCAGAGTCATTGCATGTGTGTTCTTATCAGTAAACCAACACCAGAGTCATTGCATGTGTGTTCTTTTCATGAAACCCATGTATCCACCAATGCCATTGCATGTGTGTTCATTTCACAAACTGCATATGGATCCACCAGAGTCATTGGATGTGTGTTATTTTCATGAATCTAGCACTAGAGTCATTGCATGTGTGTTCTTTTCACAAACCACATATGGATCCACCAGAGTCATTGCATGTGTGTTCTTTTCATGAACCACATATGGATCCACTAGAGTCATTGCATGTATGTTCTTTTCGTAAACTAGCACTAGAGTCATTGCATGTGTGTTCTTTTCACAAACCACATATGGATTCACCAGACTCTTTACATGTGTGATGTTTTCATTGCATGTATGTTCTTTTCATAAAACACATGGATCCACCAATGTCATTGCATGTGTGTTCTTTTCACAAACCATATATGGATCCACTAGAGTCATTGCATGTGTGTTCTTATCACTAAACCAACACCAGAGTCATTGCATGTGTGTTCTTTTCATGAAACCCATGGATCCACCAATGTCATTGCATGTGTGTTCATTTCACAAACCACATATGGATCCACCAGAGTCATTGCATGTGTTTTCTTTTCATGAAACTAGCACTAGAGTCATTGCATGTGTGTTCTTTTCACAAACCACATATGGATCCACCAGAGTCATTGCATGTGTGTTCTTTTCATGAACCACATATGGATCCACTAGAGTCATTGCATGTATGTTCTTTTCATAAACCAGCACTAGAGTCAGTGCATGTGTGTTCTTTTTACAAACCACATATGGATCCACCAGATTCATTGCATGTATGTTCTTTTCATGAAACACATGTATCCACCAATGTCATTACATGTATGTTCTTTTCATGAAACACATGGATCCACCAATGTCATTGCATGTGTGTTCTTTTCACAAACCATATATGGATCCACTAGAGTCATTGCATGTGTGTTCTTATCACTAAACCAACACCAGAGTCATTGCATGTGTGTTCTTTTCATGAAACCCATGGATCCACCAATGTCATTGCATGTGTGTTCATTTCACAAACCACATATGGATCTATCGGAGTCATTGCATGTGTTTTCTTTTCATGAAACTAGCACTAGAGTCATTGCATGTGTGTACTTTTCACAAACCACATATGGATCCACCAGAGTCATTGCATGTGTGTTCTTTTCATGAACCACATATGGATCCACTAGAGTCATTGCATGTATGTTCTTTTCATAAACCAGCACTAGAGTCATTGCATGTGTGTTCTTTTCACAAACCACATATGGATCCACCAGATTCATTGCATGTATGTTCTTTTCATGAAACACATGGATCCACCAATGTCATTGCATGTGTTTTTTTTCACAAACCACATATGGATCCACTAGAGTCATTGCATGTGTGTTATTTTCACTAAACCAACACCAGAGTCATTGCATGTGTGTTCTTTTCATAAACCACATGGATCCACCAATGTCATTGCATGTGTGTTCATTTCACAAACCATGTATGGATCCAGCAGAGTCATTGCATGTGTGTTCTTTTCATGAACCACATATGGATCCATTAGAGTCATTGTATGTGTGTTCTTATCACTAAACCAGCACTAGAGCCATTGCATGTGTGTTCTTTTCCACAAACCACATGGATCCACTAGAGTGATTGCATGTGTGTTCTTTTCATGAACCACATATTGATCCACTAGAGTCATTGCATGTGTGTTCTTTTCATAAACCAGCACTAGAGTCATTGCATGTGTGTTATTTTCACAAACCACATATGGATCCACCAGAGTCATTGCATGTATGTTCTTTTCATAAAACACATGGATCCACCAATGTAATTGCATGTGTGTTCTTTTCACAAACCATATATGGATCCACCAGAGTCATTGCATGTGTGTTCTTATCACTAAACCAACACCAGAGTCATTGCATGTGTGTTCTTTTCATGAAACCCATGGATCCACCAATGTCATTGCATGTGTGTTCATTTCACAAACCACATATGGATCCACCAGAGTCATTGCATGTGTGTTATTTTCATGAAACTAGCACTAGAGTCATTGCATGTGTGTTCTTTTCACAAACCACATATGGATCCACCAGAGTCATTGCATGTGTGTTCTTTTCATGAACCACATATGGATCCACTAGAGTCATTGCATGTATGTTCTTTTCATAAACTAGCACTAGAGTCATTGCATGTGTGTTCTTTTCACAAACCACATATGGATCCACCAGAGTCATTACATGTGTGATCTTTTCATGAAACACATGGATCCACCAATGTCATTGCATGTGTGTTCTTTTCACAAACCATATATGGATCCACTAGAGTCATTGCATGTGTGTTCTTATCACTAAACCAACACCAGAGTCATTGCATGTGTGTTCTTTTCATGAAACCCATGGATCCACCAATGTCATTGCATGTGTGTTCATTTCACAAACCACATATGGATCCACCAGAGTCATTGCATGTGTGTTCTTTTCATGAAACTAGCACTAGAGTCATTGCATGTGTGTTCTTTTCACAAACCACATATGGATCCACCAGAGTCATTGCATGTGTGTTCTTTTCATGAACCACATATGGATCCACTAGAGTCATTGCATGTATGTTCTTTTCATAAACCAGCACTAGAGTCAGTGCATGTGTGTTGTTTTTACAAACCACATATGGATCCACCAGATTCATTGCATGTATGTTCTTAATGTCATTACATTTATGTTCTTTTCATGAAACACATGGATCCACCAATGTCATTGCATGTGTGTTCTTTTCACAAACCATATATGGATCCACTAGAGTGATTGCATGTGTGTTCTTATCACTAAACCAACACCAGAGTCATTGCATGTATGTTCTTTTCATGAAACCCATGGATCCACCAATGTCATTGCATGTGTGTTCATTTCACAAACGGCATATGGATCCACCAGAGTCATTGCATGTGTGTTATTTTCATGAAACTAGCACTAGAGTCATTGCATGTGTGATCTTTTCACAAACCACATATGGATCCACCAGAGTCATTGCATGTGTGTTCTTTTCATGAACCACATATGGATCCACTAGAGTCATTGCATGTATGTTCTTTTCATAAACCAGCACTAGAGTCATTGCATGTGTGTTCTTTTCACAAACCACATATGGATCCACCAGATTCATTGCATGTATGTTCTTTTCATGAAACACATGGATCCACCAATGTCATTGCATGTGTTTTTTTTTCACAAACCACATATGGATCCACTAGAGTCATTGGATGTGTGTTATTTTCACTAAACCAACACTAGAGTCATTGCATGTGTGTTCTTTTCATAAACCACACGGATCCACCAATGTCATTTCATGTGTGTTCATCTCACAAACCATGTATGGATCCAGCAGAGTCATTGCATGTGTGTTCTTTTCATGAACCACATATGGATCCATTAGAGTCATTGCATGTGTGTTCTTATCACTAAACCAGCACTAGAGTCATTGAATGTGTGTTCTCTTCCACAAACCGCATGGATCCACCAGAGTGATTGCATGTGTGTTCTTTTCATGAATCCACTAGAGTCATTGCATGTGTGTTCTTTTCATAAACCAGCACTAGAGTCATTGCATGTATGTTCTTTTCGTAAACTAGCACTAGAGTCATTGCATGTGTGTTCTTTTCACAAACCACATATGGATCCACCAGAGTCATTGCATGTATGTTCTTTTCATAAAACACATGGATCCACCAATGTCATTGCATGTGTGTTCTTTTCACAAACCATATATGGATCCACTAGAGTCATTGCATGTGTGTTCTTATCACTAAACCAACACCAGAGTCATTGCATGTGTGTTCTTTTCATGAAACCCATGGATCCACCAATGTCATTGCATGTGTGTTCATTTCACAAACCACATATGGATCCACCAGAGTCATTGCATGTGTTTTCTTTTCATGAAACTAGCACTAGAGTCATTGCATGCGTGTTCTTTTCACAAACAACATATGGATCCACCAGAGTCATTGCATGTGTGTTCTTTTCATGAACCACATATGGATTCCCTCGAGTCATTACATGTATGTTCTTTTCATAAACCAGCACTAGAGTCAGTGCATGTGTGTTCCTTTCACAAACCACATATGGATCCACCAGATTCATTGCATGTATGTTCTTTTCCTGAAACACATGTATCCACCAATGTCATTACATTTATGTTCTTTTCATGAAACACATGGATCCACCAATGTCATTGCATGTGTGTTCTTTTCACAAACCATATATGGATCCACTAGAGTGATTGCATGTGTGTTCTTATCACTAAACCAACACCAAAGTCATTGCATGTATGTTCTTTTCATGAAACCCATGGATCCACCAATGTCATTGCATGTGTGTTCATTTCACAAACGGCATATGGATCCACCAGAGTCATTGCATGTGTGTTATTTTCATGAAACTAGCACTAGAGTCATTGCATGTGTGATCTTTGCACAAACAACATATGGATCCACCAGAGTCATTGCATGTGTGTTCTTTTCATGAACCACATATGGATCCACCAGATTCATTGCATGTATGTTCTTTTCATAAACCAGCACTAGAGTCATTGCATGTGTGTTCTTTTCACAAACCACATATGGATCCACCAGATTCATTGCATGTATGTTCTTTTCATGAAACACATGGATCCACCAATGTCATTGCATGTGTTTTTTTTCACAAACCACATATGGATCCACTAGAGTCATTGGATGTGTGTTATTTTCACTAAACCAACACCAGAGTCATTGCATGTGTGTTCTTTTCATAAACCACACGGATCCACCAATGTCATTTCATGTGTGTTCATCTCACAAACCATGTATGGATCCAGCAGAGTCATTGCATGTGTGTTCTTTTCATGAACCACATATGGATCCATTAGAGTCATTGTATGTGTGTTCTTATCACTAAACCAGCACTAGAGTCATTGCATGTGTGTTCTTTTCCACAAACCACATGGATCCACCAGAGTGATTGCATGTGTGTTCTTTTCATGAATCCACTAGAGTCATTGCATGTGTGTTCTTTTCATAAACCAGCACTAGAGTCATTGCATGTGTGTTATTTTCACAAACCACATATGGATCCACCAGAGTCATTGCATGTATGTTCTTTTCATAAAACACATGGATCCACCAATGTAATTGCATGTGTGTTCTTTTCACAAACCATATATGGATCCACCAGAGTCATTGCATGTGTGTTCTTATCACTAAACCAACACCAGAGTCATTGCATGTGTGTTCTTTTCATGAAACCCATGGATCCACCAATGTCATTGCATGTGTGTTCATTTCACAAACGGCATATGGATCCACCAGAGTCATTGCATGTGTGTTATTTTCATGAAACTAGCACTAGAGTCATTGCATGTGTGTTCTTTTCACAAACCACATATGGATCCACCAGAGTCATTGCATGTGTGTTCTTTTCATGAACCACATATGGATCCACTAGAGTCATTGCATGTATGTTCTTTTCGTAAACTAGCACTAGAGTCATTGCATGTGTGTTCTTTTCACAAACCACATATGGATCCACCAGAGTCATTACATGTGTGATCTTTTCATGAAACACATGGATCCACCAATGCCATTGCATGTGTGTTCTTTTCACAAACCATATATGGATCCACTAGAGTCATTGCATGTGTGTTCTTATCACTAAACCAACACCAGAGTCATTGCATGTGTGTTCTTTTCATGAAACCCATGGATCCACCAATGTCATTGCATGTGTGTTCATTTCACAAACCACATATGGATCCACCAGAGTCATTGCATGTGTTTTCTTTTCATGAAACTAGCACTAGAGTCATTGCATGTGTTTTCTTTTCACAAACCACATATGGATCCACCAGAGTCATTGCATGTGTGTTCTTTTCATGAACCACATATGGATCCACTAGAGTCATTGCATGTATGTTCTTTTCATAAACCAGCACTAGAGTCAGTGCATGTGTGTTCTTTTTACAAACCACATATGGATCCACCAGATTCATTGCATGTATGTTCTTTTCGTGAAACACATGTATCCACCAATGTCATTACATGTATGTTCTTTTCATGAAACACATGGATCCACCAATGTCATTGCATGTGTGTTCTTTTCACAAACCATATATGGATCCACTAGAGTCATTGCATGTGTGTTCTTATCACTAAACCAACACCAGAGTCATTGCATGTGTGTTCTTTTCATGAAACCCATGGATCCACCAATGTCATTGCATGTGTGTTCATTTCACAAACCACATATGGATCTACCGGAGTCATTGCATGTGTTTTATTTTCATGAAACTAGCACTAGAGTCATTGCATGTGTGTACTTTTCACAAACCACATATGGATCCACCAGAGTCATTGCATGTGTGTTCTTTTCATGAACCACATATGGATCCACTAGAGTCATTGCATGTATGTTCTTTTCATAAACCAGCACTAGAGTCATTGCATGTGTGTTCTTTTCACAAACCACATATGGATCCACCAGATTCATTGCATGTATGTTCTTTTCATGAAACACATGGATCCACCAATGTCATTGCATGTATTTTTTTTCACAAACCACATATGGATCCACTAGAGTCATTGCATGTGTGTTATTTTCACTAAACCAACACCAGAGTCATTGCATGTGTGTTCTTTTCATAAACCACATGGATCCACCAATGTCATTGCATGTGTGTTCATTTCACAAACCATGTATGGATCCAGCAGAGTCATTGCATGTGTGTTCTTTTCATGAACCACATATGGATCCATTAGAGTCATTGCATGTGTGTTCTTATCACTAAACCAGCACTAGAGTCATTGCATGTGTGTTCTTTTCCACAAACCACATGGATCCACCAGAGTGATTGCATGTGTGTTCTTTTCATGAATCCACTAGAGTCATTGCATGTGTGTTCTTTTCATAAACCAGCACTAGAGTCATTGCATGTGTGTTATTTTCACAAACCACATATGGATCCACCAGAGTCATTGCATGTATGTTCTTTTCATAAAACACATGGATCCACCAATGTCATTGCATGTGTGTTCTTTTCACAAACCATATATGGAACCACTAGAGTCATTGCATGTGTGTTCTTATCACTAAACCAACACCAGAGTCATTGCATGTGTGTTCTTTTCATGAAACCCATGGATCCACCAATGTCATTGCATGTGTGTTCATTTCACAAACCACATATGGATCCACCAGAGTCATTGCATGTGTTTTCTTTTCATGAAACTAGCACTAGAGTCATTGCATGTGTGTTCATTTCACAAACCACATGGATCCACCAGAGTCATTGCATGTGTGTTCTTTTCATGAACCACATATGGATCCACTAGAGTCATTGCATGTATGTTCTTTTCATAAACCAGCACTAGAGTCATTGCATGTGTGTTCTTTTCACAAACCACATATGGATCCACCAGAGTCATTGCATGTATGTTCTTTTCATGAAACACATGGATCCACCAATGTCATTGCATGTGTGTTCTTTTCATGAAACACATGGATCCACCAATGTCATTGCATGTGTGTTCTTTTCACAAACCATATATGGATCCACTAGAGTCATTGCATGTGTGTTCTTATCACTAAACCAACACTAGAGTCATTGCATGTGTGTTCTTTTCACAAAACCACATGGATCCACCAATGTCATTGCATGTGTGTTCATTTCATAAACCACATATGGATCCACTAGAGTCATTGCATGTGTGTTCTTTTCATAAACCAGCACTAGAGTCATTGCATGTGTGTTCTTTTCACAAACCACATATGGATCCACCAGAGTCATTGCATGTATGTTCTTTTCATGAAACACATGGATCCACCAATGTCATTGCGTGTGTTTTTTTCACAAACCATATATGGATCCACTAGAGTCATTGCATGTGTGTTCTTTTCACAAACCACATATGGATCCACCAGAGTCATTGCATGTGTGTTCTTATCATAAACACATGGATCCACCAATGTCATTGCATGTGTGTTTTTCACAAACCACATATGGATCTAGCAGAGTCATTACATGTGTGTTCTTTTCAAGAACCACATATCGATCCACTAGAGTCATTGCATGTGTGTTCTTATCACTAAACCGGCACTAGAGTCATTGCATGTGTGTTCTTTTCACAAACCACATATGGATCCACCAGAGTCATTGCATGTGTGTTCTTTTCACGAAGCACATATGGATCCACTAGAGTCATTGCATGTGTGTTCTTGTCATAAACCAGCACTAGAGTCATTGCATGTGTGTTATTTTCACAAACCACATATGGATCCACCAGAGTCATTGCATGTATGTTCTTTTCATAAAACACATGGATCCACCAATGTCATTGCATGTGTGTTCTTTTCACAAACCATATATGGATCCACTAGAGTCATTGCATGTGTGTTCTTATCACTAAACCAACACCAGAGTCATTGCATGTGTGTTCTTTTCATGAAACCCATGGATCCACCAATGTCATTGCATGTGTGTTCATTTCACAAACCACATATGGATCCACTAGAGTCATTGCATGTGTGTTATTTTCATGAAACTAGCACTAGAGTCATTGCATGTGTGTTCTTTTCACAAACCACATATGGATCCACCAGATCATTGCATGTGTGTTCTTTTCATGAACCACATATGGATCCACTAGAGTCATTGCATGTATGTTCTTTTCGTAAACTAGCACTAGAGTCATTGCATGTGTGTTCTTTTCACAAACCACATATGGATCCACCAGAGTCATTACATGTGTGATCTTTTCATGAAACACATGGATCCACCAATGTCATTGCATGTGTGTTCTTTTCACAAACCATATATGGATCCACTAGAGTCATTGCATGTGTGTTCTTATCACTAAACCAACACCAGAGTCATTGCATGTGTGTTCTTTTCATGAAACCCATGGATCCACCAATGTCATTGCATGTGTGTTCATTTCACAAACCACATATGGATCCACCAGAGTCATTGCATGTGTTTTATTTTCATGAAACTAGCACTAGAGTCATTACATGTGTGTTCTTTTCACAAACCACATATGGATCCACCAGAGTCATTGCATGTGTGTTCTTTTCATGAACCACATATGGATCCACTAGAGTCATTGCATGTATGTTCTTTTCATAAACCAGCACTAGAGTCAGTGCATGTGTGTTCTTTTCACAAACCACATATGGATCCACCAGATTCATTGCATGTATGTTCTTTTCATGAAACACATGGATCCACCAATGTCATTACATGTATGTCCTTTTCATGAAATACATGGATCCACCAATGTCATTGCATGTGTGTTCTTTTCACAAACCATATATGGATCCACTAGAGTCATTGCATGTGTGTTCTTATCACTAAACCAACACCAGAGTCATTGCATGTGTGTTCTTTTCATGAAACCCATGGATCCACCAATGTCATTGCATGTGTGTTCATTTCACAAACCACATATGGATCCACTAGAGTCATTGCATGTGTTTTTTTTTCATGAAACTAATAACTAGAGTCATTGCATGTGTACTTTTCACAAACCACATATGGATCCACCAGAGTCATTGCATGTGTGTTCTTTTCATGAACCACATATGGATCCACTAGAGTCATTGCATGTATGTTCTTTTCATAAACCAGCACTAGAGTCATTGCATGTGTGTTCTTTTCACAAACCACATATGGATCCACCAGATTCATTGCATGTATGTTCTTTTCATGAAACACATGGATCCACCAATGTCATTGCATGTGTTTTTTTCACAAACCACATATGGATCCACTAGAGTCATTGCATGTGTGTTATTTTCACTAAACCAACACCAGAGTCATTGCATGTGTGTTCTTTTCATAAACCACACGGATCCACCAATGTCATTTCATGTGTGTTCATTTCACAAACCACGTATGGATCCAGCAGAGTCATTGCATGTGTGTTCTTTTCATGAACCACATATGGATCCATTAGAGTCATTGCATGTGTGTTCTTATCACTAAACCAGCACTAGAGTCATTGCATGTGTGTTCTTTTCCACAAACCACATGGATCCACCAGAGTGATTGCATGTGTGTTCTTTTCATGAACCACATATTGATCCACTAGAGTCATTGCATGTGTGTTCTTTTCATAAACCAACACTAGAGTCATTGCATGTGTGTTATTTTCACAAACCACATATGGATCCACCAGAGTCATTGCATGTATGTTCTTTTCATAAAACACATGGATCCACCAATGTAATTGCATGTGTGTTCTTTTCACAAACCATATATGGATCCACCAGAGTCATTGCATGTGTGTTCTTATCACTAAACCAACACCAGAGTCATTGCATGTGTGTTCTTTTCATGAAACCCATGGATCCACCAATGTCATTGCATGTGTGTTCATTTCACAAACTGCATATGGATCCACCAGAGTCATTGGATGTGTGTTATTTTCATGAAACTAGCACTAGAGTCATTGCATGTGTGTTCTTTTCACAAACCACATATGGATCCACCAGAGTCATTGCATGTGTGTTCTTTTCATGAACCACATATGGATCCACTAGAGTCATTGCATGTATGTTCTTTTCATAAACCAGCACTAGAGTCATTGCATGTGTGTTCTTTTCACAAACCACATATGGATCCACCAGAGTCATTACATGTATGTTCTTTTCATGAAACACATGGATCCACCAATGTCATTGCATGTGTGTTCTTTTCACAAACCATATATGGATCCACTAGAGTCATTGCATGTGTGTTCTTATCACTAAACCAACACCAGAGTCATTGCATGTGTGTTCTTTTCATGAAACCCATGGATCCACCAATGTCATTGCATGTGTGTTCATTTCACAAACGGCATATGGATCCACCAGAGTCATTGCATGTGTGTTATTTTCATGAAACTAGCACTAGAGTCATTGCATGTGTGTTCTTTTCACAAACCACATATGGATCCACCAGAGTCATTGCATGTGTGTTCTTTTCATGAACCACATATGGATCCACTAGAGTCATTGCATGTATGTTCTTTTCGTAAACTAGCACTAGAGTCATTGCATGTGTGTTCTTTTCACAAACCACATATGGATCCACCATAGTCATTACATGTGTGATCTTTTCATGAAACACATGGATCCACCAATGCCATTACATGTGTGTTCTTTTCACAAACCATATATGGATCCACTAGAGTCATTGCATGTGTGTTCTTATCACTAAACCAACACCAGAGTCATTGCATGTGTGTTCTTTTCATGAAACCCATGGATCCACCAATGTCATTGCATGTTTGTTCATTTCACAAACCGCATATGGATCCACCAGAGTCATTGGATGTGTTTTCTTTTCATGAAACTAGCACTAGAGTCATTGCATGTGTTTTCTTTTCACAAACCACATATGGATCCACTAGAGTCATTGCATGTGTGTTCTTTTCATGAACCACATATGGATCCACTAGAGTCATTGCATGTATGTTCTTTTCATAAACCAGCACTAGAGTCAGTGCATGTGTGTTCTTTTTACAAACCACATATGGATCCACCAGATTCATTGCATGTATGTTCTATTCGTGAAACACATGTATCCACCAATGTCATTACATGTATGTTCTTTTCATGAAACACATGGATCCACCAATGTCATTGCATGTGTGTTCTTTTCACAAACCATATATGGATCCACTAGAGTCATTGCATGTGTGTTCTTATCACTAAACCAACACCAGAGTCATTGCATGTGTGTTCTTTTCATGAAACCCATGGATCCACCAATGTCATTGCATGTGTGTTCATTTCACAAACCACATATGGATCTACCGAAGTCATTGCATGTGTTTTATTTTCATGAAACTAGCACTAGAGTCATTGCATGTGTGTACTTTTCACAAACCACATATGGATCCACCAGAGTCATTGCATGTGTGTTCTTTTCATGAACCACATATGGATCCACTAGAGTCATTGCATGTATGTTCTTTTCATAAACCAGCACTAGAGTCATTGCATGTGTGTTCTTTTCACAAACCACATATGGATCCACCAGATTCATTGCATGTATGTTCTTTTCATGAAACACATGGATCCACCAATGTCATTGCATGTGTTTTTTTCACAAACCACATATGGATCCACTAGAGTCATTGCATGTGTGTTATTTTCACTAAACCAACACCAGAGTCATTGCATGTGTGTTCTTTTCATAAACCACATGGATCCACCAATGTCATTGCATGTGTGTTCATTTCACAAACCACGTATGGATGCAGCAGAGTCATTGCACGTGTGTTCTTTTCATGAACCACATATGGATCCATTAGAGTCATTCCATGTGTGTTCTTATCACTAAACCAGCACTAGAGTCATTGCATGTGTGTTCTTTTCCACAAACCACATGGATCCACCAGAGTGATTGCATGTGTGTTCTTTTCATGAATCCACTAGAGTCATTGCATGTGTGTTCTTTTCATAAACCAGCACTAGAGTCATTGCATGTGTGTTATTTTCACAAACCACATATGGATCCACCAGAGTCATTGCATGTATGTTCTTTTCATAAAACACATGGATCCACCAATGTAATTGCATGTGTGTTCTTTTCACAAACCATATATGGATCCACCAGAGTCATTGCATGTGTGTTCTTATCACTAAACCAACACCAGAGTCATTGCATGTGTGTTCTTTTCATGAAACCCATGGATCCACCAATGTCATTGCATGTGTGTTCATTTCACAAACTGCATATGGATCCACCAGAGTCATTGGATGTGTGTTATTTTCATGAAACTAGCACTAGAGTCATTGCATGTGTGTTCTTTTCACAAACCACATATGGATCCACCAGAGTCATTGCATGTGTGTTCTTTTCATGAACCACATATGGATCCACTAGAGTCATTGCATGTATGTTCTTTTTTTAAACTAGCACTAGACTCATTGCATGTGTGTTATTTTCACAAACCACATATGGATCCACCAGAGTCATTACATGTGTGATCTTTTCATGAAACACATGGATCCACCAATGCCATTGCATGTGTGTTCTTTTCACAAACCATATATGGATCCACTAGAGTCATTGCATGTGTGTTCTTATCACTAAACCAACACCAGATTCATTGCATGTGTGTTCTTTTCATGAAACCCATGTATCCACCAATGTCATTGCATGTGTGTTCTTTTCATGAACCACATATGGATTCCCTCGAGTCATTACATGTATGTTCTTTTCATAAACCAGCACTAGAGTCAGTGCATGTGTGTTCCTTTCACAAACCACATATGGATCCACCAGAGTCATTGCATGTGTGTTCTTTTCATGAACCACATATGGATCCACTAGAGTCATTGCATGTATGTTCTTTTCATAAACCAGCACTAGAGTCAGTGCATGTGTGTTCTTTTTACAAACCACATATGGATCCACCAGATTCATTGCATGTATGTTCTATTCGTGAAACACATGTATCCACCAATGTCATTACATGTATGTTCTTTTCATGAAACACATGGATCCACCAATGTCATTGCATGTGTGTTCTTTTCACAAACCATATATGGATCCACTAGAGTCATTGCATGTGTGTTCTTATCACTAAACCAACACCAGAGTCATTGCATGTGTGTTCTTTTCATGAAACCCATGGATCCACCAATGTCATTGCATGTGTGTTCATTTCACAAACCACATATGGATCTATCGGAGTCATTGCATGTGTTTTCTTTTCATGAAACTAGCACTAGAGTCATTGCATGTGTGTACTTTTCACAAACCACATATGGATCCACCAGAGTCATTGCATGTGTGTTCTTTTCATGAACCACATATGGATCCACTAGAGTCATTGCATGTATGTTCTTTTCATAAACCAGCACTAGAGTCATTGCATGTGTGTTCTTTTCACAAACCACATATGGATCCACCAGATTCATTGCATGTATGTTCTTTTCATGAAACACATGTATCCACCAATGTCATTGGATGTGTTTTTTTCACAAACCACATATGGATCCACTAGAGTCACTGCATGTGTGTTATTTTCACTAAACCAACACCAAAGTCATTGCATGTGTGTTCTTTTCATAAACCACATGGATCCACCAATGTCATTGCATGTGTGTTCATTTCACAAACCACGTATGGATGCAGCAGAGTCATTGCATGTGTGTTCTTTTCATGAACCACATATGGATCCATTAGAGTCATTGCATGTGTGTTCTTATCACTAAACCAGCACTAGAGTCATTGCATGTGTGTTCTTTTCCACAAACCACATATGGATCCACCAGATTCATTGCATGTATGTTCTTTTCATGAAACACATGGATCCACCAATGTCATTGGATGTGTTTTTTTTTTCACAAACCACATATGGATCTAGCAGAGTCATTGCATGTGTGTTATTTTCCTGAACCACATATGGATCCACTAGAGTCATTGCATGTGTGTTCTTATCACTAAACCAGCACTAGAGTCATTGCATGTGTGTTCTTTTCCACAAACCACATGGATCCACCAGAGTCATTGCATGTATGTTCTTTTCATAAAACACATGGATCCACCAATGTAATTGCATGTGTGTTCTTTTCACAAACCATATATGGATCCACCAGAGTCATTGCATGTGTGTTCTTATCACTAAACCAACACCAGAGTCATTGCATGTGTGTTCTTTTCATGAAACCCATGTATCCACCAATGTCATTGCATGTGTGCTCATTTCACAAACTACATATGGATCCACCAGAGTCATTGTATGTGTGTTATTTTCATTAAACTAGCACTAGAGTCATTGCATGTGTGTACTTTTCACAAACCACATATGGATCCACCAGAGTCATTGCATGTGTGTTCTTTTCATGAACCACATATGGATCCACTAGAGTCATTGCATGTATGTTCTTTTCATAAACTAGCACTAGAATCATTGCATGTGTGTTCTTTTCACAAACCACATATGGATCCACCAAAGTCATTACATGTGTGATCTTTTCATGAAACACATGGATCAACCAATGTCATTGCATATGTGTTCTTTTCACAAACCATATATGGATCCACTAGAGTGATTGCATGTGTGTTCTTATCACTAAACCAACACCAGAGTCATTGCATGTATGTTCTTTTCATGAAACCCATGGATCCACCAATGTCATTGCATGTGTGTTCATTTCACAAACGGCATATGGATCCACCAGAGTCATTGCATAAGTTTTCCTTTCATTGAACTAACAGTAGAGTCATTGCATGTGTGTTCTTTTCACAAACCACATATGGATCCACCAATGTCATTGCATGTTTGTTCATTTCATGAACCACATATGGATCCACCAGAGTCATTGCATAAGTTTTCTTTTCATTGAACTGACACTAGAGTCATTGCATGTGTGTTCATTTCACAAACCACATATGGATCCACCAGATTCATTGCATGTGTGTTCTTTTCATGAACCACATATGGATCCACTAGAGTCATTGCATGTATGTTCTTTCCGTGAACTAGCACTAGAGTCATTGCATGTGTGTTCTTTTCACAAACCACATATGGATTCACCAGAGTCATTACATGTGTGATCTTTTCATGAAACACATGGATCCACCAATGCCATTGCATGTGTGTTCTTTTCACAAACCATATATGGATCCACTAGAGTCATTGCATGTGTGTTCTTATCACTAAACCAACACCAGATTCATTGCATGTTTGTTCTTTTCATGAAACCCATGGATGCACCAATGTCATTGCATGTGTGTTCATTTCAAAAACCACATATGGATCCACCAGAGTCATTGCATGTGTTTTCTTTTCATGAAACTAGCACTAGAGTCATTGCATGTGTGATCTTTTCACAAACCACATATGGATCCACCAGAGTCATTGCATGTGTGTTCTTTTCATGAACCACATATGGATCCACTAGAGTCATTGCATGTATGTTCTTTTCATAAACTAGCACTAGAGTCAGTGCATGTGTGTTCTTTTTACAAACCACATATGGATCCACCAGATTCATTGCATGTATGTTATTTTCGTGAAACACATGTATCCACCAATGTCATTACATGTATGTTCTTTTCATGAAACACATGGATCCACCAATGTCATTGCATGTGTGTTCTTTTCACAAACCATATATGGGTCCACTAGAGTCATTGCATGTGTGTTCTTATCACTAAACCAACACTAGAGTCATTGCATGTGTGTTCTTTTCACGAAACCCATTGATCCACCAATGTCATTGCATGTGTGTTCATTTCACAAACCACATATGTATCTACCGGAGTCATCGCATGTGTTTTATTTTCATGAAACTAGCACTAGAGTCATTGCATGTGTGTACTTTTCACAAACCACATATGGATCCACCAGAGTCATTGCATGTGTGTTCTTTTCATGAACCACATATGGATCCACTAGAGTCATTGCATGTATGTTCTTTTCATAAACCAGCACTAGAGTCATTGCATGTGTGTTCTTTTCACAAACCACATATGGATCCACCAGATTCATTGCATGTATGTTCTTTTCATGAAACACATGGATCCACCAATGTCATTGGATGTGTTTTTTTTCACAAACCACATATGGATCTAGCAGAGTCATTGCCTGTGTGTTCTTTTCCTAAACCACATATGGATCCACTAGAGTCATTGCATGTGTGTTCTTATCACTAAACCAGCACTAGAGTCATTGCATGTGTCTTCTTTTCCACAAACCACATGGATCCACCAGAGTGATTGCATGTGTGTTCTATTCATAAAACACATGGATCCACCAATGTAATTGCATGTGTGTTCTTTTCAAAAACCATAGATGGATCCACCAGATTCATTGCATGTGTGTTCTTATCACTAAACCAACACCAGAGTCATTGCATGTGTGTTCTTTTCATGAAACCCATGGATCCACCAATGTCATTGCACGTGTGTTCATTTCACAAACTGCATAACGATCCAACAGAGTCATTGTATGTGTGTTATTTTCATGAAACTGGCACCAGAATCATTACATGTGTGTTCTTTTAACAAACCACATATGGATCTACCAGAGTCATTGCATGTGTGTTCTTTTCATGAACCACATATGAATCCACTAGAGTCATTGCATGTATGTTCTTTTCATAAACTAGCACTAGATTCATTGCATGTGTGTTCTTTTCACAAACCACATATGTATCCACTAGAGTCATTACATGTATGTTCTTTTCATGAAACACATGGATCCACCAATGTCATTGCATGTGTGTTCTTTTCACAAACCATATATGGATCAACTAGAGTCATTGCATATGTGTTCTTATCACTAAACCAACACCAGAGTCATTGCATGTGTGTTCTTTTCATGAAACCCATGGATCCACCAATGTCATTGCATGTGTGTTCATTTCACAAACCACATATGGATCCACCAGAGTCATTGCATAAGTTTTCCTTTCATTGAACTAACAGTAGAGTCATTGCATGTGTGTTCTTTTCACAAACCACATATGGATCCACCAATGTCATTGCATGTGTGTTCATTTCATGAACCACATATGGATCCACCAGAGTCATTGCATAAGTTTTCTTTTCATTGAACTGACACTAGAGTCATTGCATGTGTGTTCTTTTCACAAACCACATATGGATCCACCAGAGTCATTGCATGTGTGTTCTTTTCATGAACCACATATGGATCCACTAGAGTCATTGCATGTATGTTCTTTTCGTAAACTAGCACTAGAGTCATTGCATGTGTGTTCTTTTCACAAACCACATATGGATCCACCATAGTAATTACATGTGTGATCTTTTCATGAAACACATGGATCCACCAATGCGATTGCATGTGTGTTCTTTTCACAAACCATATATGGATCCACTAGAGTCATTGCATGTGTGTTCTTATCACTAAACCAACACTAGAGTCATTGCATGTGTGTTCTTTTCATGAAACCCATGGATCCACCAATGTCATTGCATGTGTGTTCATTTCAAAAACCACATACGGATCCACCAGAGTCATTGCATGTGTTTTCTTTTCATGAAACTAGCACTAGAGTCATTGCATGTGTGATCTTTTCACAAACCACATATGGATCCACCAGAGTCATTGCATGTGTGTTCTTTTCATGTAACATCCCAAAAAAATCATGTTTCAAAAACTCATTCATTTCATCCTTGCATCATTCATTCATATAGGGTTTTTCTCAAAATCATTTAGAGACAGAAGTTTGAGCTATGATTTCATGTGGGCAATTTATCTCAATTGGCCATCACCCTTTGGGATTTGATTGTCTATGAATGTGTTTGCTTGCCTCCATGGTTGGAAAGGCTAGGTGAAGCTTTTAACCCAAGATTCAAAATTTAGAAATAGTTTCAAAACCCTATTTCAAATATTTGCAAACTAGAGCAAATCTCTGTTTACTTTGAAACCCAAGCTTGACAAAGCCTTGCAAGGTAACCACTTAGTTAGAATGACTGTTTTTGAACCCACAGAACCCTGCAAAAATCCCCAAAGCAGTTTGAATTCAAAAGGATTTGAATTCATATCAAATTCTATTCAGAAAATGGATTTAGAAAAAGAAAAGCTTAGGAAAGGAAAAGGTCAGAATCCGCCCAGCAAGAATCGAGCCCAAAGAAGCCCACCCGGGATCTCCTTATTCTCTACACGCCAAAGCGAGCCGGCCGCCGACACCCCACACCCACTCAACACTCGCACCGACAAGCGGGCCCTCTCCACGTCGCCCTCGTCTTCCCAGACCGGCGCTGCGACCACGTCGCTGCAGTTGATGGCCGGTAATGGCGCTTGGCGTAAATGGGCATTTAAACTCGGCGCTTCTTGTCGATTCCCGCTATAAGATCCTCTACGCCTCGCGATCTTTTTCCCCAAACACCTCGCTCACTCCGCCACCAGTGTCCTCAATCAAATTTACACCGCCGCAGACAGAGCCTCTCCGCGATCGATTCCGTGAGCCTAGTGTTCCCTCTCGCCTCGTTCTTACAATCTGACTTAGCGTGTCTTGGCGCATCTCGACCTCACTAGTCCGTCTCAGATCGCCCTGTGTCGCCGGTTCCACTTGACACCGCGAGCACCGACGCGACATCAACTCCGGCGAAGTTTTCGGTAAGCCCAAACCGCCTCGCTTCCGTTCATGCTCACGACTTCCCTTGACTCGTGAATCTAACCGTGTCGCTAACTTGCCTTGGGGTGATTCAGAACGTCCACAACGACCACCGACGCACCCGACGCCGCCACGAACTCCGGTGAGAATCGCAGCCGTCGGCGCCTTGACCAACCACGAGTACGACGAGCATCGCCGTGACCTCGAGCCCGTGAGCTACTCCTCCTTCTCACTTACCTCCTACATCATCGGCAACGTCATCGACCGACAGTTCCGCCGCGGTAACCGCGCCCGCCGCCAGTTCTTGGCGATAAGAACCGTTAGATTCAGCATCGATGGCTTAGGATAGATCCACTAATCGAAGCAGCGTTGATCTGAGCCGCCTTTAGATTTCATTTAGATCCATACGAACCAGATGCAGGCGAATAAGAACATGACGTGGCTAGGTTAGATCTGAAAATAGAATTTAAAAACAGATTTTGATCCAGATTTCAAATGCCAATATCTTTTGAATGCCACGTTGGAATTTTGCAAACTTTATACCATTGGATTCAGAAAAACAAGACCTTTCTGCCTATTCTTTTTGTTTAGAAAATAGTAACCATTAGATGTGCTTAAATTGCAGAGACTTGTTTGAGGCCTTTTTGAATATAGGTTTAGTTTAGTATTTTATTTTAGGGCTAAATAAGTTGTCTTGGCTATTTTGTGACTTGCTAAGTTTCTGTATTCATGCACTTGCTTGGTTGAGTTCTCAAAAATCATCACTTGGTAGATTCATGCATGCATGCATTCATACTATTTCTTGTTTGTATATATTTGTGTGTAATTGTGTGCTACAACTTTGTGTGTAGATTTTGCTAGAGATTGTGATTGTGACGAGTGCTACTCTCCACACTACCAAGGCAAGTGATATCATCATGAATATTCCATTCCTATATTTTATATATGCATTAGTATTATTTTTCCAAGTATAGGACTTGCATGGTTTTTGCTAAGTATAAACTATGCTATGGGAAAACCTATTAGGTGAAGCCTTAGTGAAAATTTCCTAACTCAAGATTCCTATTACTATCATGCTTAGCCTAGCTACTAGAAAACAAGGGTGGTTTATATATTCACACTATGGAAAAATATTCTAAGTCTTTGGACTTGTGTTTTATTTTAACAAAACAACTAAGTTAATGAATCACCTGGGTGGATTGGAAGGAATGGTTTATGTTGAGTGGTTCACAAGGCCATGGACTTGGCTTGTGTATCTCACTTGTGGATGGCCACCCAGGAAACAAAGAGCTTTGAGATGTCAAATGTTGAGAAGCTTCAAGTGCAACCACTTGGCAATATGGGCTCTGCCATGATCTTAGGATGCTAGAACTTAGTCTCATGGACAAGGGTGGTAGATGGGTTGATAGGTTGGAGCGCATCCATTTGACTAAGGAAAAGCTACTGAAGGATCATGTCTTGGGAAACCAAGTCTTGTGGGGAAAGTGCACCACCTCTGCAGAGTGTAAAACCTAAGTACTTAGCCATGTCCCTGGTAAAGGACAATTTGAGCATCAAGACATGGAAACTTCAAGAATCTCATCACTCCAATTTCTAAATAAAACTTGTGGGTGAACAAGGGTTAAAAGGATCTTCAGTCATTGATTGTTAGATGCCCGAGTGGATCTAGAGTCTTTGATTGGTAGATGCCTTGGTGTTTTGTGCCAAAATCTCTTGATTGATAGATGATGCCTGTGGGATCTTCGGTCTTGGATTGGAAGATGACTTGGAAAGTTTTACAAAAAACTTAGTGTTTTCAAAAGTTAAGGAAAAATCTACTTTGAGCAATGCAAGCCTAAGCTCCACCAGCCAAATGCATATAGTATTATAGTCCACTTAAAATATATACTAAGGTATCACTTGCCAATACTATTCCAAAGTATTGACCCTTGTGGCTGTAACTTATGATGTTGCGAGTTACTCGATGATGAATAGGAGTCATGAGTCTACACTCAACATGCTTGCTGTGGCACATGAAGATGAAGACTTATGTTTATTTACTTATTCCATAAACTCTTGTATTAGGCCTTTGGCCATGAGTTGTAAAAGACTATGTTTTATCTCCGGAAAGACTATAATAAGCGACCTTTGTATCTGTGTACTTCATCTTAAACTGTGGATGCTAGCATTGATCCGAGGACTAGCATTGCAATCACAGGATCTTTTCCTTTACAAAGGAGGGATCTTACAGATGGTATCGAAAGCACTGTGTTGCCTGTAGGATTATGACCCTAGGATTGGAAACCACTAAGGAAAATTTCTTCTTCTTCTACACTTGTCTATTCTTCTCAGAACTTTTCTAATCTTCTCATTCTCATCTCTATTTGTAGATGAACTCCACAATCAAGCCGTGAAGAAAGGACCACTCATGACCATGACCTTGGAGTGTGAGACTGAGTTTCCCAAGATTCTCAAGGACCTCATGGAGACCATGGGAGTACATGGTGCAGTGTGTACAAGGGCTTTCCGGTGATGGAGGAAGGAATGGAGTATTGGTGGGTGCAACTTCACTTGTACAAGAACAAGGAAGACAACCACAAAGAAAAAGGCTTCTGCATGTACACCAACACTTTTATGCACACCACATTCTTTGAGTCAAAGAAGCAGCTTGGAAGACTATCAAGGAACTAAGTGCTAGAGTCAAGTGCAAGATGCTCAACCTCCAAAAAGACTTAGAGAAAGAGAAGGAACATACCCAAGAGTTGGAAATCACCAACCAATCCTTAAGAGGAGATATTATAGACTTAGTGATAGAAGCATGTGAACAAGATAGGGTGATTGCCACTAGGAACATTGTGTTAGCCACGGATCCAATGAGATAGGATTGTAAAGCGCGCCGTTAGTTGGACCACCACCTATCACCTTATTTTCCAAAATGATACCTTAAATAAGTTTGAACCTTGGTTGATGTAATGGAATTATGTATGCATGACTTGTGTGTTCCATGGTTATGCTTGAATGTTTGTCTTGTTTAATTTAAATTTGTGTTGTTCTAACTTTTCAATCTTATAAATAGATGCCTATTGCCATCAACACTGTTGAGGAGTTCCAGTTACCCGTTTTGGTCCTCGATCGTAGAGAGCTTACTACTTTACTCGATCTCCCTCTTCCTATCATTACGGTGCACCCACTCACCAAGTTTGAGAGGAAGGACCTTTGGGGCTTCAAGGTGAACCAGCCAGATGCGGTGAGCCTACTACGGAGGCCATCGTCTTCAAGCTTATGCACGATGATGTGGAGAGAGGCATGGAGGTGGTCATGCAGATCTGATAGGACGATCGTTAGGGCGTCACTCCCGGCAGGTTAGAGGCACTACTTCCACGCCTTGAAGGCGTGATGATGACGGAGAGTCCATTGACTTTGAGGACGACTCGAGGGTCACAGCAGAGCCGATACGCCTGTACCTCCAGGACTTAGAGACTCTTATTAGGCACGTGGATACCGATAGGACCAACGTCATGCTTAGTAATGACGAGCTCAGTGTGCAGCTTCGAGAAGGACAAGCTCTTTCAAGGCAGCAGACGAGATAGTCAAGGAGATGGAGGCAAAGTTCGAGACCCAAGACCGTAAGTTCAAGAGTCAAGAGAAGCGTGTCCAGGATAGGAACAAGAGGATTCGTGATATGACCGAGGAACTATAGTCCAAGGACTTGAGTTAGAGCAGCAGACAAAGGATTGAGAGGCTTCGTTCCCAGAAGAGGGCTCTCAAGGCCAAGATCGACTCTTTGACCACTACCATCGAGGAGAACAAGACCGCAATGGAGAACGCAGGTCTTACCTTTGTCGAGGAGGAGATTGATGCCGATGAGTAGATTTGACTACTCAGTTATCTTTAATTACCACACTTGTTATTTGTGAACTTATTATTGGACCATCCGACATGTGGATGGCTTGCCACTTGTTGTTTAGCTTTTATCCTAGTGTTGCTTGCTATGTGTTTGCTTGTGTAATGTATTGTGCATAAATCATGTAAGGGTATCTCATTCTTATCTCTATATGAATAAACCACGGATGCCTCCCGTCACAAGAAACCCCCAACCCCAACATTACCGGAAATGCAACAAATGATGAATGCGCAAACACGCTTATGCAAATGATGACGATGTTCATCCGAACCGCAACAACAACAACAACAACCCCAATAACAACAACAATAATAACAACAACAACCCTCCGTGTTTTGATATGCTCACCAGATTTCTGCGTCGAGGCCAGCTAAGTTTTGAGAACGATCGATCCCATGGTGGCCAATGATTGGCTACGCTCGTGAACAAAGACTTAGTGACCGGGATGCACGGATGCAGAAAAAGTCAGGTTCGCGGCACATCTGTTGGAAGGACCAGCCGCAGCATGGTGGGACAATTTCCAAATCACCACACCTATTGATGAGGTGACTTGGGCTATCTTTGAAGATGGCTTTCGTACTACTCATATCTCACCAGGTATGATGAGCCTGAAAAAGAAGGAATTTCACAACTGAGCGGCACCACGCCAGTGGATGCCTATATTGAAGAGTTCAACAATCGCGCTATGCAGGATGAGGTTGACATCGATGCCAAAAGGAAGGAAAAGTTTCGAAGGCTTGAATGATGAACTGAATTTGCATTGTCTGTGGCATATGTTCCAACTTATCAGTCGTTGTGTGACAAGGCTGTTATTGTGGAGAATAAAATGAAGCAAGTCGAGAGTAGAAAGAGGAAACACTCCGACAAGCATAGCTCGGGATCATCTCATAAACGATCTCACTATGATGATAGTGTCAGCTCAGGATCCCACAAGCATGGGAAATTTAACAAGCACCACAACCACAACCGTCATGACAACAAGCATCATCGCAGTCATGATAATGATAAGTACAAGAACCACAAGAGTGGATATAAGAGCCACCATAGTGGAGGTGGAAGTGGAAGTAGAAGTCAGCCTAAGACGGACATCGGCCAGTTGAGTGCTACAAATGCAAGAAGCTGGGGCATTATGCTAATGAGTGCCCTGAGAAGAAAGTTGAAGGACCTAACAAGCCCAATCCTTTTCAGAAAGGACAGGTTAACCACATCAATGTGGAGGAGGTCTTTGAAGAGCCTGATGCCATTGCTGGTAAGTTCAGACTCAATTCCATCTCAGCATTTGTACTCTTTGACACTGGTGCATCTCATTCATTCATATCAAAAGCATTTGTTGATAGAAATGGGTTTGCATCTGAAAACATTGGGTGTCCGATAAAAGTTAGCTCTCCGGGAGGGGATATGATAGTGAGTCTTGGATGCCGGGATCTAGTCATAGAGATCGGAAAACATAAGTTTCCAGTAAACCTAATAATCCTAAATTCCCAAGGATTGGATGTAATATTGGGAATGGATTGGATGGCTCAATATGAGGGAGTACTAGATTGTGCAAATCGCACAATTTCACTCATAACCCCTGAAGGTAAGAGGATAATATTCAAGTCCAATTTTAAATCTAAAGGGAGTAAGTTGAATTCTCTTAAGGGGGTTAGCATGGACAGTGTGCCAATTGTGTTTGAATATCCGGATGTGTTTCCAGAAGAATTACCAGGAATGCCACCAGATAGAGATGTGGAGTTTATAATAGATTTGGTACCAGTTGGACCAAGAGCAAAGAGGCCTTATAAAATGTCGGTTGATTTAACTTAAGGAACTCAAGAAACAACTTGGAGAACAATTGCGTAAAGGATTCATCCAGCCAAGTTCTTCATCTTGGGGAGCTCCAGCTTTGTTAAGAGAAGAGACAGAACTCAAAGGTTATGCATAGATTACCGTTCTCTCAACGAGGTAACCATCAAGAACAAGTATCCTTTGCCAAGAATAAATGACTTGTTTGATCAGCTAGAAGGAGCATGTGTGTTCTCGAAGATTGATCTTCGGTCAAGCTATTTTCAACTCAAGATAAGAGAGCAAGACATACCTAAAACAGCATTCACCACAAGGTATGGATTGTATGAGTACCGTGATGCCTTTTGGTTTAACCATTGCTCCAGCATACTTCATGAATATGATGAACAAAGTGTTCATGGAATTTCTCGACAAGTTCGTTGTCGTTTTCATCGATGACATCTTAGTCTACTCCAAGAGCAAGGAAGAACATGAAAGACAACTACGCTTGATACTTGAGAAACTAAGGGAACATAAGCTTTATGCCAAATTCAGCAAGTGTGAGTTTTGGTTAGAGGAAGTTGGATTTCTTGGTCATGTTATGACAAAGGATGGTGTAGCAGTTGATCCTGCTAAAGTTTCAGCCGTGACCGAATGGGAATCTCCTAAGAATGTAAAAGAGGTTCGTAGTTTCCTTGGTTTAGCAGGTTACTACAGAAGATTCATTGAAAATTTTTCTAAGGTTGCTAAACCAATGATGAATTGTTAAAGAAAGATAAGAAATTTGCTTGGTGCGAAGGATGTGAACTCAGCTTTCAAGAACTAAAGAAGAGACTTGTGTCAGCACCAATTCTGTGCCTACCAGATTAGGAAAAGGATTTCCAAGTATATTGTGATGCTTCGCATCAAGGATTAGGAGCCGTACTTATGCAAAGCGGAAAAGTTGTGGCTTATGCCTCGAGACAACTCAAAACTCATGAAGTAAATTATCCTACTCACGATTTAGAGTTAGCCGCTGTTGTCCATGCACTCAAAACATGGAGACACTACCTTTTGGGAAAACGTTGTGAAGTGTTCACCGACCATAAGAGCTTGAAATATATCTTCACCCAGAAGGAGATCAATATGAGACAAAGAAGATGGCTAGAACTTATCAAGGATTACGACTTGAATTTGCAATACCACCCCGGTAAAGCAAATGTAGTAGCAGATGCCCTAAGTCGTAAAGCGTTTGTAAATGGCCTTACCAAAGGTGAATTGCCAGATGACTTGTGTAAGCAATTCAAGGAACTCAGGTTGGAGATTGTGCCAGAAGGACATCTCATGTCTTTGGATGTTCAACCCACTCTGTTGGATAAGATTAAAGAAGCCCAAAAGACGGATAAAGAAATCGAAGAGATTAAGGAAAGGATTAGCCAAGGGAAGGCTAAAAGTTTCCATATGGACGAACAAGGTACTTTATGGCACGGGAAACGTATTTGTGTTCCACAAGATCCGGAAATGCGGAAACTGATTTTACAGGAAGCCCATAACTCTCCATATTCTATTCACCCTGGAAACACCAAAATGTATATGGATATGAAAGAAAGATTTTGGTGGAACAATCTCAAAAGGGACATCGCCGAACAGATTGCTTTGTGTGATGTGTGTAGAGTGAAAGTTTAACATCGAAACCAGCAGGTTTGCTTCAACCAATGCCTATTCCTGAATGGAAGTGGGAAAATATTGGTATGGATTTCATTACCGGATTACCAAGGACCAGGTCAGGGTATGATTCCATATGGGTAGTAGTGGATCGCCTAACTAAAGTGGCTCATTTTATACCCAGAAGACAACTTATACCAGTGCAAAGTTAGCCAAAATCTACATGAGCAGAATTGTATGCCTTCACGGAGTACCTAAGAGTATTGTGTCTGATAAAGGAACTCAGTTCACTTCTCACTTTTGGAGACAGCTTCATGAATCTTTAGGAACGAGATTGGAATTCAGATCGCTTTCATCCTCAAACCGATGGACAAGCAGAAAGTACTAATCAAATTCTTGAAGACATGTTGAGGGCATGTGCCCTAGACTATGGAGCAAGTTGGGATGAAAGTCCGCCTTACGCAGAAGTTCTCTTACAACAACAGTCACCAATCTAGTATTGGGATGGCACCATTCGAGTTTCTATACGGAAGAAAGTGTACCACCCCATTGCTATGGAATGGTGTGGGAGAAAGAAGTTTGTTTGGACCAGATCTTATCAAAGACGCCGAAGAAAAGGTCAAATTGGTTAGAGACAGATTGAAGATAGCACGTCTCAGCGAAAAGCTACGCAGATGCTAAGCGTGAGAAGTCACTTACGAAGTTGGGGATAGAGCTTATCTTAGAGTATCACCACTTGTGAGTAAAAGATTTGAGTCAAAGGAAAGTTAGCACCAAGATATGTTGGACCATTCAACATTCTAAGTCGCAAGGGAGAAGCTGCATATGAAATCGAACTGCCAGCATCTCTATTAGCCGTCCATAATGTTTTTCATGTGAGTCAGCTTAAGAAATGTCATCCAGAAATGGAAGGATCTTCTTTGAAGGATACCATATCTTTGGAGGAAGTTCAACTAGAAAGTGACCTCACCTATGAAGAAAAGCCTATCAAGATACTTGAGACCGCAGAAAGAGTCACAAGGACAAAGACTATCAAATTTTGCAAAGTACAATGGAATCATCATTCCGAAGAGGAAGCAACATGGGAAAGAGAAGATGATCTTCGGAAAGACCACCCTCACCTATTTGCTAGCCAATCCGAATCTCGAGGGAGATTCATTTTAAGGGGTTAGATTTGTAACATCCCAAAAAATCATGTTTCAAAACTCATTCATTTCATCCTTGCATCATTCATTCATAGGGTTTTTCTCAAAATCATTTAGAAACGGTTTGAGCTATGATTTCATGTGGGCAATTTATCTCAATTGGCCATCACCCTTTGGGATTTGATTGTCTATGAATTTGTTTACTTGCCTCCATGGTTGGAAAGGCTAGGTGAAGCTTTTAACCCAAGATTCAAAATTTAGAAATAGTTTCAAAACCCTATTTCAAATATTTGCAAACTAGAGCAAATCTCTGTTTATTTTGAAACCCAAGCTTGACCAAGCCTTTGCAAGGTAACCACTTAGTTAGAATGATTGTTTTTGAACCCACGAACCTGCAAAAATCCCAAAGCAGTTTGAATTCAAAAGGATTTGAATTCATATCAAATTCTATTCAGAAAATGGATTTAGAAAAGAAAAGGCTTAGGCAAAGGAAAGCGCCGGCGGCCAGAATCGCCCAGAAGAATCGAGCCCACAAGCCCACCCGGGATCTCCTTATTCTTCTATCACGCGAAAGCACTTGACAATGAGACCCACTGCAGACCACGACTCTTCGCCGACAAGCGGGCCTTCTCCACGTCGCCCTCGTCTTCCCCAGACCGCGCCTACGACCACGTCGCTGCAGCAGTGATGGCCGGTAATGGCGCGGCGTAAATGGGCATTTAACCGCGGCGTTTTGCCGATTCCCGGCTATAAGATCCTCTACGCCTCGCGATCTTTTTCCCCAAACACCTCGCTCACTCCGCCACCAGTGCCCTCAATCAGCTTTACACCGCCAGACAGAGCCTCTCCGGCGATCGATTCCGTGAGCCTAGTGTTCCTCGCCTCGTTCTTACAATCTGACTCAGCGTGTCTTGGCGCATCTCGACCTCACTAGTCCGTCTCAGACGCCTGTGTCGTCGGTTCCACTTGACACCGCGAGCACCGACGGCGACATCAACTCCGGCGAAGTTTTCCGGAAGCCCAAACCGCCTCGCTTCCCGTTCATGCTCACGACTTCCCCTTGACCCTGTGAACCTAACCGTGTCGCTAACTTGCCTTGGGGTGATTCACAGCAACGTCCACAACGACCACCTGACGCACCCGACGCCGCCACGAACTCCGGTGAGGAATCGCAGCCGTGCGAGCGCCCTTGACCAACCACAGTACGGCGAGCATCGTCGTGACCTCCCGAGCCCGGTGAGCTACTCCTCGTTCTCACTTACCTCCTGCATCGCCGACCGCCATCGCACGTGTAGCCGCTGCCCGCCGCCAATTCTTGGCCAGGAAATAACCGTTAGATCAGATCGTGGCGCTAGGATAGATCCACTTAATCGAAGGTGCGCGATCTGAGCGCCAGATTTCATTTAGATCCCTACGGCTGTGGAGCTCGATCGATCGAAACGATGCAGGCGAATAAGAACATGACGTGGCTAGGTTAGATCTGAAAATAGAATTTAAAACAGATTTTGATCCAGATTTCAAATGCCAATATCTTTTGAATGCCACGTTGGAATTTTGCAAACTTTATACCGTTGATTCAGAAAAACAAGACCTTTCTGCCTATCCTTTTTTTTTAGCAAATAATATCCATTAGATGTGCTTTTATTGCTGAGACTTGTTTGAGGCCTTTTGAATATAGGTTTAGTTTAGTATTTTATTTTAGGGCTAAATAAGTTGTCTTGGCTATTTTGTGACTTGCTAAGTTTCTGTATTCATGCACTTGCTTGGTTGAGTTCTCAAAAATCATCACTTGGTAGATTCATGCATGCATGCATTCATACTATTTCTTGTTTGTATATATTTGTGTGTAATTGTGTGCTACAACTTTGTGTGTAGATTTTGCTAGAGATTGTGATTGTGACGAGTGCTACTCTCCACACTACCAAGGCAAGTGATATCATCATGAATATTCCATTCCTATATTTTATATATGCATTAGTATTATTTTTCCAAGTATAGGACTTGCATGGTTTTTGCTAAGTATAAACTATGCTATGGGAAAACCTATTAGGTGAAGCCTTAGTGAAAATTTCCTAAGTCAAGATTCCTATTACTATCATGCTTAGCCTAGCTACTAGAAAACAAGGGTGGTTTATATATTCACACTATGGAAAAATATTCTAAGTCTTTGGACTTGTGTTTTATTTTAACAAAACAACTAAGTTAATGAATCACCTGGGTGGATTGGAAGGAATGGTTTATGTTGAGTGGTTCACAAGGCCATGGACTTGGCTTGTGTATCTCACTTGTGGATGGCCACCTAGGAAACAAAGAGATTTGAGATGTCAAATGTTGAGAAGCTTCAAGTGCAACCACTTGGCAATATGGGCTCTGCCATGATCATATAGGTTGCAAGAACTTAGCCACATGGACAGTGGGTGGTAGTGATTGATAGGTTGGAGCGCGTCCATGTTGGTCTAAGGGAAAGCTTCTGAAAGATTTTGTCTTGGGAAACCAAGTCTTGTGGGGAAAGTGCACCACCTCTGCAGAGTGTAAAACCTAAGTACTTAGCCATGTCCCTGGTAAAGGACAATTTGAGCATCAAGACATGGAAACTTCAAGAATATCATCACTCCAATTTCTAAATAAAACTTGTGGGTGAACAAGGGTTAAAAGGATCTTCAGTCATTGATTGGTAGATGCCCTGAGTGGATCTTCAGTCTTTGATTGGTAGATGTCTTGGGTGTTTTGTGCCTTACAAAAACTTAGTGTTTTCAAAAAGTTAAGGAAAAAATCTACTTTGAGCAATGCAAACCTAAGCTCCACCAGCCAAATGCATATAGTATTATAGTCCACTTAAAATATACTAAGGTATCACTTGCCAATACTATTCCAAAGTATTGACCCTTGTGGCTGTAACTTATGATGTTGCAGGTTACTCTGATGATGAATAGGAGTCATGAGTCTACACTCAACATGCTTGCCTGTGGCACGTGAAGATGAAGACTTATGTTTATTTACTTATTCCATAAACTCTTGTATTAGGCCTTTGGCCATGAGTTGTAAAAGACTATGTTTTATCTCTGGAAAGACTGTAATAAACGACCTTTGTATCTGTGTACTTCATCTTAAACTGTGGATGCTAGCATTGATCAAGGGACTAGCATTGCAATCACAGGGATCTTTTCCTTTACAAAGGAGGGATCTTACATTTCATGAACCACTTATGGATCCACTAGAATCATTGCATGTATGTTCTTTTCAAAAACCAGCACTAGAGTCAGTGCATGTGTGTTCTTTTTACAAACCACATATGGATCCACCAGATTCATTGCATGTATGTTCTTTTCGTGAAACACATGTATCCACCAATGTCATTACATGTATGTTCTTTTCATGAAACACATGGATCCACCAATGTCATTGCATGTGTGTTCTTTTCACAAACCATATATGGATCCACTAGATTCATTGCATGTGTGTTCTTATAACTAAACCAACACCAGAGTCATTGCATGTGTGTTCTTTTCATGAAACCCATGGAGCCACCAATGTCATTGCATGTGTGTTCATTTCACAAACCACATATGGATCCACCAGAGTCATTGCATGTGTGTTCATTTCACAAACCACATATGGATCCACCAGAGTCATTGCATGTGTGTTCTTTTCGTAAACTAGCACTAGAGTCATTGCATGTGTGTTCTTTTCACAAACCACATATGGATCCACCATAGTAATTACATGTGTGATCTTTTCATGAAACACATGGATCCACCAATGCCATTGCATGTGTGTTATTTTCACAAACCATATATGGATCCACTAGAGTCATTGCATGTGTGTTCTTATCACTAAACCAACACCAGAGTCATTGCATGTGTGTTCTTTTCATGAAACCCATGGATGCACCAATGTCATTACATGTGTGTTCATTTCAAAAACCACATATTGATCCACCAGAGTCATTGCATGTGTTTTCTTTTCATGAAACTAGCACTAGAGTCATTGCATGTGTGATCTTTTCACAAAACACATATGGATCCACCAGAGTCATTGCATGTGTGTTCTTTTCATGAACCACTTATGGATCCACTAGAGTCATTGCATGTATGTTCTTTTCATAAACTAGCACTAGAGTCAGTGCATGTGTGTTCTTTTTACAAACCACATATGGATCCACCAGATTCATTGCATGTATGTTCTTTTCGTGAAACACATGTATCGACCAATGTCATTACATGTATGTTCTTTTCATGAAACACATGGATCCACCAATGTCATTGCATGTGTGTTATTTTCACAAACCATATATGGATCCACTAGAGTCATTGCATATGTGTTCTTATCACTAAACCAACACCAGAGTCATTGCATGTGTTTTTTTTCATGAAACCCATGGATCCACCAATGTCATTGCATGTGTGTTCATTTCACAAACCACATATGGATCCACCAGAGTCATTGCATAAGTTTTCCTTTCATTGAACTAACAGTAGAGTCATTGCATGTGTGTTCTTTTCACAAACCACATATGGATCCACCAGATTCATTGCTTGTATGTTCTTTTCATGAAACACATGGATCCACCAATGTCATTGGATGTGTTTTTTTCACAAACCACATATGGATCTAGCAGAGTCATTGCATGTGTGTTCTTTTCCTAAACCACATATGGATCCACTAGAGTCATTGCATGTGTGTTCTTATCACTAAACCAGCACTAGAGTCATTGCATGTGTGTTATTTTCCACAAACCACATGGATCCACCAGAGTGATTGCATGTGTGTTCTATTCATAAAACACATGGATCCACCAATGTAATTGCATGTGTGTTCTTTTCAAAAACCATAGATGGATCCACCAGATTCATTGCATGTGTGTTCTTATCACTAAAGCAACACTAGAGTCATTGCATGTGTGTTCTTTTCATGAAACCCATGGATCCACCAATGTCATTGCATGTGTGTTCATTTCACAAACTGCATAATGATCCAACAGAGTCATTGTATGTGTGTTATTTTCATGAAACTGGCACTAGAATCATTACATGTGTGTTCTTTTAACAAACCACATATGGATCTACCAGAGTCATTGCATGTGTGTTCTTTTCATGAACCACATATGAATCCACTAGAGTCATTGCATGTATGTTCTTTTCATAAACAAGCACTAGATTCATTGCATGTGTGTTCTTTTCACAAACCACATATGTATCCACCAGAGTCATTACATGTATGTTCTTTTCATGAAACACATGGATCCACCAATGTCATTGCATGTGTGTTCTTTTCACAAACCATATATGGATCCACTAGAGTCATTGCATATGTGTTCTTAGCACTAAACCAACACCAGAGTCATTGCATGTGTGTTTTTTTCATGAAACCCATGGATCCACCAATGTCATTGCATGTGTGTTCATTTCACAAACCACATATGGATCCACCAGAGTCATTGCATAAGTTTTCCTTTCATTGAACTAACAGTAGAGTCATTGCGTGTGTGTTCTTTTCACAAACCACATATGGATCCACCAATGTCATTGCATGTGTGTTCATTTCATGAACCACATATGGATCCACCAGAGTCATTGCATAAGTTTTCTTTTCATTGAACTGACACTAGAGTCATTGCATGTGTGTTCTTTTCACAAACCACATATGGATCCACCAGAGTCATTGCATGTGTGTTCTTTTCATGAACCTCATATGGATCCACTAGAGTCATTGCATGTATGTTCTTTTCGTAAACTAGCACTAGATTCATTGCATGTGTGTTCTTTTCACAAACCACATATGGATCCACCATAGTCATTACATGTGTGATCTTTTCATGAAACACATGGATCCACCAATGCGATTGCATGTGTGTTCTTTTCACAAACCATATATGGATCCACTAGAGCCATTGCATGTGTGTTCTTATCACTAAACCAACACCAGAGTCATTGCATGTGTGTTCTTTTCATGAAACCCATGGATCCACCAATGTCATTGCATGTGTGTTCATTTCAAAAGCCACATATGGATCCACCAGAGTCATTGCATGTGTTTTCTTTTCATGAAACTAGCACTAGAGTCATTGCATGTGTGATCTTTTCACAAACCACATATGGATCCACCAGAGTCATTGCATGTGTGTTCTTTTCATGAACCACATATGGATCCACTAGAGTCATTGCATGTATGTTCTTTTAAAAAACTAGCACTAGAGTCAGTGCATGTGTGTTCTTTTTACAAACCACATATGGATCCACCAGATTCATTGCATGTATGTTCTTTTCGTGAAACACATGTATCCACCAATGTCATTACATGTATGTTCTTTTCATGAAACACATGGATCCACCAATGTCATTGCATGTGTGTTCTTTTCACAAACCATATATGGATCCACTAGAGTCATTGCATGTGTGTTCTTATCACTAAACCAACACCAGAGTCATTGCATGTGTGTTCTTTTCATGAAACCCATGGATCCAACAATGTCATTGCATGTGTGTTCATTTCACAAACCACATATGGATCCACCAGAGTCATTGCATGTGTGTTATTTTCATGAACCACATATGGATCCACTAGAGTCATTGCATGTATGTTCTTTTTGTAAACTAGCACTAGAGTCATTGCATGTGTGTTCTTTTCACAAACCACATATGGATCCACCATAGTCATTACATGTGTGATCTTTTCATGAAACACATGGATCCACCAATGCCATTGCATGTGTGTTCTTTTCACAAACCATATATGGATCCACTAGAGTCATTACATGTGTGTTCTTATCACTAAACCAACACCAGAGTCATTGCATGTGTGTTCTTTTCATGAAACCCATGGATGCACCAATGTCATTGCATGTGTGTTCATTTCAAAAACCACATATGGATCCACCAGAGTCATTGCATGTGTTTTCTTTTCATGAAACTAGCACTAGAGTCATTGCATGTGTGATCTTTTCACAAAACACATATGGATCTACCAGAGTCATTGCATGTGTGTTCTTTTCATGAACCACTTATGGATCCACTAGAGTCATTGCATGTATGTTCTTTTCATAAACTAGCACTAGAGTCAGTGCATGTGTGTTCTTTTTACAAACCACATATGGATCCACCAGATTCATTGCATGTATGTTCTTTTCGCGAAACACATGTATCCACCAATGTCATTACATGTATGTTCTTTTCATGAAACACATGGATCCACCAATGTCATTGCATGTGTGTTCTTTTCACAAACCATATATGGATCCACTAGAGTCATTGCATGTGTGTTCTTATCACTAAACCAACACCAGAGTCATTGCATGTGTGTTCTTTTCATGAAACCCATGGATCCACCAATTTCATTGCATGTGTGTTCATTTCACAAACCACATATGTATCTACCGGAGTCATCGCATGTGTTTTATTTTCATGAAACTAGCACTAGAGTCATTGCATGTGTGTACTTTTCACAAACCACATATGGATCCACCAGAGTCATTGCATGTGTGTTCTTTTCATGAACCACATATGGATCCACTATAGTCATTGCATGTATGTTCTTTTCATAAACCAGCACTAGAGTCATTGCATGTGTGTTCTTTTCACAAACCACATATGGTTCCACCAGATTCATTGCATGTATGTTCTTTTCATGAAACACATGGATCCACCAATGTCATTGGATATGTTTTTTTTCACAAACCACATATGGATCTAGCAGAGTCATTGCATGTGTGTTCTTTTCCTAAACCACATATGGATCCACTAGAGTCATTGCATGTGTGTTCTTATCACTAAACCAGCACTAGAGTCATTGCATGTGTGTTCTTTTCCACAAACCACATGGATCCACCAGAGTGATTGCATGTGTGTTCTATTCATAAAACACATGGATCCACCAATGTAATTGCATGTGTGTTCTTTTCAAAAACCATAGATGGATCCACCAGATTCATTGCATGTGTGTTCTTATCACTAAACCAACACCAGAGTCATTGCATGTATGTTCTTTTCATGAAACCTATGGATCCACCAATGTCATTGCATGTGTGTTCATTTCACAAACTGCATAACGATCCAACAGAGTCATTGTATGTGTGTTATTTTCATGAAACTGGCACTAGAATCATTACATGTGTGTTCTTTTAACAAACCACATATGGATCTACCAGAGTCATTGCATGTGTGTTCTTTTCATGAACCACATATGAATCCACTAGAGTTATTGCATGTATGTTCTTTTCATAAACTAGCACTAGATTCATTGCATGTGTGTTCTTTTCACAAACCACATATGTATCCACCAGAGTCATTACATGTATGTTCTTTTCATGAAACACATGGATCCACCAATGTCATTGCATGTGTGTTCTTTTCACAAACCATATATGGATCCACTAGAGTCATTGCATATGTGTTCTTATCACTAAACCAACACCAGAGTCATTGCAGGTGTGTTCTTTTCATGAAACCCACGGATCCACCAATGTCATTGCATGTGTGTTCATTTCACAAACCACATATGGATCCACCAGAGTCATTGCATAAGTTTTCTTTTCATTGAACTAACAGTAGAGTCATTGCATGTGTGTTCTTTTCACAAACCACATATGGATCCACCAATGTCATTGCATGTGTGTTCATTTCATGAACCACATATGGATCCACCAGAGTCATTGCATAAGTTTTCTTTTCATTGAACTGACACTAGAGTCATTGCATGTGTGTTCTTTTCACAAACCACATATGGATCCACCAGAGTCATTGCATGTGTGTTCTTTTCATGAACCTCATATGGATCCACTAGAGTCATTGCATGTATGTTCTTTTCGTAAACTAGCACTAGAGTCATTGCATGTGTGTTCTTTTCACAAACCACATATGGATCCACCATAGTCATTACATGTGTGATCTTTTCATGAAACACATGGATCCACCAATGTGATTGCATGTGTGTTCTTTTCACAAACCATATATGGATCCACTAGAGTCACTGCATGTGTGTTCTTATCACTAAACCAACACCAGAGTCATTGCATGTGTGTTCTTTTCATGAAACCCATGGATCCACCAATGTCATTGCATGTGTGTTCATTTCAAAAACCACATATGGATCCACCAGAGTCATTGCATGTGTTTTCTTTTCATGAAACTAGAACTAGAGTCATTGCATGTATGATCTTTTCACAAACCACATATGGATCCACCAGAGTCATTGCATGTGTTCTCTTTTCATGAACCACTTATGGATCCACTAGAGTCATTGCATGTATGTTCTTTTCAAAAACTAGCACTAGAGTCAGTGCATGTGTGTTCTTTTTACAAACCACATATGGATCCACCAGATTCATTGCATGTATGTTATTTTCGTGAAACACATGTATCCACCAATGTCATTACATGTATGTTCTTTTCATGAAACACATGGATCCACCAATGTCATTGCATGTGTGTTCTTTTCACAAACCATATATGGATCCACTAGAGTCATTGCATGTGTGTTCTTATCACTAAACCAACACCAGAGTCATCGCATGTGTGTTCTTTTCATGAAACCCATGGATCCACCAATGTCATTGCATGTGTGTTCATTTCACAAACCACATATGGATCCACCAGAGTCATTGCATGTGTGTTCTTTTCATGACCACATATGGATCCACTAGAGTCATTGCATGTATGTTCTTTTCGTAAACTAGCACTAGAGTCATTGCATGTGTGTTCTTTTCACAAACCACATATGGATCCACCATAGTCATTACATGTGTGATCTTTTCATGAAACACATGGATCCACCAATGCCATTGAATGTGTGTTCTTTTCACAAACCATATATGGATCCACTAGAGTCATTGCATGTGTGTTCTTATCACTAAACCAACACCAGAGTCAATGCATGTGTGTTATTTTCATGAAACCCATGGATCCACCAATGTCATTGCATGTGTGTTCGTTTCAAAAACCACATATGGATCCACCAGAGTCATTGCATGTGTGTTCTTTTCATGAACCACTTATGGATCCACTAGAGTCATTGCATGTATGTTCTTTTCATAAACTAGCACTAGAGTCAGTGCATGTGTGTTCTTTTTACAAACCACATATGGATCCACCAGATTCAATGCATGTATGTTCTTTTCGTGAAACACATGTATCCACCAATGTCATTACATGTATGTTCTTTTCATGAAACACATGGATCCACCAATATCATTGCATGTGTGTTCTTTTCACAAACCATATATGGATCCACTAGAGTCATTGCATGTGTGTTCTTATCACTAAACCAACACCAGCGTCATTGCATGTGTGTTCTTTTCATGAAACCCATGGATCCACCAATGTCATTGCATGTGTGTTCATTTCACAAACCACATATGTATCTACCGGAGTCATCGCATGTGTTTTATTTTCATGAAACTAGCACTAGAGTCATTGCATGTGTGTACTTTTCACAAACCACATATTGATCCACCAGAGTCATTGCTTGTGTGTTCTTTTCATGAACCACATATGGATCCACTAGAGTCATTGCATGTATGTTATTTTCATAAACCAGCACTAGCGTCATTGCATGTGTGTTCTTTTCACAAACCACATATGGATCCACCAGATTCATTGCATGTATGTTCTTTTCATGAAACACATGGATCCACCAATGTCATTGGATGTGTTTTTTTTCACAAACCACATATGGATCTAGCAGAGTCATTGCATGTGTGTTCTTTTCCTAAACCACATATGGATCCACTAGAGTCATTGCATGTGTGTTCTTATCACTAAACCAGCACTAGAGTCATTGCATGTGTGTTCTTTTCCACAAACCACATGGATCCACCAGAGTGATTGCATGTGTGTTCTATTCATAAAACACATGGATCCACCAATGTAATTGCATGTGTGTTCTTTTCAAAAACCATAGATGGATCCACCAGATTCATTGCATGTGTGTTCTTATCACTAAACCAACACCAGAATCATTGCATGTGTGTTCTTTTCATGAAACCTATGGATCCACCAATGTCATTGCATGTGTGTTCATTTCACAAACTACATAACGATCCAACAGAGTCATTGTATGTGTGTTATTTTCATGAAACTGGCACTAGAATCATTACATGTGTGTTCTTTTAACAAACAACATATGGATCTACCAGAGTCATTGCATGTGTGTTCTTTTCATGAACCACATATGAATCCACTAGAGTCATTGCATGTATGTTCTTTTCATAAACTAACACTAGATTCATTGCATGTGTGTTCTTTTCACAAACAACATATGTATCCACCAGAGTCATTACATGTATGTTCTTTTCATGAAACACATGGATCCACCAATGTCATTGCATGTGTGTTCTTTTCACAAACCATATATGGATCCACTAGAGTCATTGCATATGTGTTCTTATCACTAAACCAACACCAGAGTCATTGCATGTGTGTTCTTTTCATGAAACCCATGGATCCACCAATGTCATTGCATGTGTGTTCATTTCACAAACCACATATGTATCCACCAGAGTCATTGTATAAGTTTTCTTTCATTGAACTAACAGTAGAGTCATTGCATGTGTGTTCTTTTCACAAACCACATATGGATCCACCAATGTCATTGCATGTGTGTTCATTTCATGAACCACATATGGATCCACCAGAGTCATTGCATAAGTTTTCTTTTCATTGAATTGACACTAGAGTCATTGCATGTGTGTTCTTTTCATGAACCACATATGGATCCACTAGAGTCATTGCATGTATGTTCTTTTCGTAAACTAGCACTAGAGTCATTGCATGTGTGTTCTTTTCACAAACCACATATGGATCCACCATAGTCATTACATGTGTGATCTTTTCATGAAACACATGGATCCACCAATGCCATTGCATGTGTGTTCTTTTCACAAACCATATATGGATGCACAGAGTCATTACATGTGTGTTCTTTTCCACAACCACATATGGATCCACTAGAGTCATTGCATGTGTGTTCTTTCCCGCAAACCACATGGATCCACCATATTCATTGCATGTGTGTTCTTTTATTGAACCACAGATGGATCCACTAGAGTCATTGCATGTGTGTTCTTTTCATAAACCAACACCAGAGTGATTGCATGTGTGTTCTTTTCATGAAACCCATGGATCCATCAATGTCATTGCATGTGTGTTCATTTCACAAACCACATATGGATCCACCAGAGTCATTGCCCGTGTGTTCTTTTCATGAAACTAGCACTAGATTCATTGCATGTGTGTTCTTTTCACAAACCACATATATATCCACCAGAGTCATTACATGTGTGTTCTTTTCATGAACCACATATGGATCCACTAGAGTCATTGCATGTATGTTATTTTAATAAACCAGCACTAGAGTCATTGCATGTGTGTTCTTTTCACAAACCACATATGGATCCACAAGAGTCATTGCATTTATGTTCTTTTCATGAAACACATGGATCCACCAATGTCATTGCGTGTGCGTTCGATTCACAAACCACATATGGATCCACCAGAGTCATTGCATGTATGTTCTTTTCCACAAACCACATGGATCCACCAATGTCATTGCAGGTGTGTTTTTTCACAAACCACATATGGATCCACCAGAGTCATTGTATGTGTGTTCATTTCATGAACCACATATGGATCCACTAGAGTTATTGCATGTGTGTTCTTATCACTAAACCGACACTAGAGTCATTGCATGTGTGTTCTTTTACACAAGCCACATGGATCCACCAGAGTCATTGCATGTGTGTTGTTTTCATGAACAACATATGGATCCACTAGAGTCATTGCATGTTTGTTCTTTTCATGAAACCAACACTAGAGTCATTGCATGTGTGTTTTTTCATGAAACTACCACTAGAGTCATTGCATGTGTGTTCTTTTGACAAACCACATATGGATCCACCATAGTCATTGCATGTGTGTTCTTTTCATGAACCACATATGGATCCGCTAGAGTCATTGCATGTGTGTTCTTATCACTAAACCAGCACTAGAGTCATTGCATGTGTGTTCTTTTCCACAAACCACATGGATCCAGCAGAGTGATTGCATGTGTGTTATTTTCAGAAACCACATATGGATCCACCAGAGTCATTGCATGTATGTTCTTTTAATAAAACCCATGGATCCACCAATGTAATTGCATGTGTGTTCTTTTCACAAACCACATATGGATCCACCAGAGTCATTGCATGAGTGTTCATTTCATGAACCACATATGGATCCAATAGAGTTATTGCATGTGTGTTCTTATCACTAAACCAGCACTAGAGTTATTGCATGTGTGTTCTTTTCCACAAACCACATGGATCCACCAGAGTCATTACATGTGTCTTGTTTTCATGAACCACATATGGATCCACTAGAATCACTGCATGTGTGTTCTTATCACTAAACCAGCACTAGAGTCATTGCATGTGTGTTCTTCTCCACAAACCACATGGATCCACCAGAGTCATTGCATGTGTGTTCTTTTCATGAACCACATATGGATCCACTAGAGTCATTGCATGTGTTTTCTTTTCATAAACCAGCACTAGAGTCATTGCATGTGTGTTCTTTTCACAAACCACATATGGATCCACCAGTCATTGCATGTATGTTCTTTTCATAAAACACATGGATCAACCAATGTCATTTTATGTGTGTTATTTTCACAAACCATATATGGATCCACCAGAGTCATTTCATGTCTGTTCTTTTCATGAACTACATATGGATCCACTAGAGTCATTGCATGTATGTTCTATTCATAAACCAGCACTAGAGTTATTGCATGTGTGTTCTTTTCACAAACTACATATGGATCCACCAGATTTATTGCATGTATGTTCTTTTCATGAAACACATGGATCCACCAATGTCATTGCATGTGTGTTCTTTTCACAAACCACATATGGATCCACCAGAGTCATTGCATGTGTGTTATTTTCACTAAACAAACACTTGAGTCATTGCATGTGTGTTCCTTTCATAAACCACATGGATCCACCAATGTTATTGTATGTGTGTTCATTTTACAAACCACGTATGGATCCAGCAGAGTCATTGCATGTGTGTTCTTTCCATGAACCACATATGGATCCACTAGAGTCATTGCATGTGTGTTCTTATCACTAAACCAGCACTAGAGTCATTGCATGTGTGTTCTTTTCCACAAACCACATGGATCCACCAGAGTGATTGCATGTGTGTTATTTTCACAAACCACATATGGATCCACCAGAGTCATTGCATGTATGTTCTTTTAACAAAACCCATGGATCCACCGATGTAATTGCATGTGTGTTCTTTTCACAAACCACATATGGATCCACCAGAGTCATTGCATGTGTGTTCTTTTCATGAAACTAGCACTAGAGTCATTGCATGTTTTTTTTTTCACAAACCACATATGGACCCATTAGAGTCATTGCATGTATGTTCTTTTCATAAACCAACACTAGAGTCATTGCATGTGTGTTCTTTTCACAAACCACATATGGATCCACTAGAGTCATTGCATGTATGTTCTTTTCCACAAACCACATGGATCCACCAGAGTCATTGCATGTATGTTCTTTTCATAAAACACATGGATCTACCAATGTCATTGCATGTGTGTTCTTTTCACAAACCACACATGGATCGACCAGAGTCATTGCATGTATGTTCTTTTCCACAAACCACATGGATCCACTAGAGTCATTGCATGTGTGTTCTTTTCATGAACCACATATAGATCAACCAGAGTCATTGCATGCGTGTTCTTATCCATAAACCAACACTAGAGTCATTGCATGTGTGTTCTTTTCATGAAACCAGCACTAGAGTCATTGCATGTGTGTTCTTTTCACAAACCACATATGGATCCACTAGAGTCATTGCATGTATGTTCTTTTCCGCAAACCACATATGGATCCACCAGAGTCAGTGCATGTATGTTCTTTTCATAAAACACATGGATCCACCAAGGTCATTGCATATGTGTTCTTTTCACAAACCACATATGGATCCATAGGAGTCATTGCATGTATGTTGTTTTCCACAAACCACATGGATCCACCAAGTCATTGCATGTGTGTTCTTATCACTAAACCAACACTAGAGTCGTTGCATGTGTGTTCTTTTCACAAACAACATATGGATCCACCAGAGTCATTGCATGTACGTTATTTTCCACAAACCACATGGATCCACCAAGTCATTGCATGTGTGTTCTTATCACTAAACCAACACTAGAGTTATTGCATGTGTGTTCTTTTCACAAACAACATATGGATCCACCAGAGTCATTGCATGTATTTGTCTTTTCCACAAACCACATGGATCCACCAATGTCATTGCATGTGTGTTCTTTTCACAAACCATATATGGATGCACAGAGTCATTACATGTGTGTTCTTTTCCACAACCACATATGGATCCACTAGAGTCATTGCATGTGTGTTCTTTCCCGCAAACCACATGGATCCACCATATTCATTGCATGTGTGTTCTTTTATTGAACCACAGATGGATCCACTAGAGTCATTGCATGTGTGTTCTTTTCATAAACCAACACCAGAGTGATTGCATGTGTGTTCTTTTCATGAAACCCATGGATCCACCAATGTCATTGCATGTGTGTTCATTTCACAAACCACATATGGATCCACCAGAGTCATTGCATGTGTGTTCTTTTCATGAAACTAGCACTAGAGTCATTGCATGTGTGTTCTTTTCACAAACCACATATATATACACCAGAGTCATTACATGTGTGTTCTTTTCATGAACCACATATGGATCCACTAGAGTCATTGCATGTATGTTATTTTAATAAACCAGCACTAGAGTCATTGCATGTGTTCTTTTCACAAACCACATATGGATCCACAAGAGTCATTGCATTTATGTTCTTTTCATGAAACACATGGATCCACCAATGTAATTGCGTGTGCGTTCGATTCACAAACCACATATGGATCCACCAGAGTCATTGCATGTATGTTCTTTTCCATAAACCACATGGATCCACCAATGTCATTGCAGGTGTGTTTTTTCACAAACCACATATGGATCCACCAGAGTCATTGTATGTGTGTTCATTTCATGAACCACATATGGATCCACTAGAGTTATTGCATCTGTGTTCTTATCACTAAACCGACACTAGAGTCATTGCATGTGTGTTCTTTTCCACAAGCCACATGGATCCACCAGAGTCATTGCATGTGTGTTGTTTTCATGAACAACATATGGATCCACTAGAGTCATTGCATGTTTGTTCTTTTCATGAAACCAACACTAGAGTCATTGCATGTGTGTTCTTTTCATGAAACTAGCACTAGAGTCATTGCATGTGTGTTCTTTTCACAAACCACATATGGATCCACCAGAGTCATTGTATGTGTGTTCTTTTCATGAACCACATATGGATCCGCTAGAGTCATTGCATGTGTGTTCTTATCACTAAACCAGCACTAGAGTCATTGCATGTGTGTTCTTTTCCACAAACCACATGGATCCAGCAGAGTGATTGCATGTGTGTTATTTTCAGAAACCACATATGGATCCACCAGAGTCATTGCATGTATGTTCTTTTAATAAAACCCATGGATCCACCAATGTAATTGCATGTGTGTTCTTTTCACAAACCACATATGGATCCACCAGAGTCATTGCATGAGTGTTCAATTCATGAACCACATATGGATCCAATAGAGTTATTGCATGTGTGTTCTTATCACTAAACCAGCACTAGAGTTATTGCATGTGTGTTCTTTTCCACAAACCACATGGATCCACCAGAGTCATTACATGTGTCTTGTTTTCATGAACCACATATGGATCCACTAGAGTCATTGCATGTGTGTTCTTATCACTAAACCAGCACTAGAGTCATTGCATGTGTGTTCTTCTAAACAAACCACATGGATCCACCAGAGTCATTGCATGTGTGTTCTTTTCATGAACCACATATGGATCCACTAGAGTCATTGCATGTGTTTTCTTTTCATAAACCAACAGTAGAGTCATTGCATGTGTGTTCTTCTCACAAACCACATATGGATCCACCAGTCATTGCATGTATGTTCTTTTCATAAAACACATGGATCAACCAATGTAATTTCATGTGTGTTATTTTCACAAACCATATATGGATCCACCAGAGTCATTTCATGTCTGTTCTTTTCATGAACTACATATGGATCCACTAGAGTCATTGCATGTATGTTCGATTCATAAACCAGCACTAGAGTCATTGCATGTGTGTTCTTTTCACAAACTACATATGGATCCACCAGATTTATTGCATGTTTTTCTTTTCATGAAACACATGGATCCACCAATGTCATTGCATGTGTGTTCTTTTCACAAACCACATATGGATCCACCAGAGTCATTGCATGTGTGTTATTTTCACTAAACGAACACTAGAGTCATTGCATGTGTGTTCTTTTCATAAACCACATGGATCCACCAATGTTATTGTATGTGTGTTCATTTTACAAACCACGTATGGATCCAGCAGAGTCATTGCATGTGTGTTCTTTTCATGAACCACATATGGATCCACTAGAGTCATTGCATGTGTGTTCTTATCACTAAACCAGCACTAGAGTCATTGCATGTGTGTTCTTTTCACAAAGTACATATGGATCCACCAGATTTATTGCATGTATGTTCTTTTCATGAAACACATGGATCCACCAATGTCATTGCATGTGTGTTCTTTTCACAAACCACATATGGATCCACCAGAGTCATTGCATGTGTGTTATTTTCACTAAACGAACACTTGAGTCATTGCATGTGTGTTCCTTTCATAAACCACATGGATCCACCAATGTTATTGTATGTGTGTTCATTTTACAAACCACGTATGGATCCAGCAGAGTCATTGCATGTGTGTTCTTTCCATGAACCACATATGGATCCACTAGAGTCATTGCATGTGTGTTCTTATCACTAAACCAGCACTAGAGTCATTGCATGTGTGTTCTTTTCCACAAACCACATGGATCCACCAGAGTGATTGCATGTGTGTTATTTTCACAAACCACATATGGATCCACCAGAGTCATTGCATGTATGTTCTTTTAATAAAACCCATGGATCCACCGATGTAATTGCATGTGTGTTCTTTTCACAAACCACATATGGATCCACCAGAGTCATTGCATGTGTGTTCTTTTCATGAAACTAGCACTAGAGTCATTGCATGTGTGTTCTTTTCACAAACCACATATGGACCCATTAGAGTAATTGCATGTATGTTCTTTTCATAAACCAACACTAGAGTCATTGCATGTGTGTTCTTTTCACAAACCACATATGGATCCACTAGAGTCATTGCATGTATGTTATTTTCCACAAACCACATGGATCCACCAGAGTCATTGCATGTATGTTCTTTTCATAAAACACATGGATCCACCAATGTCATTGCATGTGTATTCTTTTCACAAACCACACATGGATCGACCAGAGTCATTGCATGTATGTTCTTTTCCACAAACCACATGGATCCACCAGAGTGATTGCATGTGTGTTCTTTTCATGAACCACATATAGATCAACCAGAGTCATTGCATGCGTGTTCTTATCCATACACCAACACTAGAGTCATTGCATGGGTGTTCTTTTCACAAACCACATATGGATCCACTAGAGTCATTGCATGTATGTTCTTTTCCACAAACTACATATGGATCCACCAGAGTCAGTGCATGTATGTTCTTTTCATAAAACACATGGATCCACCAAGGTCATTGCATCTGTGTTCTTTTCACAAACCACATATGGATCCATAGGAGTCATTGCATGTATGTTCTTTTCCACAAACCACATGGATCCACCAAGTCATTGCATGTGTGTTCTTATCACTAAACCAACACTAGAGTCGTTGCATGTGTGTTCTTTTCACAAACAACATATGGATCCACCAGAGTCATTGCATGTACGTTCTTTTCCGCAAACCACATGGATCCACCAAGTCATTGCATGTGTGTTCTTATCACTAAACTAACACTAGAGTTATTGCATGTGTGTTCTTTTCACAAACAACATATGGATCCACCAGAGTCATTGCATGTATTTGTATTTTCCACAAACCACATGGATCCACCAATGTCATTGCATGTGTGTTCTTTTCACAAACCATATATGGATGCACAGAGTCATTACATGTGTGTTCTTTTCCACAACCACATATGGATCCACTAGAGTCATTGCATGTGTGTTCTTTCCCGCAAACCAGATGGATCCACCATATTCATTGCATGTGTGTTCTTTTATTGAACCACAGATTGATCCACTAGAGTCATTGCATCTGTCTTCTTTTCATAAACCAACACCAGAGTGATTGCATGTGTGTTCTTTTCATGAAACCCATGGATCCACCAATGTCATTGCATGTGTGTTCATTTCACAAACCACATATGGATCCACCAGAGTCATTGCATGTGTGTTCTTTTCACAAACCACATATATATCCACCAGAGTCATTACATGTGTGTTCTTTTCATGAACCACATATGGATCCACTAGAGTCATTGCATATATGTTATTTTAATAAACCAGCACTAGAGTCATTGCATGTGTGTTCCTTTCACAAACCACAAATGGATCCACAAGAGTCATTGCATTTATGTTCTTTTCATGAAACACATGGATCCACCAATGTAATTGCGTGTGCGTTCGATTCACAAACCACATATGGATCCACCAGAGTCATTGCATGTATGTTCTTTTCCATAAACCACATGGATCCACGAATGTCATTGCAGGTGTGTTTTTTCACAAACCACATATGGATCCACCAGAGTCATTGTATGTGTGTTCATTTCATGAACCACATATGGATCCACTAGAGTTATTGCATGTGTGTTCTTATCACTAAACCGACACTAGAGTCATTGCATGTGTGTTCTTTTCCACAAGCCACATGGATCCACCAGAGTCATTGCATGTGTGTTGTTTTCATGAACAACATATGGATCCACTAGAGTCATTGCATGTTTGTTCTTTTCATGAAACCAACACTAGAGTCATTGCATGTGTGTTCTTTTCATGAAACTAGCACTAGAGTCATTGCATGTGTGTTCTTTTCACAAACCACATATGGATCCACCAGAGTCATTGCATGTGTGTTCTTTTCATGAACCACATATGGATCCGCTAGAGTCATTGCATGTGTGTTCTTATCACTAAACCAGCACTAGAGTCATTGCATGTGTGTTCTTTTCCACAAACCACATGGATCCAGCAGAGTGATTGCATGTGTGTTATTTTTGAAACCACATATGGATCCACCAGAGTCATTGCATGTATGTTCTTTTAATAAAACCCATGGATCCACCAATGTAATTGCATGTGTGTTCTTTTCACAAACCACATATGGATCCACCAGAGTCATTGCATGAGTGTTCATTTCATGAACCACATATGGATCCAATAGAGTTATTGCATGTGTGTTCTTATCACTAAACCAGCACTAGAGTTATTGCATGTGTGTTCTTTTCCATAAACCACATGGATCCACCAGAGTCATTACATGTGTCTTGTTTTCATGAACCACATATGGATCCACTAGAGTCATTGCATGTGTGTTCTTATCACTAAACCAGCACTAGAGTCATTGCATGTGTGTTCTTCTCCACAAAACACATGGATCCACCCTAGTCATTGCATGTGTGTTCTTTTCATGAACCACATATGGATCCACTAGAGTCATTGCATGTGTTTTCTTTTCATAAACCAGCACTAGAGTCATTGCATGTGTGTTCTTTTCACAAACCACATATAGATCCTCCAGTCATTGCATGTATGTTCTTTTCATAAAACACATGGATCAACCAATGTCATTTCATGTGTGTTATTTTCACAAACCATATATGGATCCACCAGAATCATTTCATGTCTGTTCTTTTCATGAACTACATATGGATCCACTAGAGTCATTGCATGTATGTTCTATTCATAAACCAGCACTAGAGTCATTGCATGTGTGTTCTTTTCACAAACTACATATGGATCCACCAGATTTATTGCATGTATGTTCTTTTCATGAAACACATGGATCCACCAATGTCATTGCATGTGTGTTCTTTTCACAAACCACATATGGATCCACCAGAGTCATTGCATGTGTGTTATTTTCACTAAACGAACACTTGAGTCATTGCATGTGTGTTCCTTTCATAAACCACATGGATCCACCAATGTTATTGTATGTGTGTTCATTTTCAAACCACGTATGGATCCAGCAGAGTCATTGCATGTGTGTTCTTTCCATGAACCACATATGGATCCACTAGAGTCATTGCATGTGTGTTCTTATCACTAAACCAGCACTAGAGTCATTGCATGTGTGTTCTTTTCCACAAACCACATGGATCCACCAGAGTGATTGCATGTGTGTTATTTTCACAAACCACATATGGATCCACCAGAGTCATTGCATGTATGTTCTTTTAATAAAACCCATGGATCCACCGATGTAATTGCATGTGTGTTCTTTTCACAAACCACATATGGATCCACCAGAGTCAATGCATGTGTGTTCTTTTCATGAAACTAGCACTAGAGTCATTGCATGTGTGTTCTTTTCACAAACCACATATGGACCCATTAGTGTAATTGCATGTATGTTCTTTTCATAAACCAACACTAGAGTCATTGCATGTGTGTTCTTTTCACAAACCACATATGGATCCACTAGAGTCATTGCATGTATGTTCTTTTCCACAAACCACATGGATCCACCAGAGTCATTGCATGTATGTTCTTTTCATAAAACACATGGATCCACCAATGTCATTGCATGTGTGTTCTTTTCACAAACCACACATGGATCGACCAGAGTCATTGCATGTATGTTCTTTTCCACAAACCACATGGATCCACCAGAGTGATTGCATGTGTGTTCTTTTCATGAACCACATATAGATCAACCAGAGTCATTGCATGCGTGTTCTTATCCATAAACCAACACTAGAGTCATTGCATGTGTGTTCTTTTCATGAAACCAGCACTAGAGTCATTGCATGTGTGTTCTTTTCATAAACCACATATGGATCCACTAGAGTCATTGCATGTATGTTCTTTTCCACAAACTACATATGGATCCACCAGAGTCAGTGCATGTATGTTCTTTTCATAAAACACATGGATCCACCAAGGTCATTGCATCTGTGTTCTTTTCACAAACCACATATGGATCCATAGGAGTCATTGCATGTATGTTCTTTTCCACAAACCACATGGATCCACCAAGTCATTGCATGTGTGTTCTTATCACTAAACCAACACTAGAGTCGTTGCATGTGTGTTCTTTTCACAAACAACATATGGATCCACCAGAGTCATTGCATGTACGTTCTTTTCCACAAACCACATGGATCCACCAAGTCATTGCATGTGTGTTCTTATCACTAAACCAACACTAGAGTTATTGCATGTGTGTTCTTTTCACAAACAACATATGGATCCACCAGAGTCATTGCATGTATTTGTATTTTCCACAAACCACATGGATCCACCAATGTCATTGCATGTGTGTTCTTTTCACAAACCATATATGGATGCACAGAGTCATTACATGTGTGTTCTTTTCCACAACCACATATGGATCCACTAGAGTCATTGCATGTGTGTTCTTTCCCGCAAACCACATGGATCCACCATATTCATTGCATGTGTGTTCTTTTATTGAACCACAGATGGATCCACTAGAGTCATTGCATCTGTGTTCTTTTCATAAACCAACACCAGAGTGATTGCATGTGTGTTCTTTTCATGAAACCCATGGATCCACCAATGTCATTGCATGTGTGTTCATTTCACAAACCACATATGGATCCACCAGAGTCATTGCATGTGTGTTCTTTTCATGAAACTAGCACTAGAGTCATTGCATGTGTGTTCTTTTCACAAACCACATATATATCCACCAGAGTCATTACATGTGTGTTCTTTTCATGAACCACATATGGATCCACTAGAGTCATTGCATATATGTTATTTTAATAAACCAGCACTAGAGTCATTGCATGTGTGTTCCTTTCACAAACCACAATTGGATCCACAAGAGTCATTGCATTTATGTTCTTTTCATGAAACACAAGGATCCACCAATGTAATTGCGTGTGTGTTCGATTCACAAACCACATATGGATCCACCAGAGTCATTGCATGTATGTTCTTTTCCATAAACCACATGGATCCACGAATGTCATTGCAGGTGTGTGTTTTCACAAACCACATATGGATCCACCAGAGTCATTGTATGTGTGTTCATTTCATGAACAACATATGGATCCACTAGAGTTATTGCATGTGTGTTCTTATCACTAAACCGACACTAGAGTCATTGCATGTGTGTTCTTTTCCACAAGCCACATGGATCCACCAGAGTCATTGCATGTGTGTTGTTTTCATGAACAACATATGGATTCACTAGAGTCATTGCATGTTTGTTCTTTTCATGAAACCAACACTAGAGTCATTGCATGTGTGTTCTTTTCATGAAACTAGCACTAGAGTCATTGCATGTGTGTTCTTTTCACAAACCACATATGGATCCACCAGAGTCATTGCATGTGTGTTCTTTTCATGAACCACATATGGATCCGCTAGAGTCATTGCATGTGTGTTCTTATCACTAAACCAGCACTAGAGTCATTGCATGTGTGTTCTTTTCCACAAACCACATGGATCCAGCAGAGTGATTGCATGTGTGTTATTTTCAGAAACCACATATGGATCCACCAGAGTCATTGCATGTATGTTCTTTTAATAAAACCCATGGATCCACCAATGTAATTGCATGTGTGTTCTTTTCACAAACCACATATGGATCCACCAGAGTCATTGCATGAGTGTTCATTTCATGAACCATATATGGATCCAATAGAGTTATTGCATGTGTTTTCTTATCACTAAACCAGCACTAGAGTTATTGCATGTGTGTTCTTTTCCATAAACCACATGGATCCACCAGAGTCATTACATGTGTCTTGTTTTCATGAACCACATATGGATCCACTAGAGTCATTGCATGTGTGTTCTTATCACTAAACCAGCACTAGAGTCATTGCATGTGTGTTCTTCTCCACAAACCACATGGATCCACCAGAGTCATTGCATGTGTGTTCTTTTCATGAACCACATATGGATCCACTAGAGTCATTGCATGTGTTTTCTTTTCATAAACCAGCACTAGAGTCATTGCATGTGTGTTCTTTTCACAAACCACATATGGATCCTCCAGTCATTGCATGTATGTTCTTTTCATAAAACACATGGATCAACCAATGTCATTTCATGTGTGTTATTTTCACAAACCATATATGGATCCACCAGAGTCATTTCATGTCTGTTCTTTTCATGAACTACATATGGATCCACTAGAGTCATTGCATGTATGTTCTATTCATAAACCAGCACTAGAGTCATTGCATGTGTGTTCTTTTCACAAACTACATATGGATCCACCAGATTTATTGCATGTATGTTCTTTTCATGAAACACATGGATCCACCAATGTCATTGCATGTGTGTTCTTTTCACAAACCACATATGGATCCACCAGAGTCATTGCATGTGTGTTATTTTCACTAAACGAACACTTGAGTCATTGCATGTGTGTTCCTTTCATAAACCACATGGATCCACCAATGTTATTGTATGTGTGTTCATTTTACAAACCACGTATGGATCCAGCAGAGTCATTGCATGTGTGTTCTTTCCATGAACCACATATGGATCCACTAGAGTCATTGCATGTGTGTTCTTATCACTAAACCAGCACTAGAGTCATTGCATGTGTGTTCTTTTCCACAAACCACATGGATCCACCAGAGTGATTGCATGTGTGTTATTTTCACAAACCACATATGGATCCACCAGAGTCATTGCATGTATGTTCTTTTAATAAAACCCATGGATCCACCGATGTAATTGCATGTGTGTTCTTTTCACGAACCACATATGGATCCACCAGAGTCATTGCATGTGTGTTCTTTTCATGAAACTAGCACTAGAGTCATTGCATGTGTGTTCTTTTCACAAACCACATATGGACCCATTAGAGTAATTGCATGTATGTTCTTTTCATAAACCAACACTAGAGTCATTGCATGTGTGTTCTTTTCACAAACCACATATGGATCCACTAGAGTCATTGCATGTATGTTCTTTTCCACAAACCACATGGATCCACCAGAGTCATTGCATGTATGTTCTTTTCATAAAACACATGGATCCACCAATGTCATTGCATGTGTACTCTTTTCACAAACCACACATGGATCGACCAGAGTCATTGCATGTATGTTCTTTTCCACAAACCACATGGATCCACCAGAGTCATTGCATGTGTGTTCTTTTCATGAACCACATATAGATTAACCAGAGTCATTGCATGCGTGTTCTTATCCATAAACCAACACTAGAGTCATTGCATGTGTGTTCTTTTCATGAAACCAGCACTAGAGTCATTGCATGTGTGTTCTTTTCACAAACCACATATGGATCCACTAGAGTCATTGCATGTATGTTCTTTTCCACAAACCACATATGGATCCACCAGAGTTAGTGCATGTCTGTTCTTTTCATAAAACACATGGATCCACCAAGGTCATTGCATGTGTGTTCTTTTCACAAACCACATATGGATCCATAGGAGTCATTGCATGTATGTTCTTTTCCACAAACCACATGGATCCACCAAGTCATTGCATGTGTGTTCTTATCACTAAACCAACACTAGAGTCGTTGCATGTGTGTTCTTTTCACAAACAACATATGGATCCACCAGAGTCATTGCATGTACGTTCTTTTCCACAAACCACATGGATCCACCAAGTCATTGCATGTGTGTTCTTATCACTAAACCAACACTAGAGTTATTGCATGTGTGTTCTTTTCACAAACAACATATGGATCCACCAGAGTCATTGCATGTATTTGTCTTTTCCACACACCACATGGATCCACCAATGTCATTGCATGTGTGTTCTTTTCACAAACCATATATAGATGCACAGAGTCATTACATGTGTGTTCTTTTCCACAACCACATATGGATCCACTAGAGTCATTGCATGTGTGTTCTTTCCCGCAAACCACATGGATCCACCATATTCATTGCATGTGTGTTCTTTTATTGAACCATAGATGGATCCACTAGAGTCATTGCATGTGTGTTCTTTTCATAAACCAACACCAGAGTGATTTCATGTGTGTTCTTTTCATGAAACCCATGGATCCACCAATGTCATTGCATGTGTGTTCATTTCACAAACCACATATGGATCCACCAGAGTCATTGCATGTGTGTTCTTTTCATGAAACTAGCACTAGAGTCATTGCATGTGTGTTCTTTTCACAAACCACATATATATCCACCAGAGTCATTACATGTGTGTTCTTTTCATGAACCACATATGGATCGACTAGAGTCATTTCATGTATGTTATTTTAATAAACCAACACTAGAGTCATTGCATGTGTGTTCTTTTCACAAACCACATATGGATCCACAAGAGTCATTGCATTTATGTTCTTTTCATGAAACACATGGATCCACCAATGTAATTGCGTGTGCGTTCGATTCACAAACCACATATGGATCCACCAGAGTCATTGCATGTATGTTCTTTTCCATAAACCACATGGATCCACCAATGTCATTGCAGGTGTGTTTTTTCACAAACCACATATGGATCCACCAGAGTCATTGTATGTGTGTTCATTTCATGAACCGCATATGGATCCACTAGAGTTATTACATGTGTGTTCTTATCACTAAACCGGCACTAGAGTCATTGCACGTGTGTTCTTTTCCAGAAGCCACATGGATCCACCAGAGTCATTGCATGTGTGTTGTTTTCTGTTTTCATGAACAACATATGGATCCACTAGAGTCATTGCATGTTTGTTCTTTTCATGAAACCAACACTAGAGTCATTGCATGTGTGTTCTTTTCACGAAACTAGCACTAGAGTCATTGCATGTGTGTTCTTTTCACAAAACACATATGGATCCACCAGAGTCATTGCATGTGTGTTCTTTTCATGAACCACATATGGATCCGCTAGAGTCATTGCATGTGTGTTCTTATCACTAAACCAGCACTAGAGTCATTGCATGTGTGTTCTTTTCCACAAACCACATGGATCTAGCAGAGTGATTGCATGTGTGTTATTTTCAAAACCACATATGGATCCACCAGAGTCATTGCATGTATGTTCTTTTAATAAAACCCATGGATCCACCAATGTAATTGCATGTGTGTTCTTTTCACAAACCACATATGGATCCACCAGAGTCATTGCATGAGTGTTCATTTCATGAACCACATATGGATCCAATAGAGTTATTGCATGTGTGTTCTTATCACTAAACCAGCACTAGAGTTATTGCATGTATGTTCTTTTCCACAAACCACATGGATCCACCAGACTCATTACATGTGTCTTGTTTTCATGAACCACATATGGATCCACTAGAGTCATTGCATGTGTGTTCTTATCACTAAACCAGCATTAGAGTCATTGCATGTGTGTTCTTCTCCACAAACCACATGGATCCACCAGAGTCATTGCATGTGTGTTCTTTTCATGAACCACATATGGATCCACTAGAGTCATTGCATGTGTTTTCTTTTCATAAACCAGCACTAGAGTCATTGCATGTGTGTTCTTCTCACAAACCACATATGGATCCACCAGTCATTGCATGTATGTTCTTTTCATAAAACACATGGATCAACCAATGTCATTTCATGTGTGTTATTTTCACAAACAATATATGGATCCACCAGAGTCATTTCATGTCTGTTCTTTTCATGAACTACATATGGATCCACTAGAGTCATTGCATGTATGTTCTATTCATAAACCAGCACTAGAGTCATTGCATGTGTGTTCTTTTCACAAACTACATATGGATCCACCAGATTTATTGCATGTATGTTCTTTTCATGAAACACATGGATCCACCAATGTCATTTCATGTGTGTTCTTTTCACAAACCACATATGGATCCACCAGAGTCATTGCATGTGTGTTATTTTCACTAAACAAACACTAGAGTCATTGCATGTGTGTTCCTTTCATAAACCACATGGATCCACCAATGTTATTGTATGTGTGTTCATTTTACAAACCACGTATGGATCCAGCAGAGTCATTGCATGTGTGTTCTTTTCATGAACCACATATGGATCCACTAGAGTCATTGCATGTGTGTTCTTATCACTAAACCAGCACTAGAGTCATTGCATGTGTGTTCTTTTCCACAAACCACATGGATCCACCAGAGTGATTGCATGTGTGTTATTTTCACAAACCACATATGGATCCACCAGAGTCATTGCATGTATGTTCTTTTAATAAAACCCATGGATCCACCGATGTAATTGCATGTGTGTTCTTTTCACAAACCACATATGGATCCACTAGAGTCATTGCATGTGTTATCTTTTCATGAAACTAGCACTAGAGTCATTGCATGTGTGTTCTTTTCACAAACCACATATGGACCCATTAGAGTAATTGCATGTATGTTCTTTTCATAAACCAACACTAGAGTCATTGCATGTGTGTTCTTTTCACAAACCACATATGGATCCACTAGAGTCATTGCATGTATGTTCTTTTCCACAAACCACATGGATCCACCAGAGTCATTGCATGTATGTTCTTTTCATAAAACACATGGATCCACCAATGTCATTGCATGTGTGTTCTTTTCACAAACCACACATGGATCGACCAGAGTCATTGCATGTATGTTCTTTTCCACAAACCACATGGATCCACCAGAGTCATTGCATGTGTGTTCTTTTCATGAACCACATATAGATCAACCAGAGTCATTGCATGCGTGTTCTTATCCATAAACCAACACTAGAGTCATTGCATGTGTGTTCTTTTCATGAAACCAGCACTAGAGTCATTGCATGTGTGTTCTTTTGACAAACCACATATGGATCCACTAGAGTCATTACATGTATGTTCTTTTCCACAAACCACATATGGATCCACCAGAGTCAGTGCATGTATGTTCTTTCCATAAAACACATGGATCCACCAAGGTCATTGCATGTGTGTTCTTTTCACAAACCACATATGGATCCATAGGAGTCATTGCATGTATGTTCTTTTCCACAAACCACATGGATCCACCAAGTCATTGCATGTGTGTTCTTATCACTAAACCAACACTAGAGTCATTGCATGTGTGTTCTTTTCACAAACAACATATGGATCCACCAGAGTCATTGCATGTATGTTCTTTTCCACAAACCACATGGATCCACCAATGTCATTGCATGTGTGTTCTTTTCACAAACCATATATGGATGCACAAAGTCATTACATGTGTGTTCTTTTCCACAACCACATATGGATCCACTAGAGTCATTGCATGTGTGTTCTTTCCCGCAAACCACATGGATCCACCATATTCATTGCATGCGTGTTCTTTTATTGAACCATAGATGGATCCACTAGAGTCATTGCATGTGTGTTCTTTTCATAAACCAACACCAGAGTGATTGCATGTGTGTTCTTTTCATGAAACCCATGGATCCACCAATGTCATTGCATGTGTGTTCATTTCACAAACCACATATGGATCCACCAGAGTCATTGCATGTGTGTTCTTTTCATGAAACTAGCACTAGAGTCATTGCATGTGTGTTCTTTTCACAAACCACATATATATATCCACCAGAGTCATTACATGTGTGTTCTTTTCATGAACCACATATGGATCCACTAGAGTCATTGCATGTATGTTATTTTAATAAACCAGCACTAGAGTCATTGCATGTGTGTTCTTTTCACAAACCACATATGGATCCACTAGAGTCATTCCATTTATGTTCTTTTCATGAAACACATGGATCCACCAATGTCATTGCGTGCGTTCGATTCACAAACCACATATGGATCCACCAGTCATTGCATTTATGTTCTTTTCCATAAACCACATGGATCCACCAATGTCATTGCAGGTGTGTTTTTTCACAAACCACATATGGATCCACCAAAGTCATTGTATGTGTGTTCATTTCATGAACCACATATGGATCCACTAGAGTTATTGCATGTGTGTTCTTATCACTAAACCAGCACTAGAGTCATTGCATGTGTGTTCTTTTCCACAAGCCACATGGATCCACCAGAGTCATTGCATGTGTGTTGTTTTCATGAACAACATATGGATCCACTAGAGTCATTGCATGTGTGTTCTTTTCATGAAACCAACACTAGAGTCATTGCATGTGTGTTCTTTTCATGAAACTAGCACTAGAGTCATTGCATGTGTGTTCTTTTCACAAACCACATATGGATCCAGAGTCATTGCATGTGTGTTCTTTTCATGAACCACATATGGATCCGCTTAGAGTCATTGCATGTGTGTTCTTATCACTAAACCAGCACTAGAGTCATTGCATGTGTGTTCTTTTCCACAAACCACATGGATCGACGAGTGATTTCATGTGTTATTTTCAGAAACCACATATGGATCCACGAGTCATTGCATGTATGTTCTTTTAATAAAACCCATGGATCCACCAATGTAATTGCATGTGTGTTCTTTTCACAAACCACATATGGATCCACTAGAGTCATTGCATATGTGTTCTTATCACTAAACCAACACCAGAGACATTGCATGTGTGTTCTTTTCATGAAACCCATGGATCCACCAATGTCATTGCATGTGTGTTCATTTCACAAACCACATATGGATCTACCGAAGTCATTGCATGTGTTTTATTTTCATGAAACTAGCACTAGAGTCATTGCATGTGTGTACTTTTCACAAACCACATATCGATCCACCAGAGTCATTGCATGTGTGTTCTTTTCATGAAACTAGCACTAGAGTCATTGCATGTGAGTTCTTTTCACAAACCACATATGGATCCATTAGAGTCATTGCATGTGTGTTCTTATCACTAAACTAGCACTAGAGTCATTGCATGTGTGTTCTTTTCCACAAACCACATGGATCCACCAGTGTGTTTGCATGTGTGTTCTTTTCATGAATCCACTAGAGTCATTGCATGTGTGTTCTTTTCATAAACCAGCACTAGAGTCATTGCATGTGTTATATTCACAAACCACATATGGATCCACCAGAGTCATTGCATGTATGTTCTTTTCATAAAACACATGGATCCACCAATGTAATTGCATCTGTGTTCTTTTCACAAACCATATGGATCCACCAGAGTTATTGCATGTGTGTTCTTATCACTAAACCAACACCAGAGTCATTGCATGTGTGTTCTTTTCATGAAAACCATGGTTCCACCAATTTCATTACATGTGTGTTCATTTCACAAACTGCATATGGATCCACCAGAGTCATTGGATGTGTGTTATTTTCATGAAACTGGCACTAGAGTCATTGCATGTGTGTTCTTTTCACAAACCACATATGGATCCACCAGAGTCATTGCATGTGTGTTCTTTTGATGAACCACATATGGATCCACTAGAGTCATTGCATGTATGTTCTTTTCATAAACTAGCACTAGAGTCATTGCATGTGTGTTCTTTTCATAAACCACATATGGATACACCAGAGTCATTACATGTGTGATCTTTTCATGAAACACATGGATCCACCAATGTCATTGCATGTGTGTTCTTTTCACAAACCATATATGGATCCACTAGAGTCATTGCATGTGTGTTCTTATCACTAAACCAACACCAGAGTCATTGCATGTGTGTTCTTTTCATGAAACCCAAGGATCCACCAATGTCATTGCATGTGTGTTCATTTCACAAACGGCATATGGATCCACCAGAGTCATTGCATGTGTGTTATTTTCATGAAACTAGCACTAGAGTCATTGCATGTGTGTTCTTTTCACAAACCACATATGGATCCACCAGAGTCATTGCATGTGTGTTCTTTTCATGAACCACATATGGATCCACTAGAGTCATTGCATGTATGTTCTTTTTGTAAACTAGCACTAGAGTCATTGCATGTGTGTTCTTTTCACAAACCACATATGGATCCACCATAGTCATTACATGTGTGATCTTTTCATGAAACACATGGATCCACCAATGCCATTGCATGTGTGTTCTTTTCACAAACCACATATGGATCCACTAGAGTCATTCCATTTATGTTCTTTTCATGAAACACATGGATCCACCAATGTCATTGCGTGTGCGTTCGATTCACAAACCACATATGGATCCACCAGAGTCATTGCATGTATGTTCTTTTCCATAAACCACATGGATCCACCAATGTCATTGCAGGTGTGTTTTTCACAAACCACATATGGATCCACCAAAGTCATTGTATGTGTGTTCATTTCATGAACCACATATGGATCCACTAGAGTTATTGCATGTGTGTTCTTATCACTAAACCAGCACTAGAGTCATTGCATGTGTGTTCTTTTCCACAAGCCACATGGATCCACCAGAGTCATTGCATGTGTGTTGTTTTCATGAACAACATATGGATCCACTAGAGTCATTGCATGTGTGTTCTTTTCATGAAACCAACACTAGAGTCATTGCATGTGTGTTCTTTTCATGAAACTAGCACTAGAGTCATTGCATGTGTGTTCTTTTCACTAACCACATATGGATCCACCAGAGTCATTGCATGTGTGTTCTTTTCATGAACCACATATGGATCCGCTAGAGTCATTGCATGTGTGTTCTTATCACTAAACCAGCACTAGAGTCATTGCATGTGTGTTCTTTTCCACAAACCACATGGATCGACCAGAGTGATTTCATGTGTGTTATTTTCAGAAACCACATATGGATCCACCAGAGTCATTGCATGTATGTTCTTTTAATAAAACCCATGGATCCACCAATGTAATTGCATGTGTGTTCTTTTCACAAACCACATATGGATCCACTAGAGTCATTGCATATGTGTTCTTATCACTAAACCAACACCAGAGACATTGCATGTGTGTTCTTTTCATGAAACCCATGGATCCACCAATGTCATTGCATGTGTGTTCATTTCACAAACCACATATGGATCTACCGAAGTCATTACATGTGTTTTATTTTCATGAAACTAGCACTAGAGTCATTGCATGTGTGTACTTTTCACAAACCACATATCGATCCACCAGAGTCATTGCATGTGTGTTCTTTTCATGAAACTAGCACTAGAGTCATTGCATGTGAGTTCTTTTCACAAACCACATATGGATCCATTAGAGTCATTGCATGTGTGTTCTTATCACTAAACTAGCACTAGAGTCATTGCATGTGTGTTCTTTTCCACAAACCACATGGATCCACCAGAGTGATTGCATGTGTGTTCTTTTCATGAATCCACTAGAGTCATTGCATGTGTGTTCTTTTCATAAACCATCACTAGAGTCATTGCATGTGTGTTATATTCACAAACCACATATGGATCCACCAGAGTCATTGCATGTATGTTCTTTTCATAAAACACATGGATCCACCAATGTAATTGCATCTGTGTTCTTTTCACAAACCATATGGATCCACCAGAGTTATTGCATGTGTGTTCTTATCACTAAACCAACACCAGAGTCATTGCATGTGTGTTCTTTTCATGAAAACCATGGATCCACCAATTTCATTACATGTGTGTTCATTTCACAAACTGCATATGGATCCACCAGAGTCATTGGATGTGTGTTATTTTCATGAAACTGGCACTAGAGTCATTGCATGTGTGTTCTTTTCACAAACCACATATGGATCCACCAGAGTCATTGCATGTGTGTTCTTTTGATGAACCACATATGGATCCACTAGAGTCATTGCATGTATGTTCTTTTCATAAACTAGCACTAGAGTCATTGCATGTGTGTTCTTTTCATAAACCACATATGGATCCACCAGAGTCATTACATGTGTGATCTTTTCATGAAACACATGGATCCACCAATGTCATTGCATGTGTGTTCTTTTCACAAACCATATATGGATCCACTAGAGTCATTGCATGTGTGTTCTTATCACTAAACCAACACCAGAGTCATTGCATGTGTGTTCTTTTCATGAAACCCAAGGATCCACCAATGTCATTGCATGTGTGTTCATTTCACAAACGGCATATGGATCCACCAGAGTCATTGCATGTGTGTTATTTTCATGAAACTAGCACTAGAGTCATTGCATGTGTGTTCTTTTCACAAACCACATATGGATCCACCAGAGTCATTGCATGTGTGTTCTTTTCATGAACCACATATGGATCCACTAGAGTCATTGCATGTATGTTCTTTTCGTAAACTAGCACTAGAGTCATTGCATGTGTGTTCTTTTCACAAACCACATATGGATCCACCATAGTCATTACATGTGTGATCTTTTCATGAAACACATGGATCCACCAATGCCATTGCATGTGTGTTCTTTTCACAAACCATATATGGATCCACTAGAGTCATTGCATGTGTGTTATTTTCACTAAACCAACACTAGAGTCATTGCATGTGTGTTCTTTTCACAAACAACATATGGATCCACCAGAGTCATTGCATGTATGTTCTTTTCCACAAACCACATGGATCCACCAATGTCATTGCATGTGTGTTCTTTTCACAAACCATATATGGATGCACAAAGTCATTACATGTGTGTTCTTTTCCACAACCACATATGGATCCACTAGAGTCATTGCATGTGTGTTCTTTCCCGCAAACCACATGGATCCACCTTATTCATTGCATGCGTGTTCTTTTATTGAACCATAGATGGATCCACTAGAGTCATTGCATGTGTGTTCTTTTCATAAACCAACACCAGAGTGATTGCATGTGTGTTCTTTTCATGAAACCCATGGATCCACCAATGTCATTGCATGTGTGTTCATTTCACAAACCACATATGGATCCACCAGAGTCATTGCATGTGTGTTCTTTTCATGAAACTAGCACTAGAGTCATTGCATGTGTGTTCTTTTCACAAACCACATATATATATCCACCAGAGTCATTACATGTGTGTTCTTTTCATGAACCACATATGGATCCACTAGAGTCATTGCATGTATGTTATTTTAATAAACCAGCACTAGAGTCATTGCATGTGTGTTCTTTTCACAAACCACATATGGATCCACTAGAGTCATTCCATTTATGTTCTTTTCATGAAACACATGGATCCACCAATGTCATTGCGTGTGCGTTCGATTCACAAACCACATATGGATCCACCAGAGTCATTGCATGTATGTTCTTTTCCATAAACCACATGGATCCACCAATGTCATTGCAGGTGTGTTTTTTCACAAACCACATATGGATCCACCAAAGTCATTGTATGTGTGTTCATTTCATGAACCACATATGGATCCACTAGAGTTATTGCATGTGTGTTCTTATCACTAAACCAGCACTAGAGTCATTGCATGTGTGTTCTTTTCCACAAGCCACATGGATCCACCAGAGTCATTGCATGTGTGTTGTTTTCATGAACAACATATGGATCCACTAGAGTCATTGCATGTGTGTTCTTTTCATGAAACCAACACTAGAGTCATTGCATGTGTGTTCTTTTCATGAAACTAGCACTAGAGTCATTGCATGTGTGTTCTTTTCACAAACCACATATGGATCCACCAGAGTCATTGCATGTGTGTTCTTTTCATGAACCACATATGGATCCGCTAGAGTCATTGCATGTGTGTTCTTATCACTAAACCAGCACTAGAGTCATTGCATGTGTGTTCTTTTCCACAAACCACATGGATCGACCAGAGTGATTTCATGTGTGTTATTTTCAGAAACCACATATGGATCCACCAGAGTCATTGCATGTATGTTCTTTTAATAAAACCCATGGATCCACCAATGTAATTGCATGTGTGTTCTTTTCACAAACCACATATGGATCCACTAGAGTCATTGCATATGTGTTCTTATCACTAAACCAACACCAGAGACATTGCATGTGTGTTCTTTTCATGAAACCCATGGATCCACCAATGTCATTGCATGTGTGTTCATTTCACAAACCACATATGGATCTACCGAAGTCATTGCATGTGTTTTATTTTCATGAAACTAGCACTAGAGTCATTGCATGTGTGTACTTTTCACAAACCACATATCGATCCACCAGAGTCATTGCATGTGTGTTCTTTTCATGAAACTAGCACTAGAGTCATTGCATGTGAGTTCTTTTCACAAACCACATATGGATCCATTAGAGTCATTGCATGTGTGTTCTTATCACTAAACTAGCACTAGAGTCATTGCATGTGTGTTCTTTTCCACAAACCACATGGATCCACCAGAGTGATTGCATGTGTGTTCTTTTCATGAATCCACTAGAGTCATTGCATGTGTGTTCTTTTCATAAACCATCACTAGAGTCATTGCATGTGTGTTATATTCACAAACCACATATGGATCCACCAGAGTCATTGCATGTATGTTCTTTTCATAAAACACATGGATCCACCCATGTAATTGCATCTGTGTTCTTTTCACAAACCATATGGATCCACCAGAGTTATTGCATGTGTGTTCTTATCACTAAACCAACACCAGAGTCATTGCATGTGTGTTCTTTTCATGAAACCCATGGATCCACCAATTTCATTACATGTGTGTTCATTTCACAAACTGCATATGGATCCACCAGAGTCATTGGATGTGTGTTATTTTCATGAAACGCACTAGAGTCATTGCATGTGTGTTCTTTTCACAAACCACATATGGATCCACCAGAGTCATTGCATGTGTGTTCTTTTGATGAACCACATATGGATCCACTAGAGTCATTGCATGTATGTTCTTTTCATAAACTAGCACTAGAGTCATTGCATGTGTGTTCTTTTCATAAACCACATATGGATCCACCAGAGTCATTACATGTGTGATCTTTTCATGAAACACATGGATCCACCAATGTCATTGCATGTGTGTTCTTTTCACAAACCATATATGGATCCACTAGAGTCATTGCATGTGTGTTCTTATCACTAAACCAACACCAGAGTCATTGCATGTGTGTTCTTTTCATGAAACCCAAGGATCCACCAATGTCATTGCATGTGTGTTCATTTCACAAACGGCATATGGATCCACCAGAGTCATTGCATGTGTGTTATTTTCATGAAACTAGCACTAGAGTCATTGCATGTGTGTTCTTTTCACAAACCACATATGGATCCACCAGAGTCATTGCATGTGTGTTCTTTTCATGAACCACATATGGATCCACTAGAGTCATTGCATGTATGTTCTTTTAATAAACTAGCACTAGAGTCATTGCATGTGTGTTCTTTTCACAAACCACATATGGATCCACCATAGTCATTACATGTGTGATCTTTTCATGAAACACATGGATCCACCAATGCCATTGCATGTGTGTTCTTTTCACAAACCATATATGGATCCACTAGAGTCATTGCATGTGTGTTATTTTCACTAAACCAACACTAGAGTCATTGCATGTGTGTTCTTTTCACAAACAACATATGGATCCACCAGTCATTGCATGTATGTTCTTTCCACAAACCACATGGATCCACCAATGTCATTGCATGTGTGTTCTTTTCACAAACCATATATGGATGCACAAAGTCATTACATGTGTGTTCTTTTCCACAACCACATATGGATCCACTAGAGTCATTGCATGTGTGTTCTTTCCCGCAAACCACATGGATCCACCTTATTCATTGCATGCGTGTTCTTTTATTGAACCATAGATGGATCCACTAGAGTCATTGCATGTGTGTTCTTTTCATAAACCAACACCAGAGTGATTGCATGTGTGTTCTTTTCATGAAACCCATGGATCCACCAATGTCATTGCATGTGTGTTCATTTCACAAACCACATATGGATCCACCAGAGTCATTGCATGTGTGTTCTTTTCATGAAACTAGCACTAGAGTCATTGCATGTGTGTTCTTTTCACAAACCACATATATATATCCACAGAGTCATTACATGTGTGTTCTTTTCATGAACCACATATGGATCCACTAGAGTCATTGCATGTATGTTATTTTAATAAACCAGCACTAGAGTCATTGCATGTGTGTTCTTTTCACAAACCACATATGGATCCACTAGAGTCATTCCATTTATGTTCTTTTCATGAAACACATGGATCCACCAATGTCATTGCGTGTGTTGATTCACAAACCACATATGGATCCACCAGAGTCATTGCATGTATGTTCTTTTCCATAAACCACATGGATCCACCAATGTCATTGCAGGTGTGTTTTTTCACAAACCACATATGGATCCACCAAAGTCATTGTATGTGTGTTCATTTCATGAACCACATATGGATCCACTAGAGTTATTGCATGTGTGTTCTTATCACTAAACCAGCACTAGAGTCATTGCATGTGTGTTCTTTTCCACAAGCCACATGGATCCACCAGAGTCATTGCATGTGTGTTGTTTTCATGAACAACATATGGATCCACTAGAGTCATTGCATGTGTGTTCTTTTCATGAAACCAACACTAGAGTCATTGCATGTGTGTTCTTTTCATGAAACTAGCACTAGAGTCATTGCATGTGTGTTCTTTTCACAAACCACATATGGATCCACCAGAGTCATTGCATGTGTGTTCTTTTCATGAACCACATATGGATCCGCTAGAGTCATTGCATGTGTGTTCTTATCACTAAACCAGCACTAGAGTCATTGCATGTGTGTTCTTTCCACAAACCACATGGATCGACCCAGTGATTTCATGTGTGTTATTTTCGTAAACCACATATGGATCCACCAGAGTCATTGCATGTATGTTCTTTTAATAAAACCCATGGATCCACCAATGTAATTGCATGTGTGTTCTTTTCACAAACCACATATGGATCCACTAGAGTCATTGCATATGTGTTCTTATCACTAAACCAACACCAGAGACATTGCATGTGTGTTCTTTTCATGAAACCCATGGATCCACCAATGTCATTGCATGTGTGTTCATTTCACAAACCACATATGGATCTACCGAAGTCATTGCATGTGTTTTATTTTCATGAAACTAGCACTAGAGTCATTGCATGTGTGTACTTTTCACAAACCACATATCGATCCACCAGAGTCATTGCATGTGTGTTCTTTTCATGAAACTAGCACTAGAGTCATTGCATGTGAGTTCTTTTCACAAACCACATATGGATCCATTAGAGTCATTGCATGTGTGTTCTTATCACTAAACTAGCACTAGAGTCATTGCATGTGTGTTCTTTTCCACAAACCACATGGATCCACCAGAGTGATTGCATGTGTGTTCTTTTCATGAATCCACTAGAGTCATTGCATGTGTGTTCTTTTCATAAACCATCACTAGAGTCATTGCATGTGTGTTATATTCACAAACCACATATGGATCCACCAGAGTCATTGCATGTATGTTCTTTTCATAAAACACATGGATCCACCCATGTAATTGCATCTGTGTTCTTTTCACAAACCATATGGATCCACCAGAGTTATTGCATGTGTGTTCTTATCACTAAACCAACACCAGAGTCATTGCATGTGTGTTCTTTTCATGAAACCCATGGATCCACCAATTTCATTACATGTGTGTTCATTTCACAAACTGCATATGGATCCACCAGAGTCATTGGATGTGTGTTATTTTCATGAAACTGGCACTAGAGTCATTGCATGTGTGTTCTTTTCACAAACCACATATGGATCCACCAGAGTCATTGCATGTGTGTTCTTTTGATGAACCACATATGGATCCACTAGAGTCATTGCATGTATGTTCTTTTCATAAACTAGCACTAGAGTCATTGCATGTGTGTTCTTTTCATAAACCACATATGGATCCACCAGAGTCATTACATGTGTGATCTTTTCATGAAACACATGGATCCACCAATGTCATTGCATGTGTGTTCTTTTCACAAACCATATATGGATCCACTAGAGTCATTGCATGTGTGTTCTTTTCATGCAACCCATTGATCCACCAATGTCATTGGATGTGTGTTCATTTCACAAACGGCATATGGATCCACCAGAGTCATTGCATGTGTGTTATTTTCATGAAACTAGCACTAGAGTCATTGCATGTGTGTTCTTTTCACAAACCACATATGGATCCACCAGAGTCATTGCATGTGTGTTCTTTTCATGAACCACATATGGATCCACTAGAGTCATTGCATGTATGTTCTTTTCGTAAACTAGCACTAGAGTCATTGCATGTGTGTTCTTTTCACAAACCACATATGGATCCACCATAGTCATTACATGTGTGATCTTTTCATGAAACAAATGGATCCACCAATGCCATTGCATGTGTGTTCTTTTCACAAACCATATATGGATCCACTAGAGTCATTGCATGTGTGTTATTTTCACTAAACCAACACCAGAGTCATTGCATGTGTGTTGTTTTCATAAACCACATGGATCCACCAATGTCATTGCATGTGTGTTCATTTCACAAACCACGTATGGATGCAGCAGAGTCATTGCTTGTGTTTTCTTTTCATGAAACTAGCACTAGAGTCATTGCATGTGTGATCTTTTCACAAACCACATATGGATCCACCAGAGTCATTGCATGTGTGTTCTTTTTACAAACCACATATGGATCCACCAGATTCATTGCATGTATGTTCTTTTCGTGAAACACATGTATCCACCAATGTCATTACATGTATGTTCTTTTCATGAAACACATGGATCCACCAATGTCATTGCATGTGTGTTCTTTTCACAAACCATATATGGATCCACTAGAGTCATTGTATGTGTGTTCTTATCACTAAACCAACACCAGAGTCATTGCATGTGTGTTCTTTTCATGAAACCCTTGGATCCACCAATGTCATTGCATGTGTGTTCATTTCACAAACCACATATGTATCTACCGGAGTCATTGCATGTGTTTTATTTTCATGAAACTAGCACTAGAGTCATTGCATGTGTGTACTTTTCACAAACCACATATGGATCCACCAGAGTCATTGCATGTGTGTTCTTTTCATGAACCACATATGGATCCACTAGAGTCATTGCATGTATGTTCTTTTCATAAACCAGCACTAGAGTCATTTCATGTGTGTTCTTTTCACAAACCACATATGGATCCACCAGATTCATTGCATGTATGTTCTTTTCATGAAACACATGGATCCACCAATGTCATTGGATGTGTTTTTTTTTCACAAACCACATATGGATCTAGCAGAGTCATTGCATGTGTGTTTTTTTCCTGAACCACATATGGATCCACTAGAGTCATTGCATGTGTGTTCTTATCACTAAACCAGCACTAGAGTCATTGCATGTGTGTTCTTTTCCACAAACCACATGGATCCACTAGAGTGATTGCATGTGTGTTCTTTTCATAAAACACATGGATCCACCAATGTAATTGCATGTGTGTTCTTTTCAAAAACCATAGATGGATCCACCAGATTCATTGCATGTGTGTTCTTATCACTAAACCAACACCAGAGTCATTGCATGTGTGTTCTTTTCATGAAACCCATGGATCCACCAATGTCATTGCATGTGTTTTCATTTCACAAACTGCATAACGATCCACCAGAGTCATTGTATGTGTGTTATTTTGATGAAACTAGCACTAGAGTCATTACATGTGTGTTCTTTTAACAAACCACATATGGATCTACCAGAGTCATTGCATGTGTGTTCTTTTCATGAACCACATATGAATCCACTAGAGTCATTGCATGTATGTTCTTTTCATAAACTAGCACTAGATTCATTGCATGTGTGTTCTTTTCACAAACCACATATGTATCCACCAGAGTCATTACATGTATGTTCTTTTCATGAAGCACATGGATCCACCAATGCCATTGCATGTGTGTTCTTTTCACAAACCATATATGGATCCACTAGAGTCATTGCATATGTGTTCTTATCACTAAACCAACACCAGAGTCATTGCATGTGTGTTCTTTTCATGAAACCCATGGATCCACCAATGTCATTGCATGTGTGTTTATTTCAATAACCACATATGGATCCACCAGAGTCATTGCATAAGTTTTCTTTTCATTGAACTAACAGTAGAGTCATTGCATGTGTGTTCTTTTCACAAACCACATATGGATCCACCAATGTCATTGCATGTGTGTTCATTTCATGAACCACATATGGATCCACCAGAGTCATTGCATAAGTTTTCTTTTCATTGAACTAACACTAGAGTCATTGCATGTGTGTTCTTTTCACAAACCACATATGGATCCACCAGAGTCATTGCATGTGTGTTCTTTTCATGAACCACATATGGATCCACTAGTGTCATTGCATGTATGTTCTTTTCATATACTAGCACTAGAGTCATTGCATGTGTGTTCTTTTCACAAACCACATATGGATCCACCAAAGTCATTACATGTGTGATCTTTTCATGAAACACATGTATCCACCAATGTAATTGCATGTGTGTTGATTTCACAACCCATATATGGATCCACCAGAGTCATTGCATGTGTGTTCTTATCACTAAACCAACACCAGAGTCATTGCATGTGTGTTCTTTTCATGCAACCCATGGATCCACCAGAGTCATTGCATGTGTGTTCTTTTCACAAACCACATATGGATCCACCACAGTCATTGCATGTGTGTTCATTTCATGAAACTAGCACTAGAGTTATTGCATGTGTGTTCTTTTCACAAACCACATATGGATCCACCAGAGTCATTGCATGTATGTTCTTTTAATAAACACATGGATCCACCAATGTAATGGCATGTATGTTCTTTTCACAAACCACATATGGATCCACCAGAGTCATTGCATGTGTGTTCTTTTCATGAAACTAGCACTAGAGTCATTGCATGTGTGTTCTTTTCACAAACCACATATGGACCCATTAGAGTCATTGCATGTATGTTCTTTTCATAAACCAACACTAGAGTCATTGCATGTGTGTTCTTTTCACAAACCACATACGGATCCACTAGAGTCATTGCATGTATGTTCTTTTCCACAAACCACATGGATCCACCAGAGTCATTGCATGTATGTTCTTTTCATAAAACACATGGATCCACCAATGTCATTGCATGTGTGTTCTTTTCACAAACCACACATGGATCCACCAGAGTCATTGCATGCATGTTCTTTTCCACAAACCACATGGATCCACCAGAGTCATTGCATGCAAGTTCTTTTCATGAACCACATATGGATCAACCAGAGTCATTGCATGCATGTTCATGTCACTAAACCAACACTAGAGTCATTGCATGGGTGTTCTTTTCATAAACCACATGGATCCACCAATTTCATTGTATGTGTGTTCATTTCACAAACCATGTATGGATCCAGCAGAGTCATTGCATGTGTGTTCTTTTCATGAACCACATATGGATTCACTAGAGTCATTGCATGTGTGTTCTTATCACTAAACCAGCACTAGAGTCATTGCATGTGTGTTCTTATCACTAAACCAGCACTAGAGTCATTGCATGTGTGTTATTTTCCACAAACCACATGGATCCACTAGAGTGATTGCATGTGTGTTCTTTTCATGAACCACATATTGATCCACTAGAGTCATTGCATGTGTGTTCTTTTCATAAACCAGCACTAGAGTCAATGCATGTGTGTTATTTTCACAAACCACATATGGATCCACAAGAGTCATTGCATGTATGTTCTTTTCATGAACCACATATGGATCCACTAGAGTCATTGCATGTATGTTATTTTAATAAACCAGCACTAGAGTCATTGCATGTGTGTTCTTTTCACAAACCACATATGGATCCACTAGAGTCATTGCATTTATGTTCTTTTCATGAAACACATGGATCCACCAATGTCATTGCGTGTGTGTTCGATTCACAAACCACATATGGATCCACCAGAGTCATTGCATGTATGTTCGTTTCCACAAACCACATGGATCCACCAATGTCATTGCAGTTGTGTGTTCTTTTCACAAACCACATATGGATCCACAAGAGTCATTGCATGTATGTTCTTTTCATGAACCACATATGGATCCACTAGAGTCATTGCATGTATGTTATTTTAATAAACCAGCACTAGAGTCATTGCATGTGTGTTCTTTTCACAAACCACATATGGATCCACTAGAGTCATTGCATTTATGTTCTTTTCATGAAACACATGGATCCACCAATGTCATTGCGTGTGCGTTCGATTCACAAATCACATATGGATCCACCAGAGTCATTGCATGTATGTTCTTTTCCACAAATCACATGGATCCTCCAATGTCATTGCAGGTGTGTTCTTTTCACAAACTACATATGGATCCACCAGATTTATTGCATGTATGTTCTTTTCATGAAACACATGGATCCACCAATGTCATTGCATGTGTGTTCTTTTCACAAACCACATATGGATCCAACAGAGTCATTGCATGTGTGTTATTTTCACTAAACGAACACTAGAGTCATTGCATGTGTGTTCCTTTCATAAACCACATGGATCCACCAATGTTATTGTATGTGTGTTCATTTTACAAACCACGTATGGATCCAGCAGAGTCATTGCATGTGTGTTCTTTTCATGAACCACATATGGATCCACTAGAGTCATTGCATGTGTGTTCTTATCACTAAACCAGCACTAGAGTCATTGCATGTGTGTTCTTTTCCACAAACCACATGGATCCACCAGAGTGATTGCATGTGTGTTATTTTCACAAACCACATATGGATCCACCAGAGTCATTGCATGTATGTTCTTTTAATAAAACCCATGGATCCACCAATGTAATTGCATGTGTGTTCTTTTCACAAACCACATATGGATCCACCAGAGTCATTGCATGTGTGTTCTTTTCATGAAATTAGCACTAGAGTTATTGCATGTGTGTTCTTTTCACAAACCACATATGGATCCACCAGAGTCATTACATGTATGTTCCTTTAATAAAACCCATGCATCCACCAATGTAATTGCATGTGTGTTCTTTTCACAAACCACATATGGATCCACCAGAGTCATTGCATGTGTGTTCTTTTCATGAAACTAGCACTAGAGTCATTGCATGTGTGTTCTTTTCACAAACCACATATGGACCCATTAGAGTAATTGCATGTATGTTCTTTTCATGAACCAACACTAGAGTCATTGCATGTGTGTTCTTTTCACAAACCACATATGGATCCACTAGAGTCATTCCATGTATGTTCTTTTCCACAAACCACATGGATCCACCAGAGTCATTGCATGTATGTTCTTTTCATAAAACACATGGATCCACCAATGTCATTGCATGTGTGTTCTTTTCACAAACCACACATGGATCCACCAGAGTCATTGCATGCATGTTCTTTTCCACAAACCACATGGATCCACCAGAGTCATTGCATGCAAGTTCTTTTCATGAACCACATATGGATCAACCAGAGTCATTGCATGCATGTTCTTGTCACTAAACCAACACTAGAGTCATTGCATGGGTGTTCTTTTCATAAACCACATGGATCCACCAATTTCATTGTATGTGTGTTCATTTCACAAACCATGTATGGATCCAGCAGAGTCATTGCATGTGTGTTCTTTTCATGAACCAAATATTGATTCACTAGAGTCATTGCATGTGTGTTCTTATCACTAAACCAGCACTAGAGTCATTGCATGTGTGTTATTTTCCACAAACCACATGGATCCACTAGAGTGATTGCATGTGTGTTCTTTTCATGAACCACATATTGATCCACTAGAGTCATTGTATGTGTGTTCTTTTCATAAACCAGCACTAGAGTCAATGCATGTGTGTTATTTTCACAAACCACATATGGATCCACAAGAGTCATTGTATGTATGTTCTTTTCATGAACCACATATGGATCCACTAGATTCATTGCATGTATGTTATTTTAATAAACCAGCACTAGAGTCATTGCATGTGTGTTCTTTTCACAAACCACATATGGATCCACTAGAGTCATTGCATTTATGTTCTTTTCATGAAACACATGGATCCATCAATGTCATTGCGTGTGCGTTCGATTCACAAACCACATATGGGTCCACCAGAGTCATTGCATGTATGTTCTTTTCCACAAACCACATGGATCCACCAATGTCATTGCAGTTGTGTGTTCTTTTCACAAACCACATATGGATCCACAAGAGTCATTGCATGTATGTTCTTTTCATGAACCACATATGGATCCACTAGAGTCATTGCATGTATGTTATTTTAATAAACCAGCACTAGAGTCATTGCATGTGTGTTCTTTTCACAAACCACATATGGATCCACTAGAGTCATTGCATTTATGTTCTTTTCATGAAACACATGGATCCACCAATGTCATTGCGTGTGCGTTCGATTCACAAACCACATATGGATCCACCAGAGTCATTGCATGTATGTTCTTTTCCACAAACCACATGGATCCACCAATGTCATTGCAGTTGTGTGTTCTTTTCACAAACCACATATGGATCCACCAGAGTCATTGTATGTGTGTTCATTTCATGAACCACATATGGATCCACTAGAGTTATTGCATGTGTGTTCTTATCACTAAACCGGCACTAGAGTCATTGCATGTGTGTTCTTTTCCACAAGCCACATGGATCCACCACAGTCATTGCATGTGTGTTGTTTTCATGAACAACATATGGATCAACTAGAGTCATTGCATGTGTGTTCTTTTCATGAAACCAACACTAGAGTCATTGCATGTGTGTTCTTTTCATGAAACTAGCACTAGAGTCATTGCATGTGTGTTCTTTTCACAAACCACATATGGATCCACCAGAGTCATTGCATGTGTGTTCTTTTCATGAACCACATATGGATCCACTAGAGTCATTGCATGTGTGTTCTTATCACTAAACCAGCACTAGAGTCATTGCGTGTGTGTTCTTTTCCACAAACCACATTGATCCACCAGAGTGATTGCATGTGTGTTATTTTCAGAAACCACATATGGATCCACCAGAGTCATTGCATTTATGTTCTTTTAATAAAACCCATGGATCCACCAATGTAATTGCATGTGTGTTCTTTTCACAAACCACATATGGATCCACCAGAGTCATTGCATGTGTGTTCTTTTCATGAAACTAGCACTAGAGTTATTCCATGTGTGTTCTTTTCACAAACCACATATGGATCCACCAGAGTTATTGCATGTATGTTCTTTTAATAAAACCCATGGATCCACTAATGTAAATTCATGTGTGTTCTTTTCACAAACCACATATGGATCCACCAGAGTCATTGCATGTGTGTTCTTTTCAAGAAACTAGCACTAGAGTCATTGCATGTGTGTTCTTTTCACAAACCACATATGGACCCATTAGAGTAATTGCATGTATGTTCTTTTCATAAACCAACACTAGAGTCATTGCATGTGTGTTCTTTTCACAAACCACATATGGATCTAGTAGAGTCATTGCATGTATGTTCTTTTCCACAAACCACATGGATCCACCAAAGTCATTGCATGTATGTTCTTTTCATAAAACACATGGATCCACCAATGTCATTGCATGTGTGTTCTTTTACAAACCACACATGGATCGACCAGAGTCATTGCATGTATGTTCTTTTCCACAAACCACATGGATCCACCAGAGTCATTGCATGTGTGTTCTTTTCATGAACCACATATAGATCAATCAGAGTCATTGCATGCGTGTTCTTATCCATAAACCAACACTAGAGTCATTGCATGTGTGTTCTTTTCACAAACCACATATCGATCCACTAGAGTCATTGCATGTATGTTCTTTTCCACAAACCACATATGGATCCACCAGAGTCAGTGCATGTATGTTCTTTTCATAAAACACATGGATGCACCAAGGTCATTGCATGTGTGTTCTTTTCACAAACCACATATGGATCCATCGGAGTCATTGCATGTATGTTCTTTTCCACAAACCACATGGATCCACCAAGTCATTGCATGTGTGTTCTTAGCACTAAACCAACACTAGAGTCATTGCATGTGTGTTCTTACAACATATGGATCCACCAGAGTCATTGCATGTATGTTATTTTCCACAAACCACATGGATCCACCAATGTCATTGCATGTGTGTTCTTTTCACAAACCACATATGGATGCACAGAGTCATTACATGTGTGTTCTTTTCCACAACCACGTATGGATCCACTAGAGTCATTGCATGTGTGTTCTTTTCCGCAAACCACATGGATCCACCATAGTCATTGCATGTGTGTTCTTTTATTGAACCACATATGGATCCACTAGAGTCATTGCATGTGTGTTCTTTTCACAAACCACATATGGATCCACTAGAGTCATTGCATGTATGTTCTTTTCGACAAACCACATATGGATCCACCAGAGTCAGTGCATAAACCAACACCAGAGTGATTGCATGTGTGTTCTTTTCATGAAACCCATGGATCCACCAATGTCATTGCATGTGTGTTCATTTCACAAACCACATATGGATCCACCAGAGTCATTACATGTGTGTTCTTTTCATGAAACTAGCACTAGAGTCATTGCAAGTGTGTTCTTTTCACAAACCACATATATATCCACCAGAGTCATTACATGTGTGTTCTTTTCATGAACCATATATGGATCCATTAGTCATTGCATGTATCTTCTTTTCATAAACAAGCACTAGAGTCATTGCATGTGTGTTCTTTTCACAAACCACATATGGATCCACTAGAGTCATTGCATTTATGTTCTTTTCATGAAACACATGGATCCACCAATGTCATTGCGTGTGTGTTCGATTCACAAACCACATATGGATCCACCAGAGTCATTTCATGTATGTTCTTTTCCACAAACCACATGGATCCACCAATGTCATTGTAGGTGTGTTCTTTTCACAAACCACATATGGATCCACCAGAGTCATTGTATGTGTGGTCATTTCATGAACCACATATGGATCCACTAGAGTTATTGCATGTGTGTTCTTATCACTAAACCGACACTAGAGTCATTGCATGTGTGTTCTTTTCCACAAGCCACATGGATCCACCAGACCAACACTAGATTCATTGCATGTGTGTTCTTTTCATGAAACTAGCACTAGAGTCATTGCATGTGTGTTCTTTTCACAAACCACATATGGATCCACCAGAGTCACTGCATGTGTGCTCTTTTCATGAACTACATATAGATCCACTAGAGTCATTGCATGTAGGTTCTTTTCATAAACCAGCACTAGAGTCATTGCATGTGTGTTCTTATCACAAACCACATATGGATCCACTAGAGGCATTGCTTTTATGTTCTTTTCATGAAACACATGGATCCACCAATGTCATTGCCTCGTTGCTCTTTTCACAAACCATATATGGATCCACCAGAGTCATTGCATGTGTGTTCTTATCACTAAACCAACACCAGAGTCATTGCACGTGTGTTCTTTTCATGGAACCCATTGACGAGGGTTTGACTCGTCAATGCCCATTGTTATGGACTTGGGTTTTGAGAAGGAGGGAGTGCTGGAGACAGCTATCGTCTAGCAAACAAGCACACAGGGGACAAATGATTTACCCAGGTTCAGGCCTCGTAGAGGTCCCTACTCCTGCTTGTCTGCTCGTGGAATTATTGAGGGAGTCGAAAGTTACAACGGTGCGCAGATGCAATCTGGCGAGGGTTTGTGGAAGCTAGGGTTGCGTGTGTGTTCTCCTCGCTGCCCCCTCCTAGCCCTTATATAGATAGGCTAGGTCTCGGGTAGCAGGTCAAGTCGGTTACAAGTTAGGGTTTTCCTCTTCAAACTTTCTATCTTTAGCTTCTTCTTGTCCTTCAAGCAATCGACAGTCCACATGTTACTCGAGTCCTTTCATCTAGGCCTTGGCGACACCGTGGGCCTGTACGTATTTGGACCATATATACCAAGCTCGAGTACCTGTAGGGTGTACCCATGTCAGTAGCCCCCGAGTGTCCAGTGGAATCGCAGATTCGACTGGGGACTTTTGAAGCCTTTGAATGCCTAAATGAGTACATTTTGATTGCTTTTATTCGTGTCATAGGGATTGTTGATATACGTGCCTGATATAACCGAAGTATCGGTATCAGTTAACCACCTTAGGGTGAAACAACGCAATCTACTCAAATTCGAGTCCCCGGACTCGAATCCGGAAAAGTGCTGGTGTAATTCGACTCAGGCCGCGTAGGTCTTACAAGAGTCGAATTCCAGTTATATGGGTGTGAGCACTTGACGCGTCCATCAAGGCATGTTCATCGTGCCTGTAAGCACGGATATGTTTCTGGTAGTGTGAAGTTAAATGCGTTGCCATGCCTTATTCAGGTCTTACCTTCACGCCGTAGGTGTGGCATCCGAATTTTATCATCGCGGAGACGATTCAGGTGACCCAGGAGATGCAGTCTCTTTGTAGGGGGAAAATTATGAGGCGGTGTCACCATGAGTTTCGAGTGTGGATGTTATCAACACAAAGTTTTTTGTACAAATAATCATAGGGTGCGCGACCAGCGGTCCCTATGGGAGTAGCCCCCGAGTGCCTGGTTGAGTCGAAGAATCAGGCAGGGACTAAAGAACTTTTGCGACTGTTGTCGTCTTTTGCTTGCTTGTTTCAGTCAATGACTCAGGCAGGTACTAAAACACTTTTGCGACTGCTGTCGTCTTTTGCCTGCTTGTTTCAGTCGAATTTGTTTTCGGCGCTCCCTATGGGAGTAACCCATGTCCATAATCGAACTGTGTTTCGAGTGGTTGGGTTTGCTTTTGTGATTGTCCATGTTCCTGCAACAAGAAAAAGAAAAGTCATAGGGTGCGCGGCCAGCGCTCCCTATGGGAGTAGCCCCCGAGTGCTTGGTGACGTTAGTGCTGATGCTTGTATGACCTTAGTTGCCCGCGTGAGCGATTTTGACGGGACGTGACGAGCGGTGGGTCCCACTTTCTGACTTTGATTTGACTGGGCGTGCGTAATCTTATTTTTAACTGCGCCTCCTCGATTTCCGCGCGTAATGGTAGAAGTGGGGGGACGGTTCGCGCTTCCTCTTCTCCACGCGTCCAACGCGATGCGTGCCACGCGTCCAATAGGGTTTTTGTCAGCCATTGGATTGCATCTCCCAGGGGTTAAGTAGCGGTGCTGCGGCGGTAATTTCCCATCTGCGCTCTTTCTTCCTTGCTGCCATCGCCATTGTTACTGCTTTTCTGCTTTCCCCTACGCCCATCTTCTCCACGACGCTGGACCAGTTCCGTTCGTTCCCAAGCTACTTCCTTCGCTCACATCGCCACTGTGCAATGGGGAAGAAGAAGGGAGGTGCTGCCGTTGATTCCGCGGCCACCGTCACTACGGCAAAGAAGAAAGGTGGCTCCGCTGCTGCGGGCACCAGCACCGCCGAGGGCGGGAAGAAGAAGGTCGCGGGCACCCGCGTGACCAATGGCGCATGGCGCCCCTCTATCATCAAGGCGTCGGATCTCCGTCTTCTTCGCCAAGATGGAGTTATCTCTGCGGCAGTCGCCGATGCGCGCGTCCCCAGCGGTGAGACCATTCCTGCTCCTCCCGCTGGTTTTCGAGTGATGTTTCTTGCATTCATCATTCGTGGTCTTTCCTTGCCTCTTCACCCCTTTCTTAGGGGTCTTCTTTGTTTCTATGGGCTCCAGCTCCATAAGCTGTCCCCAAATTCGCTCCTCCACATCACTTGTTTCGTCACTCTCTGCGAGTGCTGGCTCGGAATCGAGCCACACTTTGGTGTTTTCAAGCGCATCTTTAAATTGAAGCGTCAGTCCGCATCTGGCTCTTTAGTTTATGACGTAGGTGGTTGCGGAATCAACGTCGACCCATCCGCCACCTACTTCGACATCAAGCATACCAAGTCCGTCCAGGGATGGAGGGACAAATGGTTCTATGTTCGCGACCAGAAGGCCAAGGACGAGCACTTTGGACTCGCGCCTTTCGATCCCGCGACTCCCTGCAAGAAGATGCGTTCTTGGAAGAACGTGATCATGCCTTCCGAACTCGCGGAGACAGACGTGCTATATCAACACGTCTGCGACCTTGAGAGCCGCATAGGCGCGGAAGAGGGAGGCTACGCCCTTGTCAGGACTTGGCTGCGTCGTTGCATCCAGCCTCTCCAGGCCAGAGTCCATCCCATGTTTCAATGGGGTGGCGCTGATGATGCCACTCGCGTGTCTGCCGATGACATGTCCGCGAGTGAGGTAGATAAGAGGGTGCGACTGGTCACGAAGTACACCTTCAAGGATGTGCTTCCAAATGAGCCAGTCGTTCCTCCCGTCGATGCTTCGAATCCTCCTCCTGAGGTACAGTTGTGTTACGTAGTAGCTTATTTTCTCGATTGCGTTTTCTGTTGCTTACCGTTTATGTTTGCTGATTTTTACTGTTTGTATGCAGGAGTGGGCGGTGTCGCCTTGTATGCCTCCCCTTCCTGAGGGGATTATTCCTCGTGAAGCTTTGGAAGAGGACGAGTCTGAGTCAACTGTCCCTTCTGATGTGGAAGAGGAAGCCCCCGAGTCCGAGAGCCCGGATACTCGCAAGCATTCGCGTAGCAGGGATTCCGACGCGTCGACTCCTTCAACTCCAGGAGGCGCGGCTGTTGGCACGGAGTTGCCAATTCCAGCTGTTCCTGTGAGGACTGTGGCACCGTCTTCCCGCAAGAATATGCGATTGCCTAAGGAGTATTTGTTAGAATTGACGGCTGCCACGTTTGATCTTGACAACTTTAACTGGTAAGTTTGCTGGGTTATTCATTCTTTTCTATTTTCTTCTTGTTGGTTTTTGCCCTGGAGTTTGCCCTTTTCTCAATGTGGATTTTGTCTTGCAGTCAAGAGGCGTCGTCATCTTCGGGCGATGTTGAATTTTTGAAGGAATCGGGAGTAGCGACTTCAAGGGCCAAGGTAGAGGTCGAGCGTGCTCCTTCTCCGGCGGCGGCCCACTCTGGGCACAATTCTTCGAGCTCTCCTCACGTAGGGGAGCATCGAGTAGTTGCTTGGATGACGGTTCAGCAAACTTCTTCGGAGTCGCTGGAGGACCATGTAAGTATATCTTTCCTTCTTTTTTAATGTGGTAGTCAACGCCTTCTGCTGCCCTCTGCTGACTCCTTGTTTTGTGTGACAGCTGCTTGTAAAGGAAGCCACGCAGGTGGCGGAGCAGGTGATGGCGATGGGTCGCTAGCATGCGATGCTGGAGACGTGCCACCGTGTGGTCGAGAGTGAGTGTTCTATACTTATTCTTTTCGTCTTCTCTTTGTTTTGGTATAATCGACTGACAACCAATTATTGACTGCCATGTAGCTGAGCATAACGCTTTACTGCGCGATGTCGCCACATTGGAGAAGACACTAGCCGCAGCTGTGAAGGGGCGCGACGAGGCAATCGCGGCTCGTGATGATGCCCAGAAGCGCGAAGAGGATCTGCGCGCCTCCTTTGCGGCCAGGAAGAAGTTGTTCGAAGAGCAACTGTTCTCAGTCGCCAAGGCCCTCTCAGGTACCTTTACTGGTAGATATTTTATTGATGTTCTTCTCTGCATCTGTAGTGCCGGTGGCACTAGAAGTCTGATCCATGTGTGTATTTTGGTGTAGATGTTGGTGGCTTGAGTTTTGATCCACAAGCCCTTTGTCACGATGACGCTCTGGCGGGCGCGGTATCTGCGGTCGAGGATCGTAGCGCCGCTGTCCAAAATACGTTTTCCAAGGCCAAGGCCACCCTGAGTCACCTCCGGGAGGAGTTGATGCCGAAGGCGAAGCTGGTCAACAATGTGGAAGAGCTGGTGGAGTTGCTCGCTGGGGGTGTGCCTGCCACGTACAAGAACTCCCTCCGCGCAGCTGGCACGACCATGTCACTTGCCATGGTGCAAGCCCATGGAGTCGAAGTAGATCCTTCTGCGGTGTCGAAGACGATGCCTGTTGGCGCGGATGGTCAGCAGGTAGTATTCACTCCCTTTGCGACTTCCTGTGCCAAATATGGCCATTCCTTGATATACACTGTTGCCAAGTATTCGGAGGAGCTCAATCGTGCGAAGAAGGCGGCGAAAACTTCGGCCTCAGGGTCCGGCGGAAAGTCAGTGGCATCTGATACTGCCACGGACTTGATGAAGCCCCCGAGGTCATCGAAGTCGAAGAAGCCAGCTACTTCGTAGTTAGTTTCTTGTAATAGTTGATGAATTGCTCTTTTGATTGGAGAACATGCCTGTTGGCGAATGTGTTTGTAGATACTTTTATGCTGATCCTGAATGCATCTGTTACTTTTGACTTTTGAGTTGGTCGCCTTATTTTCCTCTGGCTTGATTTTTGGTAGGGTACATCAAGTGGTCCTGTGGGGGGGAACCCCGGACTCGCCATCTCTTGAGGATACAATGGCACCACCATGCTCCAGGGTAGAGGAGCTGTCCTTGCTTTCGCGACTTCGTGATCGCGTTAAGCAACTGGAGCGTGAGTTGCCCGTGATCCGCGGTAGCACGGACGTGTGGAAGTCAAAGGCTGAAAAAGCCGCCACCCGCGAGCAATATCTGCTTGGCAAGGTGACGCAGCTGGGCGACTAGTTTAAGTGTTAGTTTGCTCATCCTCGTCTTTTCCTTTGTAGTTAATCGCAATGGTACGTTGTACTCATGCTGTTGATGCTGCTTCGTGTAGTTGTTAGCACACGCCATCCGCAGGGGGAGAGGGATAGGATTGCCATCCGCCTTCATGATCTCACCCAGGAGCAACTTCAGGAGAGTGGATACTTCTGGGTAGATCATGATCGTGCGACTATGTTGGCGACCCTGCAGGATCGCGCCTCACGAGTGCTGCTCTTTCTGAAGAAGTCGCAGTCGTGTTTGAAGAACATCTATCTGGCGATGTTCCCGCTGGATGATACTCCATCAAGCCTGCTGGCTCTCCTGACCAAATTTCAAGATATGTCCGCGGTTCGCGAGTGCGTGAGGCAACAGTTGGTGGCTGGTGCCAAGGCTGCCTTTCCATGGTGTGTTTGCACAGGCCTGACGTGGATGTCGCCGCCATTGCCTCTGGGACACCGGTGCCACCAGTAGGATCTTCCTGGAACATGGTGCCGCACTATCAGGCGGTGGACCGTCCAGCCGAGGAGGTCGTCGACTTCTTCGAGGAACAGACTAATGTTCTTCTGTTGCAAGGGTAGCCAAATATGTATCCTGCACATAAGTGTACTAGCATTGTAAAGATCGTATATATTTGTAGATAATTTACTGTTGAATGTGTACAAATAGCTTTAAGCGTGGGGTGCGTTGCACTTATGCGAGTCCTTTTCGTTAGCCTGGCCATCTTTGTATCGTTCCCTTATCAACCTGGCAGGTGCGTTGCAGCTGGGTTGAGTTTGTGTTAAGGGGATCGATTGATGTGCCAGCTACTCAGGATGTCGCGTTATTGTTCGAAGAACATATGTGTATAGGGTGGCGTAGCCCCCGAGTATGACAATTGACAAAGTAAAGGAGGGCACAGAGTTTCGGGGCACTTAGCTTTTATTTATTCGAAGAATAGTACGAGGTACAATGTGCGGCTAAGTAGCCTTGGCTGAATAGCCTTATTTGCGATGCAAAAGTAAAGAAAAACGACTAAGGGTAGAAGCGTCTCAATTGTGCGACGTTCTAAGGGTTGGAGTGTGCGACTCCTGTCTCTAAATCTTGAAGGCGATAGGCGCCACCTAGGATTACTTCTGTAATCACGTACGGTCCTTCCCAGGGGGATTCGAGCTTGAGATGCCCCTGCTGCTTTAGTCGCAGGACCAGATCACCTTCGACGAAGGATCTGGGGCGAAGCCTTCTACTGTGGTAGTTGCGCAGGTTCTGCTGGTAGATCGTGGATCTTGCTGTGGTGATTTCTCTTGCCTCGTCGAGGAGATCGACGGAGTCTTCGAGTGCAAGAGATGACTCTTGTTCGCTATGGCGACACGCGTGCGCCTTGTATCACACTTCGGCGGGTAGTACTGCTTCTGCTCCGTGTACCATAAAGAATGGCGTGTAGCCGATGGCGCTGTTTAGAGTTGTACGCAGGCTCCAGAGTACGGATTGGAGCTCATCTGGCCAGCAACCCGCAGCTTGCTCGAGTGGTCGAAGGAGTCGCTTCTTGATGCCGCTGCAGACGAGCCCGTTTTCCTTTTCCACCTGACCGTTGGTCTGTGGGTGTGCTACTGAGGCGTAGCTGATGTTGATCCCCAGGTTCTCGCATAATTCTTGGAACTCCTTGGATGTGAAGTTCGTTCCGTTGTCGGTGATGATGCTGTGCGACACGCGGAAGCGGTAAACGATGGACTCAAAGAACTTGACTGCGCTGTGCCCTGATTGCTTGGTCACTGGCATGGCCTCAATCCACTTGGTGAATTTGTCGACTGCGACCAAGAGATAGACGTATCCTCCTTGCGAGGACCTTGGAAGTTTGCCAACCATGTCGAGTCCCCACTGGGCGAAGGGCCAGGCCAATGGAATAGGCCGTAGTTCTGCGCCTGGTGCGTGTGGCTTGTCCGTGAATTGTTGGCAAGCATTGCATTTTTGGACAATGTCCTTGGCATCGCGCATGGCCGTGGGCCAGTAAAATCCAGCTCGTAGAGCTTTGGCGACAAGGGCGCGACTGCCTGCATGGTACCCGCAGGTCCCTTCATGGATGTCGAGGAGAATTGCTCTTCCATCGGCCATGGAGACATATCGCTGTAGCACTCCTATGATGCTGCATTTGTATAGTTCATCGTTGATAACAGCGAATGCCTTGGAGCGTCGCGCGATGTGTCGTGCGTCTGTCGGGTTGTCTGGTAGGCGTTTACTGAGGAGGTACGTAATGTACGGCTGCGTCCAGGATTGTTCGATCATCATGATGCTCATTGGCCCTTCGAGTCCTGTGTCTAGCTCCAAGTCGTCGAGTGCCATTGGCTCATTGGGTGGCGTAGCCCCCGAGTCCATTGCTGCGCTTGTTTTCTTCTCTGCGGCCTTTGGCTTATGGAGCGTTCACATATGCGCTCGAGAAATACACCAGGTGGTATGGGGGCGCAGGTAGAGCCTATGTTTGCGAGTGTATCTGCCTCCTCGTTGCTTTCGCGACCTCCGTGTCGCAGCTCGCAACCATCTAAGTCCCCTTCGAGTGTATCATAGAGGTCGCGGTACGCGATCATGTTGTCGTTCAGTGCGTCGCACTCGTGCATTGTTTGGTTGACGACCAGCTTGGAGTCGCCGTATATGATGAGCCTTTTTGCGCCGCAGGCTTTTGCCATCCTCATCCTGTGCAACAGGGCCTCGTATTCAGCTTCGTTGTTTGAGGCTGTGAACTGCATTCGCAGGATGTATTTCAGCTTGTCTCCTAGAGGTGATGTCAGTATGACACCTGCTCCTGCTCCATCTTTCCACTTGTATCCATCGAAGTGCATGGTCCAGAGGTAGGACATATCTGGCTTGTCTGGGAGTTGATTTTCCATCCAATGCACAAGGAAGTCAGGGAGAATTTGCGACTTGATTGCGTTGCGCTTTTCGTATGTGATGTCTCGTGGAGATAGTTAGATTCCCCAAAGCGCGACTCATCCCATGGCGTCGGGGTTATTGAGGATATGTCCCAATGGGGCGTCGTTGACTACCACGATTGGGTGTTCCTGGAAGTAATGGCGCAGTCGCCGGGCGGTCATGAAGACACCGTACGCCAGCTTCTGGTAGTGCGGGTACCGCTGTTTTGTTGGCGTGAGGACCTCGCTGAGGTAGTATACCGGGCGTTGTACGCCATGGACCCTGTTTTCCTCTACCCGTTCTACGACAAGCACTGTACTAACCACTTGGTTGGTACCGGAGATGTACAGCAGTAGTGGTTCCCTTTCCCGTGGAGTCACCAAGATCTTGGCGATGTGGATATGGTAGCTTGAGATCTTCGAATGCTTCTTGCGCTTCATTGGTCCACTCGAATTTATCAGCTTTGCGAAGGAGTTGATAGAAGGGCAGTGCCTTTTCTCCCATTCGACTGATGAATCGACTGAGGGCCGCGATTCGTCCGGCTAGTTGCTAGACGCCTCTTGTGTTCTTTGGCTTCTCCATGGCTAGTATGGCCTTTATCTTTTTTGGGTTTGCCTCAATCCCTCTCACGGAGATGAGATACCCGAGTAGCTGCCCAGATGGTACGTCAAAGGCGCATTTGTCCGGATTGAGCTTGATCCAGTAACGGTCGAGATTGGCGAATGTTTCGCGCAAGTCATTGATTAGAGAGGCTTCCTTTTTGGTTTTGATTACTATGTCGTCGACATAGACTTGGATGTTGCGACCCAGCTGCTCCTTGAGGCAAGCCTGCATGCACCGTTGGTAGGTAGCTCCCGTGTTTTTTAGCCCGAAGGGCATTGTGTTGTAGCAGAACACACCGAAGGGCGTTGTAAACGCGGTCTTCTCCTGGTCTTCCTCCTTCATTCGAATTTGGTTGTAGCCTGAGTAGGCATCGAGGAAGCAGAGGCACTCGCATCCAGTGGTGGAGTCGATGATTTGGTCGATCCATGGTAGCGGGAAGTGATCTTTTGGGCAGTGCTTGTTTAAAGAAGTGAAGTCCACGCACATCCGTAGGATATCCGTGTCCTTTTTTGGCACCAGCACCGTATTGGCGAGCCAAGTGCTTTCCTTGATCTCGCGTATGAATTTGGCCTCGAGTCTGTTGATCTCCATTCACCGTCAAGGCCGTGGCTCGGACATTCGCTGATTGTTTGCTTGGTGGCCTTGCTTTGGGGTTGACGTTGAGTGCGTGCTCGGCGAATTCCACAGGAACTCTGGCATGTCCGCAAGACACCAGGCAAAATTTCCGGTGCTCACGGAGGAATTCGACGGCTTGAGTTCTATCGGGACTCAAGTTGTTGGCGATGAGGGCCGTTTTGGCGGGATCTGATGGATGGACCTGCACCTTCTTTGTGTGCACAGATGAGTCGAAGGAGAGGTCAGGTGAGCTTGGCCTACTCAGGGGGGCAGACTGTTGTCTGTCGTTTCCTTCAATCGCGTGAGCTCCTCCTGCATGCCGAAGGACTAGGAGATTCTGTTGAATTCTCTGTCGCAACTGTCAGATCGCTCAAAGCTCCCATTGATCGTGATGACGCCGTTGGGACCTGGCATCTTCATCTGCAGGTAGGCGTAGTGGGGTACCGCCATGAACCTAGCGAATGCGACGCGTCCGAGGATGCAGTGGTATTGTGAGGGCCAGTCGACAACTTCAAAGTCGATGCGCTCGCGCTAGAAGTTCTTCGGCGTGCCGAATATGACGTCGAGGTTGATTTTGCCTAGGGGGTATACGCCTTTCCTTGGGATGATGCTGTGGAACGTTGTGTCCGATGCCTCTAAGCAGGTTAGAGGGATCCACATTGCTCGCAAGGTACTCGTGAATATGAGGTTGATACCGCTTCCGCCATCCATGAAGACGCGACTCATGTTGAAGCCTCCAATTTGCGCCTCGAGTACGAGGGGGCAATGACCTGGGCGAGGTACTTGAGGCGGGTGGTCGCGTTTGTCGAAAGTAATGCACGACTCACTACCACTAAGGTACTCAGTGGTGGATGGTGGCGAGTGTGTGGCCAAGTTGACTTGGCGAGTGATGGCCTTCTGCACCCTATTGGAGGGGCGCCCCTTTTGGATCATCATGGTACCCATGGCCCCTGCGTACGGTTCGCCTCCGTGGTGTTGGTCCGGTGCAGCTCCGTTCAGGGGTGGCCCAGGTGGTGGTGGTGGTGCACCATGTGCCACGGCGCCTGGAGCGGCTCCGTAACCTCTTTCGACTGCATTACGGTTCATCCGAACCAATCCCTCATGTAGCTTGAGGAAATCGCGATAGTCCTTGAGGAGGTGGCTGGACTTTCTCTTGCCATCATGCTTGTCGATGTAGAAGTGTACCGTGCATGGCCCGGACAGTTTGTCCTCGATGGAGGTCGCGGGTGCTTCATCGCGAGTGCGGCGTTGCCACACTTGCGTGGTTTTCCCGGAGTCACGGTGTCCGTCGCTGTGGTATCCGCTGTTGCGGTTATCGTCGCGTCTATCGGCGTAGCCGACTGCGACCATGTTGACGTCATCGTGATCGTCGTAGACGCGCATGCGACTCTTACTCCGGCGGTCACGTCTTCGTTCGAGTTCTGCCTCCTCGTCAGAGTGAACGCGATTCTTCACCAAATCTTCTCCATCAGCCCACCGATTCGCGATCTCCATCAGCTGGTCGATGGTCTAGGGCTTTTAGCGGCCTAGCTCCTCCCTGAGTTCCATGCGGCGGACACCACCGTTGAATGCATCAATCGCGCGGTCTTCCGAGATGTTTTCCGCGGAGTTTTTGATGATGGACCACCTTTGGATGTAAGAGCGCAACGATTCGCCAGATTTTTGCTGGCAGCATCTCAGTTCTTCGATTGAGGCGGGGCGTTTGTACGTGCCCTTAAAGTTGCGCACGAAGCTGTAGACCAGCTCATCCCAGCTGCGAATGGATCCGCGTGGGAGGTTATTGAGCCATGCCCGGGCGGCGCCCTGCATATGGCTGCAAGCATTGCATGGCGATGCTTATCGCCTCCATGTAGCCTGATGGAGGAGATGTGATCCTCTAGCCAGATCTTGGGGTCCTACAGACCGTCAAATTTTGGGTTCTCCGATGGGAGTTTGAACCCTTTAGGCATTCGCTTTTGCCTGATGGATCTGTGAAGCATCTGGCGCCACAGAGCTCCCCATCTTCTTCTTCCGAGTCAGTCGACCGAGCACGTCGTGCCCTTGACTTGTCAATCTTGCGCTGCGTGAGTTCATCGCGTGCATCGTAGTCGCGATCGTGTCGCCGTGAGCGGCGGCGCCGAGACAGGTCATGACTGTCATCGCTGGACGAGGGCGAGGAGTAGCGCTTTGCTAACTCTTTGCCCTTTTTTGGGTCCGGTACTGGTTCCTTGTCGAGGGTGGCCTCGATTAGCCCCAGGCCCATGATCGTAGATTGGTGCATGGCCGTTCAGGGATCTCCAGCTGGTGGCTGGTTATTGAGAAGGTACATGGTGGCCGCTGTCACCGCGGCCTGTGGTGTTTTGGGAACCACGTTGCCTCTCGTGTCGACTATCATAGAGCCGAAGTCGAGGACTTTCGCGGTGTCTATGTGTTCTTGTTCGGTGAGGTGAGCCATCCGCGATTGCCTTTTCCTGGGGAGGTGCTCGTTGCCTCTTGAGGAGGATCCTCTGTAGGAGGAGAGCCTAGCGCGACGAAGGCTTGACTCATCCGCCGCCTTTTTACGCGCCTCAAGTTGCGCGATTGCTTGTTTTTGGCGCTTGAATTCCTCTTTTAGGAGCCAGTGGTAGCCCATCAGTAGCTCCTGCGGGGACCCGAAGGGTAGAGGTGCACCTCGTAGGGCTTTGCGGCAGCGTTCCCACTCTTGCTCGTTGAGCCTGATCACGACGCGTTCGCCGGTTTGCTCGTTGATTATGCTAGGAGGTTTGACTGCTCCTCCGTTGCCACCGTTACCGCCGTTGCCGGTGTTGGGCGGGTCGGTGCCGTTGCCGGTGTTACCACTGTTGCCGCGATTGGGTGGATCGGTGCCGTTGCCGGTGTTGACACTGTTACCGCGGTTGGCGGAGGTGTCGCCTGCATTGATGACGGCGCACATGAAGTGATTTGGGAAGCTGTTGCTTCCACAACTTTCAGATTCAGAACTGTAGGTTCTATGTTCAGTGGCCAGATCTCTTAGATCGAAGTCGCGACTGCTGTCGCTGACCATGTTCCCAACTACCGCCGGAGCATTGAGCTCACTGAGGATGCCGATCGATGGAGGGAACCATGATGCTGGGGCAATCGCCGGTGCCGTCGACTGATCGGGCATCCGAAGCGTGCCCATCTGACCAACTTGGAAGCGGAAGCTCCCAATCGCCAGGCTGATTCTGTCGCCCACGAACTCGAAGGCCGACGTGTAGACGCTGAAGTCGAAGGCGCCGAAAAGCTGGCGAATCTCCGCTGTTGCAGAGTTGTAGATCGTGTTTGATGGGGCCGAAGAAGCCGCAACATTGGCACTCCCAATTCCCACAGACGGCGCCAATTGATGAGGGTTTAACTCGCCAATGCCAATTGTTATGGACTTGGGTTTTGGAGAAGGAGGGAGCTCTGGAGACATCTATCGGCTAGCAAACAAGCACACAGGGGACAAAGGATTTACCCAGGTTCAGGCCTCGTAGAGGTCCCTACTCCTGCTTGTCTGCTCGTGGAATTATTGAGGGAGTCGAAAGTTACAACGGTGCGCAGATGCAATCTGGTGAGGGTTTGTGGAAGCTAGGGTTGCGCGTGTGTCCTCCTCGCTGCCCCCTCCTAGCCCTTATATAGATAGGCTAGGTCTCAGGTAGCAGGTCGAGTCGGTTACAAGTTAGGGTTTTCCCCTTCAAACTTTCTATCTTTAGCTTCTTCTTGTCCTTCAAGCAATCGAGAGTCCACAGGTTACTCGAGTCCTTTCATCAGGGCCTTGGCGACACCGTGGTCCTGTACGTATTTGGACCATATATACCAAGCTCGAGTACCTGTAGGGTATACCCATGTCACCCATGGATCCACCAATGTCATTGCATGTGTGTTCATTTCACAAACCACATATGGATCCACCAGAGTAATTGCATGTGTGCTATTTTCATGAAACTAGCACTATAGTCATTGCATTTGTGTTCTTTTCACAAACCACATATGGATCCACTAGAGTCATTTCATGTGTGTTCTTTTAATGAACCACATATGGATCCACTAGAGTCATTGCATGTATGTTCTTTTCATAAACTAGCACTAGAGCCATTGCATGTGTGTTCTTTTCACAAACCACATATGGATCCACTAGAGTCATTGCATGTATGTTCTTTTCCACAAACCACATGGATCCACCAGAGTCATTGCATGTATGTTCTTTTCATAAAACACATGGATCCACCAATGTCATTGCATGTGTGTTCTTTTCACAAACCACACATGGATCCGCCAGAGTCATTGCATGTATGTTCTTTTCCGCAAACCACATGGATCCACTAGAGTCATTACATGTATGTTCTTTTCATGAAACACATGGATCCACCAGTGTCATTGCACCTGTGTTCTTTTCACAAACCACATATGGATCCACCAGTGTCATTGCATGTATGTTCTTTTCCACAAACCACATGGATCCACCAATGTCATTACATGTGTGTTCATTTCACAAACGACATATGGATCCACCAAAGTCATTGCATGTGTGTTCATTTCATGAACGACATATGGACCCACTAGAGTCATTGCATGTGTGTTCTTATCACTAAACCAGCACTAGAGTCATGGCATGTGTGTTCTTTTCCACAAACCACATGGATCCACCTGAGTCATTGCATGTGTGTTCTTTTCATGAACCACATATGGATCCACTAGAGTCATTGCATGTGTGTTCTTTTCATAAACCAGCACTAGAGTCATTTCATGTGTGTTCTTTTCACAAACCACATATGGATCCACCAGTCATTGCATGTGTGTTCTTTTCATAAAACACATGGATCCACCAATGTCATTTCATGTGTGTTCTTATCACTAAACCAACACCAGAGTCATTGCATGTGTGTTCTTTTCATGAAACCCATGGATCCACCAATGTCATTACATGTGTGTTCATTTCGCAAACCACATATGGATCCACCAGAGTCATTACATGTGTGTTCTTTTGATGAAACTAGCACTAGAGTCATTGCATGTGTGGTCTTTTCACAAACCACATATGGATCCATTAGAGTCATTGCATGTGTGTTCTTTTCATAAAACCAGCACTAGAGTCATTGCATGTGTGTTCTTTTCACAAACCACATATGGATCCACTAGAGTCATTGCATTTATGTCCTTTTCCACAAACCACATATGGATCCACAAGAGTCATTGCATGTATGTTCTTTTCATAAAACACATGGATCCACCAATGTCATTGTAGGTGTTTTTCTTTTCACAAACCACATATGGATCCATCGAAGTCATTGCATGTATGTTCTTTTCCACAAACCACATGGATCCACCAGAGTCATTGCATGTGTGTTCTTTTCGTGAACCACATATGGATCCACTAGAGTCATTGCATGTGTGTTCTTATCACTAAACCAACACTAGAGTCATTGCATGTGTTTTCTTTTCTCAAACCACATATGGATCCACCAGCGTCATTGCATGTATGTTCTTTTCCACAAACCACATGGATCCACCAATGTCATTGGATGTGTGTTCTTTTCACAAACTACATATGGGTCCACAGAGTCATTACATGTGTGTTATTTTCCACAACCACATATGGATCCACTAGAGTCATTGCATGTGTGTTCTTTTCCACAAACCACATGGATCCACCAAAGTCAATGCATGTGTGTTCTTTTCATGAACCACATATCAATTCACTAGAGTCATTGCATGTGTGTTCTTTTCATAAACCAGCACTAGAGTCATTGCATGTGTGTTCTTTTCACAAACCACATATGGATCCACCAGATTCATTGCATGTATGTTATTTTCCACAAACCACATGGATCCACCAATGTCATTGCATGTGTGTTCTTTTTACAAACCAGATATGGATCCACCAGAGTCATTGCATGTGTGTTCTTTTCACGAACCACATATGGATCCACTAGAGTCATTGCATGTGTGTTCTTATCATTAAACCAGCAGTAGAGCCATTGCATGTGTGTTCGTTTCCACAAACCACATGGATCCAGTAGAGTCATTGCGTGTGTGTTCTTTTCATGAACCACATATGGATCCACTAGAGTCATTGCATGTGTGTTCTTTTAATAAACCAGCACTAGAGTCATTGCATGTGTGCTGTTTTAACAAACCACATATGGATCCACCAGAGTCATTGCATGTATGTTCTTTTCATAAAACACATGGATCCACCAATGTCATTGCATGTGTGTTCTTTTCACAAACCATATCTGGATCCACCAGAGTCATTGCATGTTTGTTCCTATCACTAAACCAACACAAGAGTCATTGCAGGTGTGTTCTTTTCATGAAACCCATGGATCCACCAATGTCATTGCATGTGTTTTCATTTCACAAACCACATATGGATCCACCAGAGTCATTGCATGTGTTCTTTTCATGAAACTAGCACCAGAGTCAATGCATGTGCGTTCTTTTCACAAACCACATATGGATCCATTAGAGTCATTGCATGTATGTTCATTTAATAAACCAGCACTAGAGTCATTTCATGTGTGTTCTTTTCACAAACCACATATGAATCCACTAGAGTCATTGCATGTATGTTCTTTTCCACAAACCACATGGATCCACCAGAGTCATTGCATGTATGATCTTCTCATAAAACTCATGGATCCGCCAATGTCATTTCATGTGTGTTCTTTTCACAAACCACATATGGATCCACCGGAGTCATTGCATGTATGTTGTTTTCCACAAACCACATGGATCCACCAAAGTCATTGCATGTGTTTTATTTTCATGAACCACATATGGATCCACCAGAGTCACTGCATGTGTGTTCTTATTACTAAACCAACACTAGAGTCATTGCATGTGTGTTCTTTTCGTGAAACCAGCACTAGAGTCATCGCATGAGTGTTCTTTTCATGAAACTAGCACTATAGTCATTGCACGTGTGTTCATTTCACAAACCACATATGGATCAACCAGAGTCATTGCATGTGTGTTCTTTTCATGAACCACATATGGATCCACTAGAGTCATAGCATGAATGTTCTTTTCAAAAACCAGCACTAGATTCATTGCATGTGTGTTCTTTTCACAAACCACATATGGATCCATTAGAGTCGTTGCATGTATGTTCTTTTCCACAAACCGCATATGGATCCACTAGAGTCATTGCATGTATGTTCTTCTCGTAAAACACATGGATCCACCAATGTTATTGCATGTGTGTTCTTTTCACAAACCATATATGGATCCATCGGAGTCATTGCATGTATGTTCTTTTCCACAAACCACATGGATCCACCAGAGTCATTGCATGTGTGTTCTCTTCATGAACCACATATCGATCCACTAGAGTCATTGCATGTGTGTTCTTATCACTAAACCAACACTAGAGTCATTGCATGTGTGTTCTTTTCACAAACCACATATGGATCCACCAGATTCATTGCTTGTATGTTCTTTTCCACAAACCACATGGATCCAGCAATGTCATTGCATGTGTGTTCTTTCACAAACCACATATGGATCCACCAGAGTCATTACATGTGTGTTCTTTTCCACAAACCACATGGACCCACTAGAGTCATTGCATGTGTGTTATTTTCATGAACCACTTATGGATCCATTAGAGTCATTGCATGTGTGTTGTTTTCATAAACCAGCACTAGAGTCATTGCATGTGTGTTATTTTCACAAACCGCATATTGATCCACCAGAGTCATTGCATGTATGTTCTTTTCCACAAACCACAACGATCCACCAATGTCATTGCATGTGTGTTATTTTCACAAACCACATATGGATCCACCAGAGTCATTGCATGTGTGTTCTTTTCGTGAAGCACATATGGATCCACTAGAGTCATTGCATGTGTGTTGTTATCAATAAACCATCACTAGAGCCATTGCATGCGTGTTCTTTTCCACAAACCACATGGATCCACCAGAGTCATTGCATGTGTGTTCTTTTCATGAACCACATATGGATCGAGTCATTAGATGTGTGTTCTTTTCATAACCCATCACTAGAGTCATTGCATCTGTGTTCTTTCACAAACCACATATGGATCCACCAGAGTCATTGCATGTATGTTCTTTTCATGAAACACATGGATCCACCAGAGTCATTGCATGTGTGTTCTTTTCACAAACCATATATGGATCCACCAAAGTCATTTCATGTGTGTTCTTATCACTAAACCAACACTAGAGTCATTGCATGTGTGTTATTTTCATGAAACCCATGGATCCACCAATGTGATTGCATGTGTGTTCATTTCACAAAACAGATGGATCCGCTATAGTCATTGCATGTGTGTTCTTTTCATGAACCACATATGGATCCACTAGGGTCATTGCATGTATGTTCTTTTCATGAAACATATGGATCCACTAAAGTCATTGCATGTATGTTCTTTTTATGAACCACACATGGATCCACCAATGTTATTGCATGTGTGTTATTTTCACAAACCACATATGGATCCACTAGAGTAATTGCATGTATGTTCTTTTCACAAACCACATATCGATCAACCAATGTCATTGCATGTGTGTTCTTTTCATGAACCACATATGGATCGACTAGAGTCATTACATGTATGTTCTTTTCATGAAACACATGGATCCACTAGAGTCATTGCAGGTATGTTCTTTTCATAAAACACATGGATCAACCAATGTCATTGCATGTGTGTTCTTTTCATGAACCACATATGGATCGACTAGGGTCATTGCATGTCTATTCTGTTCATGAACCACATATGGATACACTAGAGTCATTGCATGCGTGTTTTTTTCGCAAACCACAAATGGATCCACGAGATTCGTTGCATGTGTGTTCTTTTCAAAAACCACATAAGATCGCGTCTTCTAGAAGGACCTCCCCTTGAAGAACTAGTTGTCTGATCCGATTGTTGCAGACCATTCGATTGGGGCGCATGGATGAATAATATGGTTCTTCGTAAGAGAGATATGCGAGTAGGCTGTTCTGCGATATGATTGGCCGCGCTTACATTTTCACTTATATTAGTATTATTTCCACTCCCCTATAGCCTACTAGTAATATCATAGAGCTCGTGAGTGAGCACGTCTACTCCACAGCCCCCCTCATCCACCACACGTTACCGTGCCCAGATGACCCCACCGGCTTTCATGCGCCGTGCCCAGATGACAGCCGCTGATTCTCGGGTCGCTACCTTCGTGTGTGCGGTATGCGTCAGGTCGGTCTCGTGCGCCTGGCCCCTATACACGGTGCGCATGTGGGTGAACGCCTAGTCGCCGTCGTCCGATAGTATTCTTGTGCTAGCCGAGGCGCCGAGCTACCCGACACCGCGGGAGGTGGAGTATGCGGACCTAAGGTCGATCCTTTGTGTGCCATCTCAGTACCTTGTCGGTGTTGGACCGAACAGGCAGATGCATTTCTACATCTGTATCGAGAAGACCGACAGGGAAATGTAGTACCTATGCGATCGTTACTATTAGACTTAAGCTATGCTTCTTAGGTGCGTAGAGCATACGTGTTGTGCGAATGTACCCTAGTTGTAGTTTTTTAGTACTCCTTAATAATTTGACGAGTTATTGGTCTAATCAGCTTGTTGTTGTCATGTTGCAAAGTCCGCTTGCTCTGGACAGACTGGCAATACCGCGTGCTCCCGCATGTCAGTGTCATGTGTTCCGTGGGCCCACCTGCCAGTGTCACGTCCCCCTTACTTCTCTTTCTTCCCCTTGAATCCACTGTCCCCACTTCTCTTCCATCCTACCACTACCGTCTGATGGTTGTAATCTGATATTTCTTGGATTGTTTACATGTAATCTATGTTGATAATGCAACATGCAAATGGCAGAGACACAATTTCTAAAGTGGAAGCACTTACACGCTGCTATTGCACATATTTCTCAATATAGCTCGACAAACCCATTACAATAATTGTACTCGCACTAAACACAACCGAAATTGCAACCATCCTAAACAACATCTAAACCCACATCACGGCGCTGTTGTTGGAGTCCACCTTGATTGGTGTCACCGCCGTGCCCTTCCCAGTGACATCCACTCCCGGCCGTGGCTTGCCCTTCTCCAAGGAGGCAACAATGGCGTTCTGCACAGATTCATTCCCGTCGTCCTCCACATCGGAATCGACAATGACGAAGGGGACGGTGTTGGCATGGACCGAGCCCCATCGCGCCTGGCGGCTCCTGCTCGAGCTCCACATCAGTCCTTATATAGGTAGGATGGGCCGAGCTCGGAGACGTAGCGTCGTTGCTCCGCTCAAGAAACCATGGCCATTTGATACTGCGACGGTAGGATCTTGGGGTGGATCCGCTGTGGCGAGCCCAACCGGGAGTGGTGGAGCGGATGGATCTACCGGCGTGAGCCATGACAAGTTCCGAGGGAGTAAGAGTGTGGGCCAGGCGTGTCTGGTTCCTTAGCAAGGCCTCCTAGTGATATGTACGCGGGCAAGGTGCTAAAAAAATCATCCAATGCGCGTGAGAGGGCCTTTGAACCATGAAGGCACGAGGTTTGGTTGACAAGTCCGCATGCGAGGTCCCCCACCTGTCAGCCAAATGTGGATGGTAGGATTCTGCCCGAGTTATCCCTAACATCCAAAGGCTACTCTTTCCTCTGCCCTCGCTCCCCTCGCTCATGGCTCGCAGCTCATGCAGTTCGTCTCGGGTGGAATCAGGGTCAGCTCAACGCTGTCAGGAGGGTGCCCCCACGAGGTACCGGAGGGTGCCGTATGATTACTACCCCGATATGCTATGTTTGTGCGGTGAGAAGATGCCGAGATGGATTTCATGGACCGACGAAAATACTGCAGGAAAATTCAGCAACTTCAGCATTAGAGCGGTAAGTTCCTACTGTAGGTAGAATGGTAACCGGGATCCGGAAAGCATAATGTAATTCTTTTTTTTTGTTTCCTTCGATCTACTTCACAGGAAGGGAGGGGAACTGGCTGTGACAAGTTTGTGTGGATCGAAAATCCACTAACAGGTTTTCACAAAGAGCTTGTTCAGGATCTGCGTGATGCTGTGTGGGACAAGAAAGAGGAGATTCATGCGTTGGAGCGAGAGATCCGGGAACTTCGCCAGGTGCAGGGGAGGCAGGTGGTGAGACAGACGGGGTCAGGATTAGGCCAGATAGTGGAAACAATTTCCTCATTATCTGGGCATTATCTTTTGCTTTTGCAGTTTATGTTGCCATGTCGTTGTCCAACAACTGAAATAAGTTGTTGCTTCGTGGAGTGTAGCAGCCAGCTTAGAACTTGTTTTTTAGCTCAGAACCTTATCATAAGTGTAATGCCAATAGCAGGGATTTATTAAGCGCCTATATAATTCATGTCTGTGCCACTAACACCCATCGATTTTGGAGACCCCTTAACCGCTCAGTTATCGCGGTCCTGGTGGTGCGATTGTTCAGATAGTAGTGGCACAGTCACAATTTTAGATTCAACTAGTGGCCTCGGCCGTATCCAATCGTCAAGTCGCGATACATTTTACTCCGAGTACGGGAGGCAGATTGTTTTGCTCGACAAGTTCCACACACATAGCTCTAGAGTTTAACCGAACTACATATATAGGTTCAAGTTCAATACATCATTAGGCTTCTACACTGCTAGCCTTCTTTCTCTGCTTGGGTGACAACTTTCTTCCTCTTGCCTTCATGTCCACTGGCTTCTTCATCTCCTGCCTTCTTTCCTGGGTGCCAATTTTCTTACCTTCACATATGCTACATCTCCGGGTCGAGGGAAGTCAGGCCAATCAGCACCAGAATCTTGTCCAGCATCATCACTCCACTCATTTTGGTTCCCTTCCCGCAGCAAAATCACTGAGTCGGCTGTTTTGTTTCTTACATTGTGCTTCCTGTAAAAAAACAGTACATGGATTACTACCTTATATCTATAGACTATAAACAATTTTTTGTGAATGTACCATCTCATACCTAGGTTTGGGAGCATTAAGGGGACATCCCGCTGCTCTATGGCCTATAAGATGGCAGGTCTTGCATCTGTTTTTGCCCTTCTTGGTAGCACAGAAAGTCGAACCCTTCTTCTCGAGAATTTTTTTAAACCTATTCACTTGAGGTATTCCTTTACCCCTTTTTATAACTAGATGGCAAAGCTCGAAAGTTAGTTGGACTTGAGGCCACTGAGATGGGTCTGTACATGGCTCGATGGATCCAGTGTACGCAGCTCTGAACTTTTCCATAGAGTAGTAGTCTGACAAATACTGATCCAAATGTGGTAGAGTTCTTTTCTTCACCAAGAAGGCCAAGGCGTGGTCGCAAGGTTTCTTGGTATGCTTCCACTCTAAGCAGGTGCATTCTCGCAGCTGGATGTTCTCAACATCCCTTTTGCCACTCTTGGACATATCGACCACCTCACAGCTGCTGCTGGTTGATGTGAGAACCTTAAGTGAGAAAGTCCTCGGCTTCTCATGTGCAGTTGCTGTACAACTGGCGGTAGCATATGTCCTCTAAGTCTCCTACCGATCCCTCTCCTTATATTTAACAGCTTCATGATCATACCACGTATGATGTCCATCAAGATATGAACATGACGCACTTTTATGTCCTTCACCTAGTTATTCAGGCATTTTGCAAGGGTGTCGTTTATGTAATCAACTTTGATGTCAGGGTTGAATTGACTCCTCTTCCATAGCTGTGAATGATGGATGGCTAAGTACTCTAGAAGTTCAGGGGCTTCCGCAAAAATCTTGCTCATGAAATATTCGCTGCTACTAGGTTTGTAAGCTCTAGCAGCAGGAAACATGTAACAAAATATATTGTCTACGTAGTGTGAGTACAAGTTGAGCATCATATGGGCAGGGCATTTCTCTACCTTCAGCTCGCGGGAACACCTCCTTCACTGCATTCATCAGCCCTTTGCATGCATCCGTGGAAATAGCCAATGGATCCATGTGGCATATTGATCTCCTGAGCTGCCTCATAAACCAGACCCAGTTTTCCTCCGTTTCTATTTCAAACAGCCTGAATGCCACTAGGAACATCCAGTTGTGATCATCAAGTGATGTGGCAGATGGCAGGCAGCCTTTCCATTTGCCAGTTAGGACAGTGTTGTCTACACTCAGATACGTCCTACAGCCATCCTTGAATCCCTGGATACAAGGTTTAAGCGCCATGAAAAATCTTTTGAAATATATTTTACCACGTATTGATTCAGTGTCAATCTCCACAACACTCCCCGGACACCTAGCTTGTACCTCCGCCTTGAAGTTGTACAGCATCCTGAAGCTATTGGTCCAATCCCCGTGCAAGACCCCCAGATCTTTCTCTTTACCTTTCCAAACCGTGTAATACGGTAGGACAATGTTGTATTTAGAACATAGCTTGTATAGCCACCCACTCCATATCAGCCATTGAGGATTTTAGTTTTCTACCTATCGGACACATGTGTGGAGGGCCCATTTTGTTCACCTGCAACACAGATTCATTTAAAAGATAAGTGGAGTCGACTAGTTGCTAGAAAGATATCGCACAACAATTGTAGTTATAGAGTGAAAAGAGAGAAAGTTTTAATGGTTTGCTGCATTTATTGCCCTAGTACCCTAATTTTCTTCAATGCAGGTAAGGCTCTTGCTGTGATCCTCCATGGACAATGTACCTCGACCCGTCCATTCATCCACGTTAACTTGCAAATGGCCTCATACCTCTGGGCAGTGTTCTTCAGTCGATAAACGTCGAACTCCCCCTTGATACAAAAATGTCGGAATGACATCCTAAACTCATGCATGCTCCTGAACTCGGTGTCGACCGAAATTATAGGATACTCGTGGTCATGTTTCATTTATTCTACTTCAACACCCAAATCATCGACTGGAATACCAGCCTCATCGTTAAGTTCCTCATCTATTTCATCATCACCAGATTCTTGATCCTCTACAGTGCCTTCTCATCTGATTCAGAATCTTGGCCATCGTCTCTAATGCCTAGTACTGCACACATCATATTGACTCCCATGGGTGGGGCTGCACCATCATCTCCACCCGGATGGAACGGAACATTTCCCCAATCTACCTCACTAGCAACACTGTTTTCTCCAAGACACTCTGTTGGTTCTGCTGCAACCACATGGGGTGGTCTTATGTTTGCCCGCATCCCAGGTACTTCAGTAGACAAACAATAGTCAGAATTAATTTCATCTTGACTGTACAGAACCCTCTTGCTCTTCTTGTGTACACCCTCCTTCTTGATGTAATCTTTCCTGATGGTATCAGTAGGGCTTGACATCCGCGTGCTGTTCCCCATCGAACTAGGCTTTTTGCTGCCGCTCTTGGGTGTGATCTCCTTCCTACTTCCCCTCACGGGTGTTGGCTCCAGGGTGCTGGCATTATTGCCTGACCTCTACGGCGTGCTCTTCTTCGAATTAGCCCTTTTGCTGCTACTATTGGGCAAGTTCTCCTTCATGCTGGCATTATTGCCTGACTTCAGCGGCGTGTTCTGCTCCAAATTAGCCCTTTTGCTGCTACTACTGGGCATGTTCTCCTTCGTGCTAGCATTATTGCCTGACCTCAGCGGGGTGTTCTGCTCCAAATTAGCATTTTTCTGCTCCCACTAGGTGTGGTAGCCTCCGTGCTGGCCATCATCGCCTTTTTTCTACCACTCCTGGGAGTGTTCACCATCGTGCTAGACCTCTTAGCGTTTTTGCTGCTACCATTCAGTGTGGCATTTTGACTGGATCTCAAGGGTGTACTCTGTGGCGTGGTTCCTTTTTTCGTGCGACTCTTTAGCGTCCTCTTCTCTGCCGTGCTCTCCTTGGTGATGTTCTTCTTAGGGGTGCCCTTTCTAGGGATGCTCTTCTTGCTCCTCTTTATGACGCTCCTCTGTAAGACTCTCCTATGTTTGAAGCTACCCACAGTTGCACCAACCCCAGTGATGTCATGGATCAGGTCACGCATGCCTTCTACAAGTCCATCATGTCTATTGTTGAAATCCAATTCCTCTCCAACCATTTGCACTATCAAGTGGAAGTACACTTCACCTCTATAATGTTTCCTTGTAAACGGTACGACTAAATCCCTGGTATCTTTCACTTCTATAGCCTTTTTGCTCCTGTTACCAAAATATACCAAACGTGCTACCTAGGAGGACCCCCACATCACCTTCACACATAATGATGCCATCATGTCAGATAAATCTACCACTTCAGGATCGTATCTGCCAAGGATTACATCAAAATTGTCATAGAATTTTTCTGTGCCATCATCTAATTTTGCAGTATAATCCTCGATAGCAATACGAACGATTACTTTGCCATCATGAGGTTCTGCAGGATAGAAACCTCCGAGAGGTACGAGAGGTGGAGCGGCACCATCAGACCCAGCCACAATGCCACCATCGCCATCACCAGCGTCATCGTTAGCTGGAGCAACCTCGGTGGAAGTACCAGGACCAGGAGCAAGGCGAGGTCCCTTAGCAGCGGGAGCTACAATACCTGGTGGACAGGCAGGGCCGCGGCTAATGGCAGCCACAATAGGATCAGCTGCTGCCACGCCACATCGATGATCAGGAGCAGTTCCCACAACAGCAGTGTTTCATGTGCTAGAAGAGTCTAGACCATGAGATAGCTCCAGACCAGCACCTCGCTGAACCTGAGCACGGGTTCGAGGAGGACACAAGGCAGCAGTCTTGGCAACAATAGTGGGGCAGCCTTCGGAAGCCTTAGTTTTCTCAACAACAACAGGGATTGGGTCAACAGTGGCCAGCTCGACAACAACACGGGGAAGACCAGTACCAACAGATTCTAGAGAAGGGGTTCACACAACTTGAGCATGGTTTCAAGGAGGAGCAGCACACAAGGCAGCGATCTTGGCAACAACATCGGGGCAACCTCCGGAAGCCTTAGTTTGCTTAACAGCGGCATGGATTGGGTCAGCAGCAGCCGGAGCAACAACACCATGTGGATTACCAGTAGATTCCAGAGCAGAGTTTTGCACAACCTGAGCACGATTTCGAGGAGGAGCAGCACGCAAGGCAGCAGTCTTGGCAAAAGCAGCAGGGTAGCCTTCGGAAGCCTTAGTTTGCTCAATAGCGGCATGGATTGGGTCAGCAGCAGCCAGAGTAGAAACACCATAGGGACGATCAGTACCAGCAGATTCTAGAGCAAAGTTTTGCATAACGGCAATACGGGGACTCCTACGAGGAGGTTGCCTGACAGAAGCAAAGCACGGACGAGGAACCACATTTTTCTCAACAATAGCAGTGGTTCGAGTTAGACCACCCCGTCCAATAATAGATGGGTGAATCCCAGTAGCAGGAGCTTCCACATCCAGTATTTTACAAATCAGCACAACCACGCGAAGCCCAACAGACTATTTCATCAACCCAATTAGCTAACTGTCACACTCTATAGGAACCATGAAGCCTTGTTCATCAGTGAAGCTGAACCGTGCAGTCTGCTTCGACCCCATTTCAGCATGTTCATGCACAACAGCAACCATACCAGGGATAGTGCATAATTGTGCAGGCGCTACTTCCATCTTCAGATAGCTAGCTTCATTCCACTTGCTCCTCCCCTCTATTAATTTAATGTGGTAGTTGCAGAGGGTGACCATAACCGTGTATTTAGATTCAGCGGAGATCCTACTTGACAGAAAAATTGGGGACAAAGATAAGAATTGTTTGTCAGCATCGTGCTAGCAAACAATTCTAGGTTCGATCTATCTCTGTAATGCCAATAGCCAGCTAGCAGTTACAGATAGTGCGAATAGCAAAGAGAAGAGTAGCTCACCTGTAATTAGCCAGAAGTACTTCTTCCTCGGCAATAGGATCTGCCATCCTTCATGCTGCTCAGCTCGCCGGTGGTAGAGGCGGGCTAGAGCATCACAACGGCTAGCACGGCATTCGGCATTAGAGCTCGATACTAGCGAGTAGGCGTAGCAACTTAGCGCTGGAAGTCAAATGCCCGAAGGGATCATTATGGTTGGAGAGGGGATTTCGACGTCGCTGGTGCTAGGGTTCATGAAAAGGAGGGAGGGAGTGGATTTGTGAATTTGGTCAATGCACCAAGCTCCTTTAGTCCCTCGTTTTGCCTACGTGGTTGCCGCGTTGGCGCTCGTGTCACGGACATATTACTGACATGAGGGTCCCGGCCGTCTACTTCACGGGGTAGTTTCACAGAATGTTTGGATTTGGTAGGGGTCAGATGAGTTTGCCTCGAAATGGCCCCTCTCGGTAGCCCAACTTTTTGAAACGCGGAAATTTCAGGCAACTTAGGTACCGCGATGCACTCGCCTGGGAACTTTGGTACCGCAAATGAACAGGCCCTCCCTGATGCCAGCCTCTCTATACAAGTACTTAAATTTTTTTCAAACCTGACCATTAAACTCTAGGGATGCTGCAGGCTAGTGGGTCCGCAATGTCAGCCTCTCCATAAAGCAATATTGCTAGAAGAAAAAAATGTAAACCCAAGATAATTTTATGTCAAGCACAGAGAATCGAACTCAAGACTTCAAAACACATATAAACCATGTGTGTTGCCACTACGACAAACAAATAAGATGAACATTCTCATTAAAAAGCTTTATAGTACCCATAACTTATATATTAGCCTTCTTAAAAAGATTTTATGTGTCCATGTTATCTCTCTTATTAAAAGAAAAGGGAAGCGATCCTGGCATCTCAATTTATTAAATGCCAGATAATAGAGTAGTTTCTTAAAAACATGGGTAGGCGGTTTTTGTTTTGTTTTAAAGGGCAATTCCAAAAACTCCGAATTAAACATTTTAGGCTATTCTACATCTACTATACTCAATGGGCTATACTCCATGCGTTATTCTCCATGGGCTCCTTGATAAATATTGAAATGGGTTGTCGTCAACAAGTCCCCTGACCCCTACAAGGCCGAATTAACTTGTTTTGGGCTAAAGAGGGGCCGAATGGGCTAGATTTTACCTCCTCTTTAGTAAAATTTGCATTAAGCTGTGGCTCGGCCGGATTTGGAACACGGACCTCACTACCAGAGAAAAAAAGTGATAATTATTTTGACATATATTCGTGTAAAAATATCTAAAGAACAAGGGACACAGACCGCGTGCGCCAAAACTGCACTGGTATCCAATGACTTCACTTGGTACCCTCTCATTTTTGTCCGAAACACATCCAACGGTTCTGATGACACACAGGCAAAAGCTCTAGTGCAAGCAGCCCAGCAGCAGCGATAGAACTTTTTTACAAATTTAGTAGCATTTGAAAGATCCAGTAGTACAGAATAAGACAGAAAAAATATCGACAAATTCCTAGTTCATATTCAGTAGCACTTGACCGATTCTGCAGCATTCCAAAGTGACTATTTCAGCTATATAGACACTAAAACTCAATAGCAGTACAGAGAGAACCCGTTCATGTTTCAACTCTAAAAAACTTGTCGCGTGATCAGTTTGCCCTTTTCTCCAAACACACTTGATGATTGGAGCAAGCAAAATTGATGATCAAGTATGCTTTTGTGTGCATACCTCCTCTTCACATCAATACCAGTGTGACCCCCATATATGCATCCCAAAATGCCCAAGCCTCATCTAGATTGTGACAAAGCCAAGTTTAAAAAGGAAAGCAAGACCATCTACTGCACTTGATCTAAACAAGTACCAGTATATCAGTATTAGTTCTAGAAAATACCTTAGTAATAGTAACGACATAACACTTGATAGATTGAGTATCATTTGAAGATTGAGCAGTATAGAATAAGACAGATAAAATATCTACAGATTCCCAGTTCATCTTCAGCACCACATGACAGATTCAGCAGCATTTCAAAGTGATTGATTCAGCAGTACAAACAATGGCCAAAATAAATGAAAAATTCAACAATGCAGACATTGAAATTCAATAGTTGTAGCAAGGCCATGACTCAAAAGGAAAGAGTCCATATTCAGCACTCGATCGGTCGATCTGAACAAGCACCAGTACATATGTATTACTACAAAATAGATTAGCAGTAGCAAGTTAAGACCTCCATACAAAATACTCGGCATAACGCAACAACGTGTCCAGTGTTGGCCGGGTAACGCTTTCTTTCCTGCCTGTTACGCTTTCCTTGTCACACCATCGCCTATGGGCCCACTATGTCAGTAGAATACATTGGAAATAGGTATACATTGCCGCAAACTTGTTCCACCTCTCACCATACAAATTGAATTTGTCACCAACATAAAGTAGTAATTAATTAGTATGACGTTACATATGTTAACATTGGGATCATCACAAAGAATATTTAGATGTTTTATCTCACTTTCGAAACCTATCGATGCAATACTCCTAATCCACAGGGAATTCTGATGAACGATTCAAAAGCTTCTAGGTAACACCACGGCTGCGATAGGTATGACCTGAGCCCTTCCATGACAACTTTGGCCGACGATTGCCTACTCTTCAGCTCAGATGTTGCCACCATTTCGACCGCATGGAGCTCATGCCACAGAGACAACGACCAAAGTTTCACCTTGTACCGTAGTGATTCACACGCCTCTGAACTGACGAACCTGGGGGATATGACGATGTTCGTGGTGTGGCCATCAATTTGGGAAACAAACACGGTGCCTTCTTTCCCGATGCCGATGATATCCGCTCTCCGCGAGCCTCTTGTGGGCACCAGCTTAGACGGCTCCCAGTGTTTGTGGCTATATGGCATTATGGGCGTAGTCCTCGAGTGGGCAAATATGAGGTGGTGGACGAGCTCTACCATAGGTGTTAGCTCCACCGACAAGGTGATGAACTCACATCCAGGCTCTGTGCAGACTTGTTGGCCGTGAAAGCACCAGATTATGTGGTCGTAGACATCGTTGTAGGGGACAAATGTCCCGCAGTGGTCATTCGGGCATCTGCTACCTTTTCTGCCCATGACTTGGCGGTACAGCTCCTTAGAGCATGCGGCCAGCTGGGTGGTGCTGGTAGTATCTAGACACATAGCAATTTCATTGAAAACATCATTGTCGGCCTTGATCTAGACGTCATGCAGTGGGTTGTGCGTCAATTGCGACATCGGGATGGATTGGGGGAAGAGGTCAGACCAGAGTATGACTATCGGGGGACTTTTGGAGAGGGGTGGCGTGGCCTGCAAGATCCGATGCAGCGGGCGAGATGGCAAGGAAAATGGGCGAAGTGCGCACTGGAGACGATCCAAAATGCGGGGCCAGGCGGCGTTGGTGAGTGGGGATAAAAACAGCTGAGATGGGGAAGATGGGATGATTGAATGAGGTTTTTTTTGCAAGGCCTCAAGAGCTACATCCAGGACGTCAATTAGTTTGGCTGGCATGCTATAGTGCACTAAATTAACCATCTGAAATCCTGGCGCATTTTATAGCTAGGCCAGCATGCTGTCGTGCGCTAAATTAACCATGTCACAACCTGGGCCATTACAGCTACGCCGGCATGCCGCCGTGCATGCCGACTAGAGTTACTTCTGCTGTCATGTTTGACCAAATGATGTTTATTTACAGCTTCTATTTTCCTAAAAACATAGTACTCCTACCTAGTAGTAATACACTTGTACCAGTACAATACATATTACTACTAGCAGTAGAGTACAACGAACAATCATCTCGTTAGTTCCACTGCATGCAGGAGTTGTACTACACCTACCCACTTGATTGTTAGGTACACCAACATAGCACAACTCTTGTATGTGGTGGAACTAACAATATGATTGTTTAGTTTGCTAAAAAGGATTATACTGTGGAACAAGAGGTAGTACAATACTAGCAGTAGTACACTAGATGTTTGTTTTGCAGTTTTGCTGCAAACATAGTATAGTAAATACCTCCACATTGGAGCCTAGAACAATCAAGTACCACGGTGTTCCAACACCATGCATGATAACGGAAGGTGTTCAAGCACCTCTTTACAGAATAGTTATAATTAGAAGCAAATAGTCAATACATTAATACACCTACGATATAGTAAATTGTCCATCAAATGATGGGTGATAACCTGCACATCTGATCACCTTCTCGCAGTTATCATGATCAAATACTATCACCTTAAAGGAAGTGGTGGTAAGCTTCTTGAATACCAGAAAGTATCCTACCTTCAAGTCATGTGCTTTGACAAAATCTAGCCATCATTTGTGAAGGATTACCTTGCCATCTTGCTTCTTTAGCTCGACGTCCCAGCTATAGGCTTTGCATATCTTCAGCTTGATGGCCTCTAGATACTCACCGCCAAATGATGGCAAAAAGGAGTTGGGTATGCTCCGCACGTCTAACCCTCTTGATATTAACAACATCTTGCAGAACTCATCACATGTGTTCTCCACGTGGGTGTTCCTGGATCGCCCCTCCATCCAGACTGCACAGGGCTCTCTTATCTTCTTTGATGATGAGTCTATCCAAGCTTGCGATTCTTGCCCGAACACTGCAAAAAATCCCGTGGACAGATAATGTCTCTACTAGCTGTCAATAATTGTGAAATAGTACAGTATTAGCTGATAGAGTACAATACAGGATCAACTAAGAAAGTAAAGTGGAGCAATTTTCTTATCGAAGTACACAAATTAAAGTCTTAACTCTAGCTAGCATGAACATCGGTTATACTAGTACTACTTCCAAGGTCTAGGCATCACATTAGTGCAGTCCTTTATCGAGCAGTACAGATACCGAACACCCAGGAACAGACGAACGGACGAACAGGATGAGCTCTATCTGCTGCATATGCTAGAGATGCATACATATACTTAAAATTTTGGCACAAACCAGAATAGGGCCGCAGCTGCCCTAACTTGCCCAAATTAAAGGGACCTCCGCCCCTGAGACCAATCTAAAGCAAAACATGCTTAGTGGCCTCCCAAATCATCATCAACCGTGGATCAATCAATACAAAATTTGAACTTATTATTACAGTTCACCATAGATCTAGCCCTGGAACTAGCTTGCATGTGTAAGACTGAACTGTAGTATACAAACGGGTTAAATGCACTACATGAGAAATATACTCAACACCAACCCAATATTAACCAAGCGCTAATAAAATCTTGACCGCGTCTCATCATCAAGATCAAGGGTTTCGGGGATTATGTACATACCGCACTGCCACTGCGATGTCGGATGGATGTGACAGCTCTATAGATGAGGTTGTAGGGCCCGCCACCCGCAGCCGACCCGCCTAAGATGAGTAAGTTGTGGCGGTGGTGGTCGTCAATGGAGGGAAGCGCAATGTATATTAAGGAGTGATGTGTGAGAGAGGGCTGGGGCTGGTGAGAGAATAAATGCGGCGAGGTTAGACAAATATTGTGGACAAAGCAAACCTTGCCACCAATACAGTACGACTAATTGTCATGCCAAAATCAATAGCCTAGAAAATTGGGCACATCAGCTTGAGTGCTTGAATAGGGAAACATCGAACACATACTATAAAAGTATATTAGTACGTACATGGTGCCTAGTACAAGCAATAGTGGAAATGATGTTGCAAGTACTGATACTACAATACAGTATGAAAGTATATTATTACGTACATGGTTCCTAGTGCAAGCAATAGTGGAAATGATGTTGCAAGTACTGATACTATAATACAGTATGAAAGTACTACGTACGTAGTACTGTACATTACATGGTGACAAGTACTAACTACAAAAATGATGTTGCGAGTGCTCATAATCAGCTTTTCGGTATTTTGGTCAAACTTCACATAGTTCTAACGAGGCAGGATTGGCACAAACCACATTGGCGCCTCGAACATTTGCTCCATATGTTCTGCTCCAGTGTAGTTAAGTGATGAACCTATGGAAGACCCCCATTGACGTGCATGCGGCTCCAATCTAGAACTGGCTGTGGGCGATGTTCGCAGCGCATGTGTGTAGCAAACACACAGTCTCCTCTGAACATTGGTAGAGCTTCGTCAACATCGGCAACACCAGGTTCGGGGTTTGTAGGGGGCTCGAGGATGAATGGATGGTTGATTCCCACAAACACTAACATCCCTTCAAGATTATCCCTTCTGATCTAGTCTGGTGCTACAGGGTCATCCAAATTAAGGGCCCTCTAGAAAACGTGGCAACAGAGCGAGGGATAAGAGAGCAGTTCTCTACTGATGTATGATACAGGATTATCATGGCTGCTGGTTCATGCACCACTAGTGTGAATCCACAAGATATCCTAGCCAAGCTCTACCAAGTACCAGCTGCGTAATGCAATATCTTTAGCCTCGACATCGTCATCAGCTTGGACATTTGCCGGCACTTCAATTACTGGAGCCTGTATGACACATGGGCCTGCAAGTATACCTGTGTGTGCATTTCAGTTAGCAAAAGTATCATGAACAATGCAGTTGTAACTAATTTATAAATTTTACTTTTAAATAACGGGACTCACTCCACTTATTTGGTTCCCATACAAGAACATCTCCTCGCGGTTCTGTCACCGCGTATATGTGATCAATAGAACCGCCGATTAGACACGTGGCAATGGCATCGACATATGTTGCTGGTGCAAGATAGTCGTTTCGAAGAATAATCCAGTCCATGTCACAAGAAAAATCTATGGTAGCAATGGATTTGTCAAACACCGCCATCACGCTGTAGTGCCGTTGGTTGTTAAATCTGTACGGTTTCTTTGCTATTTGTATCTTCAGTAGCTCGATATTCGCGTGCTTGTAGAGTTAAGTGCATTGGGGCCGGGGAAACACTGGTTACCCGATGGATAAATATCAACACGCTGCACACGTGGTAGCTCGATACATGCCATGATGTAGATGTTTTGGAGATACTAGCGCCCCGGGTGCTTTGCAATCGCAATCCAATCTCCGTTGGCACCAACCCAACAACCCTTGTTTTCAAATCCTTCATCATACCATGTTCCGGGTATGTCATCATCAACTGGTACAAATGCTTTTATTATTGGATTGTCTAGTGGCATCAGCAACGCGTCAATGCCCTGCAACAGATTTTCTTCATATCTAGGGGCATGCAAGGTGTTTGACAAAGGGGGGAGTGCTAGCTAGCTTTGTAGAAAAACTACTATCTGAAAGATGCAGAAACGTGATGAATAAATCATGAATGCATACAGACAAACACACCAAGGAATAAGGTCTTGTTTGCATTAAAGAAAAAGTGTAGGAATAGTTAAGTTTCCTATGCTGGCATTGTTCAGAGGAATGGACCAAAGGAAAAAACGAAGGCAATTTTCCTATGATTGATTAACAAGATTAGGGGCCACTTTCGATCAATGGTTCTTAAAAAACGTAGGAATAGGAAAAACACAGGATTGACATGGTAGGTACAGTAAATTCATATTAGAAATTACAAAATGCAGGAATTTTGTAACAGGTGTCTATGGATGGTGAATAGGAAACAAACACATGAGTTTTACAGAAATATAGCGTGAGCACATTGGACTTATCAAAGGAGAAATAGAATAAGGTTGGAGCTCATGTTTAGATTCTTATGGAATGGAGGGCATAGGAACTAAGAAGGGATTCCATAGGAATTCGATATCTTCCAAAATCCTATGGGTTAGAATCCTCCAAAACTCATATGCAATTCTTCATGTCCAAATTGGACTTCATTTTCAAATTCCTACACGCGCAAAGAACAAGAATGAGATCCCAAGAGACACGATAACATCATAAATATACTCTCTCATGAGGTTTGAATTTGATTTTACCATGTTTTAAAGTAATCCTATGTTTTTGTATTCATGTAAACAAAATAGCAAACTTTTTATAGAAATCTTGTGTTGTAAAACACACGAAACTTAAAATATAACGTCATCCTTTATTATCCAATACACCTTACGTTACGGGTATCAACAATCCTGGTCGTTCTTATGTTTTCGGATTAGTATGTTTGGAGGAGAGGGGGGACACAAAGGCAAAAGTCTTGGGCCTCTTTCGATCATAGGATTGAGAACACAGGAATTTCACAGGTTTGTCGGTGAAAAACAAGCGATTATAAAACGTAGGAAAACTACCTACATGAATGGCACGATGAGAGTTGAGCCTCGTCAAGTAGATGTTCCAATTCCTACGGGATTTAAGCATGGGTGTGGGGTTGCAATTCAAAAGAATTTGGGTACCATGATTCCTTTGATCCAAATGCAATCCATAGGAAATAATCTAAGGATTCGAATCCTACAAAAATCATGCAAAACTTATTTTACCTACTCGTCATGGTCTAGTGGCCATGTCTGTGGGTTAGAGTGAAATAGGCAGAGCAAACCAAATGGGAGACCAGGATCTTCCGCAATCCCTCGACGCATGTCAACCATGCTGCGAGCCAGGCGATCTATGCTTAGAAGATTGGCGCGACTGGTGATGTTTCTTAGTGGTCCATAGTGGAGGTTGCCAAATCCGATTGCCTGGCTGTAGCGCTTAGATATCTTACGCTTCATCACTCTAGATGTCGTTCCAGGAAAGAGTACTGCGGAAGATTAGTCGGGATGGGGTGGTGGTTTCTACCTTTCTTCAAGGGTGGAGAGGGGCTAGGATGGTGCACAGGCGTCCAGAGCGGTAGAGGAAGATGATGAGGGGCGCGGGGCGTTTCTTCTCTAGTTGTCGAATCGACTACTCCGACCTGGTATATTAGGGCAAAACTAACGTTGGACGTTAACATAGACGTTTATGCAAAAAAGGAATAATAACAGAAAATTAGATATATTTCTTAAACACTCCAGCCCGCAATGTTGGCCCCTAGTTTGAGGCGCTACTGTTTTTTTCCGATAGGTAGCTAGGGATAGCAAATCACACTATGCCAAAGAAAAAAGTTCGAAATGTCCTCAAAATTGTTTTGCATGTGGGTATGGTGATGCCACGTTGAAGGAGAGAGAAAACACAATTTGTTTTGAATGCACATATACTACTCCCTCCGATCCATATAATGTTCTCAGATTTATCTAGATTAGAATGTATATAGTCATGTTTTCGTGCTAGATTTATCTAATGGTTGGAAACTCCGAGTGGCAATATTGTTACCATGACATGATTCACCCATTTACTCCCAAATATGGAAACATCACGGATGGTGGGAGCACAATTTATATCAAGGACCTAAAAATGGAGAAAATTACATCAAGGTCCTTACATTTAGCATGAACCACCCTAAAATTAAGCAAGGGAAATAGTCGAGTCTGGCTCATTCTCGAGAGAGAAGAGCCATACTCTTCATACTACTTTCTCTTCGTTTGTTTTCAAAATATATGGCCAAATTTGGCGGCATGAAAATTCTTGGACATGGTATCATCATACTACACGGGGGAAGCACCCTAAAATTAAGCGGGGGAAATAATAGTCATGTTTCGCTCCTTCTCGTGAGAGAAGCTAATCGAACCATACTCTTCATACTGCTTCCTCTTTGTTTGTTTTCAAAATATGGCCAAATTTGGGGGCATGCAAATTCTTGGATATGGATCACGAATCATCGACATAAAGTATGATGTAGATATGTCCATGACCTTGGTTATTCGTCTTGAAATCCCAGAATGTTCATACTCATTGACAAATAATAATCTTAAATATGTTTAAATTTTACAACTTGCTTTTTGGTTCGAATTGTACATGGACGGTCGGAGTACATTTTATATCAAGGACCTAAAAAGGGTAAAATTACATCGAGGTACATACATTTAGCACGAAGCACCCTAAAATGAAGAAGTGAAAACAGTCATGTTTTCCTCCTTCTAGAGAGAGAAGCTGACTGAGCCATACTCTTCATACTACTTCCTCTTTGTTTGTTTTAAAAATATGGCCAAATTTGGCGACATGCAAATTCTTTGTTATGGGATCATGAATCATCAGCATAAAGTATGATGTAGATATGTATAACCCCAGACGTTCGGCTTGAAATGCAAGAATTTTCATATTTATTGACAACTAATAAGCTTAAATATGTTTAAATTTTACCACTTGATTTTATGTTCAAATTTTACACGGATAGTGGGAGTATATTTTACAGCAAGGACCTAAAAAGGTAAAATTACATCGAGGTCTATACATTTAATTAGCACGAAGCACCCTAAAATTAAGCAGGGAAAACAGTCGGGTTGGCTCCTACTCGAGAGAGCAGCTGGTCGAGCCATACTCTTTGTACTACTTCCCTCTTTGTTTTTTTTCAAAATATGGCCCAATTTGGTGGCATGAAATTCTTGGATATGGGATCGTGAATCATCGATGTAAAGTATGATGTGGATATGGCCATGACCTTGGCCGTTCGGCTTGAAATCCAAGATTGTTCATACTCATTCACAACTAACCTTAAATTCGTTTAAGTTTTACCACTAACTTGTAGGTTTGAATTTTACACGGACAGTAGAAGTATATTTTACATCAAGGACCTAAAAAGGGGGAAATTACATCAAGGTCCATACATTTAGCATGAAGTATCCTAAAATTAAGAAAAGAATAGTCTGGATCGGCTCCTTCTCGAGAGAGCAGCTGATCGAGCCGTACTCTTCATAGTACTTCCTCTTCATTTGTTTTCATCAAGGATCTAAAAGGGGAAATTACATCGAGGTACATAAATTTAGCATGAAGCATGCCTTAAAATTATTCAAAGCAAAATAGTCGGGTTCGGCTCCTTATCAAGAAAGAACCTGAACAAGCCATACTCTTCGTACTACTTCCTCTTTGTTTGTTTTCAAAATGTGGCCAAATTTTGCGTCATGCAAATTCTTCGATATGGGATCATGAATCATCCGCATAAAGTATGATGTGCATATGTCCATGACCCTGGTGTTCGGCTTGAAATGTAAGAATGTCCATACTCATTGACAACTAATAAGCTTCAATACGTTTAAATTTTACCACTTGCATTTGTGTTCGAATTTTACACGGATGGTGGGAGTACATTTTACAACAAGGACCTAAAAAGGGGTAAAATTACATCGAGGTCCATACATTTAGCACGAAGCACCCTAAAATTAAGTAGGTAAAACAGTCATGTTTGGCTCCTTCTCGAGAGAGAAGCTAATCGAGCCATCTCTACATACTACTTTCTCTTTGTTTGTTTTCAAAATATATGGCCAGAGTTAGTGGCATGAAAATTGTGGATATGGGATCATCATCGGCATAAAGTATGATGTAGATATGTCCATGACCTTGGTCATTCGGCTTGAAATCCAAGAATGTTCATGCTCATCGACAACTAATAATCTTAAATACGTTTAAATGTTACCACTTGCTTTTAGGTTCAAATTTTACACGGACGGTGCGAGTACATTTAACGTCAAGGACCTAAAAAAGGTAAAATTACATCAATAGCCATACATTTATGTTTGAAAACTTATCTTGTGGTATTCAGATCCACATTCTTCTGAGTTTCTTTACTAAAAGAACAATCTTGTCATCACTCGAAAAATTGAGAATTAAATGTTCTTTCGTGATAGTTGGAAACTAACACTGACGACATCGTTTACTACATGAATATGCACCCATATACCTCTGAAAATACATTTAATTCAATAGCAATCAATTGCCCTTACTTGTGTAGATGTTAAGAATGGAAAAGAAGATCCAACGGTTAGCAATGTTTGGATTTGCCGATCTTGATCCAACTGTCAATGTTCGAAGTTATCTGTACAATATACAATGGTATGGTATGGTATTTTAAGAGATAAGACAAGATAAAGATAAGATAATAAGTACTGCGAATGGCCGATCTTTTGAGTAACCTTCCCTCCCGATGTTTGGGAAGCAAGTGAAAATTTCAAAAATTGAAAAAGTTTGAATTTTGTTGCCGCCAAGGACCAAAGTGGTTTCCTTCCTATATACTCCTCATCCCTACTCCACACCAACGCGGCTGCCGAACACGCTAGAGAGACAGAGCCACCGTACCAAGGCACACGTGCACACCACCATGATGTGGACGAGGGAGATATCAACCGGGCCGGTGCTCGAGGGGAAAGGGGAGGAGAGAGGGAGGATGGATGGCGAGAGGCATCAAAGGAGAGAGAAAACACACAATTTGTTTTACGTGCATAGGTCCTAAAATTTACTGCTAGTAGAGTGGCCGCAGGAGTACCTCGTGTCAGGAACCCATCATAACTTTCCTCTGACATCGAACCGCCTTCAACTCCTCTTTGGTGCTGCCCTTTACCCTGCCTACGTTTTATTCTCTCAACATGTACAACGCGTGGATAGAGGTGAGCATATGTCTAAAAAAAGAAATCAATACTACTACTAGTGTACTACTAATATACTATTTGCTTTTTCCCTAATAAGGGCATCAATAATGTGTACAAAAGCATATGTGGCATCCGCTAAGGTTCACCATATACATTATGGAGAAAATAAAGTTTGTATTTTTAAGCCTAAGGTGCATTTCAAGCTTGTGGGTTTCCCATAGAGAATAGAAAATCATTTCCCCTCTCTCCCTATTTCATGTGATTTTTTTCAAAAGGTGTTCAAAATTTTCATGATGCAAAATCTTAGCGAGAAGTCGAACCACTCGTCAAAACTCTCTGTGGTTTCTGATATATTAATTAACCGCTCGATGGGTACCTCTAAAAGCTTTTTTCATAAAACTTTCAAAGCAACCTACAATTTATTACTTGCAGTTCAAGTTTGACCTAATTTCATTAAATTCAAGAGCAATCTATCGCACTTAGTTGTAGCTCAAGTTTGACCTAATTTCATTAAACTATCAAGATGCAAAATCTTAGCAAGAAGATGAATCTATCGTCAGAACTCTCTGTGGTTTCTGATAGTATATTAATTGACCCCCCTCCGATGGGTACCTCTAAGAGCTTTTTCATAAAACTTTCAAAGCAACCTACACAATTTACTTGTAGTAGTTCAAATTTTACCTATTATATTTTTTCTGCTGTACCTAATATAATTTTATATAGTGATGATATTCCAGATGTCTATTATCTGAGTCTCACGTGCAGGTCACGTGCAATTTACTACTACTTGTAGTTTCAAATTTGACCTAATTTCGATAAATCGACATAAAGTCATTCTAATGGGTAGAGTTAGCTGGGAAGTTTGAAAACTCATAAAACATGGGAATCGTTGGTACAACATGTTGGTCCAATAAATATGTATGTAAACTTGGCTTGTGGCATTCAGATCCAATATTCTTCGTACTTTTCTTTAGGAAAAAGAACAACCTCGCTCGTATTCTTCACTCAGAAAATGTAGAATTGGATGTTCTTTCTTGATAGTTGGAAACTCACACCAACGACACTGTTTACTACAAGAAGATGCACCGATGATCTACCTCTGAAAAGATCTTTAATTTAAGAGTAATCTATGGCGTTTACTTGTAGCTAGCTCGAGTTTGACCTAATTTCATTAAATTGTCAAGATGCAAAGTCTTAACAAGAAGTTGAACCTAAGAAGCTTGAAAACTCATAAAACATGGGAATCGCAAGTACAACATGTTGTCGATCCACTATATATGTCTCTCAACTTGGCTTGTGGCATCCACATCCAATATTCTTTGGACTTTTCTTTACAGAAAAGAACAACTAACCTCGCTCGTCTTCACTCGGAAAATGTAGAATTGAATGTTCTTTCCTGGTAGTTGGACACTCACACCCACGGCACTGCTTACTACCAAAAAATGCACCCATATACCTCTAAAATGACACTTAATTCAAGAGTTATCTATCACGCTTACTTGTAGCTCAAGTTTGACCTGATTTCGTTGAATTGTCAAGATGCAAAATGTTAGCAAGAAGTTGAACCTATCATCAAAAGTCATGTTGTTTTCCGATATATTAATTGTGACCCCTCGATGGGTACCTCCAAATTAAAAGCTTTTTCATAAAACTTTCAAAGCAAATCCTACAATTTACTTGTAGTTTCAAATTTAACCTAATTTTGATAAATCAACTTAAAGTGATTAAAATGGGAAGAGTTAGATATGAAGTTTGAAAGCTCATAAAACATGGGAATCGCAAGTATAACATGTTGTCGATCCACTATATATGTCTGTCAACTTGGCTTATGGCATCCACATCCAATATTCTTTGGACTTCTCTTTAGGGAAAAGAACAACTAACCTCGCTCGTCTTCACTCGGAAAATGTAGAATTGAATGTTCTTTCCTGATAGTTGGAAACTCACACTGACGACATTGTTTACAACAAGATGCACCGATCTACCTCTGAAAATATATTTAATTCAAGAGCAATCTATCGTGCTTGTAGATCAAGTTTGACCTAATTTCATTAAATTGTCAAGATGCAAAAATTTAGCAAGAAGTTGAACCTATCGTAAATACTCTCGGTGTTTTATGATATATTAATTGTGGCCCCTTGATGGGTACCTCCAAAAGATTTTTCGTAAAACTTTCAAAGCAACCTACAATTTACTTGTAGTTTCAAATTTGACCTAATTTTGATAAATCAACATAAAGTCATTCGGTCAAATGGGCAGAGTTAGCTAAGTTTGAAAACTCATAAATAAAACATGGGAATTGTTGGTAAAACATGTTGGTCCACTATATATGTCGGTAAACTTGGCTTCAAGCATTCAGATCCAATATTCTTCGGACATTTCTTTACAGAAAAGAACAACCTCGCTTGTCATCACTCGGGAAATTCAGAATAATTAAATGTTCTTTCCTGATATAGTTGGAAAATCACACCGACGGCACTGTTTACTACAAGAAAATGTACCCATCTACCTCTCTGAAAACTCATATATTTCAACAGCAATCTATCGTGCTTACTTGTAGCTCAAGTTTGACCCAATTTCGTTAAATAGTGTCATGCGATGCAAAATCTTAGCAAGAAGTCAAAACTCTCGGTTGTTTCTCATAAATTGATTGTGACCCCCCCCCCCCCCGTCCGATCGGTACGGTACCTCTAAAAGCTTTTTCGTAAAACTTTCAGAGCAACCTACAATTTAGTTATAGTTCAAGTTTGACCTAATTTCGATAAATCAGCATGTAGTCATTCAAGTGGGCAGAGTTAATTAGCTAGGGAGTTTGAAAACTCAAAAAACACATGGGAATTGTAAGTAAAACACGTTGGTCCACTTAATATGTCTAGAAGCTTGGCTTATGGTATTGAGAACCATACTCTTTGGGATTTCTTTACAAAAAAGAACCATCTCGTCATCACTCGAAAAACTGAGAATTTTATTTCCTGATAGTTGGAAACTCACATTGATGACATTTTTTACTACAAGAAGATGCACACATCTACCTCTAAAAATACATTTAATTCAAGACCAATCTATCACGCTTACTTGTAGCTCAAGTTTGACCTAATTTTGTTAATCGACAAGAAGTCACTGAAGTGTGCGACGTTAGCTAGGAAGCTTGAAAAATCCTAGTACTAAAAACTTGAGTATTACATATAAGAAACTGTGGTCCAGTTTGTGTGATAATTGGGGAGGTTGCATTTTCTTTTAACTATGGTAGGCCTCGTAGGAGCAAGGTGCTTAAGAGTTAACACAGTCTGTGGAAGTACAAGTTACATCAAGGACCTCATAAAAATAAAAATTGCACCCAAGTCCATGCATTTAGCACAAGGACCCTGAAATTGAGAAATAAAGTGTGTGTTTTGAGGTTTGCGCATACCAGCGTTCAACGTGCTAAAGATTATCAGTAGAATCTTTGTAGATGCTAAGAATGGAAAAGAAGATCCAACAATTAGCAATGTTTTGATTTGCCGGTCATGATCCAACGGTCAATGTTCGAAGTTATCCGTACACTATACAGTGGTATGGTATGGTATTGTAAGAGATAAGACAAGATAAAGATAAGATAGGAAGTACAACAAATGGCCTATCTTTTGAGTAACCTTCCCTCCCGATGTTTGGGAAGCAAGTGAAAATTTCGAAAACCGGAAAAGTTTGAATTTTTTGCCACCAAGGACAAAAGTGGTTTCCTTTCTATGTACTCCTCATCCCTACTCCACACCAACGCGGCTGCCGAACACGCCAGAGACACAGAGCCGTTGTACCAAGGCACACGTGCGCAACACCATGCTATGGACGAGGGAGAGATCAGTCGGGCCGGTGCGCGAGGGGAAAGGGGAGGAGAGAGGGAGGATGGATGGTGAGAGACAGCAAAGGATAGAGAAAACACACAATTTGTTTGGCGTGCGTACGTCCCAAAATTTACTACTAGTAGAGTGGTCGCAGGAGTACCTCATGTCAGGAACCCATCATAACTTTCCTCTAACAACGAACGACCTTCAACTCCTCTTCGCTGCTGCCCTTTATCATGCCTATGTTTTATTCTCTCAGCATGTACAGCGCGTGGACAGAGGTGAGCATATGTCTAAGTAAAGAAATGAGTACTACTACTAGTGTACTACTAATATACTATTTGCTTTTTCCCTAATAAGGGCATCAGTAATGTGTACAAAAGCACACGTGGCATCCGCTAAGGTTCACCATATACATTGTGGAGAAAATAAAGTTTGTATCTTTAAGCCTAAGGTGCACCTAAAGCTTGTGGGCTGCCCATAGAGAATAGAAAAATCAGTTCCCCTCTTTCCCTAATTCATGTGATTGTTTTCAAAAGGTGTTCAAAATTTTCATGATGCAAAATCTTAGCTAGAAGTCGAACCACTCGTCAAAACTCTCTATGGTTTCTGATATATTAATTAACCGCTCGATGGGTACCTCCAAAAGCGTTTTTGATAAAACTATCAAAGCAACCTACAATTTATTACTTGTAGTTCAAGTTTGGCCTAATTTCATTAAATTCAAGAGCAATCTATTGCACTTAGTTGTAGCTCAAGTTTGACCTAATTTCATTAAACTGTCAAGATGCAAAATCTTAGCAAGAAGATGAACCTGTCGTCAGAACTCTCTATGGTTTCTGATAGTATATTAATTGACCCCCCCTCCCATGGGTACCTCCAAGAGTTTTTTCACAAAACTTTCAAAGAAACCTACATAGTTTACTTGTAGTAGTCAAATTTTACCTAATTTCAATAAATCTACATAAAGTCATTCAAGTGGGCGAAGTAAGCTAGGAAATTTGAGAACTCATAAAACATGGGAAATCATTAGTACGGCATATTGCTCCACCATATATGTGTGAAAACTTGGCTTGTGGCATTCAAATCCACGTTCTTCAGACTTTCTTAACCTGAAAGAACAATCTCGTCATCACTAGGAAAATTGAGAATGTTCTTTCCTGATAGTTGGAAACTCACACTGACAGCATTGTTTACTAAAAGAAGATGCACCCATTTACCTCCAAAAAGACATTTAATACAAGATAAATCAATTGTGCTTACTTGCTTGTATCTCAAGTTTGACGTAATTTCATTAAATTGTCAAGATGGAAAATCTTAGCAAGAAGTTGAAACTATCGTCAAAAATCTCAGTGGTTTCTAATATATTAATTGTGACCCCCTGATGGGTACCCTAAAAGATTTTTCGTAGAACATTCAAAGGAACCTACAATTTCTTACCTCTATATAGTGTACGAATAACTTTGAACATTGACCGTTGGATCAAGACTCGTGAATCCCACCATTTCTAGATGTTGGATCTTATTTTCCATTCTAGCATCCAGAAGATTCTATTGATAGTCTTCGTCACAATGAATGTTATGCACAAAACTCAAAACACACCTCTCCATCATTTTAGAATCTTCTCTCCCGTTTCTCTAGACCATGTTACCAAAATTTTCAAGTTTTAGATAGCTAATAATTGTTGACTTCTACATGATATACAAAGTACAAGAACCAAATATACACTCATACTTTATAAATGTTGATCAACGTTTTTATGATTTACCTATTATTGGATATGGGATCATCAACATAAAGTATTATCGAAACAAAAGAATAATTAATAATGTTTGTATTATAGTTTTTATAATGCGTGTGTCCGGATACACGTAACATGATGCCACAAAAACATTATACTTCTTATTCTTTTTTGAAATGTTATGAAAACCGTGTCAACTTTTTCGAGATGAGGATGCATAGCAAGAACATGATTTTTTTCAGAACTTTCGGTGGTTTTTCGATGTACAGAATTCCTACTTAGATTCAAAATATTTTTGGAAAATTTTAAAAGCAACCTATCACACTTATGTTTAGTTAAAATTTGAGAAGGTCAGTGGGAGTACAGTTTACATCGAAGGCCTCAAAAAGTAGAAAATTGCATAGAGGTCCATACATTTAGCACAAAGGGCGCTAAAATGAAGCAATCAAAAGAAGTCGGGTGCGGGTCCTTCTCGAGTGAGTAGCCGAGACATACCCTTCGTACTACTCCTACTATACTTTCGATCCAGCATGCTGCAGGTGTGCTTGGTGGCCTTCTCTTTGCAGGGTGTGAGATGGAATGACAATGGAGTACTACGGAGTAGTGGTAAAGCTGGTCAGATCATAATTAAGTGCATCGAATGCGATGGGATGTACTGTAGACAGTATAAACAATCCCTTGTGCACCACTATATTTTGAATCTTTTAAATAACCTTCCCTCCAGATGTTTGGGAAGGAAGTGAAAATTTCGAACCTGTGAAAGTTTGAACTCCGACTCTAATAATAATATGAATAATGTACCTTTTGTCGCCAAGCCCCAAAATGGTTCCTTCTATGCAGCATGCCTGATACTGACACGGAGCCGACGACAAGGCATGTCAACACACATGCACAGCACCACGTTTTGGATGAGGGAGAGATCACCTAGCTGGGGTGTGTGGATGTGATACATTGCAAATGTATCTATAATTTTTGATGTTCCATGCTTGGTTTTATCTACTTTCTTGTGTTTTGTCCACACTTTGGAGTACCTTTCATATGATTTCTTGGACTAACCTATTAACAAGTGCCACAGTGCCAGTTGCTTGTTTTCTACTGTTTTTGGTTCCAGGAAAGTCAGAAAATCAATATTCTCGAAATTGGACCGGACAAAAGCCAAAGTTCATATTTTTCCCGGAAGACTCACGGAGCCAGAAGGAGAGTCGGAGAGAGGCCACATGGTGGCCACACCACCCCATGGCACGGGTCCCCCATGCCGCGCCAGGGCATGGTGTGGGCCCCCTGGCCGCCCATCGACCTTGCCCTCTGGCCTATAAGAAGCCTCCCGAGGCATAAACCCTAGATAGTCAAGCCTCCAGCTACGAAAAGTTCCGCAGCGCCGCCGCCACCAAAGGGGAGATTCGGGGGACAGAAAGTCTTTGTTCTGGCACCCTGCTGGGACGGGGAAGTGCCCCCGGAGCCATCTCCATCGATCTCCACCACCATCTCCATCACCATTACTGATTCCCATGATGAGGAGGGAGTAGATCTTCCTCAAGGCTAAGGGTTCTACCGGTAGCTATGTGTTCATATCTCTCTCTATGCATGATCATATTGTGATCATGAGCTTTGTAATCTATAGATCTACCTTGATACTCAAGTGCTTTATTGAATCTCTGCTCTCCCCATGTGTGTGAAAGTGATAGCGTGCTCACCATGGTGGCACTTAGGCTAGAGATTACAAATACTTGTTATGAGTTATATTTGGAGTTGGATGTCTTTATGAAATTGTGGTGTTTGTTGGACTCATCTAGTACTCAAGATGACAGTGTGGGGTTATCTAGATGCGAAAGGCTTACTTTAAGGTGTGCTGTTATAGCCCTACCATCGATTAGAGTGTCCAACCAGAGAATAGTTCAGAGTAGTATCATGAAGAGAAGATATATTTATGAGAGAGTGTTCACTAGTGAAAGTATGATCCCTAGGCCTTGTTTCTAAGCATTGATACACCATTTGCTACTAGATCTGTTACATGTTTGCTTGCTTCAATCTTTATTTCAGTTTGCCTTTAGTCTCTTCCACGCCATCAAGCTATTTTCTATCACCGTTACCACTTATAATTATCTATACCACTTGTATTTCACTATCTCTTCGCCGAACTAGTGCACCTATACACCTGACAAGTGTATTGGGTGTGTTGGGGACACAAGAGACTTCTTGTATCTTGATTGCAGGGTTACTTGAGAGGGAATACCTTTGACCACTTCCTCCCTGAGTTCGATAAACCTTGGGTGATCCACTTAAGGGAAAACTTGCTGCTGTTCTACAAACCTCTGCACTTGGAGTCCCAACAACTGTCTACAAGAATAGAAGTGCGTAGACATCAGGATGGTGATGAGGCAGTGAAGGAGAGAGAAAACACAATTTGTTTTACGTGCATACGGTATATAGTAAAGGTCCTGAAATTTACTAGTACTAATTCCATACTACTAGTACTACTAGGTGACTGTGCCATGTACCTTGTATCAGGAAGCCATCACAGCTTTGCTCTCATATCGCACCACCTTCAACTCCTCTTCGCTGCTCTCTCGACATGCTTCCTCTGTGCCCATAGTTTCTCTTCTTTCTCTTTGTTTCTTTTCTACATAAATACATATTCTTCATACTTGCTTTATAGAAAATACACTCATGTCACTTGGAAAATTGATTTTTTTCCTTTCCTCATGGTTGGAAACTCCGAGTTGCAACATTGTTACCATGCCATGATTCATACCCATTTTACGCCCAAATATGGGACCATGACAGACGGTGGGAGTACAATTTACATCAAGGACCTAAAATGGAAAAAATTAAGCAACGGAAATAGTCAGGTGCGGCTCCTTCTCGAGAGAGCAGCTGATCGAGCCATACTCTTCATACTACTTTCTCTTTGTTTGTTTTCCAAATATATGGCCAAATTTGGTGGCATGCAAATTATTCTTCGATATGGGATCATGAATCATCCGCATAAAGTATGATGTAGATATGTCCATGACCCTGGTCGTTCGGCTTGAAATGCAAGAATGTTCATATTCATTGGTAACTAATAAGCTTAAATACATTAAAATTTTACCACTTGCTTTTATGTTCAAATTTTACACGGACGGTGGGAGTAGATTTTACAGCAAAGACCTAAAAAAGGTAAAATTACATTGAGGTCCATACATTTAGCATGAAGCACCCTAAAATTAAGCAGGGAAAATAGCCGGGTTCAGCTCCTTCTCGAGAGAGCAGTTAGTTGAGTCATACTCTTCATACTACTTCTTCTTTGTTTGTTTTCAAAATATGGCCCAATTTGGTGGCATGTAAATTCTTTGATATGGGATCATGAATCATCAATATAAAGTATGATGTAGATATGGCAATGACATTGATAGTTCGTCTTAAAATCCAAGAATGTTCATACTCATCGACTACTAATAATACCTTAAATATGTTTAAATTTTACCACTTGCTTTTAGGTTCGAATTTACACATACGGACGGTGGGAATACATTTTACATCAAGGACCTAAAAAAGGTAAAATTGCATCGAGGTCCATACATTTAGCACAAAGAACCCTAAAATTAAGAAGGGAAAACAGTCATGTTTTGCTCCTTCTCGAGAGAAAAGCTGATCGAGCCATACTCTTCATACTACTCCCTCTTCATTTGTTTTCCAAATATGGCCAAATTTGGCGGCATGCAAATTCTTCGATATTGGATCAAGAATCATCAACATAAAGTATGATGTAGGTAAGTCCATGACCCTGGTCGTTTGTCTTGAAATGAAAGAATGTTCATATTCATTGACAAATAATAAGCTTAAATACATTTAAAATGTTATCACTTGATTTTATGTTTGAATTTTACATGGACGATGGGAGTACATTTTACATCAAGGACCTAAAAAGGTAAAATTACATCGAGGTCCATTAGCACGAAGCACCCTGAAATTAAGCAGGGAAAAATAGTCGGGTGCGGCTCCTTCTCGAGAGAGCAGCTGGTCGATCCATACTCTTCATACTACTTCTTCTTTGTTTGTTTTCAAAATATGGCCCAATTTGGCGGAATGCAAATTCTTGGATATGAGATCCTGAATCATCGATATAAAGTATGATGCTGATATGGCCATGAACTTGGTCGTTCAAGATTGTTCATACTCATTCACAACTAAGCTTAAATACGTTTAAATCTTACCACTTGCTTTTATCTTCGAATTTTACACGGATGGTGGGAGTACATTTTACAGCAAGGACCTAAAAAGGGGTAAAAATACATCGAGGTCCATACTTTTAGCACGAAGCACCCTAAAATTGAACGGGGAAAACAGTCATGTTTGGCTCCTTCTCGAGAGAGAAGCTAATCGAGCCATACTCTTCATATTACTTTCACTTCATTGGTTTCAAAATATGGCCAAATTTGGCGGCATCAAAATTCTTGGATATGTGATCATTATCAGCATAAAGTATGATGTAGATATGGCCATGACCTTGGTCGTTCGTCTTGAAATCCAAGAATGTTCATACTCATCGACAAAAAATAATCTTAAATACGTTTAAAAAAGGTAAAATTACATCGAGGTCCATACATTTAGCACAAAGCACCCTAAAATTAAGCAGGGGAAATAGTCATGTTTTGCTCCTTCTCGTGATAGAAATTGATCGAGCCATAATCTTCATACTACTTCCTCTTCGTTTGTTTTCAAAATATGCCCAAATTTGGTGACATGCAAATTCTTGGATATGGATCACGAATCATCAACATAAAGTATGATGTAGATATGGCCATGAACTTGGTCGTTCTTCTTGAAATCTAAGAATGTTCATACTCATCGACTACTAATAATCTCTTAAATACGTTTAAATTTTACCACTTTCTTTTAGGTTCGAATTTATATGTATGGATGGTGGTAATACATTTTACATGAAGGACCTAAAAAGGTAAAATTACATCGAGGTACATACATTTATCATGAAGAACCGTAAAATTAAGAAGGGAAAATAGTCATGTTTTGCTCCTTCTCGGGAGAAAAGTTGATCGAGCCATACTCTTCATCTACTTCCTCTTTGTTTGTTTTCAAAATATGATGAAATTTGGCGGCATGCAAATTCTTGGATATGGGATCATGAATTATCAGCATAAAGTATGATGTAGATATGGCAATGACCTTGGTCATTCATCTTAAAATCCAAGAATGTTTATACTCATCATGAACTAATAATCTTAAATATGTTTAAATTTTACCACTTGCTTTTACGTACATATTTTACACGTACGGACGGTGGGAGTACATTTTACATCAAGGAACTAAAAAAGTAAAAATAACATCGAGGTCTATACGTTTAGCACGAAGCACCCTAAAATTAAGCAGGGAAAACAGTCATGTTTTGCTCCTTCTCAAGAGAAAAGTTGGTCAAGACATACTCTTCATATTACTCCCTCTTTGTTTATTTTCCAAATATGGTCAAATTTGGCGCCATGCAAATTCTTCGATATGGGATCATGAATCATCAACATAAAGTATGATGTAGATATGTCCATGACCTTGATCGTTCGTCTTGAAATGCAAGAATGTTCATATTCATTGACAACTAATAAGCTTAAATACGTTTAAACTTTACCACTTGATTTTATGTTTGAATTTTACACGGACAGTGGGAGTACATTTTATATCGAGGACCTAAAAAGGGTAAAATTACATCGAGGTCCATCCATTTAGCACAAAGCACCCTAAAATTAAGCTGTGAAAATAGTCGGGTTCAGCTCCTTCGAGAGAGAGCAGCTGGTTGAGCCATACTCTTCATACTACTTCCTCTTCGTTTGCTTTCAAAATATGGCCCGATTTGGCGGCATGCAAATTCTTGGATATGGGATCATGAATCATCGATATAAAGTATGATGTAGATTTGTCCATGACCTTGGTCGTTCGGCTTGAAATCCAAGATTGTTCATACTCATTCACAACTAAGCCTAAATACGTTTCAATTTTACCACTTGCTTTTATCTTTGAATTTTACACGGATGGTGGGAGTACATTTTATAGCAAGGACCTAAAAAGGGTTAAAATTACATCGAGGTCCATACTTTTAGCACAAAGCACCCTAAAATATAAGTAGGGAAAACAATCATGTTTGTCTCCTTCTCGAGAGAGAAACTAATCGAGCCATACTCTTTATACTACTTCCTCATTTGTTTTCAAAATATGGCCAAATTTGGCCGCATGCAAATTCTTGGATATGAGATCATGAACCATGAGCATAAAGTATGATGTAGATATGTCCATGACGTTGGTCGTTCGTCTTGAAATCCAAGAATGTTCATACTCATCGACAACAGATAATCTTAAATACGTTTAAAAAAAGGTAAAATTACATCGAGGTCCATACATTTAGCATGAAACACCCTAAAGTTAAGCAGGAGAAACTGTCATGTTTTGCTCCTTCTCGTGAGAGAAGCTGATCGAGCCATAATCTTCATACTACTTCCTCTTCATTTGTTTTCAAAATATGGCCAAATTTAGTGGCATGCAAATTCTTGTATATGGGATCACGAATTATCGACATAAAGTATGATGTAGATATGGCCATGACCTTGGTCGTTCGGCTTGAAATCCAACAATGTTCATACTCATCGATAACTCATAATCTTAAATATGTTTAAAATTTTACCAGTTGTTTTTAGGTTCGAATTTTACACGGATGGTGGGAGTATAATTTACATCTAGGACCTTAAAAGGGGGAAATTACATATTGATCCTTACATTTAGCATGAAGTACCCCAAAATTAAGCAAAGAAATAAAATAGTCAGGTTTGGCTCATTTTTGAGAGAGCACCTGATCGAGTCATTCTGTTCATACTGCTACTTCATGTTTGTTTGTTTTCAAAATATATGGCCAAATTTGGTGGCATCCAAATTCTTGGATGGGATCATCATTAGCATAAAGTGTGATGTTGATATGGCCATGACCTTGGTTGTTTGGCTTGAAACTCCAAGAATGTGCATACTCATTGACAACTAATAATCTGAAATACGTTTAAATTTTACCACTTGCTTCTAGGTTCGAATTTTACACGGGCGGTGGAAGTACATTTTACATCAAGGACCTAAAAAGGGTAAAATTACATCGATGTCCATACATTTAGCACGAAGCACCACAAAATTAAGCAAGGAAAACAGTTGGTTGGGAAGCTTGAGAACTCATAAAACTTGGTAATCAATCGTAAGTGTATCAAGGTCCATGCTTTGTCTGAAACTAGGGTTGTTGTTGTGGTACTCTGAGCCATTTTCCTTCATACTTGCTTACAGAAAAATCTTGTCGCTTTCAGTTTTATTGTTCCTATAAGTTGAAAACTGTGGTTGCCACCATTTTTCACCTTGCGAAGATGCACACATCTACCAAATATGGGAACATTACAATACAATACGATGTGCATATGGTTGTTACCTTTGTCGTTCGGCTTGAAACCCAAGAGTGTTCATACACCGTGGGCCATATATATATTGTGTAACTATTTTTTGTAATTTATGATGACTCACGGTTATTAATTATTTTTCAGTGCAATAGTAGTACATGCAAGAGGACGCCATGAAGAAGGCTTCATTTTTAGGGTTTTCATTATTTTCGTTCATAGCTAGTGAGGATCAAATTGTCAACATGCATATTCATAGCAAGAATTTTAATCCTACAAAACTCTCGTTGGTTTTTGAAGTATTGACCATTCGGTACCATAAAGACTCAAAGGATGTTTTTAACTTTTTAAGAGCATTCTATCATGTTTACTTGTAGTTCAAATTTAAAAATGATTTTTTATTCCTAAATTTTGGAAACTCCCAGTACTGGTAACATTATTGTTCACCATGCCAAGATGCACTCATCTACCAAATATGGGAACATTACCATAAAGTATGTTCTACATATATCAGGCCATTTAGCTTATCTTTCGGCTTGAAGCCTAAGGATATGTTCATACATGTCAAGCCATATTTTCAATTACATGGTTTTTTATATGTGAACTCTCTTGATAATAATCATTTTTCACAACAAGCAAGACAAGTCAGAGGTCACTATGCAATGTTTTTTATTATTTTCAAATAAAAGCCAAATTTTGTACATGAAAATTCTTAGCAAGAAGTTGAATTCAACAAATTCATTGGTTTCCAATATACTGACAGTTTGGGTGTGGGTACCTTCAAAAGATACTTGTATAACTTTAAGAGTAATCTACTAGTTACTCATAGTTCAAATTTTATCTAACATTGATAAATCAACTTAAATTAGTTTAAGAATGTGAAGTTTGCTAGGAAACCTTGAGAACTCAAAAAAGTTCATAATCGTAAGTGAAACATGTATAAACTTTGTCTAGAAACTGGGCTTATGGCATTCCGAGGCATATTCACCGTGCTTGCTCTCAGGAAAATAAATCCCGAGAAAATAATAATCTGCTTAAAGTTTATGATAAATCGGGGTGTTTTTTGTGTGATGTGTAATAGACAGACATATATCATTCGTCCGACACTTTAAAAGAAACTCTTTGATGGACATTTGAATATGTATATGAAACGGCAAATCTTATGTACAAACAACTTATGTTCAAAAACAAGTTTATTATGACCAAATAAAGCCTTCACAAATTCAATGTGCGATGGACTGATATGTTGGTACCTTTGTGTAAACATTGACATTTCATATGAAATAAGTCTCTTACATACCAGATACATGCATCCGAAAAGTATTGTGGGTGATAAATATCATTAGTATCCAGTTTTTAGCATCATTCAAATCTTTGTGTGTGAATGGGAGCAATAGCATTCGGGGACCACTTGTTAGTATTGCTACCAATGAGGTTAAATCGGTCATTACAGGACTAACTGACAAATTTGTGCATATTAGGCCAAAAACTATTAAAATGTGCAAAAATGACGTCCACCAAGTGTTTTGTGCAAAAGTGCGATGAAAAGATGGTGGATCGTGCAATTTTCTCTATCTAAAAAAAGTTTTATACCACCATGGAGGGTAATACAAAGTATTGTACTATACTTACTACTAGAAAAACAGGTACGAGATGGAAGTTTGAAACCTAAAGGGTACCCACTATTTTAGTCGGTTCAAAGAAATGAACTAGTTCATCAAAAAGTGATGATATGTAAAATGTAGTTTTTTTGTAGTACAGTACTACTAAAGAAGATAGAGGGTTACCCACTCCCATTCTCTAACTCCTCCCCCAACATTCCCTCTCTCGCTATCACATTCCCACACTCACATCACAGCTCTTTGCCGTTAACCCAGTCATTGCCTCGATGAAACCAATGCCAAAACCTTTGTCTATGGTTGAGATGGGGTCCACATCAAGCTATGCTTCGGAGCTGCATGTGGCTTGTTCGATTATGATGGTTGCAGAACCCTCTCTAAAGTGTCCTTCGCCTTTCGCGTGTGTGTGGGTCGTGCCCAAGGTGAGGCGTTCGTTGCCCTTAGGATTTCGGCCGGTCGCGTCGAAACCCTCATCACCCGTCGAGCGGTCGTCCAAGCCTCTGGCGCCACGTGCATTGGGACCGAATGCTCGTGCGGCGGCGGACACGTCCTTTTCGTCTGCAGGTTGGACTCTCATTCCCAATGTGCCAAATTTCAGATTATATGCGGTGAAACCCCTATCCGTGGCCTCCCTTCATCAGCGATTGTCTGTGCTTCTTCAGTGTATGTGGCTGGTTCTTCATTAGTGGTGCCCTATTCATCTACTCAACCCATCGACCGCTATGCAAGTTTGTGCCCCCCAACTGCAACAAGGTTAGATCTGGAGGATTGGGGCTTTAACCCAAATCCGACGTGCGTCTAGTTAGATTTTTACAATGTGTACTACAGGTCCTTAGTTGAACTGCTTAATTGTATGTCATATTCTTGATAATTGTATTTTGTGATATTCTTTATACTCCCTCCATCCATAAATAACTGACTCGACTTTGCCTAGATTCAAATGTATCTATATTTGTCTTTTGTGTTGTTCTGCTTAGTTATGGAATATTCTTGATGACGATAATTTAGGGTTCTGTTTTGGTACTTAGATGATGCATTGTGCTGTTTAAGAATTTTCCATGATGCGTTGTGCTATTTTGGTATTTTTTTTTAATGATGCATTGTGTCCTGTCTCCTCACTGTGTTGTTTCGTCCATTTTGATTTGCGTTCTGCTATTTAGGATTAAATGATATGTCTTCTAGTTGTCCAGATTATTTCAATGACCCATCAGTTTAGGTAATTTTGTGTATAGACACTGTTTATTAAATTTAATTACATGATACCTTGTGTTGTTTTGGTATTTTTGATGATGCACTGCATATATGTTATTTTTTCTATCTAGACAATGCATTGTGCTATTTTAGCCATTCAGATTATGCATTGTGTTGTTTAATCAATCTAATTAAATGTTATGCCTTCTAGTAGCTGTTCAGATAATTTTGAGGACCCATCAGGTTAGGTCATTATGATGATGCATTGTGCTCTATAGGCAATTTAATTTACATGATACCTTGTGATGTTTAGGTAATTTTGATGGTGCAATGATGCATTGTGATCTTTATTCAATTTATACAATGCATTGTGGTGTTTTGGTAATTCCAAAGGACCGACGCAATGGTAATTTTCATGTAGGACGGCCCAGATGTAATGCCGAACTTAGACTACATTCTTGATCGGACTGCTCCAGCTCCAAGTGACTATGAAGATGCTCTCCCCATCATACAAAGGGAGTTAAAGCTACCGGGAAGGAGGGTGGAGGCCTTGGCAAGGGCAAGTGCTGCTAGGTCGGTTGCTAGTTCTGCCAAACTGAGAATACGCCCTAGGTCGCTTGGGCACCATGTCATGGCACATCGTCCTAGGCGCTTCTACATCTAGTTAGTCCAGCATGACTTGTATATGCTTATCATCCTGACTTACTTCAAGCCTTACTTGAAGGGACACCCCTACCCACAACTAGTGGTGATCCAAGCATGCGAGGAATGCGAGTGGGTTGTCCATGCCAACCGCAACAAATACCATATCGTCCTGGACAAAGAGTGGGCTACCTTTGCTGCTTTCCATGAGTTGAAGAAGGGTGGCTGCCTTATGTTCAAGGTCACCGCACACGAGTTCAAGATGAAAATATACAACCGCATCACCTCCTGCCGGAAGGTGTTCGTCTGTCGTGAGCACGCACATCTTGATTAAGTGTCAATTTGGATCGAAGGATTTTCAAAGGAATTTTGGAGGAATTCGACCCATAGGATTTTTTTTCAAAAGGAAGCCCTTTGGATGAAAAGAATCTTACCTCCAAAATTCATATAGATTGCATTTCTACACCCTAATCCCATAGGAATTTCAACATCCACTTTTTTACACTCATTCACGTAGGATTGAGGCAATTTTCCTCCGCGTTTACTGTGTTTCATTGAAATGACTTTAAGCCTGCAAATTTCCTCTGTTTTGTACCTCTGCCCCTATTATCCTGTGTTTTGAAATTCTGTGATCCAAAGAACCTATTTCCTCTAATTTGAAATCCATTATTTTGTACTTGTGACCGAGTCAAATTCCTGTGTTTTTAAATCCTGTTATCCAAAGAAGCCCTCGGTTATCTTTAAGTTTGATGTTCGATATTTTGGCGACCATTTGTGATGCCTAGAGCAAGCGCATCATATGAGAATTGCGGTGGCTAAGAGAATCTTTTTGTTTCTTAGCTCGATTCTAAACGGTGGAGCACCTGTATCTAACCAAAAAATTCTTAGGCATGTGTCTAGTACTAGTCCCAGTGTCTAAGGAAACAAAAGACAGAAAAGGCCCACTATCAGCCTCATATTAACCTTACGCTGATGGCAGAAAAGTGGGCAGAAAAGGTACCTTTTTCTGGGCTTGTGGGTCCTACTGAGGTGGCTAACCAGTGCAGCCATTTTTGCTCTGCTAGCTCCGTTGTTGAGTTGGCAAGCTTTATTGTTAGACACTGTCTAAATGGTGTACATGCTCTCATGCATCAAGCCCTAAGTATATTCAATGTGACTACTACTACTACAACTATTGTAACACCCTCTAATCGACCCTATGCAGATTTTAGCGCTTCCTGCCAAACCCGCATACAAACGATTCAAGGATGCCCACCATGCACTTGCGTGCGGGTGGAAAACAAAGTAATACCATTACACAATAATCCATGATGGAACCCACAGAAACAGATATATACAACAGCGACTCAAAGAGTCAAGAATACAAATATACAGTACAAAGATCCAAATCACCTTGAAAACGATATAACATCCGCGCACGGATAAGATGCAACTAGGGCTAAGAGCCTTGAAGAATAACCAATGGCGTCCATATAACCTGCCCAGGCCAAGCCGGAAGGGTAACCCTGCTAACGACGTCGAACTTAAACCTGCTAAAACAAAAGGAGTGCCGACAAAGGGCAAAGGAAAAAGAGAGCGGTCAGTACTAAGGCCAGTACACGACGAGGCTAGAATTCGGCGGCTCTCGCCTACATAGGTATGGTAGGTTGAATCGGCAGTGAAGCATGCACTAAACAACCTATAGAGACTAAGATTCAACTAATGGCTATTAGAGAGGGATAAGAAAGGCCTATTCGGAACCAACCTGATACTAATACCAAACATACTCATCCTGGTATTTCCCCCCTCGAGACCACACGAGAAGTCAAACCGAGGAACTCACACAGTTGGTAGTTTTATTCATTCCATTATAGTTGTGGCAATTACTAGTCAGGTACAATTAGCATAATACATTCCAAATTCAGCAGTTGTTGGCACTTTTATTTACTCATTCTGTTGTAGTGAAACTGATTACTAGACATGTCAAAGTCGAATTTATAACACTACTTTAGTTATAGTTGTCTATGATCGAGATACTATGCTCCAAGTCGTCCATAACTACGGACACGACTTTTCAGAATGTTTTACCTTGCAGGGGTGCACAAATAGCAACACACACATGATCAACCTCGGGAAGAACCAAATAAAAAGCAACGAGGCCTCACAACAAAGCATTCACAAGGATTCATAAATCATTTCAGGGGGCTACCCCATTAAGCTACCCACAACGAAGTTGGCCAGCTCCGAGACGGACCTAAGGTTTGCGCCAATGGCTATAAATGACTAGGAACCCGAAAGTGTGACTGGGCTTGTCGATACCGCAAAAACATTCCGCAATTCCTAAATAGTACAGGTGCTCCACACACAATCGTAAATAAAGCAGTAAAGCATGGCATAAGTACAGGATAGTAATAAAGCCCCAAACTAGTTTGTGGGCCTAAGAAATAAAGTGTGAATCAAGCTCAGGCAAAGGGGGATTCATAGAGTCTCCCGTATGTGGATAGTGTGAATAGTCAAGGAACATGTATCAAGTACTCGGGGCCTACGGGACACACGTGAGCGTGGAAGAACCAAATATTAGTTATTTCCCACCGGTGTCTCTGCATTAGTTATATCTATTCCTAGCATTTTAATTATCAGTTGAAATTAAAGTCATGATCATCTCCACCATTAAGCATGTGCCAACCTTCCAACAACGATGGAACAACAACAACGCAAAATAGCACCTGAGCAAGCAACTATGACTCGCAAGGCTAACTATCTATCAAACAACAGGCAATAGGTTGTGTCCAAGGCAATATATAGGTTGCAAGGAATATAAATGGTGCACGGAAACTAAAGCATTGTAATACGGATAGCAATAGATCAACAGGAGGAAGTAAAGACTATAATGCAAAATAGGTAGAAAGGGGAGATTGCTCGCCTGGAAAACACTACCGAAGATACATTACTCGAAGAACTGTTCGAATCTCACAACATCTCATCATCCTATCCGGGAAGAAGCAAAGCACTAGAATAAACACCGGATGCACTATTTAATACTACATCAGAATATCGGGCATGATGCATGTATGCATGTCATGGCAAGGATGCGGTGCAATTAGGCAACATTAAGCGAAACCGAGGTCCCGACAATTAAATAGGAGGTTCAAGTTGTTTAGATACCCCGCAATTTAAATATTGTTTTAACAAGGAAAAACTTGGCATCGGTTCGCTACACAAATTTAAATAGAGGCAATATAAGACTAGAATCACCTACATAGAGCCTCAATATTTAATTATTTAGGTGAATCGACAAAGTAACCCATAACCCCCAAAGTATGTATGCAACATGAATGATTCACATGCAACAATTGTATGTATGACAAATTATAAAATAGGGCTCGGTTCAGAGTCACACATGTCGGATCGACGAACTTCGGTTCCGAGGGTGTTCGAGTTTGGTCTTGGTGGGATCGGTCTTCGGGGCAATGGTCTTCGGATCCGTGATCGGTCTTCGGGTTTGTGGGATCGGAGTCTTCGGTTTTGAGAATGGGGACTTGGCGTCCGTGAAGAATATATTGGGGTCTACCGCCCTAGGTTCCATTTCGTCGACATCTGGGTTCCGTGAAGGAGAGTTTGACGCTCCGCGACGGGATCCTTGGCATCGCGGTCGGTGGCGAACTTGGCGATCCGGTCTCAATATGAGGCGAACAACTACAACTTCTCCACATCACCAAAACGGAAACCCAACATCACTACTAGAATGAAACAACGCCACCGAAACATCCAACAACACCACCGGAAGAACTGGCCTTCAACACGTGCTGATGACTGAGCACCAACAACAGACAATGAGACACATGCACTGGGACGAGGGCGGAAGCGCCTGCGTGCAGAAAGAGAAGGCGGTGGCATCTTGGCACGGTTTGAGGACGCGCGGGTCGCGGCGATGGTTGGTCCAGGCAGAGAATGAATCTCGCGGGTCAGGGATGCCGAAGGTGGTTGTGCGGGGACGGCTCATAGGGGCGCGGGCTCTACAGCCAGCGGACGTGGGAAGGAGAGGCTGTGGAGGTTGAAGCAGAGGGGCGGGGCTCTGACGGTGGTGTTCGGTGCAAGGGCGAAGTCGACAATGTCCTGGGGCTCCGGGGCGGTGCGGTCATGGCGATGAGGACGACGGAGCTTGCTCGTGATGGGGCCCGTGGTGGCGGTGCTGGCCGTGACCGACGAGGGAGCCGCGGCGATGGAGGAACAAGGCGAGGACGGGCCTGCGCGAGACGAGGCCGACGGTGGGTGGAGGCGGCACAGAGGCGTGGCTGCGGCCCGGGTCGACGCTGGCCACGCAAGGAGCTGGTCTCGCTGGCGGCTTCCAAAGCGAGAGGAGTGGTGCCCACGATGGCGCGGCTCTCGGAGCAGAGGCGACACAGAAACGGTGGCGCTCGGGGGTCACGGATGGGCGAGGGGCGTCGGGGTCAGCGGCCTGAGAACAAGGCGGCGACACCATGGGGATCGAGCCGGGGCTCTCCCTGGCGGCCGTTGTGGGCTTCTCTGCGGGGAGGGACAGTCACGTGGAGGGAGAGATGGGGATGCGACGCGGAGTGGTGCTGGGGATCCCGAGGAGCCGTGTGCGGTCTAATTTTTTTTTAAATAATACATTTAATTTCAGAAATTTCACGAATAATACGCGATCTCAGGGATTACAGAATCTAGCGTGGCATCGTCTATTCAAAAACCGACCGCGATGTCTCGTCTTTTGAAGCGCCGAAAGGGTGAGAGTGGGCCCCACCCAGCCAGGCTGTCGAAAGACAGTGACTCGTCTTTAATTGAAAAGCCGACCAGCCCTCGTCTTTAATTGAAAAGCCGACCAACCCTCATCTTTAATTGAAAAGCCGACCATCCCCTCTTCTTATCCATGCGCGCGTCGGCTAGCCCAGCGCGCCCTTCTTCCTCCTCTTCCTCCTAGCTTCTTGTCTTTAATTGAAAAGCCGACGGACCTCGTCGGTTATTCAAAAGCCAACTCTGGTCCTGACACGCCTTGACACCCACCGACACGGTAGTCAGTTTTTCCAAAACAGACTAGCCCTTTCGGCTTTTCAAAAGCGGATACCACGCTATATTTGACAACCCTCAAATCGCGTATTATTCGTGAATTATATATATATAAATGTATTATTTAAAAACATATAGCCGCGTGCAGGGAGTGTCCGTAGCGTGGGAGTGGGGCCGGGTCGGTCGGGGCTAGTTCCACAGCAGAGGCAGGGAGTACGACGTGGTCGCTTCACGCTCTCGCGATGGGGTGTGTATGCGAGTGCTGCCGCAGCGGCGACTGGGTGGGTCTAGGTAGGGTTGGGTTCGGGGTAGGTCATGTTTTAGTTTTTAGGGTTTTCTCTAGGTAGTAGGCTGCCTGCTAGCCAGGCCTTTGGGCCTTGCCGGTGGTGGCCTCCCTAGGTAAAATATTTTTGTTTTATTTATTTATTTGTTTTAATTCAATAAAACTTTTGTAATAGTTTTTAGACAAATAAAAGATCCTGATAAGACCGAGGTTTTAATTTTAAATAAAGACAGGGGTTATTTAGAAAATAAAGATAGTCTTTTCGAAAATAGTTTTGGGCAAACATATGCATTATGATGACCATGCTCGAATTTAATGTGGCATGATGACATGATCATGCTGTCATGATGATGCAATGCACATAGTAGTAAACAACAGGCGATTTTCTAGTAGTGGTTTTACCGGGGTGCTAAAATTCGACACCACTAACAATGGATCTCGCCCTCGAGATCCGCCTCATGGTACGGGGAAGAAGGCCGATGATCTGAGTCTTCTCGCTTAGTGTAGATCCTCGCGACACCACTAACAATGATCCTTTCTCCATCTTAAATTCGGCGACACCACCAACAAGGGGTCGTTGCTCACATTCGTAGAGGGAAAACTCTAGATAACAAAGGACGAAGGTAAAGTTATCAAAAGGTAAGGCCACCCCTAACTTTGATAAAAGGAGAGAGAAGGTACAACCTAATCCACTGCAATGTACAAGAGCGAATAGAATGAGTAGTCGGCATGGGGATCAATCCATCACGCACCCATACTATTACTTCGCACATGAAGTAGAAAAATCATGCAACCCATTCTCGAAATTCAGACTGAAAATCTTCACAAGCGATGTTCGGAAACAAAGGTGCAGGCTCTTCATCAGAATTGACGCAGATGATGACGCCGCATTGGAAACCGCCGGAAGATGCAAAGGAAATCGTATGGAAAAGACACAATGATTAGGTTTCGTGATGGTTTCATTGGAATGAACAACACATGCTCAAGGTATACTCGAACTTCACCAATGCTCATCCTTCTCATACGCTTTTCAACGATACAGATATCCATCAAGGGTACATATAGATAAAGAGTTCAAGAACAGAAAGATTGGATGAATGTACAACACACGTGATACAAATTAGATGAGTGTAGCACCACCGTTATAAAAGGGAGGAAGCGAAACCCTGAAGGTACGACAGAAACCTAACCACGAGAAATCCTGGACCCAAAGAAAAGATAAGAGTAGATTCAAAACACGCAGGGGTAAGAGGAGAATAGCATAGGGGTAAGGAATAGAAACAGACCTGCTCAGATCTATCCAACCGATTTTGCAAAATAGTTCTAACACTCTACTTCGTCCGTTAGCTAGGTTATCCTACAGGCTGGATCAGTGGGGTATCGCAACTGCTGAGCTCAGATACCACTTTGTAACACCCTCGAATCGACCCTATGCAGATTTTAGCGCTTCCTGCCAAACCAGCATAGAAACGATTCAAGGATGGCCACCAGGCACTTGCGTGCGGGTGGAAAATGAAGTAATACCATTATACAATAGTCCATGATGGAATCCACAGAAACAAATATATATAAAAGCGACTCAAAGAGTCAAGAATACAGATATACAGTACAAAGATCCAAATCACCTTGAAAACGATACAACATCCAAGTACGGATAAGATGCAACTAGGGCTAAGAGCCCTGAAGAATAACCAATGGCGTCTATAACCCTACCCAGGCCAAGCCGGAAGGGTAACCCTGCTAACGACGTCGAACTTAAACCTGCTAAAATAAAAGGAGTGCCGACAAAGGGCAAAGGAAAAAGAGAGTGGTCAGTACTGAGGCCAGTACACGGCGAGGCTAGAATTTGGCGGCTCTCGCCTACATAGGTATGGTGGGCTGAAGCGGCAGCGAAGCATGCACTAAACAACGTATAGAGACTAAGATTCAACTGACGGCTATTAGAGAGGGGTAAGAAAGGCCTATTCGGAACCAACCTGATACTAATACCAAACATACTCATCCTGGTATTTCCCCCCTCGAGACCACACAAGGAAGTCAAACCGAGAAACTCACACAGTTGGCAGTTTTATTCATTCCATTATAGTTGTGGACTTACTAGTCAGATACAATTAGCATAATACATTCCAAATCCAGCAGTTGTTGTCACTTTTATTTACTCACTAGGACAGTGGCCCGCGCATACGTGCAGGCAACACCTGTTGTATTATTTTGTATGTGAAACATTATAATGTATCCTTAAGCAACATATAAAACATGTATGGTATTTTTATGTAATATGTTTGCTTTATTACATAAAAGTAGAACAAAGATATAGTAAATAACATGATAATGTAGTGAAATATAGATGTATATATCACTCAGAATGATGGTAATTTCAATTATTGTATGCATGGAACAACTTGCCTTTTTTACTTTCACATAATGCACTATTTACTCCCTTTGGTTTAGCAAATTTATACATCAAAATGACGTACAAAGATTACTGGTATCTAGAATAGGATTATAATAGGTATTACATATCACACTTTCCCAAGGCAATTCCTTTTTATTATAGAACTTGTGCAATTCCTTGATCAGAAGGGTCAACCTCTGCAACTATACATCTTTAATTTCAATATTGTAACAGATTTATTCTCTCATTATCCTACTCCGTTACTTACCATGTCAACCAGTTCCATTCACCTATAATACACTGGGGCTTATTGAAACAAAAATAACTGCAATGACGTGTTAAATCTTAAAATATATTTAACATTGCGCCAAGTATAGTAAACAACAACTGAGACTTACAAAAACAATGCATGGTTTAAACAGTAAGAAAAATCCAAGCATCTATATGTACCTTAATGAACATATAGCTTATTATTCTAGTTCGAGGAGGTTGGGTTAAATATAGTTTGATTGGTTTTCATTGTTATGCTAGAGTTGCTAGAAAAAAAGGTAAGAAGCATGGTCATTAATTTCGTGTTAGCTCAGAAAAATAAAATGCAATACAATGTCTATAGATGTTGAGAGTGCATTCCTCGAGATAATTCAAGAGTGGGTGCAACTTCTAATTTATATGTGTAGGCTCTAGATCTAGGTTCTACATTAAGATATATTCGTTAGCAAGCTTGGGCTGAAGCCAAAAAGTTTACAGTGACCTGGTTTGATGACAGATTGATAATACAAAAACACATACTGTGTTATGAGAAAAATTTATACCTGATGTATTCAATACTAAATGTGGAAGCCATATTTGAGTGTACATCCGGTAATAAAATAACCTAGTATTACCGTTGCATCATAAAGAAGCTTGATAGTAAAGCAATTACTACCAAAAATATACCAAATGGATGATTTGCAGAGTATGTCATAATGTCGATGTATAACAACATGTTAGTACTATAGCTAATGCACATACCTAGAGTTAGAATTAAGTACTATGGTGTAGATGTAGTAACCACAAGGAAATTAACTACCTTGTCTAATACTCCCTCCGTTCCTTCATATAAGGTGTATAGTTTTTAGTAAAAAATTCCATAGTATAAGGTGTATAGAGAATTCTGGGATGTGTTCCTCGTATTTAGGTGTCAATTAATCTGATCAGGAGAGAAAAGATACCCAGATTTCGTATGTTCCCTCTATATCACATCAATCACCTAGGGTATTCACGTCTAAAAGCAACGAAATTTGCCTTTCCAGCCTATGCGCTAATATTCGTACAAAAAACTATACACCTTATATTAAGGAATGGAGGGAGTATAATTTTATGTATAACTGGCAACTCTTGCAGATCCTCACCTGATACATCGTCATAAGAAAATCTCAACAGAAATGCAAAATTATAGACCTTATAATAAAGCGGGTAAACAACAATTATTTATTAGCTAGATTAGGACCACGCAAAATATATTGGGATGAACTATTGAGATGTATATAGATATAGCATAGTTGAAGGTGAATTCTATAATAATAGGGTAAAATTTAAATGCAACACTATGTTTTCTGAGCTTTGGCACGTAAACAATTCATGAATCCCTGAGTGCTTTGCCCAACAGCTAAAAATAATGAAAGGAAGGAAGAAGGAAAGGAACTGTAAAGATAGTACCATGCTTCCAGGTGGCGCATTACGATCTCAAACTCATCCTTTTCTAAGTTGTTAAAGGAAAGGCCCATGTCTGGTAGATTGTAGGTGATGTGGTTCGTACATTCTCTCTGATTGTTGATCATACTTCAAAAATAAGATGAAGGAATGGTAGGAGCACTGCTAATTAATATAAGTAGGAGAAATGGCTAATTAAGCACAAATATTTATAGGGCTATAAGTAGGCAATCTAGCAGTTGCCCAGCACAAGAACCTCTTCTCCTCTAAAGCAGCATTCGATAGAACTTGCACCGAAATGTAGGGATATAATTATCAAAATGAAATCCTATGGAACCTACAGGGTGCAAATAAAAATCGAATGAAGCTAACCTTTTTGGATGCAAGACGCAACATGAGTTCTCTCGTCGTAAGCAAGATGACTCTCTGTATAGTGTCTGCCTAGTAGTATGTATCTTACCTAATCTTAATATACAGTAAATACATGGCTAAGTCTGCATTTTTGGCTAATATAATACTAACACCTACCATGTAACAATACCAAATATGGGATTTCTGAGATCTGCAAATGAGGCCACGAAATATCTATAAGCTTCCAGTTGCAAACTCTAAACAAAGCTACTACAAAAAGTTCATCTATAGAGTAACTATAGATTATCAAAATATATTAGATCAGCACGGTTACTAACAACAAAATATCCATATTACCGAAGCAGTAACAATATTTTACTAAACTATTTCACAATCACATGGGACAACTATTATATTTGATATCATTGAAAAACTATACCTAAAGTACATGTGAATTGAGGTGCACGCATCAAAATAAATGTGTGCCGAACACAATTTTTCAGCTAGCTAACTTTGGAAGAGCAATCAAGTAATTTTGTGTACAAAAGTACTTGTTTTGGGGAATTTTAAATATCCCATTTGGTTATTTTGAATTATGAGCCATTGTACTATATCCCGTTTGGGAAAATTTTGGTTCAGAAGTTCTACTTTAACAAAATTTACTTGAAACAAAAACTCAAAATTATATGATAGTTTAAAACTAAAACTCACAACGGACAGTTTGTACCATTTTTTTTGTAACAGAAGTTTGCACCATTGATCTTCTTTTCCGCTTGATGCAGGCCTCTTGTTCTACAATGAAGATGCTCGACGTATGTCGTTAAGTAAAGAAATAGACAGAGCATTAAAAAAATTATTGTCATATGTTATTACCTGCTCGAAAATGTCCGGTTGTTTGTATTAGGCAACTCCTTCATGGATCGATCCCTGTTTTGAACACTACAAGGCGGATGCATGAGGCAAGCTAGTCCTCGATAGATCCATCCATATTTTGCATGGCAGCATGGCTCATATGTGAGGCCACAAAGAACCTGCTGCGCTTTGCCTGCAGGCGAAGGCTATTGGACCAGCAGAGAAGAAGTACGGAGAGAAATAATGCAGCAGTGGCGGCGTACGCAACGTGCTCAGAGATCGGAATATGATGACGGTCTCTGACGATGGAGGTAACGTATAATGAAGGTATGCTCGTGACTCGTGAGATCGGAATACAACGGCAGCGGTAGCGTACGTGAGGACCCTCGCGTACAAGTAGAAGCATGAGGCAATTTAGCCCTCAATTAATCCATCCATCTTTTGCATGGAAACATGGCTCGTGCGTGAGGCAAGAAGCCTGCAAATTGTTGGCTTGCACTGCATGCCTGCCTAAATAAAGGAGATTGGAACTGTAGAGGAGACGCGTGGAGGAAAATATGGCCTACGGCGGCGGCGCAAGTGATAACGTGCTCGGAGATCAGAATATGGCGGCGGCTGACCTAGGCATATGAATCGGTATAGAAAACTTATTTAGTGCATTGGTGGGTAATTTTATTAAACCTCAATGTCTATTGGCTACTTCTAGGATCAACCGGTTGTGAACCGATGGCCAGATGTTTCTATTTTTTGTGGGATTTTCTTGACTATTTATCTTAATTCTGGTAGCCCGTCATGTATTTTTAATATATAATAGATTCTGTTGTAGTGAAACTGATTACTAGACATGTCAAAGTTAAATTTATAACACTACTTTAGTTATAGTTGTCTATGATCGAGATACTGTGCTCCAAGTCGTCCATAACCGCGGACACAGCTTTCAGAAAGTTTTACCCTATAGGGGTGCACAAATAGCAACACACACACGATCAACCTCGGGAAGAACCAAATAAAAAGCAATGAGGCCTCACGACCAAGCATTCACATGATTCATAAATCATTTCAGGGGGCCACCATATTAAGCTACCCGCAACGAAGTTGGCCGGCTCCCAGACGGATCCAAGGTTTGTGTCAATGGCTGTAAACGACCGGAAACCCGAAAGTGTGACTGGGCTTGTCGATACCGTGAAAACACTGCAATTCCTAAACAGTACAGGTGCTCCACGCACAATCGTAAATAAAGTAGTAAAGCATGGCATAAGTACATGATAGTAATAAAGCCGCAAACTAGTTTGTGGTCCCAAGAAATAAAGTGTGAATCAAGCTCAGGCAAAGGGGGATTCATAGAATCTCCTGTATATGGATAGTGCGAATAGTCAAGGAACAGGTATCAAATAAGTGTGGAAGAACCAAATATTAGCTATTGCCCACCGGTGCCTCTGTATTAGTTATATCTATTCCCAGCATTTTAATTATCAGTTAAAATTAAAGTCATGATTATATCCACCATAAAGCATGTGCCAACCTTCGAACAACGATGGAACAACAACGACGCGAAGTAGCACCTGAGCAAGCAACGACGACTCGCAAGGCCGACTATTTATCAAACAACAGGCAATAGGTTGTGTCCAAGGCAATATATAGGCTGCAAGGAATATAAATGGTGCACGGAAACTAAAGCATCGCAGTACGGATAGCAATAGATCAACAGGAGGAAGTAAGGACCATAATGCAAAATAGGTAGAAAGGGGGAGATTGCTCGCCTGGAAAACACTCCCGAAGATACATTATCTGAAGAACTTGTCGAATCTCACAACATCTCATCGTCCTATCCGGGAAGAAGCAAGGCACTAAAATAAACACCGGATGCACTATTTAATACTACGGCAGAAGATCGAACATGATGCATGTATGCATGTCATGGCAAGGATGCGGTGCAATTAGGCAACATTAAGCGAAACCGGGGTCCCGACAATTAAATAGGAGGTTCAAGTTGTTTAGATACCCCACAATTTAAATGTTGTTTTAACAAGGAAAAACTTGGCATTGGTTCGCTATACAAATTTAAATAGAGGCAATATAAGACTAGAATCGCCTACATAAAGCCTCAATATTTAATTATTTAGGTGAATCGACAAAGTAACCCATAACCCCCAAAGTATGTATGCGACATGAATGATTCACATGCAACAATTGTATGTATGACAATTTATAAAATACGGCTCGGTTCAGGGTCACACATGTCGGATCGACGAACTTGGGTTCCGAGGGTGTTCGGGTTCGGTCTTGGCGGGATCGGTCTTCGGGGAAACGGTCTTCGGATCCATGATCGGTCTTCGGGTTTGCGGGGCCGGAGTCTTTGGTTTTGGGAATGGGGACTTGGCGTCAGTTAAGAAGATCTTGGGGTCTACCGCCCTAGGTTCCATCTCGTCGACATCTGGGTTCCGTGAAGGAGAGCTTGACGGTCCGCGACGGGATCCTTGGCATCGCGGTCGGTGGCGAACTTGGCGAGCCGGTCTCAATCTGAGGCGAACACCTACAACTTCTCCACATCACCAAAACAGAAACCCAACATCACTACTAGAATGAAACAACGCCACCGAAACATCCAACAACGCCACCGGAAGCACTGGCCTTCAACACATGCTAATGACTGAGCACCAACAACAGACAACGAGACACATGCGCTGGGACGGGGACAAAAGCGCCTGCGTGCAGAAAGAGAAGGCGGTAGCATCTTGGCACGGTTCGAGGACGCGCGGGTCGCGGCGACGGTTGGTCTAGGCGGAGAAGGAATCTCGCGGGGCAGGGACACCGAACGTGGTCGTGCAGGGACGGCTCGCAGGGGCGCGGGCTCTGGGGCCGGCGGACATGGGAAGGTGAGGCCACGGAGGTTGAAGCAGAGGGCGGGGCTCTGACGGCGGCGTTCGGTGTGAGGGCGAAGTCGACGATGTCCTGGGGATCCGGGGCGGTGCGGTCATGGCGATGAGGGCGACGGATCTTGGCCGTGACGGGGCCCGTGGTGACGGTGCTGGCCGTGACCGACGGGGGAGCCGCGGCACCGAAGGAACAAGGTGAGGCCAGGCCTGCGCGAGACGAGGCGGACGGAGGGTCGAGGCAGCACAGAGGCGCGGCTGTGGCCGGGGTCGACGTTGGCTGTGCGAGGAGCTGGGCTCGCTGGCGGCTTCTGAAGCAGAGAGGAGTAGGGCCCGCGGCGGCACGGATCTCGGAGCAGAGGCGACACGGAAACGGCGGCGCTCAGGGGTCACGAACGGGCGAGGGGCGTCGGGGTCAGCGGCCCGAGAACGTGGCAGCGGCTGCACCATGGGGATCGAGCGGGGGCTCTCCCTGGCAGCCGATGTGGGCTTCTCTGCGGGGAGGGACAGAGTCACGGGGAGAGAGATATGGGGACGCGACGCGGGGTGGTGGTGGTAGGGATCGCGAGGAGCCGCGTGCGGGCTATTTTTTTTAAATAATATATTTAATTTCAGAAATTTCACGAATAATACGCGATCCGAGGGATTACGGAATCTAGCGCGACGTCGTCTATTCAAAAACCGACCGCGTCGTCTCGTCTTTTGAATCACCGAAAGGTGTGAGAGTGGGCCCCACCTGGCCAGGCTGTCGGAAGACAGCGATTCGTCTTTAATTGAAAAACCAACCAGCCCTCGTCTTTAATTGAAAAGCCAACCATCCCTCGTCTTTAATTGAAAAGCCGACCATCCCCTCTTCTTATCCACGCGCGCGCCGGCCAGCCCGGCGCGTCCTTCTTCTTCCTCTTCCTCCTAGCTTCTTGTATTTAATTGAAAAGTCGACGGACCTCGTTGGTTATTCAAAAGCTGACTTTGGCCCTGACACCCCCTGACACCTACCGACACGGTAGTCGGTTTTTCATAAACAGACTAGTCCTTTCGGCTTTTTAAAAGCCGACACCGCGCTATATTTGGCAATCCCTCAAATCGCGTATTATTCGTAAAAATTATGAAAAATGTATTATTTAAAAAAATATCCGCGTGCGGGACGTGTCCGTAGTGTGGGAGTGGGGCCGGGTCGGTCGGGGCTGGTTCCATGGTAGAGGCGGGGAGTACGACATGGTCGCGTCACGCTCTCGCGATGGGGTGTGTATGCGAGTGTTGCCGCAACGGCGGCTGGGTGGGTCTAGGTAGGGTTAGGTTCGGGGTAGGTCAGGTTTTAGTTTTTAGGGTTTTCTCTGGGTAGTAGGATGCCTGCTAGCCAGGCCTTTGGGCCCGGCCGGTGGTGGCCGCCCCATGTAAAAATATTTTTTTTTATTTATTTATTTGTTTTAATTTAATAAAACTTTTGTAATAGTTTTTAGACAATTAAAAGATTCGGATAAGACCGAGGTTTTAATTTGAAATAAAGACAGGGGATATTTAGAAAATAAAGATAGGCTTTTCGAAAATAGTTTTAGGCAAATATATGCATTATGATGACGATGCTCGAATGCAATGTGGCATAATGACATGAGCATGCTATCATGATGATGCAATGCACATAGTAGTAAACAACGGACGATTTTCTAGTAGTGGTTTTACTGGGGTGCTACAACTACTCCCTCCGATTCATTGCTAGATACGTCCAATTCAGTGACAAGAAATATGGATCAAAGGGAGTACTACTACTACGAGCAAGTAAAGTGTGAGCTGTTCCTAGACATGGCTAAGAAATGTACGTACTAGACTTTTTCTGAATCTATTAGAAATTTACTAGAATGGCCGGCAAAAACCAATCCTAAAGATGGGACCCACTTAGTACAGCATAAGCCAATTGATTGCACCACTATGTATCTATAGCCAAATTTCTCCATAAACTTTGGGTGGGTTATAAATATTTGCAGCTAGTAGCTCCATCACTTGATGGACCAACGAGATTGCTCGAAGGCCCGCGACGAGACCCAGTACTTGACGTTTTGCTTCCACTATTCACTCTCCTCTCTCCGCCGTCAGGGTCACTTGCAGGATCGAATCGAGAAAGGAGACTAGCCATGGGGCGAGGGCTCGTCTTCGCGCATGTATCCGAAGAGCGACTATCATGGGGACCAAGAGTCCGGGTAGATTTGTACTTCTGTTGATTTCTGGGTTGTTTTCTCCTACTATTGAACCGTCTCTATACATCTTCCAGGGCAGGCGGCTCGAGCATCGACATTTCCACCCCACGGGTTGATAGCACACTGGATATCTCTAACGTGTACGATGTCCTCATGCCTGCTCTCGGTCGAAGAAGAGAGGTACTGTAGTCACTATACATGTATTGACATTTTATGTTCTTCTCTGCATGTAATCCATGTTGTCTTACTGATGATGCATTTTTCATGCAGGAAGTCAGGGCGAGAATCTCGGCCAAAGTAGATGAAATCTACAACCATAACATCAACATTCTTCATAAAAACTTCGAGCTCAACCTAGAGTGTGATCGCCTCCGAGATGATTTGGATTTTCAAATGAAGCTCGCATGATCTTATGAGCGTGACTCCTCCATGCTTCGTGCTGAGTACGAAAATTTGAAGAAGGAAGTCACGGAGCTCCGTAGCCAGTAGCTACCATTGCGGAGATCGTCCAGGTCACGCCCCGCTAAGTAGGAAGAGAGAAGCCATCTCATGTTGGCCGTCGAGGTCGCGACCATTACAAAGGTCGTCGAGGCCCTGCCTCCGCAGGACGGCCACAGTGTTGCAATCGCTGAATCTTGGAGTAGGAACTAGGAAGGGGGAGGACTTGCCGGAGTGGCCCTCCTTTTTCTTTCTTTTGGGTGCATGGATCGTTTTTTCTTATCCGTCTTCGCATAATTATATTGCACTCTTTAGCGTTCGAATGCGCTCTGTGGAGCTTTTGTAACGATATACTTGCCGTATAGTAGTCACTGTTTAGTGTACATATACATTCAAATTTAGTCAAATATGTGACATCCTTTTTAATTAGGTTGGAGGGCATTTTTAAGAAAAATAGGATGGAGGGAGAGTATGTCTGATAAATCAAAATAATTAAATCATCAATGAGTGATCTTTAAATTTGGTCATACTTTCTACTTTGTCAGATGTGTAGGGATCCAGTGTCTAGTATACTTATCAACAGTTCTGTCTTCCCTTTACGTGGCCCCTACGTCGTTGATTGAGTTATTAGGTGATTTTTTTGCTCTTTCTATTAAAATATTATGGTTATGATATAGGGAAGATAATATAGGGTTGCTGCTGCAGGTAAGCAAAATTTAGGGGAAGAATCCTTTTAGGCTAGTCATAGCGAACTTCATGAGTAACTAAGTGTCCTACTCAGTAAAATTGCTTATGTGGCAGTGAGTTATTCACACATACCAAGCTGAAATTAGTCTATTACCTAATAATTAGTCTATTCATGTATTAACATAGACTAATAACTTATGCATGTTATAGTCTATGTTTAACTTACAAGTTTTGTTCAACCTTGTTCTCTTCTCTGGTTCCTTTTTCATTTCTTTATTGCAGTAGACATTGTGTAGTACTACTAGACTCACCTCAGGAAATCTTTCTTACTTAACTGCGCTCCACCATTTAGATAGTAGTAGTACATACTATCAGGAGGTGCGGTGTCTATCTAGAAAAGAAAATGCATCGTCAGTGTCAGGGATACCTAGATATTGTCTAGAGTACTTTGGGTCACAAGCACAACTACCCCTATAGTCTATCCACGGACGCCAACGATTCCTTGCACAGGCATTCCCGCTAGAGCCTTCGCAGGGAAGGTATCCACTTTGACCCATTGATTTTGGATTGGACAGACAAGATTGCTAGACGCTGAACTCTGTCTCCTTGGACGATGTTCCTACTACTACTAATACATAAAATACACTTCTAAAACAACAAATGTAACTGTGCTTATGAGTTACTAGTATGATTTCATTAGATGTCTGATTATGACTACAAACTACAGTATGTGTGAGCTGCGTTGATTAGCGAGGGTCATCAGCGGACAGGGGCCTCGACCGCACAAAAAAAGGTTTGTCACTCAATCAGTTGTGCTCACATCCATGCAACTCAGTAACTAGACTATGATCAACGTATATACGGAGAGAGAATACGAGTAATACAATGATCAACCCAATAGAATGCACTCATTACTACACGATGCATGCAACTCAGTATCTTAATAATATCATACACGTAATCAGATAAGTACCTTTTTTTAGATGCATGCATTCACTCCTGAACACCATAAGTAAAAGTTTGAACTCATGGAGCGCCAAAATGACATCACGCTAGCTAGCCCGATTAATGGTCTGCTACTACAGTAACCTACACATCTACCCCTATAGTCTACTCTGGGACACCCAATGATTGCTTGCATAGGCGTCCGCGCCAGAGCCTTCGAAGGGAAGGTATCCCCTATGGCCCGTTGATTTGGGATGGACGGATAAGATTGCTAGACGGCCAAAAACGTGTGGTACCCACTCCCTCACGCCCCTCCATTTCAAACACTGTGAAATTTCTGGTGCCCCTCCGTTTCAAACTATACCAAAATCACGTGGTCCCCACTCCCTTGCATCCCCCCATTTCAAACACTGTGAAATTTCTCGCGCCCCTCCGTTTCAAACAATACCAAAATCATGTGGTTCCCCACTTTCTCGCGCCCCTTCATTTCGAACACTGCGAAATTTTTGGCGCCCCTCCGTTTCAGACGATACCAAAATCACGTGGTCCCCACTCCCTCGAGCCCCTCCATTTCAAACACTGTGAAATTTCTCGTGCCCCTCCGTTTCAAATGATACCAAAATTACGTGGTCCCCACTCCCTCGTGGCCCTCCATTTCAAACGCTGCCAAATTTCTCGTGCCTGGAACCTCCTGCAGCACTTCTCCGGCTGGCTTTGCCCGCCGGAACTCGACACCATGCACTCCTCACCCAACAGTATACCGGAGCTACATCAACTGCTGTCTCATCCAAAGCATCATTTCCGCTTCACCGATGTCCACTGCACCCGACCTTGGTCATCGAGTCCGTCGTTGTCCACCGCACCTGATTTCCTTTTCCCACTTTCCCATCCATGGCGCTGAATCCGTTAATGACTGTCCAAGATCTACATCAACACCGTCGACATCCTCCCCACCCATACCTTACCTGAACCGCCGTGCAGTGCACCGATTCTCCCTCGTCCATCGCGCTCAAGATGGCATCGAGCGTCCAAGACCTGCTTCCCCGACGCAAACAGTTGGCGTAACCGTAGCACCCTGGGTGACAAGAATGTCACCCGCGCTAGTACGGATGATGCTTAGAAGCCTATCCAACCATGGTAACCAAATCTCCAACTTTTTTTTTTGTTTTGTTAGCGGTATACCAAGTTCAAGCCTGTCGCAGTGAACTGCATTTTTGTAATTGTGTTGTACACCCAGTCAAAGTGCACGCCTGTTCTTCGTGCTAGATACTACAGAGTAGGTCACCAGACATGTTGGTTTGCATTCGCTGCTCTACAAATTTTGAAGTCATGCACATGTTCTGAGCTACTCCGAACAACAGTAATTGCCTGCTATCGTGTAGTTCTTGCAAAATGTAAAATCAGTGGAAAATATTAGTTTGGATTCCCTGCTCCATAGTTACTAAATCTATCTGGTTCGTCCTGAGATAAGTTCCTGTTATTGTTTCCTCCTTGGCATTGTTATGCTATCCTGTAGTACCCGTTTAGAATCTTCATACTAATACGATTATAATTTTGTTGTTGCCATATGGTTCTTCAAAAGCTACAACACTAACTACTTTCTTGTTCTTGCATAGATCCCAGAATGGAACAATGAACATGATGGTTTGCATAGCCTCTTCTACAGGTTCACAAGCAACGCCATTACTTCCTTATCTAGTGCTGGTTCATCCTAAGAAATGGCATAACTTTTCTCTACTATGTAGTTCACTCGTGGTTTGCATTCCTCCTCTAGAAGTTCTCTTATGATGCCATTATATTTCTATCTGGTTGATTCTTAGCTATGATAGAAACTGCATGACATTGTGTAGCTCACCGTAAATTATGAGTCACCGTACGTCTCTTGCATTCCAGGAAATACCACTGCTTCCATATATATTTGCTTATATGACCTGCCTAGTTTATATTTGCTGAAATTCTAAAAAACACTTTGTTTGATTGCTCATTTCATTGTAGGCACACTTGTCTAATGATTGTTTGTCTTGTTCTACAGGCTCACGTGCGATCCTACTATAACTCGCATCTCGTTCTGGTTCGTCCGAAGCAATGACATAACTATCCTCTACAATATATAGTTCATTCCTCGTTTGCATTCCTGTTATATACAAGTTCTCGTATGATGCGATTATAATTTTTATCTGGTTCATTCTTAGCTATTAGTAGTTTGTCTTGTTTGTTGTATTAATTTGTTATTACTTAGTTTCAGACTGCAATTATTGCTATTGCCACTAAAGAGGGGGCTGCAACATCATGTCTCAAGGTGTTTTTCCAATGTAGCTGTCACACTCAAAGGGAGATGCAGTTGATGGATTGAGAAAGCAAATTGAGGACAATGCTTTCAACTTGATTGTCAACTGAAATGCTAAATTTTATTTCCTGAGTGTTGATATTATGTAATATTTTTAAGAAGTTTGCAGCTGATATAATATCTAGATAACTCGCATAGGTCATGTATGCATTTTTTTAGCTGGGCCATGTAGGTATTTAGTTGACGTCGTCCATGCATGGCGGTAGGAGGTATCATAAATGCGCCAACCAGGTCGATCAGGTAAGAGTTTATGTCTTTGTTATTTTCTCTTATTGTATTAGGCCTACCATGAACAGTAAAACATGCTCGCTAATTATACTCCTTTTATGATATTTGTGTGGGCTTCAGAAAGGCCGAAATTATAGGTGTCCGCGACCGTAACGGGCCTACTCTCAGGTGGCAACTAGTAACAATAACAGGCTAGAACAGTAATAGACCAAAACAGTAACATGCCAACATAGTAAAAGGCTAAAACAGTAACAGGCCAAAACAGTTATAGGCAGAACACCAGCAGGCTAGAACAGAGGCAACCCAGCATAGTAATAGGCCAGAATAGTAACAAACCAAAAAAGTGGTAGGCCAGAATAGTAAAGGCCCACAAAAGTACATACCTGAATAGTAATTGTCTAGAACAAGAAATTGTACAGGCGAACATATTGATGACAGCCGAACAGACCGGATTAGAACAGTAAAAGACTAGAACAATATCAGACCTTCTCAAAAGTGGGCCATTCGTAGGCAGCCCAGGACGAGCTATGAGAATAGTGACGGGCTGGTCGTAGGCCTTAATAGTATTGGGCCTACTTAACACAGGCTGTTAACGGGGCTGCACAGTATTCGAACAATGTGGGCTTCTGTAGACTGAAACAGTAACGGGCCTAACATTCGTGGGTTGCTGCTAGCTGCATCTTTTGGGCCCATTTCAAACAGTGTCGGACGAAACAATAATGGGCCATAATCTTATTGGGGTCTCCTAATGGGACGGCCCACTTAATTATTAGCAGGCCTTGGCTGGGCCTGGCTTCTACCACAGTTTCTATGGCCGTTAATAGAGGTAACTAGGCGTTAACGGTGTTTGCCACATGGCAGTTTGCATGACGTCAGCAGTCAACGCGGCTGGCGAACAGATCTATGATGGAACAAGTTTTTGTGGCTGAAGGGTGCGATCCGCCACGGTCGCGAAAAAACCATGGTAGATTCTTTTGTGATAGGGCTTTTACCATGAAGGGCATCCATCGTAGAAGACTTTTTAGCCACGAAAAACGGGCCTTCAACCACGAAAATCGTCCGTTGTAAAAGCCAACTTTTCTTGTAGTGCATAATCTCACCAACATAGTAGCATACATAAATAAGGTCCACAGACAGATAAACAACAGAGGTCCACAAGCATACATAACGGAGGAAAAGCGTGCACGAGCATAAAAAGATCAAAGAAAGAGCAAGCTCCTGACACAACCCAATCAAATCCCGTAGCCCTAAAGGAACACTTTCTCCCTCTTTGGCATTAAGACGCCAAAAAGGGACAAAGCAGACAATCTAAGCGCCCCACCCACCAACATACGGAGGAGGAGGCTCAGGGTCCCATGAGGCATTGTTCCAAGTGGGTGGAAAAGGACCGGTGACCTCAGACTCATCATCACTGTCAGTCCACCTGCAATGCAAATTGACCCACTGATCCTTGGGCGCGGTGACGGAACTAGACTCATGAGATACCTCAATATCAAGCTTCCTCATCCCTCTTCACACTGTGCCTCTGAGCAACATAGTACTGATACTCACGGTCTTGGATGAAATAGAAGGTCTTCTTAACTTTCCTCAGCAACTTCTTAGCCCAAGATGGTTGTCTCTCAAGTCGGGATGGAGGAGAAGCCTCAGCACGGTCCCTATCACTAGCATGATCTGATGCCTCAGCAACGTCTCTGGCAGCCTCCTCAGTAGCAGCTTTCCTCTCAGCTTGAGAACACAGTTTCACATGCTTCATAACATGGATGGACTTCTCCTCATGAACAGTGCAGACATCCTGAGGGTAAGGGGAGCTTGTGGCCTCTAGCCACTTAGCATTGATGAGGGTCTGGATGTAAGGAGCATAGGGACACGATCTCTTCTCACTCAGTGCAGACCAAATCTCTTCAAACAAATAGTCCATCACATCAATCCGTTCCTGAGAGTTTCTGTGGTGGTAAGTATGATACATGAGATTAATCTAGAAGGCATGAAGCTGATCGAAGTTACCTACCTTGGGAGCAATGGTGTTCTAATAGAATTTGCGCATGATATCATAGGTTGGAAGGAGATATGAAACATTACCATTGACACCCAGCCCTCAATGTACAAGGGATCTAGAACTTCAGGCTTAGAGGCCTTCCCCCTATGAACGTGCCATCCATTAGCTCGCTGGCCTTGCAGAATGGGATAGCCAAGAAGGGTAGAAAACTCGGACCACTTGGCAGTCAGAAACCTGTTTTGGATCATCCACTTTAGAGTTCTATCATGAGCATCATGATCAATGTAGAGGGTGGAGTAGAACTGAGCAATGGCCCTCTCATCATAATTCTCATGATGCTGCATAATCCGAATGATCCCAAACCTCCTGCACATGTCGAGAGTCTCACCAAAGTACCCGTGATTGCCTTCCATCTTGGCCATGATGATGTGCTTCTGGGGGCAACCACATGCTTCTTCTTGGAGGCGTATACCTTGATGTACATTTCTTCTTGGCGCTTGGTATGGAAGTAAGGGTCATGAGCCAGACGATCTCGAGGAACACTGTAGGGATCAATCTTGCGAAACTCCTCATATGCATTCTGAGGCCAGGAGGAAATATTCTTCTTGTTGATGTCAGGCCTAGTGGTGGTCTTCTTATGGCTCGCTAGAACAGGCATTTTCGCTTCAGCAGCATCATCACGACACTCAGCAATAGCTCTCTGACGGGCAGTCTGAGCTAGAGGACGAACAACTTCCGGATCACCTTCATCAATCTCTGAAGAACCACGAGAAGGAGCACGAGACTGCTTGGAGCCACCACAGGAACCACCTTGCCCTAAGGAGAAATCATAGAATAGAGAGGGAATGTGGGACAAGTGCACAATGTTGAAGAAGAATCAACTGAGAACAGATTGACAAAATACAAAGACAGTGGTCGAAAAATGGTGCAGCGGTAGTTCCTCCGAGCTGCCGGAACTACTGGTGGTGCGGGGACCACCGTAAGTACCGTTTGTGTCCCACCGGACGTACCGGTGGAGAGGAGCCCACCGGAAGTACCGGTCAGGCCCACCGGTAGTACCGATCAGGGCACGAACAGGGCAGTTTGTCAGAATTCCATAGTGTAATGGATCTAAGGGCACCAAAAGTCAAAATCAAGCCAATGTATTGGGGCAATCTGTTCTACCAATGAATCCTAGCCCTACCATGATCTCTCGAAATAGTTCTAGCCAAAGAAGAGCCCTAGACATGGCAAGTCCTACTCAAGCACAATAATGGCCAGATCTCCATGAACGGAGGGTGAGAGGAGAAAATATCAGGGTCCATGGCGGGAGATCGAGGTGGGGAAGATTCCCACAGAGCATATATGAGGAGGCGCGGTCGGAGTCAGTGGTGCTGGAAGAGCCACCATGGAGAGCTTCCCTAGACGAGCATGTTTGTAAGAAGAGGGTCAGGGGCAAATGAGGAAGAAGATCCCATGGCCCTGGCCTGCAGCTTATAGGACCCACGCATGATTGGTAGTACCGGCCAGAGGCCAGAACTATCGGTGACACTGGTAGTGCAAAGTCAGAGTGGTAGTACTGGTCTGGACGGAACTTCCGGGGAAGTTAGGCCCGGAGCAGTAGTACCGGTGCTGGCCGGAACTACCGGTGATGCCCAGAGAGAACCTCCTAGATGTGGAATGGCTAGGATGAGACCTTGTGCAAGAGAGAGTGAGGTTTAAGGGGAGGAGCAAAGGCTTGGATAGATGTTATAAACTGTGAAAAGCCAAATTAAGATCCAAAAACGAAAAACAACAGCAAAAACATGGGAAACAAGGTAAAACACCAAAAAAGAAAAACAAAGAGAAACCCACAATGTCGGTGGCCTAGGCCACCATATATGAGTATATTTGGCTTGACACCGTGAAGATATATCTTGGGTTCATTACCAAAACTCATCATTTAAGCTCATTATGTCTCCTTGAGAGACCATAGAGAATGAATACATTAATGTGTGCATAATAGGGAGAGTGTTGGTTCATATGAGGAACCACACTCCCCCCTAAATCTGTGCGTACATCCAAACAAGATATTATTTGAGACCCGGGTAGGTGTGCAAGATACTCAAACCACATTGCTCGAATCTATGATATTTAGTTCATGCCAGAACTCCCGAAACCTTGCTTCATCAAGTGGCTTCATGAAAAGATCCGCGAGATTGGCCTTGGTAGGAACATACTCCAATAAATTGTCTCCTCTTGCAACATGATCCTGAATGAAATGATGACGAATCTCAATGTTCTTGGTCTTGTTGTGTTGCACCGAGTTGTGAGCAATAACAATGGCACTCTCATTGTCACAAAGAAGGGGCACCTTGTTGAAAGAAAGTCCAAGATCCTTCAAGGTTTGCTTCATCCATAGCAATTGAGCACAACAACTTGCGGCGGATATGTACTCGGCTTCGGCGGTGGACATAGACACGCAGTTTTTCTTCTTCGAGGACCAACACACGAAAGATCTTCCAAGAAATTGACAAGCACCGGACCTTGACTTCCTTTGCACTTTGTCTCCCGCCCAATCTGAATCCGTGTATCCAATGAGGTCAAAGCTTGCTCCCTTGGGGTACCACAACCCAGAGTTAGGGGTATGAACCAAATATCAAAAGATTCTCTTGACCACCACCATGTGGCTTTCCTTTGGTGCGGCTTGGAATCTTGCACACATACCCTCACTCAACATAATATCTGGTTGAGATGCACAAAGAGAGATCAAAGAACCAATCATCGAGCGATAAAGTTTTTGATCCACATCCTTACCCTTGGGATCGAGATCAAGATTAACCTTTGTGGGCATGGGAGTTCTAACTCCATTTACTTGATCAAGGTTGAACTTCTTGAGCATATCTTGGACATATTTGGCTTGGTTAGTGAAGGCTCCCTTCCTCAATTGCTTGACTTCAAAACCAAGAAAGAATTCCAACTCCCCCATCATAGACATCTCAAAACGGTTGGTCATAAACTTAGAAAAATCCTCATTAAAAGCTTTGTTAGTAGACCCAAAAATAATATCATCAACATAGATTTGGAAAATGAACAAGTTTCCTCCAACTTTATTAGTAAAAAGAGTGGGATCAATGAGGCCTACTTCAAAACCATGCTCTAACAAAAGCTCTCTAAGGCACTCATACCATGCACGTGGGGCTTGTTTGAGACTATATAGTGCCTTATCAAGTTTGTAGACATGGTCCGGGAAGAGGGGATCCTCAAATCCCGGAGGTTGCTTGACATAGACCAATTCCTTTAAGGTACCATTAAGAAAAGCACTATTGACATACATTTCTTGCAATTCAAAATTATGATGGGTAGCATAAGAAAGAAGCATGCGAATGGACTCTAGACGAGCAACGGGAGCATAAATTTGACCATAGTCAATGCCCTCAACTTGAGAGTATCCTTGGGCAACTACTCACAAGACATCATATGGATCATGATCAGAGAAGAAATAATGATGTGTAACAATCTGAACATAAATGATAATCCAATGGTTCACTCAATAGCATCAACTATAAGGAGTAATCAACACCGGGAAAGTTTCCCCTAAGAACTATGCAAGATTCAACCCAATTGTTACAATGGTATGAAGTGGTGATGATGGTGCTGGTGGAGATGATGGTGGTGATGATGATGATGATCCCGATGAAGTCCAGCTTGATGGTGGTGTTGATGGCGACGATCTCCCCTCTCCGAGAAGGAATTCCCCCGGCAGAATTTTGTTTGCCGGAAAGATCTTTCTCTCTCGGTGTTTTCTGCCCTGCAGAGGTGGCGGAATCTTTCTGTGGTCGCTCTCCGAGTCTTAGGGTTTTCGGAAGGATAATATATGCCATAGGGGAGAGCCTGGAGTGGGCCAGGGCAGCCACACCACCTGTCGGCGCGGGCCTAGGGCTGCCCGCGCCAAGGGGTGGTGTAGGGCCCCTGTGGCCCATCTTCACTTCCCCTTCTGGCAATATTCATCTTCTGGAAAAATAGAATTTTCCATGTATTTTCTCGGATTTTATGATCTTCGTGAATTTTGCCTCCAAACAGCACCTTTTCCATCAGAATCCTGACTACAGCGGTCCATGCTCCAAAAGTCATCAACCATGCAAAAAACAGATGAAATAACATAAGTATCATCTCTTAATATGAAATATATCAATGAATAATAGTAAATTATGATATATAATAGTGATGCAAAATGGACGTATGAGTCTCAAGACGAGATTCTTTCACATCTGCTATTATAGGTTCATCATTTTGTTCATCAGGTTCAACAACTTTACTTGTACATTCATTAATCATACTAGCTATCATAGAATGTTCCTTTACTTTAACTGGGAAAGATATTTTCTCAATGTAAGGTTCAGGTAAAGCATGATTAGCAGTATAAACTTCGGTATTTCTTGCAGGAACACACTTAGCAACATCTTTATATGGTTCATGATACTTATTCCACTTCTTTTTAGGAACTTCAATATAGGAAGCAAAAGTCTTAAAATAAGTTGCAATAGCTTGAGAGTCTAAACCATAAGCATTTTTAATATTTTGAAAATCATCAGTTCCCATAAAAGATTCAATGCATTCATAATCATAATTTATACCTGACTTTCTTCCTTTGTCATTCTCCCATGCTTCAGCATTGTCTTGAATATGGTCTAGAAGATCCCATTTAGCTTCTTCTTCCATGCGTGTAAATGATCCAGCACAAGAGGCATCCAATAAATCCTTATCATGAAGAGAAAGCCTTGCATAAAAGTTATTGATAATAATATTATTGGGGAGCTCATGAATGGGACATTTGAGCATTAGTAACTTCAATCTCCCCCAAGCTTGACCTGTACTATCTCCATCAAGAGGCCAAAAGTTGTATATTTGATTCCGATCTTTATGAATCTCACTAGGAGGATAAATTTTGAATAAAAGAGAGGCACTATTTCCTCCCATTCAAGAGCTTGACCATTCTTTAGCAGCTTATACCATTCCTCAGCTCTTCCTTTTAGTGATAATGAGAATAATTTCTTCTTGACTTGATCTGTCATAATACCTGCACACTTGAACAACCCGCATAATTCGTGTATAAAGAGCAAATGATCACCAGGATGGACAATTCCATCTCCAACATAATAGTTATCCATAACATGATCAATAACTCTTGTAGGTATTTTAAAAGCATCATTCTCAGCAGGTGGTGGTTCATTTACTACCTTAGCAGTGGTAGTAGCATTACGAAATAAGAAACTCAGCGAATTATCCATATTGAAAATAAAGCAACTAACAGAAGTAAACAATACTCACAGTAGAAGTTTCCTTTACCAGTTCCACTCTCCAATAGCGCTTCACTCCCCGGCAACGGCGCCAGAAAATAGTCTTGGTGACCCACAAGTATAGGGGGTGTATCACAGTATTTTCGATAAGTAAGAATGTCGAACCCAACGAGGAGTAGAAGGTGTTGGTGAATGGCTTAGAGCAGGAATTCTCTGTAAATACTTAGCAAATATATTTTTAGGGTTTTTTGATAATGTAGGTAAATAAAGTACGAGTAAATAAATGACAATAAGAATAAATGCAGCAAGTGGCCCAATCCTTTCTTTAGCAAATGACAAGACGGTTGTATTACTTAGGATGACCAAACGTTCTCGAGGACACATGGGAATATCGTCAAGTGTTTTCACTTCATATAGTATATTAATCTTCTTTAGTTTGCTAAGTGTTGTGTGGGTGAACTTGTGCTCATGTACCGACCTTCCTAGGACTAATACATACTTGTGATTATACCCCTTGCAAGAATCCACAAGTACAAGAAAGTAATTAAGGTAACCTAACCACAACTTTAAACTCTAAGACCCTGACGTCCCTTGTGTAAAGGTTTCCTAATGAGGGTTCAGGTTTCTGTCACTCCGGCAACCCCTACGATTAGTAGCCAAATACACAATGCATTCCCCTAGGCCCATATAGGTGAAGTGTCATGTAGTCGACGTTCACATGACACCACTAGAAGAAATACATCACAACTTAAATATCAAACTATTGAATCTTTCTCAACACAATTCCACTACTAACAACATGAATTCTCCCATGTCCTCAAGAATAAAACAAACTACTCACAAGACATCATATGGATCATGATCAGAGATGAAATAATGATGTGTAACAATCTGAACATAAATGATAATCCAATGGTTCACTCAATAGCATCAACTACAAGGAGTAATCAACACCGGGAAAGTTTCCCCTAAGAACTATGCAAGATTCAACCCAATTGTTACAGCGGTATGAAGTGGTGATGATGGTGCTGGTGGAGATGATGGTGGTGGTGATGATGATGATGATCCCGATGAAGTCCAGCTTGATGGTGGTGTTGATGGCGACGATCTCCCCTCTTCAGGAAGGAATTCCCCCGGCAGAATTCTGTCTGCTGGAGAGATCTTTCTCTCACGGTGTTTTTCGCCCCGCAGAGGCGGCGGAATATTTCTGTGGTTGCTCTCCGTTTCTTAGGGTTTTCGGAAGGATAATATATGCGGAAGGAGAGTGGAGGGTCCAGTATGCCACACCACCACTGGCACGACCTAGGTGCCACGCTGGGGGGTAGTGGGCCCCCTGTGTCCCATCTCCACTTCCCCTTCTGGCAATCTTTGTCTTTTGGAAAAATAGAATTTTCCATGTATTTTCCCAGATTTTCTGATCTTCGCGAATTTTGCCTCCAAACAGCACCTTTTCCATCAGAATCCTGACTGCAACGGTCCATGCTCCAAAAGTCATCAACCATGCAAAAACAAATGAAATAACATAAGTATCATCTCTTAATATGAAATATATCAATGAATAACAGTAAATTATGATATAGAATAGTGATGCAAAATGGATGTATCAACTCCCCCAAGCTTAGACTTCGCTTGTCGCCAAGCGAAAACTAAGCTCAATAAACATGACCTCAGGTTTATGGAGTGAAGAGTCGATAAAATAATACGGACAAGATGTAGGGGTTCCGCGTATGAAAACAATACATTTTACCCTACGCCCCTGAACCCCTGATGCTGCCAGGACCTATCTATTAGTAATATAGTAACGGGAGGGGCTTTTCGCGAACTTACCCTTGAAGACCGAAAAGCGTTGTCAACGCTCAGGAGAGCGTGGTTGATGTAGACGAGCCGAAGCCGACCTCAAGTTCATGATCAAGTCCTTGCGCTCCAACGGCTCCAACGACTTGAGTGCCTCAAGTGTGACACCTCACGGGGAGTTACACACGTCCGGTGCCTGATGATGACTCCCGCTTCCCTGATCCAGCAGCAGTTGCGGAAGTAGAGCTCCTAGATCCAAATCCCGCAGCACGACGGCGCTCCACGGTGAAGATGTCACTCGTTCACGTAGTCCGAACTTGGGACCACGGTCACGAGAGAGAGAGATAGAGAAAACAATTGGAGGTCCCCCCCAAAAGTGAGAAGACCTTTATTGATTATTGTGTGTCTTTATCTGGCCAAATACCCCCACTATATATAGGGGAAAAGGAGGTACTACCTCCCTCAAAGTCCTGGGGTGGGACTAAAGGAGAGGAGGGGGAGGGGCAGCCGCCGGCCGGCCCTAGTGGGCCATGTGCGAGAGGGGGGCAAGGCCCAGCCGGCCATCCCTTGTCCCTTCTCCCTCTCTCCTTTCCCTAATGGGCCCTCTCTCCTCCTGGAATTTGCCCATTAAGCCTTTTGACCTTTTAAATTGATTTTCTATTTATTAAATAATTATGAATAAATGATTAAATCAATATTTAACATTCATTCACATATTATTCAACCTCTATGGTTATGGAACATTTCCACCTCCACTCCGGACATCCTTCGGAATTACCAAAACCCTTCCAGTTTTCTCTCTACAATTTTTCAGCGATTCTACTGATCCTATAAACACTCTCTAACCATAATCAAGCCCTTAAGCATGATACCCCATGGTTCGGGAACACTCCAGACATGGTCGTGACACTCCCCCACCAATGATCAACAGAGGGACCTGGATGGCCATGTGACCCCTGTGCGTTCCACGAAGATCTTTCGTCGTTTGAACCGGGACAGTCGTGTCTTATTCCCTTTGTCTCTCGATAATTGCATTGCCCGAGATCTGATCAATGACATCACCATGTCGTGTTCAATCTCTTTACCGAATAATGCTACTTGAGTCGTTCCGGCAAGTGATATCCCTGTGATCAAATCACACGCTACGTGGCTATTGGATATAACCTCTCCTAGTGGGCCCTTGAGTATCTTCCCGTCACATGGATGGACAAATCCCGCTCTTGACATATATTGCCTCTACAGTTTCATCCCAGTACCTAAACACACCTTTATAACCATTGTATTACCAAGTGGCGCTTGATGCTATCAAAGCACTCTCGAGAGACAGTGATTGATATAGCCTCACGGTCTAAGGAATAGTCTACGAGGATCCATTTCTAATCATCGTAACTTGAACTTCGTGACATGATCGGGTCACGATGTTTAGGTTGGGTATTGTTTCATCTTCTCATTCTCAGAATGAGTTGACTCCATTTCCAACAGGCATAAATGCCACATGATCAGGAAACATGATCATCTATTGACCAATGAACCAGTGACTAGAGTTTCACTGGGAACCCCTGGTTGTTTGTATATCACACGTGTATTGATGTTTCCACTCAATACAATTATAGCATGATATAAAACTTAATCATAAACTATATGAAATATGATAATAGTCCTTATTACTATTTGTCTCTAGGGCATATTACCAACAGTCTCCCACTTGCACTAGAGTATAAATACACTAGCTGCATTTGTTCTTAATCATTGGCACCATATATCCGGTACCCTGAACATGCTTGCTCATAGAAGAGGTTGAGTCTTGGACCTGTACTTTACAATCCCAAATCCTTTGCAACTTACTAATGTCACCTTGATTGACATTAATACTTTATCATCACATCATAACATCTGTGTGTATGCATCGTCGCTATGGCAGCAGAACGATGCCTAATTCCACGAGCCTACAGTGACTTTAGATCAACCACGAGGGCTTTCTCATGGGCACTGTGCCCTGGGACACATCATTCTACGTTAAAAGCGAACTAGCCCCGCCATAACATTATACATCACTTTAGATGGTACCCTTATCTATTATTATAAATGTATTCATCGAAACACTAGTGCACTTAGTGCAACTTTCGATGTTTTGTTCACCTCGCTTCCTACTTGACTTCAATTGGTATTTACAGGAGTTTCCAACATATTCCCTTATAACATAACCGTTTATGTTTTAAGATATGTCATCCTCTGCAGTTATCTATTAGACACTACGTACAAACTTAGCTCAACGTTCCGTGATTCAAACTTAATCACTTTCAAACGTCCCTTATTGGATCATATATTATGTTACGTTACCATCATGGTTTTCTAAGATAGAACCTATGTCTCAACATAGTGCATGATGATCATCATTTTCTTTCTTTCAACCATTGATGTTCAACTTAATACTATTCCTAATTTGAGTTATTAAGGACCAGTTCCTTAATTAACTTCTATTCTGAAACCCTTTTCAGAATCCCTTAAGGAATACTACATAATATCATAGTACACTTATTATCAACTTCTACACCTTATAAATCATTATTTATTGGTACTTGCGCTTTTATTCTTAACATACATAAGAATCACTCTTATAAGCTCCCACTCAAAATATGTTCCTACCATATTTGGGTATGAGTCACTACTCTTACTCAAACTATGTTCGTACATATTTGAATTTGAGACTTATATTACTCCCACTCAAAAATATGTCATTCACATATTGTTTTAGGAAAACTTTCATAGCTCCCACTCAATTTCATGCAAATTGCATTTCCGCTCACTATTTTGAACAATTTCAAAATCCTTTGATCAAATATCGAACTTGGAGTTTTACTATGAGATACTAGTACTTCTACTAGTTTTAAATCCACTAGATATTAAGCACACATGAATCAAATTCATTTGAATTCGTCCAATACTTGACAAATTGTGCCTTTGTCATTCACCCCCTTTTCCACTATGGCTTTGCAGTCATTTGGGAAAATTCAAGTAACCCCTTTTACTTGTGATATTCTGCAACGAATTGCTTTCTAATCTCAAGTGGATTTTGCTTTTAGGATTTCTCATAATTCTAGTTTACCATTATTTCCTTAGTAGTTCGTAGGTATGTCATATTCCAAGAATCATCACAAATGATTCACAAATGTCTCCATACAAGATATGGATTACATTTTGAATCCTACTTCATGTAGTGAAAACACCAGAGGGGGAACACAATGATCATTATCATTGATTCTTTCCTTCTATGAAGAGAATTATTCAGGAACGTTTTCCATTGCGCTTCTCAACATTCTGATGCAGGGATTTGAATCCTCATCGTATTTTTCACTATCTTCCAAATGCTTCATAATCGAGAAATATCACTAAAAGGTGAGCTTTCTCAAAAATGTACCAAAATCCAAGCAATACCAGTTTTGCTTCTCTTTTGGTTTCAGCTATGGATTTCGTATTCAAAGTTTCCAATGAATACTCTACAAGGACTTATTCGCTATTGTTTTGGTTATATCGAATAACCCCAAAACTTTTACGATGATCCATACTAGATATGGACCCACTTTCATGAATCCAAATGGTTCACTATATATTCTAATTGAGTGCTAACTATTTCTTAACTAATGGTCTCTACATCTACACTACAATGATTTATTTGGTGACATCTATTTACCCACTTTGATATCTAATATCGCATTGTGATGCTTTGTATTTTGATGTTTCAAAACGCTTTGCATTTCACAATTACTTTTATGCCATTCTTTATAAAGTCGAATATCATTACTATTGATCAAATCATAGTAATCATATTCTCTTTTATATTTATACCCTATCTTGGAAATGGCCACAGCAGTCGCTGTAGTAGGCAGCGATTGATTGAATCGGGGGCGAGAGTTGGCGGCCATCTACGGTGCGAGATGGGGGCGGATGCACATGGATTTATCCATGTTCGGCCCCCGGAGGGTAAATACCTACTCCTGCTAGATTGGATTGACAGAGAGCAAGTTACAATGGTGGCGAGCTCGGCGTCTAAGCAGCGAGTCGCTCGAAGGGGTGTATGATGGAACGTAAATCCTCAGAGTACCCTAGGGAGGTTTATATAGGAGGCACCTCGCTAGGGTTTATAGTTTACAACTGAACAAGATATGGATTTAGAGGCTTTGACCTAATCCGACTGGGCTTCAAGTACGCTCATGTGCCTCCAGTCTCCAGTCGCTAGGCTTTCTCCTTAGTCGCATTCCAGTCGCCGTCCTACTGGCCCACTCGCGAGGCCTTTGGCCCAATCAGAACGTCCTGCTGGGCATACCCCATTCGGCATATCCCCATAAGTAGTCCCCTAGGCCATCGTTGATTCATATGCAGGCGTTTATTTGGCTATCAGAGTAGGCGAGTCCAATTTGGACGCCTAGTCGAATCGATGATGGACTCCATCGAAATCAAGGAAATTTTCCCCAGGTTTCTAGTCGTCGTCTCGCGAATGCAACCGCTATCACATCACCGCTTTGGTGAGTGGATAGGACCTAGTTGCAAACGAGTCGAGTGAAGGAGTTGGACCGTCATCTTGGTCAAACTATCCGTTGGATAGTCCAATGGTAACTTCGGCGCAATTACCGCGAGCAACGGCTACCCGAGATTGGCGGGTAGCACCCCCTTATAAGGGGAGTGATAGATTAGTCCTGCAGATCCTTCCCCACATTATGCATTCTCGCGCATCCATTTCTCCTGCCTTTCCTCGATCCACACCTTTCCAGACCAAGCAACTCCCTCTTCCTTCTTGATGGCGCCTCCGAAAGGATCGTGGGGTAAATCAAAGTGCACCGCGATGCAGCTCAGGTCCTTCGAGGACGCCGGGGTCCTCCTCAAGGGGAATTGGTGGATCCCCACGTCTTCCGAGATCGAGCCGAAGCCACGCACCCGCGAGTTCATCTGCTTCCCAAGCCATCTAGAGAGGGGCTTGGGATTCCCTATCTCGCTATTCTTCCGGCGGTTCTACGCATATTATGTGATCTAGCCGTCAGATCTTGGCCCACGCAGTATCGAGCAGCTGGTGATCTTCGTTGCCTTCTACGAGTGCTATCTTGGCTATAGGTCATACTTCCCGTTGTGGCTGGAGCTTTTCCATGGCCGTATCGGACGTGAAGGGTCCGGCGGACTGATCTTGCCGGCCGGAGGCGTCACCTTCCAACTGAAGCCGAAGGCCAACTTTGTCAAGCTTATGCTGCCAAAGAAGGCCGCGAGCGAGTGGAAGAGGAGCTGGTTCTACGTGAAGGAGTCCACTCCCTCTGGCGAGGTAGCATTGCCGGAATTCGTCGCGGAGAGAAGCGAACCCCACCGGCTGGCGATGGACAGGATCCCCGATGATCAAAGGATGGTTGTCGCGGAGATGATGGACCAGATCCAGAAGCCGAAGGACCAAGGTTTCTCCTCGATCAACCTGTAAAATTGCTGGCTCGGGCGGCGATTGGTCCCATTGGCGGCGCGGCCGCACTTGATGTACGAGTACAGCGGGAAGAATGATCCTTCCCGGACCAGCAAGGAATCATGGGACGCCGAAGATTACAAGGCCGCCCTGAAGAAGATCACTGACGCGGAATTTACAACCACGTCAGCCGGGCTCGCTCTATACGTGCCTGTGAAGAATGAAGCCCCTAGAGTAAGTTCTTCTCTCTGAATTTGACTTCAGTCGTAATTCTCGTGGTGCAATTTGCAACCGCATCGTCTAAAATTTATTCGTGTCCACCCTCAGTTGTTTCAGGTTTTGGAGGGCTGGCTCCCCCCACTCGACGAAGAGGTTCCCCATGAGTTCGAGGAGGGTGCCTCAGGAGAATCTTCTGAGGAGGAAGAGGAGGAGGTAGAGGTTCCTCCCCCAGCGCCTGCGGCTCGCAAGACTCGCATGCAGAAGCAACGTGAGCTCGAGGCGAGCCGTAGTATCGAAGAACACGAAGAAGGCAATGAGATCTTGCAAGAGCACACTTCTCGGCGAATAGCCACGCTGGCGAAACCCTCGCGCAAGCCGAAGTCGCCAGCAAAGAAGGCGGCATCACCATCCAGGTCGGCGGTGGTGTTCGAGTCAGATAACGAGTCCGAGGACGACACGGCTGAGACCTTGTGCAAGATCCCAGAGGGCACGGTTCCGATGACGGGATCGGAGGCTGAAGGCGTCGAAGCGGCGGTGGAGGTTCCTCTTGCAGTGATCGCGCCACCAGCTTCGATGGCGCTAGAGTAGGAAGCAGCTGAGGCCGCTGCGTCAAAGTCGCCGCGACCTTCGAGAATGGCGGCGTCTTCTGAACCGGAGGTTCCTGCGACTATGACCTCATCTTCAAACAGGCTTGCGGTGTCGTGGGCTTCGAATGTCTTCGAAAGAGGTCTGACATGCAAGCTAGGCCCAAAGTTGGATAAGCCTGCCCATATGAGCACGGTGTTGCGTTTTCTTCCGGTCGCCAAGTAAGACTCGGGTTCTCCCTTTCGATTCTTGATCCTCTTTTTCTATGATTTCTAAGCTGACTTTAGAGGTTTGGCAGGTCCAGCGCCAAGAAGATTGTTCGCCCTTCAGTGGCGAAGATTCCACCAGTCGCTACCGTAGGGGAAGGTGATCTCCCCAAGAAGAGGAAGCCTGCTGCAGATGTCGCGCCCTCCACAGGCTATGGCAGGAGATAGCACCAAGGGGAGTGATCCTGCTGCAGGCGCCGAGGAGGTGGCGGTTACCCGATCTGAGCCAGCGATGGGAGCTCCGATGACGGAACCATCGGCTCTGATGACTAGTGACCCAGCTAGAGCTTCAATGACATTTTCGTGCTTCATGGCGAAGGGGTTTCCGGTCGTGGCGGAAAACCAGTCTCCTTAGAGCCCGGAGATCGTTGACGAGGATGTTGGGTCTCGTCACGGGCATACCTCCTTCGTGGTCCCTTCGACGGACGCTAGAGAACGTCACAACATGCTTGGCGCCGCCATTCAGGTACGTCTAGTCCCCGAGTGTCTAGTCGCTGAATTTCAGTGGCTAGGAACTGAGTTTCTTCTAGTATCCAGTCCCTGAGTTCCTAGTCGCTGAATTTTAGCGGCTAGGAACTGAATTTCTTCTAGTCCCCAGTCCCCGAGTGTCTAGTCGCTGAATTTCAGTGGCTGGACACTTATTTTCTGTTTTTGTGATTGCTAACTTTTCGTTCTGCTTGGAGGGCTTGTAGAGGGAGTCGACAGATCAATAGGCCGCAAGGGAGCGTGATCTGCGCGTGGCGCAGGAGGCAAACCGGCGACTCCAGGAGACTGTTGGTGAGTACTTGATTCATTTTTTGGCTACAAACTATTGGTGTTCCGGAGTGCTAACAGTCGTTTCTATTCTATTCAGATGGTCTTCCGGCTGCGACTGCCAAGGCCCGAGAAGGATATGTCCCAAATGCCGAGCCAGACGTGGCGAATGGGCGTATCGACTCGCTGGTCAAGGAGTTGGAGGAGGCGAAGGCGGCCTCGATCTCTTTTGAGGATAGAGCGAAGGCTGTTGTCGCTGCAACTGAAGAGGAGCGGAAGGCCGCGGACTCGATCATCCTTGGGCTGCAAAGCGATCACGCCGCCCTGGAGAAGCACGTCACCGAGAACTATCGGAAGCTCCTTGGCGAGTCGCTTCTCTTTTGTTTAATATGTGCGGTGAGTCCCCGAGTGGGGGAATCCGTAGTGGCACTAACATCTGAAGTTGCAGCGGTGATAGGGAAAAGTGACCTGGTGGTGCAGACCTTCAACGCCTCGTAGTGTGTGACTGCGGTGGTGAACGCGGCCACTGCCTCGGTGTTGTGCGTCCAGGCAGTTCTTCAAGGAATGTCCCCTACCGAGGTTATTCCTAGGGGACTGACTAAAGTGTGGCACTATCTGGAGGAGGTACCCACCGTCGTGGAGTGGATGGCGCGCTCGGCTTTCAGGCGTGGGGCCACCATGGCGTTGAGTCTGGCGCTTGCTCACTTCCCCGATGACTTCGACCTCGACGATGTCACCAGTGGCTACCCTTCGGCAACTGGTATGGTGGAGATGTCGGAGGTATTGAAGCTGACCGCCAAGGCCGCCCCCTTCACTGATCTGGTGTTGGCGATGGGGGACCTTCTGCCGTACCAGGAGACGATGGTGGCGCTAGGCGACCCTGAACCAGAGCATCGTGATCTGAAGTCGGAGCAGCCCTTCTAGTCGGTGTTGTCGAAGTCGTTGTCAACCTACCCGACGAACCCGCGGCAACCATTCGTTCGTGTCAAGGGTGGTGGGGACGCTTCTTCATCAGGCCTGCGAAGTAGATAGCTTTTCTAGGCGATTTGTAAGATATGCCAAGTGGTGACTGCTTGTAATATGAACAATATTTTGTATGAGAGTAAGAGGAGTCAATCGACTCGCAATGCAAGCTTGATTTTGTGGTGTGTTTAACTTTTGTGTGAGCGAGTCCCCGAGGGCGTCCGCCCTTTAGTAGGGTATAACTCATTTGTATACGTATGTGTTGGCTTTGGTTTTTTGTTGTTGGTTGTGACTTGCGACTCCCAAGGGGCGAGTCCCCGAGTGGGAGTGGGGTTGTTTTTAGGTGAGTCCCCGAGCGTAGTACTTGTGAGTTACTGGTGTGTTGTTTGTAACGCGTCCCTTCCCCTGGTTCGGAGAGCCAGTCGCTAGGCGAATCCAAGGTAGATCTCATACTTGGTGTGTTCCCGAGCCACGTGAGGGTTTTTCGTTTCCGAAGTCCCCGTGCGTGGTACTTTACCATTCGAGTCGCTTTGTGTGAGGATGGTAAGGACGGGTCCCTGTGGGAAGCGAACGTCGGTCGTCTTGGCCCGATGGGCCAGTCGAGCGGGGCGAATCCGATGGTGGCTCTGGGTTGGCGTGTTCATGGACGACGCAAGGCCCGAATGTCTTTGGTGCCCTTGGGTCGCACTACTTAGCCGTAACGGTCGCTTGACCAAGGGTTGACTTCTGTAGGTAGCATATTGCTAATTTTACAAGTGCGAGTGGCACAAGAGTATGGCGAGTAGACACAATTTGTGTGATCCGAATGAATGTCATTATGTATCATCTGGGTACAAGTTTGAGTTCTATGTATAGAACTTTTGGAGAAGGTTTACATTCCATGGTCTCCCGACCTCAAGCTGGCCATCGCCTCGTATGTCGATGAGGTAGTATGCGTTGTTGCCGAGGACTCGCCCTATGGCGAATGGTCCCTCCCATGGGGGGGAGAGTTTGTGCATGCCCTTTTTGTCCTAGGCCAGTCGTAGGACCAAATCGCCTTCCTAGAAGGTGCGGGTCCGGACTCGGCGGCTGTGGTAGCGGCGAAGTCCCTGCTGGTAGATGGCGGTGCGGGAGCGAGCCAGGTCACGTGCCTCGTCGATCTGGTCGATGTTGTCCTGGCGGGCGATCTCGTTTGTCGCCTCGACGTAGTTGGCAACTTGAGGTGAGTCGTGCTCCAGGTCGGTTGGCATTACGACTTCGATGCCGTACACCATGAAGAAGGGTGTGAACCCCATGGAGTGGTTGACGGAGGTGCGGATCCCCCATATTACAGAGGGGAGTTCTTCGACCCACCATCCTGGGGTGCGCTCTAGGGGCACATGAAGTCACGGCGATGGAGATCACGACGTGAAGGACCATATCACATTGCATTTACATTCAATGTTATTGTTTGTATATCTTATTGTGTGCTAGTATTATATACTCGACGGTATCCTAATAAGATGAGCCCTGTTAAAATTACCAATGATTGTGTTCCCCCTTAGTGTGCACCACCAAGAAAGTTCTTTGGTATGAGGCGATCCATGGTACAGGCATGGGTGTCAGACATATCTACGTTCACATACAGTGGGTGTAAGCCATGTTGCACAGCGAATACACTAAGGTTGAGTCGGTGAGCCTAGCACTCTTGAACCCACATTGATGGCCGAAAGATCGAGCACGAGTCGCATGAATGATGTGACCTACGTTTAGCGTCCACCCTTGAACCCACATTGATGGTCGTGACGATCGGGGGAGATGTGGATGATAAGGGTCATGTTATCACTAAGAACCCTTATGGGGATAGGTGTTTCTGAGTGGAGTTATTATTAACTCATTTAATTATAAACTTAGTCTAAATTCCTTTTGCAATTATAAATGTATAGATGGCTCACCGTGAAGCTTACTTTGTCATTGAGAAATGGGTAAAGGGTGAGAAACTTAGACTTGATGGATCCAACTTCCCTAGTTGGCTTGTGCGCCTGAATGATCTCCTTACTAGGAATCATGTGGTAGACTACATACGCTGCACGATGGATTTGACTGAGCTAGACCACTATGAGACCAGACAAGCTGGCAGACCGCTACTATCGTTAAGAGATGTCCACCTACATTCAGATAATAATGCATTACGGGATGGTGAATGAACTCCATCCACTCAAGGGTGATCTTGATCCATATTCAATGGTGGATCAGCTGAGAGCAGAGTTCATAAGCCATGTCCACATGTGGAAGCACGAGCTGCTTGGAGAGTTCCTTTCCATACAGATGGAGGAGCACACATGTCTGAAGGGTCACTTGGAGCGCATGCTTGATGCACACGTGAGACTGGTTCATGTCGTGGATTACTGGATAGATGATCTATTTGCGATAGGCGTACTACTTCAATCGTTGCCTCCTAGTTACGAAGGACATGTCTGGAGTAGCATCATGAGTGGTGATACGGAAACATTGGATTTCCAAGAGTTCATATTGTAGCATCCCAATTATCTAACAATTGCAATGCTACTAGCCTAGTCTATATAGATGCTACTTCCTACATATAATTGTTGCATCATCATTATATCATGCTCATGTCATCATGCCACCTTGCATTTGAGCATCATATAAAACCCTTTTTCATTTGGTTCTTCTTTCATATGCATTGTTAGTTGTATTTGCCTCTTGATATTGTATTTGGTTCTTGATATATTGTTTAATGCCCAAGTTGAGTTGGGGGCATATCTTTTATTAACTCCACCACCTTTTCTTTCACCACCTTATAATTTCACCATCCAACTAAATATGAGCTTTGCATTTTATTTGAGTTTACCCCTAGCTCATGTGGGTTGGGATGGATCCAATTCTTTTCCACATGCTCTCATCTTGGCATCATGTTGTTTTCACATTATTGATATGAGAGCCACATGGCCACCTTTGCATGCCTTGTGAGTGGAACCTTTTTCCTAGCTTCCATATGTGTGAGTTTGGGGTTATCATCATGTTGGGATATTTTTGTGGGCTTATTAAATACCCAGTGGCATATACACACTAGCAAGTCCCAAATATAATCCAATGTGATCATCCCCATATACTCCACTTGGAATTCTTTCTAAATTCCTTTGCTTGGGCCTTACTCCATAATTTGGGATGCATAATAATAATGCCATGAAATAATATTGTTTTCACAAGTATCAACATGCCATTAAATATTTTGCATGGGCCATGCAAGAACCCTTTTAGCTTGTCATTTGGATTTTATTTGGTTTTGGGTGGATTCTCTCTCTCTCTCTCTCTCTCTCTCTCTTTTAGCTTGATCTTATTTGATCATGCTTGAACCACCTCACCCTCTCTTGTCCTTGTCTAGTTCTTGCTTGCTCTTTGCTTGATCTTGCTTGAGCTTGACAAAACAATAAACCTCACCCCTCATCTCTCTCTCATCTCACCCTCTCTCTTCACCTTTCTATCTACCCACCCCCTCTTTTCCATCTATGCCGAGCCACCCTCTCTCACCTAGCTGGCCCCACCGGCCACCCCCCTCTCCCTGGCCACCTCTCCCTACCCTAGCTACCAACCCCAAACCCTAACCCGACCCTAGTGCCACCTAACCCGAACCTCACCTCTCTCTCCCTAGCTCTCTCTCTCTGCCCTAGGGGCCCCTCTAACCCGAGCCTGCCCCTGCCTCCTTGGCATCACCCTGGCCCCCTGGAAGCCTCCCACCTGCCCTGTACCTGCCCCTGCCCGCGCCTGCACGTGAGGTGGAGGAGGAGGAAAAGTGGCACGCCACCTTTTTCCCAGCCGAGCCACCCCATGTGCTCTCCCTCTGTCCTCTACCCTATCTACCCCCTCTCCCCTCTCTGCTACTTCCCCAGATCTCTCCGAGCCGCTTCCCCTCTCCCTCTGTCCTCCCTCGCCGTCGCCTACCCCAACGCCGACCATCGTCGGTCTCCATCTCCCCTACTCCTCCAGCCGGAGGCGTGACGCTCTGGGTGTCGAGGAGGATCGAGGAGGGTCCCCTGCATCGCCCTGCGCTCGCCGTCGAGGAGGAGGAGGACCAGAACCACTGTACCAGCGCGAGCCCGACGCCCAAACCCCTGCCGGTCGCCTGCTGGACGACGTTCTACCGCCCCTCTGCTCGATCAGACCACGCCAACACCCTCTCGGTGAGCTACTAAACCCCCTGGACATGGTCCCCTTCGCCGCGAAGCCCTAGATCCACCGGACCTTGCGCCGAGCGCCCTCTGCGCGCCGCCGCATGTGTCTGTCTGCTCGCTCCCGCCGCACAGAACCATACCTAGGCCGCGCCTACCTCTCTGCCAGCTAGCCCAGGCCACCGCAGTGGCTCCGCCTCATGAGCCACAGGTCCCAGTGAGCCCAGCCTTGCCAAGGCTGCTTGGTCGTGCAGCGATCGGGTCGGTGCCGGGAAGAAGCACAAGACTGGCCTTTTGCGAAACCCCCTGCTTTTCTTTATCATCAACCCGCGGTCCGGCCCACCACCGATGGTTCATGCCGTTTTACAAATAGCACCCTGGCCTTTCGTTCCATCAACCCGCAGTCCCCACCGTGCCGCGTGGTAGCCTCGCGCTCATCCTCTGTCACGTGGACCCGCGAAGCCTCTGGCCCCACCTGTCATTCCCTAGACCTAGCGTAGCCCGCGGTGTAAAATGTTTCCTACTGTGGAGTCGATCCAACAAAGAGGCCCACCCGTCAGCGTCTGTGTCTGGCTAAACCTGAGTAACAAAAGTTTCTGTGTATTCTGTTTTAAACTCAAATCTTTTCAATTTTATTTCAAATTAATTCAAATTCAAAATTCAAATCTGTTTTATTATAACTTTTAAAATACAAATCCAATTAATACAAATAATATATGTTTTCAAATCAGAAAAATGTGAGGAATTCAATTATGGACTTCAAATAATATTTTGAACACTTTAAAAATTCCAAGTTGGTTTAATTACAATAAAATGCCCTTTTCCCTTAATAAATTAATAACTTTTGTTTTATAACTCCAAATTTAGTAAATGATATGTCTAAAATGATTAGCTCGACGAGACCTTTCTGTTTATGCATTCCATGGTTTGATTTGAAGCATGCATCATATAAATATAATGTGGACAGCAACTAAAATGAGAATAAAATGGGACCAAAACTAAATAAAATGTTTATTTCTTGTACTCCACACCTCACCCATGCCATGCTACTTTATTGCCATGCAAATTGTGCATCATTCATCATGGCATGCTTGTTTGCTTGATGCATTTATTCATATGCTTGTGCACTTTATTTATGTTGGCCCTTGTTTGTTTGGTTCTTCTTCGAATAGACGCTGAGCAGGGAATATATCAAGAGAACCAGGAGCACTACCCAGATCCATTCCTTGCTTCAACTGAGCTGCCAGGCAAGCACTACCACATGCTTGCATACATATAGTACCTATTGCCTCTATCTTACTCTTGCATCATTGAGTCGCGATTGCATTAAATTGAATCCCAAGTATTGCATAGCCTTTATTTTTAAACCCCACCGAAGCTTGTTCCTCCATCCCATGAGCCATTACTACAGGAGTTGTTTGAGCCATGCGAGTCGTAGAACAGCATGTGTAGGGTATGTGAGTGTCTGATGGATAACGAGGTACCTATACAACTTAACCTGAGTAGTAATGGGATAACTAATGAAAGTGGCATCGGTGGGCCATATTTGCTATTTGGTTTTTCAGGCTCACTTGTGTCCCGTAGGACCCCGAGTACTTGATTCCTGTTCCTTGAATATTCGCGCTATCCACATCCGGGAGGCTTATGAACCCCCCTGAGCCAGAGCTTGATTCATTCTTATTTCTTGAGGGCCACAAACTAGTTTGAGGTTTTATTTACTATCCTGTACTTATGCCATGCTTTACTGCTTTATTTTAATTGTGCGAGGTAATGCATCTTTGTCTTGTTAGGTCCGTGACCGTTTTATTTATGTCGACAAGCCCACCACACTTTGGGTTCCCGTTTCTGCCGGCTCCACAAACCTTGAGGCCGTCTGAGTCAGCTAACTTCGCTATGGGTAGCTCAATGGGGTGGCCCCCTGAAATATTTCTGAATCCTGTAATTGCTTTGTCGTGACTGTCTCGTTGGGTTTTGATTTGGTTTTTCCGAGGCATATCGAGTGTGTGTTGCTATTTGTGCACCCCTGCAGGGTAAAACTTTCTAAAAGCCGTGTCCGCGGTTATGGACGACTTGGAGCACAGTTTCTCAATCATAGGCAAGCATAACTAAAGTACCGCTTTTAATTGACTAGACTAGGTATCTGACTAGTAAATAGTGCAACACTCACGGAATGGATAATAAAACTGCCAACGGAAGGGGGGTTGTTCGTTCGCTTCCTCGTCGGTAAGCGAGGAGGAGGATGGATCTGTGGAGATTACCATTATAACCGTTATAACTATTGTTATTAATTCACGGACATCCGTCTATCTCTGGTTAGGCGGATGGTTAGCGAGTATCTATAGAATTGCTAGGGTTTACCTTTTGCTGCTATTGCGTCACCCCAGGTTGTGTCCCCTTTAGCGGCATAAAGACTTGCTGAGTACCCCTAGGGTCTCACATGATAAATTATTGGTTCAGATGAACAGGTACACTCACAGGATGGATACTGGGTGGAAGAGACGGACGATGTGGGCAACGATCATTCGGTGTAGAGATTCCGGGAACGGGGATCCATGAGATCTGTGGGCGGGATGTGCTTATTTATGGGGCATCTTATGCCGATTTGCTTCTTATCCGTACTCGGATTTTGTCTTCCGCTTCCGCTTGATACTCTGTTGATTGATGTATGAGGAGATATCCTAAACTATTATATCTATCTGGGATATTTGGATCTTGCCGTATGGCGTTGCTATATTTCCTTTCTTTTTAGATGGAATGGCTCTAATGTACTATTGTATGGTGGCTTGCATACATACTCATTTGTGTATGTAGTTGATCCCTTCGCCTGCCGATTACGCCGCCCGTCCTTGTCCCGATGTTTGGAAATGGTTGGGACGGCCGAAAGGTCTACCTGTGAGTGGCATTTGGGCCCCACCGTACTATTTCAACCATTTCTGATCATCCAGGCTTGTACTAGGAGCGTAATTCACCGAGGTAGTTACAATTGGTATCAGAGCCATCCCGACCTTCAGGGTCTCAGCCAAATGGTCGTTGTCAGTCTAGCAAATATTTTTGGTAGCTATGTATACTAGGGCAAAACAAAACGCGAGAGTAGGACTGCTTTCATTTTTCTTCTTACCCAACCACCCACCTTTTCTGGTAAGGAAGTGTAACGTTTTCAATCCTCTTCTCAAAATTCAAACTAGGATTCACGTGTTCTGGGTTTCTGTAGTACCATAGAAAGTGTGTGTGTGAGTGTGTGTAATTCCTTGTCTATCTGTTGCATCCAACATGTTATCTTTATCTGCCTTTGGTTATCAACTATTGGTACATTCCATACTGACAGACTTTTGAAAACCGGTGCGATCTATCTGACTCCTTGTTAACCGGTGCCATCTTTTAAGGGTGTTCTTCCTTCTAGCAACTCCACATTCTGTGAAATCATCTGTTGCTAATCTCTACCTGATAAGTGATTTTGCGCATATATTGGTATTTTAATGCCGAAAATGCGGAAAAAATTTCTTTGATACATCTGTGTTTCCACACTCCTCTCCAGTCGTGTGTGAAACATTATCTATCTCCTTTTATCAGCATGTCCATGCTAACTCATTCTTTTGTCACCGGCGCTTAATCCTGGAGTTCTTTTCATCTTCAATTCTCTTGGGCTAATTACATAACATGTGTCGATCCGATGCTGGTGATTGTAATTGGGCTCTCGGCATAGCTATATTCCACTCATGATAAGTGTCGATTGGAATATGGAAAAATGCTATCAACCGTCACCATCTGGAGGATAAGGTTATCTCCTGTGATTTTGAGTACACCGCGATCATATCTATGCATATTCAAGTATCTTTGGCAATCCGGAGTTTCCAAGGCACTACGGTGGTCTATCATCTGTTTATCATGTTTCACATCTTTTGGAACTCCATATCTGCAAATTCTCCTTGAGATGAGGGAATTGCATCTTTTCGCTTCTGTTAGCTTTTCTTAAGGTATGACCTATCATCTTGTCTTTATCCAGGATCTCTTTATCTTTGTAACCGGTGATCCGATCGACAATGTGAACCAGGTGACATCTCTTTTTCTTCCGAAGGACCAGATAATCTATTCTTCCAGTGCATCTTCTTCAACATGAACCCGTGCTCTTAATATTGATCTTTCAAAGAGCGTTGAGCTCAGAAAGTGTTTCGAGCATTTGTTCGTTTCTCCCGCCTCTTGAACCTGATATTCTGGGAATATCCTGTTAATCCATGGTGGTATATGTTGATAATATGCTTACCTATTCCATATCAATGGAAGGACATGGAAGATCATCTGTGTCTCTTTCTCTCAAGCTTCGTGAGCACTGTCTGTGTGCAAAGTTCACAAAGCGTCAATTCTGGCTTCTTGAAGTCACCTATCTCGGCCACGTCCTTCTTCTAAATATATCACTTCAATTCTGGAATCAGCAAGTTCATTGTTAATTCCATCTTCCATCTTCAACCAATCCGGAGTTGTTCCTTGTTGGCAAGTTATCATCGTCGTTCCGCTAAAGTTTTTCCTCAAAACTGCTAAATCTCCCTCAATCTTTTCAAGAAGAACATGGAGTTCTTGCACCTCAGTCTCGCCAAGTGATCTTTTGAAACCATCTCGTTCTATCATCTATGCTCAATCCACCGGAGGCCATGAAGACTTTTCAGATCTTTCGTAATCCTTCTGTTCAAGTTGGTGTTATCTTTTCTGTAGTTGTTGAATCTTGCAGTTGTTCTCCGTATTCTTCCTTCAGATCTTTCCGGTGGCTTGGTACTTCAGACATGACGACAACATCATCACCCTTATCTATCTTGGATCCGGTGAATCGTTTGCATCTATCCTTGTTTTCTAACGGAGTTCTATGAGTTATCCTTGTCAATACCTTCAGTCTGTTTCGGTAGTTGGGTTGCATGGTTTTACTATTCATGTGCGGAGTAATGCTTTGAGTGCGGGATGGAGTAGCTACCATACCACTACTCTTATCATTCGCTTTTGCACATTGAATTGGGGAATTAATGTGATTTCACTCACTCCCCGGAAGTTAGAAGTGGCCTTTATCCCTCGATACTTTAACTTCCGTCCTTGTTTTTCCGGAGTGCTCTCTCGAAGAAAGTAATCAATAGCCTCTTGTTGGTGATCTGTCTAATCTAGATGGAGCAAAATCTTCAATTATCTGGTGGAAACAAGCGCAAACTCTTTTCTGTCCTCGTCATTCTACCGATGCTCGGCTTCTGTTATCATGTTTCTTGCGAAACCGGAGCTATGTCCACCCTATCCTTCTTGTCTCACGACAATCCTTCAATTCTTCTAACCCGTTGTTTCTCAAGCGAAACGCAAGACTCGCAACAAGTCTAGCAAGTTTTGCAAGGTGTAGTGGTTGCACCATTCCGTTGTTCATCAACTTGGGAACGTGAGGGTCACCTTCGTTCAAACACCCGCCTCTCCTTGTGTTGTTTTCTTTTTCCTAGGAATCTCGGGGCGAGATTCTTGTTTAGTGGGGGAGAGTTGTAGCATCCCAATTGTCTAACAATTGCAATGCTACTAGCCTAGTCTATATAGATGCTACTTCCTACATATAATTGTTGCATCATCATTATATCATGCTCATGTCATCATGCCACCTTGCATTTGAGCATCATATAAAACCCTTTTTCATTTGGTTCTTCTTTCATATGCATTGTTAGTTGTATTTGCCTCTTGATATTGTATTTGGTTCTTGATATATTGTTTAATGCCCAAATTGAGTTGGGGGCATATCTTTTATTAACTCCACCACCTTTTCTTTCACCACCTTATAATTTCACCATCCAACTAAATATGAGCTTTGCATTTTATTTGAGTTTACCCCTAGCTCATGTGGGTTGGGATGGATCCAATTCTTTTCCACATGCTCTCATCTTGGCATCATGTTGTTTTCACATTATTGATATGAGAGCCACATGGCCACCTTTGCATGCCTTGTGAGTGGAACCTTTTTCCTAGCTTCCATATGTGTGAGTTTGGGGTTATCATCATGTTGGGATATTTTTGTGGGCTTATTAAATACCCAGTGGCATATACACACTAGCAAGTCCCAAATATAATCCAATGTGATCATCCCCATATACTCCACTTGGAATTCTTTCTAAATTCCTTTGCTTGGGCCTTACTCCATAATTTGGGATGCATAATAATAATGCCATGAAATAATATTGTTTTCACAAGTATCAACATGGCATTAAATATTTTGCATGGGCCATGCAAGAACCCTTTTAGCTTGTCATTTGGATTTTATTTGGTTTTGGGTGGATTCTCTCTCTCTCTATCTCTCTCTCTCTTTTAGCTTGATCTTATTTGATCATGCTTGAACCACCTCACCCTCTCTTGTCCTTGTCTAGTTCTTGCTTGCTCTTTGCTTGATCTTGCTTGAGCTTGACAAAACAATAAACCTCACCCCTCATCTATCTCTCATCTCACCCTCTCTCTTCACCTTTCTATCTACCCACCCCCTCTTTTCCATCTATGTCGAGCCACCCTCTCTCACCTAGCTGGCCCCACCGGCCACCCCCCTCTCCCTGGCCACCTCTCCCTACCCTAGCTACCAACCCCAAACCCTAACCCGACCCTAGTGCCACCTAACCGGAACCTCACCTCTCTCCCTAGCTCTCTCTCTCTCTGCCCTAGGGGCCCCTCTAACCCGAGCCTGCCCCTGCCTCCTTGGCATCACAGGCCCCTGAAGCCTCCCACCTGCCTACTGCCCTGCACCGCCTACACGTGAGGTGGAGGAGGAGGAAAAGTGGCACGCCACCTTTTCCCAGAGCCACCCCATGTGCTCCCTCTCCTCTACCCTATCTACCCCTCTCCCTCTGCTACTTCCCAGATCTCTCGAGCCGCTTCCCTCTCCTCTCCTCCTCCTCACGCCGCCTACCCCAACGCCGACCATCGTGGTCTCCATCTCCCTACTCCTCCAGCCGAGGCGTGACGCTGGGTGTCGAGGAGGATCGAGGAGGGTCCCCATCGCCAAGGCCTGCGTCGAGGAGGAGGAGGACCGGAATCAGCCATGAGCCCGACGCCCAAACCCCTAGCTTGTGCGCCCGCTCGACGACGTTCTACCGCCTCCGCCGATCGACCACGCCAACACCCTCTCGGTGAGCTACTAAACCCCTGGACATGGTCCCTTCATGAAGCCCTAGATCCACGGACCTTGCGCCGAAGCGCCTCTGCGCCGCCCGCATGTGTCTCTGCTCGCTCCGCCAAGACAAACCATACCTAGGCGCGCTTACCTCTCTGCCGGCTAGCCCAGGCCACCGCATGTTGGCTCCGCCTCATGTGAGCCACAGGGTCCAGGGTCGAGCAGCGCCACATTGCTTCAGGTCGTGCACTGATCGGTCGTCAGCGCGGGAAGAAGCACAGTACGGCGGCCTTTTTGCGCGAAACCCCCTGCTTTTCTTTATCATCAACCCGCGGTCCGGCCCAGGCCCACCAGTCAGTGTCTGTACCGTTTTACAAATAGCACCCTGGCCTTTCGTTCCATCAACCCGCAGTCCCCACCGTGCCGCGTGGTAGCCTCGCGCTCATCCTCTGTCACGTGGACCCGCGAAGCCTCTGGCCCCACCTGTCATTCCCTAGACCTAGCGTAGCCCGCGGTGTAAAATGTTTCTGCGCGCTGTGGAGTCCCAGTCAACAAAGAGGCCCACCCGTCAGCGTATGTGTCTGGCTAAACCTGAGTAACAAAAGTTTCTGTGTATTCTGTTTTAAACTCAAATCTTTTCAATTTTATTTCAAATTAATTCAAATTCAAAATTCAAATCTGTTTTATTATAACTTTTAAAATACAAATCCAATTAATACAAATAATATATATTTTCAAATCAGAAAAATGTGAGGAATTCAATTATGGACTTCAAATAATATTTTGAACACTTTAAAAATTCCAAGTTGGTTTAATTACAATAAAATGCCCTTTTCCCTTAATAAATTAATAACTTTTGTTTTATAACTCCAAATTTAGTAAATGATATGTCTAAAATGATTAGCTCGACGAGACCTTTCTGTTTATGCATTCCATGGTTTGATTTGAAGCATGCATCATATAAATATAATGTGGACAGCAACTAAAATGAGAATAAAATGGGACCAAAACTAAATAAAATGTTTATTTCTTGTACTCCACACCTCACCCATGCCATGCTACTTTATTGCCATGCAAATTGTGCATCATTCATCATGGCATGCTTGTTTGCTTGATGCATTTATTCATATGCTTGTGCACTTTATTTATGTTGGCCCTTGTTTGTTTGGTTCTTCTTCGAATAGGCACGAAAGGTGGAATATATCAAGAGAACCAGGAGCATTACCCAGATCCATTCCTTGCTTCAACTGAGCTGCCAGGCAAGCACTACCACATGCTTGCATACATATAGTACCTATTGCCTCTATCTTACTCTTGCATCATTGAGTCGCGATTGCATTAAATTGAATCCCAAGTATTGCATAGCCTTTATTTTTAAACCCCACCGAATCTTGTTCCTCCATCCCATGAGCCATTACTACAGGAGTTGTTTGAGCCATGCGAGTCGTAGAACAGCATGTGTAGGGTATGTGAGTGTCTGATGGATAACGAGGTACCTATACAACTTAACCTGAGTAGTAATGGGATAACTAATGAAAGTGGCATCGGTGGGCCATATTTGCTATTTGGTTTTTCAGGCTCACTTGTGTCCCGTAGGACCCCGAGTACTTGATTCCTGTTCCTTGAATATTCGCGCTATCCACATCCAGGAGGCTTATGAACCCCCCTGAGCCAGAGCTTGATTCATTCTTATTTCTTGAGGGCCACAAACTAGTTTGAGGTTTTATTTACTATCCTGTACTTATGCCATGCTTTACTGCTTTATTTTAATTGTGCGAGGTAATGCACACTGTACTGTTTAGGTCCGTGACCCGTTTTCGCTGTATCGACAAGCCCAGTCACACTTTCGGGTTCCCAGTCGTTTACAGCCGGCTCCACAAACCTTGAGGCCGTCTCGGAGTCAGCTAACTTCGTTGCGGGTAGCTCAATGGGGTGGCCCCTGAAATATTTCTGAATCCTGTAATTGCTTTGTCGTGACTGTCTCGTTGGGTTTTGATTTGGTTTTTCCGAGGCATATCGAGTGTGTGTTGCTATTTGTGCACCCCTGCAGGGTAAAACTTTCTAAAAGCCGTGTCCGCGGTTATGGACGACTTGGAGCACAGTTTCTCGATCATAGGCAAGCATAACTAAAGTACCGCTTTTAATTGACTAGACTAGGTATCTGACTAGTAAATAGTGCAACACTCACGGAATGGATAATAAAACTGCCAACGGAAGGGGGGTTGTTCGTCCGCTTCCTCGTCGGTAAGCGAGGAGGAGGATGGATCTGTGGAGATTACCATTATAACCGTTATAACTGTTGTTATTAATTCACGGACATCCGTCTATCTCTGGTTAGGCGGATGGTTAGCGAGTATCTATAGAATTGCTAGGGTTTACCTTTTGCTGCTATTGCGTCACCCCAGGTTGTGTCCCCTTTAGCGGCATAAAGACTTGCTGAGTACCCCTAGGGTCTCACGTGATAAATTATTGGTTCAGATGAACAGGTACACTCACAGGATGCATACTGGGTGGAAGAGACGGACGATGTGGGCAACGATCATTCGGTGTAGAGATTCCGGGAACAGGGATCCGTGAGATCTGTGGGCGGGATGTGCTTATTTTATGGGCATCTTATGCCGATTTGCTTCTTATCCGTACTCGGATTTTGTCTTCCGCTTCCGCTTGATACTCTGTTGATTGATGTATGAGGAGATATCCTAAACTATTATATCTATCTGGGATATTTGGATCTTGCCGTATGCTGCTATATATTTCCTTTCTTTTTAGATGGAATGGCTCTAATGTACTATTGTATGGTGGCTTGCATACATACTCATTTGTGTATGTAGTTGATCCTTCCGCCGACACGCCCGTCCTTGTCCCGATGTTTGGAAATGGTTGGGACGGCCGAAAGGTCTACCTGTGAGTGGCATTTGGGCCCCACCGTACTATTTCAACCATTTCTGATCATCCAGGCTTGTACTAGGAGCGTAATTCACCGAGGTAGTTACACATATTATGTTTCAGGAACGTAAAGGTTGAACCAATCACCGGAGAGGTCATCGATGACAAAGGTATATATTTGATACACAATTTTATAAATGTTATAATCTTGCAAACACATTTGCAGTGTTAAGTATATTTGATACTTGTTGTGTTTTGCTAAAAACAGGTCCTTCTGCATGAGAGGTGCTTGCTAGAGAGGAGGTGACGCTGCGTGTTGATGGCGAGCATGATGATGATGGCCAACGATGCTCTCCCTCGACATTTATCACTTAGTTTATGTTTTAGGATGATTATTGTAATCAAAATATTATGAACTTCTTTAGTGTGTCTCACACTTTGTGAGACGATTATTCATATGAGTTTGTAACAAACAGTTGTTCTACTTTTATGAATGATTTCTATTCGTGTTCAGATCTTGTTTGATTATATGTGAATTATCCTTGTTGTTTGAAACTAATTGATAATACATGAACATTTGTAAAATATTGAAATGCCTTAAAATACCCAACTTAATGATATATTCATTAATGAATGAAAACCATTGTTTAAATTCAAAGTTATAATGATAATATGTGAAATTCATTCGATTTCTTATCACATATAAATCATGCCTAAGTTCGGCAAAATAACTTGAACACCGTGTATTGGTTGAATACAAAGTGTTTTAATGAATTGTTAAAAGTAAATACATATTCGATGTATTGTGTTTTAACAAAATGGTAATTATCATTATATGATTGTTTAAAATGTGTAAAGAAGTTTACCAAAGGAAACATAAGTATGAAACTATTTGATATGATCAAAGTGTTTCATCTACAAAGGGTATAAATATAAAAGAGAATCTAATTACTATGCTTTGATCAATAGTAATGAAATTCGACTTTATAAGATTGGCATAAAAGAAATTATGGAATGCAAAGTGTTTTTGAACGTCAAAATGCAAAGCATCGCAATGTGATATTAGATATCAAAATGGGTGTATAGATGGCACCAAATAAATCGTTGTAGTGTAGATGTAGAGACAATTAGTTAGAAATAGTTAGCACTCAACTAGAATATATGGTGAACCATTTGAATTCGTGAAAGCGGCTCCATATCTAGTATGGATCGTCGTGAAAGTTTTGGGTTTATTCGATATAACCAAAATAGCGAATAAGTCATTGTAGAGTATTCATTGGAAACTTTGAATACGAAATCCATAACTGAAACCAAAAGAGAAGCAAAACTGGTATTGCTTGGATTTTGATACATTCTTGTGAAAGCTCACATTTAGTGATATTTCTCGATTATGGAGCAAATGGAAGATAGTGTAAAACACGATGAGGATTCAAAACCCTGCATCAGAGTGTTGAGAAGCGCAACGGAAAACGTTCCTAAACGATTCTCTTCACAAAGGAAAGAATCAATGATAATGATCATTGTGTTTTCCCCACTTGTGTTTTCACTACATAAAGTAGGATTAAAAATGGAAACCATATCTTGTATGGAAACATTTGTCATGATTCTTGGAATATGACATACCTACGAACTACTAAGGAAATAATGGAAAACTAAAATTATGAGAAATCCCAAAGCAAAATTCCCTTGAGATTAGAAAGTAATTAGTTGTTAAATCTCACAAGTAAAAGGGGTTACTTGAATTTTCCCAAATGACTGCAAATCCATAGTGGAAAAGGGGGTGAATGACAAAAGCACAATTTGTCAAGTATTGGACGAATTTAAATGAATTTGATTCATGTCTGCTTAATATCCAGTGGATTTAAAACTAGTAAAAGTACTAGTATCTCATAGTAAATCTCCAAATTTGATATTTGATCAAAGGATATTGAAATTGTTCAAAATAGTGAGTAGATATGCAATTTGCATGAAATTGAGTGGGAGCTATGAAAGTCTTCCTAAAATCATATGTGAATGACATATTTTTGAGTGGGAGCAATATAAGTCTCAAATTCAAATATGTAGGAACATAATTTGAGTAAGAGTAGTGACTCATACCCAAATGTGTTAGAAACATATTTTGAGTGGGATCTTGTAGGAGTGATTCTTAAGTGTGTTAAGAATAAAAGCGCAAGTACTTATAAATAATGATTTATAATGTGTAGAAGTTGATAATAAGTGTATTATGATATTATATAGTATTCCTTAAGGGATTCTGAAAAGGGTTTCAGAATAGAAGTTAATTAAGGAACTGGTCCTTAATAACTCAAACTAGGAATAGTAATAAGTTAAACATCAATGGTTGAGAAAGAAAAGGATGATCATCATCCACTATGTTGATACATAGGTTCTATCTTAGAAAACCATGATGATAACTTAGCATAATATATGATCCAATAAGGAACATTTGAAAGTGATTAAGTTTGAATCATAGAACGTTGAGCTAAGTTTGTCCGCAGTGTCTAATAGAGAACTGTAGACACATTTTCCAAATCCATAAAGGATGACATATCTTAAAGCATAAAGGGTTATGTTATAAGGGAATATGTTGGAAACTCCTGTAAATAACGATTAAAGTCAAGTAGGAAGCGAGGTGAACAAACATCGAAAGTTGCACAGAGTGCACTAGTGCTTTGATGAAGTACATTTATAATAATAGATAAGGGTACCATCTAAAGTTTTGTATAATGTTATGGCGGGGCTAGTTTGCTTTTAACATAGAATGATGTGTCCCAAGGCACAGTGCCCATGAGAAAACCCTCGAGGTTGATCTAAAGTCACTGTAGGCTCTTGGAATCAGGCATCGTTCTGCTGCCATAGCGACGATGCATACACACAGATTTTATCATGTGATGATAAAGTATTAATGTCAATCAAGGTGACATTAGTAAGTTGCAAAGGATTTGGGACTATAAAGTACAGACCCAAGACTCAACCTCTTCCATGAGCAAGCATGTTCAGGGTACCGGATATGGTGCCGATGATTAAGAACAAATGCATCTAGTGTATTTGTACTCTAGTGCAAGAGGGAGACTGTTGGAAAAAAGCCCTAGAGACAAATAGTAGTAAGGACTATTATCATATTTCATATAGTTTATGATTAAGTTTTATATCATACTATAACTGTATTGAGTGGGAACATCAATACACGTGTGATATACAAACAACCAGGGGTTCCCAGTGAAACTCTAGTCACTGGTTCATTGGTCAACAGATGATCATGTTTCCTGATCATGTGGCATTTATGCCAGTTGGAAATGGAGTCAACTTATTCTGAGAATGACATGATGAACCAATACCCAACCTAAACATCGTGACCCGATCATGTCACGAAGTTCAAGTTACGATGATTAGAAATGGATCCTCGTAGACTATTCCTTGGACCGTGAGGCTATATCAATCACTGTCTCCCGAGAGTGTTGAGATAGCATCAAGCGCCACTTGGTAATACAGTGGTTATAAAGGTGTGTTCAGGTACTCGGAGGAAACTGTAGAGGCAATATATGTCAAGAGCGGGATTTGTCCGTCCATGTGACCGGAAGATACTCAAGGGCCCACTCGGAGAAGTTATATCCAATAGTTGCGCAGCGTGTGATTTGATCACGGGGATATCACTTGTCGAAATGAGTCAAGTAGCATTGTTTGGTAACGAGATTGAACACAACATGGTGATGTCATTGATCAGATCTCAGGCAATGCAAGTACTGAGAGACAAAGGGAATAAGACACGACTGTCCCGGTTCAAACGACAAAAGATCTTCGTGGAACGCACAGGGGTCACATGGCCATCTAGGTCCCTCTGTCGATCATTGGTGCGGGAGTGTCCCGACCATGTCTGGAGTGTTCCCTAACCATGGGGTATCACGCTTAAGGGCTTGATGATGCTTAGAGGGTGTTTATAGGATCGGTAGAATCACCGAAGAATTGTAGAGAGAAAACTGGAAGGGTTTCGGTAAGTCCAGAGGATGTCCAGAGTGGAGGTGGAATGTGTTCCATAACCATAGAGGTTGAATAATATGTGAATGAATGTTAAATATTGATTTAATCATTTATTCATAATTATTTAATAAAGAGAAAATCAATTTAAAAGGTCAAAAGGCTTAATGGGCCAATTCCCGGAGGGGAGAGGGCCCATTACGGAAAGGAGAGAGGGAGAAGGGGCAAGGAGGTGGCCGGTTGGGCCAAGCACCCCCCCCCCCCGCGCGGGGCCCACTAGGGCTAGCAGGCGGCCTCCCCTCCCCCTCCTCTCCTTTAGTCCCACCCCGGGACTTTGAGGGAGGTAGTACCTCCCCTCCCCCTATATATAGTGGGAGTATTTGGCCAGATAAATACACCCAATAATCAATAAAGGTCTTCTCACTTTTGGGAGGACCTCCAATTGATATTTTCTATCTCTCCCTCTCTCTCTCTCGTGACCGTGGTCCCAAGTTCGGACTGCGCGAATGAGAGACATCTTCACCGCGGAGCACCGTCGTGCTGCGTGATTCGGATCCAGGAGCTCTACTTCCGCAACTGCTGCTGGATCGGGGAAGCGGGAGTCATCGTCAGGCACCGGACATGTGTAACTCCCCGCGAGGTGTTGCACTTGAGGCACTCAAGTCGTTGGAGCCGTTGGAGCACAAGGACTTCATCACGACCTTGAGGTAGGCTTTGGCTCGTCTACATCAACCACGATCTCCTGAGCGTTGACAATGCTTTTCGGTCTTTAAGGGTAAGTTCGCGAAAAGCCCCTCCGGTTACTGTATTACTAATAGATAGGTCCTGGTAGCATCAAGGGTTCAGGGGTGTAGGGTAAAATTTTATTGTTTTCATGGCGGAACCCCTACACCTAGAGCACTTGGACCTCACCATATGAGCCAGGAGGGACAAAAGGTCCCAGGTGGTGTGCCCAGTAAGGGTGGGCGCGCCACCCATGCCCTTTTCCTCCCCGACCATCGATTCACTTTGATCTTTCGCCCACCACATTTCGTATGACCTAAAAACCACTATATAAAGGGCCCCTCGGAAGTTTCTAGATGGAGGCGCTGAAGAAACGCTAAAATACCAAAATAGAGCCAGAAGCAGCGATTGAAGGGGGGAACTCCGTCGGAGACGCTGATGGAGGGATCTCTACCTTCTCCAATGTCTCCACCATCATTACCATGATTAAGAGGGAGTAGTCCACCTCTGGACTATGGGTTTGTGGCAGTAGCTTAATCTCTCTCTCTCTCTTGTTCTTCATTGATCTAGTACCATATGAGCTTTCCAACATAATTATGCTCATATTTTTAATTCCTATGTGGTGGATCTTTATTCTATGATTTGATATATGAGATTGGAGCCTATTATGTGTAAGATGTATTGATAGATGCATATCATGTATCCCATTCTTAAGTACTTGTACTAATCCAACTTGTATGCAAGAGCATGTATGGGGAGAAGTGTGTATTAGATGGAGTAGCGTGGTGGTAGTGATTGAATAGTGACAACAAATTGAAGATCTCGTATGGTATTTACCTTTATTTTGCTGCCTCATTAGGGATAAAGTGAAACCATGAGCTATACTTATCTTGTGATAGTTAGATAATCTTGTTTAGTAAAGGTATCATATTTGTGATTCAAACATCATGTCAAATTATCTAAGGCTATACTCTGTTGATTCTTAATTCGAGATTGAAGGAGATATAACCTAGAGGCAAATAATAAATAGGTTTTTATTGTCATATCTCAATTAGTTCATAATAGTTTCATATGGTGCTATAACTGTATTAATATGAAACGTTAATACACGTGTGGTATGTAAACAAACCAAGTCTCTAGTTACCTCTAGCGAACTAGTTCATTGGTCACGAGGATGATCTAGGGTTTCGAGATCATGGGCATTTATGCCAATTGACAATGAGGTCACATCATTAGTTGAATGATGTGATAGACAAACAACCCAACCAGTTGTATATTAATGACATCTAGTTACAAAGTTCACCATTAATGATAGACTAAGGAAACCTCGCAACCTGATCCTTAGACTGTGAGATAATGCAAATCACCGTTCTGAAGGGAGCTTAGATGGTTATCAAGTATCACACCATGACTGGGTGATCAAAAAGGTGCTACTCAGGTTTCCCAAAGGAGCGCATAGAGGAGTACATATCAAGACCAGGATTTGCCAATCCATGTAACGGATAGATACATATGTGGCCATCTCGGTGACGTTGCATTAACGAAGCTTGCAAGCGTGTGACTGGGTCACGGAATGCAATGACATGGGAACGAGAAAACAAGTTCATTGGTAACAAGATCGAACAAAGTATGGAGATACCGTAGATCAAATCTTGGGTGAACTAGGTATCAAGTGGCAAAGGGAATGGGAAACGACTGTTTACGGTTCAAACGACATTATCATCATGGAATGCACAGGGGTCATTATGGGTATCCAGGTCCCGCTATTGATCATTGATGGAGATCATGTCTGTGCCATTCCCGAGCCATGGGGAAATACACTTAAGGGTACGATGAGCTAGAGAGTCTTCGTAAGACGGAATCACAGCAGAGAGAGAGAAAGTCGGAATTGTTCCGCAGAGAGATCCGAAGATGTTTGGAGAAAGAATAAAGGAAAAGACTGGAAAAGTGCTTTCGGATAAATGGGAATTTAAATATACATTTATTATATGTTAATTATGAATTAATATATTCTAAATAATATTTAAATTAATATTTATAAAAGCAACTTTTATATTAGGCCAAATCCCTGGAAGGAAATAGCCTACAAGAAAAGCTGCAGAAAAAGAAAAACATTCGCCGCCATGCTGGTCAGCGGATGTGGGCGGTCGGCCCACCTGTGGGCAGGCGATCGCCACCCATTGCTGGCGTGCATGCTAGGCCACGTGGACGAGCCGTACCACCCGGGGTGGCCTCGCTAGGCCACCACCGCGGGAAGCAGGTGGGCACGGGGTGGGCCGCGCCAAGGCCCACCCAGCCGGCCCTTCCCAGGCTGATGTCTACTGCTGTTCCTTTTTGCCTATTGGGCTAATTGAAATCAGCCCAACCGGCCAGGACAAAATTCCTGTTGATTTTTCCTTTACTAATAGTCCCACATGGCTAACCTAATGGGGAGGTCACACCCCCTCCTCCTATATAAAGGGGTGCCCATGGGTGGGATTAGATACACCAATATTTGGAGAAGTCCTTTGGTTGACTTTCTCCTTCCCTCTCTCTCTCGTCTCCATGCGTTGGCACGGTCCCAAGTAAGGACTGTTCGAGCAAGAGACACCGCACCTGCAGCACGTCGTTGCGCTGCAGGGATTCCAAGCCGGAGATCTACTTCTGCACTCCCGGCAGGGATCAAGGAGCCGGAGGTCATCATCGTACACCGTATGTGTACGAAACCACGAGGGGCATCACTTGAGGCACCTTGGATGTCGTGAGCCGGAGCTGCTACACGATGAAGAAGGAGCAAGGGGTGACCTGCGAGGAGCTTCGCGACCTTGAGGTCGGCTATTAGTTCGACTACTTCAACCACGTTCCCCTCGGAATGTTAACCACATACGGTCTACAAGGGTATGTATTCTATACGCTCGGTCATTACCGTATTACTACATAGATAGATCTTGGCAGTATTAGGGAGTTCCATCATAGGAATTTTTTGTTTTCTGCTGCGGAACCCTTCATTGGTATCAAAGCCGATCTATGCGTAGGAGTGTTGTACTACCAGTACGCGCAATTTTTGTGCGGGCATTGATCCCTTAGTTGTTACCCTCTAACATGTACTTTTTTATATCGCGGCATTGTTTGATGAAGCGGCCTAGACCGACCTTATGCATATTCGTACGCGAGACTGATTCCACGCTCGACATACGGCTTGTTCTGTATAAGTGGCTAGCGGGTTTCTGTCTCTCATTCAGTAGTTGATATAGCATTTACAATGGAGGGCCCCAGAAGGGGTGTAGTAGAGACAACTGTTGGATCCATGTTGTGGTTGAAAAGTTCATAGATTAGAAATGGTTCTATTGCGAAATCCCTAACAACCATGTAAAACTTGCAAAAGATAAAGTAGAGGCATCTAACTTTATTTTGCAGGAGGGCTTGTGTTATGATATGGCATTGGTCGTTACGAAGGTAAAGGAGTTTACTTTTATGTTACTAAGTTAAGTAGTAATAGCCATCGTTCCGATGGACGACCGGGTGGTGGCGTCAAACCAGGGGCAAGATGGAGATCATGCCGGAGCGCTCGAAGGAGATCAAGGTGCAAGGAGAAGGACCATATCATATCACAAATTCACATGTGATGTTGATACCTACTTTATATCTTATTATATGCTAGTATTAGATACTCAACGGTAGCAAATAAGATAATCCCTAAATAATTCCAATGATAGTGTTCCCCTTGTGTGTGCACCACCAAGAAAGTTTGCCGTTATGAAGCCGGCCGTGAAGATCGGGGGCTAGACATATCTACATTCGCATACAGTGGGTGTAAGCCATGTTGCACAGCAAATACACACAAGTTAGATTTGGCGAGCCTAGCATGTGTAGACATGGCCTCGGAACACAAGAGACCGAAAGGTCGAGCATGAGTCACATGGTTGATGTGATTGACATTAGGGAATGTCTACCTTTGATGCTGCACTGATGGTCGTGACGATCAGGGGAGGTGCAGAGGATTGGGATCATGTGATCACTAAAATCGTCCAGGGGATGACAATTTTAGTGGGAGATCAATTATAAATTGAACTCATATTATGAACTTAGTCTAGATGTCTGTTTGCAAATATCTTAGTAGACCATTGCCTATCCCATTTAGGTCCTTTGCGACCATGGGAAATATATTGCTTGATATGGAACTTAGCAAAAGGGTCCAACTTCATAGATTAATACCCACGCCTGAGGGATATCCTCGTAAAAGGTGATATTCTCTTCTTGATACAATGACCATTAGGAGATAATCCAATGACTCCACAATGTTTGTGTGTTATCCGTAATCATCCAACAAGCCATTCTCCATTCGATGGAGAGTTGGATTACAATCTTGTATTCTGCAAGATCAGGCACATAAAGTATGAGCCGTTGGATGAGTCTTCTTCCATGATGGATGAAAAATGGAATATTTGGAGAAACACTAAGCAATCTTGCATTAGAGTTATGAACTCTCAGTAGGGCTTGATTGCAATGGAGGTTATGAATGAAAAAAGGGTATATGTTAGATATACAAAGTTATAAATGTAATTCTTGCAAAACTCGTTGCAATTTATATAAGTATTGGATACTTGTCCCATTTTGTGAAAAACAAGATGATCTTCTTGAGAATTGCTAGAAATGAGGCAATGTAGCTTGATGACGGCAAGCAAAATAGTTGGTGGCCGACATCACCCCTTTCCTCAAAGGTTTATCATATGGATTAGTGGACTTGAATATAATTTTGTCATTCTTGTTTGTGTGTCTTGCATTTAGCGAGACGATTATTCATATGAACAAGTTACAAGACAATTGTACTATTCTTATGAACGATAACGTTATGGTCACGTTAAGATTATAAATGAGTTATTATCATCACTATGTTAATGATAATAGTTTAAACATTTATAAAGGATTAGAATACTAAAAGATATCCAAATTCTAAGTAATGACATGACACTATAGTTTAAGTCATTTTGGTTACTGCATGTTCTTCATTGTAAATGAAGATCGGGGTCCTAGATGCTTAATCTAGAAACTTTGCAAAACCATGCCTCTTGGGCAGAATGACTAAAACTCCGCATTCTGGTAAAACGGTGATATGCGAAGAAATGTTGAATCTTATACATACTAATGTATCGTATTTTCAACAAGTAGTGGAAATCATTAGTTAATTATGGACTTAAGTGAATAAGCGTATTTACTTAATGAAACATGAGTTTGAAACGATTTGAATTGTTCAAATGAGTTCACAACAAAGTGGGATATTGAAATTAATAAGAATACAAAGTCTCTTCGATTTGATCGACATGACTAAAGCATTTAAGTTAATTTTGGCATAAAATGACATGTGAAAGATGTTTCACAAATTATGATAATTGGAGAATTTAAAAGTGTATTGAAATGTCTAAACATCATGATCATTATGTATTAAGATACATATGGTATTATATTATCTCTTATCGGGGTTATAGTTATCCTTTAGAGTTAGAGAGCAAAATGAGCGAACACTCATTTGAAATACAAAGGAACATCTAAAGATTCGTGGAAACAACACCATAAGTGTTATGGCATGTTCGAGCTTCTGGAGATTTTGATAAGTTGAAAGCGTGGCGAATAAACAAGTCTTTGTACAACGTTCTTAGGAAGCTATGAATGCATCTTCCACAAAGGGCAAACCTTGTGTTGTCCAAAGTTGATGTGTCTTGATGAAGATACAGGTGGAAGAAAGTAAAAGATCAAAACAAGGTATTTGACCTTACCTACAAATTGTTGAGTGGCGCAGCGGAATTTGTTTCGTGAAACTGAACTCTACAAATAGAGGAGAAACTAATGATAATGATCATAATAGTTTCAGTAAATACTTTTACTAAAGAAAGTAGGATTCAACTATATATTCTACAAGTTTGTGGAATTATATTGTTGATTCACTAGTCATGTTTTGAACAAGACATACCTACGAAATACAAAGAAGCGTGATGAACCTAAGTGCGAGAAATGATGGTCATTGAAATCTTGTTAGTGGAATTCTCGATTTGATGGTGATCAAGGAATTGTGGAATATCCAAGATTATCGAGAGGACCTGGATTTGAGTGGGAGCAAATCAGCTTGGCTAAATCATAATATGCAGCTGACATATTTTGAGTGGGAGCTAAGTGAAATCCCTGGATCTCAAATATGGATGCCTTATTTGAGTGGGAGCATGAAATCGTTCTAGGATATGTGGACGACATATGTGAATGATGTGATTGGTGTTAATAACATTTACATAGATAAATAAGGATGAAGTTGAAGTTATTAAACAATGAAATCTATCGAGATAGATTGGTAAGTTTAATAAAAAATCAATTGTCGAATGCTTCTTGGAGTTTATTCTGAAGATGTTCAGAATGTCCTAAGCAAGATTCTGAGGAAGTTCAGAATGGAACAAGGTAAGAAAGAAGTTCTTACTATATGAAGCATTGCCTTAGTATTACAATGATGGTTAAAAAGGAAGAAAGAGATGTGTTGCATCTCCTATGCCTCAGTCATAGGTTCTTCCATACAACCATATTGTATACTCGATGTAATGTGACCCGATGTTCTGGTTGGAAGGACTAGCTCTTAACTGTAAGAACATGTCTTGAAGTGATTCCAGAGTTGATCACTAAACCAGAATCAAGTTTGCACTTAAATGGCAAGAAGCAAAGTAAGTGACACTAGGATCTACATAGATATAGAAGTATAAAGGATCCATCTGATGTGATGTATATTGTTATGGTGGGGCTAGTTCGCTTTTAACGTAGAATGATGTGTCCCAGGGCACAGTGCCCATGAAAAAGCCCTCGAGGTTGATCTAAAGTCACTGTAGGCTCCTGGAAACCAGCCTCGTTCTGCTGCCATAACTGTCGTATATACACAAAAGATTGCAAAGTGTGTTTCGAAGTTTAGATGACAATAGTGAAAACGACCGTCATTATAAACACTAGAAACAAAGTCTTACTTTGTCGCCAAACGAATACTTCAACCCATTATGAGATAATGGTATGAATGTCAAAGTTAGGTAGACAATAACGATTTGCAAAGACATAATGATCTAGTAAAATAGAACATGGACATGACGTTTTCCATAAGCATGCATAATCAATAAACGCATATGTGATATGATTTATGATGAGTAAAATGCAAGCTAGATTATTTGTACTCTAGTGCAAGTGGGAGACTAAAGGAGATATGCCCTAGAGGCAAATAATAAATAGGTTTTTATTGTCATATCTCAATTAGTTCATAATAGTTTCATAATGTGCTATAACTGTATTAATACAAAACAATAATACACGTGTGGTATGTAAACAAACCAAGTCTCTAGTTACCTCTAGCGAACTAGTTCATTGGTCATGAGTATGATCTAGGGTTTCGAGATCATGGGCATTTATGCCAATTGACAATGAGGTCACATCATTAGTTGAATGATGTGATAGACAAACAACCCAACCAGTTGTATCTTAATGAGATCTAGTTACAAAGTACACCATTAATGATAAACTAAGGAAATCTCGCAACCTGATCCTTAGACTGTGAGATAATGCAAATCACCGTTCTGGAGGGAGCTTAGATGGTTATCAAGTATCACACCGTGACTAGGTGATCGAAAAGGTGCTACTCAGGTTTCCCAAAGGAGCGCGTAGAGGAGTACATATCAAGACTAGGATTTGCCAATCCATGTAACGGATAGATACATATGTGCCATCTCGGTGACGTTGCATTAACGAAGCTTGCAAGCGTGTGACTGGGTCACGGAATGCAACGATACGGGAACGAGAAAACAAGTTAATCGGTAACGAGATCGGACGAAGGTATGGAGATACCGTAGATGAAATCTCGGGTGAACTAGGTATCAAGTGGCAAAGGGAATGGGAAACGACTGTTTATGGTTCAAATGACATTATCATCATGGAATGCACAAAGGTCATTATGGGCATCTCGGTCCCGCTATTGATCATTGATGGAGATCATGTCTGTGCCATTCCCGAGCCATGGGGAAATATACTTAAGGATACGATGAGCTAGAGATTCTTCATAAGACGGAATCACATCAGAGAGAGAAAGTCGGAATTGTTCCGCAGAGAGATCCGAAGATGTTCGGAGAAAGAATAAAGGAAAAGACTAGAAAAGTGTTTTCAGATAAATAGGAATTTAAATATACATTTATTATATATTAATTATGAATTAATATATTCTAAATAATATTTAAATTAATATTTATAAAAGCAACTTTTATATTAGGCCAAATCCCTGGAAGGAAATAGCCTAGAAGAAAAGCTACAGAAAAAGGAAAGGAAAAAGAAAAACATTCCGGCCCACATGGGCGGTAGATAACCACCACCTTGCATGAGGCGGCTAAGGCGGGCGGCGGCATGGCGCGCTGCGTGGCACAGCGGTATGACGCAGACGCTGCTACCGCTGGGCGGATGCGGTGGTTGGCCCACCGGAGCAGGCGCCGCCGCTGGCCTGAGCCGTCGCGTGGTGGTCAGACGGACGAGCCGCCCACCCGGGTGGCTACGCCAGCCACCGCCATGGAAGTGGTGGGCGCGGGTGGGCGTGCAAGGCCCACTGGACGGCCTCCCGCATCGATGTCTGCTGTTCCTTTTTGCCTATTGGGCTGATTGAAATCGGCCCAACCGGCCAGGACGAAATTCCTACAGATTTTTCCTTTACTAATAGTCTCACATGGCTAACCTAATGGGGAGGGCACACCCCCTCCGCCTATATAAAGGGGTGCCCATGGGTGGGATTAGATACACCGATATTTGGAGAAGTCCTTTGGTTGACTTTCTCCTTCCCTCTCTCTCTTGTCTCCATGCGTTAGCACGGTCCCATGTAAGGACTGTTCGAGCAAGAGACACCGCATCTCCAACATGCCATTGTGCTGCAGGGATTCCAAGGCGGAGATCTACTTCCGCACTCCTAGCAGGGTTCAAGGAGCCGGAGGTCATCATCGTACACAATATGTGTACGAAACCACGAGGGGCCTCCCTTTAGGCACCTTGGATGTCGTGAGCTGGAGTTGCTGCACGATGAAGAAGGAGCAAGGGGTGACCTGCGAGGAGCTTCGTGACTTTGAGGCCGGCTATGAGTTTGACTACTTCGACCATGTTCCCCTCGAAACGTTAACCACGTATGGTCTACAAGGGTATGTATTCTATACACTCGGACGTTACCGCATTACTACATAGATAGATCTTGGCAGTATTAGGGAGTTCCATCGTAGGAATTTTTTGTTTTCTACTGCGGAACCCTTCAGAGATTGCTTGGAGTTTTCCCTTTCTTGAGGAGTATAAGCGATATGTGTTGCATTATCTCTATGTTAGGTCGTGATTCCCATATGAATGGTTAACAAACACATGTAGAAGTTTCACCAATATTATGTCTCTGATGAATTGTTTGTGTCCATTGCAGTCCAAAAAGAAAGTAGACAAGTGAACCCATGAACCCGGTCCATTTTAAACCATTATAAACATTTTTGCAACAACACTATCACACTTTATATTTTCTGCAATTTATTATTTCAAAAATAAAAAAAAATACTTTCTTCACTTGCAAACACATACAAAACCCCAAAACAACTATCTTTTATTGCTATTGTCTTGCTTGCGTAGTTTTTATTTATTTTATTTTACTTTATTTATTTTGTTATTTCATATTACTAATACGAAACCTTGTGCTTGACAACCACATGATGGAGTTGGGGACACAAGACAAAACTTTGCTTTGTAGGTTGCTTGAAGAGGAGAGGAAGGATAAATCTCTAAGCCAATCCCCAAGAGTTCATATAAACCCTCGAGTCACCCTTGTGGGGAAAAGACGCTTGCAATAATACCCTGCACTTGGAGTCCTAACGAGTTGGTACACACGGAATTGTTTCCATCAAGAGCATTGGTGATAATGGATCTCCCTATCTTAACCCTTTTTCGGTCTGAAAGTATTTACCAACATCATCATTGACTTTGATGGCAACACTACCCCCGACACAAAATTATTGATTAGAACACATCATTTAGCTGAAAAACCTTTCATCCTAAGAGTCTATTGGAGAAAAGACCACTTGACTTTGTCATAGGCTTTCTCAAAGTCAATTTTAAAATTACCCCATTCAGCTTTTTCCTATGTAGTTCGTGTATTGTTTTATGCAAGGTAACCACACCGTCCAGTATGTTACGACCTTGCATGAAAGTAGCTCGAGAAGTACGAACTATATGATCAGCCACTGAATTTAGGCTGATAGTAGCTACTTTGGTGAAAATCTTAAAACTAACTTTAAGAAGGCAAATTGGTCTATATTGTTGAATCCGTTCTGTTTCTTCATTAACCTTAGGTAGAAGAATAATCTCACCAAAATCCAGTCGAAACAGATCTAATTGTCCAGCATGCAAAGCACTAAACATCTCAAAAAGATCTGTTTTGATAACATCCTAGGAAGTTTGGTAGAACTCCGTCGGGAAACCATCAAGGCCAGGGGCCTTATTATGTTCCATTTGGAAAACAACATTCTTGTTCTCTTCCTCGGTATAAGGAGCAGTCATTAGGTTATTTTCCTCATCTGAAACCTGAGGATGTTGTTAGTTTGGGAATCATCTAAGGAGAAGTTACCTTCTTCTGGTGCCCCAAACATACCTTTATAGTAATTTTTATGTATGTTTTCATCTACTCATTGCCTTCAATCGTCCCTCATTCTAAAATAAGGATCGAATAAGTTTTTTCTTGTGTCTGCTATTGGCAATACTATGGAAGTATCTTATATTTGAATCCCCATTCAAAATGAATTGGGCTTTAGACGTTGATATCATTTGAGTTCCTCCTCGCGCAATTGTCGAGCTAACTTAGCATTCGATTGACTTTTAAGATCAATCTCATGCGCAGTTAACAGACGAGATTCTACTAACAATTCGAGTTCATCAATAGTAGACAAGAGTCATTGCTTTTCTTTTTTAAGAAAACCAGTTGTGTGACGTGCCCAACCCCCAAGGTGTTTGCATGTCGCACATAATTTATAATTCTACCTTTGAATTGGATTGTTGCCCACAACTAGTCTTTCCTATACTGTTTTGACCATATTCTGGAAGCCTTCCTGATGTATCCATCCTAATTCAAATTTGAACGGACGATTACATCGCGAACTAGGCAAACCGGTGTTCAACAAAATGGGGCAAAGTCTGACACTGCCTCAATATGTTCTAGAGCACACACCGAGACTAGTGGAAAACTGTCTTCCCAATCTGAATCCATTAGTGCACGATCAAGTTTTTCGTATGTAGGTTCTGAAAGACTATTTTGTCATCCAATCATGGTTACTTCCTTCAAATCTAGATTGTCAATAACAATATTAAAAAGGAACGACCAATGATCATTGAACCGACCTTTACTCTTGTTAAAGAAAAAACGAAGCAAATTGAAATCACCCCTTAAAAAATAATGTACGGATTGTCTTTAGCTAAAAAAAATAAGAAAACCAGCCTTAAAAGCACTAATAGTATAATAGTATAAGTTAAGTTTTAGAAGAAACTAGTAGCAATGCACGCGCACACGCATCTGAAATAATCATTTGTACACACTATCTAGGAAATCATATAATAAATCCAAGAGTTTGCTTGGAATGCTGTAAATCCACATCACTTTTAGTCAACATGATACATCATTATACTTCAATAATTTTACATGTTATCACTTATAAATGAGGAGGCAATATTCACCCGTTTTTGCTACGCCACCGTCTACTATATCTATATCGAGATCTCTCTTCTCTTGTACTCCATGTGCTTTTGCTAGTGCTGTTGCAGCTAGTGTTGTTGCAGCTGCTGATTTGGGACCGATTGATCCTATCCATATCTGAGAATACAATGAAGAAGCCTAAATTTACTTTGTAATTCACACACAATAAATATGATAAAACAAAAAATGTAATCAATAATATTGTAGCTTAGAAAACACAAACCACATAACAAGAGCCCAATAACAAATAGACAAAATTTACATGGAAGTTCCAAGAACCTAAGTTGCTCCGGAATGCATTGGGTTTTTACCAAGGATATCCGAAAACTTGCTCATACATGTAAGAAACACTTTGGAACTCTCTCAAATGATCATCGCTGCAAGAAGTAACTTTAGAAGACCTTTTTTCTTCGAGGCTTTGGCCACATCATGCTGGAATATTTGGAAGCTCAGGAATGCTCTACTTTTTGACAATGTAACTCCTTCCTGTAGCACTTGGTCCTACCCATTTAAAAGGGACATTTTCCTTCTCTCTTACAGAATGAAGGATGATCTAAAAACCTCCCTAGTCACTTGGCTAGATGCTCTGTACTTTTTTCTGGACTATGCCCTGGGCTAAGCCCTCTTGTATATTAATTTCGTCCTTCTTGTACATATTTTTTCTCTTAATAAATTTTACTATCGGGGCCTCCCCTATAGTTTTCAGCTCAAAAAAAAGAAAACAAATTAAATAAACAACGCAGTGTCTACAAAAACAAATGTACACAAGATGCTATCGCTTGACAAGATAAATAGAAATTTAAGTAACAATTTCGTCTTACCTTAACATATAGAAGTACATCCAGAACTCTAAACATATGCATAGGCCATAATCACAGAAAGAAGGTAAAGATAAACAATTGCATGGCTTGAACAAAGATGTTGTGTTGCAAAATTAATAGTCCTAAACGCCATTGTGTTGCAAAATTAAGAGTCCTAACCAAAATCCATGTGCAGGCAAAAAGGATAGCAAATCAGCAATTTTATATAAAGTGTATGAAAATTCGTGCAAAAATATATACTCAAACCATCAGTGTTCGCAATGCAGACCTCAAACCAAATATTGCCTACAAAATCATCAAAGCCACATAACTTTTAGAACCATAGATCACATTAATCAAATGAAGCTCCCTGGTTAGAGGTTTCCCAAATCTCATACATCTGCAAGTACACCTTGTTCGTATTCAGACCAATTCCTGTAGGGCCCCATCCTTTTTGCTACTCTCTCTCTTCTTACCTGCACTCATACAAATATAGTTTAAAATACTGCTAAATAAACAAAGAAATATGGCTCAAAAGTGAGAATATCATTTTGTGGCCCGGAAGTTGGGGTGGCCAGGCAACGCGGTGCCCAAGTTGATTTTTATCACCGCGATTCGAAAAGTTGGGCGCCAATTGCTGAGAGGGGTCTTTCGAGTGAATGATGGCCAAACCCAATATTTTCAAATTGCGCCCGTTAAGTCAGGATATTCCGTTTCACTAGTTCCTGCTATGCCCCTCCTTCGCCGGTCACTCTTCTTAGCCACCCTGCACATGTCGTAGGGGCAAATTCATTACTGTACTTTCCTAACTCTCGACACTGAATCTTGCTGCGGCGGCGGCGGTCCCTTTTCTTCCCTTCCCCGACCCTAAATCTGCCGGCGGCGGAGGACCTTTTTCTCCTCCCGACCTTTGAATCCGTGGCCCAGCATGTCTTGCAAGGCGAAGGTTGTAGCTACGTCACCGACTGAATAGGGTCCGTCGGGGCCCAAGTCTGGGGCTCAACACGTAGCTACGGTGAGGTCTTTAGCCCCGGTTAGCGAGGAGGCCAGCAAGGATTCTGCTCCCAAGGTACCTACGAGCAGCAGGTTGAAGAGAAAAGCAAGGCCGGCGGCGGATTGTTCGGCTCCGGTGGGCGGATGCAGCACTCAAATCTCGAAGAAAAAAACCCGGGAGAAGAGTGAGAGGTGAATTTTTCTTATGTGTGCCTTATCTTGCAAGTAGATTAGTTACGGCATAATAGAAACGAATGAACTAAAATGTTCCCCTTTTTAATCAAATTAGGCACATCTTTGATACAAGGGACCTATATGAGTTCACAGTTCATGTTCGGCAGTACACTGCAAAGCTTGATTTTGGTTGCGAGAGGGTTGTGTTCGGGCAAGATGTGCATCTGCTTGTGAATTGCAAAGAGGTTGTGTCTGCATTTTGGTGGTAGATATGCTTGCCGCTAGAATTCCCTGGGGTTCTAGACAGAGGACAAAATTGGTGTGGCGCAACATGAATGATACCTATCAGCAAATTGAGCACTCCCATGAGCTTCAGACGGTTTGGGAGTGTTGTTCAGCTGATCGTAAGGTGAAAGTTGAAGCGATGATTGATGATATGTATGCAGATGCTGGAGATCTTGCTGCCAGAGCTTCTGCTCCTAGAGAATACGGACCAATAGATGTTGATCTAGATAAGTTCAGTATACGCATAGATGTGGATTCATACATGGCAAAACTTGATGAGGGAGTTAATAAGCCTGTTTCGTCATGTACTGTGGAGATCACTATCGATTCCAAAAACATAACTCTTGACGAAATGAGAGAGATGATCGGTAAGGAAATCAGTATTGGACCTAAGCAGATGGCAAAAATCCGGTGGTGGCATCATAAGAAGCAGCAATTCATAGATGTTTTGGATACTGAAGATCTTATGCATATTATGCGGCGAAAGAAGCAAACCAGGAAGGTGTTCTTCCTTGGTACCATTTCTGATGTTGTTGAACAGGTTATAGTGGATGTAGATGCCCATGTAGTGGCTGAACAAAATGAGGTGGTCGACGTTGATGAGATATGATGAGAGCTGCTACCCTGGGCTTGTCACATGGACCGCGAGATTCCCCTGCATGCATTTGTAATATTCACTGTTGTTGCATTTAGAGTGTGCTTCTGTGCTTATGTTTATTGAGAGATTGTGATATAATGCTATGCGAGCTATTGAGATTTTCGGACATGTCACTCACTGAAAGCATCGTTGTTGTAATAAGACATAAGTACATTATAGTGGACATGATTATGTTTCTTAAGATGACGTACCGTACTTGTTTTAGTTATTATGTTTGTTGGGACATTGTAATGTAATGTTTTGTGAAACCATGACTAGACTAGTGATGCATAAATACATTGTAGTTGACATGATTATGTTTCTTGAGATGATGTACTATACTTGTTTCTGTTATTTTGTTCGTTGAGAGACTATAATGTAATGTTTTGCGAAACCATGACAGGACAAGTGATGTGTAAGTACCTTGTAGTCGACATGATTTTGTTTCTTGAGTTGATGTAATATATGTGTTTCTGTGATTATGTTTGTTGAGAGATTGTAATGTGATGTTTTGTGAAACCATGTAGTGGTTATGTTTGTTGGGAGATTATAATGTAATGTTTTGTGAAACCGTGACTGAAGAAGTGATGCATAAGTACCTTGTAGTTGACATGATTTTGTTTCTTTGGATGATGTCATATACTGGTATGTTTCGTTAGGCAGTGAAATTGGGATGGAGGGAGTGCAAGTTTAATATTTGAAATGAGAATGTGTGAAGAGAATCCATATCGTGCAGAGACAAGAATCTGTGGAAAGGGCATGGTATCCATTAAACTATTGTAACATGCCAATTTAGTCATCATTGCAGCAGTAGAAGGGATGCTCTCTCTCTCTCTCTCTCTCGCCGACACCGTCACCGTCGTCGTCGCATTCGCCATGCTATCCTTGAACGGCGAGGACGACCAGTCGAGCAGCGAAAGCCTTCTCTCCGACATCGAGTATTCCTTCCACGATGTGAGTTCCTCTATTTTATCGGGCTAGGGTTAGGCAATGGTAAATCTCTCGATCTGAGCTCCATATGTGCATGCAATCATGTTCGATTTCAGCTTTGCATTTACATATAGGTACCAAGGACGATCTACGACTCCAAATGGGAGGGCCTAGATCTCGATGGAGAAGTGCCATGTGACCATGGGCTAAAACTGAGGAGATATGTTGCATTCGAAGGCAGTAACACTGGGAGAAGGTTTTTGGGCTGTACAAATCAGGTTTGTTTACATTATGTGCAAATGTGACATGAAGTAAAATGTATCGTGCATGTTCATAACACTATAGTGTGTGTGTTTTTAGGTTGGCCCGGTGTGTAAAGCAGTAGAGTGGGTGGATCTTGAGTGGCCAGATGCACTTAAGAAATGTTTGGCACAGTTATGGGAGATGTATGAGTTGGAAAGGTCGGGGAGATTTATTAATGTAAGTGATGCAGCTGGAAAAAATTACAAGCTGTCGGTACGAAATAAGGAGCAGGAACAAGAAATCGAGAATTTGCAGTCAAAGCTAACTGACGGAATCGATGGGATCTTGGTTGTTGGAACTGCAAAGAAGCTTCAGGATAGTCACAAGTTGCTGATTCATAATGCAGAAAAGGAGAGGAATCAGCTCAGGGAAGACAAGAAGAAGCTAGAGTACTGCATTGCGGATCTGTTGAAGGAACTAAAGAAGGCGCGCGATGGTGAACAAGGACAGACTATAAAGGATAAAGGAAATTCGAGATGAATAATTTATGTTGTACCAATGCCTGAAACTAGTTAATTGTAAAACTTGCAGTTGCGCTTTCTGAACTAAGCCAAACTCAATCCTCGAGCAAACTAATTTCAGACAAACACACATATCGTGCATAGAGTTAAGTTCAGGCTTACAAAATCACCACTACAGAGGATAAACCAGGCAGTCCAGTACTAAATAGACATATGTTGTGTTCAAGCGAGCCTGGCCCGGAGCTGCCTGTTTTCCTCCCTAAGATTGGCCAGCTCCTTCAGTACTATGTCGTGCTTTAGCTGTAGGTTCCAGCGCTCTGTCACGGATTGGAGAATTTTGTCCGTAGCCATACGATTTTCCTTCAAGATCCCTTTCACGATCTCCGTCTGCTTCCTAGCCGAGGCGCGACCTTCACTGTGTAGCTTCGCCTAGTCGGTGTTTAACTCCTTCAGTTTCTGGCACTTGTCAGAAAGGACCGCGAATTCAGCGATTGGTCAAAGGCCGTTTAGAATTCTGCTTCTCCCTTTGGATTGCTATCTTGTCATTTAGCCAGGTCGCCAGGTCCTGGTCGATCTTTCGCCTCTTTCCCTGCAACAAAAATACATAGTATGGTTTGTTCAGTTCACCAGGACAAGCTGGTTAATTTCCATAATTAACTGAACCGACTAGTGGCACTGTCATAATTTCAAGGAAGAAGCAATCTAGGACTAATCAACATTTTATGAATCGACAAGTGGCACTGTCATAATTTCAATTTCGAAGACAAATAAGATTTATCAGCAGTTTAGTGTGATGTGGGTTTTTCCCAATATCACCAAATAGTAGTGGGAGAGTGGCAAACTCATAATGCCAAAACCCATGTCCAGATACATATGGAAAGAGAACATGGTCTCCATTCATGAACATGAACACCAACACATGTCCAGATAGATAAGGAGTTGCCCTAGGATTCTTATTGCACCCTATAATGGGAAGCAGACATGGGCATTGCTCCCTGAACCCTAAACATTACAAAAGGAGAGGAGGACGAACTGGTATTCGTGTCCCCGCTAACGGGAATCAGACTTGGGCATTGCTCTGATACGCCTCCAGACATGCCCTTAGCTCCTCGTTCTCTTTCCAAACACCCTCGAGTATGGTGATCCCTCTGCTCATGTCCCCCTTCATCTCCTTGACTACATCCAGGCAACGGTTCCTGTCATGGTAGGCTCGGATGGTAGCCTTGGTTTCCTCGACGCGTCCTCTGAGTGCCTCGCTAACTTCGTCCTGCAGGAGAATGCACCTTTCCACGAGATTCTTCTTCTCCTCCGTGAGCTCGTTGATTATCTTGATGGCCTGTTCTTTCCTGATCAAGTTACGGTCGAGCACTTTCTGCAGCCTAACGACGTCACGTGCAAAATCTAGCGAGATCTCCTTTTGCATAGATAATTGCTTGTGTAGGCTCTCATTAGCTTGGGTGAGGGAGCGTGCAAGCTCATGTTGGTTGGCAATCTTGGAACTGATCACGGCCACCTTCTCACGGTTCTCGGCCTTCGATCGCTGCATCGTTCATGTTAATTGAAATAGGAATTCTACAATTACACTCTAGGTCCCAGGTGAATACTAATATAGATCAAAAAAATCCCCGTTGAATCTATTGGCCGCAGTGTTAAAAATGGACCTGGAGATCTATTCATGACCACGATAAACTAATCCTAATCACAAAAAATCCATAGTGAATCTATGAACAGTGGTATTAAGGAAAGACCAAGATATCCAGTCATATTCATGAAAACAAATACAACTCGCAAAAGAAGAAGAAAAACCAATGCGGGGCGGACAGCATCTAAGAAATCCACATCAAAACTCGGAGAAATAATAGCGTGGAGATTTGCTACCTTGCTGAGACATGGAACAGGGCAGAACGGGTCCTGCAACGCCTCCGTCGTGGTGGATTCGGGCTCCACGGCCGACCTGTAATACGTAGAAGAGGAAGAGCCAGAAGAAGAAGAAAAACAAGAAGAATCTGATTAAGATCATGATGGAGAGGGAGATGGAGAAGAAGTAGAATAAGGAGACCGTACCGGGAGGAGCCCTCGCCTGCTAGAACATTCGGCGCCATTGTCGGGGGAGAATGGGCCTCGATGAGAGGGTGGGCTTAAGCGGCTGGTAGAGCAAGAAGTGCCTCGCGGCGATTTCTCTCCCTTTTCTCTGCGAGGATCGTCGACCGTCCTCTCCCCATCCTCAGTGGAGCCATGGCTTGCAAGGTGAGTGTGGCGACGGTAGGAGGAAGGAGATAGTGATTATTAGTGTGGGAGAAGAGTAAGAGTACATGCCGTGGTCCAGTAGTACTAGTACTATTATATAAGACCGTCGTGTACGGTCTACCTTCTCAAAGAAGCCAGGCAGGCAGGAGTAGGGAATCGATGGGACTTGTCTTTATTGCGGTGGACACTCCAATGGTCTTCGGCGCCGCCCAAAATCCAGTATATAATAAGGGGAGTGCGAGCCGGGTGGTCGTCACGGGAATCGGCACGCACATCCCGCGTGCGTGTGTCACGTGTTGATGGGGCAATGACGCGCGCAACTGCTGCACGATCACGTCGGCACATCCAACTCCGTCGAACTCCACGTGATAGGCACGCACGGGATATTTACGAGTCTAGAATATGCTGTGCCACTTTTGTTGTGATCAAATTATGTTCAGTACGCGAGATATTACTTCTTTTTTTGATAATCGACAAATGCATTCATGGACACGATGCACGAAACCACTGCTCGTCCTTGATCAGATCGGCACCCCACTCTGTGTACCCGCCATCAACCATTCGGAGCAACTACCTCGAGCACGATGCCCCCTCGTCGTGGTAATGGCAGGTCCAAGCCGTCCACTGACCGTCCTGCATCCCCGGCTCTTCGCTGCATCTTCCGACCGTGCCAGGATCCATCGACATCGGCACTCGAGGACACCACAACGTCGAAGCTCATACCGTCCGCGCAGGAGGAGCGTGGGGTACCTGCAGCGTCGGACGAGCGCAAATTAGCATCCAGGACGGGGGCACGTGTTGCATCGTCGAGTACGGACAAGAAGAGGAACAAGAAGAAGACCAGGAAGAAGAGAGGAGATAGCTATTTGGACGAGTCCGACTCGGCCAACGAGGAGGCGTTCATCGATCAGTTGGAGGCAGAAGCGGAGGAGAGTGACGTGGACCCATGGGACTATGAAGAGGAGGAGGAGGAGGACTCCGACGAGGAGATAGTGCGCTTATTCGAGGAAGGGGCAGTGTCGAGTCGTCAGAGGAGGGCACCGACGGCGGCGATGGCGGGGACCATGGCGTTGACAAAGACGAGGACGAACCGGAAGACGAAGACGATGGCTTCTTCGAAATATGACCATTTATTTTATTTATTTTAGTTAGATAGATGGATTTTCACTTGTTTATGGGGGGTTTAGTATCGGTGGCACGGATTGACCATGCATAAAAAAAGTGGAGAAGGGAGGGGTTATCCTGCCCGTTGGATCACATGGGATCAACGGTTGGCGAAGACGATCCGCATGACATCTGTGTCAGCCAATCAGGGCATAGCAACCCAGAGTGAGCACATGTTTGGGATCTCCACACGTTTGGGCTTTTCTGAGATTTGTGACAGAGAGAGAGAGGGAAAATCTCTTTTCACAATCCGCCTATGGATCCACCAGTACCATTCAAATGTCATTGCATTTGCGCTCGTTTCACAATCCACCTATGGATCCAGCAGTGTCATTGCATGTGTGTTCTTTTTACTAACAACAACCAGAGTCATTCCATGTATGTTCTTTTCACATACCACATATGGATCCACCAGTGTCATTGAAACGTGTGTTCTCTACAAAGACCACACATGGATCCACCAGTGTTATTGCATGTGTGTTCTTTTTAGTAACAACAACCAGTCATTTTGCATGTGTGTTCTTTTCACATACCACCTATGGATCCACCAGTGTCATTGCATGTGTGTTCTTTTCACTAACAACAATCAGAGTCATTGCATATGTGTTCTTTTCACATACCACATATGGATCCACCAGTGTCATTGAAATGTGTGTTCTCTATAGAGACCACACATGGATCCACCAGTGTCATTGCATGTGTGTTCTTTTTAGTAACAACAACCAGAGTCATTTTGCATGTGTGTTCTTTTCACATACCACCTATGGATCCACCAGTGTCATTGCATGTGTGGTCTTTTCACAATCCACCCATGGATCCACCAGTGTCATTGCATGTGTGTTCTTTTTAGTAACAACAACCAGAGTCATTGAAATGTGTGTTCTATTCACATACCACCTATGGATCCACCAGTGTCATTGCATGTGTGTTCTTTTCACATGGATCCACCAGAGTCATTGCATGTGTGTTCTTTTTACTAACAACAACTAGAGTCATTGCATGTGTGTTCTTTTCACATACCACCTATGGATCCACCAGTGTCATTGCATGTGTGTTCTTTTCACTAACAACAACTAGAGTCATTGCATGTGTGTTCTTTTCACATACCACATATGGATCCACCAATGTCATTGAAATGTGTGTTCTCTATAGAGACCACACATGGATCCACCAGTGTCATTGCATGTGTGTTCTTTTTAGTAACAACAAACAGAGTCATTGAAATGTGTGTTCTTTTCACATACCACCTATGGATCCACCAGTGTCATTGCATGTGTGTTCTTTTCACTAACAACAACTGGAGTCATTGCATGTGTGCTCTTTTCACAATCCACATATGGATCCACCAGTGTCATTGCATGTATGTTCTTTTCACAATCCACCCATGGATCCACCGGTGTCATTGCATGTGTGTTCTTTTCACTAACAACAACTGGAGTCATTGCATGTGTGTTCTTTTTACTAACAACAACCAGCGTCATTTTGCATGTGTGTTCTTTTCAAATACCACCTATGGATCCACCAGTGTCATTACGTGTGAGTTCTTTTCACTAACAACAACCAGAGTCATTGCATGTGTGTTCTTTTCACATACCACATATGGATTCACCAATGTCATTGAAATGTGTGTTCTCTACAGAGACCACACATGGATCCACCAGTGTCATTGCAAGTGTGTTCTTTTTAGTAACAACAACCAGAGTCATTGAAATGTGTGTTCTTCTCACATACCACCTATGGATCCACCAGTGTCATTGCATGTGTGTTCATTTCATAATGCGCATATGGATCCACCAGTGTCATTGCATGTATGTTCTTTTTAGTAATAACAACCAGAGTCATTGCATGTGTGTTCTTTTCACATACCACATATGGATCCACCAGTGTCATTGATATGTGTGTTCTCTACAGAGACCACACATGGATCCACCGGTGTCATTGCATGTATGTTCTTTTCACTAACAACAACTGCAGTCATTGCATGTGTGCTCTTTTCACTAACAATAACTAGAGTCATTGCATGTGTGTTCTTTTTACTAACAACAACCAGAGTCATTTCATGGTTGTTCTTCTCACATACCACCTATGGATCCACTAGTGTCATTGCATGTGTGTTCTCTTCACAATCCACACATGGATCCACCAGTGTCATTGCATGTCTGTTCTTTTTAGTATCAACAACCTGAGTCATTGAAATGTGTGTTCTTCTCACATACCACCTATGGATCCACCAGTGTCATTGCATGTGTGTTCATTTCATAATCCACCTATGGATCCACCAGTTTCATTGCATGTGTGTTCTTTTTACTAACAACAACCAGAGTCATTTTGCATGTGTGTTCTTTTCACGTACCACCTATGGATCCACCAGTGTCATTGCATGTGTGTTCTTTTCACTAACAACAACCAGAGTCGTTGCATGGCCGTTCTTTTCACATACCACATATGGATCCACCAGTGTCATTGAAATGTGTGTTCTCTATAGAGACCACACATGGATCCACCAGTGTCATTGCATGTGTGTTCTTTTTAGTAACAACAACCAGAGTCATTTTGCATGTGTGTTCTTTTCACATACCACCTATGGATCCACTAGTGTCATTGCATGTATGTTCTTTTCACTAACAACAACTAGAGTCATTGCATTGTGTTCTTTTCACATACCACATATGGATCCACCAGTGTCAGTGAAATGTGTGTTCTCTACAGAGACCACACATGGATCCGCCCATGTCATTGCATGTGTGTTCTTTTTAGTAACAACAACCAGAGTCATTTTGCATGTGTGTTCTTTTCACATACCACCTATGGATCCACCAGTGTCATTGCATGTGTGTTCTTTTCACAATCCACCCATGGATCCACCAGTGTCATTGCATGTGTGTTCTTTTTAGTAACAACAACCAGAGTCATTGAAATGTGTGCTATTTTCACATACACCTATGGATCCACCAGTGACATTGCATGTGTGTTCTTTTTACTAACAACAACCAGAGTCATTTCATGGATGTTCTTCTCGCATACCACCTATGGATCCACCAGTGTCATTGCATGTGTGTTCTCTTCACAATCCACACATGGATCCACCTATGGATCCACCAGTGTCATTGCATGGGTGTTCTTTTTACTAACAACAACCAGAGTCATTTCATGGTTGTTTGTAACTACCTCGGTGAATTACGCTCTTAGTTACAAGCCTGGATGAGCGGAAATGGTTAAAATAGTACTGTGGGCCCAAATGCCACTCACAGGTAGATCTTTCGGCCGTCCTAACCATTTCCAACACATCGGGACAAGAACGAGCAGCGTAATCGGCAGGCGAAGGGATCAACTACATACACAAATGAGTATGTATGCAAGCCACATACAACAGTCCTCAGAGCCATTCCATCTAAAAAGAAATAGAAATATTGCAACGCTATACGGCAAGATCCAAACATCCTAGATAGATATAATAGTTTAGGATATCTCCTCATACATCAAACATCAGAGTATCAGGCGGAAGCGGAAAACAAGATCCGAGTACGGATAAGAAGCAAATCGGCATAAGATGCCCCATAACTAAACACATCCCGCCCACAGATCTCACGGATCCCCGTTCCCGGAATCTCTACACCGAGTGATCGTTACCAACATCGTCCGTCTCCTCCACCCAGTATCCATCTTGCGAGTATACCTGTTCATCTGAATCAAACAATTTATCGTGTGAGACCCTAGGGGTACTCAGCAAGTCCTTATGCCTCTAAAGGGGACACAACCTGGGGTGACGCAATTGTAGCAAAAGATAATACCTAACAATTCTATAGATACTCGCTAACCATCCGCCTAACCAAAGATAAGACGGATGTCCGTGAATTAATAGCAGTTATAATAATATTAACAGATCCATCCTCCTCCTCGCTACCAACGAGGAAGCGATTTAACACCCCCATCCGTTGGCAGTTTTATTATCCATTCCATGAGTGTTGCACTATTTACTAGTCAGGTACTTAGTCAAATTAAAAGCGGTACTTTAGTTATACTTGTCTATGATCGAGAAACTGTGCTCCAAGTCGTCCATAATCATGACACGGCTTTCAGAAGATTTACCTGCAGGTGCACAAATAGCAACACACGCTGGATCAACCTCGGAAAAACCAAATCAAAACCCAACGAGGCATTCACGACAAAGCGATCACAGGATTCAGAAATGTTTCAGGGGCCACCCCACTAAGCTACCCGCAACGAAGTTGGCCGGCTCCGGAACGGACCCAGGGTTTGTGTGGACGGCGGTAAATGACTGGGAACCCAAAAATGTGACTGGGCTTGTCGATACAGCAAAAACGTGTCACGGTCCTAAACAGTACAGGTGCTCCACGCACAATCTTAAATAAAGCAGTAAAGCATGGCATAAGTACAGGATAGTAATAAAGCCCCAAACTACTTTGTGGCCCCAAGAAATAAGAATGAATCAAGCTCGCCTGGGGGTCCATAAGGCCTCCCGGATGTGGATAGTGCAAATAGTCAAGGAACAGGAATCAAGTACTCGGGGTCCTACGGGACACAAGTGAGCATGAAGAACCAAATAGCAGATATTGCTCACCGGTGCCACTTTCATTAGTTATCCCATTACTACTCAGATTAAATTGTTTTGTTTAGGTACCTCATTATCCATCAGACTCTCACATACCCTACACATGTTGTTCTACGACCCCGCATGGCTCAAACAACTCCTGTAGTAATGGCTCATGGGATGGAGGAACAAGCTTCGCTGGAGTTTAAAAGTAAAGGTTATGCAGTACTTGGGATTCAATTTAATGCAATCGCGACTCAATGATGCAAGAATAAGATAGAGGCAGTAGGTACTATATGTATGCAAGCATGTGGTAGTGCTTTCCTGGCAGCTCAGTTGAAGCGAGAGAAGGATCTGGGTAGTGCTCCTGGGATTCCTGATATATCCCTTGCTCAGCGTCTATTCGAAGAAGAACCAAACAAACAAGGGCCAACATAAATAGAGTGCACAAGCATATGAATTATAATGCGACAAGCGAACAATCATGCCATGATGAATGATGCACAATTTGCATGGCAATAATGTAGCATGGCATGGGTGAGGTGTGGAGTACAAGAATAAAGCATTTTATTGAGTTTTAGTCACATTTTATACTCAAATAAGTTGCTGTATACTTTATATTTATATGATGCATGTTTCAATTCAGAACATGGACTGCATAGTTAGAACAGGCTCGTCGCGCTGATCGATTTAGACATATTATTTGTCAAATTTGGACTTGTAGAATTAAAGTTATTAATTTATTAAGAAAAGGGCATTTTATTGTAATTTTAATCATCTCGAAATTTGAAGTGTTCAATTAATATTTTGAATGGCATATTTGAAATCCTCACATTTTTCTGATTCCAAAACATATATCATATGCATAATTTGGAGTTATATTTTAAAAATTATTTAAATCTGACTTGAATTTGAATTTAAATCAATTTTGAAAAAGGTTTAAATGAAACAGTAAATGAAAAAAACTTTGTCACCCATCGACTTAGCTCAGCAGTCCCGACAGGTGGTCCAGCCGCTAGCAGGGCACACGCGCGCGGGGAAACTTTTCACACCGGGGCTCTGCCTAGCCCGTGCCACTGCGAGGTGGGACCAACCGGCTGAGGCCCACGTGACAGTGAACGAACTCGCAGAGGCTGGCAGGTGGGACCGAGCTGGATCGCGGGTTAAGATAAAAAGAGGCTGGGGAGTTTCCTGGAAGAAGGCCACGACGGCTGCCAGGTGGGGCTAGCGAGGAGTGCGGGTTGAGCAGATAAAAAGCTAGGGGGTTTCCTGCAAAACCGCGGCGGCACTGTTGTTCTTCTCTGCGTTTTCTGACGAGGGATCGGTGTCCGACAGAGCAGGGCGCGCGCAGGGATCGAACACGCGTTGCGGGCTCCCGCGATGAGGACGGTAGCCAGTGCGGCCGGGTAAGGGTTGGTGTCAGAAGGACGGGCGAGGGCTAGGTATGCCACTACGAGGCGCAGCGACGAGAGAACGTCGTCGATCAGCGCCGAGGCGTTCGGTGAAACTATCGTGACCGAGCGTCGGCGAAGCGGAGGTGTCCACGAGAGAAGGGCTCACCGAGAGGTGGAGCGGAGTTGGATCGGTCCGGGACGACGGCCATGGCGGCGACGGTCGGAGATCTAGGGTTTCGTCGGGGCGGCGATGGTCCAGGCGATCCTGGTGCTCCTCCTTCACGTCGGCGTGTACCGGGCGAAGCAGGGGGGGTCCTTCTTGTACTCCTCGACCACCGCCACGTCAACCACAACTGCAGGAACGAGGGGCGGCAGCGCTACTGGCGGTGACCGGGGAAGGAACTAGCGTCGGTGAGAAGAGGAGGGGAGAGGCAGGGGCTCTGGGGGTGGATCTGGAGAGACAGCGAAGCCGTGGGGTGGAGGGTAAAGCGAGGGAGAGGGAGGAGGTGCCGTGCGGGAGTGGGTAGATAAAGTGGCTTCGGTCGCTTCCCTCCTTCTCCTCGATCACGTGCTCGACTGGCAGATAGGCATGACGGGGAAGGGTGGTGGAGGTTGTCAGGTGGCCCAAGGGGCCGGTGGGGTCGGTGGAGCCGGCTGGTAGTGGGAGAGAGAGATCAGAGAGGGGAGGGGGCTCGGGTGCACTTGGGCTAGGGTTAGAAAAGGAAGTGGCTTGGTTAGGGTTTAGGAGAAGGGGTGGGGTGAGGTAGATGGTTACTAGGTGGGCCTGCTGGCAGGGAGAGGGAACACCTCGGCCAAGAAGAGAGGAGAGGGTGAGGTGAGGTAGGTTTAGGGTTTAGCTTAGAACTAGGTTTTTGGAGAGAGGATTAGAGAGAGAGGGTAGGGGTAGGTTTTGGGTGAGGGGTGTGGTATGATCTAACAAGATCATGCAAGGACTAAAAGAGATGGCAAGGAGAGATTAGGGTGTAGGGTTTGAGTAGGAGAGAAGCTAGATTTTAAAGGTCACCTGAAAAGAGAGAGAGACAAAGATATGGTGAATAGAGGAAAAGAGACATGATAGATTAGGGTGAAGGGTATTTCCCTTGATCCCATAAGATCTTGCATGGAACATAACCAAAGGAGGTGATGATGTTCAGACACATGGTAAGGAAGGACAACAAGGTGGTGATGGTTGCATGGCCCATGCAAAATAATAAATGCCTTGATTAAATTCTTGTGAAAACAAAATAATAGCATGGCATTATTCTTATGCATTCCCAAGAAGTGTAATAAAGGCCAAGCAAAAGAATTTATAGATTTAGATCCACCCCAAACCACATGAGCTAGAGTAAAAGCCAAAATAGAATAAAGCCCATGGTTAAATGGAATGGTGGAATTATAGGGTGGTGGAAGAAAGGTGGTGGAGTTGAAATAAAAGATATGCCCCAACTCAACTTGGGCATTTAAAAAATATATCAATAACCAAATACAATATCAAGAGGCAAATACAATTAATAATGCATATGAGAGAAGAACCAAATAAAAAAGGGTTTTTGTATGATGCTCAAATGCAAGGTGGCATGATGACATGAGCACGACATAAATATGATGCAACAAATATATGTAGGAAGTAGCCATTATATTATTAAACCATGTAGCATTACAATTGTTAGACAAATGGGATTCTACATTGTTCTTCTCACATACCACCTATGGATCCACCAGTGTCATTGCATGTGTGTTCTTTTTAGTAACAACAACGAGAGTCATTTTGCATGTGTGTTCTTTTCACATACCACCTATGGATCCACCAGTGTCATTGCATGTGTGTTCTTTTCACATACCACATATGGATCCACCAATGTCATTGAAATGTGTGTTCTCTACAGAGACCACACATGGATCCACCAATGTCATTGCATGTGTGTTCTATTTAGTAACAACAACCAGAGTCATTGAAATGTGTGTTCTTTTCACATACCACCTATGGATCCACCAGTGTCATTGCATGTGTGTTCTTTTCACTAACAACAACTAGAGTCATTACATGTGTGCTCTTTTCACAATCCACATATGGATCCACCAGTATCATTGCATGTATGTTCTTTTCACAATCCACCCATGGATCCACCGGTGTCATTGCATGTGTGTTCTTTTCGCTAACAACAACTGGAGTCATTGCATGTGTGTTCTTTTTACTAACAACAACCAGAGTCATTTTGCATGTGTGTTCTTTTCACATACCACCTATGGATCCAATAGTGTCATTGCATGTGTGTTCTTTTCACTAACAACAACCAGAGTCATTGCATGTGTGTTCTTTTCACATACCACAAATGGATCCACCAATGTCATTGAAATGTGTGTTCTCTACAGAGACCACACATGGATCCACCAGTGTCATTGCATGTGTGTTCTTTTTAGTAACAATATACAGAGTCATTGAAATGTGTGTTCTTTTCACATACCACCTATGGATCCACCAGTGTCATTGCATGTGTGTTCTTTTCACTAACAAAACTAGAGTCATTGCATGTGTGCTCTTTTCATAATCCACATATGGATCCACCAGTGTCATTTCATGTATGTTCTTTTCACAATCCACCCATGGATCCACCGGTGTCATTGCATGTGTGTTCTTTTCACTAACAACAACTGGAGTCACTGCATGTGTGTTATTTTTACTAACAACAACCAGAATCATTTTGCATGTGTATTCTTTTCACATACCACCTATGGATCCACCAGTGTCGTTGCATGTGTGTTCTTTTCACTAACAACAACCAGAGTCATTACATGTGTGTTCTTTTCACATACCACATATGGATCCACCAGTGTCATTGAAATGTGTGTTCTCTACAGAGACCACACATGGATCCACCAGTGTCATTGCATGTGTGTTCTTTTTAGTAACAACAACCAGAGTCATTTTGCATGTGTGTTCTTTTCACATAACACCTATGGATCCACCAATGTCATTGCATGTGTGTTCTTTTCACAATCCACCCATGGATCCACCAGTGTCATTGCATGTGTGTTCTTTTTAGAAACAACAACCAGAGTCATTGAAATGTGTGCTCTTTTTACATACCACCTATTAATCCACCAGTGTGATTGCATGTGTGTTCTTTTTACTAACAACAACGAGAGTCATTTCATGGATGTTCTTCTCACATACCACCTATGGATCCACCAGTGTCATTGCATGTGTGTTCTCTTCACAATCCACACATGGATCCACCTATGGATCCACCAGTGTCATTGCATGTGTGTTCTTTTTACTAACAACAACCAGAGTCATTTCATGGTTGTTCTTCTCACATACCACCTATGGATCCACCAGTGTCATTGCATGTGTGTTCTTTTTAGTAACAACAACCAGAGTCATTTTGCATGTGTGTTCTTTTCAAATACCACCTATGGATCCACCAGTGTCATTGCATGTGTGTTCTTTTCACTAACAACAACCAGAGTCATTGCATGTGTGTTCTTTTCACATACCACATATGGATCCACCAGTGTCATTGAAATGTATGTTCTCTACAGACACCACACATGGATCCACCAGTGTCATTGCATGTGTGTTCTTTTTAGTAACAACAACCAGAGTCATTTTGCATGTGTGTTCTTTTCACATACCACCTATGGATCCACCAGTGTCATTGCATGTGTGTTATTTTCACAATCCACCCATGGATCCACCAGTGTCATTGCATGTGTGTTTTTTTTAGTAACAACAACCAGAGTCATTGAAATGTGTGCTCTTTTCACATACCACCTATGTATCCACCAGTGTCATTGCATGTGTGTTCTTTTTTCTAACAACAACCAGAGTCATTTCATGGATGTTCTTCTCACATACCACCTATGGATCCACCAGTGTCATTGCATGTGTGTTCTCTTCACAATCCACACATGGATCCACCAGTTTCATTTCATGTGTGTTCTTTTTACTAACAACAACCAGAGTCATTTCATGGCTGTTCTTCTCACATACCACCTATGGATCCAACAGTGTCATTGCATGTGTGTTCTTTTTAGTAACAACAACCAGAGTCATTTTGCATGTGTGTTCTTTTCACATACCACCTATGGATCCACCAGTGTCATTGCATGTGTTTTCTTTTCACTAACAACAACCAGTGTCATTGCATGTGTGTTATTTTCACATACCACATATAGATCCACCAATGTCATTGAAATGTGTGTTCTCTATAGAGACCACAAATGGATCCACCAGTGTCATTGCTTGTGTGTTCTTTTTAGTGACAACAACCAGAGTCATTGAAATGTGTGTTCTTTTCACATACCACCTATGGATCCACCAGTGTCATTGCATCTGTGTTCTTTTCACTAACAACAACTAGAGTCATTGCATGTGTGCTCTTTTCACAATCCACATATGGATCCACCAGTGTCATTGCATGTATGTTCTTTTGACAATCCACCCATGGATCCACCGGTGTCATTGCATATGTGTTCTTTTCACTAACAACAACTGGAGTCATTGCATGTGTGTTCTTTTTACTAACAACAACCAGAGTCATTTTGCATGTGTGTTCTTTTCACATACCACCTATGGATCCACCAGTGTCATTGCATGTGTGTTCTTTTCACTAACAACAACCAGAGTCATTGCATGTGTGTTCTTTTCACATTATACATATGGATCCACCAGTGTCATTGAAATGTGTGTTCTCTACAGAGACCACACATGGATCCACCAGTGTCATTGCATGTGTGTTCATTTTAGTAACAACAACCAGAGTCATTTTGCATGTGTGTTCTTTTCACATACCACCTATGGATCCACCAGTGTCATTGCATGTGTGTTCTTTTCACTAACAACAACCAGAGTCATTGCATGTGTTTTCTTTTCACATACCACATATGGATCCACCAGTGTCATTGAAATGTGTGTTCTCTATAGAGACCACACATGGATCCACCGGTGTCATTGCATGTATGTTCTTTTCACTAACAACTGGAGTCATTGCATGTGTGCTCTTTTCACTAACAACAACTGGAGTCATTGCATGTGTGTTCTTTTCACTAACAACAACTAGAGTCATTGCATGTGTGCTCTTTTCACAATCCACATATGGATCCACCAGTGTCATTGCATGTATGTTCTTTTGACAATCCACCCATGGATCCACCGGTGTCATTGCATATGTGTTCTTTTCACTAACAACAACTGGAGTCATTGCATGTGTGTTCTTTTTACTAACAACAACCAGAGTCATTTTGCATGTGTGTTCTTTTCACATACCACCTATGGATCCACCAGTGTCATTGCATGTGTGTTCTTTTCACTAACAACAACCAGAGTCATTGCATGTTGTTCTCTTCACATACCACATATGGATCCACCAGTGTCATTGAAATGTGTGTTCTCTACAGAGACCACACATGGATCCACCAGTGTCATTGCATGTGTGTTCATTTTAGTAACAACAACCAGAGTCATTTTGCATGTGTGTTCTTTTCACATACCACCTATGGATCCACCAGTGTCATTGCATGTGTGTTCTTTTCACTAACAACAACCAGAGTCATTGCATGTGTTTTCTTTTCACATACCACATATGGATCCACCAGTGTCATTGAAATGTGTGTTCTCTGCAGAGACCACACATGGATCCACCGGTGTCATTGTATGTATGTTCTTTTCACTAACAACAACTGGAGTCATTGCATGTGTGCTCTTTTCACTAACAACAACTGGAGTCATTGCATGTGTGTTCTTTTCACTAACAACAACTAGAGTCATTGCATGTGTGCTCTTTTCACAATCCACATATGGATCCACCAGTGTCATTGCATGTATGTTCTTTTGACAATCCACCCATGGATCCACCGGTGTCATTGCATATGTGTTCTTTTCACTAACAACAACTGGAGTCATTGCATGTGCGTTCTTTTTACTAACAACAACCAGAGTCATTTTGCATGTGTGTTCTTTTCAGATACCACCTATGGATCCACCAGTGTCATTGCATGTGTGTTCTTTTCACTAACAACAACCAGAGTCATTGCATGTGTGTTCTTTTCACATACCACATATGGATCCACCAGTGTCATTGAAATGTGTGTTCTCTACAGACACCACACATGGATCCACCAGTGTCATTGCATGTTTGTTCATTTTAGTAACAACAACCAGAGTCATTTTGCATGTGTGTTCTTTTCACATACCACCTATGGATCCACCAGTGTCATTGCATGTGTGTTCTTTTCACTAACAACAACCAGAGTCATTGCATGTGTTTTCTTTTCACATACCACATATGGATCCACCTGTGTCATTGAAATGTGTGTTCTCTACAGAGACCACACATGGATCCACCGGTGTCATTGCATGTATGTTCTTTTCACTAACAACAACTGGAGTCATTGCATGTGTGCTCTTTTCACTAACAACAACTGGAGTCATTGCATGTGTGTTCTTTTTAGTAACAACAACCAGAGTCATTTCATGGCTGTTCTTCTCAAATAGCACCTATGGATCCACGAGTGTCATTGCATGTGTGTTCTTTTTACTAACAATAGCCAGAGTCATTTTGCATGTGTGTTCTTTTCACATACCACTTATGGATCCACCAGTGTCATTGCATGTGTGTTCTTTTCACTAACAACAACCAGAGTCATTGCATTTGTGTTCTATTCACATACCACATATGGATCCACCAGTGTCATTGAAATGTGTGTTCTCTATAGAGACCACACATGGATCCACCAGTGTCATTGCATGTGTGTTCTTTTTAGTAACAACAACCAGAGTCATTTTGCATGTGTATTCTTTTCACATACGACCTATGGATCCACCAGTGTCATTGCATGTGTGTTCTTTTCACTAACAACAACCAGAGTCATGCATGTGTGTTCTTTTCACATACCACATATGGATCCACCAGTGTCATTGAAATGTGTGTTCTCTACAGAGACCACACATGGATCCACCGGTGTCATTGCATGTATGTTCTTTTCACTAACAACAACTGGATTCATTGCATGTGTGCTCTTTTCACTAACAACAACTGGAGTCATTGCATGTGTGTTCTTTTTACTAACAACAACCAGAGTCATTTCATGGTTGTTCTTCTCACATACCACCTATGGATCCACCAGTCTCATTGCTTGTGTGTTCTCTTCACAATCCACACATGGATCCACCAGTGTCATTGCATGTGTGTTATTTTCACTAACAACAACTAGAGTCATTTTGCATGTGTGTTCTTTTCACATACCACCTATGGATCCACTAGTGTCATTGCATGTGTGTTCTTTTCACTAACAACAACCAGAGTCATTGCATGTGTGTTCTTTACACATACCACATATGGATCCACCAATGTCATTGAAATGTGTGTTCTCTACAGAGACCACACATAGATCCACCAGTGTCATTGCATGTGTGTTCTTTTTAGTAACAACAACCAGATTCATTAAAATGTGTGTTCCTTTCACATACCACCTATGGATCCACCAGTGTCATTACATGTGTGTTCTTTTCACTAACAACAACTGGAGTCATTGCATGTGTGCTCTTTTCACAATCCACATACGGATCCACCAGTGTCAATGCATGTATGTTCTTTTCACAATCCACCCATGGATCCACCGGTGTCATTGCATGTGTGTTCTTTTCACTAACAACAACTGGAGTCATTGCATGTGTGTTCTTTTTACTAACAACAACCAGAGTCATTTTGCATGTGTGTTCTTTTCACATACCACTGATGGATCCACCAGTGTCATTGCATGTGTGTTCTTTTCACTAACAACAACCAGAGTCATTGCATGTGTGTTCTTTTCACATACCACATATGGATCCACCAATGTCATTGAAATGTGGGTTCTCTACAGAGACCACACATGGATCCACCAGTGTCATTGCATGTGTGTTCTTTTTAGTAACAACGACCAGAGTCATTGAAATGTGTGTTCTTTTCACATACCACCGATGGATCCACCAGTGTCATTGCATGTGTGTTCTTTTCACTAACAACAACTAGAGTCATTGCATGTGTGCTCTTTTCACAATCGACATATGGATCCACCAGTGTCATTGCATGTATGTTCTTTTCACAATCCACCCATGGATCCACCAGTGTCATTGCATGTGTGTTCTTTTCACTAACAACAACTGGAGTCATTGCATGTGTGTTCTTTCTACTAACAACAACCAGAGTCATTTTGCATGTTTGTTCTTTTCACATACCACCTATGGATCCAACAGTGTCATTGCATGTGTGTTCTTTTCACTAACAACAACCAGAGTCATTGCATGTGTTGTCTTTTCACATACCACATATGGATCCACCAGTGTCATTCAAATGTGTGTTCTCTACAGATACCACACATGGATCCACCAGTGTCATTGCATGTGTGTTCTTTTTAGTAACAACAACCAGAATCATTGAAACGTGTGTTCTTTTCACATACCACCTATGGATCCAACAGTGTCATTGCATGTGTGTTCTTTTCACTAACAACAACTGGAGTCATTGCATGTGTGCTCTTTTCATAATCCACATTTGGATCCACCAGTGTCATTTCATGTATGTTCTTTTCACAATCCACCCATGGATCCACCGGTGTCATTGCATGTGTGTTCTTTTCACTAACAACAACTGGAGTCATTGCATGTGTGTTCTTTTTACTAACAACAACCAGAGTCATTTTGCATGTGTGTTCTTTTCACATACCACCGATGGATCCACCAGTGTCATTGCATGTGTGTTCTTTTCACTAACAACAACCAGAGTCATTGCATGTGTGTTCTTTTCACTAACAACAACCAGAGTCATTACATGTGTGTTCTTTTCACATACCACATATGGATCCACCAATGTCATTGAAATGTGTGTTCTCTATAGAGACCACACATGGATCCACCAGTTTCATTGCATGTGTGTTCTTTTTAGTAACAACAACCAGAGTCATTGAAATGTGTGTTCTTTTCACATACCACCTATGGATCCACCAGTGTCATTGCATGTGTGTTCTTTTCACTAACAACATCTAGAGTCATTGCATGTGTGCTCTTTTCACTAACAACAACTGGAGTCATTGCATGTGTGTTCTTTTTACTAACAACAACCAGAGTCATTTCATGGCTGTTCTTCTCACATACCACCTATGGATCCACCAGTGTCATTGCATGTGTGTTCTTTTTAGTAACAACAACCAGAGTCATTTTGCATGTATGTTCTTTTCACATACCACCTATGGATCCGCCAGTGTCATTGCAAGTGTGTTCTTTTCACTAAGAACAACCAGAGTCATTGCATGTGTGTTCTTTTCACATACCACATATGGATCCACCTGTGTCATTGACATGTGTGTTCTCTATAGAGACCACACATGGATCCACCAGTGTCATTGCATGTGTGTTCTTTTGAGTAACAACAACCAGAGTCATTTTGCATGTGTGTTCTTTTCACATACCACCTATGGATCCACCAGTGTCATTGCATGTGTGTTATTTTCACAATCCACCCATGGATCCACCAGTGTCATTTCATGTGTGTTCTTTTTAGTAACAACAACCAGAGTCATTGAAATGTGTGCTCTTTTCACATACCACCTATGGATCCACCAGTGTCATTGCATGTGTTCTTTTTACTAACAACAACCAGAGTCATTTCATGGTTGTTCTTCTCACATACCACCTATGGATCCACCAGTCTCATTGCATGTGTGTTCTCTTCACAATCCACACATGGATCCACCAGTGTCATTGCATGTGTGTTCTTTTCACTAACAACAACAAGAGTCATTTTGCATGTGTGTTCTTTTCACATACCGCCTATGGATCCACCAGTGTCATTGCATGTGTGTTCATTTCATAATCCACCTATGGATCCACCAGTGTCATTACATGTATGTTCTTTTCACTAACAACAACTGGAGTCATTGCATGTGTGCTCTTTTCACTAACAACAACTGGAGTCATTACATGTGTGTTCTTTTTACTAACAACAACCATAGTCATTTTGCATGTGTGTTCTTTTCACATACCACCTTTGGATCCACCAGTGTCATTGCATGTGTGTTCTTTTCACTAAGAACAACCATAGTCGTTGCATGGTTGTTCTTTTCACATACCACATATCGATCCACCAGTGTCATTGAAATGTGTGTTCTCTACAGAGACCACACATGGATCCACCAGTGTCATTGCATGTGTGTTCTTTTTTGTAACAACAACCAGACTCATTTTGCATGTGTGTTCTTTTCACATACCACCTATGGATCCACCAGTGTCATTGCATGTGTGTTCTTTTCACTAACAACAACCAGAGTCATTGCATGTGTGTTATTTTCACATACCACACATGGATCCACCAGTGTCATTGAAATGTGTGATCTCTACAGAGATCACACATGGATCCACCAGTGTCACTACATGTGTGTTCTTTTTAGTAACAACAACTAGAGTCATTTTGCATGTGTGTTCTTTTCACATACCACCTATGGATCCACCAGTGTCATTGCATGTGTGTTCTTTTCACAATCCACCCATGGATCCACCAGTGTCATTGCATGTGTGTTCTTTTTAGTAACAACAACCAGAGTCATTGAAATGTGTGTTCTTTTCACATACCACCTATGGATCCACCAGTGTCATTGCATGTGTGTTCTTTTCACATGGATCCACCAGAGTCATTTTGCATGTGTGTTCTTTTCACATACCACCTATGGATCCACCAGTGTCATTGCATGTGTGTTCTTTTCACTAACAACAACCAGAGTCATTGCATGTGTGTTCTTTTCACATACCACATATGGATCCACCAGTGTCATTGCATGTGTGCTCTTTTCACAATCCACCCATGGATCCACCAGTGTCATTGCATGTGTGTTCTTTTTAGTAACAACAACCAGAGTCATTAAAATGTGTGTTCTTCTCACATACCACCTATGGATCCACTAGTGTCATTGCATGTGTGTTCATTTCATAATCCACATATGGATCCACTAGTGTCATTGCATGTATGTTCTTTTTAGTAACAACAACCAGAGTCATTGCATGTGTGTTCTTTTCACATACCACATATGGATCCACCAGTGTCATTGAAATGTGTGTTCTCTATAGAGACCACACATGGATCTACCGGTGTCATTGCATGTATGTTCTTTTCACTAACAACAACTCGAGTCATTGCATGTGTGCTCTTTTCACTAACAACAACTAGAGTCATTGCGTGTGTGTTATTTTTACTAACAACAACCAGAGTCATTGCATGTGTGTTCTTTTTACTAATAACAGCCAGAGTCATTTCATAGTTGTTCTTCTCACATACCACCTATGGATCCACTAGTGTCATTGCATGTGCGTTCTCTTCACAATCCACACATGGATCCACCAGTGTCATTGCATCTGTGTTCTTTTTAGTATCAACAACCATAGTCATTGAAATGTGTGTTCTTCTCACATACCACCTATGGATCCACCAGTGTTATTGCATGTGTGTTCATTTCATCATCCACCTATGGATCCACCAGTATCATTGCATGTGTGTTCTTTTTACTAACAACAACCAGAGTCATTTTGCATGTGTGTTCTCTTCACAATCCACACATGGATCCACCAGTGTCATCGCATGTGTGTTCTTTTCACTAACAACAACCAGAGTCGTTGCATGGCCATTCTTTTCACATACCAGATATGGATCCACCAGTGTCATTGAAATGTGTGTTCTCTACAGAGACCACACATGGATCCACCAGTGTCATTGCATGTTTGTTCCTTTTAGTAACAACAAGCAGAGTCATTTTGCATGTGTGCTCTTTTCACATACCACCTATGGATCCACCAGTGTCATTGCATGTGTGTTCTTTTCACTAACAACAACCAGAGTCATTGCATGTGTGTTCTTTTCACATACCACATATGGATCCACAAGTGTCATTGAAATGTGTGTTCTCTATAGAGATCACACATGGATCCACCAATGTCATTACATGTGTGTTCTTTTTAGTAACAACAACTAGAGTCATTTTGCATGTGTGTTCTTTTCACATACCTCCTATGGATCCACCAGTGTCATTGCATGTGTGTTCTTTTCACAATCCACCCATGGATCCACCAGTGTCATTGCATGTGTGTTCTTTTTAGTAACAACAACCAGAGTCATTGAAATGTGTGTTCTTTTCACATACCACCTACGGATCCACCAGTGTCATTGCATGTGTGTTCTTTTCACATGGATCCACCAGAGTCATTGCATGTGTGTTCTTTTTAGTAACAACAACCAGAGTCATTTTGCATGTGTGTTCTTTTCACATACCACCTATGGATCCACTAGTGTCATTGCATGTGTGTTCTTTTCACTAACAACAACCAGAGTCATTGCATGTGTGTTATTTTCACATACCATATATGGATCCACCAGTGTCATTGCATGTGTGCTCTTTTCACAATCCACCCATGGATCCACCAGTGTCATTGCATGTGTGTTCTTTTTAGTAACAACAACCAGAGTCATTGAAAGGTGTGTTCTTCTCACATACCACCTATGGATCCACTAGTGTCATTGCATGTGTGTTCATTTCATAATCCACATATGGATCCACCAGTGTCATTGCATGTATTTCCTTTTTAGTAACAACAACCAGAGTCATTGCATGTGTGTTCTTTTCACATACCACATATGTATCCACCAGTGTCATTGAAATGTGTGTTCTCTACAGAGACCACACATGGATCCACCGGTGTCATTGCATGTATGTTCTTTTCACTAACAACAACTCGAGTCATTGCATGTGTGCTCTTTTCACTAACAACAACTAGAGTCATTGCATGTGTGTTCTTTTTACTAACAACAACCAGAGTCATTGCATGTGTGTTCTTTTCACTAACAACAACCAGAGTCATTTCATGGCTGTTCTTCTCACATACCACTATGGATCCACCAGTGTCATTGCATGTGTGTTCTCTTCACAATCCACACATGGATCCACCAGTGTCATTGCATGTGTGTTCTTTTTAGTATCAACAGCCATAGTCATTGAAATGTGTGTTCTTCTCACATACCACCTATGGATCCACCAGTGTCATTGCATGTGTGTTCTTTTTAGTAACAACAACCAGAGTCATTTTGCATGTATGTTCTTTTCACATACCACCTATGGATCCACCAGTGTCATTGCAAGTGTGTTCTTTTCACTAAGAACAACCAGAGTCATTGCATGTGTGTTCTTTTCACATACCACATATGGATCCACCTGTGTCATTGACATGTGTGTTCTCTATAGAGACCACACATGGATCCACCAGTGTCATTGCATGTGTGTTCTTTTGAGTAACAACAACCAGAGTCATTTTGCATGTGTGTTCTTTTCACATACCACCTATGGATCCACCAGTGTCATTGCATGTGTGTTATTTTCACAATCCACCCATGGATCCACCAGTGTCATTTCATGTGTGTTCTTTTTAGTAACAACAACCAGAGTCATTGAAATGTGTGCTCTTTTCACATACCACCTATGGATCCACCAGTGTCATTGCATGTGTTCTTTTTACTAACAACAACCAGAGTCATTTCATGGCTGTTCTTCTCACATACCACCTATGGATCCACCAGTCTCATTGCATGTGTGTTCTCTTCACAATCCACACATGGATCCACCAGTGTCATTGCATGTGTGTTCTTTTCACTAACAACAACCAGAGTCATTTTGCATGTGTGTTCTTTTCACATACCACATATGGATCCACCAGTGTCATTGCATGTGTGCTCTTTTCACAATCCACCCATGGATCCACCAGTGTCATTGCATGTGTGTTCTTTTTAGTAACAACAACCAGAGTCATTGAAATGTGTGTTCTTCTCACATACCACCTATGGATCCACTAGTGTCATTGCATGTGTGTTCATTTCATAATCCACATATGGATCCACTAGTGTCATTGCATGTATGTTCTTTTTAGTAACAACAACCAGAGTCATTGCATGTGTGTTCTTTTCACATACCACATATGGATCCACCAGTGTCATTGAAATGTGTGTTCTCTATAGAGACCACACATGGATCTACCGGTGTCATTGCATGTATGTTCTTTTCACTAACAACAACTCGAGTCATTGCATGTGTGCTCTTTTCACTAACAACAACTAGAGTCATTGCGTGTGTGTTATTTTTACTAACAACAACCGTGAGTCATTGCATGTGTGTTCTTTTTACTAATAACCCGAGAGTCATTTCATAGTTGTTCTTCTCACATACCACATATGGATCCACCAGTGTCATTGCATGTGTGTTCTTTTCACAATCCACACATGGATCCACCAGTGTCATTGCATCTGTGTTCTTTTTAGTATCAACAACCATAGTCATTGAAATGTGTGTTCTTCTCACATACCACCTATGGATCCACTAGTGTTATTGCATGTGTGTTCATTTCATCATCCACCTATGGATCCACCAGTATCATTGCATGTGTGTTCTTTTTACTAACAACAACCAGAGTCATTTTGCATGTGTGTTCTCTTCACAATCCACACATGGATCCACCAGTGTCATCGCATGTGTGTTCTTTTCACTAACAACAACCAGAGTCGTTGCATGGCCATTCTTTTCACATACCAGATATGGATCCACCAGTGTCATTGAAATGTGTGTTCTCTACAGAGACCACACATGGATCCACCAGTGTCATTGCATGTGTGTTCTTTTTAGTAACAACAACCAGAATCATTTTGCATGTGTGTTCTTGTCACATACCACCTATGGATCCACCAGTGCCATTGCATGTGTGTTCTTTTCACTAACAACAACATGAGTCATTGCATGTGTGTTCTTTTCACATACCACATATGGATCCACAAGTGTCATTGAAATGTGTGTTCTCTACAGAGATCACACATGGATCCACCAATGTCATTACATGTGTGTTCTTTTTAGTAACAACAACTAGAGTCATTTTGCATGTGTGTTCTTTTCACATACCTCCTATGGATCCACCAGTGTCATTGCATGTGTGGTCTTTTTCACAATCCACCCATGGATCCACCAGTGTCATTGCATGTGTGTTCTTTTTAGTAACAACAACCAGAGTCATTGAAATGTGTGTTCTTTTCACATACCACCTACGGATCCACCAGTGTCATTGCATGTGTGTTCTTTTCACATGGATCCACCAGAGTCATTGCATGTGTGTTCTTTTTAGTAACAACAACCAGAGTCATTTTGCATGTGTGTTCTTTTCACATACCACCTATGGATCCACTAGTGTCATTGCATGTGTGTTCTTTTCACTAACAACAACCAGAGTCATTGCATGTGTGTTATTTTCACATACCATATATGGATCCACCAGTGTCATTGCATGTGTGCTCTTTTCACAATCCACCCATGGATCCACCAGTGTCATTGCATGTGTGTTCTTTTTAGTAACAACAACCAGAGTCATTGAAAGGTGTGTTCTTCTCACATACCACCTATGGATCCACTAGTGTCATTGCATGTGTGTTCATTTCATAATCCACATATGGATCCACCAGTGTCATTGCATGTATGTTCTTTTTAGTAACAACAACCAGAGTCATTGCATGTGTGTTCTTTTCACATACCACATATGTATCCACCAGTGTCATTGAAATGTGTGTTCTCTACAGAGACCACACATGCATCCACCGGTGTCATTGCATGTATGTTCTTTTCACTAACAACAACTCGAGCCATTGCATGTGTGCTCTTTTCACTAACAACAACTATAGTCATTGCATGTGTGTTCTTTTTACTAACAACAACCAGAGTCATTGCATGTGTGTTCTTTTCACTAACAACAACCAGAGTCATTTCATGGCTGTTCTTCTCATATACCACTATGGATCCACCAGTGTCATTGCATGTGTGTTCTCTTCACAATCCACACATGGATCCACCAGTGTCATTGCATGTGTGTTCTTTTTAGTATCAACAGCCATAGTCATTGAAATGTGTGTTCTTCTCACATACCACCTATGGATCCACCAGTGTTATTGCATGTGTGTTCATTTCATAATCCACCTATGGATCCACCAGTGTCATTGCATGTGTGTTCTTTTTACTAACAACAACCAGAGTCATTTTGCATGTGTGTTCTTTTCACATACCACCTATGTATCCACCAGTGTCATTGCATGTGTGTTCTTTTCACTAACAACAACCAGACTCGTTGCATGTGTGATCTTTTCACATACCACATATGGATCCACCAGTGTCATTGAAATGTGTGTTCTCTTCACAATACACACATGGATCCACCAGTGTCATTGCATGTGTGTTGTTTTTAGTAACAACAACCAGAGTCATTGAAATGTGTGTTCTTCTCACATACCACCTATGGATCCACCAATGTCATTACATGTGTGTTCTTTTCACAATCCACCCATGGATCCACCAGTGTCATTGCATGTGTGTTCTTTTTAGTAACAACAACCAGACTCATTGAAATGTGTGTTCTTTTCACATACCACCTATGGATCCACAAGTGTCATTGCATGTGTGTTCTTTTCACATGGATCCACCAGAGTAATTGCATGTGTGTTCTTTTTAGTAACAACAACCAGAGTCATTTTGCATGTGTGTTCTTTTCACATACTACCTATGGATCCACCAGTGTCATTGCATGTGTGTTCTTTTCACTAACAACAACCAGAGTCATTGCATGTGTGTTCTTTTCACATACCATATATGGATCCACCGGTGTCATTGCATGTGTGCTCTTTTCACAATCCACCCATGGATCCACCAGTGTCATTGCATGTGTGTTCTTTTTAGTAACAACAACCAGAGTCATTGAAATGTGTGTTCTTCTCACATACCACCTATGGATCCACTAGTGTCATTGCATGTGTGTTCATTTCATAATCCACATATGGATCCACCAGTGTCATTGCATGTATGTTCTTTTTAGTAACAACAACCAGAGTCATTGCATGTGTGTTCTTTTCACATACCACATATGGATCCACCAGTGTCATTGAAATGTGTGTTCTCTACAGAGACCACACATGGATCCACCGGTGTCATTGCATGTATGTTCTTTTCACTAACAACAACTCGAGTCATTGCATGTGTCCTCTTTTCACTAACAACAACTAGAGTCATTACATGTGTGTTCTTTTTACTAACAACAACCAGAGTCATTGAATGTGTGTTCTTTTTACTAACAACAACCAGAGTCATTTCATGGCTGTTCTTCTCACATACCACCTATGGATCCACTAGTGTCATTGCATGTGTGTTCTCTTCACAATCCACACATGGATCCACCAGTGTCATTGCATGTGTGTTCTTTTTAGTATCAACAACCATAGTCATTGAAATGTGTGTTCTTCTCACATACCACCTATGGATCCACCAGTGTTATTGCATGTGTGTTCATTTCATAATCCACCTATGGATCCACCAGTGTCATTGCATGTGTGTTCTTTTTACTAACAACAACCAGAGTCATTTTGAATGTGTGTTCTTTTCACATACCACCTATGGATCCACTAGTGTCATTGCATGTATGTTCTTTTCACTAACAACAACCAGAGTCATTGCATTGTGTTCTTTTCACATACCACATATGGATCCACCAGTGTCATTGAAATGTGTGTTCTTTTCACTAACAACAACCAGAGTCACTGCATGTGTGTTCTTTTCACATACCACATATGGATCCACCAGTGTCATTGCATGTGTGCTCTTTTCACAATCAACCCATGGATCCACCAGTGTCATTGCATGTGTGTTCTTTTTAATAACAACAACCAGATTCATTGAAATTTGTGTTCCTTTCACATACAACCTATGGATCCACCAGTGTCATTACATGTGTGTTCTTTTCACTAACAACAACTGGAGTCATTGCATGTGTGCTCTTTTCACAATCCACATATGGATACACCAGTGTCAATGCATGTATGTTCTTTTCACAATGCACCCATGGATCCACCGGTGTCATTGCATGTGTGTTCTTTTCACTAACAACAAATAGAGTCATTGCATGTGTGTTCTTTTCACATACCACCTATGGATCCACTAGTGTCATTGCATGTGTGTTCTTTTCACTAACAACAACCAGAGTCATTGCATGTGTGTTCTTTTTAGTAACAACAACCAGAGTCATTTTGCATGTGTGTTCTTTTCACATACCACCGATGGATCCACCAGTGTCATTGCATGTGTGTTCTTTTCACTAACAACCAGAGTCATTGCATGTGTGTTCTTTTCACTAACAACAACAAGAGTCATTACATGTGTGTTCTTTTCACATACCACATATGGATCCACCAATGTCATTGAAATGTGTGTTCTCTATAGAGACCACACATGGATCCACCAGTTTCATTGCATGTGTGTTCTTTTTAGTAACAACAACCAGAGTCATTGAAATGTGTGTTCTTTTCACATACCACCTATGGATCCACCAGTGTCATTGCATGTGTGTTCTTTTCACTAACAACAACTAGAGTCATTGCACGTGTGCTCTTTTCACTAACAACAACTGGAGTCATTGCATGTGTGTTCTTTTTAATAACAACAACCAGAGTCATTTCATGGCTATTCTTCTCACATACCACCTATGGATCCACCAGTGTCATTGCATGTGTGTTCTTTTTAGTAACAACAACCAGAGTCATTTTGCATGTATGTTCTTTTCACATACCACCTATGGATCCGCCAGTGTCATTGCATGTGTGTTCTTTTCACTAAGAACAACCAGAGTCATTGCATGTGTGTTCTTTTCACATACCACATATGGATCCACCAGTGTCATTGACATGTGTGTTCTCTATAGAGACCACACATGGATCCACCAGTGTCATTGCATGTGTGTTCTTTTGAGTAACAACAACCAGAGTCATTTTGCATGTGTGTTCTTTTCACATACCACCTATGGATCCACCACTTTCATTGCATGGGTGTTCTTTTAAGAATCCACCCATGGATCCACCAGTGTCATTTCATGTGTGTTATTTTTAGTAACAACAACCAGAGTCATTGAAATGTGTGCTCTTTTCACATACCACCTATGGATCCACTAGTGTCATTGCATGTGTTCTTTTTACTAACAACAACCAGAGTAATTTCATGGATGTTCTTCTCACATACCACCTATGGATCCACCAGTGTCATTGCATGTGTGTTCTCTAAACAATTCACACATGGATCCACCTATGGATCCACCATTGTCATTGCATGTATGTTCTTTTCACAATCCACCCATGGATCCACCGGTGCCATTGCATGTGTGTTCTTTTCACTAACAACAACTGGAGTCATTGCATGTGTGTTCTTTTTACTAACAACAACCAGAGTCATTTTGCATGTGTGTTCTTTTCACATACCACCTATGGATCCACCGGTGTCATTGCATGTGTGTTCATTTCACTAACAACAACCAGAGTCATTGCATGTGTGTTCTTTTCACATACCACATATGGATCCACCAGTGTCATTGAAATGTGTGTTCTCTACAGAGACCACACATGGATCCACCAGTGTCATTGCATGTGTGTTCTTTTTAGTAACAACAACCAGAGTCATTGAAATGTGAGTTCTTTTCACATACCACCTATGGATCCACCAGTGTCATTGCATGTGTGTTCTTTTCACTAACAACAACTAGAGTCATTGCATGTGTGCTCTTTTCACAATCCACATATGGATCCACCATTGTCATTGCATGTATGTTCTTTTCACAATCCACCCATGGATCCACCGGTGCCATTGCATGTGTGTTCTTTTCACTAACAACAACTGGAGTCATTGCATGTGTGTTCTTTTTACTAACAACAACCAGAGTCATTTTGCATGTGTGTTCTTTTCACATACCACCTATGGATCCACCGGTGTCATTGCATGTGTGTTCATTTCACTAACAACAACCAGAGTCATTGCATGTGTGTTCTTTTCACATACCACATATGGATCCACCAGTGTCATTGAAATGTGTGTTCTCTACAGAGACCACACATGGATCCTGATGTCATTGCATGTGTGTTATTTTTTGTAACAACAACCAGTGTTTTTGCATGTGTGTTCTTTTCACATACCACAGATGGATCCACCAGTGTCATTGCATGTGTGTTCTTTACACTAAAAAAAACCAGTTACATTGCATGTGTGTTATTTAAACATACCACATATGGATCCACCAGTGTCATTGAAATGTGTGTTCTCTACAGAGACCACACATGGATCCACCGGTGTCATTGCATGTATGTTCTTGTCACTAACAACAACTGGAGTCATTGCATGTGTGCTATTTTCACTAAAAACAACTTGAGTCATTGCATGTGTGTTCTTTTTACTAACAACAACCAGAGTCATTTCATGGATATTCTTCTCACATACCACCTATGGATCCACCAGTCTCATTGCATGTGTGTTCTCTTCACAATCCACACATGCATCCACCAGTGTCATTGCATGTGTGTTCTTTTCACTAACAACAACCAGAGTCATTTTGCATTTGTGTTCTTTTCACATACCACCTATGGATCCACCAGTGTCATTGCATGTGTGTTCATTTCATAATCCACCTATGGATCCACCAGTGTCATTGCATGTGTGTTCTTTTTACTAACAACAACCAGAGTCATTTTGCATGTGTGTTCTTTTCACATACCACCTTTGGATCCACCAGTGTCATTGCATGTGTGTTCTTTTCACTAAGAACAACCATAGTCGTTGCATGGTTGTTCTTTTCACATACCACATTTGGATCCACCAGTGTCATTGAAATGTGTGTTCTCTACAGAGACCACACATGGATCCACCAGTGTCATTGCATGTGTGTTCTTTTTAGTAACAACAACCAGACTCATTTTGCATGTGTGTTCTTTTCGCATACCACCTATGGATCCACCAGTGTCATTGCATGTGTGTTCTTTTCACTAACAACAACCAGAGTCATTGCATGTGTGTTCTTTTCACATACCACCTATGGATCCACCAGTGTCATTGAAATGTGTGTTCTTTACAGAGATCACACATGGATCCACCAGTGTCACTACATGTGTGTTCTTTTTAGTAACAACAACCAGAGTCATTTTGCATGTGTGTTCTTTTCACATACCACCTATGGATCCACCAGTGTCATTGCATGTGTGTTCTTTTCACAATCCACCCATGGATCCACTAGTGTCATTGCATGTGTGTTCTTTTTAGTAACAACAACCAGTTTAATTGTAATGTGTGTTCTTTTCACATACCACCTATGGATCCACCCGTGTCATTGCATGTGTGTTCTTTTCACATGGATCCACCAGAGTCATTGCATGTGTGTTCTTTTTAGTAACAACAACCAAAGTCATTTTGCATGTTTGTTCTTTTCACATACCACCTATGGATCCACCAGTGTCATTGCATGTGTGTTCTTTTCACTAACAACAACCAGAGTCATTGCATGTGTGTTCTTTTCACATACCACATATGGATCCACCAGTGTCATTGCATGTGTGCTCTTTTCACAATCCACCCATGGATCCACCAGTGTCATTGCATGTGTGTTCTTTTTAGTAACAACAACCAGAGTCATTGAAATGTGTGTTCTTCTCACATACCACCTATGGATCCACTAGTGTCTTTGCATGTGTGTTCATTTCATAATCCACATATGGATCCAGTAGTGTCATTGCATGTATGTTCTTTTTAGTAACAACAACCAGAGTCATTGCATGTCTGTTCTTTTCACATACCACATATGGATGCACCAGTGTCATTGAAATGTGTGTTCTCTATAGAGACCACACATGGATCTACCGGTGTCATTGCATGTATGTTCTTTTCACTAACAACAACTCGAGTCATTGCATGTGTGCTCTTTTCACTAACAACAACTAGAGTCATTGCGTGTGTGTTATTTTTACTAACAACAACCAGAGTCATTGCATGTGTGTTCTTTTTACTAATAACAGCCAGAGTCATTTCTTAGCTGTTCTTCTCACATACCACCAATGGATCCACTAGTGTCATTGCATGTGCGTTCTCTTCACAATCCACACATGGAACCACCAGTGTCATTCTATGTGTGTTCTTCTTAGTATCAACAACCATAGTCATTGAAATGTGTGTTCTTCTCACATACCACCTATGGATCCACCAGTGTTATTGCATGTGTGTTCATTTCATAATCCACCTATGGATCCACCAGTGTCATTGCATGTGTGTTCTTTTTACTAACAACAACCAGAGTCATTTTGCATGTGTGTTCTTTTCACATACCACCTATGTATCCACCAGTGTCATTGCATGTGTGTTCTTTTCACTAACAACAACCAGAGTCATTGCATGTGTGTTCTTTTCACATACCATATATGGATCCACCAGTGTCATTGCATGTGTGCTCTTTTCACAATCCACCCATGGATCCACCAGTGTCATTGCATGTGTGTTCTTTTTAGTAACAACAACCAGAGTCATTGAAATGTGTGTTCTTCTCACATACCACCTATGGATCCACTAGTGTCATTGCATGTGTGTTCATTTCATAATCCACATATGGATCCACCAGTGTCATTGCATGTATGTTCTTTTTAGTAACAACAACCAGAGTCGTTGCATGTGTGTTCTTTTCACATACCACATATGGATCCACCAGTGTCATTGAAATGTGTGTTCTCTACAGAGACCACACATGGATCCACCGGTGTCATTGCATGTATGTTCTTTTCACTAACAACAACTCGAGTCATTGCATGTGTGCTCTTTTCACTAACAACAACTAGAGTCATTGCATGTGTGTTATTTTTACTAACAACAACCAGAGTCATTGAATGTGTGTTCTTTTTACTAACAACAACCAGAGTCATTTCATGGCTGTTCTTCTCACATACCACCTATGGGTCCACTAGTGTCATTGCATGTGTGTTCTCTTCACAATCCACACATGGATCCACCAGTGTCATTGCATGTGTGTTCTTTTTAGTATCAACAACCATAGTCATTGAAATGTGTGTTCTTCTCAAATACCACCTATGGATCCACCAGTGTTATTGCATGTGTGTTCATTTCATAATCCACCTGTGGATCCACCAGTGTCATTGCATGTGTGTTCTTTTTACTAACAACAACCAGAGTCATTTTGAATGTGTGTTCTTTTCACATACCACCTATGGATCCACTAGTGTCATTGCATGTGTGTTCTTTTCACTAACAACAACCAGAGTCGTTGCATGGCCATTCTTTTCACATACCACATATGGATCCACCAGTGTCATTGAAATGTGTGTTCTCTACAGAGACCACACATGGATCCACCAGTGTCATTGCATGTGTGTTCTTTTTAGTAACAACAACCAGAGTCATTTTGCATGTGTGTTCTTTTCACATACCACCTATTGATCCACCAGTGTCATTGCATGTGTGTTCTTTTCATTAACAACAACCAGAGTCATTGCATGTGTGTTATTTTCACATACCACATATGGATCCACCAGTGTCATTGAAATGCGTGTTCTCTACACCACACATGGATCCACCGGTGTCATTACATGTATGTTCTTTTCACTAACAACAACTGGAGTCATTGCATGTGTGCTCTTTTCACTAACAACAACTAGAGTCATTACATGTGTGTTCTTTTTACTAACAACAACCAGAGTCATTTCATGGTTGTTCTTCTCACATACCACATATGGATCCACCAGTGTCATCGCATGTGTGTTCTCTTCACAATCCACAGATGGATCCACCAGTGTCATTGCATGTGTGTTCTTTTTAGTATCAACAACCAGAGTCATTGAAATGTGTGTTCTTCTCACATACCACCTATGGATCCACCAGTGTCATTGCATGTGTGTTCATTTCATAATCCACCTATGGATCCACCAGTGTCATTTCGTGTGTGTTCTTTTTACTAACAACAACCAGAGTCATTTTGCATGTGTGTTCTTTTCACATACCACCTATGGATCCACTAGTGTCATTGCATGTGTGTTCTTTTCACTAACAACAACCAGAGTCGTTGCATGTGTGTTCTTTTCACATACCACATATGGATCCACCAGTGTCATTGAAATGTGTGTTCTCTACAGAGACCACACATGGATCCACCAGTGTCATTGCATGTGTGTTCTTTTCACATACCACATATGGATCCACCAGTGTCATTGCATGTGTGATCTTTTCACAATCCACTCATTGATCCACCAGTGTCATTGCATGTGTGTTCTTTTTAGTAACAACAACCAGAGTCATTGAAATGTGTGTTCTTCTCACATACCACATATGGATCCACCAGTGTCATTGCATGTGTGTTCATTTCATAATCCACATATGGATCCACCAGTGTCATTGCATTTATGTTCTTTTTAGTAACAACAACCAGAGTCATTGCATGTGTGTTCTTTTGTAACATCCCAAAACTTCAATCCAAGCTTATCAAGATCAAATCATCCAAAAATGGGGTTAACAAAAACTTTTCCAAATTTAACATGAAAGCATTCATATATGTGTGCATTTAATATTGTCATTGCATGTGTTCTTTCACTACCACCATGGATCCACCATGTCATTGCATGTGTGTTCTTTTAGAAACAACAACCAGAGTCATTGAAATGTGTTCTCATTTCACAACCACCTGGATCATGCCTATGTCATTGCATGTGTTCAATTCTTTTCACTAACAACAATGAGTCATTGCATGTGTGTTCTTTTCACATACCACATGGATCCACAGTGTCATTGCATGTGTGTTCTTTTACATACACCATGGATCAGTGTCATTGCATGTGTGTTCTCTTTCACATAACAACTAGGATCATGCATTGCATGTGTGCTCTTTCACATCCACCTATGGATCCACCGTGTCATTGCATGTGTGTTCTTTTTAGTAACAACAACAGAGTCATTGCATGTGTGTTCTTTTCACATACCACCTATGGATCCACCAGTGTCATTGCAAATGTTCTTTTCACCAAATCCACAGTGTCATTGCATGTGTGTTCTTTTCACTAACAACAACTTGAGTCATCATGCATGTGTGTTCTTTTTAGCCAACAACAACTCGAGTCATTGCATGTGTGTTCTCTTCACAATCCACCTATGGATCCACCAGTGTCATTGCATGTGTGTTCTTTCACTAACAACAGCAGAGTCATTGCATGTGTGTTCTTTCACATACCACATATGGATCCACCAGTGTCATTGAAATGTGTTTCTCTGAGAGACCCACATGGATCCACTGATGTCATTGCATGTGTGTTCTTTTTCACTAACAACAACCGAGTCATTGCAGGTGTGTTCTTTTCGCATTCCACCTATGGATCCACCAGTGTCATTGCATGTGTGTTCTCTTTTCACAATCCACTTGGATCCACAGAGTCATTGCATGTGTGTTCTTTTACATAACAACAGAGTCATTTTGCATGTGTGTTCTTTTCACATACCACCTATGGATCCACCAGTGTCATTGCATGTGTGTTCTTTTCACTAACAACAACGAGTCATTGCATGTGTGTTCTTTTCACATACCACATATGGATCCATGTCATTGCATGTGTGTTCTTTTCACAGACCACACATGGATCCACAGTGTCATTGCATGTGTGTTCTTTTAGTAACAACAACGAGTCATTGCATGTGTGTTCTTTTCACATACCACATGGATCCACCAGTGTCATTGCATGTGTGTTCTTTTTAGTAAACAACAATGTCATTGCATGTGTGTTCTTTTGTCATTGCATGTGTGTTCTTTTCACCCACCTATGGATCCACACAGTGTCATTGCATGTGTGTTCTTTTTACTAACAACAAAGTCACATGTGTGTGTCATTGCATGTGTGTTCTCAAAATCAACCAAGTTAGCTTTTGAGTTGATTCCAACTCTCAAAAATCACATCTCATCATATCTATCCAAATATGTAATAATATTAAGGTTTACAGGCAGTGACTTTGGACTAGTACCAAAATAAGGCTATATAGGCATTTCTAGTCACTTTAAATCATTAAATAATAAACTTAAACCAAAGTAATATTGATCCAACCTTTAAATCTCATTCCCACATGTTAGAATATGTGGTGAGGACATGTGTCCACATGATCCCATGTTTTAGTGGTGAATATTAAATTGTAGTTAATTTTTCAATGAGTAGAAATTACTTTTCCAAAATAAAAATGTTGAAACTATTGAATTAAATTTGTGATGCTTGGGAGGATAATAGATCATCACTTGTGTGGTTTAGAATACTACTTAGCCTAGTTAAGGATTGTTTGGTGATTATGCACTCCTATGTATTTCTAGGCGATAGTCCGAGCCAAGCCTTCGAGGAGGAGGAGTTCTACCAAGAAGAAGAAGAAGAAGAAGAAAACTTCAACCTTTGCACCAACCAAGGCAAGCTATTAGTGGCAAGCTAACCCTTGCAAACATGCTTTAGTAAGCTATTGTAGCAAGCTAGAATAAAACTAGATAGTTTAGTAAAGATGCCTTAAGCATACTTTGATCACACCCCTTTAACTCTTAGTACCTCAAGTCTTATTAACAAGTTTTACCCCCTTAGTTACACAAAGTTCTTTAATTAATTTTGAAGGTAGCATAAAGAGTATAAAACTTGACCTACTTAGAAACCTTTAGATGTCATTCTATGGCATGAGATTGATCCCATCTTTCCACCTTAGTGAACACTCTTAACTTAGTATTTTAGAATAGATCAAAACTTGAGTCACTTTAGATGGGAACACTTGGTGAAAATGAGTTATGAAAACCTTGGAATGATGAGTCATTCTATTGAGATGTTTTGACATGTGTTGAGAAACACAATGGGTTAATGATGATGAAAAAGATAAGGCATGAGCCTTAACCCTTTTATAAAACTGATGGTTGGATTCGGATGCGATGCCATTCCAAATTTACCGTATAACCACATTACCTGAATTGGGTAAGGCTTAGCTGGAAATTTATATGCATTAGTATTAGTTCCCTCACGGGAGAGGTTTGAGCTGAGGCTACCTCTCAATGATGTCCACCTATGCAGTGCCCAAGATGACTGATGGTCATGGTTGGGAGGCCATGCTCATAGGAGAGGTGCTTGTACTAGGGTGTGTAAAGGGAAGGTTATGTTTGATTATCTGCATACTAAGTATGATGATTCAGGGTTATCACGACATGATGTATCGAATCTTGTGGTGAAAGTGTACCACCTCTCTGAGTGTCAAACTATTGAATAATAGTTGGCCATGATTATGGACAGATTGGAATAGCCATCTTTATTTGTTGTCGATGTTTCTAAATACCTTGAAATGAATGATGACCTTTGACGTGACCACAGCAGGGTTGTGTTAATGAAATTAGCTTCCCAACTTAAGTGATTCTAGAACTTTACTTTATCTTTTCTTGCTTTAGAACTCAGCTTAGGTTTCAAACTTAACTTGATAGTTATTCTTTAAATTCAGCACTTTAACTTAGAATTACAATCCTTGTTAGTAGTAGTTTGCGAGTACTTAAAGAGTACTCATGGATTTTGTCCCTGGCTATTATCATGGCCAGACTATGAAGGAGATTATCAAGATGATGGTGGCGGAATGGCTATGATAACTAGGACTATTTGCCTTCGTCGGCATTGCTCGAAGATGGACCCCACCGCTATGCTATCGTTTATTTCCGCTTCTTGTTGTATTAAAGACTGGATCATGAGATCCTTATTTGTGTAAAACCTTATGTATGGTTTGTAATGGATGATGTACTGTGATATCCAATCCGTTATGTCTCGCAAAAATGGTAATCCTGGGATTGTGAGGTATGGCATAACGGGCATCTGGGATTAAAAATCCGGGTGTTGACATCTTTTCACATACCACATATGGATCCACCAGTGTCATTGAAATGTGTGTTCTCTATAGAGACCACACATGGATCCACCGGTGTCATTGCATGTATGTTCTTTTGACTAACAACAACTGTACTCATTGCATGTGTGCTCTTTTCACTAACAACAACTGGAGTCATTGCATGTGTGTTCTTTTGACTAACAACAACCAGAGTCATTTCATGGTTGTTCTTCTCACATACCACCTATGGATCCACCAGTGTCATTGCATGTGTGTTCTCTTCACAATCCACACATGGATCCACCAATGTCATTGCATGTGTGTTCTTTTTAGTATCAACAACTAGAGTCATTGAAATGTGTGTTCTTCTCACATACCACCTATGGATCCACCAGTGTCATTGCATGTGTGTTGGTTTCATAATCCACCTATGGATCCACCAGTGTCATTGCATGTGTGTTGGTTTCATAATCCACCTATGGATCCACCAGTGTCATTGCATGTGTGTTCTTTTTACTAACAACAACTAGAGTCATTTTATAGGTGTGTTCTTTTCACATAACACCTATGGATCCACTAGTGTCATTGAAATGTGTGTTCTCTACAGAGACCACACATGGATCCACCAGTGTCATTGCATGTGTGTTCCTTTTAATAACAACAACCAGAGTCATTCTGCATGAGTGTTCTTTTCACATACCACATATGGATCCACTAGTGTCATTGCATGTGTGCTCTTTTCACAATACACTCATGGATCCACCAGTGTTATTGCATGTGTGTTCTTTTTAGTAACAACAACCAGAGTCATTGAAATGTGTGTTCTTCTCACATACCACATATGGATCCACCAGTGTCATTGCATGTGTGTTCATTTCATAATCCACATATGGATCCACAAGTGTCATTGCATGCATGTTCTTTTTAGTAACAACAACCAGAGTCATTGCATGTGTGTTCTTTTCACATACCACATATGGATCCACCAGTGTCATTGAAATGTCTGTTCTCTACAGAGACCACACATGGATCCACCGGTGTCATTGCATGTATGTTCTTTTCACTAACAACAACTAGAGTCATTACATGTGTGCTCTTTTCACTAACAACAACTCGAGTCATTGCATGTGTGTTCTTTTTACTAACAACAACCAGAGTCATTTCATGGCTGTTCTTCTCACATACCACCTATGGATCCACCAGTGTCATTGCATGTGTGTTCTCTTCACAATCACACATGGATCCACCAATGTCATTGCATGTGTGTTCTTTTTAGTATCAACAACTAGAGTCATTGAAATGTGTGTTCTTCTCACATACCACCTATGGATCCACCAGTGTCATTGCATGTGTGTTGGTTTCATAATCCACCTATGGATCCACCAGTGTCATTGCATGTGTGTTCTTTTTACTAACAACAACCAGAATCATTTTACATGTGTGTTCTTTTCACATAACACCTATGGATCCACTAGTGTCATTGCATGTGTGTTCTTTTCACTAACAACAACCAGACTCGTTGCATGTGTGATCTTTTCACATACCACATATGGATCCACCAGTGTCATTGAAATGTGTGTTCTCTACAGAGACCACACGTGGATCCACCAATGTCATTGCATGTGTGTTCTTTTTAGTAACAACAACCAGAGTCATTTTGCATGTGTGTTCTTTTCACATACCACCTATGGATCCACCAGTGTCATTGCATGTGTGTTCATTTCACTAACAACAACCAGAGTCATTGCATGTGTGTTCTATTCACTAACCACATATGGATCCACCAGTGTCATTGAAATGCGTGTTCTCTATAGAGACCACACACGGATCCAGCAGTGTCATTGCATTGTGTTCTTTTTAGTAAAAACCAGAGTCATTGCATGTGTGTTCTTTTCACATACCACATATGGATCCACCAGTGTCATTGAAATGTGTGTTCTCTACAGGGACCACACATGGATCCACCAGTGTCATTGCACTTGTGTTCTTTTTAGTAACAGCAACCAGAGTCATTTTGCATTTGTGTTCTTTTCACATACCACCTATGGATCCACCATTGTCATTGAATGTGTGTTCTTTTCACTAACAACCAGAGTCATTGCATGTGTGTTCTTTTCACATACCACATATGGATCCACCAGTGTCATTGAAATGTGTGTTCTCTATAGAGACCACACATGGATCCACCAGTGTCATTGCATGTGTATTCTTTTTAGTAACAACAACTAGAGTCATTTTGCATGTGTGTTCTTTTCACATACCACCAATGGATCCACCAGTGTCATTGCATGTGTGTTCTTTTCACATACCACCTATGGATCCACTAGTGTCATTGCATGTGTGTTCTTTTCACTAACAACAACCAGAGTCATTGCATGTGTGTTCTTTTTAGTAACAACAACCAGAGTCATTTTGCATGTGTGTTCTTTTCACATACCACCTATGGATCCACCAGTGTCATTGCATGTGTGTTATTTTCACTAACAACAACCAGAGTCACTGCATGTGTGTTGTTTTCACATACCACATATGGATCCACCAGTGTCATTGCATGTGTGCTCTTTTCACAATCCACCCATGGATCCAGCAGTGTCATTGCATGTGTGTTCTTTTTAGTAACAACAACAAGAGTCATTGAAATGTGTGTTCTTCTCACATACCACCTATGGATCCACCAGTGTCATTGCATGTGTGTTCATTTCATAATCCGCCTATGGATCCACCAGTGTCATTGCATGTATGTTCTTTTTAATAACAACAACCAGAGTCATTGCATGTGTGTTCTTTTCACATACCACATATGGATCCACCATTGTCATTGAAATGTGTGTTCTCTACAGAGACCACACATGGATCCACCGGTGTCATTGCATGTATGTTCTTTTCACTAACAACAACTGGAGTCATTGCATGTGTGTTCTTTTTACTAACAACAACGAGATTCATTTCATGGTTGTTCTTCTCACATACCACCTATGGATCCACCAGTGTCATTGCATGTGTGTTCTCTTCACAATCCACACATGGATCCACCAGTGTCATTGCATGTGTGTTCTTTTTAGTAACAACAACCAGAGTCATTGAAATGTGTGTTCTTCAAACATACCACCTATGGATCCACCCATGTCATTGCATGTGTGTTCATTTCATAATCCACCGATGGATCCACCAGTGTTAGTGCATGTGTGTTATTTTTAGTAACAACAACCAGAGTCATTTTGCATGTGTGTTCTTTTCACATACCACCTATGGATCCACCAGTGTCATTGCATGTGTGTTCATTTCACTAACAACAACCAGAGTCATTGCATGTGTGTTCTTTTCACTAACCACATATGGATCCACAAGTGTCATTGAAATGCATGTTCTCTACAGAGACCACACACGGATCCAGCAGTGTCATTGCATGTGTGTTCTTTTTAGTAACAACAACCAGAGTCATTTTGCATGTGTGTTCTTTTCACATACCACCTATGGATCCACCAGTGTCATTGCATGTGTGTTCTTTTCACAATCCACCCATGGATCCACCAATGTCATTGCATGTGTGTTCTTTTTAGTAACAATAACCAGAGTCGTTGAAATGTGTGTTCTTTTCACATACCACCGATGGATCCACCAGTGTTATTGCATGTGTGTTCTTTTCACATGGATCCACCAGAGTCATTGCATGTGTGTTCTTTTTAGTAACAACAACCAGAGTCATTTTGCATGTGTGTTCTTTTCACATACCACCTATGGATCCACCAGTTTCATTAAAATGTGTGTTCTCTTTAGAGATCACACATGGATCCACCAGTGTCATTGCATGTGTGTTATTTTCACTAACAACAACTGGAGTCATTGCATGCGTGTTCTTTTCACATACCACATATGGATCCACCAGTGTCATTGCATGTGTGTTCTTTTTACTAACAACAACTAGAGTCATTGGATGTGTGTTCTCTTTAGATACCACACATGGATCCCCGATTGTTAGGCGCCATTGGATCAGGGTGCGTGGACGATAGTGATGTCCTTCGCAAGGGCGATCCGCGAGAAGTCTGTTCTGCGAACTGATTGGCCATGGCAACTACGTTGGGCCTATGTCCTTGCCCTTATCCCCTTATCCTCGGGGTCGAAAATCAGACCGTGTTCCTTCATCGCCATGGAGAGGGAGAGGCCCAAACTCAGCTTGCACGAGGCTCAGATGTTCGCCCACTACGACATACTTGCGCCGCCGTTAGCGACGATTCCGGCCGGCTTCGAGCTCAGCTACGCCGGGGTTCCTGTCGCGCCGCTCTTGCGCGACAACGTGTTGGCGAGGCAGATCGAGAGCGCTTGCGCCAATTGTCGGGCGGAAGAGGGCAATGGCGGTACTTTCGCGTCGCCGTCTTGCGAAAGATGTTCAAGAAGGAGCGGGATGCGTTGATTGAGCTGTGCGAAACCCATCGGCGGGAGATCCACCCGGATCTGCGCAACCCCGAAGGGAGGCAGCGCTTCTGGGTAGTGCCTGGGTGTACGACCTCCACCATTATTGATGCAGTGCGCCATGAAGAATCCATGAGGAGGAGGAACGCTGCCGGGAATGTCGGCATCGATTCCGACACGAAGGAGGCTGGCGGCAACACGGACAACGTTGTCAATGATGGAGACTGCGGGAGCGTCATAGTCGATTAGGGCCACTTAAGCATAAATTAAATCTATGTACGGTATCTTAATGCGCTCTTTGGATCTGGGTCACCTGAGTCATGGTCGATTATCGTCATAATCCATATATGTTGGCCATGTTTTAGTTGTCTTTGTCTTTGAAACTAGTCGATCGAAACTCGTCTGATCCTGAAAATAAAGTCCGCGTAAACCCTGGCATATCTGATGGGACAATACGCTGACTCTGCTCCCAGCACTTGATGGCACAGCCATAATTTGGAGTGCGCCTGAGGAGAAGGGATCGAGCGTGTTGTAATAGTGTACTACTCCTGTCCAGATATAACTGACTTAGTTTTTTTAGATATTAAATAAATGTGTCTATACCCAAAACATGTCTAGATACATGTTTTAGGTTTCTGTCTTTCAAACTAATCAAAAGTCGTCAAATTCTGAACAAACAAAGTCATTACATTCACAACTGATGGGACAATACGTTGACTCTGCTACTTGATGGCACAGCCATAATTCTGGAGTGCGACAGAGGAGATGGGAATGCAAGGGAGATCAGAACTAGTAGCCGCGTCCAAACGCAGGTAAAAATTAATGTAATAATATTTAAAAAAATGTAATCTGGTCCACATGACCCCATCACAGAAACGTTGCACGCGCCAGATATAAATAAAGACGACACGGCTAGTTTAGTTTTAATGATATAATTCAACATAGGACGTTACTGTGCCCACATCTTTCTACTCCTCTTATTAGTCTGCTAGCCCACACTGCATTAAGCATCAGTTGATGAGGATAAAAAATGATAAAATGGCAAATAAAACAATTTTTAAACTTACCTTTCATCCGAAGAATCGTACAAAGATGAAATTGGCAGGGATTTATTATTTCTCCTGTAGTTAGCCGAAAGATCCTCAAGAACATCCTCAATCACCTCTGCAACTTCATCATATTCTAATCCACCTCCATTATTTGCCCTTTCTTCCCCGTTCCGCTTACCCTTTTGTTTCTTTTTACACCCTTTTCTCGTCGGCACCTCCACTTCTTCATAAATTGGCTGCTTACGTACGTTTTCCTCCGAGTGCTCATCACCGTCTTCGCGCTGCTCTTCCACGATTCCGCCGAGAAGCCTCATTTTCGCCACTGTGGGTGTGAACAGGGACAATAGCATGTGTAACTGGGTTTTTGCACAACCTCTTGATATGGCCGAATCCGCCACAACGTCCGCATTTCCTTTTCCTAGCACCAAGCCTTGGACCTTTATCGGTGGAGGCTTCGATCCTTAGCTTTCTATGCCTCCTAGGTGGCCTCCTAAGAACTGGTGGTTGAAGTTTGAACCCTGGATCGACAATCTTCCAATCATTTTCATCGGCCATAGGTGGTACGTTTTCTGCATAAGTTGCAGCAAACTTGTCCACGGAGAAATAGTTGTTGACATACTTCTCTATTTCAGCTCCGTTACCTCTAAGCTTTAAGATGAAGTAAATTGCATGGTGACATGGTAGACCAGTAATCTGCCACTGCCTGCATGAACAAGTCTTGTTTCTAATGTCTACAGTGTACCTCCGTTCACTTCCACGCTTGTATTTTGCATAAACCTCAGCCAATGTTCTGGAACTTCTGACCACCCTCATCTTTATCGTTCTCATTGCCCTGGTTCTTGCATTCACTAACATAACCACCTTTGGAACTATTTTATGGCCTAAAAATTTTCTTGCACAAATTCTTTGCCTTAAATCTATCTTCACCATTATGCACTGTCTTATTGCATCCAACAAAATAACAATTCCAAGTGTCTTCATGCCCGAAATCTTATCATTGAAACTCTCTGCCAAATTATTGCATACAAAATCCACCTTGCTTAACTCACCAAACTTGCTTCTTGCCCATAGCTTGGTGTGATGTTCCTCAAGGTATTTTTTCACCTTTGGCACTACATACATGTTCTGCAAGTAAGTAGCATGCGTGCTTGGGATGTATGTGTATGCTGATCGCCACAAGTCCTCTTCAAAGATCTTTCCTTTGAACTTCTTCATGAAGTTAGTAGTGAGGTGCCGCATGCATTCCCTATGCTCAACCCTAGGAAACACAGCATCAACGGCATTCTCAAGACCCTCGGATGCATCGGTGTGTATCACCAAGCCTTCAGGGTGACCACTTACTCCCCATAGTCTCTACATGAACCATGTCCAGCTTTCATTTGATTCACCCTCAAGAACAGCATAAGCTACAGGTAGAAGCCAATTATGCGCGTCCAAAGCACAAGCAGAAGCAACATGTCCCCTGAACTTCCCTGTTAAAGAAGTTGCGCCTATTGCCAAGTATGGCCTGCAGCCATCTAGGAACCCCTTCCAGCATGCCTTCAGGCGGACAAAACATCTCCTGAAGCATATCTTATCTGCCTGCTTATACCTGACCCCCCTTGAGACCTTTTCTCTCCCTTTCACAACCTCGTAATCGATGTCAACAACACTACCAGGTTATGTTTTCTCTACCTGAGCTTTGAAACTATACAACATATGAAAACTATCATTCCACTTGCCTTGAATGAAGTCTAGAGCCATCTCCTTCCCATCAAAGACTCTGTGATAAGGAATCAGAATGTTAAACTTTTTGCTAATCTTTGCTCCGAGTTCAGCTGGTCCAATGTTATGATCCTACCTCACCCAGTCAAATCTGATGTGACAATCCACTTGGTAGTCGTCGGTCTAATTTTACCACTTAAAGAAGTATTAGGGCAGTTGTGTTCCTTCGTGTTTACTTTGATCTGCATTTGATAAGAATCCAAATAATTCAGAGCTAGTTATCAGCAGAATAAATATGAGAAAGACTAAAACTAAATGTAGCTATTGAAACCTGAAATGGGTGTCCACCCTGCATTGGAGATGTATGTAATCTCCATTTACACACATTACTTTCTCTACAGTGCACCCTAAATCTCTTTTGGTCGCTCTTTTCAATGATAAATTCGAACCCAACTCTGATTGCATAGGTTGCAACTGCATATCTGCAGTCCTCCACATTATCAAAGACAGTCCCCTCATCAATTGTAGGATTGTCCCTGTCAAAGTGTATCACTGGCCTGTCCATGTCTTCGTCATCATATCTACATCCCATTTCCACATCTTCACATTCCTCTTCCTCATCAGTCCCATAATCAGGCTCAAAGTTTGAATCAACCAAATATTCCCTACTCTCCATCCTATTAGGGTCAGCAGCCATGTCTGGATATGCTTTCTCATCATCATCTGCACCGCCACACATTTCAGTGCCTTCATGCTCGCTTGACAAAGCATCATGCTCAAGGACAAGCTATACAGACGTCCTGCGGTTACCAACACATATCCTTGCCATCACCACGGGACTAGAAACACTAATTGGGGTATGCAGATAAGGAATCACAGTTCTTACCTTTCAATGTGGACGCACGGCACCTTCTCCGGGCTCCATACCTCCAAAGCTCTGCACCCCGCTTCCTCTCCCCCCGTTTCGTTGTCCTCTGTGCTCTCCAGACTTGAAGGAGATTCCGTGCTCTTCAGCCGCGCAGGACCCATATCCGTGCTCTCAAGCCTCGCAGGATCCATCTCCGAGCGGGATCCAGATCACCAGCGTTGTTGGGCCCCTAACCTAACGGTCGACTCTCGGTTTTCGTTTCCAGACGCGCATGGGCGGTGGGCGGCGGCAAGGAGACAGGGCAGGGAGGGGAGGGGAGGGGGCGTGACCAAGGGATGGCGAGGCGATGGCGGAGTGGCGGAGAGCAGAGGAGAGTGAGCGGCGCCAGTTGCGACAAAGCATGGAAATTTGCACAATAATGTGTTGGGTGGCCGGCACCAGCCCTTGAACCTGGGACGCGCGCCGTCGTAGGTGGAGGAGGCGGGCCCGCCTATCAGAAAACATGCAACCTGTTAGCGCACTATGCACGGGGAGCACTTCACGGAATTTTTAGCAGGTCCCACATGTCAGTCTGTTTGATCAAAACTTGTATGCAGTGCATGGCTGGTTCACGTGCTAGTTTCAAAAAAAACCGTTGATCCAAACTTGAATTGGCAGTTCCGCTTCTTCTCCCGTCATCGCCGTCTCCTTGCGTTGGCGGTTCGCTTCATCTCCCTCGTCTGTTATCCTCTTCTTCTTCTCCTCGCAGTGGTAGTTCTTCTTTCTTCCTCGATCAAAACATTCCCGCATGTAATCCATGGCCAGTAGCCAGATGAAGAGGAACTGGGACGATCTCCCGGCCGACCCACTTTGCAAGATCGCCGATTATTTGCTGGAGAAAGAGGAGTATGTCGACACCTATGCTGCTTGTCGGGAAGTCTGCACCGATTGGCGCCGCACTTTAAAGGTGCCCGAATTCCATCTCAACAACTGGATCATGATAGATCACACACTTCCAGACGTTGGCGACTTCACTTTCCTCAACCTCACCACTGGTCGTTGCTTCAGGACAAATCTAATGGACGTCCATCGCAGGTTCACATTCACATCCGATATTTATTGGTATTTTCCATTATAAACATCTTAGTGCTAACTGACGCCCTCTTCTTCCAAAAGATTCTACTTCGTCGGTGTTTCTCGTGGCGTCATCGTGCTTGCTCAGAGGGTTAAGCCGTGCATTAAACTTGAACCCAATCACTCATAAGTCTAACACTGAGTTTCAAGCACACACACCATCTGATCTTCTGCAATCTGTCGTCGTGACGAAGTCCCCGACAATGGTGTTCGTTTGCACTGATTATCCAGATCATATTGCATGGGCCGATGAGAGCACCCCAACGGGGCAAATTAATGGATCATTTGGAGAAGGGTTGCATTCGCCACCTCCTGATACGCTTCTGGTCTGCATGACGGTATTCCGAGGGGAAGTATATGCATTACTTGAGAATGGAGACATCTTGTCGACAAACATCCAGTTAGAGCAGCACGCGAGCACTGTCATGATGGCCAAAATAATTTCAGCCCCAGTCTTTGAACAGGTACGTGAAACTTACAAATTTTACCTTGTGGAGTCAGATGGTGATCTGCTTCTTGTGTTGAACGGGGATTTCGCCAAAGGGCAACCGGTGTTATACCGGGTGGACACGGAGAACCGCTCTCTCGAAGCTGTCGGTGACATTGGAAGTCGTGCCCTCTTTGTTGGTTACAATCGGTCTATTTCTATTGACACCAGGTTACGCCCCACAGTCAAACCCGGTTGCATATACTACAGGAATTTTATCAGACTGTACGATCATGAGGTCCAAGCCTAGGAAGAGGAACCAACAATGGTAGTGTATGGCTTAAGTCTGGAACATACACCGAGGCCTTACCCTCTGGACGAGATACTGGCAGCACATTGCAAACGGAGAGAGTTCTCTGAACATGTGTTGCAGCACGCGTTAGCCGCCGACGACGAAATATATAGGGGAGAATGAATCCTATATTCATCCTAGGATATTTGGTAGCATTTTCAGGTCTATTTTTCGAAGTAGAAATTTGTACTGTATTTATATTATTTCGATGAGCAGTATGCGTATTATTTGCTAGCTTCTTTTCGAATTCTCTGTGTTCGACATGGGCATCAGCTCAGCGCCGGAATTCAGGTCCCACATGGAAAAATCCACAATAATGTGTTGGTGGGCGGCACCACCCCTCGAACCTGGGATGCACACCGTCAAAGGTGGAGGGGGCGGGCCCGCCAGTCAGAAAACATGCCACGTCGGCATCCCCTGTTTCTGATGCCCTTTAAAAAAATAAAACACGCCGCATCGTTATCCCCTGTTTCTGATGGTGTTGCTACACTCGACGGTACATGGTGGCATATAAATAATATCGTATAAACATAAGGGCACAGTCATCAACATTTCTAAAATGAAACCCGGTCCCATCTCCTACCTGTCCTGGTACATTGCCCGATGAGGTGGATAGCCACGACCGATCTTTTTAATGCGTTCGCACTCTTATGTTGAGAAGGGAAATAAAGATTGGGTTGTTAATGCAACGAGTGTCGAATTATTACCCTCTAAGGAAATGGAAAATGGTTATTTTCACGCGTGCCCGTAGTCCAAACCTACTATTAGTCTTTCACTCCCCTTCTCCGACTAACCATAGTTCACCTTGCGCAGCTCCTCCGCGCCGCACCAACTAGGGTAACATGGCCCCACCTAAGCCGCCCCGCCGCCGCGACAGCCGCCTAAACTGGGGTATTTAGCCCCTCTAAGGCAGGCCATGAAGCTCTACTTCAAGGCCGGTCTCCCATTGCCCTGCCAGGCGGATGATTTCCCTGAATGTGCCGAATCGGCCGCGGCGGCGACTGCGCCGTTGTTGGCGCCAGATGCGGCAAGCAGGGCCAAGAGAGCGATGTGGAGAAATCGCGCGGCGGCATTACGGCATGCTCTAGGCAGTGGGAACAAGGTAAGTATCAAATCGAGAGCACGCCGCCGCCGAGGGTACACACCCTCGAACAGGGCAGCGCCAAGGTCTAGGAACTCTTGCATCCATGCTTCGGCGCGGACTACCTTACCTTAGTGGGGTAGGCTGGGAGCACGCCGTCTACGGCAAAGACGCTCCATCCTACGCACAGTCGAAGGCTGTACCGTGGCGGCGACCAAGCGTCTACACTCATCATGCTGGATTGTTCGACAGCCGGAGCCGGTGGCGGGCATCAGCTCAGCCCCGGAATTCAGGTTCGAGTTCACACGGACCTACGATCCCGAGAAGGAGATGTCGAATTTCAGTTTCGAAGAAATCGTTGCGGCGGCGCGGATGGTCCAACTGAACCGGGACTAGCGCACGCAAATCCCTCGTGCATGAATGATGCAGATTTCTTGTAGTTTGGCGGGAAGGCAATAGATCAGTTTGGGTTAAATGATCAAAGAACTTATGTCCTCTCAAGGCAATTGGCCAGCCAACTTTTCTGGTGGAGATCTGTAGTTTCTTCAGTGTAGAATAGTTAAGTTCAGACTGAAGAATGGCTTTTGTAGATGAAATGCTGACGAATTGTTTTATAAACTAGTAGGAAGTTTAGCCCACTTTTGTGCAGGTATAAGACCCTTTTGTATGGAAGTACTACTGTTGTAAGCAAATACTATCAAGTACCTATTTCCTACAATCACTAGTCGTGGTTCAATCCAGTTAACTGACATCTTTTTATCCCAGACTACAGATTTTCCGTCTCTTGTCTGTGCTGTAAACCATTTTTTCCTTTGTCTTGTGTTGCTTGCAAAATGGTCCTGCAGTTCAACGTGTTACAAATGTAGCTACCTTGTACTCCCTCCATTTCAAAATATAAGATGTTTTAGCTTTGTGAATGAAGTGTATCTAATCCCCTTTTAGTATGTAGGTTCATCTAGGTTTAGAAAGCACCATCACTAAAAGATGTCTAGATACGCTCCATTCACAAAGCTAAAACATCTTATATTTTGAAACAGAGGGAGTACTTGAAGAGGAGATGGACTATATTTTCGTGGCATCCACAGAATTAACATTGCTCATAGCCAGACCACCCTCTTTTCATGAGGTTGTCCTTGGTTATTCACAGAAATTATAAAGCACGGTGTTCAACTACATCGATTCAAACTATTACACACACACACTATATCAAATTCATTACCCACACATACTACATCGATTCAAACTATTACACACACATACTACTTCAAACTATTACACACACTTACTACATCGATTCAAACTATTACACATTTTTAGTCGATGCTAACTTCCTGCTACGCTCTCCATACAAAAAATTCATTAGCCACACATACCACGGCAATTCACTAGAGCTCTGTCTTCACTCGAGGGAAATCAGAACCACCAGCTCGTCCAAGCCTGGTCCCCCACCAAAGCGTGTGCCCTGTCACAAGCGGTGGCGGTAATGTGCCATCGATCCTTCCAGGCCAACACTGCAGGCGATGAGGGCGCTTTCTGGCAGCCTCTTCGGGGCCCTGAATGCCATGTACCGAGTCCAGAACCTCCTCCAGGTGGATGATGACCGGGTGCTTCCAGCAAAGCTGTCGCTCTGCCCTGCTTGGAATCTGCACCTCGTACATCTTAGGAACGGCGTCAGGATCTTTCAGCCATGCCTTTACCTCGATGACCCATCTGTCGCTCGGTGGCACGATTTCCACCAGCTCGCCGCCAAGGCTACTGACGACCTGCTTGAGGGCCTCCGGCTCCCAAGCATCCAATGGGAGGCCGTCAAAGCCGAGTTTGGAGAAGAAACGAAGCTGCCCCAAGCGATCGTCCCACCCACAGGCGCGATGCCAACGCATGAAGCTCATTTTTTCCCGCAGCACTCGAAAGAACGGGAAGAATGCAGAACGCGCTCGGTGTTTGAGCTGTGCTCGAACCGGACGAAAAAATCGAATGGCGGCGCGCATACCTCAATGTTGACCTCATTTCGTCTAATCCCACAACGAGACCTGAAAGCCGACAGCAACTCTGTCAGCGACACGGCGGGATGGACGCCCAGCACGGTGGCCATGAGAGCGCGGTCGTCGAACTGCTGTGCCAGGGCTACCATGCCTGGGGTGCGCGGCAGCACGAACTTCCCGAGGCTGATCGCTGGCCTGGATCGCCTGACGGGACGCACTCCGCCGTGCGAGAAGGACTAGCTAGAGGCGAGATATTAGTCCGGGACGCCAAGCTCGATGGCCAGACGATGCAGCGGCGATGACGGGAAGCTTCGATTAGGCGTGGGAGGTTGATCGGACATGGCGGAGACGCAAATTAGAGCAAGTGCGAGCTCGATCTGAGACGAGCAGCCGAGTGAGCAAATGTTACGGGAGGAGGCGGGGAGAAGACCAGCAGCGAGCAAAAAAATAGATCTCGTCCACTCAGGGATCTGGTCCACGCAGGGGTAAGCTAGTCCACGACTGCAAAAGATAACGGGGAATACTGACATGGCGGGCCAAGAAGAGTTGACCTAACGGTGGTATTTGAGTTCAACCGTTTTTCGTCTGGTTCAAACGACCGTTTGGCCGTTAGATTTGTATTCACCCCCATTTGGCCTTTCTAGACAATTGGCGAATCTACTATGGCTCCTCCGCGCGATTGATGGCAACTCGGGTACCGCGGTGCGCTCACCCACCAAGTTTGGTACCGCAAACGAACATTCCCCTCAAAAGTGTATCCAGATACTAAAGCAATTAATGGAGATTCACTGGCTTAGATAGCTGGCATCCCATATAATACAACCACATGACAATTGTGGACTTTACAAGCCTTAAGAAAATGTCAAATTCCAACCCATCTAGTTCAATGAAAAAATTGTTGTAAAAAATGCAACATAAAAAACTTGTCACTTCAGTGCCAAGTTAGAGCTTATTGCAAAATCACAGGATCACGGGTGCAGACCAAGGGATGATACAAATAGATCATTGCTTGCACATGTCAAATGCGGCTCTCAGGGGACACCACTCAAGTTCTAGAGTGGCAAAGTATGGTGTACTCCGCACAAAAATCGAACACCCAATTGGTTCAAAACAACATAGATGCATGGTACTGGGTTATGCTGATAACTTTCACAAAATATATCCAATTTTGTTCTGCTATATCATATAATGAATTGCATTACCCTCTCCCTTTGATGTTTTGGGGTTCAGTAGCCTGCCCACGATGCCCTCCTACCCTCGACAGCTACGATCCACCAACTAATCCATCTCGGTTCGACTACTGCATGTGAAATATTTAAAATCCATAACAAGGAACCACCAGCCAGAATACATTATAAATTGAAAGCAGAAACACACATAATTTTTGTGCACAAGGATACCTGAGGAGGATGACCAGGGCTAGCGGCCTAGCATCATGAAAAACTATTGCATTTTTTAACCACTTGAGAATTGCCCTTTAACCCATTCGGCTGCAAGATAGAATGTTAAAAGTGTAAGATAAATCTCACGCATACTGCCAGCTTTGACAGTCTATATCACATTATACTCCACATAATGATGAATTTGGTTAGTGAGATCCGCACACAAGCTTTGCCGAGGGGATCCCATCCTCCGGTGCATCACCCAGCGCGGTGCATTCAGGCGAGGTGCCTCGTGGAGAGGTGGTGAGCGGAGCTGCTGGAGACAAAACAATGTAGGGATCGGAGTTCTCCAACACGGTCGAAGTAGTGGCGGAAGCGCGCGTGGGCGGGGAGGCATGTCGGCGATGCTAGCAAGGAAGCACATGCAAGATCATATCTTAGGGTGGCCAGGAGGCGACGCCAAGATGGAAGGAGAAACGGAGGGCGTGCCGCAGCAGCGGGATTCGTAGGTCATCGCGGCATGCCTAGGGACGTGTGAAAGGAGGTCGCGAGTTGTGGCGGCCATCAGCGGGATAGGTCATAGGTGTGAGGGGGTAAGGGGATACCAATCTTTATCTATCAAATTATTGGTTACTTTTTTGTGGCCCGAACACAAACAAGTCCAGTAAGAAGATATCTAGGACGACTTATTTTTCTCTCGGTTTAATTTTAAGATAATTAGAGAAGCTCCATACCATATGGGTTGTTTAATTGCACGTCTTTGTGAAGCATATTGCTATAAGTACCTCTAGCTCTTGCTCAAGGCTTTTTAGATGTGTTTTCTGTCGAAATCCACCGGTTGCAACCATAGACCAGTAAGGACCCATATCTTGATATATAAAAAATGACTCGATAATTCTATTGATAGAATAATAATTAGTTGAAACAACTGGAACTGAAAAATGACTGTCACACAATTGTACGTATCTAAAGATGTAATTGGGGCAACCCCTAAAGGCCTCCACAGCGATTAGTAAATTGCAGCCATCAGATAACCTACTAACAACGCATCTTCACCGTTGGTTCACTGTAAGACTTTTTGACCCCCTGACTAGTGTTTTTTCCTATTGCTACACTCACACCGTTTTGGTCTCTACTACTGGGACCGTCATCCGTCAGGCCCGCAACTTAGCGTCAATCTGATTTTTTTGATAAGGGGGATGGCAAGTTTTGACGTGGGATTTGGAGCCGGCCAAACTACCCATCGCTCGTTGGGCACAAACCCTAGAGGCCACGATTGGCCAGCACCACACGCAGGCTCAGTCCGCCCAATCCAGCTAGGTCTTCTTCTTCTAATCCCCTGCCGCCGCCACTCCCTCGCCTCCTTCCTCCATGTGCTTCCAGCGCCACTTCCTCCTCAGGCCGAGCTCCCGTTGTCACCGTAGATAGGAGCAGCTCCGGCCGCCGCTCGATTTGCTGGCAAGCCGTCAATTTGCCGCCGCCATGACCAAGCATGCGTAGAGGAGGCGTCGGAGACGTCTTAGGCTCCCTATCCTCCGTGAGTTCCCTGCCTCTCGTCCATGTCCCCTTCTATCCCTCTCGCGAGGTACAGCTGGCGGCGGAGGGAACCTAGGGGACGTTATGGCCCAGCCGGCGGCGGAGGGGTCCTCGGGGAGCTCGTTGCCCTGCCGGCGGCAGATAGCGTGTGCGCAACTAGATGGGAAGGAGGCGCACGTGTGACGACACGAGTCTTTCACAGCGGCGCCACCGCCGTCCCTGCTCCACAAGCCGCCGCTTGTCCCTGCCATAGGGCGACGCCAAGGACTAGAGGTGAGCATCCTTCCCACATCCTACACCAAATGCTTTTGATGTTTCCCATGCTTGAAATTTCACTAAGATGTAGCACTGCAGGAGCACCATGGCTTGGACCAAGAAACTGAGATTTGCTTCAGCATAGATAAATGTTCTCTAATTTTAGTTGCATGTACTTTTGATTAATCAACATATGATGGACTTTGTTGATATTTCACTAAGCTGCACCATTACAGGAGTACAACGACTTAAACTGTGTTGATGTTTACTTCTTCGCAAAACGAAACTGTAGTCTGGATGGGTACTGACTTTATTTTGCTTTAGCTCATTTCTTCCATGTTTATGGTGCTAGAAGAATGTTCTAATTTTCAATACAAAAATGTAATCTTGGCACAATAAAGGCTTGGATCAATGGGTTCATAATTGGATTTTACGGTGCTAGGTTGGAGGGTACTATTCTTCTCCTCGTGTTCCTATTGAAAATTTAGGTATGGCCCTTTTGATTCAACTCTTATGCTATTTCCATTTCTTTGGTCGTGTTGCAGGAATATCTCAAGCCTAAAACATTCGGGATACAAAAAATCTGTTGCATATAATATGAGGTAAACTTGATTTAGGTGAATCACTCGAGCTACTTTTTCTTAAATGCCATGATACAACAATCTTAGATAGTAGTCTTTTAATTAACATAAGTACATGGAACCCCTTTTAATTAATCCATATGGTATCGAGGAGCAGCGGCTGAAGGCGACGAGAAGTATAGAGAGGAGGGTTCACGAGCGACCACCAAGGCGACGACGAGCTCGCTGCTGCGTCATCCCTGCTGTCTCGCCACACCGCCATCAGCAGAGGGCTGCAGTGAGGGCAGAGACACTCCTTGGTGAGTCCCAATCCCTCCCTCTCTATCAATCTCCTCTTGAATCTATCATTTGCCACGGTGTAGCCTCTCTTCCCTCCAAGCCACAATATTTTTGTTAGATCAATAACCCCTAACCTCGAATCAGCCACTACACGTTTAACTTCCTTTTTTTGCTTTGGTTTGTCAACAGGGAGAAGCTGACCACGAGGAAGAATGGCATAGTACTATACAGCAAGAACAGAGTCGACACTACCCATGCCACATCACAAAGGTGAATCCACATATGTTTCTTACTGCCAGAAATTCTTATGTTCAAAGTTCTGTTGGTACTCATTAACCTACTTATGTGCCCTCACATTTATTCATGTGAACCTTAAGATTTAGGCCTGAAAACTAGGTGGTTGTAGCTTTGCTGCTATCATACCTTATTTGTTGGTAAGCATGATCCTTCAGCTTAATAAAACCTTTTTATTATAGGTACGATTTATCATGATTCAGCGGAACAAGTACGGAATCATGCGCTTACAAAACATAGATTCTATTTGTTCAGAACTGTCAAAGTGGCTAATATGATTATGATCAGCTGCTGGACCTTACTATTAACAACTGACACCATCCCTGTTAGTAACAGACCAATGGGTTTCTGTTTTTACATGATTTTTTATTTGAATATATACTTGGTTTACAATTATTCAGTATTTTGGTTGAACATAATTGGTTGTTTCTCAAGAAGGAAATTTGACTTATTGCATCTAGCTGTTCCGTAAAATATGGTGCGTCTATATCAAATACTATACCTTGGTCCTGCATGTATCGTCGCTTGAGATATAACAATATTTACAAGATTTAACAGTTTCAAATTGGCTAATCCACCTTTATCAGGATTTCTATAAACTGTACTTATTATTTAAAGTTTCACACATTGAAAGCCCACCAGGATAACCAACCTTGATTTTATTTTAGACCGTTAAGTTATTATTATCATTTTTATGAAAAACCATATTTATATATTATTCATAATCATGATGAACGTCCTGTTGAGTTTTTTCCTATGTCTTCGAGTTTTTTCCATATTTAAAATAGTGGATTATATTACATCTGGTAAAATAGTGTGCGCTTCTGTGTCTCATGAAAATTCTTTCATAAATAAATTATCTTGTAGATGATATCAATTGAAGAAACACAACCAGGAGCATTACAAAGAGAATCAATTGTAGAAGCTTCTGTAAGCAACCTGAAGTTGGAATTGAGCAGTTGAACCAACAACAATGAAAATTTCTAGTAAAGCCTGCATATAATTTTCTTAAGAGATCTTGTAATGATTTTGTTTACATATTTTTAGGTGTGTCAGAGAGGAGGATACACGGTGCGCTAAGATGAGGCTGAAATTTTGAGAAGATAAGTTTCACCGGATGGAATCTCATGCTTGGACTATGTGTTGTGGGTTGTTCGTCAAAGGAGGTATGCTATCTTAGTAACTACATGGCAATTTATGTTCAGTACTAACTCCAGAATTTATGGTCCATTGGTTGATCATTACAACACTGCTTTGTTCCAAACCACTATTTGATTATTATCATGGTCACTACTTTCAGCATTTTCCTGTGTTAATTGTTGTAATTTTCATCATATTATTTATCTCGAAGTCATTTTCCATAATATATCTGGTTTGTATGGACAACCAGATGGAGATAGTGGTACATCATCTATTTACATTCTCCTTCATCACATAGATTACGCGACATGGGGCCAGCGGCTGATGCGGGAGAGAGTAGACAAGTTAGAGAGGAGGAGAGGAGGAGAGGAGGAGGAGGTGGAGCGGTGCCGTCAGCGGGTTTTCCTTACATTGACTCCCCACTTCCTTCCTTGAACATCTCTTTCTAATTTCATGCTTATCTGCAACACTTTTTTCTCCATATTGTGAGGTTGCGGGTTGTGTATAGCTCAACTTGGATTTGTAAGTTGTTTATTCTCTCAGATCTATTCCTTTTGGTGCTTTGTGTTTTAACATGGATTCTTGGTTCCTATTGCAGGCTATAATGTTATTCTAAACTTCAGTTATCAGGCTGTAGCAGATCCTGGTAGTTCTATTTGAGTGGGTAGACACCAAGGCAAAATGTATATGCTCTATATTACTTATCAGAACTATGTACATGCAATGGTTGGAGTGACTTACTTTTTTAAACTGGCTGACATTCTAAGGAATGATGGGTTTTTGTATTGTCGATCCTTTATTCTTGCAGCCACTCAGGAAGAAAAACTAAGACGGTGAGTGGCCAGGTAACATGCCGTAGAGATGCGGTTCCGAGCTCCTCCGCTTTTAATATGTGGATATCTCCATCATTCTCGGCGGAAAACCGATACCGGGAAGTGGAGCCGTACAGATACATTGATCTGAGGTGAGTTTTTGTCGATTTGCTGTTGAAAGTGTTTTGCTTTATTTTGCTTCATGTGCTATGTTTTTAAACTCTAAAATTATTTAGCTTCCGCATTGAGTGGTAGGTTTACACTTTGAAATTTTATTGTACGCTTTACCTAGAGCTATATATATCATAAGTTAAGTTGTCATGTGTGTATCTACCGAAAATTGTGCAACAAAAAAGAAATTGAATAGGATTTGGTTTGTGCTATCTCCCAACATGTATTTACTTGAGCACATATTTTGTATGTTTTTTAGCATACTCTCGGTAGTTCATCAAGCTTGACGCCTACAGTTGACCTACAAGTAATTGCCTTCTCTTGGCCATATTATCTAATCATTATGTGTAGATCTTTGAACAAGTGGTGAGCTTACCAAGAAATATGTGATTAAAAGGTGTGCTTGTGCGGTTTTCATATGATATTATTTCGAAGATGCATGGATAAAATTGTGAGTGTAACTTTTGTGTTCTTTCCTTTTATCTGATTATGTTGTGAAATGAATAATCAATGATAACTTTTGTGGTGGTAAGATGTTACTTTATGGTTCAAAACACATAAGGTCTCATGAATTAGCATGAAGTAAAAAATCATAACCATGTAATAATATCCACCAACGTGTGTGATGGTAAGCTATTTTTTGAAAGGGGCATTGATAGGGAGACAAACGAATCAATTGTGTGTTTATCTTTTTAATATTAGATGACTGAAATGACTAATGTTGGTTTTCTACATGTGATATAGGCACATCTGCAGAACCTATGACGGAACATTTTCATGATAGTTTACCATATCAAGGTACATCCTCTTACCCGCAAAAAAGGTACATCCTCAAATACTAATTTTGGTATGTACTTTTCAGTGTCTTTTGGGTACTACTACATCTTGCTGCAATTACTTTATGTTTATGCATATTTATTTTCATATAGTCCTCTGATTCATACCTGCATAATACACTTATTTTATGTTTATTGGTTAAGATTTGTTTCTAATATATACGAAATTACTAAAATTTATACCCTTCGGCTAAATATATACTAGCTATCTGTGCTCATTGCTTACTATAATTAGCAAATTGCTTAGATATATTTAGCTTCTATTTTTTTGTCATTCACATAGTCAATGCTGATTAATGTTTGTTCTTCCTTTTTTTCTACCTACAGATGTAACTGGAAGTATGCATGTTCTTTGATGCTTGACATTCAGATAGCACACAATTGCTTTCACAATATAGTACACTTATGGTGAAATTTGGCAAGACTTTGCATACTGTTTAAGTAGCTAACTCTTTGCTTAGGATGGTTTCACATTTAGAATTTAGGAAAATTTAAATGCTTCACATATTGCATGCCACGTTTGACATAATAGGTAAATATGAAGTATACCGTAGGATTTGATGTTTCAAATTATAGGGACGTGTAATCTGGCTGTTGGTTTTCTAAGTGGCTATCCTACCATTTGTTCAAGTAAAAAAATCGGTGTCTGGTTGTTGGTTTTCTAGGTGGCTATTAGACTGTCCCTACATAATGTTCTTTTGATCAGATGATGGCATGTTCTGCTAGCCCAATGGCTATTAATACCTTTATTTTCTCCACTAATTATGTTATGCCCTACATCCTGGTACGTATGGTAGGCTTTCTACGACAAAATCCACCTAACATTATTCACAAGTGGTTGTTAATCGATTCCGTGTATTATGGTGCCGAGTCTAAACTGTAGTCAAATGCAAATGCATCGTATTTTGAATTACTTTGCATGTCCCTCCTCTTATTGCTCTGGTTTCTAAATTGATTTTCTCTGCATTGGACAACTAAGAATTGAGGGCTGCTAATATTATATTTTTCTTGCTTTTACAACATTAGTAGTTCTTGATTTGTCTATCCACTTACTGAGTGCCAAATAGTGCATTTTAAACTTGAAATGCATGTAAGAGTGAATGCTTTACTGTGTAGAATTATCCACATTAGGATGATCCAGAGGAACGTATCATTTTAGATATTGGTTCGTTCTAACCAAAGTAGAATTATATGATTACCTCATGGTGCTTTCTATGAAAATAAATGGTATTTGTTGATCTAATGTAATTAAAGTTTTATCTGACATGAGAAATAATAAGCCAAGGAGATCTTTACAAAACGAGAATTCCGCATCCGGTGAAAGCTGAAGTCACATAGGGAAGGGAGTTTCTGCAGATGGAGAAAAGGGAGATATCACACTGTGTGTGATAGGTTATTAGCTGGAGGATTGAGATTGGTATATGGCATTCAGATAGTCATATGCCACTGAAAGCATGGAAAGACTAGGCTCACCAGGCAGGGAAAGCTAGATATAGCCTCTCTTCCTCCACTTACGGATTCACATACTGGTTGGTATGTTCATCAAGTTCTTGATTACTACTTACGGTGCCCACTGACTCCCTTTAATGGTACGCCAAGATATCGCTCATAACGACTGCAAAGGCGTATTTATTAGCCAGCTGTGGGTGCCGAGAGCAAGCCGATGACAAGTATTTAGATAAGCGGTCAATGAGAGCGATTAAAAGAGTGGAGCCCTTCTTCCCTTATGCCCGCAAGCCGGATCTATAGTGTCAGGGATACCTTCTGTTTTATAAGCTTTAGGAAGTATAGCAGTAGAGATGACAAGTATTGAGATAAGCTGAGGTATTGTGATGTGATGGATGTGTCCGGTTGGGATTGAGAATCCTCATTCAAGTCAGCATAGTTTTATTTTTTAGTGTTCCGCAGTGGAAGAAGAGCTACTGATCATACATATGGTTAGATTATTATTTCTTTGAAATCATGCTACCTATAATGTGCTGATTATTGATGTTGTAGAACTTGACAAGCTCTTCAAAAGGTCAGCATGCGCAAATCTTACTTACTTTTCACGCAGCTGATGATTCTTATAACACTTTTGGCCGGTGATTCTGAGCCCCAGGTGTGTGTTCCTTACATCAGATGTGTTGACATAGACTAAATGGACTATTTTCTATAGTTCCAGAGAAGCAAGAGCGGAAATGCGATCCCTACCAATGACAACGTGAAGTATGGCACTAATTAAGATCATTACCTGATGCAAGCTAGCTGTTGCTCCTAATATTATGGTTTACCTACAGTCTCTTATCAGCCTAAGCAAGCGTTTGCTGAACAAATCTGTTGCTACCCTAAGGTTTTAGTTTGTATAGGTACATCTGTTGCCCTGTCCAAACCAGATATGTTGTTTCCTTTTTATGTGCCTCCTACTCTTTCTGTTGTTACATTGTATAGCTGGATCTGCTGCTGTATCACTTTAAACTATGTTGATCTTTCTTATATTTTCATATCTATTTCTAGGTAATCTGCTACATTTTCATCTTCTTACTTTCTGTTTCTACCTTTTCGTAAATACTCGTCCCGATTATATTCGCAAAATGACTCTAAACCAACGGGATCGTGCGCCAAGGCGTACTATTCAATCTAGTAGCATAATTAAAGGGGATATCAAACACAAATGGGTGAGTAATACTTAATTCTAAAGTATAGCTTTGCCATGGTCTTCCATGATATACCGTGTGGACAAAAAAGGGTGAGTGTTTTGAAGTCTGCCTTTCAATGTGTCGTTAGCAATGACAACTTTCAAAGTAGGACATGCCCAACATATGCGAAGGATCAGTTTCTCTTCGTCTTCTTCCATAATATCAGATAAAATCGGATGAACGGATACAAAATAAGAAAAGGTAGAAAAATAGATGCTAGTAACCTCACCTCCGAAGAAGCACAATGATCATGTTTTTAAGTAAAAAGAATGTATCTTGCGTAAGCAAGTTAATGGATTTCAGAACTACTCTGTATAGAAAAAAATCCAGTCACACAATAACTTCGGACCCTTGAACAAACATATTTTATTTTTAAGGGAACTACCAATGTATTGTGCATGGACCACAAGGCTGGACTGCAGGAAAGTGAATTGTAGTGGTGAACATTAAACATGAGTCAACTAATTAAATAGGGTGGAATCGACTTCCACAATGATGACTTCGGCAAAGTAGGATCCTCATCTAGGTGGCCTGTACAGAAAAAGCGCTACAATGAGTCCCATTATATGCAATTTTTCCCATCGATCAACAACCCAAATACCAACATGTACAACATTGAGTAATTAACAACAAATCTAATATTTCAAAGATGCTTCACTGATGAACAAATCCGGGGATTTTACTTGGAACCAGTTGGGCCCCTATCCAGTAGAAGCCGCATCTACTTTCCCATCTATGCAACGAAAATACATGTTAGTCTCATAGGAATTTTGTCGCACACCTGGGGAATGAGAACAAAATGTCCCATAGGACGCTTACATACTGATTGATCCTGTAGTGGCGATGATCTAAGCAGCATAGAAGTCCTTGTCTTCAGGCTTGCTGACCTTGGCTGCGTTGATGAGGAGGTGGTGGACGAAGCTGAAGCCGGCGAGGAGGCGTGGTACCTGCAACGTTGTAGGCGGGCGAGTGGAGGGTGTCACGCCGGTCTAGGGAGGCATGGGGCGGTGCAGGTAGAGCATTGAGGGCAGGACAACAACGCGGAAAAGACGACGGCGCGGGCAAGATCGATGACGGCGCAGGGCGGTGGCGAGGGCAGGACGACGGTGTCAGGAACATGCTAATGCAACATCTTCAATCTGCGTAGTTGTCTGTGTGAGATCTCTTTTTTTAGGGAAATGAGATCTCTTTTTTTAAATCTTGAGGTGATGAGGAGTTACGGAAGCGGTGGGGAGATTTTTCCTCTGCCGGTGGAGCGCGGTCAGTTCGATCTAATCGCTTTGCGCACACAACTCTAGGATTAGATTGATCTTGACGGTTAGATCTAATCAAGTGGGTCTGATCCTGTGGTGGTAATCCATCTGTGTACGCTCTTGGGGTGTACTTAAGAAAAAAAATGTTCGCTTGTTTAATAGTAGTAGAGACTTGAGATGACGAGGAGTTACGTAAGCGGTGGAGAGATTTTTCCTCTCCCGGTGAAGCGCGGTCAGTTCGGTCTAATCGCTATGCGCACACAACTTTAGGATTAGATTGATCTTGGCGGTTAGATCTAATCAAGTGGGTCTGATCCTGTCGTGGTAATCCATCTGTGTACGCTCTTGGGGTGTACTTAAGAAAGAAAATGTTCGCTTGTTTAATAGTAGTAGAGATAGTAGAGAAGTAGATTTTTTTTATAGGAATAGTAGAAAGTAGATGGGCTCAGGCTAAGAGCTAACTTACATAATTTCTTCGGCCGGTGGGCCTCCCATCCGACTAAAACAACTACCAGGCTTTCACATCCTTCTTGTCAGCAAACTTAGCAGGGAAGCTCCTGGAAGAAAACAAAAGTCAAAACCCAACAAGAAAGCTCTAGGCCCAACCCACCTATACCACCCCAAAATCCCAACGCTCACTCCGAACTGACGGTTCAGATCTCGCCTCGCTAAGCCCACAGTACCCAAACCCTAAGATCCCTAGTTATATAACCTATCTCCTTCACGGCCCGCCACCATTCCTTTGCCGCGCCACCCCAAACCCTAGCCGCCGTCGCCGCCGTCGCCGCTGCTGCTGCCGCCACCTTGCCGCCGCCATGGCCATGAACACCCGTCCCCTCGTCTCCGTGAAGGCCCTAGAGGGCGACATGGCCACCGACTCCGCCGGCCTCGCCCTCGCCCAGGTCTTCCGCGCGCCGATCCGCCCCGACATCGTCCGCTTCGCCCACAGGCTGCTCTCCTGCAACAAGCGCCAGCCCTATGCTGTGTCCCCCAAGGCCGGACACCAGACCTCGGCCGAGTCCTGGGGCACTGGGCGTGCGGTGTCCCGTATCCCTCGTGTCCCTGGAGGTGGAACCCATCGGGCTGGCCAGGGAGCCTTCGGCAACATGTGCCGTGGCGGACGGATGTTCGCTCCTACCAAGGTCTGGCGTAAGTGGCACCGTCGCGTCAACGTCCACCTCCGCCGCGTCGCCGTCTCCTCCGCCCTTGCCGCAACCGCCGTTCCCGCCCTCGTCCTTGCCCGCGGCCACCGCATCGAGACCGTCCCAGAGATGCCCCTTGTCATTTCTGACTCGGCGGAGTCCATCGAGAAGACCTCCCAGGCCATCAAGATCCTAAAGCAGATCGGCGCCTACGCCGATGCTGAGAAGGCCAAGGACTCTGTTGGCATCCGCGCAGGCAAGGGTAAGATGCGCAACCGCCGCTACATCAACCGCAAGGGGCCCCTCATCGTCTATGGCACAGAGGGATCCAAGATCGTGAAGGCCTTCCGCAACCTCCCAGGTGTGGATGTCGCCAATGTTGAGCGCCTCAACCTGCTTGACCTGGCCCCTGGAGGCCACCTTGGGCGGTTTGTGATCTGGACCGAGAGTGCATTCAAGAAATTGGAGGAGGTGTACGGCACCTTTGATGCGCCTTCACTAAAGAAGAAGGGCTTTGTTCTGCCAAGGCCCAAGATGTCCAACGCTGACCTTGGCAGGATCATCAACTCTGATGAGGTGCAGTCTGTTGTTAAGCCAATCAACAAGGAGATCAAGCTCAGGGAGAAGAGGAGAAACCCGCTGAAGAATGCTGCAGCTGTGCTCAAGCTCAACCCCTACTTTGGCACTGCCCGCAGGATGGCTACCCTTGCTGAGGCTGCTCGCGTCAAGGCAAGGAAGGAGAAGATTGCTTCCAAGAGGACCAAGCTTAGCCCGGTATAACTTACTCTTCACGTCTTTTATTATCCTACTTATATGTCTGCCTACAAAATAAAACTGTGTTAGTGTTAGTTATTATATGATAATCTCTTGAATTCAATCACATTCAGCAAAGTTATTTGTTCTGATTGGTTACCGCATTGTTAAACTAGATTTATTTTGTAAGCATGTTACTTTGTTGTTGCTCATGTATCTGTGTTCTGTTTAGTTGTCTTGAAGACCCGAGGACACCAAATCTGTTATGGATAGTTATGTCTTGATGGCTAAATAGTTGCAAGTGAACTTTCAAACTCAAACTTTAGAGTTCTTTTTTCCACATCTTTTATTCATTGATATCACTGATTGCATTTTAGTTTAATGGGTATGATGAATTTGAAACCTCCCTGATGGTTTGTGTTGAAATGTTTCTTTTCTATAGTTTCTAAAGTAAATGTCACTATAAACTAGTCATGTGTCATCAGTGTGTTCAGTTTTCCTGGTCCAAATATTTTGTTAGACTATAATTCCATATCCATTCAACTGTATCTTGTCACCAGTTTCCATTTCATTTGTTATGCTTTTTGGACCCTCTTGCCACACTCCAGTCAGATTCCAAGTGTCATATGCAGTATTGACTTCGATGATTTTCTAACAATCTACTTCTCCCATTTTTTTATCAGGAGGAGGCTGCTAAGGTCAAGGCTGCTGGCAAGGCATGGTACAAGACCATGATCTCAGACAGTGACTACACTGAGTTTGATGTCTTCTCAAAGTGGCTTGGTGTGTCGCAGTAAGCATGTGCTGGTTTAAGTTTTGGGTAGTAGTCCTGTCACTGAGAGCTTATCTAAAGGATTCCTTGATTCTCTGTTATCCTACCATCACCATAAGTTTTCTGTGGGATTTCGAGACTTGTGTTATGTCCGTTTTGTTGCTGTGTTATCGTGAGAACATAGAATATGATGTGGTTCAGACTGTTGAAATCATGTTTGCACTTCCTTGCCCTGTGTGATGTCCTATGATGCCAATCAATCTGGTGGAGATCTACAGTTCTCACCTGGTGTGCATGCACTGTTTGTTACGAGATTCTTATACTCAATTCATAGTTTCAGGATGCTGTGTTGAACCTGTGTTTAATTGATGTGGTAACGGGGTGCTGTTTATCAGCTGAGTCTTGAGTTTCTCTACCCTCTACTATCTACCGAATCGCAACCGTAAAGCTCCTCCGGCTTGCCAACCGACACCCTCAAATGTGTTCACGGGCACACACACTCGTTTGATTCGTAGGATCTCAAAACAAAGGAATTGGAATAGGAATAGGAATTTGATAGGAATGCAGGTGGAATACTATAGGATCGGAGAACACAGGAATTCTTCCCTGGTGGTCTTTTGAAACGAAGGAAATGAAAAGCACAGGAATTTAGTACTTCCTTAATTATCTTGATTAATATGCGTAAATAACCAGCCAGGCAGTAGGCACATATAGCGGTGTTAACTCAGCGTTAACTTTGATCTGTCTCGTTCCTCGCAAAGGAATGAAAAAAAAAGCCCGCACTGGATTCTTTCCTGCCCTTTTTCCTGAGAATCTGGTTGCAAAGAAAAAATTTCTTCAGAATTTCTCTAGTGCAATCCTTTGATTCAAACGGTGCTATAGTGCATATTCGCATAGGAATAGGAATCCTGTACTTTTCCTACATCCTACAAAAAACCTGTGAATCAAACAAGGCCCTCAAATGTTCACCGGCTCCTTTTTTTTACAATTTACTACTTCACCTCAGCGCTGTTTTGTTCTTTTAACCCGGTCGTGCTCGTGGCTTCATCTTTTCTCTCTTGATGCCTTTCTCAAGCTGGTTAACTATATATTTTTTCTCATTTGTCGGCCTACACCTCCACGAGGTTAATCTTCAGAGTTGTGTCAAAGTAGGAGCAGGAGATAGAGGTGGGCCGTGGGCCGGTGCTAGGTTAATCTTCAGAGTTGTGTCAAAGTAGGAGCAGGAGATAGAGGTGGGCCGTGGGCCGGTGTTGAGTCCGCCGCATGTGGCTTTATTCGGTTAATCCACCTCCCATGCCTTGTTCGGTTTACCTGGCTCCAAGTGCATTGGAGTGGATTCTGAGGGATTTTGACTTAGATTGGATTTAACCCACCTCAATCCAGGCCTAAATGATATCGGAGAAGTAAATCGTGGAACGCAACATCTGCTCTCTGAATTTTCTATTTTCGGGTTACTCTCCTCATCCCATCCAACAGTGGGTCGTTACATCATTTGTCAAACATCTCGGAATGCTTCTATCGATTACGGTAGGTGCAACACTATCGACTAGAGTCTAGGATCCTGCAAGCTACATGGTTTGTGATTATTAAAATTTTAAACTATAACAAGAGTTTAGAGATTTGCTCCATTTATTAGGTTCATTTTCTACGGTATGTAGGTTTGTCCTCCTTTGACTCCAATTTTGTGTGCCGAGTACGTTCCGTGATTTCTGTTGTAGTTTTAGTCCAAATCTTCAAATTTATATATAACATGAGCCACATGTACGCATGTCAAAAGTCAAACATATGTTAATCTTAATAAAAATTGTACTAGGTTGAATTTTAGAACATGGGTTTAAGAGGATCCTGCTTATGTTGCTGAAGCTCTCTCTACTGTCTCAACATAGTTCCTCAATGCTACTGTCAACATGTAAGAACAAGATCTGAACTAGCAGTTGACCGCCGAAGCCCTCGCGCTCCTAGTAGCTTCAAGATCCTCCCCTCCGGTGTTGCCATCGTGTCTCAGTGGACTATATCGACTAGAAGTGGTGAATAAGCTATTCAAAGTAAATTACTAGAACACAATTTTATATCGACTAGAAGTGGTGAATAAGCTATTCAAAGTAAATTACTAGAATGCAATTTGTTACTATTCGTAGTTTACAAATACACTACTCCTCCGATCCATATTAATTATCGCGATAATAGATGTATCTAGACATGTTTTAGTGCTAGATACATCCATTTCAACGATAAATAATATGGATCGGAGGGAGTAGCAGACATAGTGCTATGTTAGTACGGGTGTGTACGGGGCTCTTACAACAAATGTTGTTGTACAAATGGAGTTGTACGAGGGGGCCAACGTGGCTGTTTGGATGGTGCAATGGTGTGGAAGATCCTCATCGGTTCGACATCCATTGGTAGCGCGGCATGAGGGCTACCACAGCTAGTCGGGCTTGTCCAGCGAAAAGGAGTTTGAAGGTGGATCAACAAACCGGAGGGTGTTAGTAAGATGGTTCAGAGAAAAAGTTCACTCCTGGTTTTGCCTGGAGCTAACAATGAGGATGGTTCTCCCCTTCCCCGTCTTTGCTCCTTGGGTACTGTAGCCTACCTGTATCCTGTAGCATCCCAATTGTCTAACAATTGCAATGCTACTAGCCTAGTCTATATAAATGCTACTTTATATATATAATTGTTGCATCATAATTATATCATGCTCATGTCATCATGCCACCTTGCATTTGAGCATCATATAAAACCCTTTTTGTTTTGGATCTTCTCTCATATGCATTATTAATTGCATTTGCCTCTTGATATTGTATTTGGTTCTTGATATATTGCTTCATGCCCAAGTTGAGTTGGGGGCATATCTTTTATTCAACTCCACCACCCTTTATTTCACCACCTTATAATTCCACCATCCAACTAAATATGAGCTTTGCATTTATTGGGTTTTACCTCTAGCTCATGTGGGTTGGGATGGATCCAATTCTTTATCCACATGCTCTCATCTTGGCATCATGTTGTTTTCACATTATTGATATATGAGAGCCACATGGCCACCTTTGCATGCCTTGTGAGTGGGACCCTTTTTCCTAGCTTCCATATGGATTATTGTGGATTTATGCTCATGTGGGAATATTTTGGGACTAATAATCATCTTGTGGAATATACACACTAGCAAGTCCCAATTATAATCCAATGTGATCATCTCCATCTATTCCACTTGGGGCTTTCTTTTAAATTCTTGGTTTGGCTTTATTCCACTTGTGGGAATGCATAAGATTAAGGCCATGTGATATAATTGTTTTCACAAAATAAACATGGTATTAAATACTTTGCATGGGCCATGCAAGTACCCCCTTTTGCTTGTCCTTTGGATTTTATTTGAATTTTGAGTGGATCTTTATAAAACCACATCCCTCTCTCTCTTTTCCTCATGATCTTGCTTGATCTAGGTTTGGAGCATGCATGCTTCTAAAACCCTAGCTCTCACCCCTCTCTCGCTAATCCTCTATCTAAGTTCCCTCTAATCACCTACCCCATCATCACCATACCCCTCTTCCCCACTCTCTAAACCACCCCATCTAACCCTAACCCTCACATCCCCCTCTCACCTAAACCCTAAAACCCCACTCCCTCTAGCTCCACTCTCGCCAACCCTCTACCCTAACCACTCTTGAGGCTACCTTCCCCCCTAGCTACCAACCCACCCAAGCCCCAAACCGAGGCCACCAAACCCTAACCCGACCCTAGTGCAACCCTAGCCGAGCCTCCCTCTCCTTCTTTCTCTCTCTCTCTCACTGTGCCCCACCCCGAGCCTGGCCCTCCTTGGGCGCCTCTGGTCCCACAGGAAGCCTCCCCTACCTGCCCTGCCTCTGTCCCAGCTCGAGCACGTGAGGTGGTAGGAGGAAAAGGGGCACCCGAGGCCACCTTTATCCATCTACCCCGCGCCCACAGCATCCTCCCTCTCCGTCTTATCCTCTCCCCACACGGCTCTCCTCTGCTCGCCAGATCCAGCCCCAGCGCCCCTGCATCTCCTCTTCTTCTTCCCCACCGACGCCACCCTCCCTCTCGCCGGCCACCGTCTACCCTCTGCTCCTCGTCGTTCGCTGCAAGCACGTGGAGGAGGCCCAGACCGAGGAGGTCCTCTGACAGCGTGGAACACGACGCGTCGAGGAGGAGGCCTATACCTCTCAAGACACCGTCAGCGCCGCGAAACCCTAGATATTCAGGCGTGCGCCTGCATGGCCGATCCACTGCTCGCCGACCCGATCCAACGCCACCAACAACCTCCCGGTGAGCCCACGACCCTCCTAGACACGCTCCTCTGCGCTGCCGTTGCCTGTACGCGCCGGACAATCCGACAAACGCCCTCTGCGCGCCAGAGCTCGCCGGCGTCTGCAACCTCCCCGCTCCGCGTCAAGCCTTAGCTAGGCCCCAGACCACCTCCTGTCGGCTCCCTAGCCCTACGCGGTGGCTACACGCCGCTGCCGCGCACCCGCCGTCCGTGGTCGAATCCCCACCTCGCGCGGTCGATCACCGACCCGTCCGCGCGCCTGGAGGAAGATCCACAGTAGCCGCTGCCACTTTACCAATACCCCCCTGCTGTTTTGCTCGTCGCAACCCGCGCTCCTTAGGACCCCCCACACCGCTGCTCTGCTGCGAAACCCCCGGCGTTCCGTTCGCAACCAGCGCTCCATTTCGGCCCTTCATGCCGTTTCGGCGACGCCTGGGGCCCGAGCTTGATTAGCCCACTGTCATCCTCTAGGCTAGATCCATGCGGTGAGAAAAGCTGTTCACAAGGCATTGATTCTTGAGTCGACCAGTGACCCCCACCCGTCTGGATCTATCTGAGTATAAAAGGGTTTTCTGGATTTCTGTTTTATTTCAAATCTTTTTCAAATTATTTCAAATTCAAATTTAATTCTGTTTTTAAATAACTTTTAAAATACAAATCCAATTAATACAAATAATATATGTTTTCAAATCAGAAAAACGTGAGGATTTCAAATATGCCCTCCAAAATATATTTTGAACACTTTAAAATTCCAAGTTTAGTAAAATTACATTAAAATTCCCTTTTAACTTAATTAATTAATAACTTTTGTTTTATAACTCCAAATTTAACAAATAATATGTCTAAAATGATTAGCTCGACGAAACCTTTCTGTTTATGCTTTCCTTTACCTGTTTTACAGCATGCATCATATAAATATATCGTATACAGCAACTAAAATGAGGTTAAAATATGGCCAAAACTCAATAAAATGATTCAATCTTGTACTTCACACCTCACCCATGCCATGCTACTTTATTGCCATGCAAATTGTGCATCATTCATCATGGCATGATTGTTTGCTTGTCGCATTTTATTCATATGCTTGCGCACTTTATTTATGTTGGCCCTTGTTTGTTTGGTTCTTATTCGAATAGACGCTGAGCAGGGGATATATCAAGAGAACCAGGAGCACTACCCAGATCCTTCTCTCGCTTCAACTGAGCTGCCAGGCAAGCACTACCACATGCTTGCATACATATAGTACCTATTGCCTCTATCTTATGTAGGGGTTCGTAGCATGGAAAACAAAAATTTTCTATCGCATACAAACAAACAAGCCAAGATCTATCTACTAGATTGTAGCAACGAGTCGATAGAGGAACTCACCCTCGAAGATTCCAAAGCGGTTAACGAGAGCAGATTCTCGTGGGTGATGTAGTCGTACTCTTTCCGATCTCAAGATCGCGTAGACGATCCTTCCAGCGCCACGTTCAGCGGCGCTCCCTTGATCGGTCACACGTTAAATTACTCGACGAAGACCTTCCTCTCCTTGTTCCAGCAGGCAGCGGAGGTTGTAGCACTCTCCTCGCGATTCCAAAGACTGGCGTGGTCTGGAAGTAGAGGGAGATCCATGAGCTTCGCCTTAAGCCGGTGCGAGTATGGTGGAGCTTGTGAGAGAGGCTATTAGTGGTCTAGTAATTAGACACACCAATTAGAAGGCTCTAAACCAATTAGAAGGCTCTAAACCGCTGGCTAAAGCAATTAGAAGCTCTAAACCAAAAGCGGCTCTAAACCGGAGGTAGAAGATAGGAACTTATATGTGCTGGGAGCCCTGCCTCCTTATATAGGTGGGAGGCTGGCGGCCAAGGGAGGAGTGGAGTCCTCCCCAACTCGGCCTTGGAGTGGGCCGGCTTGGGAGGAGGAATCCCTCCCAACTCGGTTTCCACTTCTCCTCCTCTTTCCACTTTCCAAAACTTGCGTTTGACTTTCAAACTAGCCGCTTGACTTTTCAATTTAGGATTTAAATAAACCCTTTATTTTGGACAGCGAGAACACTTAGTACATGATGCAATCATTCCAACTTACAATGACACATTCATGTACCCTTCCCTCCGGAGTCTTGGGACATTAGGACCTTCTAGAATGTTCCCGATGAAAACACGGAATCATTCCGCTACTCAAACGGACTTTCCTTATATGAATCTTATTCTCCGGACCATTCCGGATCACCTCGTGATATCCGGATCCCATCCGAGACTCCGAACAACATTCGGTCTCTTTCTCATAATACCATAACTACTCAAACAACGTCGAATCCTTAAGTGTGTCTCCCTACGGTTCGTGAATTATGCGGACATGATCGAGACACTTCTCCGAACAATAACCAATAGAGGAATCTGGAAATTCATATGGCTCCCACATATTTCTACGATTACTTTGCGATCGAATGAACCACTTACATACGATACCAATTTCCCTTTGTCTCACGATAGTTTACTTATCCGAGGTTATGATCGTCGGTATCTCTGCATACCTAGTTCAACCTCGTTACTGATAAGTACTCTTTTCTCGTTCCCGTGATATGTGATCCCTTGTGAGCCAGTCACATGCTTGCAAGCTAATTGGATGACATTTCACCGAGAGGGCCAGAGAATATCTATCCGTCATGTGGATGGACAAATCCCACTCTTGATCCATGTGTTTCAACCAATACTTTCCGAACACTCAATGCCACCTTTATAGCCACCCTGTTACGGTGTGGTGTTTGATGACATCAAAGCATCCATCCGGTAATGGTGATATGCATGATCTCATGGTCTAAGGAATTAGGTTACTATGTATCAGAAAGCATATAGCAATTGAACTATTGAAATGACTTGATCTTTATGCTACGCTTATCTATAGGAGTATGTCCATCACATCATTCTCCCAACGATATGATCCTGTTGTTAATAACATCTCTATGTTCATGATCAGGAAACAATGATCATATATTAACCAACAAGCTAGTTTAACAAGAGGCTTTACTAGGGACTCTTATTTTAGTTTACAAATCACACAAGTATTAATGTTTCGGTTAATACAATTATAGCATGGTATGTAAACATTTATCATAAGTGTGAAGATATGATAATAACCACTTTATTATTGCCTCTTGGGCATATCTCCAACAGTCTCCCACTTGCACTAGAGTCAATAATCTAGTTTCAAACCTTTGTGTATTCAACACCTATGGCTTTCCGGTGTTGTATGTACACGATTGCTAGTGGTCAACTGATCTACGGATCGACACTTCCAGGTGTGTAATTGCATGTCTTTGCGTCTCTCGCATCACTCATTCTCTAATGAGATGGCTTTGTATAAATTTGGTCTTTCGGTGACCTTTAGTTCTTTGGGGTTAAAACATGTTGACAATATTGTCGTACAATATATCTTCATAGTATTATCCACGTGAACTACACCTAGTTTGATAACAAACTACTTGACACAAATGCCCTCTTTTGCTGCTATAATAGCGTCATATACTTAGCCTTTTGTTGTAGTATCTCACAATGTCTTAACTTTGGAACTCATCCAAATCCATTATGGAACTTACTTTCCATTATATTGTGCCACCCTTAATTTAGATTGAGATAAACTTAATTTGTACTTTGTGACAAAACTAGTATCAATGTAGTACTTTTACAATGAACTAACCATCTATTTGTCACTTCTACAAATAATATACTCTTAGTTCTTCCAAAAGATCATAAGAATATCCTTACTATCGTCCAATGATCATCTTATGAATCATTACGGTATATGCTCATAATATTTATAGCATAGGACATATCTGGATTTGTACATATCACAGTATTATTGATATAAATACTCTTTGTGATTTCATCCATCAAGTATCAATCTATACTTGAATCTTTGTTTCACTTACCAAGTGCCAATACACTTGAATATATCATCAACATTGAACTCTTTCAATCCTTTCTGTGCAACAAGAACCTTTCTTGTAGTTTCTATATTGAATTCATTCAATATCTTGTCTATGTACTTCTGGCACAACCATATTAGCGTCTATTGATGCCAAATATTTGGGTTTTGCCTAAGTCTTTCATCGGGATGAAATTCTTAATATGTGTTAATAAAAGATACATTATTTCCAATCAACAATATGTCTTCCACATAATGTATTAGAAACATGTCTTTAGCGCTCCCACTTAATTTCTTGCAAATGCAAGCATCTTCATTGTCTCCGATGAAATTAAACTCTTTTAACAGTTTCATCATAGTGAAGATTCCAACTCCGCTATGCTTACTTCAACCATTGAAGTTTGCATATGCTTTTAGCATCCTTTGAATTAACAAAACCCTTTGGACCGTGTCATGCACACGTCCTAGGTAACCATTCTATTAGAAGAACTTGTTTTGTTTATTCTACTACCACATAACAAATTATATGTAGTGGTTGCTACATTAATCCGTCTAGACTAAAATTGCTATGAAAGATCAAATCTTGTCATATACAACCTTTGAACATTGTTGTGAACTCTTTCCCAACATGTCGACTATTTCATAGATGTGAAACATCCATGTCTACTTCTTTATAGATCCAAACACAACTGTAAGGTCTTACACCTTTCTCGAGGGTCCTTCAAGTTCAAAACTTGATTTCTCGTGTATGGAACTATCACGGATTATATGGCTTCAAGCCATTTGACGGAGTCAGGGCCCATCATCGCTTCTTTGCATGTAGTAGGTTCATTATTCTCAAATAATGATTCAACCCTCAAATCTTGGTATTTGATTGTTCATCCGACCTACTTGTTTCAATAGAAACTTAGACCTCCGTGACCACAACCTTTGAGGCACGTGAGCCATGAGCATTATTCTGCCTCGGAACACTTTTCGGTGCTGCGCAACTTTGCACATATAGCTAAGGTTCCTTTAACCTTATCAAAGTTCTATTGTCCTCCCTCTTAACTTTTCACGAAAAATTTCCTTCTCAAAGAAACTTGACGTTCTAGGCGACAAACACTTTTGTCTCCGGTGTTTATGGAGGAATATTTAACAGTGATACAAAGACAGGTTCATCCGACTTTGGTTGCACACATCTTTCTTATGCATAGCATACCAATGTTTAAGAAAGGACTACTTGGGTTTTATCCCAAACCATAACTTTATATGGTGTCATTTCAGCGGATTATGATGGAGCTCTTTTAGTGGAAAACGGTAGTCTCTAAAGCTTTTAATCTTTAAAATATAATGGCAGTTTTATGAATTATACCTTTGATCTTACCATGTCAAACAAGGTTTAATTACATATCTCGAATGCTCCATACTCTTATGGTGTTTCGGGAAATGCAAATCCACGGAACGATTCCTTAAATCTTAGGTATTATGCTAAACTTGTAACTCAAATATCTTCCTTTATGATCTTATCATAAACTATTTATATTCTTGTTACAATGATTTTGCACTTCATCTTGAAAATCTTTGAACTTTTCAAATATTTCATACTTCATCCTTATTAAGTAAATATTCACATATTCACTCAAATTTTCGGAGAAAGCATATGAAGTTGAAATCCATCGCTCTTGACTACACATAATGGAGTTCGTACAACAATATGCACAAGTTCCAATAAGCCAGTCATTCATTCCCTTTTGGCCTATGAACAAAGTTTTAATTATCTCTAGGAAAGTTTCACAAGCGTTTATTTGATCAAAATCAAAAGACTCCAAAATTCCATCCACATGGAGTTTCTTCATGTTTTCTTTCTAATATAATTTAAACGGCGATGTCACTTCCTAAGTGATCTTTCAATCAATTTGTCTTTCGACAATTTTAGCACTAGTTTTATGGATGTGATTTATCCAACGAGATTTGTGAATCATCCATCTTTTATGGATTACGGCAATTATTTGAACAACCCTTTTGTTCTCATAATACCTGATAAAACAAATCCTGAAGGCAAGCTTTGATGTTTAACGAGCAACACAATAACCCTTTATTTGTTTTCGATGAACATCATCACATATTCTTTTGCTAGTTACTTAGGCCATTGTAGTTCATGAATTGTGTTGTTTCGTATCACGATTCACACCAACAAATTTAGTATCAAATACTTAAGAACCACATTGTTTAATAAGCAAAGAATATAGCCATAACACGTATATCATCTATATACTTAAACTGAACAATTCTAGTCTTTTCTTTTCTGCCATATACTTATGAGATTCTCTTTCAGTATTTCTGTTTGAAAGAATCTATCAACATCAATAGTGGAGTCATACATATGACACATAGTCCAAAGCGTGTATAGTTAAATACCAATGTCTTTGGACTTGCACTTTGAAGTAGATCACCATTATCAAATGTTTGGTGTTCTTTCAAATTCCTTTCTTTAGTTAACTCTTGGTGTAGTAAACATTTTACCTACATCAAATATTCACCTTCATCATGGATTTATCCATGATCAAGCTACTTTAGCTTATAACGGTGAATCGTGAGTATAATGTTGCTCTCCAAAACCTTTTGGAAGATTAGGACAACTAGTGTCTCCAACCTTTTGCAAATTCTCATCAAATATGAGAACATGACTTTTGCCATATTATACTCTATCATGTTGTAACCAAAACTTCATTTCAGATATCACAATATCTTCCACACATCATGGTTTCTGAAACAACTCTTTCAGATCCTAGATAACCTTGATATTAAGACAATCCTTCGAATATCAAGAATCATGGAGACAAACATGATACTCAAACACTAACACTTGGAATTTTCACTCTTGTTTTAATACTAATTATTAAACTTTATGGAGTAACCGGAAATTACTGAAAGTTTGCAATAGGACTTTTAAACTTTAGATTAACACTTCAAAACAATACGATACCAGTTCGTAAAGTAACTAACCAGAATTCTATAGTTCTATCATCTCAATTATAACTAAGCGCAAGGTGGTAAACTGATGCCAATGACTACAACAACTATGCAAATTCACTTTGATTTAGTTTATGATAAATTGAGTTCTAATTAATAATTAAATTAATCTAGGTGAACTCCCACTCAAAACAATATCCCTCACATTGTTTTAGTGATCACACGAACCAAATCCACCACATTAAAACCGATCATCACGAGAGTTGATATAGCTTTAATGGCGAACAATCAACATGTTCATCATATCTACTATATGACTCATGCTCTACCTTTCGGCAATCCGTGTTCCTGAGGCCATGTCTGTACATGCTAGGCTCGTCAAGATCAAACCTTAGCTACCGCATAAGCAAATCTGGCTTACTACGTTGTATTCACCCGGAATCAAAGACACCCGATCATCACGTGGTGCTTGAGCGACAAGCTTTGGCAATAGTGCATACTAAGGGTGAACACTTTAGAACTTGAAATTTATGTGCATGAGGGATCATCTTATAATGCTACCGTCGTCTACTAAGCAATACAAGATGCATAAAGGATTAACATCACATGCAATTCATAATATGTGATATGATATGGCCTTTCTACTTTGTGCTTCCGATCTCCATCTTCAAGCACGAACATGATCTCCATCATCACCGGCATAGCATCAAGGTCAATGATGCTTCTTCATGGTTGTCGTCCACCAGCTTCAACTATTACAACTATTTTGAATAGACACGCAGGTCTTAACAGAAATTAAAGACAACCATATGGCTCCTGCCGGTTGCCAACTTACAATAAGGAACATTGCATACATCAAATATAATCACAATCATGGCCATATCACATCACTTATCACCCCTGAAAAACAAAGTTAGACGCCTCTACTTTCTTTGCATATTTTACGTGGTTTGGGGCTTTCAATAAGTGTCGATCTAACTTACGAACAAGAACCACAACATTGATACTAGCATTGTTGATTACCCGTTGTAAATTGGATCTTAACTATGCTAGGAGAAACAGGCACCCGCAGAGCCACTTATGCAATACAAGTTGCATGTCAAGCGTGGAGCAAGTCTCATGAACGATGTCATGTAAGGTTAGCCGGGCGCTTCATCCCAACATACCGCTAGATGCAAAGTACACAAAAAGCAATCTACAATAAAGCATCAATGCCCACAATGACCATTGTGTTCTATTAGGCAACAGATCTACATATAGACACGGCTCGATACCCTTTGTGGGGTTCGTAGCATGGAAAACAAAAATTTTCTATCGCATACAAACAAACAAGCCAAGATCTATCTACTAGATTGTAGCAACGAGTCGATAGAGGAACTCACCCTCGAAGATTCCAAAGCGGTTAACGAGAGCAGATTCTCGTGGGTGATGTAGTCGTACTCTTTCCGATCTCAAGATCGCGTAGACGATCCTTCCAGCGCCACGTTCCAGCAGCGCTCCCTTGATCGGTCTGCGTTCGGTGCTCGAAGACCTTCCTCTCCCTTGTTCCAAAGAGGCGGAGGTTGTAGCACTCTCCTCGCGATTCCGGACTGTGGCGTGGTACGGAAGTAGAGGGAGATCATGAGCCGCCTTAAGCCGGTGCGAGTATGGTGGAGCTTGTGAGAGAGGCTATTAGTGGTCTAGTAATTAGACACACCAATTAGAAGGCTCTAAACCAATTAGAAGGCTCTAAACCGCTGGCTAAAGCAATTAGAAGCTCTAAACCAAAACGGCTCTAAACCGGAGGTAGAAGATAGGAACTTGTGTGTGCTAGGAGGGAGCCCTGCCCCTCCTTATATAGGTGGGAGGGGCTGGCCGGCCAAGGGGAGGGAGTGGAGTCCCTCCCCAACTCGGCCTTGGAGTGGGGCGCCGGCTTGGGGAGGAGGAATCCCTCCCCAACTCGGTTTCCACTTCTCCTCCTCTTTCCACTTTCCAAAACTTGCCGTTTGACTTTCAAACTAGCCGTTTGACTTTTCAATTTAGGATTTAAATAAACCCTTTATTTTGGACAGCGAGAACACTTAGTACATGATGCAATCATTCCAACTTACAATGACACATTCATGTACCCTTCCCCCTCCGGAGTGCCGGACATTCCGGGACCTTCTAGAATGTTCCCGATGAAAACACCGGAATCATTCCGCTACTCCGAAACGGGACTTTCCTTATATGAATCTTATTCTCCGGACAATCCGGATCACCTCGTGATATCCCGGATCCCATCCGAGACTCCGAACAACATTCGGTCTCTTTCTCATAATACCATAACTACTCAAACAACGTCGAATCCTTAAGTGTGTCTCCCTACGGTTCGTGAATTATGCGGACATGATCGAGACACTTCTCCGAACAATAACCAATAGAGGAATCTGGAAATTCATATGGCTCCCACATATTTCTATGATTACTTTGCGATCGAATGAACCACTTACATACGATACCAATTTCCCTTTGTCTCACGATAGTTTACTTATCCGAGGTTATGATCGTCGGTATCTCTGCATACCTAGTTCAACCTCGTATCGATAAGTACTCTTTTCTCGTTCCCGTGATATGTGATCCCTTGTGAGCCAGTCACATGCTTGCAAGCTAATTGGATGACATTTCACCGAGAGGGCCCAGAGAATATCTATCCGTCATGTGGATGGACAAATCCCACTCTTGATCCATGTGTTTCAACCAATACTTTCCGAACACTCAATGCCACCTTTATAGCCACCCTGTTACGGTGTGGTGTTTGATGACATCAAAGCATCCATCCAGTAAAGGTGATATGCATGATCTCATGGTCGAAGGAATTAGGTTACTATGTATCAGAAAGCATATAGCAATTGAACTATTGAAATGACTTGATCTTTATGCTACGCTTATCTATAGGAGTATGTCCATCACATCATTCTCCCAACGATATGATCCTGTTGTTAATAACATCTCTATGTTCATGATCAGGAAACAATGATCATATATTAACCAACAAGCTAGTTTAACAAGAGGCTTTACTAGGGACTCTTATTTTAGTTTACAAATCACACAAGTATTAATGTTTCCGGTTAATACAATTATAGCATGGTATGTAAACATTTATCATAAGTGTGAAGATATGATAATAACCACTTTATTATTGCCTCTTGGGCATATCTCCAACATCTTATTCTTGCATCATTGAGTCGCGGTTGCATTAATCTGAATCCCAAGTATTGCATAGCCTTTATGTAACACCCTCAGAATCGGACCTATGCAAGTCTTAGCGAAACCCGCCAAACCCGCATAGAAACGATTCAAAGGTGCCCACCAGGCACTTTCGTACGGGTGGAAAACGAAGTAATAACATTACACAACAGTCCTCGATGGGACCCACAGAATAGATATATATAACAGCGACTCAAAGAGTCAAGAATACAGATATACAGAACAAAGATTCAAATCACCTTGAAAACAATAGGGCGTCCGACTACGGACAAGATGCAAATGGGGCTAAGAGCCACAAGAATAACCAATGGCGTCCATAACCCTGCCCGCCAAGCGGAAGGGTAACCACGCTAACGACGCCGATCTCAAAACCTGCTTAAACAAAGGGTGCCGACAAAGGGCAAAGGAAAAGAGAGAGAGCGGTCGATCGAGGCCAAGACACCATGAGACTAGAATTGGCGGTCCTCGCCTACATAGGTATGGTGGTGGCGGCGGCAGCATGCGCTAAACAACCTATAGAGACTCGATACAACTGCGGCCATCGAGAGAGGATAAGAAAGACCTATTCGAACCAACTGGTACTAACACCAAACAATCCCATCCTGGTATTCCCTCGAGACCAACGAGGAAGTCAACCGAGGAACTCACAGTTGGCGGTTTTATTTATTCACCATCGTTGCAGCAATTACTAGTCGGTGTAGATAGTCATCCCGATAAAATAAGCAGTGGGCACTTTTAGTTAACCATTCCGTTCTGATTGCAACAATTACTAATCGATGCAGATAGCATGAGATAAACCCAAAACCCAGCGATTGTTGGTACTTTTATTTAGCCATTCCGTTGTAGTTGCAATACTTACTAGTCGGTACAAGGTGCATGGCGACACCCAAACAAGCAATTGTTGGCAGTTTTATATAGCCATTCCATTATAGTGAAGCTGATTACTAGTCATTATAAAGTCAAATTTATAGTACTACTTTAGTTATAGTTATCTATGATCGAGATACTGTGCTCCAAGTCGTCCATAACCATGGACACGGCTTTGAAAAGTTTTAACCCGGCGGGGTGCACAAATAGCAACACACACCGATATGCCTCGAAAAACCAAATCAAAACCCACGAGAGGCACGACAAAGCAATTACAGGATTCAGAAATATTTCAGGGGCCACCTTTAAGTAGATCCATAGAAGCGGCCGGCCGAAACGGCTTAAGGTTGTGGAGGCGGCTGTAAACGACTGGGAACCCGAAAGTGTGGCTGGGCTTGTCGATACAGCGAAATCGGGCCACGATCCTAAACAGTACAGTGTGCTCCTCGCACAATTTAAATAAAGCAGTAAAGCATGGCATAAGTACAGGATAGTAAATAAATCCTCAAACTAGTTTGTGGCCCCAAGAAATAAGAATGAATCAAGCTCTGGCTCGGGGGGTCCATAAGCCTCCGGATGTGGATAGCGATAAATCAAGGAAGGTATCAAGTACTCGGGGTCCCACGGGACACAAGTGGTGATCGGAAACCAAATATTATCTATCACCCACCGATGCCTCGCTTACTTACTTCAATTTTAGTTGTTAAACAGGAATTAAAGTGAGCGATAAGTAAAGCCAAGATCATCTCCAACATCGACAGCGGCAATACTCCAACAAGCTGTGGTACTTGACGACACGCATAACAACACTTGAGCAGCGACTACGACAGCAGTCCAACTATCTACCAAACAACAGGTAATAGGATGTGTCCAAGGCAATATAAGGTTGCAAGGGATATCACGGGCGAAAACTAGAGCATCGCAACACGGATAGCAAGAGATCAAGGAGGAATAAATACTATAAAAGTAAGATAGGTAGAAAGGAGATGCTGCTTTGAAAACATTGTCGAAGGTTCATCCGAAAAAATCGGAAGCTCACATCAACTCAACGGCCTTATCATGACGAAGCAAAACACTAGAATAAACACGGATGCAATATTTAATACTACGGCAAAAGATCGGGCATGATGCATGTATGATGTATGGCATGGCAAAGATGCGATGCAATTAGGTCAATATTAAGTGGAACCGGGGTCCCGGCAATTAATTAAACGGTTCAAGTTATTTAGGTACCCCGCAATTTAAATGTTGTTTGGAACATGGCAAAATATAGCACCGGTTCGCTACACCAATTTAAATGAGGCCAATATGAGACTAAATTTGCCCGCATATGGGCCCCATATTTAATTATAAGGTGAATCGGCATAAGGCCCCCAAACCACAGACAAGCATGCATGCATGAACAATTTAATATGCAACAATTAATATCATTTGTAAAATAGGGCTCGAGAAAAGGGGTCACACATTAGGGTTCGACGATCTTGGTTAGGGTTCGACGGGGTTCGGGGTCGGGTCTCGGGGTCCGGATCTGGGGTTCGGGGTTCGACGGAATCGTTCTCGGACTCCGGGGTTAGGGTCTTCGGATCGGGGTAGTAGATCTTGTCGCTTGGTATCCGTGAAGTAGAACTTGTAGTGCGTCTTTTGTCGGTGGTGAACTTGACCGATGGTCTTCGGGTCCGGGAAGGAGCACTTGGCGTTGCCGAGCGGAAGTTCATGTCGTAACCGTGTCGACGACCTTGGCGTTCAGGAGGAAGTTCTCGGTGTTCCGTGTGGAAGGCCGCGTGGGTTTGGTGACGGAGATCTCGACGGGTCCGGAAGGAAGAACTTGGGTCGGCAACGGATCGGTCTTGGCGTTCGGGTCGAAGTACTTGTCGCATCGGGGTCTCGGTGTCCCCGGATCCGATTGAAGATCTCGGCGTTCGGCAAACTGCGAAGTAGACCTTGGAGTTCCGCGATGATCTTGTCGATTCCCTGTCGAAGGCCTTGGCGCTTTGGATCGGTCTTCGGTTCGGGGCCTCAGGGTCTTGGGGTTCGCGTCCGATGGTCGTTCTTGTCGTTGGACTCGGGCGTTTTGGAGAGCTTCGCACAAACACACAAAACACACGGGCAGGTGAGGACGCCTTGAGGTCCAGCGGCTCGCTCGGACGGGACGCTGGTCATGGCGAGTCGGATGCGGAGGGCGACCGGCGCCTGTGGACGACGGAGGCCGTGGTCCAAGCGAGGCGAACGGAGGTGAGGCGCGGGCAGGAGGTCGGCTCCAGGCAGGAAGCGGCAGCGGGACCGAGTCGGCGAGAGGGGCAGCGGCGGCAAGGCCGCGAGGAGAGGAAGGCGCGGACTCGGCGGGGCGGTGGCGGATCGAGACGAGGAAGGGGCAGCGTCGGTCGGGACGCAGACGCGGCGATGGAGGGCCGAGACAGTGACGACGGGAGCTCACGGGGTGGTCGGCGAGGCGGTCCGGTCTTGGGGAAGGCGAAGCAGCGGAGACCTCGGCTGGGCCGACTAAGGAGGCGGAGGTCGTGGCGGGACCACGGCGGAGGAGGAGGTGGCCTTGGGAGAGGCAGAGGGTGGAGGAGGAGCCGGCGGGAGGGGAGGCGAGCGGAGGCGGGCGCTGGAGGAGAAACCGGGGTGAGCGGGGCCGAGAGGAGAGGAGGGGAGGGAAGGTTGGGGACGCATCGGTGGGGACCTGCGGCTGCAGGGTGAGAGAGGCGGAGGCAGGCGACGGGGGACGCGGAGCGGGCCGAGGCGCGCTGGGCGCGGGAGGAGGAGGAAGGAGGAAGGAGGAGCGGTTGGTGGGGTGGGCCAGAGGGTGGAGCCAGGCGGGTGGGGTCGGCGGGGGTGGCCGGTGTGTGGTGGAAGGTGGGGACAGTGGCGGGGTTGGTGGGGTGAGAGAGGTGGGGGGTGACGTGGCGGCAGCGGATTGGAGGGAGAGGAGAGAGGTGAGGTGGCACTGCCTCTGGTTGGGGTGAGGTGGAGGGGTGGGCTGGGTAGGTAGTTTGGTAGGTTTAGGATTATGGGTGGGACTGGTTGGACCGATTTAAAACCTGGGGCGCTCGTTCGGGTCGATCTGGCCCGTTCGACTGCCCCCACTAAAAATAATATAGATTTTTATTTAATTTAAAAATAACTTTTGTAATTAGTTTTTAGACAAATAAAAGACCCGGAAAAGCCCGGCGCTATAATTTGAAATTGAGACGGGGAATATTTAGAAACCAGACTTGGCTTTTAGAAAATAGGTTTCGACAAACACATGCATGATGACTCGACGATGCACCAATGCAATGAGACATGATGACATGAGCATGCGGTCATGATGATGCAATGTAAAAAACAACGCGATTTTCTAGTAGTAGTTTTGCGGGATGCCACAATTCGACACCACTAACAATGGATCTCGCCCTCGAGATCCGCCTCATACCTAGGAAGGAAGGTCGGCGATCTGCGTCTTCTCGTGTAGATCCTCGCGACACCACTAACAAGAGGTCGTTGTCCGTGATCGTCGAGAGAACACTCCGGTAACAAAAGGTCGAAGGTAGAGGCATCAACAAATAAAGCCACCCCTAACTTCGATGGGAAGAGAGAACCGATGCATTCTCATCCACTTCAATGTACAAAAGCGAACAGAAGGGGTAGTCGGCATGGGGGCCAATCCATCACGCACCCAAACTATTACTCCGCACAATCAGTAGAAGAGCGTGCAACCATTCTCGGAGTCAGACTGAAGATCTCGACAAGCGAGGTTCGGAAACAAAGGGGTGATGCAGACTCTGCATCGGAGCTGGCGTAGGTGATGTCGTCGCGTCGGAAAACACCGGAAGGCACAAACAAGGCACAAAGAATGGTAACACCGTAGACGGATTCATCAGGCAGCTTGATCACCGGATGGTAGAACACCGTTATCAGAGGAGGAAGCGAAACCCTGAAGGTACGACGGAACCTACCCACGAGAATTCCTGGACTCGAAGAAAGAGAAGAGAGCGGATTCAAAACACGTCGAGATAAGAGGAGAATAGCAGAGGGGTAAGGAGTAAAATCAGACCTAATAAGAACTATCCAACCGATTTTACAAAAATAGTTTTGACACTCTACCTCGGCCGTTAGCTAGGTTATCCTACAGGCTGGACTTGTGGGGTATCATAGCTGCTGAGCTCGATACCACTCAGTAACACCCTCGAATCGGACCTATGCAAGTCTTAGCGAAACCCGCCAAACCCGCAGAAACGATTCAAAGGTGCCCACCAGGCACTTTCGTGCAGGTGGAAAACGAAGTAATAACATTACACAACAGTCCTCGATGGGACCCACAGAACAGATATATATAACAGCGACTCAAAGAGTCAAGAATACAGATATACAGAACAAAGATTCAAATCACCTTGAAAACAATAGGGCGTCCGACTACGGACAAGATGCAAATGGGGCTAAGAGCCCTGAAGAATAACCAATGGCGTCCATAACCACCTGTGCCAAGCCGGAAGGGTAACCACGCTAACGACGTCGATCTCAAAACCTGCTTAAACAAAAGGTGCCGACAAAGGGCAAAGGAAAAGAGAGAGCGGTCGATCTTGAGGCGATGCAGCGAGACTAGAATTCGGTCCTCGCCTACATAGGTATGGTGGATGAAGCGGCGTGGCAAGATGCACTAAACAACCTATAGAGACTCGATGCAACTGGCGGCTATCAGAGAGGGGTAAGAAAGACCTATTCGGAACCAACCCGGTACTAACACCAAACAATCCCATCCTGGTATTCCCCCTCGAGACCAACGAGGAAGTCAATCGAGGAACTCACACAGTTGGCAGTTTTATTTATTCAGTTATCGTTGCAGCAATTACTAGTCAGGTGTAGATAGTCATCCTGATAAAATAAGCAGTGGGCACTTTTAGTTAACCATTCTGTTATAGTTGCAACAATTACTAATCAGGTACAGATAGCATGAGATAAACCCAAAACCCAGCAGTTGTCGGTACTTTTATTTAGCCATTCCGTTGTAGTTGCAATACTTACTAGTCAGGTACAATGGTCGCAAGCGACACCCAAACAAGCAATTGTTGGCGGTTTTATTTAGCATTCCATTATAGTGAAGCTGATTACTAGTCATTATAAAGTCAAATTTATAGCACTACTTTAGTTATAGTTGTCTATGATCGAGATACTGTGCTCCAAGTCGTCCATAACATGGACACGGCTTTGAAAGTTTTAACCGGCCGGGTGCACAAATAGCAACACACACTCGATATGCCTCGGAAAAACCAAATCAAAACCCAACGAGACAGTCCACGACAAAGCAATTACAGGATTCAGAAATATTTCAGGGCCACCCTTTAAGTAGATCCCAACGAAGCCGGCCGGCTCAAACGCTTAAGGTTGTGGAGGCTACAAACGATCGGGAACCCGAAAGTGTGGCTGGGCTTGTCGTCACATAAATCGGGCCACGATCCTAAGCGACAGTGTGCTCCTCGCACAATTTAAATAAAGCAGTAAAGCATGGCATAAGTACAGGATAGTAAATAAATCCTCAAACTAGTTTGTGGCCCCAAGAAATAAGAATGAATCAAGCTCTGGCTCAGGGGGGTCCATAAGCCTCCCGGATGTGGATAGCGCGATAAATCAAGGAACAGGTATCAAGTACTCGGGGTCCTACGGACACAAGTGGGCGGTCGGAAACCAAATATTATCTATCACCCACCGATGCCTCCGCTTACTTACTTCAATTTTAGTTGTTAAACAGAATTAAAGTGAACGATAAGTAAAGCCAAGATCATCTCCAACATCGAACAGGCGGCAATACTCCAACAACTGTGGTACTTGACGACACGCAACAACACTTGAGCAAGCGACTACGACGCGCAGGTCCAACTATCTACCAAACAACAGGTAATAGGATGTGTCCAAGGCAATATAAGGTTGCAAGGGATATCACGGGTACGAAAACTAGAGCATCGCAACACAGATAGCAAGAGATCAACAGGAGGGAATAAATACTATAAAAGTAAGATAGGTAGAAAGGGGGAGATGCTCGCCTGAAAACATTGTCGAAGGTTCATCCGAAAAAATCGGGGCGAAGCTCACATCAACTCAACGGCCTTATCCGCGACGAAGCAAAACACTAGAATAAACACCGGATGCAATATTTAATACTACGGCAAAAGATCGGGCATGATGCATGTATGATGTATGGCATGGCAAAGATGCGATGCAATTAGGTCAATATTAAGTGGAACCGGGTCCGGCAATTAATTAAACGGTTCAAGTTATTTAGGTACCCCGCAATTTAAAAGTTGTTTGGAACATGGCAAAATATAGCACCGGTTCGCTACACCAATTTAAATGAGGCCAATATGAGACTAAATTTGCCGCATATGGGCCCCATATTTAATTATAAGGTGAATCGCATAAGGCCCCCAAACCACGTATAAGCATGCATGCATGAACAATTTAATATGCAACAATTAATATCATTTGTAAAATAGGGCTCGAGAAAAGGGTCACATTAGGGTTGCGATCTTGGTTAGGGTTCGACGGGGTTCGGGGTCGGGTCTCGGGGTCCGGATCTGGGGTTCGGGGTTCGACGGAATCGTTCTCGGACTCCGGGGTTAGGGTCTTCGGATCGGGGTAGTAGATCTTGTCGCTTGGTATCCGTGAAGTAGAACTTGTAGTGCGTCTTTTGTCGGTGGTGAACTTGACCGATGGTCTTCGGGTCCGGGAAGGAGCACTTGGCGTTGCCGAGCGGAAGTTCATGTCGTAACCGTGTCGACGACCTTGGCGTTCAGGAGGAAGTTCTCGGTGTTCCGTGTGGAAGGCCGCGTGGGTTTGGTGACGGAGATCTCGACGGGTCCGGAAGGAAGAACTTGGGTCGGCAACGGATCGGTCTTGGCGTTCGGGTCGAAGTACTTGTCGCATCGGGGTCTCGGTGTCCCCGGATCCGATTGAAGATCTCGGCGTTCGGCAAACTGCGAAGTAGACCTTGGAGTTCCGCGATGATCTTGTCGATTCCCTGTCGAAGGCCTTGGCGCTTTGGATCGGTCTTCGGTTCGGGGCCTCAGGGTCTTGGGGTTCGCGTCCGATGGTCGTTCTTGTCGTTGGACTCGGGCGTTTTGGAGAGCTTCGCACAAACACACAAAACACACGGCGGAAGGTGAGGACCTTGGTCCAGCAGCTCGCCGGCAGGGGACGCGGTCATGGCGTAGTCGGATGCGGAGGGCGACCGGCGACGCGGGACGACGGAGGCCGTGGTCCAGCAGGCGAACGGAGGTGAGGCGCGGCAGGAGGTCGGCTCCACTGGCGTGAGCGGCAGCGGACGTGAGGTCGGCCAGAGAGGGTCATGGCGGCGCTGCGTCGCGAGGAGAGGGCGGGCGGACTCAGCGGGCGGTGGCGTACCGAGAGCGAGGAAGGGCGGCGTCGGTCAGGCAGCAGGCAGCGATGGAGGGCCGAGACAGGCGGACGACGGGAGCTCACGGGTGGTCGGCGAGAGGCGGTCCGGCTGGGAAGGAGGTCGAGGAGAGGAGGAGGGAAGGTTGGGGACGACGGTGGGAGGGCGGCGGGCTGCTGAGGTGAGGGCGGAGGCAGGGAGAGGGGGCGGTGGGGACTGGCGGAGGAGGCGCAGCCGGAGGCGCGAGGGAGGAGGAAGGAGGAGCGGGGCGCGGTTGGTGGGGTGGGCCCGCAGGGTGGAGCACGAGGCGGTGGGGTCGTGACGGGGTGGCCGGTGTGTGGTGGAAGGTGGGGACAGTGGCGGGGTTGGTGGGGTGAGAGGTGGCTGGGTGACGTGGCACAGCGGATTGGAGGGAGAGGAGAGAGGTGAGGTGGCGGCCACTCTTGGTTGGGGTGAGGTGGAGGTTGGGCTGGGTAGGTAGTTTGGTAGGTTTAGGATTATGGGTGGGACTGGTTGGACCGATTTAAAACCTGGGGCGCTCGTTCGGGTCGATCTGGCCCGTTCGACTGCCCCCACTAAAAATAATATAGATTTTTATTTAATTTAAAAATAACTTTTGTAATTAGTTTTTAGACAAATAAAAGACCCGGAAAAGCCCGGCGCTATAATTTGAAATTGAGACGGGGAATATTTAGAAACCAAACTAGGCTTTTAGAAAATAGGTTTCGACAAACAAATGCATGATGACTCGACGATGCACAAATGCAATGAGACATGATGACATGAGCATGCGGTCATGATGATGCAATGCGCAAAAACAACGCGATTTTCTAGTAGTAGTTTTTGCGGGATGCCACACTTTACTTTTAAACCCCACCGAAGCTTGTTTCTCCATCCTATGAGCCATAACTACAGGAGTTACTTGAGCCATGCGAGTCGTAGAACAGCATGTGTAGGGTATGTGAGTGTCTGATGAATAACGAGGTACCTATACAACTTAATCTGAGTAGTAATGGGATAACTAATGAAAGTGGCATCGGTGAGCCATACTTGCTATTTGGTTTTTCAGGCTCACTTGTGTCCCGTAGGACCCCGAGTACTTGATTCCTGTTCCTTGAATATTCACGCTATCCACATCCGGGAGGCTTATGAACCCCCGAGCGAGCTTGATTCATTCTTATTTCTTGGGGCCACAAACTAGTTTGAGGTTTTATTTACTATCTGTACTTATGCCATGCTTTATCGCTTTATTTAAATTGTGCGAGGAGCACCTGCATTGTTTAGGAAAGCGGAGTGTTTTCATGGTGTCGACAATCCAGTCCACATTTTCGGTTCCCTCGTTCACAGCCATTGGCGCAAACCTTGAGGCCGTCTCGAGTCAGCTAACTTCGCTATGGGTAGCTCAATGGGGTGGCCTCTGAAATATTTCTGAATCGTGATCGCTTTGTCGTGGATCGCCTCGTTGGTTTTGATTTGGTTTTTCCGAGGCATATCGAGTGTGTTGTTATTTGTGCACCCTCGCAGGTAAAACTTTCAAAGCCGTGTCCGCGTTATGGACGACTTGGAGCACAGTTTCTCGATCATAGACAAGCATAACTAAAGTACCGCTTTTAAACTTGACTAGACTAGGTACCGACTAGTAAATAGTGCAACACTCATGGAATGGATAATAAAACCGCCAGCGGATGGGGGTTGTTCGTCCGCTTCCTCGCGGTGGCGAGGAGGAGGATGGATCTTAAGATTACCGTTATAACTGTTATAATCTGTTGTTATTCATTCACGGACATCCGTCTATCTCGGTTAGGCGAATGGTTAGCGAGTATCTATAGAATTGCTAGGGTTTATCTTTTGCTGCAATTCGTCACCCTGTTGTGTCCCTTTAGAGGCATAAAGACTTGCCGAGTACCCCTAGGGTCTCACACGATAAATTATTGGTTCGGATGAGCAGGTACACTGCAAGATGGATCTTTGGGTGGAAGAGACAGACGATGTGGGCAACGATCATTCGGTGTAGAGATTCCGAACAGGGATCCGTGAGATCTGTATGGGATGTGTTTATTTATGGGGCATCTTATGCCGATTTGCTTCTTATCCGTACTGGATTTTGTCTTCCGCTCGCCTAATACTCGATGTTTGATGTATGAGGAGATATCCTAAACTATTATATCTATCTAGGATATTTGGATCTTGCCGTATGTTGCTATATTCCTTTCTTTTAGATGGAATGGCTCGATGTCTTGTTGTATGGTGGCTTGCATACATACTCATTTGTGTATGTAGTTGATCCCTTCGCCGATTACGCCCGTTCTTGTCCCGATGTTTGGAAATGGTTGGAACGGCCGAAAGGTCTACCTGTGAGAGGCATTTGTGCCCCACCGTACTATTTCAACCATTTCCGTTTATCCAGGCTTGTAACTAGGAGCGTAATTCACCGAGGTAGTTACAATTGGTATCAGAGCCATCCCGACCTTCAGGGTCTTAGCCAAATGGTCGTTGTCTGTCTAGCAAATATTTTTGGTAGTTATGTATACTAGGGAAAAACAAAACGTGAGAGTAGGACTGCTTCCACTTTTCTTCTTACCCACCCACCACCCTTTTCTGGTAAGGAAGTGTAACAATTTCAATCCTCTTCTTAAAAATTCAAACTAGGATTCGCGTGTTCTGGGTTTCCGTAGTACCATAGAAAGTGTGTGTGTGTGTGTGTGTGTAATTCCTTGTCTAGCTGTTGCATCCAACATGTTATCTTCATCTGCCTCTTGGTTATCAACTATTGGTACATTCCATACTGACAGGCTTTTGAAAACCGGTGCGATCTATCTGACTCCTTGTTAACCGGTGCCATCTTCTTAAGGGTGTCCTTCCTTCTAGCATCTCCACATTCTGTGAAATCATCTGTTGCAAATCTCTATCTGATAAGTGGTTTTATGATCTATTGGTATTGTAATGCCAAAAATGCGGAAATTTTTCTTTGATACATCTGTGTTTCCACACTCCTTTTCAGTCGTGTGTGAAACATTATCTATCTCCCTTTTATCAGCATGTCCATGCTAACTCATTCTTTTGTCACCGGCGCTTAATCCTGGAGTTTCGTTTCATCAACAATTCTCTTGGGCTAATTACATAACATGTGTCGATCCGATGCTGATGATTGTAATTTGGCTCTCGGCATAGCTATATTCCACTCATGATAAGTGTCGATTGGAAGATGGAAAAAATGCTATCAACCGTCACCATCTGGAGGATACGGTTATCTCCTGTGATTTTGAGTACACCGTGATCATATCTATGCATATTCAAGCATCTTTGGCAATCCGGAGTTTCTCAAAGCACTACGGCGGTCTATCATCTGTCCATCATGCTGCACATCTTTTTGAACCCCATATCTGCACAATTCTCCTGGATACGAGGGGATTGCATCTTTTCGTCTCTGATAGCTTTGCTTAAGGTATGATCTATCATCTTTTCTCTATCCAAGATCTCTTTATCTTTGTAACCGGTCATATGATCCACAATGTGAACCAGGTCACATCTCTTTTTCTTCCGAAGGACCAGATAATCTATTCTTCCAGTGCATCTTCTTCAACACGAACCCGTGCTCTTAATATTGATCTTTCAAAGAGCATTGAGCTCAGAAAGTGTTTCGAGCATTTGTTCGTTTCTCCCGCCTCTTGAACTTGATATTCTGGGAATATCCTGTTAATCTATGGTGGTATATGTTGATAATATGCTCGCCTATTCGATATCAATGGAAGGACATGGAAGATCATCTGTGTCTCTTTCTCTCAAGCTTCGTGAGCACTGCCTGTGTGCAAAGTCTCAAAGTGAGAATCCTGGCTTCTTGAAGTCACCTATCTCGACCACGTCCTTCTGCTAAATACATTGCTTCAATTCTGGAATCAGCAAGTCCATTGTTAATTCCATCCTCCATCTTCAACCAATCCGGAGTTGTTCCTTGTTGGCAAGTTATCATCGTTGTTTCACTAAAGATCTTGCTCAAGACTGCTAAATCTCTCTCAATCATTTCAAGAAGAACATGGAGTTCTTTCACCTCAGTCTCGTCAAGTAATCTCTTGAAACCCTCTCGCTCTATCATCTATGCTCAATCCACCGGAGGCCATGAAGACCTTCCAGATCTTGTATTCCTTCTGTTCAAGTTGGTGCTATCTTTTCTGTAGCTGTTGAATCTTGCAGTTCTTCTCCGTAATCTTCCTTCATATCTTTCTGGTGGCTTGGTACTTCAGACATGACGACAACATCATCAACCTTATCTATCTTGGATCCGGTGAATCGTTTGCATCTATCCTTGTTTTCTAACAAGAGTTCCATGAGCTCTTCTTGTCAATACCTTCAGTCTGTTTCGGTAGTTGGGTTGCATGGTTTTCTTATTCATGTGCGGAGTAATGCTTTGAGTGCGGGATGGAGTAGCTACCATACCACTACTCTTATCATTCGCTCTTGTACATTGAATTGGTGAATTAATGTGATTTCACTCCTTCCACGGAAGTTAGAAGTGGCCTTTATCCCTCGATACTTTTACTTCCGTCCTTGTTTTTCCGGAGGGCTCTCTCGAAGAAAGTAATCAATAATCTCTTGTTGGTGGTCTGTCTATTCTAGATGGAGCAAAATCATCAATTATCTGGTGGAAACAAACGCAAACTCTTTTCTGTCCTCGTCTTTCTACCGGTGCTCGACATCCACAAACAAGATGAAAGGAAACTGTCTCTCTCTTTGTTTCATCAATTCTTTTTCTGTGGTAAAACCAATTATGGTTGAGGACATCAGCTGCAAATCTATTGCGTTAGCCTCAAGGCTAAAGAAAGCAATAAGTATCTCTACAATAAACTCCAGATCCTCTATATTCTTTGCTTCTCGGGATTCCACCATGATCTGGCATCACATCCGCCTCTACAAGTTATATCCGCGCACCTCAATTGCGTGATCCTTTGGGTCTTACCGGCGCAAGAAGAATCTAATCCGACGATGTCTAACTAAATCTTTCTGTTGATATCAAGGGACTCTATTGTTTGAAGGCAATATTGTTTCCGCACTTCATTTCTCAAATCTGAGGGAAGATACGATGCTATTGTCATAGTGGTTCAAAACCTCTCCAACCTAGCTCTTTTCTTCCGGCGAGATAAAGATCCATCCTCTCTACTAGCGGTAAATCTCTAATCTTAGCGGTGTGTCTTTCTTTATCCATGATACATCATCTTTTCCGTTCCTTTCACAAGTGGTTCTTTTTCTTTTATCATGTTCTTGAGAAAACCAGAGCTATGCCCAGCCTATCCTTCTTGTCTCACGACAATCCTTCAACTCTTCTAACCGTTGTTTCTCAAGCATAACGCAAGACTCGCAACAAGTCTAGCAAGTTTTGCAAGGTGTAGTGGTTGCACCATTCCGTTGTTCATCAACTTGTGAACGTGAGGGACACCTTCGTTCGAACACCCACCTCTCTTTGTGTTGTTTTCTTTTTCCTAGGAATCTCGGGGCGAGATTCTTGTTTAGTGGGGGAGAGTTGTAGCATCCCAATTGTCTAACAATTGCAATGCTACTAGCCTAGTCTATATAAATGCTACTTTATATATATATAATTGTTGCATCATAATTATATCATGCTCATGTCATCATGCCACCTTGCATTTGAGCATCATATAAAACCCTTTTTGTTTTGGATCTTCTCTCATATGCATTATTAATTGTATTTGCCTCTTGATATTGTATTTGGTTCTTGATATATTGCTTCATGCCCAAGTTGAGTTGGGGGCATATCTTTTATTCAACTCCACCACCCTTTCTTTCACCACCTTATAATTCCACCATCCAACTAAATATGAGCTTTGCATTTATTGGGTTTTACCTCTAGCTCATGTGGGTTGGGATGGATCCAATTCTTTATCCACATGCTCTCATCTTGGCATCATGTTGTTTTCACATTATTGATATATGAGAGCCACATGGCCACCTTTGCATGCCTTGTGAGTGGAACCCTTTTTCCTAGCTTCCATATGGATTATTGTGGATTTATGCTCATGTGGGAATATTTTGGGACTAGTAATCATCTAGTGGAATATACACACTAGCAAGTCCCAATTATAATCCAATGTGATCATCTCCATCTATTCCACTTGGGGCTTTCTTTTAAATTCTTGGTTTGGCTTTATTCCACTTGTGGGAATGCATAAGATTAAGGCCATGTGATATAATTGTTTTCACAAAATAAACATGGTATTAAATACTTTGCATGGGCCATGCAAGTACCCCCTTTTGCTTGTCCTTTGGATTTTATTTGAATTTTGAGTGGATCTTTATAAAACCACATCCCTCTCTCTCTTTTCCTCATGATCTTGCTTGATCTAGGTTTGGAGCATGCATGCTTCTAAAACCCTAGCTCTCACCCCTCTCTCGCTAATCCTCTATCTAAGTTCCCTCTAATCACCTACCCCATCATCACCATACCCCTCTTCCCCACTCTCTAAACCACCCCATCTAACCCTAACCCTCACATCCCCCTCTCACCTAAACCCTAAAACCCCTCTCCCTCTAGCTCCTCTCTCTCCAACCCTCTACCCTAACCACTCTTGCCGAGGCTACCCTTCCCCTGCCCTAGCTACCAACCCACCCAAGCCCCAAACCGAGGCCACCAAACCCTAACCCGACCCTAGTGCAACCCTAGCCGAGCCTCCCCTCTCCTCCTTTCTCCTCTCTCTGCTGTTGCCCCACCCCGAGCCTGGCCCTCCTTGACGCCCTCTGGTCCCACAGAAGCCTCCCCTACCTGCCTCTGTCCTAGCTCGAGCACGTGAGGTGGTAGGAGGAAAAGGGGCACCCGAGGCCACCTTTATCCATCTACCCCGCGCCCACGGCATCCTCCCTCTCCCTCTTATCCTCTCCCCACACGGCTCTCCTCTGCTCGCTAGATCCAGCCCCAGCGCCCCTGCATCTCCTCTTCTTCTTCCCCACCGACGCCACCCTCCCTCTCGCCGGCCACCGTCTACCCTCTGCTCCTCATCGTTCCGGCTCGCAAGCACGTCGTGGAGGAGGCCCGGTAGAACGAGGAGGTCCTCTACAGCAGCGCGGAACACGACGTCGAGGAGGAGGAGGCATGTACCTCTGCACACCGTCAACGCCTTGAAACCCTAGATCTTACAGGCGTCGCCTCGCCACGATCCTTGCCGCCGACCGATCCAACGCCACCAACAACCTCCCGGTGAGCCCACGACCCTCCTAGACACGCTCCTCTGCGCTGCCGTTGCCTGTCTGGCCGGACAATCCGACAACGCCTCTGCGCGCGAGCTCGCAAGTCTGCAACCTCCCGCGTCAAGCCTTAGCTAGGCCCAGACCACCTCTGTCGGCTCCCTAGCCCCTACCGCGTGGCTACCGCCGCCACACGCACCAGACGTCCTGTGGTCGAATCCCCACCTCGCGGTCGATCACCCGTCCAGCGCTGCTGAGAAGATCCACGATGGCCGCCACTTTACCAATACCCTCCTGCTGTTTTGCTCGTCGCAACCCGCGCTCCTTAGGACCCCACCTGCCAGCCGCTCTTGCGAAAAACCCGGCGTTCCGTTCGCAACTCCAGCTCGGCCCGCCTCAAGCGCCATTGTCACGACGCGCGGGCCCGAGCCGATTAGCCACTGTCATCCTCTAGGCTAGATCCAGTGCGGTGAGAAAAAGGCATTACTGCTGCTGCTTTGAGTAAAGACCGTGACCCACCCCGTCGGTGGCGTATGCGGATCTATCTCGAGTATAAAAGGGTTTTGGATTTCTGTTTTATTTCAAATCTTTTCAAATTATTTCAAATTCAAATTTAATTCTGTTTTTAAATAACTTTTAAAATACAAATCCAATTAATACAAATAATATATGTTTTCAAATCAGAAAAACGTGAGGATTTCAAATATGCCCTCCAAAATATATTTTGAACACTTTAAAATTCCAAGTTTAGTAAAATTACATTAAAATGCCCTTTTATCTTAATTAATTAATAACTTTTGTTTTATAACTCCAAATTTAACAAATAATATGTCTAAAATGATTAGCTCGACGAAACCTTTCTGTTTATGCTTTCCTTTACCTGTTTTACAGCATGCATCATATAAATATATCGTATACAGCAACTAAAATGAGGTTAAAATGTGGCCAAAACTCAATAAAATGATTCAATCTTGTACTTCACACCTCACCCATGCCATGCTACTTTATTGCCATGCAAATTGTGCATCATTCATCATGGCATGATTGTTTGCTTGTCGCATTTTATTCATATGCTTGCGCACTTTATTTATGTTGGCCCTTGTTTGTTTGGTTCTTATTCGAATAGACGCTGAGCAGGGGATATATCAAGAGAACCAGGAGCACTACCCAGATCCTTCTCTCGCTTCAACTGAGCTGCCAGGCAAGCACTACCACATGCTTGCATACATATAGTACCTATTGCCTCTATCTTATTCTTGCATCATTGAGTCGCGGTTGCATTAATCTGAATCCCAAGTATTGCATAGCCTTTACTTTTAAACCCCACCGAAGCTTGTTTCTCCATCCTATGAGCCATAACTACAGGAGTTACTTGAGCCATGCGAGTCGTAGAACAGCATGTGTAGGGTATGTGAGTGTCTGATGAATAACGAGGTACCTATACAACTTAATCTGAGTAGTAATGGGATAACTAATGAAAGTGGCATCGGTGAGCCATACTTGCTATTTGGTTTTTCAGGCTCACTTGTGTCCGTGGGACCCAGTACTTGATTCCTGTTCCTTGAATATTCACGCTATCCACATCCGGAGGCTTATGAACCCCACGAGCGAGCTTGATTCATTCTTATTTCTTGGGGCCACAAACTAGTTTGAGGTTTTATTTACTATCCTGTACTTATGCCATGCTTTTGCTTTATTTAAATTGTGCGAGGAGCACATCTTTGTTTAGGAAAGCGGAGTATTTTCAGTGTCGACAATCCAGTCACATTTTCGGGTTCGATCGTTCACAGCCATTGGCGCAAACCTTGAGGCCGTCTCGGAGTCAGCTAACTTCGTTGCGGGTAGCTCAATGGGGTGGCCCCCTGAAATATTTCTGAATCCTGTGATCGCTTTGTCGTGACTGCCTCGTTGGGTTTTGATTTGGTTTTCCGAGGCATATCGAGTGTGTGTTGCTATTTGTGCACCCCTGCAGGGTAAAACTTTCTGAAAGCCGTGTCCGCGGTTATGGACGACTTGGAGCACGGTTTCTCGATCATAGACAAGCATAACTAAAGTGCTTTTAAACTTGACTAGACTAGGTACCGACTAGTAAATAGTGCAACACTCATGGAATGGATAATAAAACGCCAGCGGATGGGGGTTGTTCGTCCGCTTCCTCGTCGGTGGCGAGGAGGAGGATGGATCTGTTAAGATTACCGTTATAACTGTTATAGCTGTTGTTATTCATTCACGGACATCCGTCTATCTACGGTTAGGCGGATGGTTAGCAGTATCTATAGAATTGCTAGGGTTTATCTTTTGCTGCAATTCGTCACCCAGGTTGTGTCCCTTTAGAGGCATAAAGACTTGCTGAGTACCCTAGGGTCTCACACGATAAATTATTGGTTCGGATGAGCAGGTACACTCGCAAGATGGATCTGGGTGGAAGAGACGGACAATGTGGGCAACGATCATTGATTGTAGAGATTAGGAACAGGATCCGTGAGATCTGTGGGCGGGATGTGTTTATTTATGGGGCATCTTATGCCGATTTGCTTCTTATCCGTACTCGGATTTTGTCTTCCGCTTCCGCCTGATACTCTGATGTTTGATGTATGAGGAGATATCCTAAACTATTATATCTATCTAGGATATTTGGATCTTGCCGTATGGCGTTGCTATATTTCCTTTCTTTTTAGATGGAATGACTCTGATGTACTGTTGTATGGTGGCTTGCATACATACTCATTTGTGTATGTAGTTGATCCCTTCGCCTGCCGATTACGCCGCCCGTTCTTGTCCCGATGTTTGGAAATGGTTGGGACGGCCGAAAGGTCTACCTATGAGAGGCATTTGTGCCCCACCGTACTATTTCAACCATTTCCGTTCATCCAGGCTTGTAACTAGGAGCGTAATTCACCGAGGTAGTTACATATCCCTATAGTAGTATTAGAACCTATATTGTTGTTATAGATTCGTGATGCAAGCATATGGTGATATGCAGAATGGTATGATCGATGTGATCAATGATATGGTGGTTCTTGTAGATTGATCTATGATCTACTTTCCGAGATCTTCCTCCAAGGGTCTTGAAATGACGTATCCATACCAGTTGGTTTTCGTCATCCGCGTAGACCGTGATATGTAAAACTTATTGCAACAAGTGAAGATTAATAAGATTGGTTACTCCGGAGCCGAGATTCATAAGCCATGCACATAAGTTGTGTGGGGTAGTAGATTGGATCAACAACCAGTCATGATATTTTGCAAAACACACAGTGTAGGAAAAACAACTGTAACTTTTGCATACGAACTCCGATTGAGATAAATTTTAGGTTTGTTGATATCTACAGAAAAAGTAACATATGAATTTAACCAACTTTGTCAAATTCGGCTTGCAAACATTGAGTGACGGGTGTTTTAAGTTTCAGAGTTCGGACGTCTAACTTGTTTTTGCAGGATGCATGTTTGTGACCAGTATGGCCCAATGTGTATGTGATGGATGTATGTATTTTTTTCATGACCTACGAGTCATGAGTATGGCAACACGGCTAGAGCCAAATGTTTTGTCATATTATCATAATGTCTTGCATGCTAACTTGTGATGAATCCATGATAATATGTAATTTTGATTACTAGCTTTAGGAGTAATAGCTTGTAATCACTTGGATAATGACGTACATGGACCATGGAGATAGACAGGGGCGGAGCCAGGATTCAATCATGAGGGGGACGAAAATGATAATAATTTATATAAGATTTTGTTTTTACGAAAATGCACAACTTGTTATTTTGTCTTAGCAGATTAGTATGGAGACCAAAAATTACAACATATCAACTCTATATTACAACTTAGCATATGGGATGGCCAATACAAAACAAACTCCTTATTTATATTAGATCAAGTTTATCTGAACGACTACAAACCTCATCAAGAAATTTGATTATCTTAATGGAAATGTGTCAACACCCGGATTTTTAATCCCAGATGCCTGTTATGCCATACCTCGCAATCCCAGGATTACCATTTTTGTGAGATATAACAGAATTGGTACCACAGTACATCATCCATTACAAACCATAGTAAAGATCTTACAAATAAAGGATCTCATGATCCAGTCTTAATACAATCAAGCAGCGGAAAGTAAATGTAGTAGGGGCTCCATCTTTAGGGTCACAGGCAATATTGACGATGGGAGATGCTCCTAGTTGTCATAGACCGCCTGCTGTCCATCTTCCTGGTAGTCTTCCTCATAGTCTGGCCACAAGAATAGCCAGGGACAAAGCCATGAGTACTCTTTAAGTACTCGCAAACTATCACTAACAACTAAGGTAGTTCTAGTAGGAATATTAAGCTCTAGGTTTATTTGCAAAAAGCCAAGTTTATTTCATACTGAGTTAAGAAGTAAAGAAAACTAATTTAATTTTTTACATCACCTAAGTGGGAACCTAGTTTTCATGTTCACAACCCTGTTGTGGTCAAGTCAAGGTCATAGTTTAATTCACAAGTCATTTTGAAAACATCTGACAACGGAACAGTATGGCCACTCCAACTGTCCATGACCGCGAACGCGGCTATTCGAATAGTATGACACTCTGCAGAGGTGGTACACTTTCACCACAAAATCCGATACATCCGATAGGGATAACCTTGAATCATCATACTTAGTATGCGAATAATCAATCCTAACCTTTCAATTACACATTCTAGTATAGGCACCTCCCCTATGAGCTTGGCCTCCCAGCCATGGCCATCTGCCATCCTGGGCACTGCATAGGTGGACATTCACATTCACGAGGTAGCCTCAGCTCAACCTCTTTCCGCGAGGGAACCCATACTAAGGCATATAAACTTCTAGTTAACCCCTACCCAATTCAGGTATTGTGGTTGTACGGTAAAATTGGAATGGTATCGCATCCGAACCCAACCATCAGTTTTTATAAAGGGCTAAGGCTCATGCCTCAACATTTTCATCATCGAATCATTTTGTGTCCATAACACATGTCAAAACATTTCAATAGAATGAATCATCATTCCAAGGTTTTCAGAATCATTTTCACCAAGTATTCCCATCTAAGGTGATCAACTTTTATGCTTAGTACTAGCCACTAAAGTTGAGGGTATTCACTAATGAGGGGTGCTAATCTAGTGTAACTATCCAAATCTAGTTTTATGCCTTTTGATGACATCTAAGTATAACTATTTAGGCCTAGTTTTATACTCTTTATGGTATCTATCATATTTTCCAATAGTCACCAAGCACTAACTAAAAGTAAAGAACTTTGGTAAAAAGTAAAAGAATAAAGCTTGCAAGTAAAACTTGGGATTGGTATAATCAAGGTTGCATAACCAAAGTATGCCTAATGCATATTGCATAGGTTATCTTGCATGTAGTGATGTCTTGCATAGGTATGAAACTTGCAAGTGTTAGCTTGCCTTGAGTAGTGCAGTGGTTGAAATTCTCTTCTTCTTCTTCTTCTTCTTCTTCTTCTTCTTCGTAGTACTCCTCCTCCTTGTAGCTTGGGTCGGTACTAGCGTCTATAAATAAATACGAGGTACACATTCACCAAAAAAAATACTTAACTACTTCTATTTAGCACACAAGGCTCACACTAGATGATCTAGCATCATCACAATCATCACATGAAATAAAGACCTCGTCTTATTTATCTTATTTTGGAAAAGTAATTTCTACTCATTGAAAATACTTAAAATTTAATATTCTCCAATTAAAATATGGGATCATGTTGACACATGTCACCACCATATATTCTAATACTTGGGAATGTGATTTAAAGTGGTGGCCACATTTTATAAAGTTTAAAATTACTATTTAATAAAATTAAAGTGACTAGAAATGCCTATATAACATTCTTTTAGTACTAGTCCAAGATCATTATATGTAAACTTAAATATTTTTACATATTTAGATAGGTCTTGTCAAATGTGATTTTTGAGAGTTGGAATCAACTCAAAAGCATTTATGGTTGATTCTTGAAAAATGTTTGTAGTGGCAAAAGTCTCTGCCTTGTTATTTTTACTATAGGTGATCTATAATTTCACATAGTTTGAACCCAACAGGCTTGGATAGATATTTTGAATACCTTTCTAACCGAATTTGAATCATGCAATTTGGTTTAGTGAATCTCTTTGAATTGATTTTTGAATATACTGACAGAATGTGGTTTTAATTAAAATGAAAAAAATCTTATTTGAATCGACGGGCTCTGCGCGGGAAAGTAAACGGTCCGACCCAGCTGCACTGTGCTGGCGCAGCGAGCTGCTGACAGGGGGGGGGGTCCCACTAGTCAGTGGCTCATCTAACCCAAAATGGTATGTTTCAATCTGAGCCCTACGATTAGAATGCGATCTAACGGCTGAGGTTCATCTCCTACTAACAGCTCCGGTGAGGACTGAACCCTAACGTGGAAGTGGGGGGTCGTGTGAGGCTCACCAGGGCTCCATCTAGGGTCGGCGATGGGGGCGAACGACGTTGTAGACGACAACGGTTCGAATGGTGGTCACGGCGGCTCCTAGGGTGGTCGCAATCGATGGGATCCTTCCTCCTCTGCATCGGCGGGCTCCGGTGAAATTCTGGCGATGTGGTGCTCGCCTTGCTCCAGGGAGAGGTGTGGGAGGTTATGTGAGGAGTAGGGAGTGAGATGGTATGGTGAATTGAGTCAGGGGTGGCCTCTATTTATACACTAGCGATAGGGACAAAGCGGGATGGTCTGGCTCCTCCGGTGACGATGGTACAACGAGCTACCGGTGTGGATGGGGCTAGGGGTCAACACTGTGCTTCAGGGAAGTCGTCACACGCTTAAAGGTGCGGCACGGGACGGTCGAGAATCGTGGGACGCGGGCGGTGCTCTGCGCGGAACTGGCGGTGTTCGAGATGGCGCACGTGGTCTACGGGTCGCGCAGCGGCGAACGAGGATGTCTGGGAGATAGCTGGTGTTATGGCGAGTGTGTGCACGTGCGGAGAGGGCGAAGCACGGCGTGTGTGAGATGGTCGGTTGTGGCGCTCTGGCGTGCTCTCAGCATGGCACAGAGAAAGTGGGCGCGACGGTTCTCTGGTGGTCCATGGCCTGCCTGCGGTTGAGGGTTGGACAGGGGGTGGCGGTGGATGGTGGCCTGCCTCCTGGACATCATGGACGAGGGCGGCGCAGTCAGTGGCGAGCAGTCCATGGTTGATTAGTGTGGCAAGCTTCTGGCGGTGCTGCACTGGCACAACGACAAAGGGGGTAGGCTGTCCACTGTGTTGCTAGGTGCTGGGGGACACAAGTGAGTGAAATGGGGGCAAATGGTCGAGTGATCACTGCTCCAAACTGTGGAGTTAGGCAGGGTTTAATCTATGTCTGCAATGTGTTCGACCAAATGGCCGCATGAACTTAAGTTTGAAATTTTTGAATGAAATTTGGTGAGTGTTTTGATCTTATGCTTGAGTTTCTATGGTTGCTTGGAAAAGTCAAGGTGAATTGATTTGAGTTGTTTTTGCAAAATGGTGATCTTACCATATGAACTTGATTCAATTTTGAACTGTCCTTCAAATAGATTTGAAAATAGTTTCTGTGAGTTCGTAAAGTGGGCTTGGGTTCACTTTTACTTGGTCTAGCAAGGGGTGAAAAGAAATGGAAATGTTTTTGTTAGAAATTCTTTACTAGGAACACTCAAAGTGGCCTAGTGGTTAATTTTGGTCAAAATGACCATTTGCTTATTTGATTTATTTTTCTTTTGATTTTGTTTGTAATTGGCCTAGATGATGTAGTACTCATCTTTAAACCATTTCTTAGCATTGGTAGCAATCAAACATGGCAATTTCACTCATTGATACACTATTGCAATTCACACATACACTCATATTAGATTTAATAATAAAAGTTTTTGTTAACCCCTAACTTGGGTGATTAGAACTTCATAATCTTGATTAATATTTTTGGGGTGTTACAAACCTTCCCTCCTTAAACAAAATCTCGTCCTGAGATTTAAGAAAAACTAGGAACTAAAGAGATTTGGAAACTCAGTCCTAATGTAATCTTCTCGCGCCCAAGTAGCTTCTTTTTCAATATGGTTGCTCCACTGGATCTTGAGAAACTTGATACTCCGGGTCCTGGTGGTTCTGAAGGCTTCTTCCAAAATACGAATGGGTAATTCACGATAGGTTAGATCCTTGTTGATATCTATGGCTCGGTGATCGATGTTCTTGAACACTTTGGTCTTTTCCGGAACTTCTAAGCATTTGCGAAGTAACAAGATATGGAACACATCATGTATGGATGACATCTCCTCTGGCAGTTCCAGTTGATATGACACTTCTCCTCGGCGGTTCAAAATCTTGAAGGATCCAATATATCTGGAGGCTAACTTTCCTTTTAGACGAAAACGCTGCATTCCCTTCAAGGGCGATACTTTGAGATACACAAAATCTCCGACATTTAAGGTCAGGTCTCAACGTCTCTTGTCAGCATAACTCTTTTGTCTGGATTGGGCGATCTTGAGGTGTTCACAGACTTTGTGAACCTTCTCTTTGGCTTCTCGTAGGATGTCGAGTCTGAAAATCTAAGTCTCTCCTACTTGTGACCAATTCAGGGGGTACGACACTTCCTTCCATACAGAAATTCAAAGGGGGCCATTTGCAAACTAGTTTGATAACTGTTGTTGTATGAGAATTCTGCGAAAGGCAGATAACCTTCCCATTTTGATCCATATTCTAACACACAAGCTCTCAACATATCCTCAAAGATTTGGTTGACTCTTTCAGTTTGTCCATCGGTTTGTGGGTGATAAGCTGTGCTGAAGTTCAACTTGGTTCCTAATCCTTCTTGGACTTTTTGCCAAAATCTTGAGGTAAACTGGGTTCCTCGATCTGACGCTATGATCTTAGGGGTTCCATGCAAACTGACGATTCTAGCAATGTGCAACTCTGCTAGCTTAGAACTCTGGTAGGTAGTCTTGACAGGTATAAAGTGGGCTACCTTGGATAGTCTATCAACTATGACCTAAATAGAGTCATTTCCCCTACTAGAAGTAGGCAAACCGGTGATGAAATCCATTCCGACAGAATCCCATTTCCATTCCGGAATTTGCAATGGTTGCAAAAGTCCTACGGGTCTCTGATGTTCCGATTTGACTCTCTGACATATATCACACTTAGCTATGTAGCTTCCGATTTCTCTCTTCATCTTGTGCCACCAAAATTTCTCCTTCAAATCCTGATACATCTTCGTTCCTCCGGGATGGATAGAGTAAAGAGTATCATGAGCTTCCTGCATGATAACTTGCTTCAGCTCGGAATATGCTGGCACACAAATATGTCCTTTGTACCACAAAACTCCTTCTTCATCTTCGGTGAATCCGGGTACCTTCCCATACCGATACGATGCTTGATTCCGTCGATACTTGCATTTCCTTTCTGCGCTTCCTTAATCTGACTGATCAAAGTGGGTTGAAGTTCAATACTGGCTAGGAATCCTACGCTAACTAGCTCTACTCTACAATTCTCCATCTCCTCATGCAAACTTGGCTGGGCTTCTTTTATCATGGTGTTTAATCTACACGGCAATCTGCTAAGAGCATCCACTACCACATTGGCCTTGCCGGGGTGATAGTGAATGTCAAGGTCATAATCCTTGATTAAATCTATCTATCTCCTTTGCCTCATATTCAGCTCCTTCTAGGTGAAAATATATTTCAGACTCTTGTGATCCGAATAAATCTCACAGCGGTTACCCATTAGGTAATGCCTCCATGTCTTTAAAGCTAACACTACAACTGCTAGTTCGAGATCATGGGTAGGGTAGTTTTGCTCATGTTGCTTCAGTTGTCTAGACAGATATGCTATTACTCAGCCTTCCTGCATCAACACACATCCGAGACCAATCTTGGATGCATCACAATACACATCAAAAGGCTTCTTAATATCCGGCATAATCAGAATTGGGGCTGAAATCAATCTCTTCTTGAGCTCTTGAAAACTTGGTTCACATTTGTCTGTCCATTCAAACTTCTTATCTTTCTTCAACATTTGGGTCATCGGTCTTGCGATGCTCGAAAATCCTTCAACGAACTTGCGGTAGTATCCCGCTAATCCGAGAAATGCACGGACTTGGGTTTGAGTGGTTGGGGCTTTCCATTCTTCAACATCTCTAGTCATGGCAGGATCGACAGCGACTCCTCCTGCCGACACAATATGTCCTAGGAATCCTACTTCCTTTAACCAGAACTCACATTTGCTAAACTTAGCATACAACTGATGCTCTCTAAGGGTTCCAAGGATGGTCCTCAAGTGTAGCTCATGGTCTTCTTCTGACTTGGAATAGATCAGAATATCGTCGATAAAAACAATGACAAACTTATCCAGGAAGTTCATAAAAATCTTATTCATGAGGTTCATGAAATAAGCAAGGGCATTGGTTAATCCAAAAGACATGACAGTGTACTCATATAATCCATATCTGGTGGTGAAGGCAGTCTTTGGGATATCCTTTGCACGAATCTTGAGTTGATGATAACCAGTTCTAAGATCAATCTTAGAAAACACTCTGGCACCAGTCAACTGATCAAACAAATCTTCTATCTTCGGTACTGGGTACTTGTTCTTAATGGTGACATCATTTAGCTTTCGGTAATCTATACACAAACGGTTACCTCTATCTTTCTTATCCATAAACAAAATAGGGATCTCCATGGCGATGCACTTGGTTGAATCAAACCTTTCTCTAGCATAGCATCAAGTTGCTTCTTTAGCTCCACCAATTCAGATGGGTTCATACTATAAGGTCTCTAAGCTATGGGTCCATTTCCAGGAACTAGTTCAATGATGAACTCGATATCCCAATCTGGGGGCATACCGGGCAATTCATCTGGGAACACGTCGGGGTATTCACAGACTACTCTGACTTGGTCTAGGGTTGGTTGGGCTAGACTCTTGTTGCATTTAAATTGATGGGACAGTGTCTCAGATACATGCTCTACTGATACTCCAGTGCTACTGTTCATGGTTATGGCTTTCTTGGCACAGTCGATTAATCCTCTATGTTTCGACATCCAATCCATTCCTAGTACTACTTCCAAACATTTGGTTCCAAGTACTCTTAGATTAGCATAAAAATCTATTCCATGGATTCTGATAGGTACAGCCTTGCAAAATTTTCTAGCTTTTGTAGTTGAACCAGGTATTTGAACTATCATGACATGCTTCAATTTTGTTGGTTGAATCTTACTAGTGCATGCAAATTCTTCTGTAACAAACGAGTGTGATGCTCCAGAATCAAACAACACTCTTGTAAGTACTGAGTTAACAGAAAACATACCCAACACGACATCTGGCGCTTCCTGAGCTTCTTCAGCATTCATGTGGAACAGTCGGCCGTTGTGGTTGAGCGAGTTCCCTAGGGCAAATCTCCTTCCAGGATGAACACGGTGTTGCTGCTGAGGGGGTGCATTCACATTGGTGGCTGCTGCAAGCTTCTTGGGGCACTCATTGGAGTAGTGATCCTTGACTCCACATTCAAAGCAAGTAATCTGGGACTTGTCTTTTCCTGCAACAGGCACAACATTGTTTCTAGTCCTAGGGGCAGTATTGTTGTTGTTGTTGTTGTTGGACTTTGGCGGTGCACGGTTGAAGTTATTGGAGTTGCCAGGTTTGTTTTTGTGGTTTCCTCTAGACTTTAGGTTTCCTACGCTACAATTGGGATAGCTTGGACAGGACATAGGGGGTCTGTTGTTTCTTGGGGCGTATCCTGCAGACGGGTTGGGGCGATACTTTTGGGTATGGTGGGATCTAGGCTAGTGCATCATCCTGAGCTTACGATTGTCATTGGCCTGGTTGATATTTACTTCCATCTGAATGGCAGAGTCTACTAGCTCTTCTAGATCTGCAAAACGGATGTTGACTAACACAGTCTGCATCTCATCATGTAATCCATTCAGGAACCTTTTCTTCTTCTTTGCTTCGGTGTTAATCTCATCAGGGGCATATCTAGCTAGTGACAGAAATTTTTCACGGTACTCAACTACCGTCATCCTTCCTTGCTTCAGTTCCCTGAACTCATCCCTCATCCTGGTGACCAAACCTTGGGGCACATGGGTCCGGCTGAACTTGATCTTGAATGCTTCCCAAGTCATCATCTGACCTTCGTTCATGGTACGGGTGCTATTCCACCAGGCTCTTGCATCTCCTGCCAGGTAGTGGGTGGCAAATAGTACTTTTTCATTGGATTCACCTCCTGTGACCTCCAAGTTGTTCTCCATGGTTTGCAACCAGTCATCAACATCTAAGGGGTCCTCAGACTTACTAAAGATAGGTGGGTTGCTATTCTGAAAGTCTTGAGCTTGGATCCATGGTGATCCTGGTTTCCGTGACCTTGATTATTGTGGGCCATCTGAGCTATCTATTGAAGAGTGGCTAGGTTGGCTTGACGTTCGGCTCTACTAGCTTCACGGTCAGAAACTAGCATTTGCAGAATCTGCAGCATCGGGTCCTGAGATGAACTGCTTCCTCCGGGATTTCCATGAGTCATCTGAAGATTGAGATAGATAATGAGATAAGAGGGAAATCTCTAGGGTTCACGGTTTTGTTTCAAAAGCTTTAAACTTTGAGTTTGACTCAGGTTTTGCAAACTAATAACTTCCTCTAATTCATTCATTCATTCAAGCACACAATACAAACACACACCACAACACAAATAGAAAACAGATGGTTTTAAGAACCATTATGTGAAACTACAATACAGTGGGACCGGTACAACTCATTCCTACGGTAGTGATCAAGTGCATCTAATCAACATCAATGAAGTCGGAATCATCATCATCAGTGTGGAACTCCATGGCATCATCCTCTAGGTAGTCATCATCATTGCTGAGGTAAGAGTAAAGATCTCCCTGGATATCTTCACCTTCCTCCTCCTTCGCTTCAAGATGGATTTACTGTTCACAGATGGTCTTCTCGAGAGTGTCCACCTTGTTGCAAACACGATTGATGGTGCGATCCTTCTTGTCGTGCTGGCGATGAAGTGATTGGCGCTCCTTGGTGAGAATGGTGAGGGTCTGGTCCTTCTTGACTGCAATGGCATGGTTGTGGTTGGCATAGGCACGGGCGTTGTCCAACTCCTTCTGTCTATCATACAACATGAAGTCAAGATTGTCCACCTAGTGCTTCAGCTCCTGGTGTCCTGGCATCTCCAAGGGCATTCCCATAGAATCACGCCTTGCATAGTGAGCAAAGCGAGTTCCCTGGATCTGGTTGATGGTCTGCCCACACAGACGGGCAAGAGCTTCATGCATAGCCCTGGCTAATCCATCTAGCCAGTTGTTCTCCCGCAAGGTGAATTGGATCTTCTCTGAAGTGGGTGCTTCCATCTTGCCTCTGAGATCTGCAACTATCAGCCATTGTAGATCTGCTCCTACGTGATCGTTGAGTTGTGCCCCGAAGAATTCCGGGTGCCGATGCTCAAGATACTCTGACAGTGCATCTAGATCCCTCTAGATCAGGTGGCCTCCATTGCCCAGCTGGTAGAACTTGCAATATTGGATCTCCATCTGTAAGCATTTAGGGCAAGTAAGTTAGTGAGGTGATCAAGTGTGTCAAATTTTTATGTAGGAATGAAAGAATTTTTGAGGAACATGACTTGTTTTTGAAAGAATCAAGGATAAGAGTGGGAATAGGTTTTCATAAATACTCACTTCTTTTGTTTTGAAACTAAGTTTTTGTTCTTACGTCCATTCTAACTAGGGTCTCCTATGGTCAGGATGGCTCTAATATCAACTTGTCAACACCCGGATTTTTAATCCTAGATGCCTGTTATGCCATACCTTGCAATCCTAGGATTACCATTTTTGCGAGACATAACAGAATTGGTACCACAATACATAATCCATTACAAACCATAATAAAGGTCTTACAAATAAAGGATCTCATGATCCAGTCTTAATACAATCAAGTAGCAAAAAGTAAATGTAGTAGGGGCTCCATCTTCAGGGTCACAAGCAATGCTGCTGATGGGAGATGATCCTAGTTGTCATAGACCTCCTGCTGTCCATCTTCCTAGTAGTCCTCCTCATTGTCTAGCCACCGGAATAGCCAGGGACAAATCCATGAGTACTCTTTAAGTACTCGCAAACTATCACTAACAAGTAAGGTAGTTCTAGTAGGAAACTTAAGCTCTAGGTTTATTTGCAAAAAGCCAAGTTTATTTCATACTAAGTTAAGAAGTAAAGAAAACTAATTTAATGTTATACATCACCTAAGTGGGAACCTAGTTTTCATGTTCATAGCCCTGTTGTGGTCAAGTCAAGGTTATAGTTCAATTCACAAGTCATTTTGAAAACATCTGACAATGGAACAGTATGGCCACTCCAACTGTCCATGACCGCGGACGCGGCTATTCGAATAGTTTGACACTATGCAGAGGTGGTACACTTTCACCACAAAATTGGATACATCCGTCAGGGATAACCCTGAATCATCATACTTAGTATGCGGATAATCAATCCTAACCTTTCAATTACACACTCTAGTATAGGCAGCTCCCCTATGAGCTTGGCCTCCCAACCATGGCCATCTGCCATCCTAGGCACTGCATAGGTGGACATTCACATTCACGAGGTAGCCTCAGCTCAACCTCTTTCTGCGAGGGAACCCATACTAAGGCATATAAACTTCTAGTTAAGCCCTACCCAATTCAGGTATTGTGGTTGCATGGTAAAATTGGAATGGTATCGCATCCGAACCCAACCATCGGTTTTTATATAGGGCTAAGGCTCATGCCTCAACATTTTCATCATCAAATCATTTTGTGTCCATAACACATGTCAAAACATTTCAATAGAATAAATCATCATTCCAAGGTTTTTAGAATCATTTTCACCAAGTATTCCCATCTAAGGTGATCAACTTTTATGCTTAGCACTAGCCACTAAATTTGAAGGTATTCACTAATCAGGGGTGCTAATCCAGTGTAACTATCCAAATCTAGTTTTATGCCTTTTGATGACATCTAAGTATAACTACTTAGGCCTAGTTTTGTACTCTTTATGGTATCTATCCTATTTTCCAATACTCACCAAGCACTAACTAAAAGTAAAGAACTTTGGTAAAAAGTAAAAGAATAAAGCTTGCAAGTAAACTTGGGATTGGTATAATCAAGGTTGCATAACCAAAGTATGCCTAATGCATCTTGCATAGGTTATCTTGCAAGTAGTGATGGCTTGCATAGGTATGAAACTTGAAAGTGTTAGCTTGCCTTGAGTAGTGAAGTGGTTTAAATTCTCTTCTTCTTCTTCTTCTTCGTAGTACTCCTCCTCCTCATAGCTTCGGTCGGTACTAGCATCTATAAATGAATACGAGGTACACATTCACCAAAAACTACTTAACTACTTCTATTTAGCACACAAGGCTCACAGTAGATGATCTAGCATCATCACAATCATCACATGAAATAAAGACCTCGTCTTATTTATCTTATTTTGGAAAAGTAATTTCTACTCATTGAAAATACTTAAAATTTAATATTCTCCAATTAAAATATGGGATCATGTTGACACATGTCATCACCACATATTCTAATACTTGGGAATGTGATTTAAAGTGGTGGTCACATTTTATAAAGTTTAAAATTACTATTTAATAAAATTAAAGTGACTAGAAATGCCTATATAACATTCTTTTAGTTTGAGTCCAAGATCATTACATGTAAACTTAAATATTTTTACATATTCAGATAGGTCTTGTCAAATGTGATTTTTGAGAGTTGGAATCAACTCAAAAGCATTTATGGTTGATTTTTGAAAAATGTTTGTAGTGGCAAAAGTCCCTGCCTTGTTATTTTTACTATAGGTGATCTATAATTTCAAATGGTTTGAACCCAACGGTCTTAGACAGTTATTTTGAATACCTTTCTAACAAAATTGGAATCATGCAATTTGGTTTAGTGAATCTCTTTGAATTGATTTTTGAAAATACTAACAGAATATGGTTTTAATTAAAATGAAAAAATCTTATTTGAATTGACGGGCTCTGCGCGGGAAAGTAAACGGGCCTGGAAAACTGCACTGCGCTAGTGCAGCGGGCTGCTGACAGGGGGGTCCCACTAGTCAGTGGCTCGTCTAACCCGAAACGGTATGTTTCAATCTGAGCCCTACGATTAGAATGTGATCTAACGGCTGAGGTTTATCTCCTACGTCGAACAGCTCAGGCAAGGACTAAACCCTAACACAGCGGTGGGGGTCGTGTGAGGCTCACCATGGCTCCAGCTAGGGCCGGTGATGGGGGCGAACGATGTTGTATACGACGGCGGTTCGAATGGTGGTCGCGGCGGCTCCTGGGCTGGTCGCAATCGACGGGCTCCTTCCTCCTCTGCAGCGACGGGCTCCAGTGAAATTCCGGTGTTGTGGTGCTCGCCTTGCTCCGGGGAGAGGTGTGGGAGGTTCTGTGAGGAGTGGGGAATGAGATGGTAAGGTGAATTGAGGCGGGGGTGGCCTCTATTTATACACTAGCGATAGGGACAGAGCGGGATGGTCTGGATCCTCCGGCGATGGCGGTACAGCAAGCTATCGGCATGGCTAGGGGTAGGGGTAGATGTGGTGCTTCAGGGCAGTCGTCACACGCTTAAAGGCGCAGCACGGGGCGATCGAGAATGGTCGGGCGCGGGCGATGCTCTGCGTGGAACTAGCGGTGTTCGAGACGGCGCACAGGGGCTCCGGGTCGCGCAGCGGCGAACGAGGATGTCTGGGAGCTAGCTGATGTTATGGCGAGTGTGTGCACGCGTGGAGAGGGCGAGGCGCGGCGTGTGCGAGCTGGTTAGCTACGACGCTCTGACGTGCTCTCGGCATGGCGAAGAGAAAGTGGGCGCGGCAGTTCTCTGGTGGTCCATGGCCTGCATGCGGTTGAGGGTTGGATAGGGGGTGGTAGTGGATGGTGGCCTGCCTCCTGGACATCATGGATGAGGGCGGCGCGGTCTGTGGCGAGCGGTCCATGGTCGGCCGGCGTGGCAAGCTTCGGGCGGCGCTGCACTGGCACAACGACAAAGGGGGGAGGCTGTCCACTGTATTGCTAGGTGCTGGGGGAGGCAGGTGAGTGAAATGGGGGCAAATGGTCGAGTGATCACTGCTCCAAACTGTGGAGTTTGGCAGGGTTTAAACTGTGTCTACAATGTGTTCGGCCAAATGGCCGCATGAACTTAAGTTTGAAATTTTTGAATGAAATTTGGTGAGTGTTTTGATCTTATGCTTGAGTGTCTATGGTTGATTGGAAAAGTCAAGGTGAATTGATTTGAGTGGTTTTTGCAAAATGGTGATCTTACCATATGAACTTGATTCAATTTTGAACTGTCCTTTAAATAGATTTGAAAATAGTTTCTGTGAGTTTGTAAAGTGGGCTTGGGTTCACTTTTACTTGGTCTAACAAGGGATGAAAAGAAATGGAAATGTTTCTGTTAGAAATTCTTTACTAGGAATACTCAAAGTGGCCTAGTGATTAATTTTGGTCAAAATGACCATTTGCTTATTTGATTCATATTTGATTTTTTTTTCTTTTGATTTTGTTTGTAATTGGCCTAGATGATGTAGTACTCATCTTTAAACCATTTCTTAGCATTGGTAGCAATCAAACATGGCAATTGCACTCATTTATACACTATTGCAATTCACACATACACTCATATTAGATTTAATAATAATTTTTTTTGTTAACCCCTAACTTGGGTGATTAGAACTTGATAATCTTGATTAATATTTTTGGGGTGTTACAAAATGACCTGTGGAATGTACTTTTCTAAGCTATATATTATGTAACAAAGTCATCTACCCCATCAAAAGACGCATCGAATTAGTAAAATTAGCAACTGTCCTATATGAAAATACAAGATGAACCGTTAATTTGGCTATAGGTTATACGACACAGTACCTTTAATTTGATGAAAATGTCGAGGAAGACAGATTCGATAGCAGGGCGCATGGAAGGTTGTCGGTATCACGGTAGGCTCAACAGAGGCAGAGGCAACGTCCTTGTTAGCAAGGTGCTACGATGACATCATATTGATTGACATCTGTCCAGAGCGAGTGGAGGCAGATACCGAACTAGTTCAGTCTACAATCTAAACAGAAGATGACAACGCTAGGTCTAAACTAACCAAAGGTATCGAGCAGTATTAGAACGATAGCCTATAAATAAAACATGGGCATGTTTTGGTCTTAGGTAAATAATGAGCACCACTCACTAATGTGTCAGGTTTGGGCTCAATACCGACTAATTAAGTCTCTAAGAGCACCTCTCTCTACTACGTGTCTATGCAATACCCTTATTAGTACTGACATCTTCATCAATTTGTTGAGGGTATCTGCTCATTGTGTGTGTGTGTGTGGGGGGGGGGGGGGGTGTTCTAGCCCCTGGTCTCCCCTATATCTACCGTTGGAGATAGAGATCACTATGTTGAACAGTTAAACGGAGATGATGATCACCATGATAAAATGGGTCATACAGTGTCACAACTACGTGCATGCTGTTCTTGTTATTTTACTTGTACGCAAGTTTTTATGGTAGAAGTAGAACAATCTCTTACAAATGTTAAGTTAAAACGTTCCTCCCAACTAAGCCTATCACCATCCCATATCGTGTACAATTGTTGGAGGGTCTATAAAATTAGGGTGCCATCAGTTTTCCTTGGTCGGATGAGTTTGTATCGGATACCTACACATAGGAGTTGGTGAACTTAGTAAGGTTATCTTAATAATTAAGGAACTTGGGACATAAATGTTGGGCACATGATTTTGACATTGATATGCTAGCCAACAAAAAGAGTCATATGTGATATATTAGCAAGTGTTGCTTACCGATCTACCTTGTCTTCTGGCGGTGATGCTAAATCTCACTAGTCAACTTGTTAGTTGTGGGTCTTGAAACACTAAGTATCAAAATATGGATGTTTATTTAGTGGGAGTATATTCAATTAAATTTGTTTAATGTGATTTACTCTATCATGGATTTTTCTCTTACTCCCTTCGTTTCTTAATATAAGGTGCATAGTTTTTTAAGAAAAATTCTAAAATGTAAGGTGTATCCTTGGGCCAGACAAATTTACCCCTAGGTTGCCAACTCCCCCGCATGCACCACAAGGGAATCAATGAAATTGTGGATTTTTTATCGCTTTTAACTACCTCTTGTGATCTATCTGTTAAAAAAATGAAAGAATCCTTCCGTACCAAACCGTGAGGACTACTCCTATAAACCGTGAGGACTTTTTTTCTTTTTGAGTTGTTGCTTCAAGTACGTATATTAGATTAGGGTTTTTTCTCGTCTATATATACTCCTATCAAGATCATATCTCCCATCTTTATTCTTCTCCCTCGCCAGAACCTCGTCTCTATCTCACACTCCCCTGTTTTCCTCTTCCTCACGCACATCCCATATCCCATGGAGACGGGCAAGAAAACATGCCCCTGGTTCACCTCTCCCAGCCCTTGGAGAAGGAAAAGAAGACGCCGGCGAGCGGTCAAGACATGAGAACCCCCAAGATCAAGGTGAGAATGAGGCGGACAAAGGCGAGTTGGAACCATGCAATGTGTGTGGATATTTCCTCAAAGATAATCCATGCCCCATGGTTTACTATGTGACGGGTGCAACGTTTTGCGTCCATTTTTGTATGCCTTAGAAAGCAAGAATAAAAAGCTCTACTATGCTTTTTGGATGATGGAACATTGTGATTCCCTCCTCTACTGATAATTTTCGACGAGCCAAAAATCTTCTACACTAATTGATTTTTGCCTATGCATGCCGCAAGGGAGTGACGAAACAAGGCGGGTGACATGGCGCTACCGGGAAACTTGTGCGCGATAGGTTTAGGGATACGAACGGGAGAGAGTCAAATAGGAGAGAGAAATGTGGGATTTGTTTCGCTTATTTAGGAGGCAATTAATCTGATCAGGAGAGAGGATGCACAAATTTCCAATTTTCCCTCTATCTCACCTCAAATCACCTGGGGGTATTCACATCCAACAATAGCAGAATTTGCCCTCCCAGCCCGTACACTAATATTTATGCAAAAAACTATATACCTTATATTAAGGAACGAGGAGTAGCATTTTGCATGTTTTCTATTGTAGATCAATGACACTTAGCACCAAATCACCTTTAACTCTGTGTTCAATCCTTGAAAAAGTTAAGTTAAATGGAAGAAACTACTCGAACTGGGTCTGTAACCTGTGTCAGGGATGATAAAAAGGAAACCTTTATGGCAGGGATACCCAATCCAATAGAACCTATTGATACTACGACTTCCACTATTAAAAATGCCTACAAGAAAACATGTGACAAATATCTTGAGGTTAGCTCTCTTATGCTTGCATGCATGTAACCAGCATATGATATGATCGCTATGCTTAAGGGTATGTTCCATACATATGCGAGGACTTAAAGGTTCAATGCCCCTAAGGCCGTTGTAGAATGTGAATTTATAGAGGGTACAACCGTAGGGCCACATGTGATCAAAATGGCTAGATACAACTAGAGTTTGGAAAATATTGGTTTTCCATTAGGCCAAGAGTTGGCCATTGATTTCATTTTGACTCTCTTCCACCTAGATATGTGCACTTCATTTCGAACTACCATAGGCACGAGGTGGAGAAGGGCCTGAATGATCTGCGTGTCATTCTTAAAACAGCAAAATGTGAAATTAAGAAGTGTGCATGCCATATCCATGTGATGGTCGTTGATACTTGCATTTTGTATCATAATAATAACCACATATAGGATTATTTTATATTATTATTGGCATTGATATATCATTGTTTATGCAATTTTTAGATGATTTATGGGACTTTTTACAAAGTCCCTTGTTTTGGTATTTAATTTCTAAGAGGCAAAAAACCTCCTTTTTCGTATTTTGCTGATTGAGGGACTTTCCGGACACAAATTAATTCAACAAAAAATATCATGGAAGTTTTTCATAACGAGAAGGGCAATGGTCCTTGGAAGCATACGAGGGGAGCCACGAGGGACGAATGAGGCCTGGTGGCGCAGGAACCTAGGCCCGTTTGGGACTCAAGCATCGCCTCAAATACCATTTTTATAGATGACATCATATCACCTGAAAACTTACGCCATATTTTCCCCAGGATTTACATAAGCAACAGCGGAGGCGAAATTCTTCTCCTACTCTAGGAGAGGGAAGATCATGTAGCTCCAAGGCCTCTGGAGAGGGAGAAATAGAAGCCATCATCATCACAACTCCTCCTTGGCATAGGGTGAGGCTTATACATCACCATCTACATCATCCCCAACATTGGCACCATCTCCATATCGAAGATCCATCTTGTTCCCCTTGCAGTTTGTGATTAGATTGAACCCTATTGTTTTAGTGCCTTGTGCATGATTGTGCTTGGTAACTTGTCATTATTTTGTGGTGAAGTTATAGCTTTAGTTTGTGCTATACCCCATATACCTATGATCGATATCATGTTTCACCATTGTAAGTAGTTACCCATGTTCCTGGAGTCATAGGATGAATTGGCTATGACTTTCATATAGTATCTAGTTAAGTTTTAATTTTCTATGTGGTTCTATGACGGTATTATGCGAATGTCGACTGCATATTACTTCACTTATATGGTCTCACAGGGTTGCACCTTAGTGTAACAAAGAGAGTAAGGAGGGAAGGAATGACAAAAACTGTGTCTCGAGTCTTGAAATTCTAGTAGGGGTTTTTATAGTGGGGACCTTAGAACTTTATACTGTGGTTGGACTTTATGTCTTAATGAATTGGTTGTTCGCTGATGAAAATGTCCTTGGGACCAACCATTAGGGGTGTACTTGCTCATGTATAAGGCTGCACCTATTTTAGGGTCCATCAAACAAGAATAAAACTTGACAAGATACTTACATGTTGCTGTAGAAATCTCTATGCTAAGTAAATTCATGCCGCCCTCAGTAACATTTGTCACATATAAGAACACACACTTAGCTTGTCCTCTTGCTGCATAGATGATTGTGCTTTCTCTGAAAGAGAATTTACTTTACTTGCAATTTACCTTAGAGTAATTTAATATTCCGCAAACTATAAACCCAGAAACACCAAACCTTTGCATCTTTTATTGCTTTACCTGTCAGACTCTTACTAACCAATACCTTCAGCTACTCGTGGGTTTGACAATCTTTTCTTATTGAAAGGTAGTACAATAGATCTCCTGCACTTGGAAGGCACCAAATCTTTGCTACTATGGCTTCTGACTTATGAAGCTCTCTTTATATAATCATGTTCACTCTGTTAATAATAAAGTTCATCAACCTTCTAAGCCATAAGGGGAGTATCAAATTCCTATTGGAAATATTAAAAGTGCGAGGAAAGAATTTTTTCCAGGTGATGGAAACAAAGCTGCCTAGGATCATGTGCAGATGATTGAGGATATATGTTCTTTATTTAAACTTTCTGGTATTTCTCAAGCTGAAGTAAAAGGTAGCTATTATATTTATTTCTTTGTGGTGTATGCTCACGAATGGTTTAGATCTCTGGATGAAGAATGCCATCTTGATTTGGAAAATCTATAGAAGGCATTCTATCTTAAATACTATACTCCCAAGGAGGCTTATAATGATCGTTGTCATATTTATAATTTTTCGCCTCATGTTGGAGAGAGAGTATCACTCTAGCTTTGGGGATATTAAAAGAACTCCTCCGTAAGAATCCTCCTCATGGTCTCTCTAAAACATCATATGGATCATTTTCTATGTGAGATTACCTCAACATCAGAAGGACTTTCCAGATAATTTCCTCTAGAGGAGGTTGTACTCATAAGAGTGAAAAAGAAGAATGGGACTTATTAAATACAATCTCTAAGAATACTAATAATTAGGATCTTGACAAAGGTAACTAACTCCATTTGGAATATGAGTACTCATGTGTAGAGAATTTCTCTACTTCTATCTTGTCTGAAGAATTGAGTAATAGGTTTGGTCTTTATCCATATGTTTTAGTAGAAGTTGTTAAATATTTTGCTAACCATATTTCTGTTCCTAAAAAAGGATTTGATGTATATGTTGAACATGTTAAGCATTCTATTGTTGCGCCTAAAATCATTAAGAAGGCCAACCAAGCTTCATCTACAAAACTTAAAGAATGTGTTGAAACTCCTCCATATCCAAATAAAGTGCAAGAGAATTTACTCACTATATTGCAAACAAGAGTTCTAGAAGACCTTGTGTGCCATATGAACAACTTGAAGTTCAAAATCAAGTCTCGGCTATATTAAAGAATTAAAAGAAGAAGACCCATGTGATGTTTACTTATGTGAAGATTCCACCAAGGTAACTCAAGGGGAAACCACTAAGGTTGGTAAAACTAGTATATCATGTGCTATTGGAACTTCATGTTATCATGGTATTTGTGATATTGGAGCAAGCATAAGTGTTACATCATATTCTCTACATCTTAAAATTAAACCTAACATTGATCCCATACACATGGAAGAGGCAGGTATGACTATCCAACTTGCTAATAAAGAATATATATATGTCCTCTTGGTATGGTTAGAAATGTTGAAGTACTAGTAAGAAAGATTAAATATCCTGCAAATTTTATAGTACTTGGTTGTTCTCAAGATTCATTTTGTCCCATTAAATTTGGTAGACCTTACTTACATACTGTTAGTGCTGAAATTAGTTTACCTAAATAGAAAGTTTTCATTAAATGTGCTAGATAAAAGCTAGAGTTTAATTTTTTCAAGTTTCCAAAAGATTTGCTAAGGATAAAGTTGAGACTCTGTCATATGTTGTTGTTGCTTTTTCTAACGCGATGGGGCGATATATACTTAACCAAGATGAACCCTTCACTAATGAAGAAAAAGAAGCTTTAGAATAAATATTATCTCAACAACATCCCCAATTGCAATTACATTCTCCCCTGATTATTTAGGAGAATTGCCTCCACCTAAGGAAGATCCTAGTTTTGAACTTAAACCTTTACCTGAAGATATGAAATATGCATACATTGATGAAAAGAATGCATATCCTGTTATTATTAGTGCTAACCTTTCAACTGAAGAAGAATCAAATTTACTTGATGTACTATGTGCTCATATACGAGAATATCATTTTGCAGCTCGAAAGTTGGGGCTCCTAGGCAACGCGGTACCCAAGTTGCCTGTAATCAGCCACGGTGACCACGGTTGGCGTACCAAATACTCAAAGGGTCTTTTTCGGCATGAATTCAACTTTACGTTTTAATACAAAATATCAGGCTAACGGCCGTCAAGTTGCCCCCTGTTAGTTCTCGCCGTTATGTCGCTCCCATCACTTAGGCATCAATTAGGCTTGCAGCATTGGCGCCTGCATCAATTATGCGTCTTCTTCTTCCCCGGAGCGGCAATCTGTGGGGGCGTCGCAGCCATGGCGTGGAGCTGGGACGTGGACGAACCTGCTCGGCCCGCTCTCCTCCCTGTAGGCTTGCAGCGTTGGCGCATGCATCCATCACGCGTCTTCTTCTTCTCCGGAGCGGCAATCTATGGTCACGGCCATGGCGCGGAGCTAGGACGTGACGAACCTGCTCGGCCCTGCTCTCCTCCCCATCCCGAGTCGGAGCTCGCTTTCACCATGGACGCACCAATGGCACGGTGCGGGGACGAGAATTGGTTCCTGGTGAGATCTGCCACCGTGTCGACCATGCTCGGTCCTATTTTCCTCCTCCAGAATCCAAGCTCACCGTCGCCGTGGTCGCACCCTCACCAATTCTGCCACCTCTACCGAGGTCTCTGTGGTAGCTCAAGTTTTGCCATGTTGAACCTGTAAGCGAATTCGGAGCTGAGCTGGGCGGCGGCAACCCGTTGTTGAACCTGTAAGGAATTTGCTGAAGACTGTGTGCCGCACCAAGGTTTTCGGCTAATGCCTTCGGCTTCTGCCAACGTCCACCGCCGATGTGAGATCATTTAGTTACTTCAATATAAAATTTCGACCAATTTAACTTGTTGATGTATTCCTTGACAATTATAATATAATCAAGCACTAGAAATATTTTGTAGTGTGCATGAGCATGATCAGTAATATAATTGAACACTAGAAATTTTAAGGTACTCCATATAAAGGAGTAGATTAATATATATATATATATATAAGGTTCACTAGAGACACCACACGGATATATTGTCTTACATGCCACACATAGGTAATAATAATTAACTAAAACAAAATAAAAGCAGGGGCAACAGCAGGAGGCCGGGATACGGAGACGCCTAGCAGGGCAGGGGCATCAGCAGGAGGCAGGGACAGCCGAGTCGAGGGGATACATGTCAGTCCTGACATAATCCCGGAGGAATTTGCTGAAGGCTGCGTGCTGCGCCAAGGTAATCGGCTTATGGCTTCTGCCTCCGCCTCTGGCAATGCCCACCGCATGCTGGATTATGCTGTCGAGGTCCACGTTGATTGCTCTCCCATAGAATGGGCAAAACAGTCTTCCCCTACGGTAGAAACGGATTAGCCCACACCATAACCACCTCAGCACGTAGCGGCTCTTGTTGTCCCTGGATTCCTTGCTATCGTCCATGTCATCATCATCCTCCTGTTGATTTTTAAGAACATAACTTAGAACTCATACATATGATTGAATTGTATTAAAACTCAAGAATTGACAACATGTATATGTAAGACAATATATCCGTGGATATCAAAGAGAAAGCATATCGGCAATAGTTTGATCAGTTTATATATCATTTCATCTCAACACAATGACAATTAATTGCATCAAAGTGTATGTAGAATAAATATAGGGGCCTCATAAGTTTCTTCAGGGATGGAGTGAGTGAACCTAGTAACAATTGCACAACCTATAATGTTCTTGTACATCGCCCCAGGTTCGTAACTCATCCCTGAAAAAATCTGATACCAATGTGTTGATGACCCACAAGTATAGGGGGTGTATCGCAGTATTTTCGAGGGAAGTGAAACCCAATTTATTGATTGAACACAAGGGGAGCCAAAGAATACTTATTAGTCTTAACAACTGAGTTGTCAATTTAGCTGCACCTGGAAACAATCTTGCTCACAGCAGTTTATCAAGAGTATGATTTTGTAGTAGGAATAGTAAAGTAACTTGAGAGTAAAGCAAAGACAGTAGTAACAAAAGCAGTAACCAATGGGATTCGAGTGCGGTAGGCATAGGGATGGATGGACGGGCATTGCATGGACAAGACAATTCACATAGCAATCAGAACATAGGGCAACTGCAGATAAATAAGATAAAGCATCCAAGTACTAGACAATCCTGGGCATGTTTTCCATATATAGTCATACGTGCTCGCAATGAGAACTTGCACAACATCCTTTGTCCTGCTAGCCCGTTTGCAGCGGGGCCTCTAGGGAACTACTGGCAATTAAGGTTCTCCTTTTAATAGAGCACCGGAGCAAAGCATTAACACTCCGTGAACACATGCGATCCTCACATCAAAGCCTTTCCCTTCCGGTTATCCTGATTTCTGTCACTTCGGGGCCATAGGTTCCGGATAATGACGTGTGTATACAACTTGTAGATAAGACCCAAAACAATACTATCATAATGAATCAATAACATGTTCAGATATGAAATCATGGCACTCGGGCCCTAGTGACAAGCATTAAGCACAACAAGTCGCAACAAAGTCATAAAGCACTAATAGAAGATACTAGGCACCATGCCCTAACAATCTGATGCCATTACATGAACAATCTCATCCAATCCCTACCATCCCCATAGCCTACAGCGGGGGATTACTCACTCGTAGATGGGGGAAACATGGATGGTCGATGGAGAGGTGATGGTGATGATGATGGCGATGATCTCCTCCAATTCCCGTCCGGAGGTGCGGAAACGGAGTTTCGGTGCTGTTTCGTGGAATCTGGTGGTGGCGGGCGGAACTCCTTCTGGAAAACGCGTCGACCCCAAGTTTTTAGGTCAGAAGGCTCCTTATAGGCGAAGAGAGGCGAGGGTGCACAGGGGGCCCCACCGACCCTTAGGCGGCTGGCCTGGCCGCGCCACCGGTGGTGTGGCCACCCAGGCTCTTCCGTCTCGTATTCGGCTCTGAGTCTTGGTGAAATAGGATTTTTGGCATATTTTCCGGGATTTTTCCTGATAGTTGATTTTCTGCACAAAAAGTAGACACCAAGGCAATTCTGCTGAAAACAGCGTTAGTCCGCATTAGTTGTATCCAAATCACACAAGTATAGAGGAGAAACAATAGCAAAAGTGTTCGGAAAAGTAGATACGTTTTGGACGTATCAACTCCCCCCAAGCTTAGCTTATTGCTTGTCCTCAAGCAATTCAGTTGAAAACTGAGTGCGATAAAAGAACTTTCACGAATACATTTGCTTCATATGATGTAAATATTCTCAGCAATGTGGTCAACTACTTGGACAATTCATAATAAAGAGTATGCAACTGAGTCTACTTAATAGTCATTGCAAGCTATGAAGAGATTCCAACTCAAGAATAATAAGTAGCACGAAGTACAAACGTAAGCAACATTACAATGTTCATAAAAAGGTATGATAGAGTGGTATCTCGCTTGCCTTTGATTATGAATGCCAAGGCACCTCATAAGTTCAAGTGATGACTAGAAGTAAAGATATCAAAGATACAAGCATCAAAGTCATAACACAAATAATCAAGTAATGGAACAAACACAAAGAATGACAACTATGCTCTCAAGAAGGTGCTCAGAGAATAAGTGGAGACTCAACAAGTAAAGGAAAAGGTTTTTAATAATTTTGAAAGGCTTCCAAATGCTGAAAGTATGGTACTTGTTAGCTTTGAGCTCTCATTGCCCCTATCATAAGCATCTTTAACGTGGTTAAGGTGAAAGTGAGGTCCAATCTGAGGTATATGCTTGGCAGACTATAAACTGAAAATCCCAAGTCCCTTGAGTACGAGGGCCACTCCTCATGCTACTCAACTTTAGTTACCGGTAAGTTCTTGTCATCGTAAGTATGTGCGTATCATTGAGAACCGCCAACGGGGTACCCCTTGCCCGATGATACGGAAGAATCCCCATATCAAAATGACAAGGCAAGCAGACAATGAGTATCTCAGCAATCTTCTTATTTACCATGGGAAAATGGTGCTTTTTTCTCTCTTTCCTATTTTCATAAATCTCTTTTTTTTCTTTTTCTCAATAGCTATCTCTCTTTTTTATAAGAAGAATGCTTCATAGATATCATTATGGTTACTTGCAGGGTTTCCACCACAGCATGGATTAGACCAATGACCAGGCGTTTCTCTAACACACATACATAACTCCATGGACTTACAAGCTCCCCTTTTATTTCACACTGACGACATCCGCAAACAAAAGAGCAAGGTATCAACTGGGTATATATTTACAAGTGTTGAAAGCGTTCCCCGTGACAACACGGTTCTGCTAATCCCCAGCCTATAATTTGCAAGCATATAACTTTCATGGAGAGTTCACAATGGTTCAGGTTTATTAAGTGCAGGAAATAAAGTGTGCCATCAAATTCGTGAGAGCTTTACTAACTAACTTTCTCATAACAAGCAAACATTTTATTCGGAAGAAAACAAGGCATATTGAATATGCACGGGAGTAGAAAATGATGCTAATATTTAGGTATGGTGGACACTTTGGAAATATTTGGTTTAGGAAGTTGGAAACTTGAGTAAAACACTCAGTGTAAGTGAAGGCTAGCAATAGTAAGGGAGCGACAAACGAGGGAGCAATAGCTGTCATTATCATGCTTGCAACAAAACAGGACTAATCATGGCATGAAAATGATTCAAGATCCTCAAGGCAAAATAATTCATCGATGCTTAACTGATTATTACAGTCATGTGCATGCGTGAGCATGTGCCAAGTCAATTCAAATGAAACATTCAGAGGAGGATACCACGGTGTCATACCAATTTATGAATAGAGCAATGCAAGCAAACATTCATGAGACATGCTACAAACTATTAGCGAGCTGGAGCTAATCATAAGAAGCAAGAACTACTAAGCATCCAAAGAAAACATACACTCTACATGAACAGACTAAGCACGCCCACAGTGATGAGTATATGTACAAAAATGAAAACAAATAGAGTTCGTTACCATCCTCTTACCACGCCTCAAGTTGTCATTGATCCTCATTATTGCTCTTCACTTGTGTGGCTTGAATAATAATATGAAACCAATAATCCACTGAGAACTACCGAACCCTGTAGCAAACTTGCAAAAACCAAAGAAGAACGACAAATATTTTTGGTGTTTTCGATTTTTAAATAAGAACCAAAAGAGAAAAACAAGCAAAGCAAAATCTTTTTGGGTTTTTCGAATAGTTCAAACAAAGCGAAAAGGGAAAAGCAAACCAAGGAAAAAAGAAGAAGCAAACCAAAGAGAAACAACAAAAATATTTTTGGTCTTTTTGTGTTTTTAGAAAGCAAAAGCAAAGAAGAACGAAAACTAAAAAGAGAACAAAAACATGAATATACAAAGTACCGACGCAACATGATATGGAGATGAGTGCGGTGTGTACCTCCCAAGCTTAGGCTTTTGGCCTAAGTGGGTATCAATCCATGTACAAATAGGGGTTCCAAGCGGGCGGATCTTGGTAAGAATGGTCGTAGCTAGGCCCATGAGAAGAAGAAGAAGCTCCCCAATCATAAGCGGGTTGCTGGTATGAAGACTCTCCCTCATTCGAGGGCTGGACCGAATCATCCGTGACCTCCCTTCTAGTGTCCTGCTCCTGTTGGGAGAGCTCTCCCAAGTACGTGACAAGCTCCTCCTCAGTGAGGGACCATCCTTCCGGATTTTCCATTCTCCTTTGAGAAGCTACTCCCTTGACAAATTTCTGCGTATAAATCCCTGAGTGGTCCTGGTCTCTCTTTAATCTTCTTACATGATCCCCATTGAGGTACCTTAATGTCTGCACAAAAATCATCAAGAGAAAGATTAATAGCAATATTGTAAATTTTGTAATGGACCATGGGGTTAGGCAAAGAGTGACTAAATTGGAAATCCTGCACCACAGACATGGTTAGCTTCACAAATTGACAAGGTTCATCTTCCAAGAAACGCTCTAACCCTGCATTAGAAACCAAAGTGTGGAAATCTTGTAGAATTCCTGCAGCTCTCATGAACTCAGGGCACGGATAGATGGAGGGAAAAACTTCCTCCTCCCTATGGGCCTTCATGACCTCAGGCACCCAAAGCTCATGTTGGTTTAGGTGGTGCTCACTCATCTTTTATTCTGAAATTTAAACACCTATTAAACAAGTGATTGCAAAGTAAATATAATGAAGGATTCTACTCATAGGGACTTGCAAGAGGCCTAAACGTGCATCAAAACTATATCTCTAAGAATCAAACAAGCTTACAAGATCTCATAACCAGTCACCTACAGCAGAAAAATACTCAACATATAATCCACTAAACACAAATCTACTTGGACAAGGGGAGGAGTCACATACCAAGGAACAAATGCTCCAAATTTCAGCAAGAAAGATGGGATGAGCAAGGAGATCGAAGAAATCGAGAGCAAGCACAGAAAGAACGCGATTTTGAGCTATGAACTGGAGCTTACTCAGGAGAGAGAAGAAAGTGGCAGGTGAGAGAAGTAGTGGGGCGGTGGCCCACACGAGGCATGGCGCCACCAGTGGCTGGCCACGCCACCACATGGTGTGCCTGCAGGTGGGCCCCCAGTACCTACCAGGTACTCCTCTGCCCCTTTTTTCACGTAAAAATTTAATATGAATTTTCTGGAATTTTTCGAGACACTTTATTTTTGGGCATTTTTTAGAAATAGAAGAATGATTTTTCTGACAGACAAATTTTTTTCTTTTGGAAACATGATGCAAAGACAAAACAAGGCTAGAACTACATAAGTTCTAACATGCAAGCAACTAACAACACAAAGAAAACTAAACGAAAGCAAAAACTAAAATGCAAAGGATAGAAATAAACGGAGATAATCATAATGAAAACATTGTTTTGTTCAATGGAATCCTTTTGTTAACAAGGTTTATCAAGTCTTGCTACCAAAACAATTGAATATGAGACAAAACTTTGTACTCCACTAATGATTATGTTACCTCAACCTTGATAGCAATGGTCCGAATCATAATAGTTTCAAATGTTTCTCTTGGTATGGGACAATATATTTCTCCAACTTGAATGCCTTCAACATGTTCAATTGAATTCAAACCATAAGTCCTTTCAATCTTCTTGGGGAAATAGACAGTATGTTCCTTGTCATTAACATTGAAGGTCACCTTTCCTTGATTACAGTAATAATAGCTCCTGCAGTATTAAGAAAAGGTCTCCCAAGAATAATAGACATATTATCATCTTCGGGCATTTCAAGCACAACAAAATCAGTTAATATCAAGCAATTGTGAGACACCTGAACAGGTACATCCTCACATATACCCACAGGAATAGTGGTAGATTTATCAGCCATTTGCAAAGATATATCAGTTGGTATCAATTTTTCAAGCTGAAGCCTCTTGTAGAGAGAGAAAGGCATAACACTAACTCCAGCTCCCAAATCACACAAAGCAGTTCTAACATAACTGTTCTTAATAGAGCAAGGGATAGTTGGAATCCCTGGGTCTCCAAGTTTCTTAGGAACCTTACCATTGAAAGAATAATTAGCAAGCAAAGTAGAGATTTCTTCATTAGGGATCTTCCTTTTATTCGAGACAATGTCCTTCATATACTTTGAGTAAGGAGGCAATTTCATAGCATCAGTCAAAGGAATTTGCAAGAATAAAGGCTTCATCCACTCACAAAACTTATTATAGTGTTCATCTTCCTTTGACTTGTGTTTCTTATCAGGGAAAAGCATAGGTTTTTGGACCCAAGGTTCTCTTTCACTACCATGTTTCTTAGCAATAAAATCTTCTTTGGTGTTTTTAGTATTCTTAGTGTGGTTTTCAGGTTCTTCTTCAACTTTTTCTTCATTAGGAACTTCATTTTCTTCATTACCACTTTTAGTTTCAGCATCAGAGATAGATATACTATTAGGATCTATAGCAGGTTTAGAGGGTTCTATAACAGTTTTATGTTTCTTTTTCCTTTTCTTACGAGTAGAACCACTATTTTCAGCTTGTTGAGAATTCTGCTCAATTCTTTTGGGATGCCCCTCAGGATATAGAGGATCCTAGGTAGCAGCACCACTTCTAGTTCTAATTTCATAAGCATGTTTTTCTTTAGCAGAATTAACTAGCAAGTCATTTTGCACTTTAACGAGTTGATCTATTTGAGTTTGAACCATTTGAAAGTGTTTAACAATCATTTTAACATCATTAGAGGTTCTTTCCACAATATCTTTCAACTCAACAATAGCTCTAGTGTTTTCCATTAGATGATTTTGCACCCTTTTATTAAAGTTATCTTGCTTAACAATAAAAATATCAAATTCTTCTAACCATTGATCAGGAGGTTTAGAGTAAGGGATATCACCTTCATCAAAGTGTTGGAGAGAGTGTACCTCAATAGTGGGTGAGTAGGGAATAGGCTTACATAATTCTTCTATAGTGGGTAAATTCTTGACATCTGCAGCTTTAATTCCCTTCTCCTTAAGACATTTCTTAGCTTCCTTCATCACTTCATCATTTAATTCAATAACTCCCCTCTTCTTTGATGTTGGAATAGGCACATGAATAGATGGTTCAGGTACATTTACTTCAGGTATAGCTTGTTTAGGAGGAGTCCAATCTTCATAATTCTTGCTTATTTTAGCCATTAATTCCTCAGCTTCCTTAGGAGTCCTATTCCTGAAAACACAATCAGCACAACTATCTAGGTATGTCGTAGATTCCTCGGTTAGTCCATTATAAAATATATCAAGAAGCTCATTCTTAGGTAATGGACTTCCAGCCTGTGCATGAATCAAAGCACAAAACCTTGCCCAAGATTCAGGCAATACCTCTTTTTCTCCCTGTTTAAAATCAAAAAGTTCCTGCAAAATAGCATGTCTAGCACTGGGAGGAAAATATTTCTGCAGGAAAGTACTAATCAAGCACTCAGGGCTATCAATAGATCCAGGAGGTAAATTACTAAACCAAGTTTTAGCTTCTCCTTTCAGTGAAAAGGGAAAAATCTTAGCAACAAAGTACGTACGCATCTTAATATCATCAGAAAACAAGCCACTCATGGTAGAAAGTTCATTCATATGTGCTACCGCACTTTCATTCTTAGTCCCACAAAAAGGTTCTTTCTCGACAATAGCTATGTAAGATAGATCGAGAGAAATCATAATCTTCATCTATAATGTTTATGGGAGAAGCGACAAACTTAGCGAGGAGATAATTTGGGTCTAATAGTACGCCTCTCAAGGAGACTCTTAGCAGCGCTCCTATCATGGGTGTTCTTACATTCTTTAATAAACTCATCGGTCATCTCAACATAATCTTCTTCAATATCATAACTCTCACTAGACTCAGTTGAGCTAACAGGTGTGGTAGTGTCTTCATTAGGAGTTTCGGTATTTCCAGCTATAGTTCTAGCAATCATAGCATCTAGGAAAGGACCTAATGAACCACTCTTATCAAGCACAGTAGAAGCAGCATCATAAGCATCAGAAGTTTCAGATTCAGCAGTAGTAGCAGTGTGTGTAGCATGTGTATGTGGTGGTGTAACGAGCTTACTTATAACAGACGGTGAATCAAGAGCAGCAGAGGTGTTTAGAACCGTACCTCTTCTTGTAGTGGATGGTAAAATAGGAACCTTGCCATCACGAGACTTACCCATGATGGATGGATAGCAGTGAACAATAGAGAATCCAAGTGAACTTGGTAAATAAAGCTATGGTCCCCGGCAACGGCGCCAGAAAATAGTCTTGATGACCCACAAGTATAGGGGGTGTATCGCAGTATTTTCGAGGGAACTGAAACCCAATTTATTGATTCGACACAAGGGGAGCCAAAGAATACTTATCAGTCTTAACAACTGAGTTGTCAATTCAGCTGCACCTGGAAAAAATCTTGCTCACAGCAGTTTATCAGTAGCAACAGTTTTGTAGTAGGAATAGTAAAGTAACAGCAGTAGTAAAGCAAAGACAGTAGTAACAAAAGCAGTAACCAATGGGATTCGAGTGCGGTAGGCATAGGGATGGATGGACGGGCGTTGCATGAACAAGACAATTCACATAGCAATCAGAACATAGGGCAACTGCAGATAAATAAGATAAAGCATCCAAGTACTAGACAATCCTAGGCATGTGTTCCATATATAGTCATACGTGCTCGCAATGAGAACTTGCACAACATCTTTTGTCCTGCCAACCCGTTTGCAGCGGGCCTCTAGGGAACTACTGGCAATTAAGGTGCTCCTTTTAATAGAGCACCGGAGCAAAGCATTAACACTCCGTGAACACATGTGATCCTCACATCAAAGCCTCTCCCTTCCGATTATCCCGATTTCTGTCACTTCGGGGCCATAGGTTCCGGACAACGACGTGTGTATACAACTTGCTGATAAGACCCAAAACAATACTATCATAATGAATCAATAACATGTTCAGATCTGAAATCATGGCACTCGGGCCCTAGTGACAAGCATTAAGCACAACAAGTCGCGACAAAGTCATAAAGCACTAATAGAAGATGCTAGGCACCATGCCCTAACAATCTGATGCCATTACATGAACAATCTCATCCAATCCCTACCATCCCCATAACCTACAGCGGGGGATTACTCACTCGTAGATGGGGGAAACATGGATGGTTGATGGAGAGGCGTTGGTGATGATGATGGCGATGATCTCCTCCAATTCCCCGTCCCGGCAGGGTGCCAGAACGGAGTTTCTGGTGCTGTTTCATGGAATCTGGTGGTGGCGGCAGAGCGAAACTCCTTCTGAAAAAACATCGAACCCCCTGAAGTTTTTAGATCAGAAGGTTCCTTATAGGAGAAGAGAGAGGCCGAGAGGGTGCCTGGGGGGCCCACACTACCCCCTGGTGTGGCCTGGCCTGGCCCGCGCCACCATGTGGTGTGGCCACCCCAGGGCTCTTCTCCGTCTCGTATTCTGGCTTCTGGAGTCTTCGAGTGAAATAGGATTTTTGGCATATTTTCCGGGATTTTTCCTGATAGTTGATTTTCTACACAAAAAGTAGACACCAAGGCAATTCTGCTGAAAACAACGTTAGTCCGCATTAGTTGTATCCAAATCACACAAGTATAGAGGAGAAACAATAGCAAAAGTGTTCGGGAAAGTAGATACGTTTTGGACGTATCATGTGTCTGCCTCTCTTTTGGGCAAATTTGAATCATTAGCCACAATAAGAAATTGAAATGTAATCATACAAAACAATATTTAGGGATATACATAGTCAGGTACAAAAACAAGCCTAAATATTGTAATTATAAATAAAAAACCAAACAATTAATCTTGAGGTACATGTTAAAAATACTTATGATCAAAACCATTCATTTACATATGCATCATACGAATCATTCAAAGATCAGAAACAATTCAAGGATCATATATGTAGTTCCATATGAGAATAAATCAAGGGCCTCATAATTTGTTTTAGAGATGGAGTTGGAGAACCAAAGTACCAACAACACAACCTATATTGTTTGTGTGCATTGCTGCCTCAGGTTCACCAACCCATCCCTAAAACATGACACCATCATATGTGTCTCCCCTTGAACTCTTTTGGGGCAAATTTCAATCATCGACCTCGATGACAAATTGAAATGTAGTTCTTATACACTATGAATGCATGGAATAGATAATTCAAATATCATAGTTCTATGAATGTAGATAAAGATTGCGGCCTCATAAGTTTCTTCAGGGATGGCGTAAGGGAACCAAGTAACAATTGCACAACTTTGTTCTTGTACATGGCCCCAGGTTCGCTAACTCATCCCTGAAAAAATCAGACACCAATGTCTCTGCCTCTGTTTTGGGGCAAATTTGAATCATTGGCCACAATAAGAAATTGAAATATAATCGTACAAAACAATATTCAGGGATATACATATGCATCATACGACTCATTCAAAGATCAGAAACAATACCAAAGATGATATATATAGGTTCCATATGAGAATAAATTAAGGCCTCATTTTTTCAGAGATGGAGTTGGAGAACCAAAATACCAATAGCACAACCTATATTGTTTATGTACATTGTTGCCTCAGGTTCACTAACCATCCCTAAGAAAACGACACCATCAGATGCCCTTGCACTATTTTAGGGCAAAATTGAATCATTGGGCTCAGTAAAAAATAGAAATGTAATGTTATAGGCATGTTGTGTACCGAAATCAACACTCAACTAGCAAACTCAACTAGATGGCAGATGAGCAGATTGGGGTTTTGTGACAAGACGGATTGGGGTTTTGTGACTAGATGGCAGATGCATCAATCGACCATTGGAACCATATATATACTACCCTACTTCAAGAGAAAAAGAATCTATACACGATTGAGAAAATCCTATGTATGAAAAGTGAAATCTGCGGCTAGGACTAGAGAAGCTAGCAATGTAGTACCTCAGACTCCTCATCAGGGACCTCCTCCTCAAACTCGTCATTCTCCACGATTGCGTCAAAGATTTCTTGGACGGCAATGGGGTCGTTGATGTAGAGCACCGGATCGCCTCTGCCTGCCGCCTGCCCTCCATCTAGATCTGCCGCTAGCACCACGATGTTGTCGGCCAGCTGCTGCTCGGTGGTGACATCTACGGTAGAAACGGATTAGCCCACACCATAACCACCTCAGCACGTAGCAGCTCTTGTTGTCCCTGGATTCCTTGCTATCGTCCATGTCATCATCATCCTCCTGTTGATTTTTAAGAACATAACTTAGAACTCATACATATGATTGAATTGTATTAAAACACAAGAATTGACAACATGTATATGTAAGACAATATATCCGTGGATATCAAATAGAAAGCATCTCAGCAATAGTTTGATCAGTTCATATATCATTTCATCTCAACACAATGACAATTAATTGCATCAAACTGTATGTAGAATAAATCTAGGGGCCTCATAAGTTTCTTCAAGGATGGAGTGAGTGAACCTAGTAACAATTGCACAACCTATAATGTTCTTGTACATCGCCCCAGGTTCGTAACTCATCCCTGAAAAAATCTGATACTAATGTGTCTGCCTCTCTTTTGGGCAAATTTGAATCATTAGCCACAATAAGAAATTACAAAACAATATTCAGGGATATACATAGTCAGGTACAAAAACAAGCCTAAATATTGTAATTATAAATAAAAAACCAAACAATTAATCTTTAGGTACATGTTAAAAATACTTATGATCAAAACCATTCATTTACATATGCATCATACGAACCATTCAAAGATCAGAAACAATTCAAGGATCATATATGTAGTTCCATATGAGAATAAATCAAGGGCCTCGTAATTTGTTTCAGAGATGGAGTTGGAGAACCAAAGTACCAACAACACAACCTATATTGTTTGTGTGCATTGCTGCCTCAGGTTCACCAACCCATCCCTAAAACACGACACCATCATATGTGTCCCCCTTGAACTCTTTTAATTCTTATACACTATGAATGCATGGAATAGATAATTCAAATATCATAGTTCTATGAATGTAGAATAAAGATTTCGGCCTCATAAGTTTCTTCAGGGATGGCGTAAGCAAACCAAGTAACAATTGCACAACTTTGTCCTTGTACATGGCCCCAGGTTCGCTAACTCATCCCTGAAAAAATCAGACACCAATGTGTCTGCCTCTCTTTTGGGGCAAATTTGAATCATTGGCCACAATAAGAAATTGAAATATAATCGTACAAAACAATATTCAGGGATATACATATGCATCATACGACTCATTCAAAGATCAGAAACAATACAAAGATCATATATATAGGTTCCATATGAGAATAAATTAAGGGCCTCATTTTTTCAGAGATGGAGTTGGAGAACCAAAATACCAATAGCATAACCTATATTGTTTATGTACATTGTTGCCTCAGGTTCACCAACCATCCCTAAGAAAACGACACCATCAGACGCCCTTGCACTATTTTGGGGCAAAATTGAATCATTGAGCTCAATAAGAAATAGAAATGTAATGTTATAGGCATGTTGTGTATCAAAATCAACACTCAACTAACAAACTCAACTAGATGGCAGATGAGCAGATTGGGGTTTTGTGACTAGACGGATTGGAGTTTTGTGACTAGATGGCAGATGCATCAATCAACCGTTTGAACCATATATATACTACCCTACTTCAAGAGCAAAAGAATCTATACACGATTGAGAAAATCCTATGTATGAAAAGTGAAATCTGCGGCTACGATTAGAGAAGCTAGCAATGTAGTACCTCAGACTCCTCATGAGGTACCTCCTCCTCAAACTCGTCATTCTCCGCGATTGCATCAAAGATTTCTTAGACGGCGATGGGGTCGTTGATGTAGAGCACCGGATTACCTCTGCTTGCCGCCTGTCCTCCATCCAGATCTGCCACTGGCACCACGATGTTGTCGGCCAGCTGCTGCTCGGTGGTGACATCTACTGGCTGGACGGACAAGCAGCGTTCGTGCCCAGAGAAGACACCTCCGCCTGCTTGGCAACGACCGAGCCATTTGCTGCTACGCCTTCAACACTACTAGGAAACAGCTCTTCTATGGCACACCTTTTTTGAACATTTGTGGCGCATTTGTTAGTCGCCACTGATACCTCGCCACTGATAACTAACTTCAGTGGCGCATTTTGAAATGCGCCACAGAAGTCTCAAACTTCAGTGGCGCATATGGCCAATATGCGCCACAGAAGTTGTTTTCCAAAATTCAAAAAAAAAGGCGGGCCAGATCTCAAACTTCTGTGGCGCATATGGCCAATATGCGCCACTGAAGTTTTTTTCAAATTTCAAAAAAAAACCCGGGCCAGATCTAGATCTGGTCGGATCTGGCCGGAGTTGGTGGTGGTGGTGGCGGGCGGTGGCTAGGTCTAGGAGGAGGTTGCCGGAGTTGGTGGTGGTGGTGGCGGGTGGTGGCTAGGTCTAGGAGGAGGTTGCCGGAGTTGGTGGTGGTGGAGGAGGAGGAGGAGGACGAGGAGGAGCTCGCCGGAGTTGGTGGTGGAAGAGGAGGAGAAGGAGGAGGAGGAGGTCACCGGAGTTGGTGGAGGAGGAGGAGGTCACCGGAGTTGTTGGTGGTTGAGGAGGAGGAGGTCGCTGGAGTTGGTGGTGGAGGAGGAGGAGGAGGAGGTCGCCGGAGTTGGTGGTGGTGGAGGAGGAGGAGGAGGTGGTCGCCGGAGTTGGTGGTGGTGGAGGAGGAGGAGGAGGTCACCGGAGAGTGGGGAAGGAGAAGGGGAGAAGTGTGGAGGAGAGGAGGGGAGGAGAGGAGGAGAAGTGGGGAGGGAAGAAGAAGTGGGAGGGAGAAAAGGAAAAGGGAGGAGAAAGGGTCTTGGGATTCAAATTTCGAATCCCGCCCAAGACTTCTGTGGCGCATATGGGGGAAATGCGCCACAGAAGTTTCTCCCCCTTTTTTATTTTTTTGCAGTAAAATATCTTCTACCCTAAATAACTTTTTACTCTTTTCGAATTTGGGGATTATGTAAAATTCAGAACGACCGACGGTCATTGAATTCGAGTAGGGAATTTCGAGACGATTATTTTGATAGGTTAAAGATTTTTTTCCGACATAGTATGCAAAAGTTAGAGCCGTTTTACCGGGCCATGACCTATTTTTGCAAAATACATTGAAATTCATGTTTTTAAAATTTGTCTAGATCTATACCCTAAAATCTAACTACAACTTCAAGGAATTATTTTTTTGAAGTTTCTATCATTTTTGTTTATTTTTTACAAAACTGAAAAGGCGATCCACGGGAGGGGGGGGTGTGGGATCTGTTTCCCCCCCTATATGCTTGTTCTGTGGCGCATTCACCTATATGCGCCACATAAGTTTCTCCTTCTTTTTTTGCTGCTTGGTCCCATCAACCTTCTGTGGCACATACGTCTATATGCGCTGAAGTTTATTTCATGGACATGGCGAAATATGCGCCACAGAAATATGGACTTCTGTGGTGCATATTGGTTTCGTGCGCCACTGAAGTGCCAAACTTCTATGGCGCATTGTTTCTAGTGCGCCACTGATATATATCTGTGGCGCATATTTTTACATATGCGCCACTAAATATCTTGTCTATCTATAAGCTGTTTCCTAGTAGTGCAACTGGCTTCACCTTCGGCTTGTCTCCATGCGTACGCTTCATGGCGCACCTAGGGAAGGAGATGGTGCAAGCGAGGGAGCTTCGGCACACGTGGTAGGTGCAGATTGGGGTTTTGGGACTAGACTGATTGGGGAATATGACACGATCACATGGAAGAAGAAGACCGAGTGGGTTTATAAACACTGGACCGTTCATAGTCCTCGAGTGGACACGTGTGGTGGGCGAGGGGATGCGGCTACCACGATCTCCACCTTTTTTGGGTTCCCTTTTTTTTGAAACAACCACGATCTCCACTTTAGAACTGCATTGAAAACACACTCATGGCACACCTCGATTCCAATGTATGCAAGTGGCGTGGAACCAATTTCTAGCAACGTTAGATCTACTCGAGGGGGTCCCTTGACTCATGGCAGTTACTTGCGGTAGGGTCCAGTTGGAAGTAAGATTGAGATCGCTGTGTAAAAATGGGATATGTCTTATTAAAATCAAGTGGCAATAAATTGCAGCGTCCCGTCGACAACCGTGCACTCGATGACCCCGTTGCTCTATGCATGTATTGTAGTAGCAGTAGTAGCCTTTGCAGACTAGATTAACGTGACATGACCACTCGATGACTTTTTCCATGGATGGCATCGTGTTCCTTCTTGTAGAAGTCTCGCTGAGGGAGATGTCCGTGCGGTCTCACGCTATACTGTGAAGGGAATGACGTGTGCAACGAGCCTCGTTGGATCACACAGGATCAACGGTTGGTGCGCACGATCCGTGTGACAACTATGACAACCAATCAGGGTGCAGCAGATAGAGTGGGCACATGTTTGGGTTTCTACGAAAGAGAGAGAGAGGGGGCAAAACTGAGTTGTATCAAAAAACCAAGGGTAAAGCTGAGTAGTATAAAAATGGAAAGTGAGTGTCTTTTACAATGAAATACATCGTGGCATACATCAAAGTATTCCAAGATAGAAACACTAGAGTTCATTGGATGTGTTTTCTTCTCATAAACCACATATGGATCCACCGGAGTCATTGCATGTGTGTTATTGTCACAACCACATATGGATCCACCAGTGTTCATTGCATGTGTGTTCTTTTCACAAACCACATATGGACCCCCCCAGTATCATTGCGTGTGTGTTATTGTCACAAAACACATATGGATCCACCAGTGTCATTGAAATGTGTGTTCTTTTCACAAACCACATATGGATCCACCAGAGTCATTGCATGTCTGTTCTTTTCATAAAACACATGGATCCACCAATGTCATTGCATGTCTGTTCTTTTCATTAACCACAACTAGTGTCAATGCATGTTTGTTCTTTCCACAAACCACATATGGATCCACAAGAGTCATTGCATGTGTGTTCTTTTCACAAACCACATATGGATCCACCAGAGTCATTGCATGTGTGTTCTTTTAATAAACCACAGCTAGAGTCGTTGCATCTTTGTTTTTTCATTAACCACAGCTAGAGTTATTGCATGTCTGTTCTTTTCAAAAACCACATATGGATCCACCATAGTCATTGCATGTGTTATTTTCACAAACCACATGGATCCACCAATGTTATTGCACGTTTGTTCTTTTAAAAAACCACAACTAGAGTCACTGCATGTGTGTTATTGTCATAAACCACATGGATCAACCAGTGTCATTGCATGTGTGTTCTTTTCAGAAACTACATGTGGATCCAACAGTGTCATTGCATGTGTGTTCTTTTCATGAACCACATATGGATCCACCAGTGTCATTGAATGTGTGTTCTTTTCACAAACAACATATGGATCCACCAGAGTCATTGCATGTGTTCTTTCAATAAACCACAGCTAGAGTCATTGCATCTCTGTTCTTTTCATTAACACATCTAGAGTCATTGAATGTGTGTTCTTCTCACAAACCACATATGGATCCACCAATGCATGTGTGTTCTTCTCACAAACCACATGGAACCACCAGTGTTATTGCATGTGTGTTCTTTTAATATTAAACAACTAGAGTCACTGGATCTCTATTCTTTTCATAAACCACATATGGATCCACCAGTTTCATTGCATATGTGTTCTTTTCATTAACAATAGCTAGAGTCATTGCATGTGTGTTCTTTTCACAAACCACATGTGGATCCACTAGAGTCATTGCATGTGTGTTCTTTTCACAAACCACATATGGATCCCCTGGTGTCATTGCATGTGTGTTTTTTCATTAACCACAGCTAGAGTCATTTGATGTGTGTTCTTTTCACAAACCACATATGTATCCACAAGAGTTCATTGCATGTTTGTTCTTTTCACAAACCACATATGCATCCACTTGAGTTCATTGCATGTGTGTTCTTTTCACAAACCACATATGGATCCACAAGAGTCATTGAAATGTGTGTTCTTTTCACAAACCGCATATGGATCCCCCAGTGTCACTGCATGTGTGTAATTTTCACAAACCACATATGGATCCACCAGTGTCATTGCATGTGTGTTCTTTCAATAAACCATAGCTAGAGTAATTACATCTCTGTTATTTTCATTAACCACATTTAGAGTCATTGCATGTCTTTTGCTTTCACAAACCACATATGGATCCAACAGAGTTCATTGCATGTGTGTTCTTTTCACAGACCACATATGGATCCACCAGTGTTCATTGCATGTGTGTTCTTTTAATAAACCACAGCTAGAGTCACTGGATGTGTGTTATTGTCATAAACCACATGGATCCACCAGTGTTCATTTCATGTGTGTTCTTTTAATAAACCACAGCTAGAGTCACTGCATGTGTGTTATTGTCATAAACCACATGGATCCACCAGTGTCATTGCATGTGTGTTCTTTTCACAAACCACATGTGGATCCACCAGTGTCATTGCATGTGTGTTCTTTTCATGAACCACATATGGATCCACAAGTGTCATTGAATGTGTGTTCTTTTCACAAACCATATATGGATCCACCAGAGTCATTGCATGTGTGTTCTTTCAATAACCATAGCTAGAGTTATTGCATCTTTGTTCTTTTCATTAACCACAGCTAGAGCCATTGCATGTCTGTTCTTCTCACAAACCACATATGGATCCACCAGAGTCATTGCATGTGTGTTCTTCTCACAAACCACATGGATCTACCAGTGTTCTTGCATGTGTGTTCTTTTAATAAACCACAACTAGAGTCACTAGATCTATGTTCTTTTCACAAACCACATATGGATACACCAGTTTCATTGCATGTGTGTTCTTTTCATTTACAACAGCTAGAGTTATTGCATGTGTGTTCTTTTCACAAACCACATGTGGATCCACTAGAGTAATTGCATGTGTGTTCTTTTAACAAACCACATATGGATCCACCAGTGTTCTTTGCATGTCTGTTCTTTTCACAAACCACATATGGATATCCTAGTGTCATTGCATGTGTGTTCTTTTGACAAACCACATATGGATCCACCAGTGTCATTGAAATGTGTGTTCTTTTCACAAACCACATGGATCCACCAGTGTTATTGCATGTGTGTTCTTTTAATAAACCACAACTAGAGTCACTGCATGTGTGTTATTGTCATAAACCACATGGATCCACCAGTCGCATTGCATGTGTGTTCTTTTCACAAACCACATGTGGATCCACCAGTGTCATTGCATGTGTGTTCTTTTCATGAACCACATATGGATCCACCAGTGTCATTGAATGTGTGTTCTTTTCACAAACCACATATGGATCCACCAGAGTCATTGCATGTGTGTTCTTGCAATAAACCATAGCTAGAGTCATTGCATCTCTGTTCTTTTCATGACCACAGCTAGAGTCATTACAAAAATTGAATGGGCGCTTCTGATAATACTACTATGCACTTCAATCTGGCTGATTTCTTTGGTGATGGGATGAGCACAAACTTGAGAGAAAATTTGGAAGCTCCTTTTCTAGATAAATAAATTGATGATGTAGTGAAGGAACTTCCCAATGACAAGTCTACTGGACCAGATGGCTTTAACAATGAATTAATTAAATGTTGCTGGCCTATAATTGGTAATGACATGAAAAAGATGATTCATGACTTCTATGATCATAAAATATCTCCTGAGAGCATCAACTCTTCTTTCATCACAATCATTCCTAAAAAGAACTGCCCTAAGACACCATCAGACTTCAGACCCATATCACTTCTCAATAGTGTGCTGAAGATCATCACTAAATTACTTGCAAACAGGTTACAGAAGATTATTTTAAAGCTAGTACATAAAAATCAATATGGATTTCTCCAACTAAGATCCATTCAAGACTGCCTTGGCTGGGGGTTTGAATACCTATTCCAATGCCATCAATCAAAAGAAGAGATTCTTGTTCTAAAACTAGATTTTGAGATGGATTTTGACATGATTGAACATAATGCATTATTTGAGATTATTAAGGCTAGAGGATTTGGTGAAAGATGGATAAAATGGATTCAGCTGCTATTTAGCTCTAGAACTTCATATGTTTTACTTAATGGTGTTCCTGGGAAAAAATTGCTGTAAAAGAGGAGTCAGACAAGGATACCCATTATCACCATTCCTGTTTGTCCTTGCTGCTGATTTGCTTCAATCCATATTGAATAAGGCAATGGCTCCGAATTTGATCTAAGCTCCTCTCAACTGCCCTGCATGTCCTGATTATCCTGTAATTCAGTATGCTGATGATACCCTCCTGATCATGAAGGCCGATGCTCAAGAATTGATTTGCTTAAAATCTATTCTAAACACCTTCACTGACTCAACTGGACTGAAGGTTAATTATCAGAAATCAAGTTTGATTCCCATTAACTTGGATAGTCAAAGAGTGGATCATTTTGCAAAAACCCTGAACTGTCTGAAAGGATCCTTTCCTTTTACATACCTTGGTCTACCTTTAGGTCTTACCAAGCCTTCCTTAGAATATTTCATACCAATGGTTCAGAGAGTGGAAAAGAGACTTTGTGGAATAGCTAATTTCCTCAATTATGGTGGTAAAGTTGAAATGGTTAAATCAGTTTTATCCTCATTTCCAATGTTCTACATGAGTTTCCTAGAGATACCACCTACTATCAAGAATCAATTGATCAAATATTTCAGACACTACGTATGGAGAAAGAAAGGTTCAGAAAGTGCTGATGTTCAAGCTAATCTTGGGACAAAATATGTAAGCCAATAAATCAAGGAGGATTAGGTGTCCTAAATATAACTATCCAAAACAATGCCTTACTGCTATTTTTTTTGGATAAGTTTTATAATGACCATGACATTCCTTGGGTCAAACTGGTGAAAAGTTCTTATTATGCTGATGGTTCTATTCCTAGTCATCATTTAGAAGGATCATTCTGGTGGAGATCTCATCTTATGTTGGGCCATGCAGAGATAAACAAAACTTTTTCCCTACGCGGTGATCCCAAGATCCAGCTCAGGTAGAAGGCCACGGCGATTACCACTAGACGCGTAGTTGTGGAATCGGTGAAGCACGTCACTTAATGCAGTGCAGTCCTCACGATTCGTTGTTGTTCCATGCCTCATGATCCGTTCCGGTTCCACGATCGTCGAAGTGCTGAACATACAACACCTCCGCCAGTATCCACACGTACGAGGAGGAGCACCGGCAGTGGACTACTAGGTCCGATACGGCGGCGACATGACGGACTGGAGCTAGGGTTTCCAACACATGGAGTGACCTAACCTTGTGCTCTAAGCACATGCGCCCCATCTTATATAGGAAGTGAAAGTGGGCTCCACTCACTTGTGGCCCAGTCACTAAAAGGCCTATATTAGCCACTGCAAGTCCCACTTGCTGACTAAGTCCATGTCTCTATTTGGGTCCAACTCAAATAGATTTCCTGTTTGGGTCTAACTCAAACTTGCTCCCGCTCTTAAGTGTGTGACCCGACAGGCTCATGGTAACCCGGACATGATTCCAAGTCTCACTCGTGATCGATTAGTCGATAGCGGCCCCTAGCAGAACGTGCCGACTCCCAAGTACCAATAAGTCATGACGACATACCTTCCAATGTGACTTTCATCTAAGTCCCTTTTACCTCATGATATACATTGTCGGACTATAGGCGAATGATCGTCATCCCTTAAATAGTCCGACTCTCTTTCTCGATCCGAGATAAGTGATTCATCCGACTAACTCTTAGTCAGTTGCCTCGGTTAACACTTAATCGAGACGCGAATGGCCATGCTTTACAAATCATATCTTTCAAGAGGGCCCAGAGAATATCTCTCCAGATGGAGGGGGAAAATCCCGTCTTGGTTATTCACATCACGCAGCTTGATTCTCAGTCGACCCGAACTCCGCCTTTATAACTGCCTAGTGACGGAACAACGTTTGACAGAACCTAAGTCGGTGATTCTCAACTCGGATTTGTGCAATAACCTCAGGTCTAAGGATTATATTGATTGCGACATGCAAATGACGACTTGTTCATTGCATCTCAATATGGGTCAGTCCGACTCGCTAAACTCTTTAGCCGAAACCGTGTAAGTCAGAATAGCATCTCTATACCCATGACAAGTGGAACCGAGTCATCAGCTGACTTTCACATTAGTCTGAGTTGTGTGTCCAGCACAACTTCAACGACCAAGGACAATCAGTATAAACAACATGAATATATAGTTCCACAATCGAAATCACATATTCAATGATATATATCAGTAGTTCATATATGGACAAAACCCTTATGAATACATTGGGAACAACATCATACATGATTGCCTCTAGGGCATATTCCCAATAGTCTCCCACTTGTACTAGAGCCAATCATCCGACATCACATGTCTAGACATCTAATGCCCATAGCTCTCAGGTGCGCCTAATGCTTCGGCTGTGGAAGTGGCTTTGTCAACGGATCCGCAATGTTTGCATCCGTGTGTACCTTGCATAACTTGATATCACCTTGATCCACGAACTGGCGAATAAGGTGGTACCGCATGAGTATATGTTTGTTCTTCTGGTGTTGTCTAGGTTCCTTGGCTTGTGCGATAGCACCATTGTTGTCACAATACACGTCTAACGGATTGGACGAGCCCTGAACCACACCAAGATCCATGAGGAAATTCCTCATCCAAACGGCTTCTTTTGCTGCCTCCGAGGCAGCAATATACTTAGCTTCTGTTGTAGACGCAGATACCGTCTCTTGCTTGGAACTCTTCCATCTCACAGCCCCTCCGTTTATCACAAACACATATCCGGATTGCGAACGAGAATCATCCGAGTCAGTGAGATAACTCGCATCCGTGTAACCCCTTACACTGAGTTCATCATCACCTCCATAAACCAGGAACATATCCTTAGTCCTTCTCAAGTACTTGAGGATATTTTTAGCCGCTGCCCAGTGGATCTCTCCAGGGTCAGCCTGGTATATGCTCACAACACTTAGAGCATAGGAAACATCCGGCCTAGTACAAATCATAGCATACATGATGGATCCGACTGCAGAAGCATACGGAATCGCACTCATCTGACTTCGCTCATCAGTTGTCGAAGGACACTGAGTCTTGCTAAGTTTCATGCCATGTGACATCGGTAAGAACCCCTTCTTAGAAGATTCCATGTTGAACTTCTTCAATACTTTGTCCAAATATGTACTTTGACTCAATCCAATGAGCCACTTTGATCTATCTCTATAGATCCGGATTCCTAGTATGTAAGTCGCCTCACCCAAGTCTTTCATCAAAAAACTCTTTTCCAATGATTCCTTGGTATCTTGCAACATCTGGACATCATTTCCAATCAGTAATATGTCATCCACATATAAGATCAGAAAGTTTACTTTGCTCCCACTAAACTTCTTGTATAAACAAGAATCATGATCACTCTTGATGAAGCCAAACGATTTGACTACCTCATCAAAGCGAATGTTCCAACTCTGAGATGCTTGCTTCAACCCATAAATGGATTCCCGAAGTTTGCATACCTTGTGAGCATTAGCCAGATTGACAAAACCTTCAGGCTGTATCATATGCACATCCTCAATTAAATTTCCATTAAGGAAAGCCGTCTTGACATCCATCTGACATATCTCATAGTCGAAATAGGCTGCTATAGCTAACATGATCCGAACTGACTTAAGCATCGCCACGGGAGAGAAAGTCTCATCGTAGTCAACTCCTTGAACTTGTCGGAACCCCTTCGCGACAAGCCGTGCCTTATAGATAGAAACATTTCCATCCATATCAGTTTTCTTCTTAAAGACCCATTTGCACTCGACGGGTCTTGCACCGTCTGGCAGATCAACCAAGTTCCAAACTTGATTTTCATCCATGGACTTTAACTCGGATCTCATGGATCCAAGCCATGACTCAGAATCAGATCCCACCATCGCTTCCGAATAAGTTGCTGGCTCATCACTGTCCAACAGCAACACATCACGAACACTTCACAATCTGGCCGATCTTCGCAGTGTCGGTGCAGTTGCCGGCTCAGGTACCACGATTGGCTCAACCTCTAAGGCTTTTGCCGACTCGCTGCTGGCCGGTATCTCTCGAATTTCTTCGAGCTGCACCGTGCTCTAATCGACTCCCGGTAGAAACTCTTTCTCAAGGAAGACACCGTTCCGAGCGACAAACACTTTGCCCTCTTCTCGGTTGTAGAAGTAGTAACCCAAGGTTTCCCTCGGATATCCTACGAAAATACACTTATCTGACTTAGCTGTAAGCTTGTCCGACTGAAGTCGCTTGAAAAAATCTTCACAACCCCAAATCTTAAGAAAAGATAAACTCGGCTTCTTGCCAGTCCACATATCATGCGGTGTCTTCTCTACTGACTTTGATGGTACTCTGTTTAGTGTGAACGCTGCAGTTTCTAGACAATAACCCCAAAATGATAAAGGCAGATCTGTCTACCTCATCATTGATCGTACCATGTCCAACAAGGTATGATTTCTCCTTTCCGACACACCGTTTCTCTGCGGCGTTCCTGGAGGAGTGAGCTGGGGAACTATTCCACAACTCTTCAGATGGTCATCAAACTCATGGCTCATGTACTCGGCTCCTCTGTCCGACCGAAGAAACTTTATTTTCTTGCCGATTTGATTCTGTACCTCATTCTGAAATTCCTTGAACTTTTCAAAGGCATCCGACTTATGTTTCGTCAAGTAGATATATCCATACCTACTCAAATCATTAGTGAATTTAATGAAGTACTCATAACCACCTCTGGCTGTCGTGTTCATCGGGCCACATACATCACTATGTACTAGTCCCAATAAGTCGGACGCCCTTTCACAACTCTTTGCAAATGGTGTCTTGGTCATCTTGCTGAGTAGGCAGGATTCACATGTCTCGAATGACTCCAAGTTGAACGAAGCTAGGAGTCCATCATCATGGAGCTTCTTCATGCATTTCCAGCTTATATGACCAAGCCGATAATGCCAAACGTAAGTCATATTCTGATCATTTGGTTTCAACCTTTTCACATTTATGTTATAGACAGATTCACCTTCAAGATTCAAAATAAATAACCCGTCCTAGACGGGTGCAAAGCCGTGAAACATATTATTCAAATACAAAGAACAACCATTATTCTTAATATTCGACTCATAGCCTTGTCTCATCAAACATGCGGCAGAAATAATGTTTTGACTAAGCACTGGAACATAATAACAATTATTCAGCTCCATTAAGAATCCAGAAGGTAAATGAAGTTGCATTGTGCCAACTTCCAACGCAGCGACTCTCGCTTTGTTGCTGACTCGAATGTCAACCTCGCCTCTCGCCACACTCCTAGTTCTTACCAGTCCCTGCAATGAGTTGCAGATGTGAATAACTGATCCGGTATCATATACCCAAGAACTACCAGGTGCATCAGCAAGATAAATGTCTATAACATTGCAAACAAGCGTACCTGAGCTGGAAGTCACACCTCCACTCTTGGCTTTGTCAGCCAGATACTTGCTACAGTTCCTCTTCCAGTGGCCACCCGCCTTGCAGTAGAAGCAAGTGGATCCGGCTACAAGAGATGGCTTAGTCCCTGAGGAAGCGCTTTGGACCGGGTCCTCAGCCTTACCTCCCGACTTAGCCTTCTTCTTCTTAGTCCAAGAACTCTTCTTGAACTTAGCCTTATTCTGTACCATCAACACTTGACTGGCACCCTTTTTGAGATCCGCCTCAGCCTGCTTGAGCATCCCATGTAATTCAGTGAGCTTCTTATCCATACCATGCATGTGGTAGTTCGATATGAACTGGCCATACACACTAGGAAGAGAGTTCAGGATTATGTCCATAGCGAACTCTTCGCTAATGGGGTAGCCAAGCCTTTCCAGAGCCTGCACGTAACCAACCATCTTGATCACATGCGGATTCAGTGGATCACCATCCTTAAGCTTGCAGCTCAACAAAGCCTGAGAGACTTGATACCTCTCAGTCTTTGCCTGAGCCTGGAACATACTTTTGAGGCTTTCGATCATATCGTAGGCCTCAACATTCTCGAACTGCTGCTGCAAGTCCGGTTCCATGTGAGCAAGCATAAGACAGTTAATCTCCGTGGATTCATCACAAATCCGACGGTAGGCATTGGTGGCTGCGACAGTCGCATTCTCATCCGGCTCAGCTGGAATTGGGTTGTCTAGGACACGGTCCCTTTTTTCTTGTTTGAGAACAATTCTCAGATTACAATACCAGTTGGTGAAATTAGTTCCATTCAGCTTATCTTTCTCTAAGATGGTTCTCAAAGCAAAACCAGAAATCTGAGGAAGACTGCTAGGTGCCATTGATCTACAACAGAAAATATGCAAAACACTTAAGACATGTATCCATAAAAGAGCAAGCATATTAAACACTTTAATATTTATGGTCCCACTAGAACCAACACCCCTCCGATGGTTACTTAGTGATTCAGGACCCTAAATAAGCAAGTCGACTAGTGAGCTTTAGCATCACCACTAGCCGTCAAGTGATCTAGGTAGACAACTCCTTGTCAATCGTATCTCATACGACTCATGTTGGATGGGTGGAATCACATGCCCCGGCTCCCATCCGACTTTTCCCCGAGTCCCACAACCGTTGTGATAGACCCGTCTAGATTACCAAGTGCTTCCGCTGTAAGAGTCCGACTCGAACCCACCTAGTAGAAAAGAATTGATAGCACCTCCATTTTATGAGCCCACTACCAAAAATGTCCGACTTGTGATGGTGCAGCACTGGCGGGGAAACCGACTAGACCTTCTTTGAGGGATTACTTTCTACCAACTATCTAACAGAGGTAAAACAAAGACATAATAATAACACAAAATAAAGCAATTATAATGTGAAATGGTATGGCTCTCTTCATGGCGATCTCCATATCCACAAAGCCTGTAATCCAACTCGTGTCAACTCTTGTCACGTGCCGTCTTACTCCATGTAGCCGACTTGTACATCGACTTGCATGCCATCGGGGTTCTCCAAACAGCTACACTAGCTAGTAATGTAAATTACATAAACAATCCGACACGCAGGTCGTTATACAATAAAATGACAGCACCTAGGCTCCAGCCGGCTGACAAAAACCGTGATACGCAGATCACGTATGGATTACACACATCACATGCACATAAGCCATACCATTCACAACATCATCCTGCAAAAACAAGTTATGCATAGATACAATATCTATCGGTGTTGTGAAACTCGTAACGACATCTAAGGCGCTACGACAGGGCAAACCCGGCGGTCCCATCTGATCCGGACTCTGATTCAACCAAAATCTTTTCGACAGGATGATTTTTCCAAAAACGCAGATCTCATCTGCATTCTAGACATGGATTTCTTCATCGGATAAAACAATTTTATCCAAATCTGATCCGGACTCTGATTTGACCAAACTCTTTGATCTTCGATTACCGCATCTGGATTTATGTGTCACAGTCTACCCCGATGGCAGAAGCCGACCGGTAGGGGTATGTCATTCCACGACCTTAGCAGTTAGATCACAGAAACCAGATCATCCATTTCCCGAGTACAGTTGATCCAATCAACTTTGTACAAAACCGATCTATCTCATAGACCGACCACCAAAACTGCAATTAGATCCAATCTAACACCAACCGCATATCACATATGCATGATCTCGAGCCTAAAACCAGAAGCTAACACTCTGATACCACTGTTGGGCCACGCAGAGATAAACAAAACTTTTTCCCTACATGGTGATCCCAAGATCCAGCTCAGGTAGAAGGCCACGAGGATTACCACTAGACACGCAGTTGCGCAATCGGTGAAGCACGTCGCTTGATGCAGTGCAATCCTCACGATCCGTTCCTGTTCCACGCCTCACGATCCGTTCCGGTTCCATGATCATCGAAGTGGTGAACATACAGCACCTCCACCAGTATCCACATGTACAAGGAGGAGCACCGGCGGTGTACTGCTAGGTCCGGTACGGCGGCGACATGATGGACTGGAGCTAGGGTTTCCAACACATGGAGTGACCTAACCTTGTGCTCTAAGCACCTACGCCCTAGCTTATATAGGAAGTGAAAGTGGGCTCGACTCACTTGTGGCCCATTCACTAAAAGGCCTATATTAGCCACTGCAAGTCCCACTTGCTGACTAAGTCCATGTCTCTATTTTGGTCCAACTCAAATAAATTTCCTGTTTGGGTCTAACTCAAACTTGCTCCCGCTCTTAAGTGTGTGACCCGACAGGCTCATGGTAACCCAGACACGATTCCAAGTCTCACTTGTGATCGATCAGTCGGTAGCGACCCCTAGCAGAACGTACCGACTCACAAGTACCAATAAGTCATGACGACATACCTTCCAATGTGACTTTCGTCTAAGTCCCTTTTGCCTCACGATATACACTGTCGGGCTATAGGCGAATGCTCGTCATCCCTTAAATAGTCCGACTCTCTTTCTCGATCTGAGATAAGTGATTCATCCGACTAACTCTTAGTCGGTTGCCTCGGTTAACACTTAATCGAGACGCGCATGGCCATGCTTTCCGAATCATATCTTCCAAGAGGGCCCAGAGAATATCTCTCCAGATGGAGGGAAAAAATCCCGTCTTGGTTATTCACATCACGCAGCTTGATTCTCAGTCCACCCAAACTCTGCCTTTATAACTACCCAGTGACGGAACAACGTTTGACAGAACCTAAGTCGGTGATTCTCAACTCGGATTTGTGCAATAACCTCAGGTATAAGGATTACATTGATTGAGACATGCAAATGATGACTTGTTCGTTGCATCTCAATATGGGTCAGTCCGACTCGCTAAACTCTTTAGCCGAATCTGTGTAAGTTGGAATAGCATATCTATGCCCATGACAAGTGGAACTGAGTCATCAGCCGACTTTCACATTAGTCTAAGTTGTGTGTCCAGCACAACCTCAACGACCAAGGACAATCAGTATAAACAACATGCATATATAGTTCCACAATCGAATCACATATTCAATGATATATACCAGTAGTTCATACATGGACAAAACCCTTATGAATACATTGGGAACAACATCATACATGATTGCCTCTAGGGCATATTCCCAACATCTTAAACTAATAGATACATACAAGGCCATGGATAGAGGAAACTTGGGTAATGGTAAAACCATTTTATTCTGGATAGATCTTTGGGAGGACCAATGTCTTCATCACAAATTCCCACACCTACTATCCTTTGCAACAAAATACAAACTTCACTATAAAAGAAGTGGTACAAACTAAGTTCCTAGAAGATCTATTCCACTTACCTTTATCTCAGCAAGCTTTGAATGAGTTTGAGCAGATGGAAATGATTTGTCAGCAAGCTTCTGTAAAGATTCAAGAAGACAAAAAGGATATTTGGTCTTACATTTGCGGAAATAACAAATTCACTTCTCATAAAGCTTATAAAGTCATGGTCGGGTATCAACCTACACCCCCACACTTCTCATGGATTTGGAATACCTCCTGTCAACAGAAGCACAAGTTCTTTTTTTGGTTATTACTTCAAGACCAACTGGATACAAGGAATCTCCTTAGAAGAAAAAATATGTAGCTACAGTCATATTCATGTGCTGTTATGGAATGCGCACAAGAAGAAACTTTATCCCATCTGTTTTGGACATGCCCCTTTGCTGAAAACTGTTGGAACTTCATTTGCCCACAAAGACGCAAGGGGTTGTCAGTATTTGAAGCCATTGAAGATATTAAGGAGAAATTACAATTACCCTTTGCTATGGAGATCATCATTCTAGCGGCATGGGGAATTTGGATTATCAGGAACAATAGGCTTTTCAATAATCAAAGGCCAAATTTCAATAGTTGGAAGGCAATTTATAAACAAGAGTTAAGGTGGATCAGCTTTAGAATTAAAAGAAACCTTGCTAAAAACTTCAAAGCTTGGCTTCAATCTCAGACTTAGATGTTTTTTATAGAGATCTTTGCAAAACTCCTTGTATATAAACTTTATAAATATAAAAATTGCAGTGAGCCTTGGCTCACTATTTACCCTAAAAAAGAGTCATTGACTGTGTGTTCTTATCACAAACCACATATGAATCGGACACAGTCATTGCATGTGTGTTCTTCTCACAAACCACATGGAAACACCAGTGTTATTACATGTGTGTTCTTTTAGTAAACCACAACTAGAGTCATTGGATCTCTGTTCTTTTCACAAACCACATATGGATCCACCAATTTCATTGCATGCATGTTCTTTTCATTAACAACAGCTAGAGTCATTGCATGTGTGTTCCTTTCACAAACAACATGTGGATCCACTAGAGTCATTGCAAGTGTGTTCTTTTCACAAACCACATATGGATCCACCAGTGTTCATTGCATGTCTGTTCTTTTCACAAACCACATATGGATCCCCTAGTGTCATTGCATGTTTGTTCTTTGCACAAACCACATATGGATCCACTAGACTCATTGCATGTGTGTTCTTTTCACAAATCACATGGATCCACCAGTGTTATTGCATGTGTGTTCTTTTAATAAACCATAGCTAGAGTCACTTCATGTGTGTTATTGTCATAAACCACATGGATGCACCAGTGTCATTGCATGTGTGTTCTTTTCACAAACCACATGTGGATCCACCAGTTTCATTGCATGTGTGCTCTTTTCATGAACCACATATGGATCCACCAGTGTCATTGAATGTGTGTTCTTTTCACAAACCACATATGGATCCACCAGAGTCATTACATGTGTATTCTTTCTATAAACCACACCTAGAGTCATTGCATCTCTGTTCTTTTCATTAACCACAGCTAGAGTCATTGAATGTATGTTCTTGTCACAAACCACATATGGATCCACCAGAGTCATTGCATGTGTGTTCTTCTCACAAACCACATGGAACCACCAGTGTTATTGTATGTGTTCTGTTAATAAACCACAGATAGAGTCACCAGATATCTGTTCTTTTCACATACCACATATGGAACCACCAGTGTCATTGCATGTGTGTTATTTTCATTAACAACATCTAGAGTCATTGCATGTGTGTTCTTTTCACAAACCACATGTGGATCCACTAGAGTCATTGCATGTGTGTTCTTTTCACAAACCACATACAGACCCACCAGTGTTCACTGCGTGTGTGTTCTTTTCACAAACCACATATTGATCCCCTAGTGTCATTGCATGTGTGTTCTTTTCATTAACCACAGCTAGAGTCATTGCATGTGTGTTATTTTCAAAAACCACATATGGATCCACAAGAGTTCATTGCATGTCTGTTCTTTTCACAAACCACATATGCATCCACCAGAGTTCATTGCATGTGTGTTCTATTCACAAACCACATATGGATCCACCAGTGTCATTGAAATGTGTGTTCTTTTTACAAACCACATATGGATCCCCAAGTGTCACTACATGTGTGTTCTTTTCACAAACCACATATGTATCCACCAAAGTCATTGCATGTGTGTTTTTTCAATAAACCACAACTAGAGTCATTGCATCTCTGTTCTTTTCATTAACCACAACGAGAGTCATTGCATGTCTGTTCTTTTCACAAACCACATATGGATCCACCAGAGTCATTGCATGTGTGTTCTTTTCACAAACCACATGGATCCACCAGTGTTATTGCATGTGTGTTCTTTTAATAAACCACAAGTAGAGTCACTGCATGTGTGTTATTATCATAAACCACATGGATCCACCAGTGTCATTGCATGTGTGTTATTTTCACAAACCACATGTGGATCCACCAGTGTCATTGCATGTGTGTTCTTTTCATGAACCACATATGGATCCACCAGTGTCATTGAATGTGTGTTCTTTTCACAAACCACATATGGATCCACTAGAGTCATTGCATGTGTGTTCTTTCAATAAACCACAGCTAGATTCATTGCATCTCTGTTCTTTTCATTAACCGCAGCTAGAGTCATTGAATGTGCGTTCCTTTCACAAACCACATATGGATCCACCAGAGTCATTGCATGTGTGTTCTTCTCAGAAACCACATGGAACCACCAGTGTTGCATTTGTGTTCTTTTAATAAACCACAGCTAGAGTCATTGGATCTCTATTATTTTCACAAACCACATATGGATCCACCAGTTTCATTACATGTGTGTTGTTTTCATTAACAACAGCTAGAGTCATTGCATGTGTGTTCTTTTCACAAACCACATGTGGATCCACTAGAGTCATTTGATGTGTGTTCTTTTCACAAACCACATATGTATCCACCAGTGTTCACTGCATGTGTGTTGTTTTCACAAACCACATATGGATCCCCTAGTGTCATTGGATGTGGGTTATTTTCATTAACCACAACTAGAGTCATTGCATGTGTGTTCTTTTCACAAACCACATATGGACCCACAAGAGTTCATTGCATGTCTGTTCTTTTCACAAACCACATATGCATCCAGCTGAGTTCATTGCATGTGTGTTCTTTTCACAAACCACATATGGATCCACAAGAGTCATTGAATTGTGTGTTCTTTTCGCAAACCACATATGGATCCCCTAGTGTCACTGCTTGTGTGTTATTTTTACAAACCACATATGGATCCACCAGAGTCATTGCATGTGTGTTCTTTCAATAAACCATAGCTAGAGTCATTGCATCTCTGTTCTTTTCATTAACCATAGCTAGAGTCATTGCATATCTATTCTTTTCACAAACCACATATGGATCCACCAGAGTTCATTGCATGTGTGTTCTTTTCATAGACGGCATATGGATCCAACAATGTTCATTGCATGTGTGTTCTTTTAATAAACCACAGCTAGAGTCACTGCATGTGTGTTATTGTCATAAACCACATGGATCCACTAGTGTCATTGCATGTGTGTTCTTTTCATAAACCACATGTGGATCCACAAGTGTCATTGCATGGGGATTGTTTGTTTGCGGCCCGAAAGTTCATGGACGAGTGCATGGCGGTACCCAAGTTGCCTGTAATTGCCGCATTTCATAAAGTTGGGCTGCCAACTACTCAGAGGGGCCATTTCGAGGCAAACTCATCTCACCCCTGCCAAATACAAACATTCTGTTAAACTGCCCTGTGAAGTAGATGGTGGGACCCACATGTCGGTCATCTGTCCGTGATGCGAGCGCCAACACGACAAACTCTTAGGAAAATCGAGGAACTAAGTGGATTGGATGCGTTGACCAATTTCACAAATCCATTCCCTCCTTTCCCCTAGCACCGGCGGTGTCGAAATCCACCCTCCAAGCAGGACGATCCCTTCGGACATTTGACTTCTGGCGCCAAGTTGCTGCGCCCAGTCGCTGAAACCGAGCTCCAATGGTGCATGCCATAGTCGCTGTTGCAAGGCGCTAGCCCGCCTCCACCGTTGACGAGCCGAGCAGCTCGGGGGATGGCAGATCCTACTAACAAGGAAGAAGAAGTTCTGGCCACATGCGGGTAAGCTACCCTTCTCTTTGTTATTCGCACTAATTATAACTGCTAGCTAGCTACTAAACCTACCATTGTTTGTTAGCCCAACCGCTGACAAACATATTTTTTCCATAGTTTTCTGTCAAGTGGGATCTCCACGGACCACCCTTACCTAGTTATGGTAGTCCTCTTCAGGTACGACTCTAAATCAGAAAGGGTGAAGGGCAAGTGGTATGGACACCATTGTATCACGATGGAAGAAGCGCCTACCTAGATCTACACTATATCTGGTATGGTTGATGCTCTGCGTAATCATGATGAATTATGGCCAAAGCAGTCAGCAAAGTTCAGCTTCATGGACACACATGCAATGACACTGGTGTATCCTTATGTGGTCTGTGAGAAGAACACACATGCAATGACTCTAGCTGTGGTTCATGCAAAGAACACACATGCACTAACACTAGTGGATCCATGTGTGGTTTGTGAAAAGAACAAACATGCAATGACACTGGGTGTGGTTCATGAAAAGAACACACATCCAATGACACTTCTGGATCCACATGTGGTTTGTGAAAAGAACAGACATGCAATCACACTGGTGGATCCATGTGTGGTTTGTGAGAAGAAAAGACATCCAATCACACTGGTGGATCCATGTGTGGTTTGTGAGAAGAACACACATGCAATGACACTGGGTGTGGTTACTGAAAAGAACACACATCCAATGACATTGGTAGATCCATATGTGGTTTGTGGAAAGAACACACATGCAATGACTCAAGCTGTGGTTAATGAAAAGAACGCACATCAAATGACACTTGTGGATCCATATGTGGTTTGTGGAAAGAACAAACATGCAATGACTCTAGCTATGGTTTGTGAAAAGAACAGACATGCAATGACACTGGTGGATCCATGTGTGGTTTGTGACAAGAACACACATGCAATGACACTGATGTATCCTTATGTTGTTTGTGCGAAGAACACACATGCAATGACACTGGTGGATCCATGTGTGGTTTGTGAAAAGAACAGACATCCAATGACTCTGGGTGTGGTTCATGAAAAGAACACACATCCAATGACACTGGTGGATCAATATGTGGTTTGTGAAAAGAACATACATGCAATGAACTCTGGTGGATCCATGTATGGTTTGTGAAAAAGAACACACATGCAAATGACTCTAGGTGTGGTTCATGAAAAGAACGCACATCCAATGACACTGGGTGTGGTTCATGAAATGAACACACATCCAATGACACTGGTGGATCCATATGTGGTTTGTGGAAATAACACACATGCAATGCCACTAGCTGTGGTTAATGAAAAGAACACACATCAAATGACACTAGTGTATCCTTATGTGGTTTATGAAAAGAACAGGCATGCAATCACACTGGGTGGATCCATTTGTGGTTTGTGAAAAGAACAGACATGCAATGACACTGGTGGATCCATGTGTGGTTTGTGAGAAGAACACACATGCAATGACACTGGGTGTGGTTCATGAAAAGAACACACATCCAATGACACTGGTGGATCCTTATGTGGTTTGTGGAAATAACACACATGCAATGCCACTAGCTGTGGTTAATGAAAAGAACACACATCAAATGACACTCGTGTATCCTTATGTGGTTTATGAAAAGAAAAGGCATGCAATCACACTGGGTGGATCCATGTGTGGTTTGTGAGAAGAACACACATGCAATGACACTGGGTGTGGTTCATGAAAAGAACACACATCCAATGACACTGGTGGATCCTTATGTGGTTTTGAGAAGAACAGACATGCAATGACTCTAGCTGTGGTTCATGAAAAGAACAAACATGCAATGACACTGGTGGATCCATGTGTGGTTTGTGAAAAAGAACACACATGCAAATGACTCTAGCTGTGGTTCATGAAAAGAACACACATGCAATGACCCTAGCTGTGGTTCATGAAAGGAACACACATCCATTGACACTAGTGGATCCATATGTGGTTTGTGGAAAGAACGTAAATGCAATGACGCTGGCTGTGGTTTGTGAAAAGAATAGACATGCAATCACACTGGTGGATCCATGTGTGGTTTGTGGGAAGAACAGACATGCAATGACTCTAGCTGTGGTTAATGAAAAGAATAGACATGCAATGACACTAGTGGATCCATATGTGGTTTGTGGAAAGAACATACATGCAATGACATTAGGTGTGGTTAATGAAAAGAACAGACATGCAATGACACTAGTGGATCCATGTGTGGTTTGTGATAAGAACACACATGCAATGACACTAGGTGTGGTTCATGAAAAGAAAACACATCCAATGACATTGGTGTATGCTTATGTGGTTTGTGAAAAGAACACACATGTAATAACACTGGGTGTGGTTCATGAAAAGAACACACATCCAATCACACTGGTGGATCCTTATGTGGTTTGTGAAAAAGAACACACATGCAATGACACCAGTGGATCCATGTGTGGTTTGTGAAAAAGAACAGGCATGCAAATGACTCTAGCTGTGGTCCATGAAAAGAACACACATGCAATCACACCGGTGGATCCATGTGTGGTTTGTGAGAAGAACAGACATGCAATGACTCTGGGTATGGTTCATGAAAAGAACAGACATCCAATGATACTGGTGGATCCATGTGTGGTTTAATGAAAAGAACACACATACAATGACACTAGGTGTGGTTCATGAAAAGAACACACATCCAATGATACTGGTGGATCCATATGTGGTTTGTGGAAAGAACACACATGCAATCACACTAGCTATGGCTAATGAAAATAACACACATCAGATGGCATTGGTGTATCCTTATGTGGTTTATGAAAAGAACAAGCATGTAATCACACTGGGTGGATCCATGTGTTGTTTGTGAGAATAACACACATGCAATGACACTGGTGGATCCATGTGTGGTTTGTGAGAAGAACATACATGCAATGACACTGGGTGTGATTCATGAAAAGAACACACATCCAATGACACCGGTGGATCCTTATGTGGTTTGTGAGAAGAACAGACATGCAATGACTCTAGGTGTGGTTCATGAAAAGAACAGACATGCAATGACACTGGTGTATCCTTATGTGGTTTGTGAGAAGAACAAACATGCAATGACTCTAGCTGTGGTTCATGAGAAGAACACACATCCAATGACACTGGTGGATCCATGTGTGGTTTGTGAGAAGAACACACATGCAATGACACTAGGTGTGGTTCATGAAAATAACACACATCCAATGACACTGGTGGATCTTTATGTGGTTTGTGAGAAGAACAGACATGCAATGACTCTAGCTGTGGTTCATGAAAAGAACAGACATGCAATGACACTGGTGGATCCATGTGTGGTTTGTGAAAAAACACACACATGCAAATGACTATAGCTATGGTTCATGAAAAGAACACACCTGCAATAACTCTAGCTGTGGTTCATGAAAAGAACACACATCTAGTGACACTCGTGGATCCATATGTGGTTTGTGGAAACAACGTCCATGCAATGACACTGGCTGTTGTTTGTGAAAAGAATAGACATGCAATCACACTAGTGGATCCATGTGTGGTTGGTGGGAAGAACATACATGCAATTACTCTAGCTGTGATTAATGAAAAGAACAGACATGCAATGACACTGGTGGATACATATGTGGATTGTGGAAAGAACATACATGCAATGACACTAGGTGTGGTTAATGAAAAGAACAGACATGCAATGACACTAGTGGATCCATGTATGGTTTGTGAGAAGAACACACATGAAATGACAATGGGTGTGGTTCATGAAAAGAAAACATGTCCAATGACACTGGTGTATCCTTATGTGGTTTGTGAAAAGAACACACATGCAATGACACTGGGTGTGGTTCATGAAAAGAACACATATACAATGACATTGGTGGATCGTTATGTGGTTTGTGAAAAAGAACACACGCGCAATAACTCTAACCGTGGTTCATGAAAAGAACACACATGCAATGACACCGGTGGATCCATGTGTGGTTTGTGAAAAAGAATAGGCATGCAAATGACTCTAGCTATGGTCCATGAAAAAACACATGCAATCACACTGGTGGATCCATATGTGGTTTGTGGGAAGACAGACATGCAATGACTCTAGCTGTGGTTCATGAGAAGAACACACATGTAATGACACTGGTGGATCCATGTGTGGTTTATGAAAGGAACATACATGCAATGACACTGGGTGTGGTTCATGAAAAGAACACACATCCAATAACACTGGTGGATCCATATGTGGTTTGTGAGGAGAACAGACATGCAATGAACTCTGGTGGATCCATATGTGGTTTGTGAGAAGAACACACATGCAATGACACTGGTGGATCCATGTGTGGTTTGTGAAAAGAACAGACATGCAATGACTCTGGGTGTGGTTCATGCAAAGAACTCACATCTAATGACAATGGTGGATCCAAATGTGGTTTGTGAAAAGAACAGACATGCAATGAACTCTGGTGGATACATGTGTTGTTTGTGAAAAAGAACACACATGCAAATGACTGTAGGTGTGGTTCATGAAAAGAACATACATCCAATGCACTGGGTGTGGTTCATGAAAAGAACACACATCCAATGACACTGGTGGGTCCATATGTGGTTTGTGGAAAGAACACACATGCAATGACACTAGATGTGGTTAATGAAAAGAACACACATCAAATGACACTGGTGTATCCTTATGTGGTTTATGAAAAGAACAGACATGCAATCACACTTGGTGGATCCATGTGTGGTTTGTGAAAAGAACATGCATGCAATGACACTGGTGGATCCATGTGTGGTTTGTGAGAAGAACACAGATGCAATTACACTAGGTGTGGTTCATGAAAAGAACACACATCCAATGAAACTGGTGGATCCTTATGTGGTTTGTGAAAAGAAAAAACATGCAATGACTCTAGCTGTGGTTCATGAAAAGAACAGACATGCAACGACACTGGTGGATCCATGTGTGGTTTGTGAAAAAGAACACACATGCAAATGACTCTAGCTGTGGTTCATGAAAAGAACACACATGCAATGACTCTAGATGTGGTTCATGAAAGGAACACACATCCAGTGACACTGGTTTATCCATATGTGGTTTGTGGAAAGAATGTACATGCAATGACACTGGCTATGGTTTGTGAAAAGAATAGACATGCAATCACACTGGTTGATCCATGTGTGGTTTGTGGGAAGAACAGACATGCAATAACTCTAGTTGTGGTTAATGAAAAGAATAGACATGCAATGACACTGGTGGATCCATATGTGGTTTGTGGAAAGAACATACATGCAATGATACTAGGTGTGGTTAACGAAAATAACAGACATGCAATGACACTGGTGGATCCATGTGTGGTTTGTGATAAGAACACACATGCAATGACACTAGGTGCGGTTCATGAAAAGAAAACACATCCAATGAAACTGGTGTATCCTTATGCGGTTTGTGAAAAGAACACACATGCAATAACAGTGTGTGTGGTTCATGAAAATAACACAGATCCAATGACATTGGTGGATCCTTATGTGGTTTGTGAAAAATAACATACATGCAATGACTCTAACTATGGTTCATGAAAAGAACACACATGCAATGACATCGGTGGATCCATGTGTGGTTTGTGAAAAGAACAGGCATACAATGACACTGGTGGATCCATGTGTGGTTTGTGAGAAGAACACACATGCAATTACACTGGGTGTGGTTCATGAAAAGAACACACATCCAATGACACTCGTGGATCCTTATGTGTGTTTGTGAGAAGAACAGACATGCAACGACTCTAGCTGTGGTTCATGAAAAGAACAGACATGCAATGACACTCGTGGATCCATGTGTGGTTTGTGAGAAGAACAGATTCAATTACACTAGGTGTGGTTCATGAAAAGAACACACATCCAATGAAACTGGTGGATCCTTATGTGGTTTGTGAAAAGAAAAAACATGAAATGACTCTAGCTGTGGTTCATGAAAAGAACAGACATGCAACGACACTGGTGCATCCATGTGTGGTTTGTGAAAAAGAACACACATGCAAATGACTCTAGCTATGGTTCATGAAAAGAATACAAATGCAATGACTCTAGCTGTGGTTCATGAAATGAACACACATCCAGTGACACTGGTTTATCCATATGTGGTTTGTGGAAAGAACGTACATGCAATGACACTGGCTATGGTTTGTGAAAAGAATAGACATGCAATCACACTGGTTGATCCATGTGTGGTTTGTGGGAAGAACAGACATGCAATAACTCTAGTTGTGGTTAATGAAAAGAATAGACATGCAATGACACTGGTGGATCCATATGTGGTTTGTGGAAAGAACATACATGCAATAATACTAGGTGTGGTTAACGAAAATAACAGACATGCAATGACACTGGTGGATCCATGTGTGGTTTGTGATAAGAACACACATGCAATGACACTAGGTGCGGTTCATGAAAAGAAAACACATCCAATGACACTGGTGTATGCTTATGTGGTTTGTGAAAAGAACACACATGCAATAACAATGTGTGTGGTTCATGAAAATAACACAGATCCAATGACATTGGTGGATCCTTATGTGGTTTGTGAAAAATAACATACATGCAATGACTCTAACTATGGTTCATGAAAAGAACACACATGCAATGACATCGGTGGATCCATGTGTGGTTTGTGAAAAAGAACAGGCATGCAAATGACTCTAGCTGTGGTCCATGAAAAAAAACATGCAATCACACCGATGGATCCATGTGTGGGTTGTGAGAAGAACAAACATGCAATGACTCTAGGTGTGGTTCATGAAAAGAACAGACATCCAATGACACTGGTGGATCCATGTGTGGTTTAATGAAAAGAACACACATCCAATGACATTGGGTGTGGTTCATGAAAAGAACACACATCCAATGACACTGGTGGATCCATATGTGGTTTGTGAGGAGAACACACATGCAACGAACTCTGGTGGATCCATATGTGGTTTGTGAGAAGAACACACATGCAATGACATTGGTGGATCCATGTGTGGTTTGTGAAAAGAACAGACATGCAATGACTCTGGGTGTGGTTCATGAAAAGAACTCACATCCAATGACACTGGTGGATCCATATGTGGTTTGTGAAAAGAACAGACATGCAATGAACTCTGGTGGATACATGTGTTGTTTGTGAAAAAGAACACACATGCAAATGACTCTAGGTGTGGTTCATGAAAAGAACACACATCAAATGCCACTGGGTGTGGTTCATGAAAAGAACACACATCCAATGACACTGGTGGATCCATATGTGGTTTGCGGAAAGAACACACATGCAATGACACTAGCTGTGGTTAATGAAAAGAACACACATCAAATGACACTGGTGTATCCTTATGTGGTTTATGAAAAGAACAGACATGCAATCACACTGGGTGGATCCATGTGTGGTTTGTGAAAAGAACATACATGCAATGACACTGGTGGATCCATGTGTGGTTTGTGAGAAGAACACAGATGCAATGACACTGGGTGTGGTTCATGAAAAGAACACACATCCAATGACACTTGTGGATCCTTATGTGGTTTTGAGAGGAACAGACATGCAATGACTCTAGCTGTGGTTCATGAAAAGAACAGACATGCAATGACACTGGTGGATCCATGTGTGGTTTGTGAAAAAGAACACACATGCAAATGACTCTAGCTGTGGTTCATGAAAAGAACACACATGCAATGACCCTAGATGTGGTTCATGAAACGAACACACATCCATTGACACTAGTGGATCCATATGTGGTTTGTGGAAAGAACGTAAATGCAATGACGTTGGCTATGGTTTGTGAAAAGAATAGACATGCAATCACACTGGTGGATCCATGTGTGGTTTGTGGAAAGAACAGACATGCAATAACTCTAGCTGTGGTTAATGAAAAGAATAGACATGCAATGACACTAGTGGATCCATATGTGGTTTGTGGAAAGAACATACATGCAATGACACTAGGTGTGGTTAATGAAAATAACAGACATGCAATGACACTGGTGGATCCATGTGTGGTTTGTGATAAGAACACACATGCAATGACACTAGGTGCGGTTCATGAAAAGAAAACACATCCAATGACACTGGTATATCCTTATGTGGTTTGTGAAAAGAACACACATGCAATAACACTGGGTGTGGTTCATGAAAAGAACACAGATCCAATGACATTGGTGGATCCTTACGTGGTTTGTGAAAAAGAACACACATGCAATGACTCTAGCTATGGTTCATGAAAAGAACACACATGCAATGACACCGGTGGATCCATGTGTGGTTTGTGAAAAAGAACAGACATGCAAATGACTCTAGCTGTGGTCCATGAAAAGACCACAGATAAAATCACACCGGTGGATCCATGTGTGGTTTGTGAGAAGAACAAACATGCAATGACTCTGGGTGTGGTTCATGAAAAGAACAGACATCCAATGACACTGGTGGATCCATGTGTGGTTTAATGAAAAGAACACATATCTAATGACACTAGGTGTGGTTCATGAAAAGAACACACATCCAATGACACTGGTGGATCCATATGTGGTTTGTGTGGAGAACAGACATGTAATGAAATCTTGTGTATCCATATATGGTTTGTGAGAAGAACACACATGCAATAACACTGGTGGATCCATGTGTGGTTTGTGAAAAGAAGAGACATGCAATGACTCTAGGTGTGGTTCATGAAAAGAACACACATCCAATGACACTGGTGGATCAATATGTGGTTCGTGAAAAGAACAAACATGCAATGAACTCTGGTGGATCCATGTGTGGTTTGTGAAAAGAACATACATGCAAATGACTCTAGGTGTGGTTCATGAAAAGAACACACATCCAATGCCACTGGGGGTGGTTCATGAAAAGAACACACATCCAATGACAATGGTGGATCCATATGTGGTTTGTGGAAAGAACACACATGCGATGACACTAGCTATGGTTAATGAAAAGAACACACATCAAATGACACTAGTGTATCCTTATATGGTTTATGAAAAGAACAGACATGCAATCACACTGGGTGGATCCATGTGTGGTTTGTGAAAAGAACAGGCATGCAATGACACTGGTGGATCCATGTTTGGTTTGTGAGAAGAACACACATGCAATTACACTGGGTGTGGTTCATGAAAATAACACACATCCAATGACACTCGTGGATCCTTATGTGTGTTTGTGAGAAGAACAGACATGCAACAACTCTAGCTGCGGTTCATGAAAAGAACAGACATGCAATGACACTGGTGGATCCATGTGCGGTTTGTGAAAAAGAACACGCACACAAATGACTCTAGCTCTAGTTCAAGAAAAGAACACACATGCAATAATTCTAGCCATGGTACATGAAAAGAACGCACAACCAGTGACACTGGTGGATCCATATGTGGTTTCTGGAAAAACGTACATGCAATGACACTGGTTGTGGTTTGTGAAAAGAATAGTCATGCAATCACACTGGTGGATCCATGTGTGGTTTGTGGGAAGAACATACATGCAATGACTCTAGCTGTGGTTAATGAAAAGAACAGACATGCAATGACACTGGTGGATCCATATGTTGTTTGTGGAAAGAACATACATGCAATGACACTAGGTGTGGTTAATGAAAAGAACAAACATGCAATGACACTAGTGGATCCATGTCTGGTTTGCGAGAAGAACACACATGAAATGACACTAGGTGTGGTTCATGAAAAGAAAACACATCCAATGACACTGGTGTATCCTTATGTGGTTTGCGAAAAGAACACACATGCAATAACACTGGGTGTGGTTCATGAAAAGAACACACATCCAATCACACTGGTGGATCCTTATGTGGTTTGTGAAAAAGAACACACATGCAATGACACCGGTGGATCCATATGTAGTTTGTGAAAATGAACAGGCATGCTAATGACTCTAGCTGTGGTCCAAGAAAAGAGCACACATGCAATTACACCGGTGGATCCATGTGTGGTTTGTGAGAAGAACAAAAATGCAATGACTCTAGGTGTGGTTCATGAAAAGAACAGACATCCAATGACACAGGTGGATCCATGTGTGGTTTAATGAAAAGAACACACATGCAATGACACTGGGTGTGGTTCATGAAAAGAACACACATCCAATGACACTGGTGAATCCAAATGTGGTTTGTGGAAGCAACACACATGCAATGACACTAGCTATGGTTAATGAAAAGAACACACATCAAATAACACTAGTGTATCCTTATGTGGTTTATGAAAAGAACATACATGCAATCACACTGGGTGGATCCATGTGTGGTTTGTGAGAAGAACACACATGCAATGACACTGGTGGATCCATGTGTTGTTTGTGAGAAGAACACACATGCAATGACACTGGGTGTGGTTCATGAAAAGAATACACATCCAATCACACCGGTGGATCCTTATGTGGTTTGTGAGAAGAACAGACATGCAATGACTCTAGCTGTGGTTCATGAAAAGAACAGACATGCAATGACACTGGTGTATCCTTATGTGGTTTGTGAGAAGAACAGACATGCAATGACTCTAGCTATGGTCCATGAGAAGAACAAACATGCAATGACACTAGTGGATCCATGTGTGGTTTATGAAAGGAACAAACATGCAATGACACTGGGTGTGGTTCATGAAAAGAACACACATCCGATGACACTGGTGGATCCATATGTGGTTTGTGAGGAGAACAGACTTGCAATGAAACTGGGTGTGGTTGTGAGAAGAACAGACTTGCAATGACTCTGGGTGTGGTTCATGAAAAGAACAGACATCCAATGACACAGGTGGATCCATGTGTGGTTTCATGAAAAGAACACACATGCAACGACACTCGGTGTGGTTCATGAAAAGAACACACATCCAATGACACTGGTGGATCCATATGTGGTTTGTGGAAAGAACGCACATGAAATGACACTAGCTGTGGTTAATGAAAAGAACACACATCAAATGACACTGGTGTATCCTTATGTGGTTTATGAAAAGAACAGACATGCAATCACACTGGGTGGATCCATGTGTGGTTTGTGAAAAGAACAGACATGCAATTACACTGGTGGATCCATCTGAGGTTTGTGAGAAGAACACACATGCAATACCACTGGGTGTGGTTAATGAAAAGAACACACATCCAATGACACCGGTGGATCCTTATGTGGTTTGTGAGAAGAACATACCTTCAATGACTCTAGCTGTGGTTCATGAGAACAACACACATGCAATGACACAGGTGTATCCTTATGTGGTTTTTGAGAAGAACACACATGCGATGACTCTGGGTGTGGTTCATGAAAAGAACAGACATCCAATGACACTGGTGGATCCATATGTGGTTTGTGAAAAGAAAAGACATGCAATCACACTGGGTGTGGTTCATGAAAAGAAAACACATCCAATGACACTGTTGTATCCTTATGTGGTTTGTGAAAAGAACACACATGCAATGACACTGGTTGTGGTTCATGAAAAGAACACACATCCAATGACACTGTGGATCCTTATGTGGTTTGGGAAGAAGAACACACATGCAATGACTCTAGCTGTGGTTCATGAAAAGAAAACACATGCAATGACACCGGTGGATCCATGTGTGGTTTGTGAAAAAGAAAAGGCATGAAAATGACTCTAGCTGTGGTCCATGAAAAGAACACACATGCAATCACACCGGTGGATCCATGTGTGGTTTGTGAGAAGAACAGACATGCAATGACACTGGGCGTGGTTCATAAAAAGCACAGACATCCAATGACGTGGGTGGATCCATGTGTGCTTTAATGAAAAGAACACACATGCAATGAAACTGGGTGTGTCTCCTGAAAAGAGCACACATCCAATGACACTGGTGGATCCTTCTGTGGTTTGTGAAAAAGAACACACATGCAGTGACTCTAGCTATGGTTCATGCAAAGAATAGACATGCAATGACTCTAGCTGTGGTTTGTGAAAAGAAAACACATCTAGTGACACTGGTGGATCCATATGTGGTTTGTGGAAAGAACATACATGCCATGACACTGGCTGTGGTTTGTGAAAAGGATAGACATGCAATCACACTGGTGGATCCATGTGTGGTTTGTGGGAAGAACATACATGCAATGACTCTAGCTGTGGTTAATGAAAAGAACAGGCATGCAATGAGACTGGTGGATCCATATATGGTTTGTGGAAAGAACATAGATCCAATGACTCTAGCTGTGGTTAATGAAAAGAATAGACATGCAATGACACTGGTGGATCCATGTGTGCTTTGTGAGAAGAACAGACATGCAATGACACTGGTGGATCCATGTGTGGTTTGTGAGAAGAACAGACATACAATGACTCTGGATGTGGTTCATGAAAAGAACAGACATCCAATGACACCGGTGGATCCATGTGTGGTTTAATGAAAAGAACACACATGCAATGACACTGGTGGTTCCATGTGTGGTTTGTGAGAAGAACAGACATGCAATGACACTGGTGGATCCATGTGTGGTTTGTGAGAAGAACACACATGCAATGACACTGGGTGTAATTCATGAAAAGAACACACATCCAATGACACTGGTGTATCCATATGTGGTTTGTGAAAAGAAAAGACATGCAATCACAGTGGTTGTGGTTCATGAAAAGAATAGACATCCAATGACACTGGTGTATCCTTATGTGGTTTGTGAAAAGAACACACATGCAATGACATTGGGTGTGGTTCATGAAAAGAACACACATCCAATGACACTGTGGATCCTTATGTGGTTTGTGAAAAAGAACACACATGCAATGACTCGAGTTGTGGTTCATGAAAAGAACACACATGCAATGACACCGGTGGATCCATGTGTGGTTTGTGAAAAAGAATAGACATGCAAATGACTCTAGTTGTGGTTCTTGAAAAGAACACACGTGCAATCACAGCGGTGGATCCATGTGTGGTTTGTGAGAAGAACAGACATGCAATGACTTTGAGTGTGGTTCATCAAAAGAATAGATATCCAATGACGTGGGTGGATCCATGTGTGGTTTAATGAAAAGAACACACATGCAATGAAACTGGGTGTGGTTCATGAAAAGAACACACATCCAATGACACTGGTGGATCCATATGTGGTTTGTGGAAAGAACACACATGCAATGACACTAGTTGTGGTTAATGAAAAGAACACACATCAAATGACACTGGTGTATCCTTATGTGGTTAATGAAAAGAACATACATGCAATGACACTGGTGGATCCATATGTGGTTTGTGGAAAGAACATACATGCATTGACTCTAGCTGTGGTTAATGAAAAGAACAGACATGCAATGACACTATGGATCCATGTGTGGTTGGTGAGAAGAACACACATGCAATGACACTGGGTGTGGTTCATGAAAAGAAAACACATCCAATGACACTGGTGTATCCTTAGGTGGATTATGAAAAGAACACACATGCAATGAAACTAGGTGTGGTTCATGAAAAGAACACACATCCAATGACACTGGTTGATCCGTGTGTGGTTTGTGGGAAGAACAGGCATGCAATGACACTGGTGGATCCATGTGTGGTTTGTGACCAGAACAGGCATGCGAATGACTCTAGCTATGGCTTGTGAAAAGAACACACTTGCAATCACACCGGTGGATCCATGTGTGGTTTGTGAGAAGAACACACATGCAATGACACTGGGTGTGGTTCATGAAAAGAACACACATCCAATGACACTGGCTGATCCTTTTGTGGTTTGTGAGAAGAACACACATGCAATGGCACTGGGTGTGGTTCATGAAAAGAGCACACATCCAATGACACTGGTGGATCCTTATGTGGTTTGTGAAAAAGAACACACATGCAATGACTCTAGCAGTGGTTCATGAAAAGAACAGACATCCAATCACACCGGTGGATCCTTATGTGGTTTGTGAGAAGAACAGACATGCAATGACTCTAGCTGTGGTTCATGAAAAGAACAGACATGCAATGACACTGGTGTATCCTTATGTGGTTTGTGAGAAGAACAGACATGCAATGACTCTAGCTATGGTCCATGAGAAGAACAAACATGCAATGACACTAGTGGATCCATGTGTGGTTTATGAAAGGAACAAACATGCAATGACACTGGGTGTGGTTCATGAAAAGAACACACATCCAATGACACTGGTGGATCCATATGTGGTTTGTGAGGAGAACAGACTTGCAATGAAACTGGGTGTGGTTGTGAGAAGAACAGACTTGCAATGACTCTGGGTGTGGTTCATGAAAAGAACAGACATCCAATGACACAGGTGGATCCATGTGTGGTTTAATAAAAAGAACACACATGCAACGACACTCGGTGTGGTTCATGAAAAGAACACACATCCAATGACACTGGTGGATCCATATGTGGTTTGTGGAAAGAACGCACATGAAATGACACTAGCTGTGGTTAATGAAAAGAACACACATCAAATGACACTAGTGTATCCTTATGTGGTTTATGAAAAGAACAGACATGCAATCACACTGGGTGGATCCATGTGTGGTTTGTGAAAAGAACAGACATGCAATTACACTGGTGGATCCATCTGAGGTTTGTGAGAAGAACACACATGCAATGCCACTTGGTGTGGTTAATGAAAAGAACACACATCCAATGACACCGGTGGATCCTTATGTGGTTTGTGAGAAGAACATACCTTCAATGACTCTAGCTGTGGTTCATGAGAACAACACACATGCAATGACACAGGTGTATCCTTATGTGGTTTTTGAGAAGAACACACATGCAATGACTCTGGGTGTGGTTCATGAAAAGAACAGACATCCAATGACACTGGTGGATCCATATGTGGTTTGTGAAAAGAAAAGACATGCAATCACACTGGGTGTGGTTCATGAAAAGAAAACACATCCAATGACACTGTTGTATCCTTATGTGGTTTGTGAAAAGAACACACATGCAATGACACTGGTTGTGGTTCATGAAAAGAACACACATCCAATGACACTGTGGATCCTTATGTGGTTTGGGAAGAAGAACACACATGCAATGACTCTAGCTGTGGTTCATGAAAAGAAAACACATGCAATGACACCGGTGGATCCATGTGTGGTTTGTGAAAAAGAAAAGGCATGAAAATGACTCTAGCTGTGGTCCATGAAAAGAACACACATGTAATCACACCGGTGGATCCATGTGTGGTTTGTGAGAAGAACAGACATGCAATGACTCTGGGCGTGGTTCATAAAAAGAACAGACATCCAATGACATGGGTGGATCCATGTGTGCTTTAATGAAAAGAACACACATGCAATGAAACTGGGTGTGTCTCCTGAAAAGAGCACACATCCAATGACACTGGTGGATCCTTCTGTGGTTTGTGAAAAAGAACACACATGCAATGACTCTAGCTATGGTTCATGAAAAGAATAGACATGCAATGACTCTAGCTGTGGTTTGTGAAAAGAAAACACATCTAGTGACACTGGTGGATCCATATGTGGTTTGTGGAAAGAACATACATGCCATGACACTGGCTGTGGTTTGTGAAAAGGATAGACATGCAATCACACTGGTGGATACATGTGTGGTTTGTGGGAAGAACATACATGCAATGACTGTAGCTGTGGTTAATGAAAAGAACATGCATGCAATGAGACTGGTGGATCCATATGTGGTTTGTGGAAAGAACATAGATCCAATGACTCTAGCTATGGTTAATGAAAAGAATAGACATGCAATGACACTGGTGGATCCATGTGTGGTTTGTGAGAAGAACAGACATGCAATGACACTGGTGGATCCATGTGTGGTTTGTGAGAAGAACAGACATACAATGACTCTGGATGTGGTTCATGAAAAGAACAGACATCCAATGACACTGGTGGATCCATGTGTGGTTTAATGAAAAGAACACACATGCAATGACACTGGTGGTTCCATGTGTGGTTTGTGAGAAGAACAGACATGCAATGACACTGGTGGATCCATGTGTGGTTGGTGAGAAGAACACACATGCAATGACACTGGGTGTGATTCATGAAAAGAACACACATCCAATGACACTGGTGTATCCATATGTGGTTTGTGAAAAGAAAAGACATGCAATCACAGTGGTTGTGGTTCATGAAAATAATAGACATCCAATGACACTGGTGTATCCTTATGTGGTTTGTGAAAAGAACACACATGCAATGACATTGGGTGTGGTTCATGAAAAGAACACACATCCAATGACACTGTGGATCCTTATGTGGTTTGTGAAAAAGAACACACATGCAATGACTCGAGTTGTGGTTCATGAAAAGAACACACATGCAATGACACCGGTGGATCCATGTGTGGTTTGTGAAAAAGAATAGACATGCAAATGACTCTAGTTGTGGTTCTTGAAAAGAACACACGTGCAATCACACCGGTGGATCCATGTGTGGTTTGTGAGAAGAACAGACATGCAATGACTTTGAGTGTGGTTCATCAAAAGAATAGACATCCAATGACGTGGGTGGATCCATGTGTGGTTTAATGAAAAGAACACACATGCAATGAAACTGGGTGTGGTTCATGAAAAGAACACACATCCAATGACACTGGTGGATCCATATGTGGTTTGTGGAAAGAACACACATGCAATGACACTAGTTGTGGTTGATGAAAAGAACACACATCAAATGACACTGGTGTATCCTTATGTGGTTAATGAAAAGAACATACATGCAATGACACTGGTGGATCCATATGTGGTTTGTGGAAAGAACATACATGCAATGACTCTAGCTGTGGTTAATGAAAAGAACAGACATGCAATGACACTATGGATCCATGTGTGGTTGGTGAGAAGAACACACATGCAATGACACTGGGTGTGGTTCATGAAAAGAAAACACATCCAATGACACTGGTGTATCCTTAGGTGGATTGTGAAAAGAACACACATGAAATGAAACTAGGTGTGGTTCATGAAAAGAACACACATCCAATGACACTGGTTGATCCGTGTGTGGTTTGTGGGAAGAACAGGCATGCAATGACACTGGTGGATCCATGTGTGGTTTGTGACCAGAACAGGCATGCGAATGACTCTAGCTATGGCTTGTGAAAAGAACACACTTGCAATCACATCGGTGGATCCATGTGTGGTTTGTGAGAAGAACACACATGCAATGACACTGGGTGTGGTTCATGAAAAGAACACACATCCAATGACACTGGCTGATCCTTATGTGGTTTGTGAGAAGAACACACATGCAATGGCACTGGGTGTGGTTCATGAAAAGAGCACACATCCAATGACACTGGTGGATCCTTATGTGGTTTGTGAAAAAGAACACACATGCAATGACTCTAGCAGTGGTTCATGAAAAGAACAGACATGCAATGATTCTAGCTGTGGTTTGTGAAAAGAAAACACATCGAGTGACACTAGTGGATCGATATGTGGTTTGTGGAAAGAACATACATGCAATGAAACTGGCTGTGGTTTGTGAAAAGAATAGTCATGCAATCACACTGGTGGAGACATGTGTGGTTTGCGGGAAGAACAGACATGCAATGACTCTAGCTGTGGTTAATGAAAAGAACAGACATGCAATGAGACTGGTGTATCCATATGTGGTTTGTGGAAAGAACATACATCCAATGACTCTAGCTGTCGTTAATGAAAAGAATAGACATGCAATGACACTGGTGGATCCATGTGTGGTTTGTGAGAAGAACACACATGCAATGACACTAGGTGTGGTTCATGAAAAGAAAACACATCCAATGAAACTGGTGTATCCTTATGTGGTTTGTGAAAAGAACACACATGCAATGACAATGGGTGTGGTTCATCAAAAGAACACACATCCAATGACATGGTGGATCCTTATGTGGTTTGTGAAAAAGAACACACATGCAATGACTCTAGCTATGGTTCATGAAAAGAAGACACATGCAATGACACCGGTGGATCCATGTTTGGTTTGTGACAAGAACTGGCATGCAAATGACTCTAGCTGTGGTTTGTGAAAAGAACACACATGCAATCACACCGGTGGATCCATGTGTGGTTTGTGAGAAGAATAGACATGCAATGACTCTGGGTGTTGGTCATGAAAAGAACAGACATCCAATGACACTGGTGGATCCATGTGTGGTTTAATGAAAAGAACACACATGCAATGACACTGGTGGTTCCGTGTGTGGTTTGTGAGAAGAACACACATGCAATGACAGTGGTTGTGGTTCATGAAAAGAACACACATCCAATGACACTGGTGGATCCTTATGTGGTTTGTGAGAGGAACACATATCCAATGACTCTGGCTGTGGTTCATGAAAAAGAACACACATGCAATCACACTGGTGGATCCATGTGTGGTTTGTGAGAAGAACACACATGCAATGACACTGGGTGTGGTTAGTGAAAAGAACAGAGATGCGATGTATCTAGCTATGGTTTATTCAAAGAACACACATGCAATGACTCTGGTGGATCCATATCTCGTTCATGAAAAGAACACACATTGAATGACACTGGTGGATCCATATGTAGTTTGTGAAAAGAACACACATGCAATGACATTGGTGGATCAACATGTGGTTTATGAAAAGAACACACATGCATTGATACCGGTGGATCCATGTGGTTTATGACAATAACACACATGCAATGAACTCTAGTGGGTCCATGTGGTTTATGAGAAGAACACACATCCAATGAACTCTAGTGGATCTATCTTGGCATAATTTGATGTATGCCACGATGTATTTCATTGTACAAAACACTCACTTTCCATTTTTATAACACTTAGTTTTGCCCTTGGTTTTTTGATAATACTTAGTTTTGCCCCCTCTCTCTATCTTTCATAGAAGCCCAAACATGTGCTCACTCTGTCTGCTACTCCCTGATTGGTTGTCACGGTTGTCACACGGATCGTTCGCACAAACCGTTGATTCTGTGCGATCCAACGATGATCGTTGCACACGTCATGCCCTTCACAGTTCAGCGTGAGACAACACAGACGTCTCCCTCAGCGAGACTTCTCCAAGAAGGAACACGAAGCCGTCCATGGAAAAAGTCGTCGACTGGTCATGTCATGTTTAATCAAGTATGAAAATCCTACTACTGCTACTACTACGCCACAACACATGCGTGATCAAGTGCACGGTCGTTGATGGACAACTGCAATTTATTGCCACTTGATTTTAATAAGACATATCCCATTTTTTACGCATCGGCTCTCAATCTCACTTCCAACTGGGCCCCACCGTAAGAAACTTGCGCATGCTAGCCGGAGGCCGAAGAGCTGAGCTCGACGAGACCTAACGTCTCTGCCTTCATCGAGTCACTCGCAGTCATCAACACATCCCTTTACCCGATCTAGCACAACCCCACAAATCTCGCTGTACAGCCAACTAGCTTCCCCTCTAGATTTCCACTTTTAATTATCGCCAATTTTAGGGCCGTGTCAAACTTTATACATAGAAATTGTGTATGCGCCCTTTGTACGCGGCTCAATACAGAACTACCATGCATGGCCCTGGAAAAAAAGTGACGTACCGTGCGCGTGTCGCGGTGCGAGGTGCAGTAGACTGCACGGTGCGTTGCACGGTGATGCAACGAAATGTGCCTTGCTTCCATTCACCTTAACTATAGAGCCCCTCTCTGCACACCCACTCTCACTCTCGCTCACTCTCCCCATGCAACCCTCTCCACTGTCCCACTAGCATCTGCAAACTTCCGAGAATACCCCGTCCGTGCCGGTGATGGCGGAGGAGGATACGGTGGCCATCGTCGCCTCCGAGGCCGCCAGCAAGGAGGCCCCCTTCTCCTCGCCGGTCCTGCTCGAGGCGTTGAAAGCAGCCGCCATCCCCGTCCAGGCCCCAGTCGAGCCATCGATGGCAGTCTCCGTTCCCGTGCAGGCCCTCATCCCCGCTATCGACGTAGCCGCTGACGAGGCCCCCGTCTCCTCACTGGTCCCCCTCTACGCATTGAAAGCAGCCGCCATCCCTATCTAGGCCCCAGTCGAGGCATCGATGGCAGTCGCCGTTCCCGTCCAGGCCCCTGTCCCCGCTACCGATGTAGCCGCCAACGAGGAGCCCCCGCCAGCGAGGAGGCTCTCGCCGGTCACGAGCAGATCCAACTCTTTAGGGGGCCCTACGATCCAGATGAGTACATCACTCCACTGAACCCCTACAACACCGGCATCGACAACCCATGGTCGGAGGTAACTAGGGTTTGCTCCCCTTCCCTGGTTCTTCTACCGTTCCCATCGTTGGATGCTAGATCTTGGTTTATTAGGATTCGCTTGTTCGCATTTTGATTGCTCGATCTTCTTACATAATCTACTCCCCCATTTTCCTTTTCTTCCAATAGGTTTACGGCAGTGACGTCTGCAGCGATGACGAGTCAGGCACACCAAGACTCGTAAGGTGCTGAGGAGGCTGCAGGCCGGCCAGTACGACACCTTCTTTGCTGGCGGTGACTACAGCTGCCCCTTCTACAAGGGGATCGCCTTCTGCTGGGTGAGTCTCGCTGGCACCGACTTCAACTCCTTACTGAAGCATGCAGAGGGCCCGGGCTCCAGCATCCATAAAGGTGGCCAGACTGTGAACGTCAACGCCTACATCGCTGAACACCAGGCTCTTGGCATTCACCTTCGAAACCTCTAGCGGGTGGCCATCGAAGAGGGTCGCATGCCTCCAATCAAGCTCAAGGCCCCCAAGATCAAGGGACTAGGCAGCAAGAAGTGGAGGAAGCGTCGGAGGGAGGAGGCGGAGGCGTAGGCGCATGCAAGGAGGGGTTGAATGTGTCTGCTGCTGCTAAGCAGCTTCTTTTGATTTTCTATATTTTGCTTGCATCCTATTTATGGTTGAATGCATCGAACCTCGTTAAATAACCTACTTTCTATCGCTATATCCTATTTAGTTGCGCACAACTATATCTACATTTGTTTTGTTTTCTGAATGAATGTATTCTGCCTGGTGTGATTTACTGCTCTAGATTTGCTACCAGATTGGAGGCAAAAAGAGGTCCAAAAGGGAACGAATTATCGAAGAGAGAATCTTCTCTATATTTGCTACCAACTTGGGAAAAATGACACATATTTGTTTAGCGAGAGAGGAAAAAGGTACTCTTTCAAACTGCCAGTTAACAAGCTACCATCTTGACAAGCTATAAGACACATACAGAAACATAACACAAAGAGGGTTAAATTTATTTTACTACTCTCACTTGAGGTGCTAGACATCTTGATAAGATAAATGAGTTCCACAAAATAGAAACATAACACAAACGAGTAAAATTTAATTCACTTCTCATCAGCCCACTTGAGGCGCTTGTCATCGTTCCTAGGCGACCAACTACGATCATTCCAGGTGGAACTTACATTATTGGCACTCCACAGCTCACGAAATGCTTCATCCCACCTAGGATCTGATTTGCCTTCCCTATCTTCAGCGTCCTGCGACACAATTAGCGATGCATCAAAGACCTGATTGTTGCCGCTAGAAGATGCTGCCTCTCTATTTGCTGCTTTAGCTGCAGCCTCCGCCACCTTTCAGTGCAAAAGCTCTCTTTAGCGCCGCAGCCTCTGTCAGCTGCTTCAGATGCAACCATTTCCTTTGCATATGTAGCTTCAAACTCAGCTATTCTGCATTTTCTACAAAGGGCTCCTCTAAGCTCATCTCCCCTCTTGCAAATAGGGCAAAACACAAGGTAACATAGAAAAAATGGATCTTCTTGTACAACTGGTAGGTCACGTAAGCATCTATGGCCGCATACTTCAGGTTTATATCACACAATGGCCACTCGTCCTAGAAATCGTGCCTATCCATAGGGAAATCTGCCTTCATTCTGTCGTACGTCTCATCGAGGATTCTAGTTGTGAGTGATGCCATTACATCCTTCCTCGAGCCCCCTAGGATCTTGACAAGACTCTGAATATCGATCTAGTTGTGCACAGGAATTGTAATTCCCTCTTGATGAAATTTCGAAAAATCAGTTGTATTGTCGATAGTGCAGAAAACAATTCCCTTTTCTACAAGGAACTGGCGCAGCGCCGGACAATTCCTGCCAGTCCTGAAAGTATGTAGTTTTTCATCACCAAAATTTGTAACTACAAATATTTTGTCAATGCAAGATCATCATCTGAATATAATTTTGAAAAGTTTACTAAATGCAAGATCAAGACACTCAACATTGTCTTGTCATAATTTATTTGGTCCTAAATAAAATCTAGTAGTTGCAAGATGAGCAAATGGGTAAAGAACAAGAGGAGAAAACCCTGAAAGCGGTTGGCTACAGAGAGCAGATCTACAAACTGGGAGAGGTGGTAGACGAGGATGTGTTTCCTCATGACAGTTGAACGACGGCAACTTCACTCCCTTCATATGGGTCCTCCGGGGTGTACTCGAGGTCCAATCCCACAAACTTGTCCTCGTCTTTCGCAAGCAACCCTCGTACATCCTCAGTACTTGCACCGCTGTCTCCTCCTCGTTGGTGTAGACGACGTCTATCTTCTTATTGTCATGGGTAGTGAAGCTTGTCTCTAGAGTGCGACGACCTTCCATGGTGGCAAGGAGAAGACAGGAAGAAGACAGATGACATGAAGACGAAGAGTGGTTTCTACGAGGTAGGGGAATGGTGGAACCGTCAATGCGCTTTTAAGGTAGTGATTAACGATGGGGACGGAAGTCCAAAGGAGAGACGCGTGGCGGTGGCCCTTCCAGCTTCTCAGTAAACAAAATAATAATTATAACGATGATATATGTGCCCTGTTTTGTCACGCCAATACACTGGGCCGGTCGTGTTGTCTTATCCACTGTGCGAGCACTGCAAGCCTACGTGATAGCCACCCCGCCTAAGCGACAGGAGCGACATAAAGGCGAGAACTGACAGGGGCCAACTTGACGGCCGTTAGCCTGATATTTTGTATTGAAACGTAAAGTTGAATTCATGCCAAAAAAGACCCTCTGAGTATTTGGCACGCCAACTATAGTTATCGCGACTGATTACATGCAACTTTGGTACCGCGTTGCCTGGGCGCCCCAACTTTCAGGCTGCAAAATGATATTCTCCATTGCATGTGTGTTCTTCTCACAAACCACATATGGATCCACCAGTGTCATTGAATGTGTGTTCTTTTCAAGAACCACATATGGATCCACCAGAGTCATTGCATGTGTGTTCTTTCAATAAACCATAACTAGAGTCATTGCATCTCTGTTCTTTTCATTAACCACACCTAGAGTTATTGTATGTCTGTTCTTCTCACAAACCACATATGGATCCACCAGAGTCACTGCATGTGTGTTCTTATCACAAACCACATGGATCCACCAGTATTATTGCATGTGTGTTATTTTAATAAACCACAGCTAGAGTCACTAGATCTCTGTTCTTTTCACAAACCACATATGGATCCACTAGTTTCATTGCATGTGTGTTCTTTTCATTAACAATAGCTAGTCATTGCATGCGTGTTCTTTTCACAAACCACATGTGGATCCACTAGAGTCATTGCATGTGTGTTCTTTTCACAAACCACATATGGATCCACCAGTGTTCATTGCATGTTTGTTCTTTTCACAAACCACATATGGATCCCCTAGTGTCATTGCATGTGTGTTCTTTTCACAAACCACATACAGACCCACCAGTGTAATTGAAATGTGTGTTCTTTTCACAAACTACATGGATCCACTAGTGTTATTGCATGTATGTTCTTTTAATAAACAACACCTAGAGTCACTACATGTGTGTTATTGTCATAAACCACATGGATCCACCAGTGTCATTGCATGTGTGTTCTTTTCACAAACCACATGTCGATCCACCAGTGTCATTGCATGTGTGTTCTTTCCATGAACCACATATGGATCCACCAGTGTCATTGAATGTGTGTTCTTTTCACAAACCACATATGGATCCACCAGAGTAATTGCATGTGTGTTCTTTCAATAAACCACAACTAGATTCATTGCATGTCTATTCTTTTCATTAACCACAGCTAGATTCATTGAATGTGTGTTCTTATCACAATCCACATATGGATCCACCAGAGTCATTACATGTGTGTGCTTCTCACAACCCAAATGGAACCACCAGTGTTATTACATGTGTGTTCTTTTAATAAACCTCATCTAGAGTCATTGGATCTCCATTCTTTTCACACACCACATATGGAACCACCAGTGTCATTGCATGCGCGTTCTTTGCATTAACAACGGCTAGAGTCATTTCATGTGTGTTCTTTTTACAAACCACATGTATATCCACTAGATTCATTGCATGTGTGTTCTTTTCACAAACAACATATGGATCCACCAGCGTTCACTGCATGTGTGTTCTTTTCACAAACAACATATGGATCCTCTAGTGTCATTGCATGTGTGTTCTTTTCATTAACCACAGCTAGAGTCATTGCATGTGTGTTCTTTTCACAAACCACATATGGATCCACTAGAGTTCATTGCATGTCTGTTCTTTTCACAAACCACATATGCTTCCACCAGAGTCATTGCATGTGTTTTCTTTTCACAAACCACATATGGATCCACCAGTGTCATTGAAATGTGTGTTCTTTTCACAAACCACATATGGATCCCCCAGTGTTCTTTTCACAAACCACATATGGATCCACCAGAGTCATTGCATGTGTGTTCATTCAATAAACCACAGCTAGAGTCATTGCATCTCTATTCTTTTCATTAACCATAGCTAGAGTCATTGCATATCTGTTCTTTTCACAAACCACATATGGATTCACAAGAGTTCATTGCATGTGTGTTCTTTTCACAAACCACATATGGATCCACCAGTGTTATTGCATGTGTGTTCTTTTAATAAACCAGCTAGAGTCACTGCATGTGTGTTATTGTCATAAACCACATGGATCCACCAGTGTCATTGTATTTGTGTTCTTTTCACAAACCACAGGTGGATCCACAAGTGTCATTGAAAGTGTGTTCTTTTCACAAACAACATATGGATCCACTAGAGTCATTGCATGTGTGCTCTTTCAATAAACCACGGCTAGAGTCATTGCATCTCTGTTCTTTTCATTAACCAAAGCTAGAGTCATTGACTATGTGTTCTTCTCACAAACCACATATGGATCCAGCAGAGTATTTGCATGTGCGTGGCTTCTCACAAACCACATGGAACCACCAGTGTTATTGCATGTGTGTTCTTTTAATAAACCAGAGCTAGAGTCACTAGATCTCTATTCGTTTCACAAACCACATATGGATCCACCAGTTTCATTACATGTGTGTTCTTTTCATTAACAACAGCTAGAGTCATTGCATGTGTGTTCTTTTCACAAACCACATGTGGATCCACTAGAGTAGTTGCATGTGTGTTCTTTTCACAAACCACATATGGATCCACCAGTGTTCACTGCATGTGTGTTCTTTTCACAAACCACATATGGATCTCCTAGTGTCATTGCATAAGTGTTCTTTTCATTAACCACATCTAGAGTCATTGCATGTGTGTTGTTTTCACAAACCAGATATGGATCCACAAGATTTCATTGCATGTTTGTTCTTTTTACAAACCACATATGCATCCACCGGAGTTCATTGCATGTGTGTTCTTTTGACAAACCACATATGGATCCACAAGAGTCATTGAAATGTGTGTTCTTTTCACAAACGACATATGGATCCCCAAGTGTCACTGCATGTGTGTTCTTTTCACAAACAACATATGGATCCACCAGAGTCATTGCATGTGTGTTATTTAAATAAACCACAGCTAGAGTCATTACATCTCTATTCTTTTCATTAACCATAGATAGAGTCATTGCATGTCTGTTCTTTTCACAAACCACATATGGATCCACTAGAGTTCATTGCATGTGTGTTCTTTTCACAGACCACATATGGATCCACCAGTGTTCATTGCATGTGTGTTCTTTTAATAAACCATAGCTAGAGCCATTGCATGTGTGTTATTGTCATAAACCACATGGATCCACCAGTGTTATTGCATGTGTGTTCTTTTCACAAACCACATGTGGATCCACTAGTGGCATTGCATGTGTGTTCTTTTCATGAACCACATATGGATCCACCAGTGTCATTGAATATGTGTTCTTTTCACAAACCACATATGGATCCACCAGAGTCATTGCATGTGTGTTCTTTCAATAAAGCACAGCTAGAGTCATTGCATCTCTGTTCTTTTCATTAACCACATCTATTGTCATTGCATGTCTGTTCTTTTCACAAACCACATATGGATCCACCAGAGTTCATTGCATGTGTGTTCTTTTCACATACCACATATGGATCCACCAGTGTTATTGCATGTGTGTTATTTTAATAAACCACAGCTAGAGTCACTGCATGTGTGTTATTTTCATAAACCACATGGATCCACCAGTGTCATTGCATGTGTGTCCTTTTCTCAAACCACATGTGGATCCACCCGTGTCATTGTATGTGTGTTCTTTTCATGAACCACATAAGGATCCACCAGTGTCATTGCATGTGTGTTCTTTTCACAAACCACATATGGATCCACCAGAGTCATTGTGTGTTCTTTCAATAAACCACAACTAGAGTCATTGCATCTCTGTTCTTTTCATTAACCAAAGCTAGAGTCATTGACTGTGTGTTCTTCTCACAAACCACATATGGATCCACTAGAGTCATTGCATGTGTGTATTCTCACAAACCACATGGAACCAGTAGTGTTATTGCATGTGTGTTCTTTTAATAAACCAGAACTAGAGTCCCTGGATCTCTGTTCTTTTCACAAACCACATATGGATACACCACTTTCATTGCATGTGTGTTATTTTCATTAACAACAGCTAGAGTCATTCCATGTGTGTTATTTTCACAAACCACATGTGGATCCACTGGAGTCATTGCATGTGTGTTCTTTTCACAAACGAGATATGGATCCACCAGTGTTCACTTCATGTGTGTTCTTTTCACAAACCACATATGGATCCCCTAGTGTCATTGCATGTGTGTTCTTTTCATTAACCACAGCTAGAGTCATTGAATGTGTGTTCTTTTCAGAAACCACATATGGATCCAGAAGAGTTCATTGCATGTCTGTTCTTTTCACAAACCACATATGCATCCACCAGAGTTCATTGCATGTGTGTTATATTGACAAACCACATATGGATCCCCTAATGTCACTGCATGTGTGGTCTTTTCACAAACTACATATGGATCCAGCAGATTCATTGCATGTGTGTTCTTTCAATAAACCATAGCTAGAGTCATTGCATCTCTATTCTTTTCATTAACCATAGCTAGAGTCATTGCATGTCCGTTCTTTTCACAAACCACATATGGATCCACCAGAGTTCATTGCATGTGTCTTCTTTTCACAGACCACATATGGATCCACCAGTGTTATTGCATGTGTGTTATTTTAATAAACCACAACCGGAGTCACTGCATGTGTGTTATTGTCATAAACCACATGCATCCACCAGTGTCATTGCATGTGTGTTCTTTTCACAAACCACATGTGGATCCACTAGTATCATTGCATGTGTGTTCTTTTCATGAACCACATATGGATCCACCAGTGTCATTGAATGTGTGTTCTTTTCACAAACCAGATATGGATACACCAGAGTCATTGCATATGTGTTCTTTCAATAAACCACAGCTAGAGTCATTGCATTTATGTTCTTTTCATTAACCAAAGCTAGAGTCATTGATCGTGTGTTCTTCTCACAAACCATATATGGATCCACCAGAGTCATTGCATGTCTGTGTCTTGCATGTGAGTTATTTTCACTAACCACATATGGATCCACAAGAGTTCATTGCATGTCTATTTTTTTCACAAACCACATATGTATGCACCAGAGTTCATTGCATGTGTGTTCTTTTGACAAACCACATATGGATCCATAAGAGTCATTGAAATGTGTGTTCTTTTCACAAACCACAAATGGATCCCCAAGTGGCACTGCATGTGTGTTCTTTTCACAAACCACATATGGATCCACCAGAGTCATTGCATGTGTGTTATTTAAATAAACCACAGCTAGAGTCATTGCATCTCTATTCTTTTCATTAACCATAGCTAGAGTCATTGCATGTCTGCTCTTTTCACAAACCACATATGGATCCACTAGAGTTCATTGCATGTGTGTTCTTTTCATAGACCACATATGGATCCACCAGTGTTAATTGCATGTGTGTTCTTTTCAAAACCACATATGGATCCACCAGAGTCATTGCATGTGTGTTCTTTCAGTAAACCACAGCTAGAGTCATTGCATCCATGTTCTTTTCATTAAATACAACTAGAGTCATTGCATGTCTTTTCTTTTCACAAACCACATATGGATCCACCAGAGTTCATTGCATGTGTTTTCTTTTCACAGACCACATATGGATCCACCAGTGTTCATTGCATTTGTGTTCTTTTAATAAACCACAACTAGAGTCACTACATGTGTGTTATTGTCATAAACCACATAGATCCACTAGTGTCATTGCATGTGTGTTCTTTTCACAAATCACATGTGGATCCACCAGTGTCATTGCATATGTGTTCTTTTCATGAACCACATATGGATCCACCGGTGTCATTGAATATGTGTTCTTTTCACAAACCACATATGGATCCACCAGAGTCATTGCACGTGTGTTCTTTCAATAAACCACAACTAGAGTCATTGCATCTCTGTTCTTTTCATTAACCACAACTAGAGTCATTGCATGTCTGTTCTGTTCACAAACCACATATGGATCCACCAGAGTTCATTGGATGTGTGTTCTTTTCACAGACCACATATGGATCCACCAGTGTTATTGCATGTATGTTATTTTAATAAACCACATCTAGAGTCACTTGATCTCTGTTCTTTTCACAAACCACACATGGATCCACCAGTGTCATTGCATGTGTGTTCTTTTCACAAACCACATGTGGATCCACCAGTGTCATTGCATGTGTGTTCTTTTCATGAACCACATATGGATCCACCAGTGTCATTGAATGTGTGTTCTTTTCACAAACCACATATGAATGCACGAGAGTCATTGCATGTGTGTTCTTTCAATAAACCATAGCTAGAGTCATTGCAAATCTGTTCTTTTCATTAACCAAATCTAGAGTCATTGACTGTGTGTTCTTCTCACAAACCACATATGGATCCACCAGAGTCATTGCATGTGTGTGTCTTCTCACAAACCAAATGGAACCACCAGTGTTATTGCGTGTGTGTTCTTTTAATAAACCAGAACTAGAGTCACTCGATCTCTGTTCTTTTCACAAACCACATATGGATCCACCATTTTCATTGCATGTGTGTTTTTTCATTAACAACAACTAGATTAATTGCATGTGTGTTCTTTTCAGAAACCACATGTCGATCCACTAGAGTTGTTGCATGTGTGTTCTTTTCACAAACCACATATGGATCCACCAGTGTTCACTGCATGTGTGTTCTTTTCACAAACCACATATGGATCCCCTAGTGTCATTGCATGTGTTTTCTTTTCATTAACCACAGCTAGAGTCATTGCATGTGAGTTATTTTCACAAACCACATATGGATCCACAAGAGTTCATTGCATGTCAGTTGTTTTCACAAACCACATATCTATGCACCAGAGTTCATTGCATGTGTGTTCTTTTGACAAACCACATATGGATCCATAAGAGTCATTGAAATGTGAGTTCTTTTCACAAACCACATATGGATCCCCAAGTGTCACTGCCTGTGTGTTCTTTTCACAAACCACATATGGATGCACCAGAGTCATTGCATGTGTGTTCTTTCAATAAACCACAGCTAGAGTCATTGCATCCTTGTTCTTTTCACTAACCACAGCTAGAGTCATTACATGTCTGTTCTTTTGACAAACCACATATGGATCCACCAGAGTTCATTGCATGTGTTTTCTTTTCACAGACCACATATGGATCCACCAGTGTTCATTGCATTTGTGTTCTTTTAATAAACCACAACTAGAGTCACTACATGTGTGTTATTTTCATAAACCACATGGATCCACTAGTGTCATTGCATGTGTGTTCTTTTCACAAATCACATGTGGATCCACCAGTGTCATTGCATGTGTGTTCTTTTCATGAACCACATATGGATCCACCAGTGTCATTGAATATGTGTTCTTTTCACAAACCACATATGGATCCACCAGAGTCACTGCATGTGTGTTCTTACAATAAACCACAACTAGAGTCATTGCATCTCCATTATTTTCATTAATCACAACTAGAGTCATTGCATGTCTGTTCTGTTCACAAACCGCATATGGATCCACCGGAGTTCATTGGATGTGTGTTCTTTTCATAGACCGCATATGGATCCACCAGTGTTATTGCATCTGTGTTATTTTAATAAACCACTCATAGACTCACTGGATCTCTGCTCTTTTCACAAACCACATATGGATCCACTAGTGTCATTGCATGTGTGTTCTTTTCACAAACCACATTTGGATCCACCAGTGTCATTGCATGCGTGTTCTTTTCATGAACCCCATATGGATCCACAAGTGTCATTGAATGTGTGTTCTTTTCACAAACCACATATGGATCCACCAGAGTCATTGCTTGTGTGTTCTTTCAATAAACCACATCTAGAGTCATTGCATCTCTGTTCTTTTCATTAACCAAAGCTAGAGTCATTGACTGTGTGTTCTTCTCACAAACCACATATGGATCCACTAGAGTCATTGCATGTGTGTGTCTTCTCACAAACCACATGGAACCACCAGATTGCATGTGTGTTCTTTTAATAAACCATAGCTAGAGTCACTGGATCTCTATTCTTTTCACAAACCACATATAGATCCACCAGTTTCATTGCATGTGTGTTCTTTTCATTAACAACAGCTAGAGTCATTGCATGTGTGTTCTTTTCACAAACCACATGTGGATCCACTAGAGTCGTTGCATGTGTGTTATTTTCACAAACCACATATGGATCCACCAGTGTTCACTGCATGTGTGTTCTTTTCACAAACCACATATGGATCCCCTAGTGTAATTGCATGTGTGTTCTTTTCATTAACCATAGCTATAGTCATTGCATGTGTGTTCTTTTCACAAACCACATATGGATCCACAAGAGTTCATTGCATGTCTCTTCTTTTCACAAAGCACATATGCATCCACCAGAGTTCATTGCATGTGTGTTCTTTTGACAAACCACATATGGATCCACAAGAGTCATTGAAATGTGTGTTCTTTTCACAAACCACATATGGATCCCCCAGTGTCTGTAGCACCCCGCTAAAACCACTACAAGATAATTGCTGTGTTTTTGTTTTGTGCATCATCATGACCGCATGCTCATGTCATCATGCCACATTGCATTTGAGCATCGTCATATCATCATGCATTTGTTGCCTAAAACTATTTTCCAAAACCCTATTTGTGTTTTCTAAATACCCCTTCTGTATTTCAAATGTAAAACCCTGTAACACCCCGTCCACTCCTAAGCCCAGGGGGTGTCACTCCTGGCAGCTTAATAGGATATCTAGACTGACCCTCTGCATCAACACTAGTCTTTTCACAAGACTTTGTCCTCACTGTGCGCACTGCACCCACTTCTGGCCGGTCACCCATCCTAGAATTGCTCTAGGCTAAGCACGCTTAACATTAGAGTTTTTTTCGAATGAGCTTCCGGAAAAAAAGTTGCAACTTGTTGGTATGAGTATCCTATCAATCCTATTAAGCCATGTGCCTGGATCTCACATACACCCACCCTTTAGAAGATCGATGCCCTCATCGATCAAGCACACCCTAGGAACGTTCCCTCTTGGCACGCGTCTGTGCGTCTAGTGCCGGCACATGTGTCATGCCGTGTCCACTCCGGGCCACACACGCCATGCTCCACATGTCCCGCCACTGACCCACACACACCCGTGTAATCGCAAGGGTCGGCTCTGATACCACTTGTAACACCCCGTCCACTCCTGGGCCCGGGGGGTGTCACTCCTGGCAGCTTAATAGGATATCTAGACTGACCCCACAGACCAACACTAGTATTTTCTGTGCACTTTGTCCTCACTCGTGCGCACCCGGTACCCACTTCCCGGTCGGTCACCCATCCTAGAATTGCTCTAGGCCAAGCACGCTTAACCTTAGAGTTCTTTTCGAATGAGCTTCCAGAAAAGAAGTTGCAACTTGTTGGTATGAGTATCCTATCAATCCTATTAAGCCATGTGCCTCGATCTCACAAACCCGGTCTCTTCCGGATCTTTTATTTGTCTAAAACTATTTACCAAAAATATTTAAAACAAAATAATTAAACAAAAACATATTTTATAAAATACAGGGGAGACAGTCTAGCCGATCAGACTAGAGGTCTAACCGGGCCAGACTACCTGCTACCCGGACCGTCTAAAACCTGACCCAACTAAACCCTAGTTTGTCCTAACGCTAGACCCACCACACGACGCACACACCCGCACCATCACACCCCTCACCCCACTCACGATCCTCACCCCGTGTCCCCTGACCCCACCACGAACGCCTCCTCCCTCACGCCGATCGATCTCATCCCCACCTACCCTCATCCCTCGCTCCTTCTCGCTAGCCCGATTCCCCAGATTCTTCGCCGCCGCCCACAGTGCCCCACGACCACATCGCCCTTCCTTATGTGGGCCCCCTCTCCCTCGGCCCGGCCGCTTAGGCAACCCACTCGATCTCGCCGCCATCGCCGCTTAACCTCCGCCAGAAGCGCCATGCGTTCACCACGCTCGCCGTCAGACCTTCCGCTGGCGCCTCTCCGCCTCTTCCCTATCGTCAAGGACGCGGCGCCTCGACCACCGTCTGTCGTGAGCACTGCTCCTCAAGTCCCTGGCCAGCGTGCCCCTCTCCAGGAACTCCTTCGTTCTACCTCGTCGCCTCGGTCAACCGCTTTGCCGCGGGAAGGCCCGACCTCGCGCCTTCTATCGCCCATGATTCGCAGGGGCCAACGCCTTTCCCCCCTCGTCTGTTGTGCCGTGTAATAGTCGCCGCCGCCTACACGAGCATGTATCGCAAGGTGTTCGGGGAAATGTCTGTTTGGGACCTGTCCCTGTAATGTGGTGCTACCCTGATCGAGTTCGCCTCGGATCGAGACCATCTGATGCTGAAAACCATGCCATCCGAAGATCTCTGGTGCCGCGTGAGACACCAAGTCCAGCGTCTGGACCTGACATGAAAAACTACTCCGAGAATTGCCCACACCGAACGCCATGAGCTGCTGCACGATAAGATGGTCGAGACCTCCTTTACGTACGCAAAGTCCTCCGGCCTCGGACCCGAAGATGCCGAGACCCGAGTGCGCCTACACAGATCCGGTGAGGTCGAAAGCCCAAGATCTACCACACAGAACCGAAGACCCCGATCCTGGAGAACGAAGACCGATCCTGCCAAACCCGAACCCCTCCGAAACCAAGACCTTCGCCCCTAATGTGTGACCCCTTTCTCCGATGCCCTATTTTTATAATATATGGTATCAACTTATTGCATTTAATTATTCATGATCGCATACATATTCATTAGTTTGGGGGTATTTTGTTAATTTATCTAATAATTAAATATGGAGACCATATGCAGGCTTTTCTAGTCTTATATTGGCTCCATTTAAATTTAAATAGCGAACCGATGCCATGTCTTTCCTTGTTAATGAAACATTTAAATTGCGGGGTATCTAAACAACATGAACCTTCTAAGTAATTGTCAGGACCCCGGTTTCGCCTAAAATTGCCTAGTCGCATCGCATCTTTTCCATGTCATACATACATGCTCGATCTTCTGCCGTAGTATTAAATAGTGCATCCGGTGTTTCTTTTAGTGTTTGCTTCTTCATGGATTAGGCTGATGAGTGGATGCAAGTGTCGACCCCATCTCTAGTGAACCTTCGGTAGTGTTTTCCCAGGCGAGCAATCTCCCCCTTTCTACCTATTTTGCATTATAGTCTTTACTTCCTCCTGTTGATCTATTGCTATCTGTATTGTGATGCTTTAGTTTCCGTGCACCATTTATATTCCTTGCAGCCTCTATATTGCCTTGGACACATCCTATTGCCTGTTGTTTGATAGATAGTTGGCCTTGCGAGTCGTAGTTGCTTGCTTTCAGTCGTCATTGTTGTTCCACCGTTGTTGGAAGGTTGGCACATGCTTACTGGTGGAGATGATCATGGCTTTAATTACAACTTGATATTAAAATGCTGGGAATAGATATAACTAATGTAGAGGCACCGGTGGGCAATAGATAATATTTGGTTCTTCCACGCTCACTTGTGTCCCATAGGCCCTGAGTAGTTGATACTTGTTCCTTGACTATTCGCACTATCCACATACGGCAGACTCTATGAATCCCCCTTTTCCTGAGCTTGATTCACACTTTATTTCTTGGGGCCACAAACTAGATTGGGGCTTTATTACTATCATGTACTTATGCCATGATTTACTGCTTTATTTACGATTGTGCGTGGAGCACCAGTACTGTTTAGGAATTGCGGTGTGTTTTCGCGGTATCGACAAGCCCAGTCACACTTTTGGGTTCCCAGTCATTTACAGCCATTGGCGCAAACCTTGGGTCCGTCTCGGAGCCGACCAACTTCGTTGTGGGTAGCTTAATGGGGTGCCCCCTAAAATAATTTATGAATCCTATGAATGCTTTATCGTGAGGCCTCGTTGCGTTTTATTTGGTTCTTCCCGAGGTTGATCGTGTGAGTGTTGCTATTTGTGCACCCCTGCAGGGTAAATCTTTCTGAAAGCCGTGTCCACGGTTATGGACGACTTGGAGCACAGTATCTCGATCATAGACAAGCATAACTAAAGTAGTGCTATAAATTTGACCTAATATGTGACTAGTAATCAGCTTCACTACAATGGAATGGATAATAAAAGTGCCAATAACTGGTAGAACTGGGGTGTATCATGTCATGTTATACTTGCCTAGTAAGTATCGCAACTCCAATGAAATGTAACAAAAGTGACAATAACTACTAGGTTTGGGATGTCACATGCTAATTGTATCTGAGTAGTAAGTACTGCAACTACAACTGATTGGTTAACTAAAACTGCCCACTACTTATGCTATCAGGATAACTCATGCTATCTATATCTGACTAGTAAGTGCTTCAACTATAATGGAATGAATAAAACTGCCAACAATGTGAGTTCCTCGGTTTGACTTCCTCGTTTGGTGTCGAGGGGGAAATGCCAGGATGGGTATGATTGGTGTTAGTATCAGGTTGTTCCCAAATAGGTCTCTCTTATGCCTCTCTAATAGCCGACGGTTGCATCGAGTCCCTATAGGTTGTTTATGCATGCTGCGCTACCGCTTCAGTCCACCATACCTATGTAGGCGAGAGCCGTTGAATTCTAGACTCGCCGCGTACTGGCCTCAATACTGACGCTCCTCTTTTTGCTTTGCCCTTTGTCGGCACCCCTTTTGTTTTAGTAGGTTTGAGATCGACGTCGTTAGCAGGGTTACCCTTCCGGCTTGGCCTGGGCAGGGTTATGGACGTCATTGGTTATTGTTCAGGGCTCTTAGCCCCATTTGCATCTTGTCCATACTCGGATGTTGTATTGTTTTCAAGGTGATTTGGATCTTTGTATTGTATATCTGTATTCTTGGCTCTTTGAGTCGTTGTTGTATATATATGTTTTTGTGGGTTCCATCGTGGACTATTGTGTAATGGTATTACTTCTTTTTCCACCTGCACGCAAGTGCCTGGTGGGCGTCCTTGAATCGTTTCTATGCAGGTTTGGCGGGAAACGCTAAAATCTGCATAGGGCCGATTTGAGGGTGTTACAAAGTGGTATCAGAGCCCAGCAGTTGCGATACCCCACTGGTCTAGCCTGTAGGATAACCTAGCTAACGGACAAAGTAGAGTGTCAAAACTATTTTGCAAAATCGGTTGGATATATCTGAGTAGGTCTGTTTTTACTCCTTACCCCTATGCTATTCTCCTCTTATCTTCGCGCGTTTTGAATCTGTTCTCTTACCTTGCTTCGAGTCCCGGATTTCTCGTGGTTTGGATTCCGTCGTACCTTCAGGGTTTTGCTTCATCCCTTTTATAACGATGGCGTTACAATCATGAATCTACATCTTATTTGTTGTACCCTTCATCCAATATTTTTGTCCTTAAATTCTTTATCCGTATGTTCACCTTGTCGGATATCGGTATCGTTGAAAAACATATGAGAATGATGAGCACTGGTGAAGTTGGAGTATACCTTGAGCATGTGTTGTTCATGCCAATGGAACCATTGCGGAACCTAATCATTATGTCTTTCATACGATTTATTTTGTATCTTCCGGTGGTTTCAAAGAGATGACCTCATCTACATCAGAAGAGCCTACATCAATCCTTTGTTTCTGAAACATCGCTTGTAAAGATCTTCAGTCTAAATTCCGAGAGTTGGTTCCATGATTCTTTTGTTCATGTACAAAGTAATGCTTTGAGTGCGGGATGGAGTAGCTACCATACCCCCACTCTTATCATTCACTCTTGTACATTTAACTGGGGGAATCAATGTGACTTTCACTCCTTTCATGGAAGGTTGAGGTGGCCGAATATTTTGATACCTATAGCTTGATGTTTGTTTCTCCAGAGTGCTCTCTCGGCGAACATGAGCGACGATCCATTGTTGGTGGTGTCGACAACTTCAAGACGGAAGAAGAATCTTTTTTAGTGGTGTCACGCGATTCTATCCGAAGCAAGAAGCAACTAATCATCATCTTCCTTCCCCGTATAATGAGGCGGATCTCGAGGGTGAGATCGATTGTTAGTGGTGTCAAATTGTAGCACCCCGCTAAAACCACTACTAGAAAAAAGTTGATTTTCTGTTTTGTGCATCATCATGACCGCATGCTCATGTCATCATGCCACATTGCATTTGAGCATCGTCATATCATCATGCATTTGTTGCCTAAAACTATTTTCCAAAAGCCTATTTGTGTTTTCTAAATACCCCTTCGGTATTTCAAATGTAAAACCCGGTCTCTTCCGGATCTTTTATTTGTCTAAAAATATTTAAAACAAAATAATTAAACAAAAACATATTTTATAAAATACCGGGGAGACAGTCCAGCCGATCAGACTAGAGGTCTAACCGGGCCAGACTACTTGCTACCCGGGCCGTCTAAAACCTGACCCAACTAAACCCTAGTATGTCCTAACCCTAGAACCACCACACGGCGCACACACCCGCACCACCACACCCCTCACCTCACTCATGATCCTCACCGCGTGTCCCCTGACCCGACCACGAATGCCTCATCCCCCACCCCGATCGATCTCGTCCCCACCTACCCTCATCCCTCGCTCCTTCTCGCGAGACCAAGCTGCATTCCCCCGCTCGCCGCCGCCGCCGCAGGTGCCCTCTGGCCACACGCGCCCGTCCTCATGTGGGTCCCCTCTCCCTTGCTGCCTCTGGCCGTCGCCAGGGCGACCCACCTCGCGATCTCCGCCGCCAGACGTCGCCTAACCTCTGCCCAGCGAGCTCCGCCGTGCGTGCCCCACCGCTGTCCTCGCTCGTCAGGACCCCACTCGCCTGGCGCCTCTCTGCCTCTTCCCCATCGTCAAGGACGCGGTGCCTCGCCGCCCTGCATCGGTGCCTCCTTGCGCCGCGCTTGCCGGCCCCGGGCGCTTCGCCCCGCCACGCTGTCCTCTGTGTCGCCCGCCTCGCTGGAGCCTGGCCCGGCCCGCGCGCGAGCCTTCAAGCCCAACCCCGACCGAGCTAGCGACGCCCGAGCCGCCTGCCTCGACCATCGTCTGTCGTGAGCACTGCTCCTCAAGTCCGTGGCCGGCGCGTCCCTCGCTAGGAACTCCTTCGTCCTACCTCATCGCCTCGGTCAACCGCTTTGCCACGGGAAGGCCCGACCTCGCGCCTTGTATCACCCATTATTCGCAGGGGCCACCGCCTTTTCCCACCTCGTCTGTTGTGCCGTGTAACAGTCGCCGCTGCCTACCTGAGCATGTCTCGCAAGGTGTTCGGGGAAATGTCTATTTGGGACCTGTCCCTGTAATGTGGTGCTACCCTGATCGAGTTCGCCTCCGATCGAGACCGTCTGATGCTGAAAACCGTGCCATCCGAAGATCTCTAGTGCCACGTGAGACACCAAGTCTAGCATCTGGAGCCGACATGAAGAACTACTCCGAGAATTGCCCACACCGAACGCCATGAGCTGCTGCACGTATAAGATGGTCGAGACCTCCTTTACGTACGCCAAGTCCTCCGGCCTCGGACCCGAAGACAGCGAGACCCGAGTGCGCCTACACGGATCCGGTGACGTCGGAAGCCCAAGATCTACCACACAGAACCGAAGACCCCGATCCTAGAGAACGAAGACCGATCCCGCCGAACCCGAACCCCTTCGAAACCAAGACCTTCGCCCCTAATGTGTGACCCCTTTCCCCGATGCCCTATTTTTATAATATTTGATATCAACTTATTGCATTTAATTATTCATGATCGCATACTTATTCATTAGTTTGGGGGTATTTTGTTAATTTATCTAATAACTAAATATGGAGACCATATGCAGGCTTTTCTAGTCTTATATTGGCTCCATTTAAATTTAAATAGCGAACCGATGTTATGTCTTGCCTTGTTAATGCAACATTTAAATTGTGGGGTATCTAAACAACATGAACCTTCTAAGTAATTGTCGGGACCCCTGTTTGGCTTAAAATTGCCTAGTCACATCGCATTTTTTCCATGTCATACATCATACATGCTCGATCTTCTACCGTTGTATTAAATAGTGCATCTGGTGTTTCTTTTAGTGTTTGCTTCTTCATGGATTAGGCCGATGAGTGGATGCGAGTGTCGACCCCATCTCTAGTGAACCTTCGACAGTGTTTTCCTAGGCGAGCAATCTCCCCCTTTCTACCTATTTTGCATTATAGTCATTACTTCCTCTTGTTGATCTATTGCTATCCGTATTGCGATGCTTTAGTTTCCGTGCACCATTTATATTCATTGCAGCCTCTATATTGCCTTGGACACATCCTATTGCCTGTTGTTTGATAGATAGTTGGCCTTGCGAGTCATTGTTGCTTGCTCAGGTGCTGCTTCGCGTCATTGTTGTTCCACCGTTGTTGGAAGGTTGGCACATGCTTACTGGTGGAGATGATCATGGCTTTAATTACAACTTGATATTAAAATGCTGGGAATAGATATAACTAATGTAGAGGCACCGGTGGGCAATAGATAATATTTGGTTCTTCCACGCTCACTTGTGTCCCGTAGGCCCCGAGTACTTGATACCTGTTCCTTGACTATTCACACTATCCACATACAGGAGACTCTATGAATTCCCCTTTGCTTGAGCTTGATTCACACTTTATTTCTTGGGGCCACAAACTAGTTTGGGGCTTTATTACTATCATGTACTTATTCCATGCTTTACTGCTTTATTTACGATTGTGCGTGGAGCACCTGTACTGTTTAGGAATTGCGGAGTGTTTTCGCTGTATCGACAAACCCAGTCACACTTTCGGGTTCCCAGTCATTTACAGTCATTGGCGCAAACCTTGGGTCTGTCTCGGAGCCGGCCAGCTTCATTACGAGTAGCTTAATGGGGTGGCCCCCTGAAATTATTTATGAATCCTGTGAATGCTTTGTCGTGAGGCCTCGTTGCGTCTTATTTGGTTCTTCCCGAGGTTGACCGTGTGTGTGTTGCTATTTGTGCACCCCTACAGGGTAAATCTTTCTGAAAGCCATGTCCACGGTTATGGATGACTTGGAGCAGAGTATCTCGATCATAGACAAGCATAACTAAAGTAGTGCTATAAATTTGACCTAATATGTGACTAGTAATCAGCTTCACTACAATGGAATGGATAATAAAAGTGCCAACAACTGGTGGAACTGGGGTGTATAGTGTCATGTTATACCTACCTAGTAAGTATCGCAACTCCAATGGAATGCAACAAAAGTGCCAACAACTACTAGGTTTGGGATGTCACATGCTAATTATATCTGACTAGTAAGTACTGCAACTACAACTGAATGGTTAACTAAAAATGCCCACTACTTATGCTGTCAGGATGACTCATGCTATCTATATCTGACTAGTAAGTGCTTCAACTATAATGGAATGAATAAAACTACCAACTTTGTGAGTTCCTCGGTTTGACTTCCTCGTTTGGTCTCGAGGGGGAAATTCCAGGATGGGTATGATTGGTGTTAGTATCAGGTTGTTCCCAAATAGGTCTCTCTTATCCCTCTCTAATAGCCGACAGTTGCATCGAGTCTCTATAGGTTGTTTATGCATGTTGCGCTACCGCTTATGTCCACCATACCTATGTAGGCGAGAGCCGCCGAATTCTAGACTCGCCGCGTACTAGCCTCAATACTGACGCTTCTCTTTTTGCTTTGCCCTTTGTCGGCACCCCTTTTGTTTTAGTAGGTTTGAGATCGACGTTGTTAGCAGGGTTACCCTTCCGGCTTGGCCTGGGCAGGGTTATGGATGTCATTGGTTATTGTTCAGGGCTCTTAGCCCCATTTGCATCTTGTCCATACTCGGATGTTGTATTGTTTTCAAGGTGATTTGGATCTTTGTATTGTATATCTGTATTCTTGGCTCTTTGAGTCGTTGTTGTATATATATGTTTCTATGGGTTCCATCGTGGACTATTGTGTAATGGTATTACTTCGTTTTCCACCCACACGCAAATGCCTGGTGGGCGTCCTTGAATCGTTTCTATGCAGGTTTGGCGGGAAACGCTAAAATCTGCATAGGGCCAATTTGAGGGTGTTACAAAGTGGTATCAGAGCCCAGCAGTTGCGATACCCCACTGGTCCAGCCTATAGGATAACCTAGCTAACGGACGAAGTAGAGTGTCAAAACTATTTTGCAAAATCGGTTGGATAGATCTGAGTAGGTCTGTTTTTACTCCTTACCCCTATGTATTCTCCTCTCATCTTCACGCGTTTTGAACCTGTTCTCTTACCTTACTTCGAGTCCAGGATTTCTCGTGGTTTCGATTCCGTCATACCTTCAGGGTTTTGCTTTGTCCCTTTTATAACGATGGCGTTACAATCATGAATCTGCATCTTATTTGTTGTACCCTTCATCCAATCTTTTTGTCCTTAAATTCTTTATCTGTATGTTCACCTTGTCGGATATCCGTATCGTTGAAAAACATATGAGAATGATGAGCACTGGTGAAGTTGGAGTATACCTTGAGCATGTGTTGTTCATGCCAATGGAACCATTGCGGAACCTAATCATTATGTCTTTCATACGATTTCTTTTGTATCTTCTGGTGGTTTCAAAGAGATGACCTCGTCTACATCAGAAAAGCCTACATCAATCCTTTGTTTCTGAAACATCGCTTGTAAAGATCTTCAGTCTAAATTCCGAGAGTTGGTTGCACGATTCTTTTGTTTATGTACAAAGTAATGCTTTGAGTGCAGGATGGAGTAGTTACCATACCACTACTCTTATCATTCATTCTTGTACATTTAGCTGGGGGAATCAATGTGACTTTCACTCCTTTCATGGAAGTTGGAGGTGGCTGAATATTTTGATACCTCTAGCTTGATCTTTGTTTCTCCAGAGTTCTCTCTTGGTGAACGTGAGCGATGATCCATTGTTGGTGGTGTCGACAACTTCAAGACAGATGAAGAATCTTTGTTAGTGGTGTCGCGCGGATCTATCTGAAGCAAGAAGCAACTGATCATCATCTTCCTTCCCCTTACAATGAGGCGGATCTCGAGGGCGAGATCCATTGTTAGTGGTGTCGAATTGTAGCACCCCGCTAAAACCACTACTAGAAAATCGCTGTGTTTTTCTTTTGTGCATCATCATGACCGCATGCTCATGTCATCATGCCACATTGCATTTGAGCATCGTCATATCATCATGCATTTGTTGCCTAAAACTATTTTCCAAAAGCCTATTTGTGTTTTCTAAATACCCCTTCTGTATTTCAAATGTAAAACCCGGTCTCTTCTGGATCTTTTATTTGTCTAAAACTATTTACCAAAAATATTTAAAAGAAAATAATTAAACAAAAACATATTTTATAAAATACCAGGGAGACAGTCCAGCCGATCAGACTGGAGGTCTAACCGGGCCAGACTACCTGCTACCCGGGCCGTCTAAAACCTGACCCAACTAAACCCTAGTATGTCCTAACCCTAGACCCACCACACGGCGCACACACCCGCACCACCACACCCCTCACCTCACTCACGATCATCACCCCGTGTCCCCTGACCCCACCATGAACGCCTTATCCCCCACCCCGATCGATCTCATCCCCACCTACCCTCATCCGTCGCTCCTTCTCGTGAGCCTGAGCCGCATTCCCCCGCTCGCCGCTGCCGCAGGTGCCCTCCGGCCGCACGCGCCCTTCCTCGTGTGGGCCCCTCTCGCTCGCTGCCTCTGGCCGCCACCAGGGCGACCCACCTCGCGATCCCTGCCGCCAGACGTTGCCTAACCTCCGCCCAGCGAGCGCCGCCACCACCTCCTCCTCTTCCCCATCGTCAAGGACGCGGCGCCTCGCTGCCCCGCATCGGCGCCTCCTCGCAAACGCGCTTGTCGGCCCCGTGCGCTTCGCCCCTCCGCGCCGTCCTTTGCGTCGCCCGCCTCGCTAGGGCCCGGCCCGGCCCGTGCGCGAGCCTTCAAGATCGACCCCGACCGAGCTAGCGACACCCAAGCCGCCTGCCTCGACCACCATCTATCGTGAGCACTGCTCCTCAAGTCCCTAGCTGGCGCGCCCCTCGCCAGGAACTTTTTCCTCCTACCTCGTCGCCTCGGTCAACCGCTTCGCCGCGGGAAGGCCCGACCTCGCGCCTTCTATCGCCCATTATTCACTACTAGAAAATAGCTAATCCGTGGCGTACCTGTTTTGATCATCCGTGGCGCACTAGGGGTGCGCCACGAGGCGCGCGCTACGGGTAAAAGTTAGCCGTGGCGCACTAGGTGGTGCGCCACAAGTATGAAAAGTTAGCCGTGGCGCACTAGGTGGTGTGCCACGAGTATGAAAAGTTAGCCGTAGCGCACTAGGTGCTGTGCGCCACGGGTACGATTTCAAATTTCAAAAAAAAGCGGGATTTGGTCTAGATCTAGATCTAGATCGACCCGCTGGCCGCCGTCATCGTTGTCGGAGGGTGCATTGGGAGGAGGCCACTGTCGGAGTATGGTGGAGGAGATTGCGGCCGGAAGTGCACGGAGTAGGGCGCCGTCAGAGGATGGTCGGGGAGGGTGTAGCCGGAGGTGGTCAGAGGAGGGCGCCGTTGGAGGATGGTCGGAGGGTGGAGGAGTGAGGAGAAGAAGAAGGTAGGAGAGGTGGAGGAGTGAGGAGAAGAAGAAGGTAGGAGAGGTGGAGGAGAAGGAGAAGGTGGAGAAGGGAGGAAAAGTGGAGAAGGAGAAGTGGAAGTGGAGGAGATAAGGGGTGGGTGGGGAAAATATATATGGAGGGTTAGGTGGTCAGGTGGTGATTCGAATTTCGAATCCCACCCAACTTACTCGTGGCGCACTAGGGGTGGTGCGCTACAAGTAAGTGGCCTCCATTTTTTTTTCTGCAGGAAAAAAACGATCTTTTGATCATAACTTTTTACTCTTTTCGAATTTTGAAAATCTAAAAAATCGCCAAAGGACCATGGGTCGTTGCGAGCGGATGCGAAATCTCGTTCTCGTCATTTTGGTATATTATACGTTTTTTTGAATTCGTATGCAAAAGTTACGGCTATTTTACCGTGGCATTATCTTTTTTTGCATAAAAAGTCGAAATTTATGTTTGTTAATTTTCCTACACACTAGACCACATTACCTACATACATGTGAAAGGATTTTATTTTTTGAATTGTTTATCATTTTCTTTTATTTTTTGCAACGCTAAAAAGGCGATCCGCGGGGGGGGGGGGGGGGAGGGAGGGGTTGGTGCAGGAAACTTACCTGTGGCGCACTAGGCTAGGGTGCCCTACGGGTAAGTTCGCCCAGCTACACAGGCCGCAACCCACATACCCGTAGCGCACTATGTCAGAGTGCGCTATAACTAAGTTTTACACCTGTAGCGCTACGGCTAGGTTGTCTGCAGCCACCTGTGCCCTGGCCCACAAGTAGCCGTGAAGCACCACCCCTATGTGCGCCAAGCTTACGGCAGTTAGCCGTAGGGCACCTGTAGGCAGTGCGCCACGCCTATTTTACCCGTGACGCACCACTAGCACGTGTGCCACGGATGTGTGGATTACCTATAGTCGTTTTTCTAGTAGTGATTCGCACGGGCCAACACCTTTTCCCACCCCATCTATTGTGCAGTGTAACAGTCGCCGCCGCCTACCTGAGCATGTCTCGCAAGGTGTTCGGGGAAATGTCTGTTTGGGACCTGTCCCTGTAATGTGGTGCTACCCTGATCGGGTTCGCCTCCGATCGAGACCGTCTGATGCTGAAAACCGTGCCATCCGAAGATCTCTGGTGCCGCGTGAGACACCAAGTCCAGGGTCTGGAGCCGACATGAAGAACTACTCTAAGAATGTCTGTTCTTTTCACAAACCACATATGGATCCACTAGAGTTCATTACATGTGTGTTCTTTTCACATACCACATATGGATCCACTAGTGTTATTGCATGTGTGTTATTTTAATAAACCACAGCTAGAGTCACTACATGTGTGTTATTGTCATAAATCACATGGATCCACTAGTGTCATTGCATGTGTGTTCTTTTCACAAACCACATGTGGATCCACCAGTGTAGTTGCATGTGTGTTCTTTTCATGAACCGGAAATGGATCTACCAGTGTCATTGAATGTGTGTTATTTTCACAAACCACATATGGATACACCAGAGTCATTGCATGTGTGTTCTTTCAATAAACCATAGCTAGAGTCATTGCATCTCTGTTCTTTTCATTAACCAAAGCTAGAGTCATTAACTGTGTGTTCTTCTCACAAACCACATATGGATCAACCAGAGTCATTGCATGTGTGTGTCTTCTCACAAACCACATGGAACCACTAGTGTTATTGCATGTGTGTTCTTTTAATAAACCACAACTAGAGTCACTGGATCTCTGTTCTTTTCACAAACCACATATGGATCCACCAGTTTCATTGCATGTGTGTCCTTTTCATTAAGAATAGCTAGAGTCATTGCATGTGTGTTCTTTTCACAAACCACATGTGGATATACTAGAGTCGTTACATGTGTGTTATTTTCACAAACCACATATGGATCCACCAGTGTTCACTACATGTGTGTTCTTTTCACAAACCACCAATGGATCCCCTAGTGTCATTGCATGTGTTTTCTTTTCATTAACCACAACTAGAGTCATTGCAAGTGAGTTATTTTCACAAACCACATATGGATCCACAAGAGTTCATTGCATGTCTGTTCTTTTCACAAACCACATATGTATGCACCAGAGTTCATTGCATGTTTGTTCTTTTGACAAACCACATATGGATCCATAAGAGTCATTGAAATGTGTGTTCTTTTCACAAACCACATATGGATCCCCTAGTGTCACTTCATGTGTGTTCTTTTCACAAACCACATATGGATCCACCAGAGTCATTGCATGTGTGTTCTTTCAATAAACCACACCTAGAGTCATTGCATCTCTTTTCTTTTCATTAACCGCAGCTATAGTCATTGCATGTCTACTCTTTTCACAAACCACATATGGATCCACTAGAGTTCATTGCAAGTGTTTTCTTTTCACAGACCACATATGGATCCACCAGTGTTCATTGCATTTGTGTTCTTTTAATAAACCACAGCTATAGTCACTACATGTGTGTTATTGTCATAAACCACATGGATCCAGTAGTGTCATTGCATGTGTGTTCTTTTCACAAATCACATGTGGATCCACCAGTGTCATTGCATGTGTGTTCTTTTCATGAACCACATATGGATCCACCAGTGTCATTGAATATGTGTTCTTTTCACAAACCACATATGGATCCACTAGAGTCATTGCATGTGTGTTCTTTCAATAAACCACAACTAGAGTCATTGCATCTCTGTTCTTTTCATTAACCACAAGTAGAGTCATTGCATGTCTGTTCTGTTCACAAACCACATATGGATCCACAAAAGTTCATTGCATGTGTGTTCTTTTCACATACCACATATGTATCCACCAGTGTTATTGCATGTGTGTTATTTTAATAAACCACAGCTAGAGTCACTGGATATCTGTTCTTTTCACAAACCACATATGGATCCACCAGTGTCATTGCATGTGTGTTCTTTTCACAAACCACATGTGGATCCACCAGTGTCATTGCATGTGTGTTCTTTCCATGAACCACATATGGATCCACCAGTGTCATTGAATGTGTGTTCTTTTCACAAACCACATATGGATCCACCAGAGTCATTGCATGTGTGTTCTTTCAATAAACCACCGCTAGAGTCATTGCATCTCTGTTCTTTTCATTAACCAAAGCTAGTGTCATTGACCGTGTGTTCTTCTCACAAACCACACATGGATCCACCAGAGTCATTCCATGTGTGTGTTTTCTCACAAACCACATGGAACCACCAGTGTTATTGCGTGTGTGTTCCTTTAATAAACCACAACTAGAGTCACTGGATCTTTGTTCTTTTCACAAACCACATATGGATCCACAAGTTTCATTGCATGTGTGTTCTTTTCATTAACAACAGCTTTAGTCATTGCATGTGTGTTCTTTTCACAAACCACATGTGGATCCACTAGAGTTGTTGCATGTGTGTTCTTTTCACAAACCACATATGGATCCACCAGTGTTCACTACATGTTTGTTCTTTTCACAAGCCACATATGGATCCCCTAGTGTAATTGCAGGTGTGTTCTTTTCATTAACCATAGATAGAGTCATTGCATGTGTGTTCTTTTCACAAACCACATATGGAAACACAAGACTTCATTGCATGTCTGTTCTTTTCACAAACCACATGTGCATCCACCAGAGTTCATTACATGTGTGTTCTTTTGACAAACCACATATGGATCCACAAGAGTCATTGAAATGTGTGTTCTTTTCACAAACCACATATGGATCCCCAAGTGTCACTGCATGTGTGTTCTTTTCACAAACCACATATGGATCCATAAGAGTTCATTGCATGTCTGTTCTTTTCACAAACCACATATGCATCCACCAGAGTTCATTGCATGTGTGTTCTTTTGACAAACCACATATGGATCCATAAGAGTCATTGAAATGTGTGTTCTTTTCACAAACCACATATGGATCCCCTAGTGTCACTACATGTGTGTTCTTTTCAAAAAACACATATGGATCCACTAGAGTGTTTGCATGTGTGTTCTTTCAATAAACAATAGCTAGAGTCATTGCATCTCTGTTCTTTTCATTAACCACAGCTAGAGTCATTGCATGTCTATTCTTTTCACAAACCACATATAGATCCACCAGAGTTCATTGCATGTGTTTTCTTTTCACAAACCACATATGGATCCCCTAGTGTCACTACATGTGTGTTCGTTGCATGTGTGTTCTTTTAATAAACCACAGCTAGAGTTATTACATGTGTGTTGTTTTCACAAACCACATATGGATCCCCTAGTGTCACTGCATGTATGTTCTTTTCACAAACCACATATGGATCCACTAGAGTGATTGCATGTGTACTCTTTCAATAAACCATAGCTAGAGTCATTGCATCTCTGTTCTTTTCATTAACCACAGCTAGAGTCATTGCATGTCTATTCTTTTCACAAACCAAATATGGATCCACCAGAGTTCATTGCATGTGTTTTCTTTTCACAGACCACATATGGATCCACCATTGTTCATTGCGTGTGTGTTCTTTTAATAAACCACAACTAGAGTCACTACATGTGTGTTATTGGCATAAACCACATGGATCCACCAGTGTCATTGCATGTGTGTTCTTTTCACAAACCACATGTGGATCCACAAGTGTCATTGCATGTGTGTTCTTTTCACGAAAAACATATGGATCCACCAGTGTCATTGAATATGTGTTCTTTTCACAAACCACATATGGATCCACCAGATTCATTGCATGTCTGTTCTTTCAATAAACCACAACTAGAGCCATTGCATCTCTATTCTTTTCATTCACCACAGCTAGAGTCATTGCATGTCTGTTCTTTTCGCGAACCACATATGGATCCACTAGGGTTCATTACATGTGTGTTCTTTTCACATACCACATATGGATCCAATAGTGTTATTGCATGTGTGTTATTTTAATAAACCACAGCTAGATTCACTGCGTCTGTGTTATTGTCATAAATCACATGGATCCACTAGTGTCATTGCATGTGTGTTCTTTTCACAAACCACATGTGGATCCACCAGTGTAGTTACATGTGTGTTATTTTCATGAACCACATATGGATCCAACAATGTCATTGAATGTGTGTTATTTTCACAAACCACACATGGATCCACCAGAGTTATTGCATGCGTGTTCTTTCAAAATACCATAGCTATAGTCATTGCATCTCTGTTCTTTTCATTAACCAAAGCTAGAGTCATTGACTGTGTGTTCTTCTCACAAACCACATATGGATCCTCCAGAGTCATTGCATGTGTGTGTCTTCTCATAAACCACATGGAAGCACCATTGTTATTGCATGTGTGTTCTTTTAATAAACCCACAGCTGGAGTCACTAGATCTCTGTTCTTTTCACAAACCACATATGAATCCACCAGTTTCATTGCATGTGTGTTCTTTTCATTAACAAAGCCTAGAGTCATTGCAAGTGTGTTCTTTTCACAAACCACATGTGGATCCACTAGAGTCGTTGCATCTCTGTTCTTTTCACAAACCACATATGGATCCACCAGTGTTCACTGCATGTGTGTTCTTTTCACAAACCACATATGGATCCCCTAGTGTCATTGCATGTGTTTTTTTTCATTAACCACAGCTAGAGTTATTCCATGTGTGTTCTTTTCACAAACCACATATGGATCCACAATAGTTCATTGCATGTCTATTCTTTTCACAAACCACATATGCATGCACCAGAGTTCATTGCATGTTTGTTCTTTTGACAAACCACATATGGATCCACAAGAGTCATTGAAATGTGTGTTCTTTTCACAAACCACATATGGATCCCCTAGTGTCACTTCATGTATGTTCTTTTCAAAAACCACATATGGATCCACCAGAGTGATTGCATGTGTGTTCTTTCAATAAACCATAGCTAGAGTCATTGCATCTCTGTTCTTTTCATTAACCACAACTAGAGTCATTGCATGTCTATTCCTTTCACAAACCACATATGGATCCACCAGAGTTCATTGCATGTGTTTTCTTTCACAGACCACATATGGATCCACCAGTGTTCATTGCATGTGTGTTCTTTTAATAAACCACAGCTAGAGTCACTACATGTGTGTTATTGTCATAAATCACATGGATCCACCAGAGTCATTGCATGTGTGTTCTTTCAATAAACCACAACTAGAGTCATTGCATCTCTGTTCTTTTCATTAACCACATCTAGAGTCATTGCATGTCTGTTCTTTTCACAAACCACATATGGATACACCAGAGTTCATTACATGTGTGTTATTTTCACCGACCACATATGGATCCACTAGTGTTATTGCATGTGTGTTATTTTAATAAACCACAGCTAGAATCACTGCATGTGTGTTATTGTCATAAATCACATGGATCCACTAGTGTCATTGCATGTGTGTTCTTTTCAGAAACCACATGTGGATCCACCAGTGTAGTTGCATGTGTGTTCTTTTCATGAACCACATATGGATCCACCAGTGTCATTGAATGTGTGTTATTTTCACAAACCACACATGGATCCACCAGAGTCATTGCATGCGTGTTCTTTCAATAAACCACAGCTAGAGTCATTGCATGTCTGTTCTTTTCATTAACCAAAGCTAGAGTCATTGACTGTGTGTTCTTCTCACAAACCACATATGGATCCACCAGAGTCATTGTATGTGTGTGTCTTCTCACAAACCACATGGAACCACCAGTTTTATTGCATGTATGTTCTTTTAATAAACCACAACTAGAGTCACTGGATCTCTGTTCTTTTCACAAACCACATATGGATCCACCAGTTTCATTGCATGTGTGTTCTTTTCATTAACAACAGCTAGAGTCATTGCATGTGTGTTCTTTTCACAAACCATATATGGATCCACTAGAGTCGTTGCATATGTGTTCTTTTCGCAAACCACATATGGATCCACCAGTGTTCACTGCATGTCTGTTCTTTTCACAAACCACATATGGATCTCCTAGTGTTATTGCATGTGTGTTCTTTTCATTAACCACAGCTAGAGTCATTGCATGTGTGTTCTTTTCACAAACCACATATGGATCCACAAGAGTTCATTGCATGTCTGTTCTTTTCACAAACCACATATGCATCCACTAGAGTTCATTGCATGTTTTTTTCTTTTGACAAACCAAATATGGATCCACAAGAGTCATTGAAATGTGTGTTCTTTTCACAAACAACATATGGATCCCCCAGTGTCACTGCATGTGTGCTCTTTTTAAAAACCACATATGGACCCACCAGAGTCATTGCATGTGTGTTCTTTCAATAAACCACAACTAGAGTCATTGCATCTCTATTCTTTTCATTAACCATAGCTAGAGTCATTGCATGTATGTTCTTTTCACAAACCACATATGGATCCACCAGAGTTTATTGCATGTGTGTTCTTTTCACAGACCACATATGGATGCACCAGTCTTCATTGCATGTGTGTTCTTTTAATAAACCATATCTAGAGTCATTGCATGTTTGTTATTGTCATAAACCACATGGATCCACCAGTGTCATTGCATCTGTGTTCTTTCAACAAAGCACAACTAGAGTCATTGCATCTCTGTTCTTTTCATTAACCACAACGAGAGTCATTGCATCTTTGTTCTTCTCACAAACCACATATGGATCCACCAGAGTCATTGCATGTGTGTTCTTCTCACAAACCACATGGATCCACCAGTGTTATTGAAGTTGTATTCTTTTAATAAACCACAGCTAGAGTCACTGATCTCTGTTCTTTTCACAAACCACATATGGATCCACAAGAGTTCATTGCATGTGTGTTCTTTTCATTAACAACATCTAGAGTCATTGCATGTGTGTTCTTTTCACAAACCACATGTGGATCCACTAGAGTCATTGCATGTGTGTTCTTTTCACAAACCACATATATATCCACCATTTTTCATTGCATGTCTGTTCTTTTCACAAACCACATATGGATACACCAGAGTTCATTACATGTGTGTTATTTTCACCCACCACATATGGATCCACTAGTGTTATTGCATGTGTGTTATTTTAATAAACCACAGCTAGAGTCACTGCATGTGTGTTATTGTCATAAATCACATGGATCCACCAGTGTAGTTGCATGTGTGTTCTTTTCATGAACCACATATGGATCCACCAGTGTCATTGAATGTGTGTTATTTTCACAAACCACACATGGATCCACCAGAGTCATTGCATGCGTGTTCTTTCAATAAACCAGAGCTAGAGTCATTGCATGTCTGTTCTTTTCATTAACCAAAGCTAGAGTCATTGACTGTGTGTTCTTCTCACAAACCACATATGGATCCACCAGAGTCATTGTATGTGTGTGTCTTCTCACAAACCACATGGAACCACCAGTTTTATTGCATGTATGTTCGTTTAATAAACCACAACTAGAGTCACTGGATCTCTGTTCTTTTCACAAACCACATATGGATCCACCAGTTTCATTGCATGTGTGTTCTTTTCATTAACAATAGCTAGAGTCATTGCATGTGTGTTCTTTTCACAAACCATATATGGATCCACTAGAGTCGTTGCATATGTGTTCTTTTCGCAAACCACATATGGATCCACCAGTGTTCACTGCATGTCTGTTCTTTTCACAAACCACATATGGATCCCCTAGTGTCATTGCATGTGTGTTCTTTTCATTAACCACAGCTAGAGTCATTGCATGTGTGTTCTTTTCACAAACCACATATGGATCCACAAGAGTTCATTGCATGTCTGTTCTTTTCACAAACCACATATGCATCCACTAGAGTTCATTGCATGTTTTTTTCTTTTGACAAACCAAATATGGATCCACAAGAGTCATTGAAATGTGTGTTCTTTTCACAAACAACATATGGGTCCCCCAGTGTCACTGCATGTGTGCTCTTTTTAAAAACCACATATGGATCCACCAGAGTCATTGCATGTGTGTTCTTTCAATAAACCACAACTAGAGTCATTGCATCTCTATTCTTTTCATTAACCATAGCTAGAGTCATTGCATGTATGTTCTTTTCACAAACCACATATGGATCCACCAGAATTTATTGCATGTGTGTTCTTTTCACAGACCACATATGGATGCACCAGTCTTCATTGCATGTGTGTTCTTTTAATAAACCATAGCTAGAGTCATTGCATGTTTGTTATTGTCATAAGCCACATGGATCCACCAGTGTCATTGCATGTGTGTTCTTTCAATAAAGCACAACTAGAGTCATTGCATCTCTGTTCTTTTCATTAACCACAACGATAGTCATTGCATCTTTGTTCTTCTCACAAACCACATATGGATCCACAGAGTCATTGCATGTGTTCTTCTCACAAACCACATGGATCCACCAGTGTTATTGAAGTTGTATTCTTTTAATAAACCAGAGCTAGAGTCAATGGATCTCTTTTTCACAAACCACATATGGATCCACTAGTTTCATTGCATGTGTGTTCTTTTCATTAACAACAGCTAGAGTCATTGCATGTGTGTTCTTTTCACAAACCACATGTGGATCCACTAGAGTCATTGCATGTGTGTTCTTTTCACAAACCACATATATATCCACCATTTTTCATTGCATGTCTGTTCTTTTCACAGACCACATATGGATGCCCTAGTGTAATTGATTGTGTGTTCTTTTTACAAACCACATATGGATCCACCAGAGTCATTGCATGTGTTCTCTTTCAATAAACCACAACTAGAGTCATTGCATCTCTATTCTTTTCATTAACTAAAGCTAGAGTCATTGACTGTGTGTTCTTCTCACCAACCACATATGGATCCACCAGAGTCATTGCATGTGGGTGTCTTCTCACAAACCACATGGAACCACCAGTGTTATTGCATGTGTGTTCTTTTAATAAACCACAACTAGATTCACTGGATCTTTACTCTTTTCACAAACCACATATGGATCCACCAGAGTCATTGCATGTGTGTTCTTCTCACAAACCACATGGATCCACCAGTGTTATTGAAGTTGTATTCTTTTAATAAACCACAGCTAGAGTCACTGATCTCTGTTCTTTTCACAAACCACATATGGATCCACAAGAGTTCATTGCATGTGTGTTCTTTTCATTAACAACATCTAGAGTCATTGCATGTGTGTTCTTTTCACAAACCACATGTGGATCCACTAGAGTCATTGCATGTGTGTTCTTTTCACAAACCACATATATATCCACCATTTTTCATTGCATGTCTGTTCTTTTCACAAACCACATATGGATACACCAGAGTTCATTACATGTGTGTTATTTTCACCCACCACATATGGATCCACTAGTGTTATTGCATGTGTGTTATTTTAATAAACCACAGCTAGAGTCACTGCATGTGTGTTATTGTCATAAATCACATGGATCCACCAGTGTAGTTGCATGTGTGTTCTTTTCATGAACCACATATGGATCCACCAGTGTCATTGAATGTGTGTTATTTTCACAAACCACACATGGATCCACCAGAGTCATTGCATGCGTGTTCTTTCAATAAACCAGAGCTAGAGTCATTGCATGTCTGTTCTTTTCATTAACCAAAGCTAGAGTCATTGACTGTGTGTTCTTCTCACAAACCACATATGGATCCACCAGAGTCATTGTATGTGTGTGTCTTCTCACAAACCACATGGAACCACCAGTTTTATTGCATGTATGTTCGTTTAATAAACCACAACTAGAGTCACTGGATCTCTGTTCTTTTCACAAACCACATATGGATCCACCAGTTTCATTGCATGTGTGTTCTTTTCATTAACAATAGCTAGAGTCATTGCATGTGTGTTCTTTTCACAAACCATATATGGATCCACTAGAGTCGTTGCATATGTGTTCTTTTCGCAAACCACATATGGATCCACCAGTGTTCACTGCATGTCTGTTCTTTTCACAAACCACATATGGATCCCCTAGTGTCATTGCATGTGTGTTCTTTTCATTAACCACAGCTAGAGTCATTGCATGTGTGTTCTTTTCACAAACCACATATGGATCCACAAGAGTTCATTGCATGTCTGTTCTTTTCACAAACCACATATGCATCCACTAGAGTTCATTGCATGTTTTTTTCTTTTGACAAACCAAATATGGATCCACAAGAGTCATTGAAATGTGTGTTCTTTTCACAAACAACATATGGATCCCCAGTGTCCTTTGCATGTGTGCTCTTTTTAAAACCACATATGGATCCACCAGTCATTGCATGTGTGTTCTTTCAATAAACCACAACTAGAGTCATTGCATCTCTATTCTTTTCATTAACCATAGCTAGAGTCATTGCATGTATGTTCTTTTCACAAACCACATATGGATCCACCAGAATTTATTGCATGTGTGTTCTTTTCACAGACCACATATGGATGCACCAGTCTTCATTGCATGTGTGTTCTTTTAATAAACCATAGCTAGAGTCATTGCATGTTTGTTATTGTCATAAGCCACATGGATCCACCAGTGTCATTGCATGTGTGTTCTTTCAATAAAGCACAACTAGAGTCATTGCATCTCTGTTCTTTTCATTAACCACAACGATAGTCATTGCATCTTTGTTCTTCTCACAAACCACATATGGATCCACCAGAGTCATTGCATGTGTGTTCTTCTCACAAACCACATGGATCCACCAGTGTTATTGAAGTTGTATTCTTTTAATAAACCAGAGCTAGAGTCAATGGATCTCTGTTCTTTTCACAAACCACATATGGATCCACTAGTTTCATTGCATGTGTGTTCTTTTCATTAACAACAGCTAGAGTCATTGCATGTGTGTTCTTTTCACAAACCACATGTGGATCCACTAGAGTCATTGCATGTGTGTTCTTTTCACAAACCACATATATATCCACCATTTTTCATTGCATGTCTGTTCTTTTCACAGACCACATATGGATGCCCTAGTGTAATTGATTGTGTGTTCTTTTCACAAACCACATATGGATCCACCAGAGTCATTGCATGTGTTCTCTTTCAATAAACCACAACTAGAGTCATTGCATCTCTATTCTTTTCATTAACTAAAGCTAGAGTCATTGACTGTGTGTTCTTCTCACCAACCACATATGGATCCACCAGAGTCATTGCATGTGGGTGTCTTCTCACAAACCACATGCAACCACCAGTGTTATTGCATGTGTGTTCTTTTAATAAACCACAACTAGATTCACTGGATCTTTACTCTTTTCACAAACCACATATGGATCCACCAGAGTCATTGCATGTGTGTTCTTCTCACAAACCACATGGATCCACCAGTGTTATTGAAGTTGTATTCTTTTAATAAACCACAGCTAGAGTCACTGATCTCTGTTCTTTTCACAAACCACATATGGATCCACAAGAGTTCATTGCATGTGTGTTCTTTTCATTAACAACATCTAGAGTCATTGCATGTGTGTTCTTTTCACAAACCACATGTGGATCCACTAGAGTCATTGCATGTGTGTTCTTTTCACAAACCACATATATATCCACCATTTTTCATTGCATGTCTGTTCTTTTCACAAACCACATATGGATACACCAGAGTTCATTACATGTGTGTTATTTTCACCCACCACATATGGATCCACTAGTGTTATTGCATGTGTGTTATTTTAATAAACCACAGCTAGAGTCACTGCATGTGTGTTATTGTCATAAATCACATGGATCCACCAGTGTAGTTGCATGTGTGTTCTTTTCATGAACCACATATGGATCCACCAGTGTCATTGAATGTGTGTTATTTTCACAAACCACACATGGATCCACCAGAGTCATTGCATGCGTGTTCTTTCAGAAAACCAGAGATAGAGGCAAACCATGTCACATCTTTTCATTAACCAAAAGTAGAGTCATTGACTGTGTTCTTCTCACAAACCACATATGGATCCACCAGAGTCATTGTATGTGTGTGTCTTCTCACAAACCACATGGAACCACCAGTTTTATTGCATGTATGTTCGTTTAATAAACCACAACTAGAGTCACTGGATCTGTTCTTTCACAAACCACATATGGATCCACCAGTTTCATTGCATGTGTGTTCTTTTCATTAACAATAGCTAGAGTCATTGCATGTGTGTTCTTTTCACAAACCATATATGGATCCACTAGAGTCGTTGCATATGTGTTCTTTTCGCAAACCACATATGGATCCACCAGTGTTCACTGCATGTCTGTTCTTTTCACAAACCACATATGGATCCCCTAGTGTCATTGCATGTGTGTTCTTTTCATTAACCACAGCTAGAGTCATTGCATGTGTGTTCTTTTCACAAACCACATATGGATCCACAAGAGTTCATTGCATGTCTGTTCTTTTCACAAACCACATATGCATCCACTAGAGTTCATTGCATGTTTTTTTCTTTTGACAAACCAAATATGGATCCACAAGAGTCATTGAAATGTGTGTTCTTTTCACAAACAACATATGGATCCCCCAGTGTCACTGCATGTGTGCTCTTTTTAAAAACCACATATGGATCCACCAGAGTCATTGCATGTGTGTTCTTTCAATAAACCACAACTAGAGTCATTGCATCTCTATTCTTTTCATTAACCATAGCTAGAGTCATTGCATGTATGTTCTTTTCACAAACCACATATGGATCCACCAGAATTTATTGCATGTGTGTTCTTTTCACAGACCACATATGGATGCACCAGTCTTCATTGCATGTGTGTTCTTTTAATAAACCATAGCTAGAGTCATTGCATGTTTGTTATTGTCATAAGCCACATGGATCCACCAGTGTCATTGCATGTGTGTTCTTTCAATAAAGCACAACTAGAGTCATTGCATCTCTGTTCTTTTCATTAACCACAACGATAGTCATTGCATCTTTGTTCTTCTCACAAACCACATATGGATCCACCAGAGTCATTGCATGTGTGTTCTTCTCACAAACCACATGGATCCACCAGTGTTATTGAAGTTGTATTCTTTTAATAAACCAGAGCTAGAGTCAATGGATCTCTGTTCTTTTCACAAACCACATATGGATCCACTAGTTTCATTGCATGTGTGTTCTTTTCATTAACAACAGCTAGAGTCATTGCATGTGTGTTCTTTTCACAAACCACATGTGGATCCACTAGAGTCATTGCATGTGTGTTCTTTTCACAAACCACATATATATCCACCATTTTTCATTGCATGTCTGTTCTTTTCACAGACCACATATGGATGCCCTAGTGTAATTGATTGTGTGTTCTTTTCACAAACCACATATGGATCCACCAGAGTCATTGCATGTGTTCTCTTTCAATAAACCACAACTAGAGTCATTGCATCTCTATTCTTTTCATTAACTAAAGCTAGAGTCATTGACTGTGTGTTCTTCTCACCAACCACATATGGATCCACCAGAGTCATTGCATGTGGGTGTCTTCTCACAAACCACATGGAACCACCAGTGTTATTGCATGTGTGTTCTTTTAATAAACCACAACTAGATTCACTGGATCTTTACTCTTTTCACAAACCACATATGGATACACCAGTTTCATTGCATGTGTGTTCTTTTAATTAACAATAGCTAGAGTCATTGCATGTGTGTTCTTTTCCCAAACCACATGTCGATCCACTAGAGTTGTTGCATGTGTGTTATTTTCACAAACCACATATGGATCCACCAGCGTTCACTGCATGTGTGTTCTTTTCACCAACCACATATGGATCCCCTAGTGTCATTGAATGTGTGTTATTTTCATTAACCACAGCTAGAGTCATTGCATGTGTGTTCTTTTCACAAACCACATATGGATCCACATGAGTTCATTGCATGTCTGTTCTTTTCACAAACCACATATGCATCCACCAGAGTTCATTGCATGTGTGTTCTTTTGACAAACCAATTATGGATCCCCAAGAGTCACTGAAATGTGTGTTCTTTTCACAAACCACACATGGATCCCCCAGTGTCACTGCATGTGTGTTCTTTTCACAACCGACATATGGATCCACCAGAGTCATGGCATGTGTGTTCTTTCAATAAACCACATCTAGAGTCATTGCATCTCTGTTCTTTTCATTAACCACAGCTAGAGTCATTGCATATCTGTTCTTTTCACAAACCACATATGGATCCACCAGAGTTCAATGCATGTGTGTTCTTTTCACAGACCAAATATGGATCCACCAGTGTTCATTGCATGTGTGTTCTTTTAATAAACCACAGCTAGAGTCACTGCATATGTGTTATTATCATAAACCACATGGATCCACCAGTGTCATTGCATGTGTGTTCTTTTCAAAAAGCACATGTGGATCCACCAGTGTCATTGCATGTGTGTTCTTTTCATGAACCACATATGGATCCACAAGTGTCATTGAATATGTGTTCTTTTCATAAACCACATATGGATCCACCAGAGTCATTGCATGTGTGTTCTTTCAATAAACCACAACCAGAGTCATTGCATCTCTATTCTTTTCATTAACCACAGCTAGAGTCATTGCATGTCTGTTCTTCTCACAAACCACATATGGATCCACCAGAGTCCTTGCATGTGTGTTCTTCTCACAAACCACATAGATCCACCAGTGTTATTGCATATGTATTCTTTTAATAAACCAGAGCTAGAGTCAATGGATCTTTGTTCTTTTCACAAACCACATATGGATCCACCAGTTTCATTGCTTGTGTGTTCTTTTAATTTACAACAGCTAGAGTCATTGCATGTCTGTTCTTTTCAAAAACCACATGTGGATCCACTAGAGTCATTGCATGTGTTTTATTTTCACAAACCACATATGGATCCACCAGTGTTCATTGCATGTCTGTTCTTTTCACAAACCACATATGGATCCCCTAGTGTCATTGCATGTGTGTTCTTTTCACAAACCACATATGAGTACACCAATGTCATTGAAATGTGTGTTCTTTTTACAAACCGCATGGATCCACCAGTGTTATTGCATGTGTGTTCTTTTAATAAACCATAACTAGAGTCACTGCATGTGTGTTATTACAGAAACCACATGGATCCACCAGTGTCATTGCATGTGTGTTCTTTTCACAAACCACATGTGGATCCACCAGTGTCATTGCATGTGTGTTCTTTTCATGAACCACATGTGGATCCACCAGTGTCATTGAATGTGTGTGTTCTTTTCACAAACCACATATGGATCCACCAGAGTCATTGCATGTGCGTTCTTTCAATAAACCAAAGCTAGAGTCATTGCATCTTGATACATTGCAAATGTATCTATAATTTTTGATGTTCCATGCTTGGTTTTACCCACTTTCTTGTGTTTTGTCCACACTTTGGAGTACTTTTCATATGATTTCTTGGACTAACCTATTAACAAGAGCCACAGTGCCAGCTGCCTGTTTTCTGCTGTTTTTGGTTCCAGGAAAGTCAGAAAACGAATATTCCTGGAATTGGACGGGACAAAAGCCAAAGTGCCTATTTTTCGGGAAGTCATCAGATGCCAGAATACGAGACGGAGAAGGGCTGGGGGCCGGCCACACCAACTGGCCGTGCGGCCAGGATTGGCCCATGCCAGGGGGTGGTCTGGCCGACCCCAGCATCCCCTCAGCCTCTCCTTCCGTCTATAAGATGCCCTCGGGACGAAAACCCTAAGGACCTAATAAAAAAATCCACGAAAGAGTCTGTAGCCACCGTCATCTCCATCCCTAGATCGGGAGGGATCTAAAGCTCTTCCCGGCACCCTGCCGGAGAGGGGAATTCACCCTGGAGGCCTTCTTCATCACCATGCAAGCCTCCGGTGTGATGCATGAGTAGTTCATCCTTAGACTACGGATTCATGTAGTAGCTAGATGGCTGGTTCTCCTCCTTTGTGCTTTCATGTTTAGATCTTGTGAGCTCCATTCATGATCAAGATCATCTATTTGTAATTCTGCATGTTGTGTTTGCGGGGATCCGATGGATATTGAGATGCTATTTCAGATTGCTTATTGATTCTATCATGTCTTTGTTATTTGTGATCTTTCATGCTTTCCGTTGTTAGTAGCTATCTTGGCCAAGTAGATGCTAGCAACTCCAAGAGTTAGTATTTATGCTCGATAGTGGGTTCATGCCTCCGTAACTGGGAAGTGACAGAAATCTCTAAGGTACTAGATGTGCTGTTGCTACTAGGGAGAAAACAAAAATCCTTTGTTCATAGAACAATCATATTGTTTACTTTACACGCAGTTCGTAAAGCAATAATCTGTTGCTTGCAACTTAATACTGGAGGGGGTTCGGATGATAACCTGAAGGTGGATTATTAGTCATAGATGCAGTTGGATGGTGGTCTATGTATAATGTTGTAAAGCCCAATCCAGTCTCAAAGGAGTCAAGATGATTAGTATATGCATGTATTGCTTTCTCGATGTTTGTCAATTGCCCCGCTGTAATTTGTTCACCCAGCATGTTATCTATCTAAGGAGAGCCACCTCTAGTGAACTATGGATCCCACTCCTTTTCTTTACATACAATCTACAATCTTTTACTGCTTTTTGTGTTTACTTTCTGCAAACTATTACTTCTTTCCATTCGATACGTTTAATCCTTTGTTTTCCGCAAAACACGGTAAGATTGACAACCTCATCGCAAGTTGGGGACAAAGTTCTGTGGTTGTGTTGTGCAGGTCTCCACGTTGCTACTAGCACCGGTAGTGCGCCCTGCCAAGGCTCAGCTAGCAACACCTTTGGGTGTTTCCTTGCTCCTACTGGTTCGATTAAACCTTGGTTTCATAACTGAGGGAAACTTGCTGTTGTGCTCATCATACCTTCCTCTTGGGGTTCCCAACGAGCTCTACATCATCATCGCTTCAGCATTTTCTGGCACCGACACTGAGCCATCAAGCATTTTTCTGGCGCCGTTGCCGGGGAGTCAAGGATATCTTCACAAGGGGAGTCCCTCATAACCAATCTCTTTACTTTGTTATTTTTGTTTTGCTTAGTTTGCTTGTTTCTTTATTCAAAAACACAAAAAATTTAGTTTTACTAGTTTGCTTTGTTTATAAAAAACACAAAAAATTTAAGTCTCCTTTAGTTGTTACCTCCTCCTTAGCTCACCATGTTGATCCCTAAATTCACCCTGAAAGATCTTTCAATTGGTAGTGGTTCTATAATTGGGAAAGATAATATTGAAGAATTCTTTAATCATGTTAGTAAACATGAGGATACTAAGGATAGATCCCTTGCAGAACTTGCTCCAAACTATGAGATTACTGTAGCTTCTTTAATTCACATGTTAGAAGTAGGTTTGTTAACCTCAACCCCTTAATGCAAGTAATATTTTTTAAGCTTAAAGAAATAGAGGACACTGAAAAGAGGGATTTTATTCTAGAAACTTTGTTTAAGGAGTTCTATGATGTTGCCAAGGAAGCTAGGAAAGTATTTGAATGTTTCAATATGCTAGGCTCATGTGTAGATGTTGTTGGTACACGAGAAAAGATGAACAAAACCGAACCTAATGGGGAGGAACCTAAGATATCAATACCCTTTAAACTAGTAGCAATACATGATGCCATAGAAAAGAATCTTGATCGGATTGTTCCTGCAAACCCTTTTTATGAGAATAGTGAACCTAAGACCATTGAGAGAGGATCCTCTAGAACTTATTTGGATGATATACCTTGCCTTGTTGAAAATATTTCCGGTATTGATCTTAATGCTTCTTCATTTGAGAACACTTGATTCTTTCTTACTTCTTATGCCTAACTTAAAGGCGTTAAAGAAAAGTACTTATTGGGAGATAAACCAAAAGTTTTAGATGAGTCTTGGAAGTTATTAATTCAGTAATAACCGCTCCTTATCCTTTTTATTTGCTTTTTGTGCCAAGAGTAACCTCTAATGAGAGAGAAGTAATGATTGGGAAAGTTGCTGTCCCGAAACAGATTTCTGTGCTTCACCATAAAAAATCGTGTAAAATATCTGAACGTCTTTTTGAGGCGTGAATTTTTGTGCTTCTGACCCAGGTTGTTATCTAACTTTCGTTAGTTCAACACTTTTTGATTTGAGAAACAGAAGGTCTTCGAAAAAATTCGTATTTACCTGCTGGTCTGTTTTGACAGATTTCTGCCATTTTCTGCATTTGCTTCTTGTTGGTTCCTTTTTGAGTTCTTTTGGGGAATTGAGATTTTTGAGGGAAGTGCTACAGTATCTAGTGTTCTAATGGAAGTTTATTTGGTATTATAACTGAACCTTAATACTTATTTATCTTGAGTGCACTAATGTTGCTAATAAAGATTGTGTGAAGTTTTGTATGAAGGAAAAATTACAGGTGTATGGAAGGAATGAGTACTGAGATGAAGGATGGACTAAAGCTCAAGCTTGGGGATGACACGCATGTCACCCCAAGAAATATCCAAGAAATACAAGCGTCAAATCTTGGGGATGCCCAAGGCATCCCCTTCTTCATCAATAAAAATCCCAGGTTTCTTCCAAACGCTTCATTTTTATTGTTTCATGCACAGTTGTGTTGTTCTTGGAGCGTCTTCTTTTTCATTTTCGTTTTGGTTTTTCTTTTGCTTGGTTTGCTTAGTTTTCTGAATAAATTGTTTGGACCCCCTCTTTCATACATTGGTTTGCAAATAGTTTGGTTTGGTTTGGAAAAGAGTAGGAAAGTTCATACTTATGTGGTAAAAAGAGCTTGTTTTTGACTGTGGCCTATGCTTTGTCATGCCATGCTTGATATTGTTTTGGCTTTATGCTTAGTATTCTTTGCTGTAGCATGTCTTGTTATAAACAATTGATATTGCTTAATGTGCCTTGGATGAATCATGCGTTGTTTTAGCATATTAAAGCATAGTATAGTGGTATTCTCCTTTAATGCTTTATTTGGGTTGACTTGGCACATGATCACACCATGTTATGACTATCACAAGTCACCATAGCCTTTATGATCCTTTAGTTTTCAACTTGTAGTATCACTTTATGCTTTGATCAATAATGTTTTGTCGCTCTGCATGATTATGGCCATTATTGCTCTCTTAGTTTGTCGCTCCGAGTCTTTTGCTAGCCTCCACAATAAAGTATGAGTTCCACTCATGCATCCAACTCCCTAAACCAAGTTATTCCAAAGATTCCACCATACCTACCTACTATCTTATGCTATTCCAAGTATATTCATGCTTTTGTTTACCTTCCAAATTAAACTTGTTATGAGAAAACTAGTGATTAAAGCTCTCATGAACTTGATGGCACACTTTACTTTTTTGCATCTAATAAACTTGAACCATTGGGTCCTTCTTTGTTGCGTATATGCTTGCGCTTTATAAGTTGAAATTAGTAGAACCATGTTTCATGGGGAACGCTTTCAACATTGCACTTGTACTTTGTACCCCGTTGATATCATGTTCTTTTGCTTACTGATCCCGGTGGTGTGAAATAAAAGTGGAAATTTTAAGATCATGGAGTTTGTATGTGTGTTAGAGAAACGCCTGGGCCGCTAGCCTAAGCCATGCCTAATCATGATGGAAACTTGCAGCATCACCATAATGAGCACTCTATGAAGCATCCTCAATAAAAACCTATGCAAATAGCACATAAAAAGATCGTTGAGATGCTCATTGTCTGCTTTCCTTATCATTTTGATTATAGGAAAGCTCCCGTATCATGTGCAAGGGGTACCCCGTTGGCGGTTCTTGATGATAGACATGTACTTACAATGACAAGAGCTTACTCGTGACTAAAGTTGAGTAGCATGAGGATCGGTCTTCGTCAGTAAGGGGCATGAGATTTCGGTTTATAACTTGTCAAGCATATCCTCTTAGTTGTGTCACTTTAACCTTAATCACCTTAAAGATGCTTATGATAGGGGCAATGAGAGCTAAAAGCTATAAGTACCATAATTTTTGGAAGATCTTTATGAGACTTGAATCCCTACTTCCTTTTATGAAGGCCTTTCTTCCACCATTATATTGAGTCTCCACCTTCTATCTTTATGCACCTACTTTGAGAGCATAGTGGCCATTCTTAGTTCTATGTGCATTGTCCCAAAACTAGTTGATTGATGCATAACTTGATATTGCTTGTTTTAAACTATTGTATCTAGTCACTCTTATGAACTTTGAAGGTGTCCTATGCATTTATATTTGCTACTCTATTGAGGGACAAGCTGAATACTATTATGCTATGTTTTCTTTATGTGAAACAAACAAACATCTTGCAAAGCATTGTTATTCATGAATCTTTTGTTTGTGCCTTTTCATGTTGCATCATAGTTTCTTTGTCTTTCATGTTTTGATTTAAGTACTATGATCCCAACTTTGAATGTTTTACAAGTACTTTGATCAAGTCTTTGATGGTGCATGTCACCTCAAAAATTATTCTTTCTTTTTATCACTTACCTACTCGAGGACGAGCAGGAGTTAAGCTTGGGGATGTTGATACATTGCAAATGTATCTATAATTTTTGATGTTCCATGCTTGCTTTTATCCACTTTCTTGTGTTTTGTCCACACTTTGGAGTACTTTTCATATGATTTCTTGGACTAACCTATTAACAAGATCCACAGTGCCAGCTGCCTGTTTTTTGCTATTTTTGGTTCCAGGAAAGTCAAGAAACGAATATTCTTGGAATTGGACGGGACAAAAGCCAAAGTGCCTATTTTTCTGGAAGTCATCAGATGCCAGAATACAAGACGGGGAAGGGCTAGGGGCCGGCCACACTAACTGGCCGTGCGGCCAGGCTTGGCCCATGCCAGGGGGTGGTCTGGCCGACCCCAGCACCCCCTCGGCCTCCCCTTCCGCCTATAAGATGCCCTCGGGACGAAAAACCTAAGGACCCGATCAAAAATCCACGAAAGAGTTTGTAGTCGCCATCATCTCCATCCCTAGATCGGGAGGGATCTGAAGCTCTTACCGGCACCCTGCCGGAGAGGGGAATTCACCCTGGAGGCCTTCTTCATCACCATGCAAGCCTCCAGTGTGATGCGTGAGTAGTTCATCCTTGGACTATGGATCCATGTAGTACTAGATGGATGGTTCTCCTCGTTTGTGCTTTCATGTTTAGATCTTGTGAGCTCCGTTCATGATCAAGATCATCTATTTGTAATTCTGCATGTTGTGTTTGCGGGGATCCGATGGATATTGAGATGCTATTTCAGATTGATTATTGATTCTATCATGTCTTTGTTATTTGTGATCTTGCATGCTTTCTGTTGTTAGTAGCTATCTTGGCCAAGTAGATGCTAGCAACTCCAAGAGTTATTATTTATGCTCGATAGTGGGTTCATGCCTCTGGTAATCTGGGGAAGTGACAGAAATCTCTAAGGTACTAGATGTGCTATTGCTACTAGGGAGAAAACAACAATCCTTTGTTCATAGAACAATCGTATTGTTTACTTTACACGCAGTTTGTAAAGCAATAATCTGTTGCTTGCAACTTAATACTGGAGGGGGTTTGGATGATAACCTGAAGGTGGATTATTAGTCATAGATGCAGTTGGATGGCGGTCTATGTATAATATTGTAATGCCCAATCAAGTCTCAAAGGAGTCAAGCTGATTAGTATATGCATGTATTGCTTTCTCGATGTTTGTCAATTGCCCCGTTGTAATTTGTTCACCCAGCATGTTATCTATCTAAGGAGAGCCACCTCTAGTGAACTATGGATCCCGGTCCTTTTCTTTACATACAATCTACAATCTTTTACTGCTTTGTGTTTACTTTCTGCAAACTATTACTTCTTTCCATTCGATACGTTTAATCCTTTGTTTTCCCCAAAACACGATGAGATTGACAACCTCATCGCAAGTTGGGGATAAAGTTCTATGGTTGTGTTGTGCAGGTCTCTACGTTGCTACTAGCACCGGTAGTGCGTCCTGCAAAGGCTCAGCTAGCAACACCTTTGGGGCGTTTCCTTGCTCCTACTGGTTCGATTAAACCTTGGTTTCATAACTGAGGGAAACTTCTGCTGTGCTCATCATACCTTCCTCTTCGGGTTCCCTATGAGCTCTTCATCATCATCGCTCCAGCATTTTTCTGGCGCCGACACTGACCCATCACATCTCTATTCTTTTCATTAACCACAGCTAGAGTCATTGAATGTGTGTTCTTTTCACAAACCACATATGGATCCACTAGAGTCATTGCATGTGTGTTCTTTTCACAAACCACATGGAACCACCAGTGTTATTGCATGTGTGTTCTTTTAATAAACCACAATTAGAGTCATTGAATGTGTGTTCTTTTCACAGACCACACATGGAACCACCAATGTCATTGCATGTGTGTTCTTTTCACATACCACATATGGATCCTCTAGTGTTCATTGCATGTGTGTTCTTTCCACAGAACACATATGGATCTACCAGTGTCATTGCATGTGTGTTCTTCTCATAAACCAGATATGGATCCTAACCTTAGGAGAGCCCTAACCTTAGCCCCCCAATGGTGGCCGTTAGACCGAGTCTTCTAGAAGGCATTCCCTAACATAGTTGTTCTGCATGACGATTGTTACATACCATTCGATCGGGGCACTTCGACGATTGGGATGGTCTTCGTGGGAGACATCCGCGAGTAGGCTGTTCTGCGACAAGATTGGCCATGCTTGCTGCCCGCTTGCTCTAGAAAAACTAGCAACACCGGGCACTCCCCTTTTGCAAGTGTCACGACTCACGATTTCAGTGGGCCATATGCCAGTGTCACGTCCCCTTTACTTCTCTTCCTCCCCATACTTCTCTTCCTTCCCCTTGAAGCCACGTTCCCCACTTCTCTCCCATCCTGCCGTAGCCGCAAGCCGATGGTGCCTCCAGCTATCTCTCTAGCAGCCACCCCAGTCCCCCACCCCCCTCTCGCCATGGGTTCAAGGGGAGACGGTGAAGAAACGCGTCATGACGACAGGGACGGTGATTTCGATGTGAGTCGTCTCAAATCCATCTTTATCATCTGTGGCCAGTTATCTATTTTGAGCTAGATCTACTCTGTTTACTCATGCGTGTATGATGTGTTAGGCTAACCAGACGTTGTACGACTCCGACTATCACGGTTTAGTGGATGAAGACAGTCATCTGCTATGTAAACATGGATATGTGCCCGCTAAATTTGTAGCGTTCGAAGGACGAAACGTAGCTAGGAGGTTTTTACGGTGTCAAGGACATCATGCAATGATGCAAGGCAGAAGTTGCGGTGTTGTCAAATGGGTAGATCCAGAGTGGCCCAAATCGATGCAGAAAACGAGGGACAAACTATGGGATATGACTGTCGAGTTGAAAGAATCCATAGTCAACTCACTTCTTGATAGTGCTGAGATGAAGCTATGGGACCTAGTTGACACGACCAAGCTTAACCGAGATCTCAGGAGGGTGCAAGACAAGGTTAGCAAAGTCGAGAAGGAAGGGACATGGTGTTGGCCCTGAAGGCTAAAGCAGAGCAAGAACTGACTCAATCAAGGAATGATCTTCACCAGGCCAAAGTCCTACAGTTCAGAACTACGCGTATTGACAAGTGCATGAGGATAAATGCAGAGAAACAATTGAAGCTGTGCAAGGAAGATGCTAAAAGGAATGAGCAGACGATTTGATCCTTGCTCTCGCAGGAAGATGCGCATCGGGCTAAGATTAGGAAGATCAAGGAGATGTGTGATAACTAGTTCTATTTATCTTGAGCTCCATACTTTTTTAAGTTGTAATAGTAGTACTTGTACATACTAGCGGTCTGAACTAGTGGTTCCGGAGTCCTGGGAGAAAAACTTTGGTCGCCCATTAATCTGTCTTAACCCTGCATCACTTCCCTTTGTCTGATGATGGTGGTACTCTGACATTGGTGGTTTGTTTAAACGTAATCTACGTGGATTGTGCCGCATGCAAATGGCACAACCAAAATTTATAAAGTGGAAGCAAGTGCACCCGGTTACTGGAGATCCGGGAGCTTCGCCAGATGTAGGGGATGCAGGAGCAGGGAGGCGGTGAGATAGACGGGATCAAGATTAGGCGAGAAAGTGGTACCGATTTCCTCATCATCTAGGCATTATCAGTTGCCATTCCTGTTTATGTTGCCATGTCGTTGTGCAACAGCTAAAATAAGTTGCTGCTTCATGGAGTGTAGTAGCTTAAATAATTTATTTCCGTGCCACTAATGTCTACGCACTTCTATTCTTGTAGACAGTTGTTGGGCCTCCAAGTGCAGATGTTTGTAGAACAGCAGCAAGTTTTCCATTAAGTGGATTACCCAAGGTTTATCGAACTCAGGGAGGAAGTGGTCAAAGGTATCCCCTCTCAAGCAACCTTGCAATCAAGATACAAGAAGTCTCTTGTGTCCCCAACACACCCATTACACTTGTCAGGTGTATAGGTGCACTAGTTTAGCAAAGAGATAGTGAAATACAAGTGGTATAGATAATTATAAGTGGTAACGGTGATAGAAAATAGCTTGATGGTGTGGAAGAGACTAAACACAAACTGAAATAAAGATGGAAGCAAGCAAACATGTAACATATCTAGTTGTAAACGGTGTTTCAATGCTTAGAAACAAGGCCTAGGGATCATACTTTCACTAGTGAACACTCTCATATAAATATATTCTCTTCATGATACTACTCTTAACTACTCTCCGGTTGGACACTCTAATCAACGGTAGGGCTATAACAGCACGCCTCAAAGTAAGCCTTTCCGCATCTAGATAACCCCACACTATCACCTTGAGCACTAGATGGTTCAAACAAACACCACAATTTCATAAAGACATCCAACTCCAAATATAACTCATAACAAGTATTTGTAATCTCTAGCCTAAGTACCACCATGGTGTGCACACTGTCAACTTCACACACATGGGGAGAGCAGAGATCTATTAAAGCACTTGAGTAGCAAGGTAGATCTATAGATTACAAGCTCATGATCTCAATAAGATCATGCATAGAGAGAGATGAACACATAGCTATCGGTAGAACCCTTAGCCTCAAGAGAGAACTACTCCCTCCTCATCATGGGAATCAGCAACGGTGATGGAGATGGTGGTGGAGATCGATGGAGATGGCTCCGGGGGCACTTCCCCGTCCCGGCAGGGTGCCGGAACAGAGACTTTCTGTCCCCCGAATCTCCCCTTCGGTGGCGGCGGCGCTGTGGAACTTTTCGTGGATTTCTGATTGACGATCTAGGGTTTTTGCCTTGGGAGGAATATATAGGCGAAGGAGGCAAGGTCGGTGGTCGGCCAAGGGGCCCACACCATGCCCTGGCACGACCTAGGCTAGCCCGCGCCAAGGGGGGGTGTGGCCACCCTGTGGCCCCTCTCCGACTCTCCTTATGGCTCCGTGAGTCTTCTGGGAAAATAGTAATTTTGGCTTTTGTCCCGTCCAATTCCGAGAATATTCATTTTTTAACTTCCTGGAACCAAAAACAGCAGAAAACAGGCAACTGGCACCGTGGCATCTTGTTAATAGGTTAGTCCAAGAAATCATATGAAAAGTACTCCAAAGTGTGGACAAAACACCAGAAAGTAGATAAAACCAAGCATGGAACATCAAAAATTATAGATACATTTGCAATGTATCAACATCCCCAAGCTTAACTCCTGCTCGTCCTCGAGTAGGTAAGTGATAAAAAGAAAGAATAATTTTTAAGGTGACATGCACCATCATAAACTTGATCAAAGTATTTGTAAAACATTGAAAGCTGGGATCATAGTACTTCAATCATAACATGAAAGACAAAGTTCTAACAATAAGGCAAAGCAACTATGTTGCAACATGAAAAGGCACAAACAGAAGATTCATGAATAACAATGCTTTGCAAGACGTTTGTTTGTTTCACATAAAGAAGACATAGCATAGTAGTATTCAGCTTGTCCCTCATAGAGTAGCAAACATAAATGCATAGGACACCTTCAAAGTTCATAAGGCTGACTAGATACAAATAGTTTAAAACAAGCAATATCAAAGCTATGCATCAATCAACTAGTCTTGGGACAATTCACATAGAACTAAGAATGGCCACTATGCTCTCAAAGTAGGTGCATAAAGGTAGAAGGTAGAGACTCAATATAAAAGTGGAATAAAGGCCTTCATAGAAGGAAGTAGGGATTCAAGTTTCATAAAGAGCTTCCAAAAATTATGGTACTTAATAGCTTTCAGCTCTCATTGCCCCTATCATAAGCATCTTGAAGTGATTAAGGTTAAAGTGAACAAACTATGGTGTACATGCTTGACGAAGTATAAGTTAGAAATCTCATGTCCCTTGAATACGAGGGCCGCTCCTCATGCTACTCAAGTTTAGTCACCGGTAAGTTCTTGTCATCGTAAGTACATGTGTATCATAGAGAACCGCCAACGGGGTACCCCTTGCCCAATGATACGGAAGAATCCCCATATCAAAATGGCAAGGCAAGTAGACAACAAGCATCTCAGCAATCTTCTTATTTACCATGGGAATATGGTGCTTTTTTCTCTCTTTCCTCTTTTCATAATCTCTTTTTTCTCTCTTTTCTCAATATAGGACTCTTTTTTTATAAGAAGAATGCTTCATAGACAGCTCATTATGGTTACGCTGCAGGTTTCCACCATGTCAGCATGGATTAGACCAGCGACCCAGGCGTTTCTCTAACACATATACATAACTCCATGGACTTACAAGCTCCCCTTTCATTTCACACCGACGACATCCATAGACAAAAGAGCATGATATCAACTAGGTACAAACTACCCGTGCAATGTTGAAAGCGTTCCCCATGACAACATGGTTCTGCTAATCCCCAACAAATAAGTGCAAGCATATACAACATAGACAACACAATGGTTCAAGTTTATTAAGGGCAAGAAAAGTATAGTGTGCCATCAAGTTTGTGAGAGCTTTAATCACTAGTTTTCTCATAACAAGTTTAATTTGGAAGGTAAACAAAAGCATGAATATACTTGGAATAGCATAAGCTAGTAGGTAGGTATGGTGGACTCTTTGGAATAACTTGGTTTAGGGAGTTGGATGCATGAGTGGAACTCATACTTGGTTGTGGAGGCTAGCAAAAGACTGGGAGCGACAAACTAAGAGAGCAATAATGGCCATAATCATGCAGAGCGACAAAACATCATTGATCAAAGCATAAAGTGATACTGCAAGTTGAAAACTAAAGGATCATAAAGGTTATGGTGACTTTGGATAGTCATAACATGGTGTGAGCATGCGCCAAGTCAACCCAAATAAAGCATCAAAGGAGAACACCACTATACTATGCTTTAATATGCTAAAACAATGCATGATTCATCCAAGGCACACTAAGCGATCTCAATTGTTTATAACAAGTCATGCTATAGAAAAGAATACTAAGCATAAAGCTAAAACAATACCAAGCATGGCATGACAAAGCATAGGCCACAATCAAAAACAAGCTCTTTTTACCACATAAGTATGAACATTCCTACTCTTTTCCAATCCAAACCAAACTATTTGAAAACCAATGTATGAAAGAGGGGGTCCAACCAATTTATTCAGAAAACTAAGAAAATCAAGCAAACGAAAAACCAAAGCGAAAACGAAAAAGAAGACGCTCCAAGAACAACACAATTGTGCATTAAACAATAAAAATGAAGCGTTTGGAAGAAACCTGGAATTTTTATTGATGAAGAAGGGAATGGCTTGGGCATCCCCAAGCTTTGACGCTTGTACTTCTTGGATATTTCTTGGGGTGACATGTGTGGCATCCCCAAGCTTGAGCTTTAGTCCATCCTTCATCTCATTACTCATTCCTTCCATACACCTGAATTTTTTCCTTCATACAAAACTTCACACAATCTTTATTAGCAACATTAGTGCACTCAAGATAATAAGTCTTAAGGTTCAGTTACAACACCAATAAACTTCCATTAGAACACTAGATACTGTAGCACTTCCTTCAGAAAGCTCAATTCCCCAAAAGAACTAAAAAAGGAACCAACAAGAAGCAAATGCAGAAAATGGCAGAAATCTGTCAAAACAGACCAGCAGGTAAAGATGAATTTTTTCAGAGACCTTCTGTTGCTCAAATCGAAAAGTGTTGAGCTAACGAAAGTTAGATAACAACCTGGGGCAGAAGCAAAAAAATCCACGCCTTAAAATGACGTACAGAGATTTTACACGAATTTTTATGGTGAAGCACAAAAATCTGCTTCGGGACAGCAACTTTCCCAATCATTACTTCTCTCTCATTAGTGGTTACTCTTGGCACAAAAAGCAAAAAAAAGCATAAGGAGCGGTTATTACTGAATTAATAACTTCCAAGACTCATCTAAAACTTTTGGGTTATCTCCCAATAAGTACTTTTTTTAACGCCTTTAAGTTAGGCATGATAGTTTGAGAAGATGCTCAGATAAGAAATATGAATTGAAGTAAAAGAGAGCATCAAGAAGCAAATTCAAAGCACATCTAAGTCTAACCCACTTCCTATGCATAGGAATCTTGTAAAGAAACAAGTCATGAAAGCACAAAGCAACAAGCATAGGAAAGCAAAACAAGTGCAACTTCAAGACTTTCAACATAAAGAGGGGAAACCTAATATTATTGAAATGCATAAAACCATGTTTCCCTCTCTCATAATAACTTTCAGTAGTATCATGAATAAAAGTAACAATATAACTATCACAAGAAACATTCTTATCATGAGCCACATGCATAAAACAATCATTACTCTCCCTATAAGAATAGTCATTCTTATTAATCATAGTGGGAGCAAATTCAACAAAATAGCTATCATTATTATTCTCATCACCATAATCATCAAATATAGGAGGCATATTGTAATCACAATTAATTTTCTCCTCAATAGTAGATGGACTGAAAATATCATACTCATCATCATATATTGGAGGTTTGGTATCATCATAAGCAATAGAATAGCTATCTTCCAAAGTTGGGGGACTAAAAAGATCATTTTCATAAAAACTACCTTCCCAAATCTTAGACTTTTCCATAGCATTAGCAATAATGGTGTCCAAAGAATTCATACTAACAACATTGCTATTAGCATGCAAATAAAGTTCCATAGGTTTTTTAATTTTCTCTTCAAACACTTCATGTCCTAACTCAAGATAAATACTATAAAGCTCTCTAATTTTGTTGTTGTTTTCCATTAATCCTAACTAGTGAAAACAAGAAACAAAAAGACAAAATTGCATAATCTAAAGGAAATAACTTCGAGCATTCACACCGGAGGATGTGAGTACCTTTTACCTTACCACCCCGGCAACGGCGCCAGAAAATAGGCGTTTTGCCATGGGAGGTTCTTCTTCTTTAATCCTCCGGTGTGAATACCTTTTACCTTACCTCCCCGGCAACAGTGCCAAAAAATAGCGTGATGTATACGCACTTATATTCTTGTAGACAGTTGTTGGGCCTCCAAGGGCAGAGGTCTGTAGAACAGCAACAAGTTTTCCCTTAAGTGGATTACCCAAGGTTTATCGAACTCAGGGAGGAAGTGGTCAAAGGTATCCCCTGTCAAGCAACCCTGCAATCAAGATACAAGAAGTCTCTTGTGTCCACAACACACCCAATACACTTATCATGTGTATAGGTGCACTAGTTCGGCAAAGAGATAGTGAAATACAAGTGGTATAGATAATTATAAGTGGTAACGGTGCTAGAAAATAGCTTGATGGTGTGGAAGAGACTAAAGGCAAACTGAAATAAAGATGGAAGCAAGCAAACACGTAACAGATCTAGTTGCAAACGGTGTTTCAATGCTTAGAAACAAGGCCTAGGGATCATACTTTCACTAGTGAACACTCTCATATAAATATATTCTCTTCATGATACTACTCTTAACTACTCTCCGGTTGGACATTCTAATCAACGGTAGGGCTATAACAGCACACCTCAAAGTAAGCCTTTCCGCATCTAGATAACCCCACACTGTCACCTTGAGCACTAGATGGTTCAAACAAACACCACAATTTCATAAAGACATCCAACTCCAAATATAACTCATAACAAGTATTTGTAATCTCTAGCCTAAGTGCCACCATGGTGTGCACACTATCAACTTCACACACATGGGGAGAGCAGAGATCTATTAAAGCACTTGAGTAGCAAGGTACATCTATAGATTACAATCTCATGATCTCAATAAGATCATGCATAGAGAGAGAGATGAACACATAGCTATCGGTAGAACCCTTAGCCTCAAGAGAGAACTACTCCCTCCTCATCATGGGAATCAGCAACGGTGATGGAGATGGTGGTGGATATCGATGGAGATGACTCCGGGGGAACTTCCGCATCACGGCAGGGTGCCAGAACAGAGACTTTCTATCCCCCGAATCTCCCCTTCAGTGGCGGCGGCACAGCGGAACTTTTCGTGGATTTCTGATTGACGATCTAGGGTTTTTGCCTCGGGAGGAATATATAGGCGAAGGAGGCAAGGTCGGTGGCCGGCCAGGGGGCCCACACTATGCCCTAGCGCGGCCTGGGCTAGCCCGCGCCAAGGGGGGGTGTGGCCACCCTGTGGCCCCTATCCGACTCTCCTTCTGGCCCCGTGAGTCTTCCAGGAAAATAGTAACTTTGGCTTTTGTCCCGTCCAATTCCGAGAATATTCATTTTCTAACTTCCTGGAACCAAAAACAGTAAAACAAAGCTCACGACCGTGGCATCTTGTTAATAGGTTAGTCCAAGAAATCATATGAAAAGTACTCCAAAGTGTGGACAAAACACAAGAAAGTAGATAAAACCAAACATGGAACATCCAAAATTATAGATACATTTGCAATGTATCAGCCACTTACATTCCATCGAATTTGGAGACCTCATGCCCCTCAGCAATCGTGGAATCGGTGCTGCGTGTTTTCAGATAGTAGTGGCACAATCACAATTTCAGATTCAACTACTGACTCAAGTGTTTCCAAACCCTAAGTCACGATACATTTTACTCCGAGAACGTAGATTGTTTCGCCCTGCAAAGTTCCACACAGAGCTTCAGAATTTAACCGAATTACATATATAGGTTCCAGTTAACACATTACTATGCATCGTCATTGCTAGCAACCTTCTTCCCTAGCCTGGGTTCCAAGACTTCATGTCCACTGGCTTCTTCATTTCCTGCCTTCTTCCTCTTCCTCGGTGCCACTTTTCTTACCTTCACGTATTCTGCATCACTGGGACAATCAGCACGAGAATCGTGTCCAACATCATCTTTCCACTCGTTTTTATTTACTTCAGGCAGCAAAATGACTGACCTGACAGTCATGTTTCTAACCTTGCGGCGCTTCCTGTCAAAGAAACATGACTGTTGCATAACTGCCCAATATCTACAGAGTAAATAAAACAAAAATTACAATTCAGCACAAACATGCGAACCCCAAGAGACTTTTGCTTACCAGGAGCTAATTGGGTTCGAGCGACCACCCTGTCCAAGAATATAAGGGCGACTCCTAGTTGTAGCAGCTTCCACATCCAGTACATCACAATTCAGCTCAAACATGCAAGCCGAAGCATACCTTTTCATCAACCCAATTAGCTAACTATCACACGTTAGAGGAACCATGATGCCACGTTCATCCATGAAGCTGAACCTTGTAGTCCGCTTCAGCCATATTTCATCATGATTACGCAGAGCAGCAGCCATACCAGAGATAATGCAGATCTGCGCAGGCGCTTCTTCCATCGTGATACAATGGTGTCCATACCACTTGCCCTTCACCCTTGCTGATTTAGAGTCGTACCTGAAGAGGACTACCATAACTAGGTAAGGGTGGTCCACGGAGATCCCACTTGACAGAAAACTATGGACAAAATATGTTTGTCAGTGTTGGGCTAACAAACAATTTTTGGTTCAGTAGCTAGCTAGCAGTTATAATTAGTCTGAATAGCAAAGAGAAGGGTAGCTCACCCGCATGTAGCTAGAACTTCTTCTTCCTTGGTAGTAGGATCTGCCATCCTCCGAGCTTCTTAGCTTGTCGGCGGCGGAGGTGGGCTAGAGCCTCGCAATAGCGGCTACGACATGCGCCATTGGAGCTCGGGATCAGCGAATGGGCGCAGCAACTGGGCGCAACAACTTGGCACCGGAAGTCAAATGTACGAAGGGATCATTCTGCCTGGAGGGTGGATTTCGACGCCGCCGGTGCTAGGGGAACGGAGGGAATGGATTTGTGAAATTGGTCAATGCATCCAATCCACTTAGTTCCTCGATTTGCCTAAGAGGTTGTCGCGCGGCGCTCGTCGCAGAGATGATGACGGCATGTGGGTCCGACCGTCTACTTCACGGGGCAGTTTAATGGAATGTTTGAATTTGGCAGGGGTGAGATGAGTTTGCCTCGAAATGACCCCTCTCAGTAGTTGGTAGCCCAACTTTACAAAACACGGCAATTACAGGGAACTTGGGTACCGCGATGCACTCGCCCAGGAACTTTCGGGCCGCAAACCAACAATCATAGATGAGCTATGGGTTATTCACTTGATTATTTGAAAGGTATAACCCCAACTCTATGTATGCATAAAATTAATTTGGAGGAAGATGCAAAGCATATTGTTGATTATCAACACCGTCTCCATGCAAAAATGAAAGAAGTGGTAAGTGAAGAGGTAATAAAACTCATTGAAGCAGGTATTATTTGAAAGTGCATGTGTGCCCCCATGTGTGGTTTTGGTAATTAATGACAATCTATATGGACTTATGATTGCATTGAGTTTTACTTGTAGGATTTGTCCATAGGCATTGCTTGAACCATATGTTGGATTCAAAGTTGGGAGAATAAGAAAGTGAAGAAGATCAGGTGTTGACCAAGGTTTCAATGAGTGATCCGAAGATTGTCCGGAGATGGACCAGAATCTCCGCTATGCAAGGACCGGAGGTTCTAGTATCCCAACCAGAGTTTCGGCACGAGTCTCTGGTGTGTTCCTCGAAACCAAGTCCAAGACAGTCTGTATAGGGGTCCGGAGATTGTCTAGAGATGGACCGGAATCTCCGATGTGAGATAATTTCCGACCGGAATCTCCGGTCTCCATGCCAGAGTCTCCGGTGTGATATTTCCCTAATGGGCAGAAAACGGTCTATAAAGAGATGAGCCTATAACAAGTGTGTCTTGAAGAATAAAGTTGGAGTAATATCTCCTATGGTGAAGAATGAAGAATGAAGAAATGATGTGAAAGTTCAAGATGAGCCATCTCAAAGAGATCATTTTCTTGAAGTTATCCATCCTATGGTGATCATGGACATGAGAAGATGATATGTTCAAAAGAGAAGATCTGCCATTGTGGAGTATGGGGGAGCAATTTGCAAGTCTTCACCAAGCTAGCGCAATCAAGAAAGGTGTTCCACCTTGAGGTGGAGAAGATTGTCATCATCAAGCTCAACTGAAATATGTGCAAGTCAAAGGTATGTTCTTGATAGGGTTTCCTTCTTATCAGTCTCTTGGTTTTAGTTCGAGAGACCAGTTTATATGATAGATAGTCGTACTATCAAGAGGGGCTCTCGAGTGAGTAACTTGATCATATCCTTCAGAGAGATCTCAAACCTTTGCATACTTGGCATCATCTTTCTTCGTTGTTATTTGGATCGTATCCATGTTAGGTTCTAGAGCTTGTGGTAATAATCATAACAAGCTCTACTTCATCAAAAACAGATTTCGTATGCATTCTCTATTGCGTTTTTTATGTTGGAGGTTTTATCGGTTCGTCTTTTTGAGAGAGGTCAAAACTTTCATCATTTGATTCTATCCTACCTTGCTGGACTATGATGTTTTTCTATATGATCTTGTACATCTTATTTTCCTCTTTAAAATGAGCCTAATATCATCAAAATCAGAGTCCGGATGCAAAAGTTATGGTTGTTTTCGTATTGGTCTTTCTGCCAATTTTTGTAAGATCGGAGACTCCGAACTAAATCCTCCAGTCTATCTCCATACCACGTAGTGAATGCATCCAGGCCTGGGGTACACCGGAGACTCTGGTCTTAGTCCAGAGACTCCAGACTAGGCGATTCCTGGGCCTAATGGTTGGATTTCTAGGGACCTATTTAAGGGGCCCTTCTTCCCCAATGGTTCCCTAGCTCTCTTGTAAGTTTCTCCCCACCATTGTTGACCTCTTGAAGCTTGCTATCTCTCAATCTCTCCAATGATTCTTGCATCTTCTTGAGGAAAAAGAGAGAGGGGGTCTAGATCTACAACTCCACCAATCAATCTCTCCTCTAAGTGAGGGGAACTTCTTGGGATCTAGATCTTGGAGTCTTTTATGGATTTCCTCCATTGTTCTTCCTCTCTTATTCCCCCATAAGCTTTTGTAGCTTTGGTGGAATTTGGGAGTGAAGGACTTGAGCACTTATTATGTTCTTGCCATTGCATTTGGTGCATCAGTTTGAGTTCTCGGTGAGGATTCGATTGGGTGAAAGGTGAGAAGCTTTTTACTCTTGGGTTCTTGGAACCCTAGACAGTTTAGTTGTATTGTAGGTTTGTGGATTACTTGGGGCCTCCAATTAAGTTGTGGAGATTTCCCCAAGCTTGTTTTTTGGGAGCTTCTAGTTGAGTTATGGAGAAGTGCCCCAATCTTGTGAGAGGTTCCAGATGGCCACCCACAAGTGCATCGATAGTGGAAGTGTGGATCGATCCTGTTGGGGTGAGATTCACTAGAGAACAAGGGATGCCTTTTGTGGCGTTGGTGGTTTGAAACCACCCCGTCTCCAAACGATACGTACTCCATTGTTGGGAGGAACTTGGTAAAACATCGTTGTCTCTGCGTGCCTCGGTTATCTCTATACCCGAGCTCTTACTTATGCACCTTACTTTGTGGTAGCCTTCATGCTTGTAGTACATATCTTGCTATCACATAGTTGCTTGTCTTTCTTAGCATAAGTTGTTGGTGCACATAGGTGAACCCTAGTTGTTCTAGGTTTTGTGCTTGACAAAGTAAACACTAGTTTAATTCTGCCTTTGTTGAGCCAATATCGTAAAAGTTTTAAACTGCCTATTCACCCCCTCTAGGCGGCATCTGTGTCCTTTCAATTGGTATCAGAGCCTGGTCTCTCATGTTAGGCTTCACCACCTTGAGAGTAAAGATGTCGGTTAGGGGATTAGTGCATGATGCCATTTTCATATTTGATGGCACATATTCTGATATTTGGAAAACTCTCTTAATCATTTTCGGGCCATGGACCCAAATTTGGAGAGAATTGTAGATATAGATTTTTCTCCTCCAATAGATTTTCAGAATCTATCTTGTGAGGATGAGAAAATCATAGGTATCAATGCTCAAGCTTATAATGTGCTTGTTAATGCTTTGTGCTATGTAGTTACTACTTCAATCGTACCTTTTTGGAGCGCTCATGAGTTATGGACAAAACTTCAAGATAAGTATGGTGTGTCCAACATTATTAAGGATGATTGTATTGCTTCCACTTCCGTGATGAGTTCTCATCTTATTCCACTTCACCAAAGTGTGGCAAGACACAAGGTAATGATATGGTGAGTGGTGATGAATATTGCAATGTTAATAGTAAGCTTACTCTTGATGATCCTTCATCTCTATCTCATTGCAATGCTTCATCTTTGGACTTAAACACATCTAGCACTATATATGATTTACATGATAGTATTGATAGTCCTTGCATATGATGTATAAATTGCCTCAATAGATCTCATGATGATATGCCCTCTTTGCCTTGTTGCCATAATATAAATGCTCCTATTTCCTCTAGTTGTTGTGTGTCTAACAATGTAGAGGAAACCAAAGATTCTATTGGTAAAGACACAATTTTGAATGGAGCTTCAAGTAATTCTTCATCATCATCATATCACGGTTCCCACCTATGCCTTATGGCTAGGGATTCAAAGGTAACTCCTACTTTGGAACCCAATACCTCTTGTGATGATGAGGATGATGATAATGAGGAATAAGAGATTAATGTTGATGATTTATATGGAAAGTGTGAGATTGTTTATCATGCTCTTGTTAAGAATAATATTGCTTGCTCTAACTTTGTTGAAATCTTGGACTTCGCTATTAAGAGCAAATAACATATTGATAAGTTAGAAGCAAAAATTGAGTAGCATGAGAACACCATTGATAAAATGAGTAGCCTTGAGCATGCGTATGCTAATAAAATTGCAAATCTAAGAGAAGCTCTTGAAAAGGAACAAACCACTAAGGAATCACTTGAGGAAGCTTTTGCTCTAGAGATGTATAGAGTGAAGGAATCTCATGATAGAGATCTTGAGGTGGCAAGTGATCTCAAAAGTAAAAATGATTAGCTTCAAGTTGCTTATGTTAAACTCCTTGAGGATTTTGAGCACCTAAAAATGTCTATAGGGTTATCAAGGGTGATCTCATCGAACTCACCGAGTCACATGAGCAACTTAAAGCTTCTTACTCAAAAGATCTTTCGAAGTTGCCTTCACCCCTTGCAATTAATTATGATGCTTGTCCTACTAACTCTATTTATTATGAAGCATCTATTTTAAAGGAGAATGTCGAGCTAAGGGATCAACTTGAGTTGCTAACTAGCAAGTATGGGAAATTGGAAGAAATTCATGAAATGCTCTCTAGCTATAATGAGTACTTTCTAGCATCCCATGATAGGCTAAAGTTATCTCATGAGGCTAGTATGTCAAAGGTAACATTTAATGAGCCTCATGTGGACATTAACACTACTTCTACTCCAAATGTCATATTGCCATGTGCTAGTCCTTGTAATTCATCCACTCATGCCATTGCTACATCTTGTGATGAATTACATTCCGTACCTTGTTGCTCTAACAATGTAGCATCCACTTCCTCTAGTATTGGTGTTCACACTAACCATGTAGAGGAAATTAAAGAGCTCAAGGATCAAGTCACTTCTTTGAAGAATGGCTTGAAAAAGGGTCATAAAGGGAAGGTCGCACTCAACAACATCTTGAGTGTGCAAAAATACCCCAATGACAAAAGTGGACTTGGATTCAACTCCAATATCAAGAACAAGTCCAATATCAAGTTGAAGCACAAGGGCAACAAGAAAAAGGGCCAATATCAAATCAAGAATCCGACCAACATTGTTTGCTTCAAGTGCAAGGAAGAAGGGCATCATGTTAAGTCTTGCCCATTGAAGAAGAATCCCCTTTGGGAGAAGCAACAAGGGAAGCGGCCTCAAGCTCTACCTCTTGTTAGAGATGGGCCTCCTCCCAAGAAGACTCAAGCTCTTCCTCAAGCTGTTGCTTCACCCAAAATTAAAGATGGCAAGAGAATAGCTTGCTACATTTGCGACGAGAAAGGGCACATTTCTTCCTCATGCACCATAGGTAACTCCTCATCCAATCCTATCACGATTTATGATGCTTATTCTCTTCATAAGGATGAGGTTGGCAATGTGTTTGCCAAATTTGTTGGTGCCCAATGTGGTGTCAAGAAAAGAACCATTTGGGTTGCCAAGCCTATTGTGATAACTTTTTAGGACCCAACTTGGTTGGGGACCAACAAGCCAAAACTTGATCAATAGGTGATTTTGGAGGACAATGGAGACTTGGTTTCATCATGAAGAATTGAGGGAGTTTCATCTAGTATATTTGTCAAGCCAAGTCATGTGGACTACATTGGCTCTATCATATTTCCAATGTTCCCCCTTGCGGTAACATGTGCTTAACTCATTACATTGAAAGTTACTCGCCCCTTGTGCATGTGTTGGTTTTGTACCTTTCATGCTTTTGTATATGTTGTGCTTTCCACTTACTTATGTTTATTTATCAAGTTTATTTGTGTATGTTGGGTGGCACACCATGCTCGTGTGTTTCTTGTGTTGGAGCCTTTCTTGTATATGTTTAGTATCTTATTTGGCTCTTGTGAGAGACTAATGGACTATCCCATTTTGGGGGAGTTTTATGCTTAGGCATTCCACAATCCTAAAAATGTGTGTACATGAGGAATACCACCTAGTATTTATAGTGAAATATTATCTAGTCTCTACGTGGTATGTTTATCATGAGAAATTCAAGTTCTATAATGTCCATTAATTATCTCTATTTGGATCCTTTTGCCTCGTGTTGATATTTATGGTTTATCACATTATGGGGGAGTCATATGCTTAGTGAATATTACAAGCCTAGAAAATGTGAATATTCGAGGTTGTGTCACTTAGAATTGATATTGATAATTATCTAGCTCCTATGTGCCACATTTTCTCAAACAAGTTCAAATTTGCTTGAATACATTGTTTCTCATCTTTTGGATCTTGTTTGTGTGAGCTCTTCTTGGTATGCATTTCCTCATATTTGGACATCAATATCCTCAATGGAAACCATTTTCTTCAAGTTACTCTAATCATTAATGATTGTGTAGCTATTTGGAGCTATCAAGATTCTCTTCCTAAGCATCGAGCGCAATTCTTATATATTGCCATATGCTTGTGTTATGAATATGATCTTGGATATCTTTGTAAGCTACCTCGAGAAATTATCTCTCTACTTCTTGTCATTGGACAATTTGTACACCATATATGGTGGAACTTATTGATGATATTCACATTGGTTTTTGAGTTTTTATGTTGCTCCCAAGTTTTCCTTGCTACTTCTAGATCTATCGATTTAATTGGTATTATCGTATTTTTTACTTAATTTAGGATATAGTGATGATCCCATTTGTGTGCATTTTGCATTCAAAAGCAAAATCCTACATAATTCACTATTCATTAGGGATCTATCCTATATTATTTAGAACAATCCTTTATGTTTCTTGCTTTGATTATCATGCTCTATGTTCTTGGAAGTTTGATCTTTTCGTTTAGGTTATCGTGCTCTATGTTCTTGGAAGTTTGATCTTTTATTTTTGGTATTTTGTATCATCATGAAAAGTGTTGAGAGTTTGGTTAATTGTTGGAACCTTGCTCTTTTTGGGAGTTGGCTTTGTCTCATCCCTTGAATGAGATAAATCGTTGAGCATTTGTATTTGTTTATCCGTTTTTCTCTTTGGTTTTTTCCTCGTTCATTTGTTGAACTTGGGGTCTATTATGTGTTGTTTGGTCCTTGATATATGTTGGACAACCGTTATCATGTCACACTTAGGTGTGCCTACTTGGCTTTTTTGGTGTTGTTGTTCAACTATATCTCCTTTTGGTTCTTGAAAGTCTTGTGCATGCATATTTACTAAATGTATATTTTATGGTATGCTTGATTTCTTTGATCTAATTTATAAGGGAAACTCCACCAAATCCTATTTTGACTAAGATGTGCATGAAATTCAATTTCATATCAATATGCACATGTTTTTGTGGAGTTTGTCCTGTGTATTTTAGTGTATCTAACTACTTTGTACCCAATGAGTTTTGGGACCATTGTGTACTTGATTGTGTCTTAGGTACATTGGAGATTCATTGGATTCTTTTCTCAATAATAATAAGATGTGGTGACTAAATGATAATTGGAGGCAAGCTAGGATGATCAACAAACTCATATCTACTTCATCCTACCAATGGTATCTCGGTAACAAGTATCGCTCTCATGCATACTTTTCTAGTATCCAACCTTTGTGGTTGCATCATGGCATGATTTCCTCCAGTTGCTTTGATTGTGGTTCTTGCAAGATTTTTTTGTATCATCCTTATTGTATATGAGTAAGTTGAGATGAATGCATATTTTGGGGAGTATATAAAAATCATGTTTGTGATTCACCAGTCCCACATATGCCAATCTAGCAATTCTATTGCCAATCATTTCCTCAATTTCTCCATGCGCAATTTGCATGAATTTGCAAGGTTTATTTATTCTTTATGATACTTGTTACCTTTCCCAATGCATTCCAACTATCTCTTGTTCCTTGTGATAGTTGTGATGTATTTGTTGGTTTTTGAGGGTCATTGATGTTCAATAAGATAAATTTGAGCCTTTGGCCATGCTTTCTAGCAAAAATCTTATTGGCATTGTCTATAACTTTCGTTTGTATATCTTGCTCAGTCTTGAGTATCCATTATCGTGTGTACATGTTTCTTTGTGGATGTATATCTTGGAGATTGTTGTATACCTAGAAACTTATACACATGATTATGGCTAAATCTCTAGTTCGTGTCCTTTTTCTTTGGAGTCCACCTTGTGCTCCTTATTTATCCTTTAGTTGCTCCAAAAGTTTTGCTTTGAGTGCTTGACCTTTTCATTTGCATATTTTGGCACTCATTAGTGTTAAGGAAGTTGCTCTCTCATGCCTCTGTGTTGTTATGTAAGTTTGGGAGAGCAAGGAAACCCTGTTTATGCACTTTACATTCAAAGAAATTATTATATTTGGTGCATAAACCTTGGGGAGCTTTCCTAATTCACCTAAGAACACACATTTTCTTTCTTGTTTTTGTTTGGTGTTTTGTTTGATTATGGGGAGTTAGGATTCCATAATTGTGCACTTTCTTGTGCATGAACCTTGGGGAACTTCCTATTTTCATCTAAACCTCATTTTATCTTATCATAATATATCCTTCTTTTTGTATCTTTATTTTGTGAAGTGGTTCTTTGGATCATTGGATTGCTTGCTTCATTCGTTGATGCTTATTCACTAGTTTATTTCTTCGCAACCGCTGGATCCTCAATTTAGTTTTATTCCCTCTGGGTATTCGTCATTGGATACGTGTATTTGGTTCCACTCATATTATGAGAAATGCACACCATATGGAGGAACTCTCACTAAATTGGCCTTCTATTTTTTTCACCCATTTCAGCAATCAATGCCAATGGGGGATAAGTTTTAGAGGGTTTAAGGGAATTTGGTTTTGTGCTTTGAGTTTTGTACTTAAACATTTTTCTCTTGCGCTTTCCATCTTAGCGTGTTGCTTTGCATGTTGAATATATCGAGGAAACTCCACCACCGGTAATGGTTGGCAATATATGCAATGAAATTCAAGTTCATCCACACGTGCATAGATTGTGGGGGAATTTGCTCTATATTGTGGTTGTACTAACATAAAATACTTGTGTAGTATTTGAAGTTAGCATAACGATTTGTTCGGTTAATTCCTTATATACACCCTCTCAAAGGGATTGGCATCAATTACCAAAATGGGGGAGATTGAAAGTGCATGTGTGCCCCCATGTGTAGTTTTGGTAACTAATGACAATCTTTATGGACTTATGTTTGCATTGAGTTTTACTTGTAGGATTGGTCCATAGGCAATACTTGAACCATATGTTGGCTTCAAAGTTAGGAGAAGAAGAAAGTGAAGAAGATCAAGTGTTGACCAATGTTTCAATGAGTGATCTGGAGATGGACCAGGATCTTCGGTATGCAAGGATCGGAGATTCCGATGTCCCAACCAGAGTTCTGGCATGAGTCTCCGGTGTTGGGTTCGCAGCATAGAAAACAAAAATTTTCCTACGATGAGAACTATATGCCAAGATCTCTCTACTAGATACAAAGCAACGGGTGGATATACATCCATGGAGAACTTACCCTCGAAGACAACAAAGTTTTGTTAACAAGTTGGAACTCGTGGATGATGTAGTCGTACGCTTGCTGATCTCAAGATCGTGTGGAAGTCCGAGCACCGCAAATCAGCCGCGCATCCGTCCTTGCACACACGTTCAAGCCACCGAACAACCACCACCTCCTCTCTCCAGCGAATCAGCAAAAGCAGCAACTCCTTCCAGACGCAAGGCCACCGGGAACATGTATCTCGCTAATCCGAGACCATGGGGGGATATATCTAGAGGGGGAGAGATATCCTTCACGAGGAGGTGTGAGGAAGAAGGAGTGAGAGGGGGGCCTTTTATAGGAGGAGGGGGGTGCCCCTCCCCATGGCCAACACCTCATGGGGGGTGACCCCTCACCTCCTCATTCATGTGGTGGTAACTGCTTCACATTCTCTTTTAAAGTCTCCACTTTAAATTCATTAAATTTCTCCAAATTTAATGCTCTCTCATCTAATAAAACTCTTTTATTAAATTTATTCAGAATTTCTTTAATTAATTTAATTAACAAACATTCACATAAAACCCCTTGCAACATTTCAATATCACATGCAGAACCACTTTCTGCAATTTCACCCAAAACAATTCGGTTTCTATCGAAACAATTCCTGCGCTTTGCAATCCTTTTGTCTGAAACATATGTGCTCCAAAATGGTGTCCGGCAACCCTTAAGTGTGTCACCCTATGGTTCGCGAATAATGCAGACATGATTGAGACTCCTCTCAGATCAATAATCGAAGCGGACACGGAGATCCAGATCGACTCTGCACATTCAACGATGACTTCTGTGATCGTGAGAACCTTTAACGCTAGTAACTTAATCCCTTTGTCTCATGATATAATACATGTCGGAGATTCGATCATCGGTATCCAAATACCTAGTTTGATCTCGTTACCGACATGCACTCTTTTCTCGTTCCCGTGATATAACATTCTAGTGATCACATCACTTGCTTGCAAGCTATCTGAATGTGATATCACCGAGAGGGCCCAGAGTATATATATCCGTCATCGGGATTGACAAACTCCACTCTTGATCCATGAGCCTCAACATAACACCTTCGTAGCACTGAACCCACCTCTATAGTCACCTTGTTACGGTGTGACGTTTGATGTTACCAAGATACTCTTCCGGTGTTAGCAATTAACATGATCTCATGGTCTAAGGACTAAGATTACTTCGTATGATATTATAGCAATGTAAACATAATGACTTTGATTGTAATGCTATACTTCAGATGAATGTTCATCACATCATTTCACAAATGTTGTGACCTTGTTATTAACAACATCCAATGTCCATGATCAGGAAACCTTGATCATCTTGTTAATCAACAAGCTAGTCTGAAAGAGAGGCATAACTAGGAACCCCTTTTTGTTTATTAAACACACATGTATTGACGTTTCCTTTCAATACAATTATAGCATGCAAAATAAACATCTATCATATACAAGGAATACATAATAACAACTTTATTATTGCCTCTCAGGGCATATTTCCTTCAGTATCCCACTTGCACTAGAGACAATAATCTAGTTAACATAGTGATAAATCTAACACCCATTGAGTTCTGGTGGTGATCATGTTTTTCCCTAGGGAGAACTTTAGTGAATGGATATGCTACATTTAGGTTCGTGTGTACTTTACAAATCTTTATATCTCCATCCTTGACATGCTCGCGGATGGAGTGAAACCGACGCTTAATATGTTTGGAATTCTTGTGAGACCTTGGTTCCTTGGCGTTGGCTATGGCTCCATTGTTGTCACAATAGATCACCATTGGGTCCAATGCACTAGGAACCACACCTAGTTCTGTTATGAACTCCTTCATCCAAATCGCTTCCTGCACCGCTTCTGAAGCAGCAACATATTCCGCCTATGTCGTTGATCCAGCCACCACTGGTTGTTTGGAACTCCTCCAACTAACTGTTGCTCCGTTCAAGAGAAATACGTATCCGGATTGAGACTTAGAGTCATCCGGATTGGTGTCAAAGCTAGCATCAACATAACACTTAGCGACTAGCTCTTCTTCACCTCTATATACAAGAAACATATCCTTAGTTCTTCTCAAGTACTTAAGGATATCCTTGACCGCTATCCAGTGTTTCGAACCTGGATCAGATTGGTACCTACTAGTCAAACTAATAGCATGTGCCACATCCGGTCTTGTACATAGCATGGCGTACATTATAGAGCCTATGGATGAAGCATAGGGGATCTTATCCATTATCTCTCTTTCTTCCGCCGTAGCCAGACTTTGAGTCTTACTCAATGTCTTGCCTTGCAACATAGGTAAGAACCCCTTCTTACTTCTGTCCATATTAAACTTCTTTAATATCTTATCAAGGTATGTACTCTGCGATAGCCCAATTAGGCGTCTTGATCTATCTCTATAGATTTTAATGCCTAATATATATGAAGATTCACCAAGGTCTTTCATCGAAAATTTGCTATTTAGATAACTTTTAACACTATTTAAAAGATCTATATCATTTCCAATCAATAATATGTCATCCACATATAATATTAGAAATGCCACATTGCTCCCACTCACTTTCTTGTAAATACAAGCCTCTCCATAAGTTTGGACAAATCCAAACTCTTTGATCACCTCATCAAAGCGGAGATTCCAACTCCGGGATGCTTGCTTCAGTCCATAGATGGATCGCTGAAGTTTGCATACCTTATCAGCATTCTTAGGATCAACAAAACCCTTAGGTTGTATCATATACAACTCTTCTTCAATATTACCATTAAGGAGCACAGTTTTGACATCCATCTGTCATATTTCATAATCGAAATATGCAGCAATTGCTAACATAATCCTAACCGACTTAAGCATCGCTACGGGAGAGAATGTCTCATCGTAGTCAACTCCTTGAATTTGTCGAAACCCCTTTGCGACAAGTCGAGCTTTATAGATGGTCACATTACCATCAGCATCAGTTTTTCTTTTCAAAATCCATTTATTCTCAACGGCCTTTCTATCGTGAGGTAAGTCCACCAAGGTCCAAACCTGGTTTTCGTACATGGATTCCATCTCGGATTTCATGGCTTCTAGCCATTTGTTGGAATCCGGGCTCATCATCGCTTCTTCATACGTCGCAGGGTCATCTATTTCATCAATCATGAAATTCATAACAGGATTGCCGTACAGTTTAGGAGCTGCACGTTTCCTGCTTGACCTACGAGGTTCGATAGTGTCCTCTTTCGGAGTTTCATGATCAATATCATTAGCTCTCTCTTCATTAGGTGAAGTCAACTCCGAAACAACTTCCAGTGCTGCGCTACTCACCATTTCATGAAGAGAAGGTTCAATAACCTCTTCGATTTCTACCTTCCGACTACTCACACCTTTCGCGAGAAACTCCTTCTCAAGAAAGGATCCATTCTTGGCAACAAAAACCTTGCCCTCGGATCTGTGATAGAAGGTATACCCAATCGTTTCCTTAGGTTATCCTATGAAGACGCATTTTTCCACTTTGGGTTCGAGTTTATCCGGCTGAAGTTTCTTCACATAAACATCGCATCCCCAAACTTTAAGAAATGACAGCTTAGGTTTGTCTCCAAACCATAATTCATACGGTGTCGTTTCAACGGATTTGGATGGTGCCCTATTTAAAGTGAATGCAGCAGTTTCCAGTGCATAACCCCAAAATGACAGTGGAAAGTCAGTCAGAGACATCATAGATCAAACCATATCCAATAAAGTACGATTACGATGTTCCGACACACCATTACGTTGTGGTGTTCCGGCAGGCGTGAGTTGTGAAACTATTCCACAATTTTTCATATGTGTGCTAAAATCGTAACTAAGATACTCTCCTCCACGGCCGAACCGCAGAAATTTGATCTTTCTGTTACGATGATTTTCCACTTCATTCTGAAATTCCTTGAACTTTTCAAAGGTTTTAGACTTATGTTTCATCAAATAGATATACCCGTATCTACTCAAATCATCCGTGAAAGTAACAAAATAACAATATCCACCTCGTGCCGTCACACTCATTGGTCCACACACATCAGTATGTATGATTTCCAATAAATCTGTCGCCCGTTCCATTGAACCGGAAAATGGCGTTCTATTCATCTTGCCCATAAGGCATGGCTCACATGTATCAAATGATTCAAAATCAAGTGATTCCAAAAGTCCATCAGAATGGAGTTTCTTCATGCGTTAATGCCAATATGACCTAGACGGCAGTGCCACATATATGTAGATATATCATTATCAAGTTTAACCCTTTTAGCATCAACACAATGAACATGCATAATACTACTATCGAGATCCAATAGCAATAAACCATTCAACACATGTGCATGACCATAAAAGATATTATCCATATAAATCGAACAACCATTGTTTTCAGATTTAAAGGAATAACCACTTCGCATCAAACACGATCCGGATACAATGTTCATGCTCAGTGCAGGCACAAAATAACAATTATTTAGATTTATCACTAATCCCGACGACATATGGAGAGGCAGCGTTCTGACGGCGATCACACCAACTCTTGATCCATTGCCGACCCGTATCGTGACCTCATCCCTTGCTAGCTGTCGCTTGTTCCGCAGCCCCTGAATCGAGTTACATATATTAGCAACCAATCTCGTATCAAATACCCAGGTGTTAATGCGAGTACTAGTCAAGTACACATCAATAACATGTATATCACATATACCTTTGTTTGCCTTGCCGGCCTTCTTGTCCGCCAAATACTTGGGGCAGTTGCGCTTCCAATGGCCAGTCCCCTTGCAATAGTAGCACTCTGTATCAGACTTAGGGCCAGCTCAGGATTTCTTTTCAGGTGCGGCAACAGATTTGCCGCCCTTCTTTCCCTTCTGCTAGCCTTTCTTGTCCTTCTTGAAACCGGTGGTATTATTGATCATCAACACTTGATATTCTTTCCTAATCTCCACTTCTGCAGTCTTAAACATTGACAAAAGCTCGGGAAGAGACTTCTTCATGCCCTGCATGTTATAGTTCATCACTAAGCTCTTGTAGCTAGGTGGCAGAGATAGGAGAACACGATGTATGCCTAAGTAAATGGGAATCGATAGTCCTAAGGACACAAGCTTATCAGCGTACCCATACATTTTGAGTACATGCTCACTAACGGAGTTGTTCTCCTCCATCATGCAACTAAAGAACTTTTCAAATGAATTATAACTCTCTACGGCAGCATGGGTATCGAAAATCATTTTCAATTCTCCCATGGTATCAAAGGCATTTCCATTTTCGAAACATTTTCGAAGTTCTGGCTCTAGCCCATATAGTATGCCGCATTGAACTAAGTTGTGGTCCTCCTGACGAGTTATATAGAAATTATTTTCCTCGTCAGGGGCATCAGGAGATGGTGGGGGGCCTAGCGGCGCCTCTAGCACATATTGCTTTTGTGCAGCAGTAAGGAGAATCCTCAAATTCATAGCCCAGTTGGTGAAGTTGCTACCGTTCGTAGCAAGTTTCTCTTTCTCCATGAACACATTGAAATTGAAAGCAGGTGGTGCCATCCTCAACATAATTTGTAAAGTTTATTTAGACTAAGTTTATGATAGATTGAGTTCAACTAATCCAAATTACCAATGAACTCCCACTCAAAAACGACATCCCTGGTGTCTTTTTGGTGATTACATGAACCAAATCCACTACACCAAGTCCGATCATCACGTGAGTCGGTGTAGCTTCAAAGGCGAGCATCTATATGGGCATCATATCAACTATATGACTCATGCTTAACCTTTCGGTCCGTGTTCCGAGGACATGTCTGTACATGCTAGGCTCGTAAAGTAAGAACCTTAGTACCCGCGTGTGTAAAACTATCTTACACCCGTTGTATGAAAGCGCAGAGTCGAGTACACCCGATCATCACATGATGTCTCGAAACACGATCCATAGAACGTTGCATACTGAAGGAAGAACACATTTTTATCTTGATATCTAAACGAGGGATCATCTTACAATGCTACCAAAAGCGCCAAACTAGCAGTATAAGATGCTAACATCTAATGTGTAAAGTGAGATGATATGGTCCATGCATTTGATCTCTATCATTTGCATTCTGGTATGATCTCTATCATTCCTTTGTGTGTAAGGCCAAGGTCTATGGAACTTACACGTTGAGTGTGTTTTAAGAGTATCTATCATACATGTACTTACAACAATATCATATCAAGACACTAGCCCAACAACAATCTAAACTAGACGCCTCTAATTTATCAATTACAAGTTGTACATGGCTTAGGGCTTTCAGAGATAGAACCGGTCTTACCTACAAACATGAACCACAACGAGGATAACCAAGTTATTAGCAACTCGTTGTAAATCAGATATTGACTATAGTAGGAGAGACAGACAACCGCTAGCCACTTATGCAAAACTAGTTGCATGTCAGTCGTGTAACCGGTCTCATGTACGATGACATGTAAGCTTGGTCCGGGCCGCTTCATCCCACTATGCCACCAATATCCAAAATACATAGAAGATGCAATAGCATGATCATCATCGCCCACATATAAACATATGTGTACTACCCGTGCAAAGCACATACGCATAGATCAGGCTCTGATACCACTGTTGGGTTCGCAGCATAGAAAACAAAAAAATTCCTACGATGAGAACTATACGCCAAGATCTATCTAATAGATACAGAGCAACGGGTGGATATACATCCATGGAGAACTTACCCTCAAAGACAACAGAGTTTTGTTAACGAGTTGGAACTTGTGGATGATGTAGTCGTACGCTTGTCGATCTCAAGATCGTGTGGAAGTCCGAGTGCCGCAAATCAGCAGCGCATCCATCCTCGCACACACGTTCAAGCCACCGAACAACCTCCACCTCCTCGCTCCAGCGAATCAGCGGAAGCAGCAACTCCTTCCAGACGCAAGGCTACCGAGAACATGTATCTCGCTAATCCGAGACCATGGGCTAATATATCTAGAGGGGGACAGAGATCCTTCACGAGGAGGTGTGAGGAAGAAGGAGTGAGAGGGGGGCCTTTTATAGGAGGAGGGGTTTCCCCTCCCCATGGCCGGCGCCTCATGGGGGTGACCCCTCACCTCTCCCATTCATGTGGTGGTAACTCCTCCACATTAAAATGCCCCTTCACATTCTCTTTTAAAGTCTCCACTTTAAATGCATCAAATTTCTCGAAATGTGCTCTCTCATTTAATAAAACTCTTTTATTAAATTTATTCAGAATTTTGTTAATTACTTTAATTAACAAACATTCACATAAAACCCCATGCAACATTTCAATATCACATGCAGAACCACTTTCTGCAATTTCACCCGAAACAATTTTGGTTTCTATCGAAACAATTCTTGTGCTTTGCAATCCTTTTGTCTGAAACATATGTGCTCCAAAATGGTGTCCGGCAACCCTTAAGTGTGTCACCCTATGGTTCACGAATAATGCAGACATGATTGAGACTCCTCTCAGATCAATAATCAGAAGCGGGACCTGGAGATCGATACTGAGTCCTGCACATTCAACGGTGACTTCTGTGATCGTGAGAACCTTTAATGCTAGTAACTTAATACCTTTCTCTCATGATATAATACATGTCTGTGATTCGATCATCGGTATCCAAATACCTAGTTTGATCTCGTTACTGACATGCACTCTTTTCTCGTTCCCATGATATAACATTCTAGTGACCACATCACTTGCTTGCAAGCTATCTTAATGTGATATCACCGAGAGGGCCCAGAGTATATCTATCCATCATCGGGATTGACAAATTCCACTCTTGATCCATGAGCCTCAACATAACACGTTCGTAGCACTGAACCCACCTTTATAGTCACCCTGTTACGGTGTGACGTTTGATGTTATCAAGATACTCTTCCGGTGTTAGCAATTAACATGATCTCATGGTCTAAGGACTAAGATTACTTCGTATGATGTTATAGCAATGTAAACATAATGACTTTGATCGTAATGCTATACTTCAGATGAATGTTCATCACATCATTTCACAAATGTTGTGACCTCGTTATTAACAACATCCAATGTCCATGATCAGGAAACCTTGATCATCTTGTTAATCAACGAGCTAGTCTGAAAGAGAGGCATAACTAGGAAGCCCTTTTTGTTTATTAAACACACATGTATTGACGTTTCCTTTCAATACAATTATAGCATGCAAAATAAACATCTATCATATACAAGGAATACATAATAACAGCTTTATTATTGCCTCTCAGGGCATATTTCCTTCATCTGGTGTGTTCCTCGAAACCAAGTCCAAGCCAGTCCGTATAGGGGTCCGGAGATTGTCCGGAGATTGACCAGAATCTCCGGTGTGAGATAATTTCTGACCAGTATCTCCGGTGTGATACTTCCCCAATGGGTAGAAAACGGTCTGTAAGAGTTGAGCCTATAGCAGGTGTGTCTTGAAGAATAAAGTTGGAGTGATATATCCTATGTACCTTCAAGACACTAACATAATGAAGAATGAAGAAATGATGTGCAAGTTCAAGATGAGCCATCTCTAAGAGATCATTTGCTTGAAGCTTGTCATCCTATGGTGATCATGGATATGAGAAGATGATATGCCCAAAAGAGAATCTCTACCATTGTAGTGTATGGGGGGAGCAATTTGCAAGTCTTCACCAAGCTGGCGCAATCAAGAAAGGTGTTCCACCTTGAGATGGAGAAGATCGTTATCATCAAGCTCAAGTGAAATATGTGCAAGGCAAATGTATGTTCTTGATAGTGTTTCCTTCTTATCGGTCTCGTGGTGTTAGTTGGAGAGACCGGTTTATATGATAGATAGCCATACTATCAAGAGGGGCTCTCGAGTGAGTAACTTGATCATATCCTTCGGAGAGAGCTCAAACCTTTGCATACATGGCATCATCTTTCTTGGTTGTTATTTGGATCTTATCCATGTGAGGTTCTAGATCTTGTGGTAATATTCATAACAAGCTCTAGTTCGTCGAAAACGGATTTCGTATGCAATCTCTATTGCGTTTTCGATGTTGGAGGTTTTACCGGTTCGCCTTTTTGAGAGAGGTCAAACCTTTCGTCATTTGGTTCTATCCTCCCTTGCTGGACTATGATGTTTTTCTGTATGATCTTTGAGAGCTTATTGTCCTCTTTAAAATGAGCCCAGATCATCAAAATCGGAGTCTAGATGCAAAAGTTATGATTGTTTTTGTATTGGTCTTTCTGCCAATTTTTGTAAGACCAGAGACTCCAAACTAAATCCTCCGGTCTATCTCCGGACCACATACTGAATGGCATCCTGTTTGTCCCTGTTTGGCCTGGGTACACCGGAGACTCCGGTCCCAGTCCGGAGTCTCCAGACCGGGCGATTCCTGGGCCTAATAGTTGGATATCTAGGGACCTATTTAAGGGGCCCTTCTTCCCCAATGGTTCCCTAGCTCTCTTGCAAGTTTCCCCCCACCATTGTTGACCTATTGAAGCTTGCTATCTCTCAATCCCTCCAATGATTCCTGCATCTTCTTGAGGGAAAAAAGAGAGGGGATCTAGATCTACAACTCCACCAATCAATCTCTCCTCTAAGTGAGTTGGAACTTCTTGGGATCTAGATCTTGGAGTCTTTTGTGGATTTCCTCCATTGTTCTTCCTCACTTATTCCCCATAAGATTTTGTAGCTTTGGTGGAATTTGGGAGTGAAGGACTTGATCACTTCTTGTGTTCTTGCCATTGCATTTGGTGCATCAGTTTGAGTTCTCGGTGAGGATTCGATTGGGTGAAAGATGAGAAGCTTTTTACTCTTGGGTTCTTGGAACCCTAGACAGTTTAGTTGTATTGGAGGTTTGTGGATTACTTGGGGCCTCCAATTAAGTTGTGGAGATTTCCCCAATCTTGTTTGTTGGGAGCTTCCAATTGAGTCATGGAGAAGTTCCCCAATCTTGTGAGAGGTTCCGGATTGCCACCGCCAAGTGTACCGATAGTGCAAGTGTGGATCGATCCCGTTGGGGTGAGATTCACCGGAGAACAAGGGAGGCCTTTTGTGGCATTCGTGGTTTGAAACCACCCCCTCTCAAAACGAGACGTACTCCATTGTTGGGAGGAACTCGGTAAAACATCGTCGTCTCCATGCGCCTCGGTTATCTCTATACCTGAGATCTTATTATGCACCTTACTTTGTGATAGCCTTCATGCTTGAAGTCTATATCTTGCTATCACATAGTTGCTTGTCTTGCTTAGCATAAGTTGTTGGTTCACATAGGTGAACCCTAGTTGTTCTAGGTTTTGTGCATGACAAAGTAAACGCTAGTTTAATTCCGCCTTTGTTGAGCCCCTCTCGTAAAAGTTTTAAACCTCCTATTCGCCCCCCTATAGGCGGCATTGTGTCCTTTCATTATTTATCCTATAGCTGATAGTAAATGGGTTAGTCATGTTCATTGTGTACCTAAGAAAGGTGGAATCACTATTGTTCCACTTGATGAAAATGAACTTGTGGCCCAACACACTATTACTGGTTATAGAAGGTGCATTGATTATATAAAACTTAATAAAGCTACTCGTAAAGATCATTATCCTTTGACATTTATTGACCAAATCCTAGAAAGGTTGTCAAACCATTCAAATTTTTGCTATTTAGATGGTTATTTAGGTTTCTCTCAAATTCATGTGCATAAGGAAGATTAGGAAAAGACAATTATCACTTGTCCATTTGGAACTAATTCTTGTAGGAGAATGCCCTTTGGTTTCTGTAGTTCTCCTTCTACTTTTCAAAGATGCATGAATGCTGTATTTACTAATTATATTGAGAAAATTATGGAGGTATTCATGGATGACTTATCTGTGTATGGTACCTCCTTCGACAATTGCCTGTTCAACCTTAACAAAGTTTTGTAGAGATGTGAGGACCAACACTTAGTCTTGAATGGGAGAAGTGTCACTTCATGGTCACAAAAGGTGTTATTCTTGGACACCGTGTTTATGGAAGAGGAATTGAAGTGGACCGTGCCAAGATAGAAGTTATAGAAGCTACCATATCCCAAAGATATGAAAGGTATAAGAAGCTTTCTTGGTCTTGGAGATTTCTATGGAAGGTTTATTAAAGTATTCTATAAAATTTCAAAGCCTCTAACTAATATTTTGCAAAAGGATGTTCTCTTTTCTTCTAATCATGATTGTGTAGATTCCTTTAATGTTTTAAAGAATACTTTAATAAGTGCTTCTATCGTTCGACCTCCTGATTGGAATTTACCTTTTGAAATTATGTGTGGTTCTAGTGATTATGCAGTGGGTGATGTTTTAGGCCAACGAGTTCATAAGAAATTAAATGTTATTTAGTATGCTAGCAAAACACTTGATGGTTCTCAGAAACTATGCTATTACTGAGAAAGAATTCTTAGCTATGATATTTGCATGTGATAAGCTTAAACCTTATACTGCTGATTCTAAAGTCATTGTGCACTCTAATCATTCAACTATTAAATATCTCATGACTAATAAAGATGATAAGCCTAGATTAATAAGATGGGTTCTTTTACTTCAAGAATTTTATTTGCATATTGTTGATAGGAAGGGTGAAGATAGTCCTATAGTTGATCATTTGTCTAGAATGGAAAACATTCCATCAGATCCTATACCTATTAATGGTAGTTTTGCTAATGAACAACTTGCAAACATTAATGTTTCTAGTGCTAGAGTTGCATCTCCATGGTTTGCTGATTATGCTAATTTTATTGTTGGAAAAGTTATGCCACCATATTTTAATTCATAACAAAGGAATAAATTATTTTATGATCTTAGAAATTACTTTTGGGATGACACCTTCCTTTATAAGAAAATTGTAGATGGTATTATTAGATGTTGTGTGCCTGAATTTGAGCAACAAGATATCATAAGAGATTGCCATGATAGTCATTTTGGAGGACATTATCCAGGACATCGCATGTCTACAAACGTATTACAATATGGTTTTCATTGGCCTATTTTATTTAAGGATTATATTGAATATGTTAAAGCATGTGATAAATGTCAAAGAGTAGGAAATATTGGTAAGAGAAATGAAATGCCTTTGAATTATTCATTGCCACTTAAACCATTTGATGTATGGGGATTTGACTTTATGGGACCATTCCCACCATCAAAAGCAAAACATGCTCATATTTTGGTCGAAGTGGACTATGTAACTAAATGGGTGGAAGAAATTCCAACCAAGAGTGCAAATCATGCTACAACAATGAATATGCTCAAGGATGTAAACTTCCCTAGGTTTTGAGTACCTAGATTTTTAATTACTGATGGTGGTTCTCATTTCTTACATGGTGTTCTTAGGAAAACTTTAGCAAATTATGGTGTTAATCATAGAGTTGCATCTCCATATCACTCTCAAACTAGTGGTCAAGTTGAACTAAGTAATAGGGAAATTAAGCTCATCTTGGAAAAGATAGCTAATAGGTCTAGGTCTGATTGGCCAACTAAAATTAATGATGCTTCGTGGTCTTATAGAACTACTTGTAAGAATCTTATGGGCATGTCTCCATATAAGATGGTTTATTGTAAAGCTTGTCGTCTTCCAGTAGAATTAGAAGATAAAGCTAGATGGGATGTTAATCAACTTAACTTTGAATTCAAAACTGCTAAGGAGAAGAGGATTCTTGACTTAAACTTACTATATGAATGGAGGAACGAAGCTTATGAAAGTCCTAGATTGTTTAAAGAAAAGGTTAAGGTTGGGCATGATAAGAAAAAAAAGGAATTTAAAGTAGGTGATCAAGTATTATTGTTCAACTCTCATTTCAAGTTTTTTACAAGGAAGTTGGCATCAAAGTGGCAGGGTCCATTGGTGATACATGAAGTGTACCACTCCAGGTCCATCAGAATACATGGAGATATGAAAGGTAAACCTCATGTGGTTAATGGACAATATCTTAAACATTATATTGCAGGACAAACTCTCATCGGAAAGGTGGATGAGTTAAATCTCCATAGTCTAGAGGACGTGATCGCCAAGAAATATCCCCTGCCAAAACTCCGAAATCAATAAAAGGTAACTTTGAGGTTCGTAATCATCTCAAAATACTGTGAGATTCTAGGAAGTCATTATTTTGGAATTTTAAGCCATGTCGCGAAAGAATTGGACGCAATGGAGTCCCGAGGGAGGAAATGTGACAGGTGGCATGGGACCCACCCATGGTCACGCCATCATACCTCTTTCACCCTCTGAGACCCTATTCCACCTTCGTTACAACTAAAAATCTTCGTATTATCCTAAAAACCGTTAATATATACCCCCTCTATAGATCTAATCTCACACCAAGTATTTTCGAGGCGAACCTTGTTTTATCTCCCTGTCCTTTTAGCCTTTTTCCATGGCAAGTTCTGAATCCAATCTAGGAGGTGGTGCTGCAGAGAAGAAGGGTGTGGTTAACCATTAACTCGACTCCTTGGTGGCTCCCATGAAGACCTTGACCTTCAAAGAAAGGGTGCTGCTCTTGGATGAGGTGAAAGCTCCCAAGACCGAAGGAACCTGTCGTGGTGGTGTCACGGCAGATGCCATGGATAGGCTAAAGGTGGGGACTAATACACGCTAGGGGAATCCAGGGAGGGATAGTGGAGTGATTCTCCACGCAAAAGCTTTGTATTGATGTTCTAACTCCAAGATTACAAGTGCTCCTTAAGCTGTATTGACAAGAGGAGGAAGAAGAAACTCTCTTACTCTTGCCTCCTATCTAGCCCAAGAACCCTAGATCCACTAGTGCTCAACCAACTAGAATTCTGCCCACTCTGTCTCCCAGAAAAACCCAACCCCTCTACCAGAACCCTAACCCCCCTTATATAGTGGTGGTTCGGTCCTGGCCTAGGGCATACGTGGAGGCATATTCCTAAGAATATGCCCCCTCCCAAAATAGTAACCCGACAGGGGTGCTTTTCCCCCGCGTCACACTTGCTTTAGCGACGTAGCCTCTGCGGCGCCCGCGTCAGCCGACGCGAGCGTTTTCACCCTTGTCGGCCACGATCCGGTGGTCCTGCCCTTGCTTTATTCGCTCATCCAGTACGCACCGGACCTTCTTTTTTGACCAGAGAGATTCCTTCCTTCTCCTGGAAGCCAAGCGAGGATCCGGATCACAGTAGATCCGGCCACACCTGTTCCTGCATATAAGTTAGACAAGCATTTCCGACTTACTCCTTAAGTCGGACGAGACAACGTTAGGCGTCCCCCCTGGCCCGGGTTACTCCGTGATCCGGCCTGCCTTGAGGTGACTCGGCCAGCCCTCGGCTAACTCGGCCCTTATATCCCGGAGTGACCCTACCCGGGGGTATCCCCCAACATTAGTCCCTGAAGCTAGTGCGGTCTTAGCGGCCTTGGTTGCTAAGGCCACATCAGGTTCATTCATATTCGAGCCTCGGACGTTTAGTTCCGGGTTAACTTCTTGTCTCGGATTTTATGGATTTACGTTCCCTTCGCACGCTTCAAGTTTCCACTTGCCGGCCGGGTCACCACTTCGGCTCGGATCCTATGGTTTTACTTTCCCTCTGCACATCTCAAGTTTTCACTTGTCGGACGGGTTACCATGGTGGCTCGGATTCGGGCCTTGCTTCCTTCTCTCATACGCCAACCCACGTAAAGGTTAATCATTACGTTGCCTCATTTTAAGGGCCTGCACAAGAATCGCGATGGCGTCGATGATTATCGTGCGTGGGTTACGTCACGCTTGTCTCCTCGTTTACATCGCACGTCGTGTCCGTGTCATGGGATCATATTTACTCTGTGGCCCGCGGTGTGGCTTCTCTCTGATTGGCTGATGCTGGTGATACACGGCCACACCGTGTGGCTCTCCGGCGCAGCGCGATCCCACTCATCGATCACTGGGGGCAGTTAAATAGGGGAGGGGCGCGTCCCTTAGCACTTTTCCATCTCCGCGCCCCTTTGCCCGTTCCTCTTCTTCTTCCTTGCGACCGCGCCGCCGCCTGTGCCCGTTGCAGCAGCGCCGCCGCCGCACCTTCTCTGCGCCTCCGCACCGTAGCCACCGCTGCTCAACTGCTTAGCCACGGGTCCTCGTCAATCTAGACCACAGAGCCCCGCCGCCGCTAGTTCCAACAAGGACAGCGGATTCGAGATGACGGAGGAGGAGCTCATCGTCGTCGAGCAGGAGATGGAGGAGGACACCAGCACGGCGGACCGCGGTGCGTGGGCCGGTTCATGGGTCTGCCAGGACGACCTCGACTGGCTCTACCGGACCCGGCGTATTCCCGCCGGCGTCGCCGCTCGTCTCCCCTCCTCACCCAATCCGGGTGAGTTCGTTGTTTTCCTATCCCACTTCCAACGGGGATTTGGTCTTCCGGTGAGTGATTTCTTCCGGGACTGGGTCCGGACCTATCACTTGCAACCACATCATCTCCCGGCGAACGCCATCACCTCTCTGTCCGCTTTCGTCTCTACGATCGAGGGCTACACCGGACTATGGCCCACGAAGGAGCTGTGGATCCGGTTCTTCGGCCTCCGTCGCAACGTCGTCCCCAACATCCACGTTGAGTCGGAGGACAAGCAGCTCACTCAGTTCGGAGCTGCCTCGATCTCTCCCCGGAGATTTTCAATCTTTCCCCGGGTCACCGGGCTTGACTCCTGCAAAGGATGGGCCCGGACCTTCTTCTACGTCCGGAACGAGGGTACCGAAGACTTGATTCGGTTGCTGCCCTACGCTCCGGGTCCCCCTGACACGGATTTCTGGGAGGAGGTCGCCAAAAAACCTACAGCTCTGGCCAACCAAGTCCACAAAAGGTTCGCGGAGCTGAAGAAGCTCGGATTGCGCAACGAAGATGCCATGATCACATTCGTGCGCAACCGAATCTCTCCCCTCCAGCGGCGCACTCACAAGTTGTGCCACATGAGCTTCAGCCGCGACCCCAACCGAACCTCCTCGTTCGAGTTGAGCAATACGGAGATCTTCCGCCGGGTCAAGGCTCTTTTCACCACCCATAAGGATTTCTCCGCCGAATGGACGTGGGGAATCGAGCATTACTGCCGTGACAGGCTCCCTCCCGCGGTAAGCTTCACGGGGTAAACTTATTTCGGATCAATTACGTGTCGGTTCTTATCATATTTTTGACTCTGCTCTTTGTGCTTTTTTCTCAGCTGTTTCTCCAGCAAACCCTCGAGGATGGTACAGATCCGACCCTTAAGTGGGCCCCGGACCGAGAAATCCCGGATGAGGAGGAGCCGGACCAGGAGATGTTCCTCCCCACGACCGACACCACCAAACGACCCAGCGGTAAATTCTCTTCTCTTAGAGATTGGCCCGACGATGAGGATGACTCGGATATCGACATGATTGAACCCGTTGAGGCTGTCCCTCTTTCTTTTGCCTTCCCGGCATCAGCTAACCCCAGTGGGCATATCCACGAGGATCCTCCACTTGCCACGGGCGAGCCTGTTCCGGTGGCGTCAAAGAAGAAGCACGGATCCGCGTCAAGTTCTTCTTCCGAACCTTCTCAGCCTACAAAAAGGCAAAAGAAGGCCGGAGACAAGACTGCCTCCAAACGGGCAGGCAAAGCCCCGGCACGGAGGGCCCGGAAACCTAAGGAGGCTGAAACCTCGGATGCGTAAGTCATTTTTCACTGCACAACACACTTCCTCCCGCATCGGGGTAATTTCACTCCTGACATCATTTTCTTTTGCAGGGCTCCTGTGGAGGTCCCTCAGAGCGGATCGAGCATCTCTTCTCCCCTTCGGTCTGGTCCTTCCCCTCCTCATGACGACGAGTCACGCCCGCTGAGCCCTATTCCGGAGGGCTCTGCGGCCGCTCCGGGTTCCACAGTACCTCCTCCAGAGGAACGCGACCTCGAATCGGGAGGGGTCGGATCGGCCGAGGCAACGGCGTCCGCCACTTCGGCATTGCCGCAACCAGCAACCACCAAGTCTACCACAACTCCAGCACCAGCAGCAGCTCCAGCACCAGCCACCAAACCAGCGCCTGTCCCGGCTCCGAAGAAACCAACAGCAGCTCCCAGTCCTGCTACCAAAGCTCCCGTGCCAAGTTCGTCTGCCTCGTCCGAGTCATCCCAAGCTCGGCGAGGAACCACTCCAGTAGCTTCCAAGGGCAAATCCACTGTGGTCACATCCTCCCAGCAAGATAAAGGCCAGAAGGCTCCGGATGCTGCCAAGTCTACCTCCGTCGAGGCCGGACAACGAACCTTGTCGTCAATGCTTCCGAAGAAGTCACCAGCAGCGACGGATCCTCCTGCCGAGCCAACCGATTCGCAGCAGATGGTTCTTCACACTAGCCCAGCTCTTGCCCTGATTGAGAGGAAGGAAGCTCACGCAAAGGGCTTGGTGGCACCCCACATGCCCACTGGCGAACGGTACCCTCCGAGCCTTATCGAGTTCGTCATGAACTGGAATAAGGCGGAGTTAAATCTACGACGATCTCCCGGAAAAGTTCGGCCCCGCTGAATTTTCCGCTCAGATGAATACTGCCGCCAAGGCCATTAACCTCGCTGGGCGAATGATGGAGGTACGTCGTTTCTTCTTTACATGCTGTAGATAATAACCATTAGTCCCCGAGCCTCCGGCAGAGTAATTTGTTACTCGGCCGGATGCTCATTAGAAGATCAACGTAGCTGCATGTAAACTTCAAATATGCACACATTTAGATCCAGGTTAAGTTCCACTTGGCCGGATCTTGCACATTTTGAATATGCACACACCTAGAGCCGGGTTAAGTTCCGCTTGGCCCGGATCTTGTACACTTCGAATATGCACACACCTAGAGCCGGGTTAAGTTCCGCTTGGTCCGGATCTTGTACACTTCGAATATGCACACACCTAGAGCCGGGTTAAGTTCCGCTTGGCCCGGATCTTGTACACTTTGAATATGCACACACCTAGAGCCGGGTTAAGTTCTGCTTGGCCCGGATTTTGTACACTTCGAATATGCACACACCTAGAGCCAGGTTAAGTTCCACTTGGCCCGGATCTTGTACACTTTGAATATGCACACACCTAGAGCCGGGTTAAGTTCCGCTTGGCCCGGATCTTGTACACTTCGAATATGCAACAAACTAATTTTACACTCCTGTACCTTTGTCAGGTAACTACCAATCGCCGGAGCGCCGAATTTCAGCGCCTGCTTGATACCCACAAGATCTTGCATGCAAAACATGTTGCACTTGGCGCGGAGCATGAAAAGAGGGGTAATTTCCTCCCTCAACACCTCTCCGTTTCACTTGTTTCCGCTGGACTAACCTCCTCATTCGGTTTTTTGCAGCTGGGGTGGAGGCTGAAAACAAAATTATGCGGAAGAACTTGGAGGAAATCCGAGGTATGTCCTCTTTCGCCCAACCTTGTTGTGTTTTCCATTTCTTCTTCTCCTTGGATCAGCAAACATTCACTCCTCGGCTTTGCTGGGTCAACATACTATTTCAGCATCGCTTGAGGATAGTGTGCCCGTGCCTAATATGATGCTGCATTTTCTCGAACAAGCAGGACAGCATCAAGCCGAGCTGAAGAAGAAGAATGATGAGCTTGCCTTCCTCCGGACCAAGGATGACGAAATAGCCAAACTCAAGGCCAAAATGGAGAAGATGAAGGCCCAGCACAAAACCGAGCTCCAAAAAGTTGGCCAGAACTTCACCGAAGAGCGTGAGCGCTTGACCCTTCAGATCTCCAAGGACCAGGACCTGCTTAGGAATCCGAGGTCCAGCTTGGGTAGGCGCTTGCTGAGCTTGAACAACTTCGCCAGAGACGCGACAGCTGTATCAAGGAGTTGACCCGGATCCATCGTCATATCTCACGTAAGTTTCTTCCCCTTATCCGACATAGTTTTCCGGGTTAGCTCATATACCTTTGCTTCAGCATCTTCCCTTTCCTTATTTTCAGATCACTTTCCGAAGGGTACTCCCATCGCCAGTGCTGCCGTTGCCAAATTCCGCCGAGAGAGGGGTACTCCTGTCGCTCCTGATGGTGAGAGCGTCCCCTTAGACATGGAGGACCTGTTGGTCAGCGTGTCAGCTCGGGTGGAAACCATCAAGAACTATGGGAAAGATCTCCTCAATGTTGCGGTCCGGATCTACAACACTTTCTGGCCAAGCGAGAGCGCTCCGAAAAGGATCACACTCCTTGCTGAGAAGCTATTGGAAATCGAGACACAGCTTGATCTCTAGAGAGAATCCGTCGGGCGTGCCGCAGCAGATACCCTCCTCCATCATATCCTTACATGGTACGAGAAGATCGACCTGAGCCTCCTCACACGCCGGCGCACCGGATCCAAATGGACCGATGATCCAGAGTGGGTAGCTCGGCGCAAGGCTTGCGCCTACAGCCTTGTCGAATATTCTCCCATCCATGACTGGGTTGAGGGGCCGAGCTTTCTGGAGTCCGACGAGGAGGAGCATATGGAGAACGTGGAGGATGGATCGGGTGAGGATGGAGAAGATGCTGCTTCAGATATTGAAGACAGTGATGACGACGCCGAACTTCCTCCTCCTGCCGCTCCTTAGTGGAAAAAACTTGAAAATTTATCAGATCCCTGGTATGCCAGGTGCAATTGTATGCTGAATACATGATATTTTGCTACTATGCTTGCATGCCAGATTAACTTGGGCGTAGTCCCCGAGTTTCATTTTCGTGTTCGTCCAATTCTCCGGCTCGATCCGTGTCTACCTTGATTCGGTTTTACGACTTACGAATCCGAGCTTCAAGAATCGTTTTAGCAATACTGAGAAACTTTGAGGCTTGGCTCAAAATAATCCAACATAATAACTTGAAAGTAAATACGGGGTTAGTCCGAAAAAACAAACATTAGCTGGAATAAGTTCGTTTCCTTAGTGGTTTTTCATGTGCTACGCAATTCCAAACTTGTTCCCTTGCTTGCCATGAAGCCAATTCTTGTTGGACAGCAACAAGTCGAAGGGTTGGGTTTCTGGTGCTCACACATTACTAATCCGGGTTAAGCGAAACGAGTCATTCCAGCTAACGCATAAAAAGTAACAACAACTGTTTATTAAAGGCGGTCCCAGTTCTCGCCGAGGCTCCGCTATTTCATTGATAAGCTCATTGCCGACATACATACCGACATATGAGATGACGCGGATACATACACTTCTTAGCTAAGTGTAGAAGGGACGAAGTAGTGCTACATTCCACGGTCGCTTCGATTCCTCTCCGGACCTGTCTGCCTTGTTCTTTTCCTGTGGCTTCGCATCTATAAGATAGTAGGAATCATTGTGCAACGCTTTGCTCACAATAAATGGTCCTTCCCATGGAGGGGATGATTTATGCATGCCAGTGGTACGTTGTACCAACCGGAGCACCAGATCGCCTTCCCGGAAGACTCGGGGGCACACTTTCCGGCTATGATAGCGTCGGAGATTTTGCTGATATATGGCGGATCTGGACAATGCCAGTTCTCTCGCTTCTTCCAGCAGATCAACATCATTTTGCCGGGCTTCTTGCACTTCGGCTTCTGTGTATTGGGTGACCCTAGGCGAATCATGCTCTATGTCGGCTGGTAATACAGCTTCTGCCCCATATATACGTAAAAAAAGCGATAGCTGTTGATCAATTCGAGTTGTTCTTAAACTCCACAAGATCATTGGTAGTTCTTCTATCCAGCACCCCGCTGATCTTTGTAGCGGCTCAATGAGCCGGGGTTTTATCCTGGATAATACTAATCCGTTGGATCTTTCCACTTGTCCGTTCGATGCGGGGTGGGCTACCGAGGCTACGTCGAGTCGGATCTCCTTGTCTCGGCAAAAGCGCGCAAATGCTCCTTCTGCGAAATTCGTTCCATTGTCAGTTATAATGCTGTGTGGATAACCGTATCTCAAGATGATGTCTTTGAGAAATGTCACGGCCGTAGCTCCATCACATTTTCTTATAGCTTTCACTTCAATCCATTTTGTAAACTTGTCCACCATGACCAAAATGTGTGTCATGTTTCCTCTTGCTGGTTTGAACGGGCCAACCATATCCAAGCACCATACAGCAAATGGCCACGTAATTGGTATGGTCTTGAGTTCCGACATAGGCATATGTGTCTTGGTGGCGTATCTTTGACAACCATTGCATTTTCTCACCAGATCTTCTGCTTGCTCCAAGGCACTTGGCCAGTAGAATCCATGCCAGAACGCCTTTGCCACTAAGGCCCGGGATGAGGCATGATGCCCGCATTCTCCTTGGTGTATGTCTCGGAGGATGTTAAGTCCTTCTTCTGGGTCAACACACCGCTGGAGGACATTGGTTACGCTCCGTTTGTACAACTCGAAATTGATGATTGTGTAAGCTTTGGCTCTCCTCTGAGTTTGCCTGGCTAGCACTTCCTCAGTGGGTAACGTTCCATATTTCAAGAATTGGTATATAGGCAGTGCCCAAGCTGGTATTTCTCGCGCAGGGAACATCTCCTCATCAATGTCCATCTGATCCACCGGCATGACTTCAGTCGGATCACGCTGAACAGTCCCCGGGTCTGGCGAGGTAGTCCCCGGGTTTACTGAGGCAGTCCCCGGGTTTTCCGAGGTAGTCCCCGGGTTCGGCGTGCTACCTCCCATGTCAATGTCCATGGGCTCAGCTCTGGATTCCGTGTTTTCCGGGACATAAATTGAGTCGGTTCCTGGGGACGGCCTTATAGAAGGTTTTCTGAGGTGCTCCAATGCTACGCCCGGTGGAATTGCCTATCGGGTCGATCCGAGCTTTGACAGCATGTTGGCAGCTTCGTTTTCCACGCGAGGTACATGGCGAAATTCGCATCCCTCAAAGTAACCCGAGATCTTCTGCACATGAAATCTGTATAGTGCCATGTTTGGATCCAGGGCGTCCCACACTCCGGACACTTGTTGTATTACTAGATCCGAGTCGCCAAAGCATATTATCCGACGTATGCCAATCTCCTTTGCCACTTTGAGACCATGCACAAGAGCCTCGTACTCAGCGACATTGTTCGATGCCGCGAAATGGATCTGTAATACGTACTTGAGCTGATCCTTCTTTGGCGAGGTAAGCACAACCCCGACACCTAACCCGGTTTTGGTTTTCGATCCGTCAAAGTGCATCCTCTAGTAGTTCGGATCAGGTGGCGGTGGTTCGTATTACACCTCGGCCCACTCTACGAAAAAGTCCACCACAGCCTGAGACATGATTGCTTCTCTCCTATCATACTGGGGTGCGTAAGGTGCTAGATGAATTGCCCATTTCGCAATTCTGCCACTCGCATCTTTGTTACCCATTATCTCGGATATGGGGGCTTCGCATATCACTTTGATGGGATGCTCCTCAAAGTAGTGCTTTAACTTCTTTGCCGCCATATAAACACCGTATGCCACCTTTTGAAAGTGTGGGTAGTTCTGTTTTGAGGCAGACAATACCTCGCTCAAGTAATACACTGGCCTCTGCACTGACTTACCCTCTTCATCACGCTCCACTACAATCACTGCACTTACAACTCGGTTGGTTGCGGCTATGTAGAGCAACATTGGCTCCTTTGACAGTGGAGAAGCTAACACTGGTGCAGTGGCCAACATCTTTTTTAAGTGGGAAAAAGCTTCATCGGCCTGCGGCGTCCAAACGAATTTATCTGACTTTTTCATGAGTTGGTAGAGAGGCAGTGCCTTTTCTCCCAACCGACATACAAACCGACTCAACGAGGCCAGACACCCAGTGAACTTCTGGACATCGTTGAGACACTTCGGCAGCTCCATTCGTTCGATGGCTCGGATCTTAGTAGGATTAACCTCGATACCTCGGCTAGAGACGAGAAATCCGAGTAATTTCCCAGCCGGGAGACCGAAGGTACATTTCTCCGGATTAAGCTTCATCCGGAATCTCCTCAAGTTCGTGAATGTTTGCCTTATGTCGTCAAGGAGCGTTGTGCTTTCCTTGGTCTTAATGACCACGTCATCCACGTAGACTTGTATGTTTTGACCTATTTGATCGTGCAAACATTTTTGCATACATCTTTGGTACGTTGCACCTGCATTTCGTAAACCAAACGGAATAGTGCGATAGCAATAAGCCCCGTACGGGCTAATAAAGGTAGTTTTTATTTGATCATCCGGGTTCAGAGGTATCTGGTGGAAACCAGAATAGGCGTCAATGAATGACAACAGTTCACATCCCGTGGTAGAGTCGATGACCTGATCTATCCTCGACAGTGGAAATGGATCTTTTGGACACGCCTTGTTCAGGTTCGTGTAATCGATACACATACGCCAAACCACTGCCACGTTCGGATCATCCTTCTTCTTTTCTACCAGCACCGGATTAGAGAGCCAATCCGGATACAGCACTTCCATGATAAATCCTGCTGCTAGCAACCGAGCTATCTCGTCACCAATGCCCTTTCTCCTATCCTCGGCGAAGCGTTGGAGAGTTTGCTTCACCGGCCTTGCTCCGGGTCTTACGTTCAAAGAGTGCTCGGCCAACTCCCTCGGAACACCTTGCAAGTCCTGTGTGGACCAAGCAAAAATATCCAGATTCTCACGGAGGAAGTTGACGAGCTCGCTTTCCTATTTGTCAGTTAACCCGGCACCAATTGTTACGGTACGCTCCGGAAACATGTTATCCACTGGAATCTTCTTGGTGTCCTTTGCGGCTTGAAACGAAACACTTCCATGCGGGTTACTTAACGTCGGCATATACTGCTGCGCGGACTGAGCTAATGCCGCCACCTCTTGGATTTTTCTTTTCTCTTGCGCAATTACGAGTGACTCGGCTAGGATGGACCCGGCTGAGGCGCACTCAATAGAACGTTGGAAATCCCCAGCGATAGTAATTGCTCCATTTGGCCCGGGCAGCTTCATCTTCAGATAACTGACATGGCAACTTGCCATGAACTTGCTCAGTGCTGGTCTCCCGAGTAATGCATGATACGCGCTTTCCAAGTTCACCACCTCAAACTCCAGATTCTCAGTTCGGCAGTTATCCCTCGTGCCGAACAACATGTCGATCCGGACTTTGCCTATGGGCTCACAGGAGATGCCTGGTATGATGCCATGGAAAGTTGTTCTTGTAGCCTGGAGCATGTTCTCCGAGATGCCCAACTTGCGCATCGTATCCGCATACATGATGTTAATGCTACTGCCATTGTCGATCAGTACCTTGGAGAACCTCACATTAATGTTCGGTCTAATGAATGTCGGATATAACACTAGTGCATACGAGCCTGGACTTGGCATAAGCTTGGGATGATCTTTGACGCTCCAGGTGATTTCCTGGTCCGACCAAGGCATGTACCTCGTCACTGCAGGCATAACCGCGTTAACCTCCATATGTCGGCGCTGCAAGCTCTTCCTATTTGTTTCCTCTGTTGTGAACACACAATAGCTCTGGTGATGTTCCCTGTACTCATTCCTTCCCTTGTTTCCGGAGTACCTCTGATCCGGTTGTTGCTGGTTTTCCACCTGATGCACTGCATCCCTTCTCTCATTGTTGTCATACCTCGGCGGAGCGGGAGGCAACATTAGTTGCTGCGTGTTTGCTCCGGAGAGCAATTGCTGCCGGGGTAACTCCTGCCGAGGTTGATCGTTCCAGGGTGCCTGAGCATTCCTCGGACCACCTTGTTCTATCTTACGCATCCACTCACATTGCCTCGTTGTGTGACCCGCCGGGCTGTTCGGATTTGGCGTGTGAAACTTACACGGCTGGTCCAACATTGACTCATAGGTATACCTCAGACGGTCTTTCTTTTCTTGCCATTGCTTCTTCTGCTCCGGAGTCCATGTTTTCTTGCCATCGTTTCGAGGAGTCCATTGCCCTCCCGTTTTCTGGCGTTGGTTGCTCCCTGCTCTGGGTTGATCTTGATTCACAGCTGCAAATGCTGGAAGATAAAACTGTCAGGTATGGCACCATTGTTGAGCGTAGCCTTGATGCTCACCACCACATGAATCTCGAGCTAGAGAAGAAGGTTGAAGCATATGAAGAAAGGATCCAAGATCTGGAGGAAAAGCACACATACATGCTCTAAGATATAGACATGTTCCGAGCTCTCATGTGGGATGTGGAGAACCAGAATTGTGAATATGAAGATCACTTCAACAAGATTGCTGAATCTACAACTACTAAGTTCAACGATCCACCAATCTCGTTCTATAATGGGAGGCCTTATCCTTGGAAGCTCAAGGAGTGGGACACCCACTATGCGGAGAATGATGCACAGGAGGAAGAACTTGCATCAACAACTCAAGCTTGGGGGAGTTCCACCTAGTCATTTATCCTTTTTAGTTTATCATATGCATCTAGTATGTTTTTTTTGTTTTGGGGTGGCTTTATCTTTTATCTATCTCTATTTTATTTTATGCAAAGCTCTTAGAGCATTATCATGTATCCTTGTTCGAGTGGTTTTTCAATGAAATATAAGTATGGTGTCATCCATGGTTCCATTATCTAGAGGATTTATGGATAATACTCATGTAGATGGGCGCACCATATTTAGAAGGTTCAATTACATCTTGCCTAGAAAACTGATTAACTAAACTATGTTGCACAAATAAATGATTCATCTAAAGTTGGAATAAAAAGTCTTAGAGGAAATTGAGAATTAGAATTTTGAGGATAGATGTGGTTTTGTAGGATAAAAATTTGGGAAGAGGAGTAAAAGGGGGCATGCGATACTCTTGTTATGCCTAGTAAGCAAAGGGTAAACTGAGAGTTATGGATATTTCAATACATATTTTCCAATGGAAAGCGAATGAAAAATAAAATGGACACCCAAATTTTTTGTTAACCATGCAAAGTGCAAGAAAAAGATCGAAAGAGCATATGCCATGATTGAAAGATCCATAAATAAGGTTTATGCTGGGGATATTAAGAAATAAGACTGTTAACTGATACCATGTAAGTGGTGAAAGTGTTCAACGCAAGTTGAACCTCATGTGTATCTTTTTATAATCATTCTCTTCTGACAACTGGTTATCCTATGAGCTTTTATCTATTTTGCAAAGTCTTTGAGAGTGCAATGATTACTTCTAAAAGTCAGTACGGAAGTGGAGATGATTCAAATTATCCAACATGCAATTGTTAATTTTATTCAAAGGTAACAGGTAGTTGCTAGAGTTTTTACTTATGATTTCCTCATTTATATGAATATTATTTAGAAATCCTAATATGATTTATTCTATTATTTGCTCGAGGACGAGCGAAGGTTTAAGCTTGGGGGAGTTAATACTTGCATGTTGTATTATCATAATAGCCATATATAGGATTATTATATATTGTTATTGACATTGATATATCATTGTTTATGCAATTTTGATATGATTTATGAGACTTTCCTACAAAGCCCATTGTTTTGGTATTTAATTTCTGGTAGGTAGAAAACCTCCTTTTTCTATTTTGCTGTTGAAGGGACTTTCTGGACACCAATTAATTTAAGGGAAAATACCACGAAAGTTTTTCATCACGAGAAGGGCAATGGGCCTTGTAAGCACGCGAGGGGAGCCACGAGGGATGAACGACGCCAGGTGGTGCGGGCCCCACCTATGGTCGTGCCACCTAGGCCTGTTCAGACCTTGAGCGGCGCCTAGGCTCTGCCTTTTTACAAGCATCATCGTATTGCTTATCGCTTTCAAGAATCTCCACTCATCCCCCACACGACATCCGACGTGGACTTTTTTGGCCCGTATGGTGGGTGTCGGCGATGTGGTTATGGGGAGACGTCGGCACCTAGCCGTCCTCCCCATACACACCCCCATACACATAATTAAATTTATAAATTGAAGGTTTCTCAAAGTTCAGCATATAAAATAAATAATTCCACATATAAATTTATCACAAGTTCATCAAACTAGACTTCTCCCTGTGCCTCTCAGGACACGGACGGTAGGTAGAACGCTTGATGATAATTTGTGTTGCATCATCTTCATATAAGAGAAAGGCTGGAATCAAGTAAAGAACAGCATAATATTCTTTTGGAAAATCGTCCAACAACATATAGGCGAAGTCGTCCAACAACATGCACACATGAGTGTCTTTAATATACATATATTATACAAATACCGAAACAATAGTAGGTCTTGGTCATGTTACGAAAATGCAAACGTGAAAGAAAAAACACGCCGACTAAACGACGTGGTGCACGACACTCATAGACGTGTACACACACTCACTCCTACGAACACATATACGCACACCCTAACCCTATGAACACCTCTGGAAGACTGTTCCTTTGACATACCTACACAAATAGGTAATAGGAGTGTAAGTTCAATGTAGGTAAAATAAGACGTCAATAGAAAAACAGATGCACATATACTTAGAGCCCGACTCACCACGCACGCATCCATAGTTTGAGCGGACGTCCATACCATTGACTCTAAAGACATTATTCCCCTCACCGGAGTACTGCCTTAAGATCAGCATTGACTGTTCCATGTATACTTCTTATAGAGCATAGCCAGCACTTCACTCAGCACTTCGAAACCATGACCATGTCTTAGTAGAAACTTGACTGATTTCTCAACAACCTCCTCACTGGCACACTCCTTGAACAGGAATTCGCCTTTAGCCGAACCGTTCGTGCAAACAGCATGAAGGTTGTAAGTGAATTTCCTATGTTCGTTGCCACATCTTGTACACTTCTTCGTATCAGATGCGCCCGAATGGCGACAGACACGGCGACACCCCACGCACCAGGCCTACACCAACAACGCTTGTTAAGGAGACTCGTGACAGTAACACCGCACTTGTATAGCTTGTTCTAATAGAAAAAATGGATCGAACGTCAGAAGAATAAAAAGGACATGCGAGAATAAAGAGAGCACTCAACGATGGACTACGTGGATCAATAGCGTGAAGCCGCGCCAAGGTCATGTGCTCTATCAAGCATGAAGGACTGCGTGAATCAATAGCATGAAACCGATAATGTTCAACATAGCCGCGTCACGAAAAGAGAAGTCAGAATTGAACAGCGACCACAGTCCTAATACCGACGCGTGAGACAAAAGACTACATACCTTGACACCGTGGAGACAGCATAACGATCGTAATTCTTGTTCCAAATACGAATGATACATTGCGGTTATGCATGGACTATCGTCCAATCAATGTTATCACCATGTGTTATTGACATCCTATACCACGTGATGACATGCTTGATGAGTTAAGTGCAGCTACTATTTTCTCGATAATCAATCTTCATAGTGGCTACCATCAAATACGCATGATAGAAGGTGATGAGTGGAAAACTGCCTTCAAGAATAAACTTGGTCTCTATGAATGGTTTTCATGTCTTTTGGCCTATCTAATGCCCTATTTACCTTCATACGCCTTATGAATCATATTTTGAGATCTCTTACTGAAAAAAGTGTAGTAGTCTACTTTGACGATATTCTTATCTATAGCAAGTCGGTTGATGAGCATGTTATACATGTTAAGGAGGTTTTGCAAATCCTTAGAAATGAAAAGCTATATGCTATTCTTCCCAAGTGCACTTTTTCTAAAGACAAGTTGATTTTTCTTGGCTTTGTTGTCTCTTTGAATGGTATTGAAGTGGATGTTTAAAAGGTCAAAGACATAACAGATTGGCCAATTCCCACAAATGTGAGTGAACTTCAAAGTTTTCATGGTTTGGACGGTTTCTATCATTTATTTGTGAAAGATTTATCTACCATTGCTTGTCCTCTCAACGATTTAACCAAAAAGAATGTCACCTTTGTTTGGGGAAAAGCACAACAAAAGGCCTTTGATGAGCTCAAAAAGCAGTTCACCGAAGCACCTGTCCTTGCTTTACCAGATTTCACAAAAACTTTTGAGATAGAGTGTGACGATAGTGGTATTGGCATTGGAGGAGTCCTCATACAAAATGGACGTCCTATTGCGTACCATAGTGATAAACAAGATGGCGCACTCCTTAATTATCCAATTCATGACAAAGAGCTTTTTACATTAGTTCGTGTTCTTCAAGTTTTTGCAACATTATCTTTGGTCTAAGGTATCATACATTCCGACCATGAGTCGTTGAAATATCTCAAATTCCAAGCCAACTTGAGTAAAAGGCACGCTAAGTGGGTTGAGTTCATGGAGTATTTCCCTTACATCGTCAAGTATAAGAAGGGCAAAGATAATGTAGTTACAGACGCTTTGTCTCGCAAAAACACAACCCTTCTTACACGCCTCGAAGTGAACGTGTTGGGTCTTGAGGACATCAAAACTTTGTATGCTCTCGACCCATATTTTGGACCAATATTCACAAAGTGTTCAACTGAAAAAGGATTTGATGACTTCTATTTGCACAATGGTTTTCTCTTTAAACAAAACAGGATTTGCATCCCAAAGTCATCTCTCCAAATTTTGCTTCTCCAAGAGTCTCATGGTGGAGTCCTTATGGATCACATTTGTCGTGACAAGACATATGACATGGTCTCCACACACTACTATTGCCCAAGATGAAGCGCAACGTGGAGAGCCACGTCCAACGATGAATGCAGTACATGTGTCTAAGCTAAGTCTAAGTCTAACCCTTTTGGTATTTTTATGACATTGCCTATTCCTCATGCAACTTGGTCGGATATTAGCATGGACTTTGTGTTAGGATTGCCTAGGTCTAAGCATGATCATGATTCCATATTTGTCATAGTGGATCGCTTTTCGAAGATGGCACACTTCATCCTGCGCCATAAGACCGATGATGCTTCACATACTACAAATCTGTTTTTTTAGGGAAATAGTTCGTCTTCACGGTGTGCCAAGAACCATCATCTCCAACCGCGACATCAAATTCATGAGCTACTTGTGGAACATGCTAATGACCAAGCTCGGCGTCAAGCTCCTCTTCTCGTCCGCCTTGCACCCTCAAACCAATGACCAAACCGAGGTTGTCAACTGAAGCCTCAAAACTCTTATTCGCGTGTTGATCAAGAAGAATCTTAAGGATTTGAAGGAATGCATTCCACACATTGAGTTCGCGTACAATCGAGCCAAGCACTCCACAACAATGAAGAGCCCATTCATGATCGTCTATGGATTCAAGCCCCTCACCGCACTCAACATCCTACCAATTCCTCTCCACGAGCGCACCAACATGGACGTCGACAAGCGCGCCCAAGCTATGAAGAAACTACACGAACACATAAGATCTACTATCGTGCTACAAGTTCTTTGCCAAACGTCAAGGCTAAACAAGACCAAGAAAGAGATGATTTTCGAAGAAGGTTATGTTGTGTGGATACACCTAAGTAAAGATTGCTTCGCCAAATATCACGACTCCAAGCTCAAGCCAAGGGGATATGGTCCATTCAAGGTCCTTAAGAAGATTAACAACAATGCCTACGTTATTGACATATCGACATCAAAGTACCTCATGATATATACATTCAATATGAAGGACCTCTCACCATTCCATGGATATGATAACGATGAAGAGTCGAGGACGACTCTTTCCCAAGGGGGGGGAGCTGACACAGCCCGTCCTACGAACGCCTCTACATCCTCACCACCAAGTCCCCCAAGTGGACCAATGACTCGTGCCTGAGCCAAACTCCTACAAGATAAGGTTAACTTGCTCCTCTCCTCATGTGACTTTGATACACCCATGAATGACTTGCTACTTCATGCCACTACACTCTGCATACTCAGGTACGAAGCCCCGACGTATTGGCAAGCCATGTTGGAAGAAGAACGTGCAAAGTCAGCTTCTAGACCAGAGTCTCCGCCTTCAACACCAGGGTCGGAGCCAGGACTTGAGTGTAGGGGGGGCGAGAAGTGACAAAGTCAAAGACTAATCCGCCATAGCATACCAAAATTTGTTTACCAAAAAGCCAATAGTGCCATATGAATATAAATTATCGCAGGCATTGAAATTGATAAGAAACTCGGCCATTTGTCTAACTATTTTTCCACAATTTTTTAAGTATATCTCTTCTATCACCATTCACTAATGACTAAGATCCAAGAAAAAAATAGCATTCGGCAGATATGAGACTGAACTAATTGGTGTAAGAAATTGGCTACTTTTCACAATTTTGAACTAAGCAAGTGTACGTCAACTAAAGTGGAAAATGTAGACTAGATCAGACACATGCATGGTATCTCGCTCTTGTGTACATACCTTGACGAAAAATCTGGTTGTGCCGAGGACGTCAAGCGAGTAATGAAAGCAAGCGGATAACTAACATAGTCACCTCTAGACAATCTTCCAATCAAGTCATAGGGCTTGCGAGAGAGCGGTGGCAGGGGTCCTATACCTTGCAGCGAGATTGATCTATCCATTGATCTGATTGAGAGACGAGATGCAAGATGGCATTGCAAGATCGAGGGACGGAACGACCAGGCGGCCACGATCGATGGCCTTTGGCCTATAGGCTATAGGTTAGCATGCACACAAATGAGATGTTTTGGCTAGGACGTTGGGCTTCGGTGCGTGCAAAATCGCATGCAATTAGGCTTAAGAAAAACTAATTAGCTAATAATCCATCATGTCCATTGGCGCAGTACGTATATAGTACCTGATGTAATTCCTTGAGGGGGCGACACATTAGGGGGGGTCTGACACCTGCTGGCCCCCCTTGCCTCCGCCCCTGTTCGACACTGCAAGCCCCTAGAAGTCATCCAGAATCTCCTCCTCAAATCCAGAGTCTCCGCCCGCATAACACCAGAGTCTCCGGCTCGCCCGCACCAAAACGCATATGCAAGCCTTTGGAACGAATCCGGAGTCTCCAGCCTAAGTGACGGGAATGCGCGTCGACGGCTAGGCCTTCGGCCCTTGTACCCCAAAATATGTCCAGAACTTATCTTTTTATGCCCAAACTACCCCTACTTAGTTATTGGCCTATATATATACCACCTCCTCCTTATTGTAACCCTAGACCTGTATAATTGAATTAGAAGAAACCTCCTTTGAGGATCTATCTAATTCTAGTCTCATGCTCCTTGACAAGGAGCACCAATTATCCCCCAACCTCTTAAGCTTTGCGTAGTGTGTTCAAGTTGTACAAGACCTTGGAGTCGGAGTCCCTTCTATATGTGTCGGACTGGTTGCCACCAGTGTGAGCTATAGGCTTGTATCATGTATCACGCGTGTATGTGTGTGGTCATCGTATTCTTTGCATGTGTGTTCGTGGTTTTCATCTTATCCCTCACCCCCACTCACCTTTACCTTGATTTCCATGGAGATTTGTGAAAGATCGGGCAACCCTAAGGGGTCACCCCTAATAGAAAGTCATTAATAGATAGAGAAACTATAACGCAAAAAGTCCTCAACCCTTTCGTTCCTGATATTCTTCGGCCAAATAGTCTTAGTCATAGTCCAAGAAAAAGATGGTTCATATGCCGTTCCAACGAACCCAGGTGGCTCGGCAGTCGCCCCGTGGGAGGTTTCCTTTGTCGCATCGTTCGTGTAGTCCTTAGTGTCTACGCTAGAATCGGCGGTCCTGAACCGGTTCCTCCTCTTGTAGAGTGAGGCTTCTAAACACGCATCCGGTGGAAGGTGCTCTATACAACACCAGTCTGACTGCGGTAAACATCCGTTGGTCGTGTCGAACAACGCGGTCTTTGATCTCCTCTCTACTACTGATTCTGCGCTGCACACTTCACGCTTGCGAAGAAGCAGTCAGTTATGCTGCCAGGAATCAACGGTTAGCGAGCATTCAGCTTGGCGAGATAGATTGGAGGGTGCCAGCTCAAGCTGACACCATCGGACATCTCTGTACTGGGTCTTCTCGATCCTATTTATCCTTTGCTTTCCCTTGCTTATGCTCAGGAAATGCTCAAGCCCGAGGTCGACAAACCTGCGTCCGGCTTAGGTGCGTATGATACACTCGAGACTATCGGTCCTTTGTTGGGCCTTGCTTATGCTCAGGGCATGCTTGAGCTCGAGGTCGACGAACCTATGACCGGCAAAGGTGTGTCCTCTATTCTCGAGCCTATCGATCCTCAATTGGCTCTTGAATACTCTCAGGACATGTTCGAGACCGAGATCAACGAATCTGCCGAAGGTGCGTCTCTGGAGGAGCGGTTTGACTTTGAACTTCCACTTACCATTGGCTACATCCAGTGCTGGCTCTAGTCCAACCACTGACAGCGTGCGCGTCTAGCCGAACAAGATCTCAGAAGTAGCACATCTGCCGCTATGTGTTCGCCGGGAGGAAGTCCAGCTAGAGGACAACAACAACATCGACCTTATTATTTATTGCTTTACCATGTTTGTTAGACTTTTTCGTAGTCTATCATTCAAAGCATGCATCGTATCTCTGTAAGTTAATTAAATTAATTTAATTCGTTCTGAAATTCACTTCTTTTCATCAAACAACCTATGCATCGATTCAACGTCTATCGTATGATGATTTGGCTAAAGAAGTTAAATTACTTTTTTTTCGAAGGAAAGAGAATGTTTTAGGTCAGACGATTTGCTTCGACTTTCTCATCAACATCCTGCATTATCTCTCCGCTTACGCCCATTCTCACCAACAAGAGCTGAGTTAGAAGCGAACGTGTCATAGGTAGCTCTACCTGGAGGTGGTTTCTCGCGGTCGATAGGTCAGTTTGCAGCAGAAACTCTCGCTGTCCAGCTAGTGGGTCCAGACGACTCATGTGCACTCACATTACTCAGCAATCTAATCGCCACAACAAACGTTCTGCCAAACAGCCACACCCAAGGAGCAAAAATTGGGTAACGTTTTCGTGCACTCTCAGGTTGCCCTCTCCACGTAAGATTAAAACTTGAAAAAGGGACCTCTTCATGTACGGTCAATACCTGAAAAAAGACGTCACATCCTTGCGCATTGCCGATGCTTTTACATGTTTCGATACATGTTTCAGTGTTATGGTTAAACCACTGCGTCTAGGGGCAAACAGGAGTCTAGTTTTAATATACAAAGTAAGGTAGTCTATTAATTTGCTCAACAGATTTTTAGAAGAACACAAACTAATTATATTTAGAAAGGAATTTGAACCAAATAAATAGAAAAAAATCATGTGGCTCTCTGTAGATATAGAATATCTTATATAGCGGCTAAACTTCAAGCATCAGTTACTCCTTTGCATACAACAACATGCTTGGGCATGGACCAAAGTCTGGCCACAACGTAAACCAAAGAATAAGAACAACCATAAATTATCAGAGAGATCAAACAGAATGGTTAATCTGCTGATCCTTTCAAAGAATAGATGTGCGAGGGACATGATAATGTTAAAATCAGTTCAACGACTAGCTAGGCCTTACCTGCTCTGGTACAGGCTGCAAGATAGCATGCTCCATCATGAATCAGAGTCCTCGTTTTTTCTACAAAGCCAGGGAGGAATAAAAGTTGCTACTGGCTAAAACAAGAAATATGAGAGAAAGCGCTGAAAACCATACCACACCTCTAACTTTCATGCTGATTAGCATGTTTTTATGCCTCCAAATCATCTACAAGAACAAAAGATTTATTGATCACATGAAGTCATGGACACCACATTACAAAAGTTTTTCATAATTGATTTCATGAAATAGGTGGTAAATGGGTGCTTTTATTACAGGAGATGCGGAAGTCGACATGCTCCTACTCCTACTAGGGCTTCAACTCACATATTTTCTACGAGAGGCCTGCAAAATAATTTCATTACTTGCTTTGAACAAGCCATTAAAATACAGATTCATTTAGCTCCTTGAAAGACTTACAAACATCAGAGGCTCAAGTGTGCTCCCACTGATATATGCGACAAGAATAAAGTGCATGACAACATCGAATGTGTTTTCTGCGACAATTTGTTTTCAGCAAATATTATATTAACCTTAGAACATGTGAAGGAACCAAAATCTTAAAATGACTTGCTCACCAGATCAACATATATATTTTGTCTCGAATGGCAGATATATCTTTAGAGGTAACCAATTGTTATAGAAGACAAGGGATCATGATACAAATTCTGGATCTCCTAAATTAGCATATACGAATTGCAATCGCCCAGGCTCAGGAAACAAGTTATGATGAACCTTGACCGCTCATGTATTACCTCTTGATGAGTTCGACAAAGAAACAACAACATAGGGCTTCTGTTGAGTAAAGTACCAACCACATTGGTGAAATCTAAATGAGTCTTTCATGAACCTAACATATGGAGGTTGCACTTTGCACGATGACCTCAAAAGAGATCTAGACCCATTATGTCGATGTTTATGTACAAGTACAGCAAATGTCACTACATGAGATGGGAATAAATCTCTGGACCCCGAATTGCAGTGATTATGGATAGTAAGGCACAACATGGACTATAATTCCTCACTGAATATTTACAGAAACAAAACTGTTCTCAAATTAGTATGTGCCTGATACAGAATCATGAGGCTAATTTGTACACATTGGACTAGTCCTGCAATGGGATGAATATGATGAAGCTAACCGAGCTATTCAACTTGCATAATACACATTTATACAAAGGTTGAAAAAGGTCCTTCGAGGCATATCTGTTGTATCCGAGTAGGTTCTTCAGATCTCATTAGCCAATATGAATCCCAAAAAGGGGCACAAAGCTTAAGAGACTTCAACATGTTATTGCTTATCTTAATTTGATTATAGTTTGTGCATTGGAAAAAAAGAAATTTAGCTAGTGATACTCCAATTTAACAATGGCTAAACCACATAAATAATTTTGGCATACATCAGTGATCGACAAAGCAAACAAGAAAAAACATATGGTAGTGTACTCCAACTCTGCAAACTGAATTATAGATTTGTAACAAACGCTCAAGGTGTACCATTTTCCCCGCTAAAAAGCAAACAACTTAAGATCCATCATTACCATATATACTGTACTGTGAAGATCCAAATCCTTACGTATTAGCAGTCATGCAAGTTTTGACGACGAGGAGGAAAAGCACCGAACCTGTTTTTTTCGATAAAGGGTGCTTTTTATTAGACTCCAATGTTTACATCAATATGATACAATCACAGAGAGCCACACCCGACCTCTGCATAGCTAAGATGCACATAGCCGAAATAAAAGAATAGAGGGTAGAGGTGAATAGTCTCATAGGAAAATCCTAGTATACATGAAACTATAAGAGATGCCTATGGTGGAGGAGGTTCAATCCGCAAACTATGCTGCCACCCATGATGGGTAAAAACTTCTTTCGCCACTTGCTCCAATCACGAACACACCTCCATATAAAGGACGCGGTGTTCTGGTTTTTGTAGAGTAGACCACTCCCGGAGTAAGTGTGCACAGTGATAAATTACCTGCATGGGGGAAGACATTTTATCATCAAAGACCTTATTATTTCTACACAGCCACAGCGACCATAATAATGCAATCGCTCCTACCCTTATATGTATCCTATTATATTATCTATACCATGCAACCAGTTTTTAAAAATATTGGCTACTGAGCATGGTGGATACAAGCTTGAGGCTACTTGGATGGCGGACCATATAGACCGCGCGAACTGGCATTCAAAGAACAAATATTTGATAGTTTCGTCGTGATGGCAGAAACAAGATTTTGTACTTCCTTGCCAGTTGCGTCGAACTAGATTATCTTTTGTCAAAATCACACGACGACGGAGATACCAAGCAAAAAAATTAATCTTCAATGGAATCTTCATCTTCCAGATGTGTTTGTTTTTATGTACCGGTGTATCTGAATATAGTAATGCTTTATATATGGAATCGACTGAGAATATCTTATTCTCTGTTAAATTCCAATGGAACTCATCATGCTCATCTGTTAGCTGTACAGTTGCTAACCGCCCTTGTAGAGCGTGCCAAGAGGCAAGAAGTGCACCAACAAGGTCCCGTCTAAAAGTGACGTTAGAAGGAGAGGTACTTAATACCTCAGCGATTGTATCACTCTTGTACGTGATATACTGTATAAGGCCGGATGTTGTTCCATGAGAGGTAAATTCCCTAGACAGGAGTCCTCCCAGATTCTAATCTTCGAACCATCCTTAATAAGGAAAGATCCAAGCTGAAAGAAGGAATTCTTCATATGCATTAGACCAGCGCAAAAGTGTGAATCCCCTGGTTTCTAACATATCTGGGATAACGCTTTTGAGCCTATGTATTTCCTTCTCAAGAGGGTTTACCATACACCCTCCTCGGTTAATAGCTTAGACAACCATTTTCCCAGTAGTGCGGTATTTGGCCTCGAGATCATGGATCCCAAGCCCCCCGTCTTTTGGATGACATAGTACATTCAATTTTTCCAATCTATATTTTTTCCTTTCCGAATCTCCTTGCCAAAAGAATCTCGAGCGGTAATAGTCTAACCGCTATAAAACACCTTTTGGCACCTGTAAAAAGGATAGCATATATAGGACCATATTGGTGAGGACGTAATTAATCAGAACTAGTCTTCTACGAACTGACAGGAGTTTTCCTTTCCAGCTGCTTAGACGTTTCTGCAGTCGTTCCTCTACCAATTTCCATTCCGTATTAGTGAGTCTCCGATAATGAATCGGGATTCCCAAGTACGTCATTGGAAATTATCCTTGTTCGCATCCAAATAATTAGGTATATTCATTCATTGATTCTTTTGCTTCTCCAAAGCAGAATAATTCACTTTTATGGAAATTTATTTTTAATCCCGATAGTTGCTCAAATGCTGATAGTATTAACTTCAGGTTGCATTTTCGAGATCATGTTCCATAAAAAAATTGTGTCGTCAGAATATTGTAGTATCGAAAGACCCCCATCAACTAGATGTGGTACAATACCAACGATTTGCCCATCGCTTTTGGGTCGCTCTATCGAAATAGCCAACATATCAACCACGATATTAAATAATATCGGGGAAAGTGGATCACCTTAAATGTAGTCCTTTCTTTGTTTGGAAATAGGTACCAATGTCATTGTTGACTTTTATGGCAACACTACCCCTTTGTACAAAGTTTCGGATTAAAGCACGCCACTATGGGGAGAAGCCTTTCATTTTAAGAACTTGAAATAGAAAAGGCCATTTGACTTTATCGTAGGCCTTCTCAAAATTAATTTTAAAAATCACGACATTCATGTTTTTCCGGTGCAGCTCGTGTACTGTTTCATGAAGGGTCACTACTCCTTCGGGTATGTAATGTCCTTGCATAAAAGCAGTTTGCGTTGGCTTTATCACATTGTCTGCTACCGAATTTAGGCGAATGGTCGCCACCTTAGTAAATATTTTGAATCTAACATTAAGGAGACAGATCGGTCTGTATTGCTAAATCCCTTCCGCATCCTTAACTTTAGGCAATATAATAATTTCACCAAAGTTTAGTTTGAACAGTTCGAGTTGTCCCTTATGGAACTCAGTGAACAACTCAAGCATATCATCTTGGATAATATCCCAGAAGGTTTGGTAAAACTCCGCTGGTAATCCATCTAGCCTAGGGGCTTTATTATGTTCCATCTCAAAGATTGCATTTCTTATTTCCTCTTCTATGAAGGGAGCCATCAAGAAAGCATTCTCTTCGTCGGATACCTAAGGGATATCTCCTATTTGAGACTCATCTAGAGAAATATTTGCTTCCTCCAGTGGTCCGAACAGAGTTTTATAATATTTTGTTATGTATTTCTTCATTTCATTTTGGCCCTTAATTGTGCCTTTATCTTGATGAAGCCTATGTACATACTTCTTCCTATGACGGCCATTAGCCACCATATGGAAGTATCTTGTATTAATATCACCTTCCAATATGAATTGTGCTTTGGATCTTTGATACCACTTGATTTCTGCTTCTCGTAATAGTCAGGCTATTTGTTCATTCGCTTGGTTTTTCAACTCAAGCTCATGCTGTAATAGCACCTTAGATTTCGCGAGAGATTCAAGTGTGTCAATTAATCTAGAGAGTCTTTTCTTTTTTATATAGACCACTTATATGCCTTGCCCATCATCGAAGGTGTTTCCGTATAGCACGGATTTTATTATTCGACCTTAGGATAGCCGAGCTCCCAACCATAGGCCTTTTCCAGACTTCTTTGACCATATCCTCAAAGCCTTCACGAGAAAGCCAACCCAATTCAAATTTGAATGGTGGTTTCTTTCCATGTAGCTTATTAGAACCAGTGTCAAGGAGAAGTGGGGCATGATCAGAGAGTTTCTCAATATGTTCCATTGCGCGTACTGACACCATAGGGTACTTTGTTTCCCACTCGGCATCCATTAGTACACGATCCAATTTCTCGTATGTAGGTACTGGTCTATTATTAGCCCATGTATATTGCCTTCCAGTCATACTCACCTCTCTAAGATTCAAGCTGTCGATGATTGCATTGAACAAGAAAGGCCAGTACCCATCAATCCGGTCATTGTTCTTTTCTTGCCTAAATCTTAGGATATTAAAATCCCCTCCTATAAGAATAGGGTGCGGATTGTCCTTGGCAAGATTGACCAATTCCCTTAGGAAAGCATCCTTGTGCTCATCCTGGGCGGCCCCATACACGGCAACTAGACTCCATATGAAATGATCAGATTTATTTTGGAGGTGGAATTTAATGTGAAATTCCCCTACCGAGTAGTCCAATAATTCCAAAGAAGACGTCCGGACACCTAGTAGAATCCCTCCAGACCTGCCACGCGGAGATATCCATTTCTAGATGAATTCAATTCCACTAGACAGGTGGTCTAGAATATGCATCTGGAAATCTCATCTACCAGACTCTGTGATTGTAACAAAGTCCAACAAATGATCCTTAATATAGTCGGCGACATGTATATGTTTAGCCAAGTCACGTAGACCTCTGCTATTCTATATCTTGCCTCTCATAAGGAAACATTAGAGGATTTAGTAACTCTCGCCCTTTTGGAGGGTATTTTAATTATTTTGTGAGATTTGGATTTATGAGTAGAGGTCGTTAGATCATAAATATATCCCATCCTCGTCTCATCCAACCCCACCTCCAACACCGTACCAACTAAATGAGAGAGGAGCTTACCATCATAGGTAGCAATATCCTCTTCATCATCAAGTTTGTAATTAGTCAGATATCCTTTTTCTTTTGGAGAAACCTTACTTCTATAAAAATCTACACGCTTTGAAGCATTAACCGAAATATGAATATTATCGATAGTAGAACCTAAACTAACTCCTAAAGCATGCATATTAGAAGAAATGCATGCATCAGGGAAGGATAGAAATGACTTAGGTGTCGATATACCTTGCGAAAAGTCTAAGTTGCGTGTAGCTTGAAGACACATAGCCATCGTGAGAGAATCCTCATCGGTAGGAGTGGCTCCATCCGCCATGATGTAGTGTCTCCCACTACGACGTAGTGGGGTAGTGCTCGCGGCCACATCCTCCAGCTGATCGGCAGTCTCAGAAGCTAAGCTAGCCAAGTGTGCCTCCTGCAGCACAGAGGCCTCCTTGGCAGCATGTAGGCTTGCAGGTTGCTTGGAAGGCGACGACGTGGCCTAGGTTGCGGAGGAGCCCATCCTCCCATGGGAAGAAGCCCGCTGGCCGACAAACCGATCTGCCAATGGTTGGGTCGGCGCCCGCCGCCTGCTTGCAGCCTTCCTAGCATAGACCAAAGGCTGGCCGGCTGCGCCAGCCCACCTCCTCTCCGAATGCGGCGACAATGGTCCAAGATGTCACGGTGGTGAACTCGTTGGGCGCTTGCCCAGGATCCCTGCATCCGACTGTCCACCAGTTGGTGATGCCACGATCAGAGAGATAGCTGAAGCACATTGGCCCTCGTTGGATGTTGTCATCATTGGAACTGGTCCACCATGCTGTTGCTGCTGCTGTGAGGATGAAGTCGAACCGCCTTGGCCACCCTTTGATCTTTTATTAGCTCCAGAAACATCACCACCCGCATGCCCATTACTTTGGTCATCGGACTCATGCTCCGGTTTCGTCCACATAAACAGCTTGAAGTCTGCTTCTAGTACATAATCCTCCTTCTCAAGTTCAAAGGTGAATTCGTAACCATGTAATTTGACCACCAGGTTAGAAGAAAAAGATGAGTACTCTCCGTTGTCACAAATGAAGGCTGATGTGTCCACCATGCCAACTAGAATGCGGACTTGTGCACAACGTCTCAGGCTGAGCATATCAACATCAAGTGTCTGGCCAATGAGAGAGCCCACACCCCAGATGCCAAGAAAGTGTCGAAGCTCGTGGGGAACCCCGGTGACATGCACCCAAACTTGCACTAACTCGAAAGCACCGAACCTGTTGAAGGCCATGGCCTTGCTTTCCTTGGAGAGGACCCGAGTACCTGATTCTATTCCCCTCTTTGTTGAGCACGGGTATCCAAACTGTTGCGAACAAGGTCTCGGTATCATCAAGTGACTAGTCCTCCACGAACACCTCAACTTAACAAATTTCTAATGTGTAAGATTTTTTTACTTATATATTATCTTTAAAGCATGGCTGCCAGGTGCCACCCCATAATGCTCAAAGATGCTGCAGACACAAAAATATTCATAGCTCGCATCCGTAATATCGACGCGATACAACATTGTGCTCCACTTATCCTTAGTATAAATCCATACATAATTAGCCATCTACTGCTCTCTTGGAATGATCTCTTCAAGGACATATGAACATTAGTGACACAGATTCTCGCCAAACTTGCCAACATAACAACCGTTATCGTAGTGACACAGATTCTCGCCAAACTTGTCCAACATAACAACCATTGTCATCAGTCTAAAGCAACCTTACCACTGTTGTCCATGTGCACCAAGTTTAACTGTTGTTCTCCCTCAAAGGTTTCCCCTGCATTTTCACCAACATTAACTTAATTTTCGCACAGCCACAAAGGATCTCATGCATGCCTACCAAACCTGATGTAAGTTCGAGGCACATGATTCCATGCAAATGCATTTTTCTTCCCTAGCCATTGATAGAGTAACAATCAACATGACACAATCAGAGGCAACGATAAATGTATATAGGATGCATTACATCATCAAATCACAAAAATAATTGCATAGTGATGCAATTGAACCAGTGCTTAAGTACCTCCTAGTCCATACATCATGTATGATACATGGCCTCCATGACCTCTCACCAGTATTGCCGCTGAATTGATCCCCTGTTCTTCAGAAATAGTGTCTGAATCAGGCACCGAATCCCTTGCACGCTTGCACCCAACTGCTGTACGGGTAGTTCGGACGAACCTTCATGTAGTTTTGCAGAGATGGCATCGGACAAAGATGCTTCTGGCCATACCACGTAGCCTACAATGGTAACTCCACACGAGATGATTGTCCACAAGTTTTTTTCCTCATAGCTATCGACTGATTATCTTCTATCTTGTCGTCCTTATTATTCATGGTGTCATCCAAGAAGGTAGTACGATTGATGTTCAAAACCGGATGCGATGAGTACTGTTGTCCTCAAAAGAAGAAAAGATTTTCCGATCGGTACCTGAAAGAAGAAAGAATGTACTCGGATCAAGGTGTTTCAACTTTCAAGCGGTAAACAGAGAAAGAATAAATGCACCCACTCTAAACATTCAAACGTAGATGAACGAAAGAAATAATCAGATTTAGGTAAATGGATGAACATTCAAAGAGAAGTAAAAAACAAAATCGATTTTGGGCATGTGGTGTTCCTGAAATCCTAAAAAGGAAAAAAACAAGTACAAATACACTGATTCGATGATCATTGATACCGGGAAAATCATTTAGGAATCTCTTGTATTCCCACATGACATCCTCGGCTTACCAACGAAGTCGGTCGTTTTGTGGCTAGTCAGAGAGAAAGATAGAGAGATGAGAGAGGAAAGAGTGACCATGGGGAACTCGTACCAGATCCAAAAATATATACCTCTAAACTTTTGAAGAATCCAGTAGTGGCAGCTTTGATTCTGATTTATCCACAAACACATGAAAGTCTAAGAATCTATGTTTTCACTAACATCTTAAATTTACTTTGGAGGTGGTGGTGATGTATCATGGATGGCATATGGCGGCGGTGCTTGGGGCGCGTGGAGCATGAATCCAGAAGGTGCAGGGGCACGTGAAGGTGTAGGGTAGGGTGAGGAGCAAATATGTCAGATAGAGGCGCAGATGGTGGGTCGGGGCGACATCGGAAGGGAGGGCGGGATGGTGTACAGTAGTGGCGTTGATGGCCTATTTCCTTCGAGGCATTGACTTTAGAATGTGAGTGTGAATGAATATTTGCCTGCATGAAATAATTCCAAAAGGTGTTCGCACTGTCTCGGATTGTTTTAGAAGTGTCCGGAATGATACCCAGAATGTCCGAAATGGTTTAGGCATCAATGGAGAATGTCAGAATGATCTAGAACATCTCGAAATATTTCAAAAGGTTATAGAATTTTTATGGAAGGTTCGGAAGGTTCCAGAATGTTTGGACCCTAGGGGCCCATGGGCCTAGGCTGCATGGGTCCTTCCTAGGGCTGCCGAAGGGTGGGGGAGGGGGAGTGTCAACACCCGGATTTTTAATCCCAGATGCCCGTTATGCCATACCTCGCAATCCCAGGATTACCATTTTTGCGAGACATAACGGATTGGATGTCACAGTACATCATCCATTACAAACCATACATAAGGTTTTACACAAATAAGGATCTCATGATCCAGTCTTAATACACAAGCAGCGGAAATAAAAGATAAGCGTAACAGCGGGGTCCATCTTCAGGGGCACAGGCAATGCTGACAAAGGCAGATAGTCCTAGTTATCATAGCCGTCCTGCTGACCATCATCTTGATAATCTTCTTCATAGTCTGGCCATGATAATAGTCAGGAACAAAAGCCATGAGTACTCTTTAAGTACTCGCAAATTACTATTAACAGGTACTATAATTCTACGTTAAAGTGTTGAATCTAATTTAACTATCAAGTTAGGTTTGAAACCTAAGCTGAGTTCAGAAGCAAAGAAAGATAAAGTAAAGTTCTAGAAGCACTTAAGTTGGGAAGCTACTATCATCAACACAACCCTGTTGTGGTCAAGTCAAAGTTCATTATTCACTTCAAGTTATTTAGAAAACATCTGACAACAAAACAGTATGGCCATTCCAATCCCATAACCACAGACGGCTATTGAATAGTTTGACACTCTGCAGAGGTGGTACACTTTCACCACAAGATTCGATACATCCGCTGGGGATAACCTCGAATCATCATACTTAGTATGCAGATAATCAAACATAACCTTCCCTTTACACACCCTAGTACAAGCACCTCTCCTATGAGCATGGCCTCCCAACCATGACCATCAGTCATCTTGGGCACTGCATAGGTGGACAACATTGAGAGGTAGCCTCAGCTCAAACCTCTCCCGTGAGGGAACTAATACTAATGCATATAAATTTCCAGCTAAGCCTTACCCAATTCAGGTAGTGTGGTTGTACGGTAAATTTGGAATGGTATCGCATCCGAATCCAACCATCAGTTTTATAAAAAAAGTTAACGCTCATGCCTCATCATTTTCATCATCATAAACCAGTTATGTCTCTCAACACATGTCAAAACATCTCAATAGAATGACTCATCATTCCAAGGTTTTCACAATTCATTTTCACCAAGTGTTCCCATCTAAAGTGACTCAAGTTTTTGATCTACTCTAAAATGTTAAGTTAAGAGTGTTCACTAAAGGGGAAAGATGGGATCAATCTCATGCCATAGAATGACATCTAAAGGATTCTAAGTAGGGCAAGTTTTATACTTTTTATGCTACCTTCAAAATAAGTAAAGAACTTTGTATAACCTAAGAGGGGTAAAACTTGTAGGTAAGACTTGGGGTACTAATAGTTAAAAAGGGGTGTGATCAAAGCATGCCTAAAGCATCCTTGCTCATTCATCTAGCTTAATTCTAGCCTGCTAACAATAGCTTGCCTTGGTTGGTGCAGTGGTTGAAGTTTTCTTCTTCTTCTTCTTGGTAGAACTCCTCCTCCTCGAAAGCTTGGTCGGTACTAGCGTCTATAAATACATAGGGAGTAGACAATCACCAAACAATACTTAACTAGGCTAAGTAGCATTCTAAAACACACAATTGATGATCTATTATCATCACAAGCATCACAATTGAGATATATAACTCTAATTGAATTAAATCCAATGGGCTTGGATAGATCATTTTAATACCTTTCAGACAAAATTGGTTTCATGCAATTTGGATTTCTAAAACTCTCTGAATTGATTTTTGAAATAGTGGACAGAAACTAGATTTAACTAAAAAGAAAACTCCAGATTTGAATCGATGGGCTAGCGCGGGAAAGGACTTGGGCCGGCGGCCATGGGCGCCGAGGAAGGCTGACAGGGGTCCCAGCGTGCGGCACTTAAAGCGATGCAGCGTTGTGGGCCGTAGGATTAGAAGCGAGATCAACGGCTGAGGGTCGTCGTTGACGACGATCAGGTCGGCGGCGAGCTCGAACCCTAGCGGCTCGGTGGGGGTCTACTGGGGGCATACCAGGGCTCCAGCGGGGTCGGCGAGGCGGGCAAACGACGTGGAATACGACGGCGAGGCGAGGCACGGTTGCGATGGAGCTTGGGGTGGTCGAAATCGACGGCGCCCTTCTCCTCCTGAGGCGGCTGCTCCGGCTCCAATTCCGGCGAGCTGCTTCTCTACTTGCTCCGGCTAGAGGTGGGTGAGGTTCAGAGAGGTGAGGGGAGTGGAATGGTGTGGAGAGAAGAGGCTGGGGAGGGCTCCTTTTAAAGGCCAGACGGTGAGACCGAGCGGGATGGCAGTCGACGGTGGCGACATGGCTACGGCGAGGTAGAGGCATGGCTGGGGGTGGCGATCGATGGGCGGTCCCCTGGCAGTGCTCTAGGAATTGAATGCGGCCGTAGGGGTGGTGGCACGCGGTCTGGGCGAGGTGGCGCTTTGAGAGGCAGAGGCGACGGTGTCCATGGCGAGCGGTGGCTGTGAGGCTTTGGGCCGCGAACGGGGATGTCTGGGGTGTTCTCCAGGTTGAGGCGGAGCAGAGGGCCCGGGCTGCTGCCAAGGGGTGGTCTGTGTGAGCGGGGACAGGGCGTGCTCTGGGGGCAGCGTCGGCATGCTCGACCGGCTCCGAGCGCGGCGGTTCCTGGCCGCTCTACCCTCTGTCTCTGGCCTGGGGCTGGTTGGGCGGTGGAGATGGACCACAGGCAACTTGCTAGACATGGTGAGGGAGGCTGGAGAGGCTGCTTGAGTGCAGTCGGGCGTGGCGAGAGAGGCTGGCATGGTAGTCTCTGACTAGGGGTTAGGGAAGAGGCTGTGGTTGGTGCAGGTCGGTGGAGGGGACAAAGATGATCAAAGCACATTGCAATTGCTAGACAAAATCAACCCAAAACAGTATTAGTTAGGCCAATATGATCTTGCCAGCAAGGTGTTTGATGAAATGGCCGCAAGAGAAAAAGTTTTGAATTTTGGTTTCAAAAATTTTGAGTGATCTCCACTAGTTATAGGTAGTCTCTGGTTGCAAGGGTTTTGAAAATAGAGCTCAAATAGATGGTTTTTGAAATAGGGGTGATCTATGCATATGCATTGGATTCAATTTTAAAATGCCATTTAAAATAGTTAGCATAATGTTTTTAGCAGATCAAAAGGTGGGCCTTGGTACCTCATTATGTGTACTAGCAAGGGGTGCAAAGATCAAGAATTGTTTCCGTTAAGAATTGAGTACTAGGAATAGCCAAAGTAGGCATGAGAGTTAAATTTGCCAAAATGACCATTCCTTATTTTTAATTCTTTTTTATTTGATTTTCTTTAGGAAAAGTTTGGGAATGATGTAGATGATGTTTAAATCACCTAACAAACATTTTACAAGCATTGGATCAATCAGTCATGGCAATTCAAACAACTCCTATTTTAAATGCATACACATATGAATGCTTCCATTTTAAATTTGGAAAAGTTTTTGTTAACCCTATTTCTGGATGATTTGATCTTGATAAGCTTGGATTAAAGTTTTGGGATGTTACAGGGAGGGTCCGTGTTGGACCTTGGACCCTAACCTCTCGTATATGGAAGTTTGGTGGCGGGGGAGTCATACATGGACTCAGCCCATTGAGGAATTTGGGGGTGGCTAGCGAGACACCCATATATAAAGAAGGGGATGGAAAGAGCCAACCAAACCCCTAGCTCCCCCAGCGCCCCAAGCATCCATCGCTCCAATTCACCGTCGTCATTGTTGCTGCCCTCCGCCATCGACGCCAAGACGACATGCTGTTGCTCCTCCTCCACATGTCTCCCTAATCATCATCATGTAGAGGACTACTTCATCATCTCCACGGAAGCACTGCCGGATTCTACCACCGGTTAGATCTAATCTAGCCAAGATAGCAGAAGCACTGCTGACTCTTTATCAAAACGTTCCCACTTTGACCGTGTGCTTCATCACACCTCAATGCGGCATTGCTGATCTCGTATATGTGGATACCGTGGAGGTGTTGCATGTGTGACACAAGTTCATGGGAGCCATTCATGGGATAATACATCTCATCGCGACTTGACAAGTCTTGTTGTGGGGATCAACTTGCATCGTCATCAACCTCGTCATCAACAAACTTGCCCTTACTCAATCTACATGGGTATGATCCATTGTCTCTCTCTCTCATAATTGGTCTTATTTATGCGCGTTAGAAAATTTTCTTTTGTGTAGCATGTATCCCAAAAATAAGCTATGCTTTACAAAGTGTTCTATAAACTACAAGCACACACACAATCTATGACTCTTTAGGGTTGTTTAATAGTACCCCTTGATCAAACCATCCAAGACAAGGTTGAGATCATACATGAGTCGATCCAATTCTTTGCGACTAAGTGGATTTGTGAATATATCGGCAATCCGATCAGTTGGAGAAACAACTTAATCTCTAAAGATCTAGCTGTAACCTTCTTCCAAACAAAATGGGAGTCGATCCCGATGTGTTCAGTGGGCGTGTGAAATATTGGGTTAGTTGTCAAGAACATGGAACCTAGATTACCGCACCACAATGTTAGTGGTCTTGCCAGATAGATAACTAACAATTTCACTAGAGATTGTATCCATTGTTAGTGATATGCTAAATGGGTATCATCATAGCATGTCTCTAATCCGGCTAACCCGGGTGGACCACAGTTGGTAGCAAGGCATATAGCCTGTTGGGCGGCCCAGTTAGATGGATCCAGAAGGGAGGCCCATGGCAGAAGAAGGAAGGCTAAGTGCATCTGACCAACCCGGATCCTTGGAGTACAAGACACAAAGACTAGTTAGTATTAGTGTAGGACTCTATAACCCTATCCGACAAGGATCTTTCCCTGTAACCCTAGGTTCTGGTGCCTTTATAAGCCAGACATGTGGGAGCCTTTAGGGAACGACCTAGATTGATTCATAACACCTCGCACAGCGAACCGATCTCTATAACTCGGCGTATTGCTATTATAGTGATTTATAGCAGGAGTAGGGTTCCTTCACCATTATGGGACCTGAAGTTGGGTAAGCTGTGTTAACTCATACCACTCAACTCACCGCCTTCCCCCACATATCTAAACACCCTCTATGAGGATCCCTCCATGGCATTCTCGTCGGCAATACCACGACAGTTGGCGCCCACCGTGGGGCAAGAGGCACATAGAGCTCTACACCGGACGAGGTCCAATCTCTTCGCGGGAATCGGTGACACTATGGCCATTGGGTGCATTCTCTTCTCCGGCAACATTTCGATAGTCCCCTGAGACGAGTTCTGGATCTCGGCGATGTCAAAGCCCACCCGCTGCTCCATTTTCCCAATCGGGGACATCCATCTCTTCATCAGCAAAACCTGGTCGGGATCAAGCTCCCATGAAGTCGGACACGCGTCAAGGCCCCCACATACCACCTATGGGAAGGACACATTCGCGGGAGGATCAGACTCGGATCTATCTTTGGAGTTTGTCGACTTAGATCAGAACAAATAATCGAGGCCCACCCAAACCGCCCCTGTGCAGGATATAGTGGTGGAAGAACCCTGCAGATCTACTTGGCTTCCCCAAGTGTTAGAGAAGCAGAGGTCACACTTTTTCAGCGTCGTTACCATCTTCGATCTGGCTCGCTGCGTTCAAAGGTTGGAGGAATCCCCACATGAGTACCTCGCCTATGGTTAAGGGTGAGGGAAACCTTGGCGGGAGACTGTACTAATGCGCTAGTGTACCACTTTGTCGAGGGGCTCACTCCCGGCGCCCTTCTCCGGCATACGCTTAGGAGGGGACATGCTGCTGACTTACTTACTCTCAACAAGATGATCGCAACTATTAGCAGTTTCGCTGACGTTGATGAGGAAGCCAAGGCCGACATTGTCATTGCAGCCAGAAAGACCAAGCCCATCGGCCACGCAGCCTCCGGCTCAAATTCTACTATTGACAACCCCGGTGCTAACTCCAACTGAGTGCTTGAGTCAGTTTATGCTGATATCAGCATGGATGGCGGTGGTTCGAGTAGGAGGTACTCGAGACTGCCATGAGGGAGATCGAGAAGGAGTTCGAGCAGGAGGAGCACGTCGAGCAAGCCATCACTTCCCGCCAGGTACTGGTGGCCATCGGAACATGATGGAAGAAGACCCGCAAACCTAGGGAGCTGGAAGAGCTCTTCCACCAGCGGCTGATACCGGAGTCACGGTGGAAAATGGTAAGAACGTTATCGATCCTCTAGGTCCGGCAAAGGCCATGCCCCTCCAGTTATCCCCCTGCAACAGCCTCAAGAACTCACCATAGGGCCCAGTGCTGCCAACCAAACAAACCTACTGCCTCCGCCATCCACGTCAGCGGACGAGAAGGCACAACAATCGATCAAGGCGGCACAAGCAGTGGAGACTAAGTTCAAGCAGCTGCTTAGGTAGCACAAGGCAAAGAGAGCTCCGGCTCACGTCGTCGATGATCCTGGCGTTTGACGCAACTTGGGGTGGGCTCCATCCAAACTGGCAAAAGATACCCCTACATCGATAAGGCTAGGAAGCAAGTCATGCCAACCCCCGCCCTCAACATGGTCATCACCAAAAACTTACTCGAGCATGATCGATCACCTACAGCGGTGGATCAGGTCTACGACCTTGTCGCCAAGGTTGTCAAGCAACAGGAAAAGGCTACCTCCTAGAGGCTTGAGTCCAACCCGAAGTTTTGTCAGTCTAGCATGAACAGCCACGGCAGAAAAAGATCTTGATCTCCTCATGATGTCGGGTCCCACGCAGGTTCGATGGAACGAAGACAGAGGGACACGCACAATATGACTGATGCTATTCTATTATCCTTTGACAACGGAGACAAGGTTCACCCTGTCGCTCGCCACCACCCCCGCAGACCTGACATTGTGACGACCCATAGCCACGCCACCATACGAGCATGCCACCCCCTAGACGCGCTCAGGGTGGCATCATTATACGCGACCAGGGAGAGCAGCCTCGGTATGACGGAGAGCACAGCGGCAATGACAGACACAGGAGAAAATTATACAAGGAATCCTTGTGTCCGGCAAGCAACTGCGACAAGCGTGACGAATTGCACGGAGGAAGTAGCAAGAAGGCTAACCCGCCTCCTCCACCGCCATCGTCGCCACCCAGCAGCCACCATGGTGGAGGATCACGCAGGTCTCACAACTCGTGCCACAACTCTCCTCCCCATGGTAGAGATCAACACAAGCAACAACCAGAGCCGTAAGATGCATGTTCATGCCTTGATCGGATCCAGGAAGCTCGAGAAGAGACATGAAAAAATCGTGCACGAGAGTACATGATCAAACTGCTATGGCCGCCATCATCGACGGTCTCTAAAGGGGGACTCTGTTCCGGCATACGCTGAAGCGCACTCAGGACAAGGGAAAGCTTGACCTCAACGCACTGATTGCCAAGGCTAGCAAATTTTCTGCTGCCGACGATGATGCTCGCTGGTCCTTACCTGTAGTGGCTATCCCCAACCAGGCCAAGAAGAACAACAATACCAAGTGGAAGAATCCGCTAGAAGACAAGCAAGAAGCCGACATGGTCGCCATGATTTTCACTAGAAGAGGCGAAGACGGGCAGCGTCTTCATGGCAGGGGGCTGGTCGTGGAGAATATCATTTTGCGGCCCGAAAGTTGGGGCGCCCAGGCAACACGGTACCCAAGTTGATTTTAATCATTGCGATTCAAAAAGTTAGGGCGCCAATTGCTGAGAGGGGTATTTCGAGTAATGATGGCCAAACCCAATATTTGCAAATCATGCCCGTTAAGTCAGGATATTCCGTTACACTAGTTTCTACTGTGCCCCTTCTTCGCCTGTCACTCTTCTTAGCCACCCTACACGTGTCGTAGGGGCAAATCCATTACTGTACTTTCCTAACTCTCGACACTGAATCTTGCTGCGGTGGCGGCGGTCCTTTTCTTCCCTCCCCCGACACTGAATTTGACGGCGGCGCACCAACATGTCTTGCAAAGCGAAGGTTGTAGCTACGTCGCCGACTGATTCGGGTCCGCCGGCGCCCAAGTCTGGGGCTCAACACGCAGCAGCGGTGAGGTCTTCACCCCCGGTTAGCGAGGAGGCCAGCAAGGATTCTGCTCCCAAGGTACCTACGAGCAGCGGGTTGAAGAGAAAAGCAAGGCCGGCGGCGGATTGTTCGGCTCCAGTGGGCGGATGCAGCACCTAGATCTCGAAAAAAAACCGGGAGAAGAGCGAGAGGTGAATTTTTCTTATCTGTGCCTTATCTTGCATGTAGATTAGTTACGGTATAATAGAATCGAATGAACTGAAATGTTCCCCTTTTTAATCAAATTAGGCACATCTTTGATACAAGGGACCTATATGAGTTCACAGTTCATGTTCGGCAGTACACTATAAAACTTGATTTTGGTTGTGAGAGGGTTGTATTCGGGCAAGATTTGCATCTGCTTGTGAATTGCAAAGAGGTTGTGTCTGTTTCGTAGCTGGTAGATATGCTTGCCGCTAGAATTCCCTGGGGTTCTAGACAGATGACAAAATTGGTGTGGCACAACATGAATGATACCTTTCAACAAATTGAGCACTCCCATGAGCTTTAGATGGTTTGGGAGTGTTGTGCAGCTGATCATAAGGTGAAAGTTGAAGCGATGATTGATGATATGTATGCAGATGCTAGAGATCTTGCTGCCAGAGCTTCTGCTCCTAGAGAATACAGACCAATAGATGCTAATCTAGATAAGTTCAGTATACGCATAGAGGTGGATTCATACATGGCAAAACTTGATGAGGGAGATAACAAGCCAGTTTCGTCATGTACTGTGGAGATCACTGTTGATTCCAAAAACACAACTCTTGATAAAATAAGAGAGATGATCGGTAAGTTAATCAGTATTGGCCCTAAGCAGATGGCAAAAATCCGGTGGTGGCATCATAAGAAGCAGCAATTCATAGATTTTTTGGATACTGAAGATCTTATGCAGATTATGCGACGAAAGAAGCAAACCAGGAAGGTGTTATTCCTTGGTACCATTTCTGATGTTGTTGAACAGGTTATAGTGGATGTAGATGCCCCTGTAGTGGCTAAACAGAATGAGGTGGTCGACGTTGATGAGATCTGATGAGAGCTGCTACCCTAGGCTTGTCATATGGACCGTGGGGTTCCCCTGCCTGTATTTGTAATATTGACTAATGTTGCATTTAGAGCGTGTTTCTGTGATTATGTTTGTTGAGAGATTGCGATATAATGTTGTGCAAGCTGTTGAGATTTTCGGACATGTCACTCACTTAAACCATCATTGTTGTAATAAGACATAAGTACATTGTAGTTGACATGATTATGTTTCTTAAGTTGACGTACCGTACTTGTTTCGATTATTATGTTTGTTGGGACATTGTAATGTAATGTTTTGTGAAACCATGACTGGACAAGTGATGCATAAATACATTGTAGTTGACATGATTATGTTTCTTGAGATGATGTACTGTATTGTTTCTGTTATTTTGTTTGTTGAGAGATTGTAATGTAATGTTTTGCAAAACCATGACAGGACAAGTGATGTGTGAGTACCTTGTAGTCGACATGATTTTGTTTCTTGAGTTGATGTAATATACTTGTTTCTGTGATTATGTTTGTTGAGAGATTGTAATGTGATGTTTTGTGAAATCATGATGTGATTATATTTGTTGAGAAATTGTAATGTAATATTTTGTGAAACCATGACTAAAGAAGTGATGCATAAGTACCTTGTAGTTGACATGATTTTGTTTCTTTAGATGATGTAATATACTGGTATGTTTTTGTTAGGCAATGAAATTGGGATGGAGGGAGTGCAGGTTTAATATTTGAAATGAGAATGTGTGAAGAGAATCCATATTAGGCAGGAGACAGTAATCCATGGAAAGGGCATGATATCCATTAAACTATTGTAACATGCCAATTTAGTCATCATTGCAGCGGTAAAAGGGCTGCTCTCTCTCTCTCTCTCTCTCTCTCTCTCTCTCTCTCTTTCTCGCCGACACCGTCGCCTGCAACGATGCATTCGCCATGCTTGTTGGGGATATACTTTCCGGGTATCCTCACAGTTCCTTGCTAACCAGGGTGGCCCACTTCGGGTTAGAGCTTTGCTTCACGGGCAGCCCAGTCAGGGAGAAAAGACGGAGTCTAGTCTGGCTATGGGAAGGCCCAGGAGACTTACCGACATAGGCCCATAGTGTTACTTATAGTTCAAGATGTACTCTGTAACCGACTCTTAGACGTAGCCAGATAGGTCTCTCCTGTAAACCCTAGGCCGGATATATATATAAGCCATCCTAGGGAAAGCCTTTAGGGCAACACCTTACAATCACAATCTCAACTCGCATAGGCAAACCCTCGTAACCCATATTCCGGCTCTGTCATATTACTGGATTGCTAGCAGGAGTAGGATCCATCCAAAGCCAGCGGATTCGAACCTGGGTAAACTTGTGTGCTCACCGTCCCAGAACACCGTACGTCTCACACCCCTCTCTTCCGCACACCTCGAGGACCCACTCATGGCGTACTTGTCATCAATCCGATGACAGTTGGCTCCCACCGTGGGGCAAGTGAGCTTCAGATCTGCGTTCCGAGCGGAATCTGCAAGAATCGGAATCGGCGAGATTATCACCGTCGGTCGCATCCTCTACGCCAGCGACGTCCCGCTCATCGTTCTCGACGAGACCTGGATTCTGGCTAGGGAGGTTGTGACAGCCTACACCATCATGTCTTTTGGCGAGATCGATGTTTCAATCGACTTTGCTGAACCTGCCCCACCCACCCCAGCGGTGATGATAGAGGCATAAGAAATTTCTGGATCCCCTTTGTCCGTGGAGGCGGCAGAGTTCCGGATCACAGAAACCCCTAATCCCACCCAGCCCGCACCAATCATGGAGATAGTGGAGAAAGCTGAACATGAAGCAGATCTTGCAGTTCAAGTCGAATCTGGAGTAGATCTCCTGGGTGAGGTTAAATCCCAGATTGATCTGACTGCTGAGGTTGAGATGTAGGAGGAGCACAGTAACAACCATGGTTCCGGCTCTGCCAACGCCAGAACAGATAGGTCTTTCCTAAGATACACACTAAGGCGCATGATGATGCAAAACTTAGGCGTAGATGAAATCCTCGAGACCATCAAACATTTCGACGAAGTCTACTATGAAGACCGCAGTTATCTCAAGAGGGGCGCATCACGCTTCATCGGATATGTTGGATCCGGATCCGGCTCTGCCGATGCTGGAGAAAATACCGACTCAGTTCTGGAGGCGATCGGAACAAACGCCGACATACTCGCATCCTCGAATGAATCGATGACGTCAGCAGATTTCCGAAAGTTCTCCGTGGAGTATGAAGAGGAGTGTAACTCCAAAGTCGCAGAGGAAGAAGAAGCCATGGATGAAGGATCCGGGGAAAACTCTCCCAAAGCGCAGGATGACATGGAAATCAGAGATAATCCTGAGGTCCAGATGTCCGAAAGTACCGATCAAAGCTTGATTCCGGGAAACGGACCCAAAGCCGTCTTTGCTACCGGCGCTGCCAAGAAGGCATAGAAGAAGAACAAGAAGCACAAGACCCTAGCAAAAGACCTTCCGCCAGAGGAAGTGATTGCCGAGGAATACGAGGAAGACTCGGATGGAGCACTTATCCCAGACGAGCCTAAAGAAGAGTCGGTGGATGGACACGTGATCACTAAAGGTGTGCATAAACTCATCGATGCTGCATTAACACACCTATCCCTATAGCTACAGAACTTACTGCTGAAGAGCTGGACGAGAGGGCACATGCCCTAGAAGCGCATCGTCAACAACTCCTCGATGAAGCCAAAAATATCGAGGAGGAGAAGAAACACATGGAAACTGCAGAGAAGTACATCTCTCGGCAGCATCAGAAGACCTGGAAACATCACACACGTGACGATCAATTCCCGGAAGTACACAAGGTTCTCTTCGAAGAAGACCCAGGGATGCCTCATCGCGACAGAAAAGGAGATCTGGTGTATCCAACACAGGTACAGAACACTGTTGCAGCACGGGATATCCTGTCAAATAATCTAGGCCCAGAGTAGATTCGATTGGGCATTAAGCTACTCACCAAGTGATTGGAACAGCAAAGGGCTGCGAAATCCAGAAGCGGAAAACTGGTCTCCAAATCCGACCAATGTCACACGGACTCAGCCTGGAATGATATAAGGCCCCAGCGTGTTCCGGAACAGCATAACCATTCCGACATACGGGAAGACAACTACTCCAGAACTGGATCATCAGGACAGCATCACAGAGTTGCACGTGACTGGCACAATGTCGCTCCAGCCGCCGAGCAAGAAGCAATTGCTGCACTGTATCCGAGAAACCCTCCCCAACGAGAGTCGAACGATCATAGGGGAGAAGACAAAGATAAACATCGGGAGGAGGACCGTCAAAGGATGCCACCTCCTAGACCTACAAACTGTCCGACTGAGCCCCACCATGGTAGGAGTAACGGACGAAGGAACAACGGAAACCACGCCGAGTCAAGCCGGCTAGGGGCTCGTCACAGTGAAGACCCTCCCCGTAACCGGAATAATAACACTCCGGATGGAGGCCGGCGATCAGCCGGAAATAACCCAGCTGCTCCACCCTCTCCGCCAAGTAGCCATCACAACGGCTTCCAAGGAGGCCAAGTAGGGCATCGTGGTGGAGGAGGTGGTGGCAGAAGCCGAAGTCCGACTCCATGGCACCGCAGCCATAGCCGTCACTCGGGACGATCTTTATCCCCAAATGACGCAAGGCACAGGATTAACTCCAATATAGAGGTGCGGCGCTATGAAAATGATGACATATACGTGGGCCCAAAATGCTTTGGACCATGCATAAGAGCTACAAGATTCCCAGAACGATTTGCTATCTCAAGACATATTTAGGCCTACGACGGCATAGCTCGGCCAGATACTTGGGTACAGGATTTTTTGCAAGCTTGCTGCATCGCCAAAGGCGGAAACGGCCTAGTCGTAACCCGATATCTCCCACTTATGTTGTGGAAGATGGCACGATCATGGCTCAATGAACTTCCGGAAAACACCATCCACAACTGGTATGACATGCAAAGTGCGTTCTTTCGGAATTTTGAAGGCACATACCGGAGGCCTTGTACGGTCGGAGACCTACAGCGTTGCACCCAGAAAGCCGGAGAAACTTGCCGAGACTATCTCGTATGATGGATCAACGCCAAGAACTCCGGTGAAGGAGTAAATGATCAAACTGCGATTGAAGCTTTCATTGCAGGTCTCCCAATTGGTTTACTACGTCATCCCTTGAATTGTGACAAAGTCACTGATTTGGGAGAGATGATAGAAACAACGAGCAAGTATGAAGATGTTGACGATGACGCAGAGGGATTACTCAACGCCCTGGCTGTGCCACACTCAGCAAAACAACCAAAGCAACAACCTCAGAAGCGCAAGAATACCTCGCAAGAAAAACCCAACACGGAAACGGCAGTAGTCACTGCTACTTTCGGGTATGGAGGACGAGGAGGACGTGGCGGTGGCTGCGGACGCGGTCGTGGGATGTCAAGAGTTCAAGGTAGAGGAGACCAGCAGCCTAGCAAAACCTACTCTTGGGCCGACATTGCCAATAACCCATGTGTGCATCACTTAGACGCCAATGGGGGCTCATCCACACAAACGCCGAGTGTCGTTTCAATGACGACATTAAGAGATATGATACCGCTGGCTACAAAGCTAAGCGGAAGAAGGGAAAGAAGAATCCCGAAAAGGATATAGAGACCAAGGAAGATTCTGACATGGAGGAAGCTGATGCTTCAAATCCCAAGCCGGAAGGGAAGAAAAAATTTCCGACCAAGAAAGACACTTACGTCACCTTCCTCGGATCTCAACCAGCAAAGGTCAAGAAAGCAGTTCTACATGAGCTCAATGCAACAGTTTCGGCTGTCCCTCAATTCTTGGACTGGTCGGAAGTGGCAATCACATTTGACCGCGCTGATCATCCGCCTAAGTTGCACAGGCGAGGAAAATACGCCTTAATCGTCAGTCCACTTATTGATGGTTATGGTTTCTCCAAGACTCTCATGGACGGTGGCAGCAGTATTAATATTCTGTATGTCGAAACGCTACACCGGATGAAGATCTCGGAGACCCAGCTGAACCACAACTTTGTGATCTTTCACGGGGTTGTCCCAGGAAGACAAGAAAATTCCCTAGGAGAAATCACTTTGGATGTTACCTTTGGAACTCGAAAGAACTATTGGATGGAGGCACTTTCTTTCGAAGTGGTCCCATTCAAGAGCGCGTACCACGCTATATTCGGACGTCCGGCTTACTGGGCTTTTATGGCTCGTCCGTGTAACATTTACAATATGATGAAAATTCTAGGTCCCAACAGCGTGATCACCATCAGGGGAGACCCAAAGAAACGCAAGAGTCCAAGGATGGAAATGCCGCCTTTGCTGAAGCCGTGCTGCACGCCCAGGAGTACCAGGAGATCAAGAAGAGCATAGATCCGTCCGAGATGCCAGCAACAAAGAAGGAGGTGACAAATCTAAATCCGGAGTTCAAGGCATTAGAAGAGACGAAGAAGACGCCATTGAAGGATGATGACCCCTCCAAGATGACCTAGATAGGTGTAGGCCTAGATAGCACATAGGAAAACGCGCTCGTCAAGTTCCTCAAAGCAAATCAAGATATCTTCGCATGGCAACCATCTGACATGACCGGAGTACATAGGGAACTTGCCGAACACTCTTTAAATGTAAACCCGAATGGTAAACCTGTCAAACAGTACTTTCGACGGTTCGGCGATGAAAAGTGTAAGGCGATAGCTAAGGAACTAGCACGGCTCGAGTTAGCCGGATTCATAGAAGAGATCATCCACACTGAGTGGTCGGCCAATCCTGTAATAGTCCCTAAAAAGAACACCACTGATTTAAGGATGTGTGTTGATTATACTGCCTTGAACAAGGCTTGCCCCAAAGATCTGTTCGCTCTGCCTAGGATTGATCAAGTTATCGATTCTACGGCAGGCTCGGAACTCCTCTGTTTTCTCGACACATATTCCGGTTATCATAAAATCCAGATGAAGGAATCTGACAAAGTTAAAACTTCATTCATAACACCCTTTAGAACCTTCTGTTTTGTTACGATGCCCTTTGGGTTGAAGAACGCAGGAGCTACGTACCAGCGCACAATGCAGTGTTGCCTCCATGATCCAATCGGACGCAATGTACATGCATATGTGGATGATATTGCGGTGATGTCCAAAAAGAAGGAAACATTAATTTCTGACTTGGAGGAAACGTTCGCCAATCTACGAAAATAACATAATTCTTAATCCAAAGAAATGCTTCTTTGGAATCCCAGCCGGAAAATTGTTAGGTTTCATCGTGTCTCAAAGAGGCATAGAGGTGAACCGGGACAAAATCAAGGCTATACTCAATATTTCCAGGCCAACCCGCCTGAAAGACGTACAAAGACTAACTGGCTGCATTGCCGCAGTTAGTCGGTTTGTAAGCCGACTCGGTGAAAGAGCCGCACCATTATACAAACTCCTGAAAAAGACCAAGGATTTTGTGTGGACCGACGAAGCAGAAGCTGCATTACAAGATCTGAAAAAAGTACTCTCATCTGCTCCTATCCTTGCTGCACCGGAACCACAGGAACCGATGTTGCTTTATCTGGTTGCGACAAACAAAGTCGTCAGTATCGTCATGGTAGTGGAGAGACCGGAGGAAAATCAGGAACACTTGGTGCAGCATCCGACCTACTTTGTCAGCGAGGTTCTAACAGAATCAAAACAGTGGTATCCGCACTATCAAAAGTTGGCTTACGGTGTTTTCTTAGCATCCCTATGGGGGAACTTACCGAATTCTGCAACGAACAAAATATCCGGCTTGACATTGCGTTAGTCGCACATCCACAGGCTAATGGACAAGTCAAAAGAGCAAATGGTTTAATCCTACAAGGCCTAAAACCGAGGCTCGAAGCACCACTACGACGTGTTGTGGGGGCTTGGGCAGAGGAATTACCTTCTGTAATATGGAGTTTATGAACAACTCCGAACAGGTCAACCGGATACACACATTTCTTCTTGGTCTATGGCGCAGAAGCAGTTCTTCCTAGTGATTTGATTCACACTTATCCTAGAGTGGGCGCGTATATCAAAGAGGATGCCAAGATTTCTCGACAAAATGGTCTCGACTTAGTCGAAGAAGTTCACGTCGTTGCTGAAATGAGATCAACAGCCTATCAGCTGAAGTTACGCAAGTATCATAACTAGAGAGTCGGAAACAGATCTTTCAATAAAGACGATTTGGTTCTCCGGCTTGTGCAACAAAGAAAGCACAAACTTTCCCCAGTATGGGAAGGGCCATTTTTAGTTAGTCGAGTATTGCACAATGGTTCGTACTACTTAACTGATGTGAGGCCAGTCAAAGAAAGACCTGCTACTAAGAAGAGAAAGAGAGCTGGAGGCAGTACAAATTCGGATGAGTTAGACAGACCGTGGAATATTGCTCAGCTACGTCCCTTTTATTCTTAGTTTATCCTTCTTTGTAATCATATATATGTACATGTTCTGTGAGAAATAAAAGTCTTGGTTACCTCGAATATTTTCTGAGAAGTTTTTACCATCTTATTTCTGAATGATCATGTCATAGTCGAAAATCCCAGAATGCTTGAAAGTACTTTATGCTCATGTTCGTTCTGGTTTAGATTTCCGATTCTAAAATTGCTACCCTCGTGTATAACTCTAAAGTTTCTAGTCTTTACTTTGGTTATTTGTCTGATTGCCGGATGCGGGCATTTTCCGAGTAGTGAATTGTTGGTACTGAAAGCCGACTTTGTTTCTGAGTTTAAACTAGTTTAGCAATTGAGCTCCGTTGCTCGGCAAAGTTTCCATGCTGAAAGTTTAGTCGGCTCACAAAAGGGACGCGGCGGAAAGCCAGATAAACGATAAGTACAGACAAAAAAGTACAAGTGCTTATGTAAACATTTTAGGCACACAAAAATTTAAACCAAAAGTGCTAAATAGATTAAAACTTAGCACTAGCAAAAGTATCATACTACATATTTACAGACCCATAATGTTTTCAGAATAACACATTTGTTTCTGATAATCTATGATGCAGGAGAAGAGGTAGGAGCTGCCGTCTCGCCGGAAACATCAGCCGCGCCATGATAATGATCCGAGATGTCCAAATCCGATAAGGTTTGTTCATCGTCAGAAACTTCGGCTAATTCTTCGGGAGGCAGAGCCGGCGTGTCTAGGCGGGTGAAGAAGGGAGTGTCGTAGCTGGTTAAGTCAGCTACATGACACCCATATCCGGCACAGGAGTCCATGATGGCCTTAATGTCTTGCTCCTGTCCGTCTTCGTCCACCTTGCAGTACCCTCTGATCACTTGCTAGATTTCCATGCTTCCATGGTGGCTCATAACCATTGTGAGGGCATTCTGCGCCGCTGATCGCGCGTAGGACATGTTTCAGTCCCAGACGAGCTGCGGCATCTCTTTTGCCTTGTACCGCACCTGAAAGTCGGACATGTTATGCATGTCCAGAACCTGGAGAGCTTCGCCAATATCCTCAATGGATTGGCGGAAGTCATGAAGCAAATCACCGACTTGGGTAAGCCGGTGGGTGTGGGGCTCGATAGAGGTGGAATCCATCAATTTCAGAAGACCTATGCGTATAACGCAAAATAGATAAATAAATCTGGCATCAAAAGAGTCAAAGAATGTAGACAAGTCAGAAAGACGGAAACATACCAAAGATGACGTCATCCACTTTGGTCTTCTCTTCACGAAGACTCCGGAGTTCAGCTCAGAGCGCCTCAGAAATATCCTTCTCTCTGAATAGCTCGTTGTTGAGATTCGAGATCTTCTTCTCGTGGAGTGCAATCTTGCGATCATGCTCCATGGTGGCCATGGAGGAGGATTCGAGAACTTGAGCTATGCTCTTCTCATGATCTGCCTTAAGCTGGTCTACCTCTTGGCGGAGATCCTTGTTTTCCACCACCAGGGTCTTCAGATTCTCGGCCTCTTCGATCATAGCACATGACTGCTTTATCAGTGCTAAAAGTCAAAAAGAGCAACTATTCAGCAAAAAATATTCGACTATGAAAAATCAAGACAAATGTTTGAGTATCGGAAAGTTCACCTTCGGCCTCATCCTTGGAAACTTTAAGCTCAACATTTTTAAGTCGTAGAGCTTTGATCTCTCTCCGCTTATTGCAAATATTCTTCAACAATTCCTGGTTATATGAATTAACTTTCTATAAGTCAGAATACCTAGAGTCAGAAGTCTACTAAAGACTCGGGCTAATATTGTAGCTAATATCAGCACGGGCCTTGGGGGCTATACTAGTTCGTTCTTTGGCATCCTAGTGAAGCATAAACCCGGATCTACTATCCAACTTCATGCTTGGGGGCTAGAGGATATGACATAAAATATAGTAAAGGAAAAGCGTGAGTTGGAATTCTGACTTACATGATGTTCATGTGTGAGCTTGCTCGGGCACATGTTCACCTCAGTAGTAACCTTCTCGGCGAGGGTGAGTGGAATAACCGGAGGTGGTGGAAGCACACCAGCTCTTAGTCCCTCGTCGCGAAGGCAGACTTGTTCAAGAAGTTCGGAGTACTTGATGTCCTCCGCTTCTTGTGCTTCTTCTTCGGCAGAGAGATTCCGTCTTTCCAAGCATTGCTGGGCCAGCCGCTGGATTTGCCAAATTTGGCAAGTCCCAGATTGTTCAGGAGATTTTCGACGAAGGTCTCTGCTGAGGGATCATTACCCGAAGAGGGTTCACCCTTATCAAAACCTAAAGCCACCCATGGTGGCGTCAGTCTGCGAGTCAAGGGTCGATGGCTCTGTTGAGGGAGCCAGATCTTCTACGACAACCAGGGATGGAGTAATCACCGGCGTTGCAAAAGATTGAGGGGAAGGAGTCGGAGGATCTGTGGCAGACGAAGCCATGGTTAGCTTCATTTGATGCAGGGGTTTCGAGATGTTCCCCTTCCCCTTGCACTTGATAAGTTGTTTAGCTCTAAGAATGTAATAGAATGGAAAACATTACATCTCAGAAGAAATTACGAGTAAGGTGCAAAGGCGGAGGTTGTGTGGAAAGTTACCTCTTCACAACTGGCACTTCCTTTGTGCCGACGGCCACTGTCGGAGCTTTGTGCTTCTTGGGCACAATGTCCAGCAGTGGGACCAGTTCCACCTCCTGAGAAAACTCCGGAGGATATCCCTTGATAGGAGCCAGTTTCGACTCGGGGAGGTCGGCAAGCTGAAAAAGAAGATAATATCTCAATGTTACCCATAAAGATGAAACACATAAAAAGGGTTTACTACTCAAAGCTTACCAGCACTATAGGGTCTTCCGATGTGTGCATGTCCAGAGATAAATCCGGAATCTTTCTCTCGATCCGCTCCTTTATCAGCCAGTTGATCTGGCTTATGTAGTCCTATGGCTTTAGGGCCTTGGGGCTGATGCAGAGGGACTCTTGTTTTGACACCGTGATGGAATGCATCAGTCGGTCGCCGTGGTGCTGGAGAGGCTGGATCCGGCGTGCCACCCAGCACTGGACCAGGTCAGACCCTCTCAGGCCCTTGTTCTTCATCAGGTATTCAATTCGCCTCTTGGCGAGGATTAGATCGTCACTGAGAGCCGGAGGAGCCTCGTCCCAAGATGGTAGGGCCATGGCGGCTCCATCAATGAAAGCCGGCAAAGCAGTAGCTTTGCCGGGAGCAGGAATATCCTTATGGTAAAAGAAGGTGGCCGACCACTGTTTGACCGACTCACTAGCTAAAATGCGAGGATAAACATGCTCACGTCTAACTGAAAGGCTAATCGTGCCAGTAATATAAGGATTACTGGCACTAATGGAGTTTCTCCAGACATGGAAGTAGTACCGGAATAAAGTGAGACTCGGCCTAATGCCGAGATATCCCTCACAGAGAGCCGCATAGGCACTCATCTCTAAGATGGAGTTGGGAGGAAGATGGTGAAGCTGAATGCCATAATGATCTATCACCTCGGAAAAGAATTCCGAGGGAGGGAAAGACAAACCTCTGTCGAGGTGGGTGCCGAAGTGTACCCGCTCGTCGGCGTGCGGGTTGGGGATGGTTTCACCGAAACCGCTCCGCCAGTCGCCGGCGCGGAGGAGCCCTTCATTCTCCACGCCGTGGAGCTTCTCATCGTTGAGAAGACACGGGATCCAGACCCCGTGATTGCTTTCTTTCTCCGTCGCCGCTGCTGCGAACCCAGCCAAGCCGGATGATGAAGAGGAAGCCATTCTTCCGGTGCGCCGGTGACCTTAGATGGGCGACGCTGGGAATCTGGGAGCAGGGGAGTTCTGTGCGCGAGGGAGAAGTGGAGGAAAGGAAACGGCAAGAGGAATAGGTGAAGAAGATGAGGAAAAGAGAATCCTCACCCCTTATAACCACCTAAACGTGCCAAGATTCGTGCAAATGACACAATGTAAATGCCACGCGTCGTGGAAGGAACTGGGAAGGACTCACGCGATGATTACATCGCCTCGATCTCCGTGTACGCATTGAAACGGCGCCTCAATTCCACAAACGGCGGACCCACCAATGGTCGTGTTGATAGCGTATGTCTGTCAATGACGTGACTTGACCATGACTGGTGTCAGATGACGTTAGAGACCAAGTTCCGGCTTAGTTTGAATTGCGAGCTGGAAATGAGAATAACATACTGATAGGTCCGACTTTGTTTTGAGACCCAGATCGTATCTTTTGTTTGGAAGTTTCAGGATCCCTTCAAGATTCTGAAAGCTAAAGATCAAGCTAGACGATGATGAATCCGACTTTGGATCTTGGGGACTTCTGGGGGTTGTTGTTGGGGATATACTTTCCAGGTATCCTCACAGTTCCTCGCTGACCAGGGTGCCCCACTTCGGGTTAGATCTTTGCTTCACGGGCGACCTATTTAGGGAGAAAAGACGGAGTCCGGTCTGGCTACGGGAAGGCCAAGAAGACTTACCGACATAGGCCCATAGTGTTACTTGTAGTTCAACATGTACTCTGTAACCGACTCTTAGATGTAGCCGGATAGGTCTCTCCTGTAAACCCTATGCTGGATATCTATATAAGCCATCCTAGGGAAAGCCTTTAGGGCAACACCTTACAATCACAATCTCAACTCGCACAGGCTAACCCTTGTAACCCATATTCCGGCTCTGCCATATTACTGGATTGCTAGCAGGAGTAGGATCCGTCCAAAGCCGGCAGATTCGAACCTAGGTAAACTTGTGTGCTCACCGTCCCGGAACACCGTATGTCTCACACCCCTCTCTTCCGCACGCCTCGAGGACCCACTCATGGCATACTTGTCATCAATCCGATGACAATGCTATCCTTGAACGGCGAGGACGACCAGTCGAGCAGCGACAGCCTTCTCTCCAACATCGAGTGTTTTTAGGTTGGCCCGGTGTGTAAAGCAGTAGAGTGGGTGGATCTTGAGTGGCCAGATGCACCTAAGAATTATTTGGCACAATTATGGGAGATGTCTGAGTTGGAAAGGTCGGGGAGATTTACTGACGTAAGTGATGCAACTGAAAAAAATTACAAGTTGTCGGTACAAAATAAGGAGCTGGAACAAGAAATCGAGAATTTGCAGTCAGAGCTAACTGCCGGAATCGATGGGAGCTTGGTTGTTGGAACTGCAAAGAAGCTTCAGGATAGTCACAGGTTGCTGATTCATAATGCAGAAAAGGAGAGGGATCAGCTCAGGGAAGACAAGGAGAAGCTAGAGTACTACATTGTGGATCTATTGAAGGAACTGAAGAAGGCGCACGAGGGTGAACAAGGACAGACTATAGAGGATAAAGGAAATTCGAGATGAATAATTTATGTTGTGCCAATGCCTGAAACTAGTTAACTGTAAGACTTGCAGTTGCTCTTTCCTAACTAAGCCAAACTCAATCCTCGAGCAAACTAATTTCAGACGAACACACATATCGTGCATAGAGTTAAGTTCACGCTTACAAAATCACCACTTTAGAGGATAAACCAGGCAGTTCAGTACTAAATAGACATATGTTGTGTTCAAGCGAGCCTGGCCCGGAGCTGCCTATTTTCCTCCCTAAGATTGGCCAACTCCTTCAGTACTATGCCGTGCTTCAGCTGTAGGTTCTAGCGCTCCATCACGGATTGGAGAAGTTGGTCCGTAGCCATACGATTTTCCTTCAAGATCCCTTTCATGATCTCCGTCTGCTTCCTAGCCGAGGTGCGACCTTCACTGTGTAGCTTCGCCTAGCCGGTGTTTAACTCCTTTAGTTTCTGGCACTTGTTAGAAAGGACCATGAGTTCAGTGCGCAGGTGGTCAAAGGCCAGTTTCTAGGAATTCTACTTCTCCCTTTTGATTGCTATCTTGTCATTTAGGCAGGTCGCTAGGTCCTGGTCGATCTTTCGCCTCTTTCCCTGCAACAAAAATACATAGTATGGTTTGTTCAGTTCACCAGGACAAGCTGGTTAGTTTCCATAATTAACTGAATCAACTAGTGGCACTGTCATAATTTCAAGGAAGAAGCAATCTAGGACTAATCAACATTTTATGAATCGACTAGTGGCACTATCATAATTTCAATTTCAAAGACAAATAAGATTTATCTGCAGTTTAGTGTGCTGTGGATTTTTCCCAATATCACCAAATAGTAGTGGGAGAGTGGCAAACTCATAATGCAGAAACCCATGTCCAGATACATAATGGAAAGAGTGCATGGTGTCCATTCATGAACATGAACACCAACACATGTCCAGATAGATAAGGAGTTGCCCTAGGATTCTTATTGCACCCTATAATGGGAAGCAGACTTGGGCATTGCTCCCTAAACCCTAAACATTACAAAAGGAGTGGAGTACGAACTGATATTCGTGTCCCCGCTAACGGGAATCATACTTGGGCATTGCTCTGATACGCCTCCAGACATGCCCTTAGCTCCACGTTCTCTTTCTGAACACCCTCGAGTATGGTGATCCCTCTGCTCATGTCCGCCTTCATCTCCTTGACTGCATCCAGGCAACGGTTCTTATCATGGTAGGCTCGGATGGTAGCCTTGGTGTCCTCGACGCGTCCTCTGGGTGCCTCGCTGACTTCGTCCTACAGGAGAATGCACCTTTCCACGAGATTCTTCTTCTCCTCCATGAGCTCGTTGATTATCTTGATGGCATGTTCTTGCCTGTTCAAGTTACGGTCGAGAACTTTCTGCAGCCTAACGACATCACGTGCAAAATCTAGCAAGATCTCCTGCTGCACAGATAATTGCTTGCGTAGGATCTCATTAGCTTGGGTGAGGGAGCGTGCAAGCTCATGTTGGTTGACAATCTTGGAACTGATCGCGACCACCTTGTCACGGTACTCGGCATTCGATCGCTGCATTGTTCATGTTAATTGAAATAGGAATTCTATAATTACACTCTAGGTCCCAGGTGAATACTAATACAGATCAAAAAAAATCCCCGTTGAATCTATTGACCGCAGTGTTAAAAAATGGACCTAGAGATCTATTCATGACCACGATAAACTAATCCTAATCACAAAAAATCCATAGTGAATCTATGAACAATGGTATTAAGAAAAGACCAAGAGATACAGTCATATTCATGAAAACAAATACAACTCGCAAAAGAAGAAGAAAAACCAATGCGGGGCGGACAGGATCTAAGAAATCCACATCACAACTCGGAGAAATAATAGCGTGGAGATTTGCTACCTCGCTGAGACATGGAACGGGGATGAATGGGTCTTGCAACGCCTCCGTCATGGTGGATTCGGACTCCACGGCCGACCTGTAATACGTAGAGGAGGAAGAGCAAGAAGAAGAAGAAAACACAAGAAGAAGCTGAATACGATCATGATGGAGAGGGAGATGGAGAAGAAGTAGAACAAGAAGACCGTACCGGGAGGAGCCCTCGCCTGCTAGAACATCCGGCGCCATTGTCGAGGGAGATTGGGCCTTGATGAGAGGGTGGGCTTGAGCGGCTAGTAGAGCAAGAAGTGCCTGGCGGCGATTTATCTCCCTTTTCTCCATGAGGATCGTCGACCGGCCTCTCCCCTCCTCAGTAGAGCCATGGCTTGCAGGGTGAGGGTGGCAGCGATAGGAGGAAGGAGATAGTGATTAGTGTGGGAGAAGAGTCAAAGAGTACAGGCCATGGTCCAGTAGTACTAGTACTATTATACAAGACCACCGTGTACGGTCTACCTTCTCAAAGAAGCCAGGGAGGCAGGGGTAGGGAATCGATGGGACTTGTCTTTATTGCGATGGACACTTCAATGGTCTTCGGCGCCGCCAAAAATCCAGTATATAATAAGGGGAGTGCGAGCCGGGTGGTCATCACGGGAATCGGCGCGCACATACCGCGTGTGTGTGTCATGCGTTCATGAGGCAATGACGCGCGCAACTGGTGCACGATCATGTCGGCACGTCAAACTCCATCGAACTCCACGTGACAGGCACACACGGGATATTTACGAGTCTAGAATACGCTGGGCCACTTTTGTTGTAATCAAATTATGTTCAGTACACGAGATATTACTTTTTTTTTGATAATCGACAAATGCATGCGTGGACATGACGCACGAAACCGCTGCTCATCCTTGATCAGATCGGCACCCCACTCTATGTACCGGCCATCGACCATTCAGAGCAACTACCTCGAGCACGATGCCCCCTCGCCGTGGCAATGGCAGGTCCAAGCCATCCACTGACCGTCCTGCGTCCCCGGCTCTTCGCTGCATCATTCACGCTCACGATTCGCCTGCTAAGGCAGCACATCGTGTCCGACCGCGCCAGGATCCATCGACATTGGCACTCGAGGACACCGCAATGTTGAAGTTCGTATCGGCTGCGTAGCAGGAGCGTGGGGTACCTGCAGCATCAGACGAGCGCAAAGCAGTAGCCAGGACAGGGGCGTGTGTTGCACTGGCGAGTACGGACAAGAAGAGGAATGAAAAGAAGACCAGGAACAAGAGAGGAGATAGCTATTTGGACGAGTCCGACTCGGCCAACAAGGAGGCGTTCATCGATTAGTTGGAGGCAGAAGCGGAGGAGAGTGATGTGGACCCATGGGACTACGAAGAGGAGGAGTAGGAGGACTCCGACAAGGATATAGCGCGCTTATTCGAGGAAGGGGCGGTGTCGAGTCGTCAGACAAGGACACCGATAGCGGTGATGGCAGGGACCATGGCCACGAAGACGAGGATGAACCAGAAGACGAAGACGATGGCTTCTTCAAAATATGATCATTTATTTTAGTTAGACATATGGATTTTCACTTGTTTATGGAGGTAAAGTATTGGTGGCACAGATAGAGAGGTGGCACGGATTGACCATGCATAAAAAAAAGTGGAGAAGGGAGGGGTTATCCTGCCCGTTGGATCACATAGGATCAACGGTTGGTGGAGACGATCCGCGTGACATCTGTGTCAGCCAATAAAGGCGTAGCACCCAGAGTGAGCACATGTTTGGGATCTCCACACGTTTGGGATTTTGTGAGATTTGTGACCGAGAGAGAGGGCAAATCTCTTTTCACAATCCGCCTATGGATCCACCAATGTCATTTCATGTGTGTTCTTGTCACTAACCACAGCTAGAGTCATTGCATGTGTGTTCTTTTCACATACCACATATGGAACCACCATTTTCATCGAAATGTGTATTCTTTCATTAACCACAACTGGAGTCATTTCATGACTATTCTTTTTACATACCACATATGGATCCACCAGTGTCATTGAAATGTGTGTTCTCCTCAGAGACCACCTATGGATCCACCAATGTCATTGCATCTGTGTTATTCTTACTAACAACAACCAAAGTCATTGCATGTGTGTTCTCTTCAGAGACCACACATGGATCCACTAGTGTCATTGCATGTGTGTTCTTTTTAAAAACAATAACCAGAGTCATTTTATGTGTGTTCTTTTCACATACCACATATGGATCCACCAGTGTCATTGAAATGTGTGTTCTCTTCAGAGACCACACATGGAACCACAAGTGTCATTGCATGTGTGTTCTTTTTACTAACAACAACTGGAGTCATTGCATGTGTGTTCTTTTCACATACCACATATGGATCCACCAGTGTCATTGCATGTGTGCTCTTTTCACAATCCACCTACGGATCCACCAGTGTCATTGAAATGTGTGCTCTTTTTACTAACAACAGCCATAGACATTGCATGTGTGTTCTCTTCAGAGACCACACATGGATCCACCAGTTTCATTGCATGTGTGTTCTTTTTACTAACAACAACTAGAGTCATTGCATGTGTGTTCTTTTCACATACCACATATGGATCCACCAGTGTCATTGAAATGTGTGTTCTCTTCAGAGACCACACATGGTTCCACTAGTGTCATTGCATGTATGTTCTTTTTACTAACAACAACTAGGGTCATTTCATGACTATTCTTTTAACATACCACATATGGATCCACCAATGTCATTGAAATGTGTGTTCTTCTTACTAACAACAACCAGAGTCATTGCATGTGTGTTCTCTTCAGAGACCACACATGGATCCACCAGTGCCATTGCATGTGTGTTCTTTTTACTAACAACAACTGGATTCATTGCATGTGTGTTCTTTTCACATACCACATATGGATCCCCTATTGTCATTGCATGTGTGTTCTTTTCACAATCCACCTATGGATCCACCAGTGTCATTGCATGTGTGTTCTTTTTACTAACAACCAGAGTCATTGCATGTGTGTTCTTTTCACAATCCACCTATGGATCCACCAGTGTCATTGCATGTGTGCCCTTTTTACTAACAACAACTAGAGTCATTGCATGTGTGTTCTCTTTAGAGTCCACACATGGATCCACCAGTGTCATTGCATGTGTGTTATTTTTACAAACAACAACTGGAGTAATTTCATGACTATTCTTTTCACATACCACCTATGGATCCACCAGTGTCATTGAAATGTGTGTTCTTCTTACTAACAACAACCAGAGTCATTGCATGTGTGTTCTCTTCAGAGACCACACATGGATCCACTTGTGTCATTGCATGTGTGTTCTTTTTACTAACAACAACTGGAGTCATTGCATGTGTATTCTTTTCACATACCACATATCGATCCACCAGTGTCATTGAAATGTGTGCTCTTTTTACTAACAACAGCTAGAATCATTGCATGTGTGTTCTCTTTAGAGACCACACATGGATCCACCAGTGTCATTGCATGTGTGCTCTTTTTACTAACAACAACTGGAGTCATTGCATGTGTGTTGTTTTCACATACCACATATGGATCCACCAGTGTCATTGAAATGTGTGCTCTTTTTACTAACAACAGCTAGAATCATTGCATGTGTGTTCTCTTCAGATACCACACATGGATCCACCAGTGTCATTGCATGTGTGTTCTTTTACTAACAACAACCAGAGGCATTGCATGTGTTATCTTTTCACATACCACATATGGATCCACCAGTGTCATTGCATGTGTGTTTTTTCACAATCCACCTATGGGTCCACCAGTGTCATTGCATTTGTGCTCTTTTTACTAACAACAACTAGGGTCATTGCATGTGTGTTCTCTTCAGAGACCACACATGGATCCACCAGTGTCATTGCACGTGTGTTCTTTTTACTAACAACAACTGGAGTCATTTCATGTGTTTTCTTTTCACATACCACATATGGATCCACCAGTGTCATTGAAATGTGTGTTCTCTTCAGAGACCACACATGGATCCACAAGTGTCATTGCATGTGTGCTCTTTTTACTAACAACAACTGGAGTTATTGCATGTGTGTTCTTTTCCCAATCCACCTATGGATCCACCAGTGTCATTACATGTGTGCTCTTTTTACTAACAACAGCCAGCGTCATTGCATGTGTGTTCTCTTCAGAGACCACACATGGATCCACCAGTGTCATTGCATGTGTGTTCTTTTTACTAACAACAACTGGAGTCATTTCGAGACTCTTCTTTTCACATACCACATATGGATCCACCAGTGTCATTGAAATGTGTGTTCTTCTCATTAACCACAGCTAGAATCATTGGATGTGTGTTCTCTTCAGAGACCACAATGGATCCACCAGTGTCATTGTGTGTTTGTTCTTTTTACTAACAACAACTGGAGTCATTGCATGTGTGTTCTTTTCACATACCATATATGGATCCACCAGTGTCATTGAAATGTGTGTTCTCTTCAGATACCACACATGGATCCACCAGTGTCATTATATGTGTGTTCTTTTTACTAACAACAACTGGATTCATTGCATGTGTGTTCTTTTCATAATCCACCTATGGATCCACCAAGGTCATTGCATGTGTGCTCTTTTTACTAACAACAGCCAGAGTCATTTCATGTGTGTTCTCTTCAAAGACCAGACATGGATCCACCAGTGTCATTGCATGTGTGTTCTTTTTACTAACAACAACTGGAGTCATTTCATGACTATTCTTTTCACATACCACATATGGATCCACCAGTGTAATTGAAATGTGTGCTCTTTTTACTAACAAAAGCCAGAGTCATTGCATGTGTGTTCTCTTCGGATACCACACATGGATCCACTAGTGTCGTTGCATGTGTGTTCTTTTTACTAACAACAACTAGAGTCATTGCATGTGTGTTCTTTTCACATACCACATATGGATCCACCAGTGTCATTGCATGTGTTTTTTTCACAATCCACCTATGGATCCACAAGTGTCATTGCATATGTGCACTTTTTACTAACAACAACCAGACTCATTGCATGTGTGTTCTCTTCAGAGACCACACATGGATCCACCAGTGTCATTGCATGTGTGTTCTTTTTACTAACAATAACTGGAGTCATTTCATGTGTGTTCTTTTCACATACCACATATGGATCCACCAGTGTCATTGAAATGTGTGTTCTCTTCAGAGACCACACATGGATCCACCAGTGTCATTGCATGTGTGCTCTTTTTACTAACAACAACTGGAGTTATTGCATGTGTGTTCTTTTCACAATCCACCTATGGATCCAACAGTGTCATTACATGTGTGCTCTTTTTACTAACAACAGCCAGCGTCATTGCATGTGTGTTCTCTTCAGAGACCACAAATGGATCCACCAGTGTCATTGCATGTGTGTTCTTTTTACTAACAACAACTAGAGTCATTTCATGACTCTTCTTTTCACATACCACATATGGATCCACCAGTGTCATTGAAATGTGTGTTCTTCTCATTAACCAAAGCTAGAGTCATTGGATGTGTGTTCTCTTCAGAGACCACACATGGATCCACCAGTGTCATTGCATGTGTGTTCTTTTTACTTAGAACAACTGGAGTCATTGAATGTGTGTTATTTTCACAATCCACCTATGGATCCACCAGTGTTATTGCATGTGTTCTCTTTTTACTAACAATTGATAGAGTCATTGCATGTGTGTTCTCTTGAGAGACCACACATGGATCCACCAGTGTCACTGCATGTGTGTTCTTTTTACTAATAACAACTGGAGTCATTTCATGACTATTCTTTTCACATACCACATATGGACCCACCAGTGTCATTGAAATATGTGTTCTTCTCATTAACCACAGCTAGAGTCATTGGATGTGTGTTCTCTTCAGAGAACACACATGGATCCACTAGTGTCATTACATGTGTGCTCTTTTTACTAACAACAACTAGACTCATTGCATGTGTGTTGTTTCCACATACCACATATGGATCCACCAGTGTCATTGCATGTGTGTTCTTTTCACAATCCACCTATGGATCCACTAGTGTCATTGCATATGTGCTCTTTTTACTAACAACAGTCGGAGTCATTGCATCTGTGTTCTCTTCAGATACCACACATGGATCCACCAGTTTCATTGCATGTGTGTTCTTTTTACTAACAACAACTAGAGTCATTTCATGACTATTCTTTTCACATACCACATATGGATCCACCAGTGTCATTGAAATGTGTGCTCTTTTTACTAACAACAGCCAGAGTCATTGCATGTGTGTTCTCTTCAGATATAACACATGGATCCACCAGTGTCATTGAATGTGTGTTCTTTTTACTAACAACAACTGGAGTCATTTCATGTGCGTTCTTTTCACATACCAAATATGGACCCACCAGTGTGATTGAATTGTGTGTTCTTTTCACAATCCACCTATGGATCCACCAGTGTCATTGCATGTGTGCTCTTTTTACTAACAACAGCCAGAGTCATTGCATGTGTGTTCTTTTCACATACCACATATGGATCCACCAGTGTCATTGCATGTGTGTTCTTTTTTACTAATAACAACTAGAGTCATTTCATGACTATTCTTTTCACATACCACATATGGATCCACCAGTGTCATTGAAATGTGTGCTCTTTTTACTAACAACAGCTAGAATCATTGCATGTGTGTTCTCTTCAGATACCACACATGGATCCACCAGTGTAATTGCATGTGTGTTCTTTTTACTAACAACAAATGGAGTCATTGCATGTGTGTTCTTTTCACATACCACATATGGATCCACCAGTGTCATTGCATGTGTACTCTTTTCACAATCCACCTATGGATCCACCAGTGTCATTGAAATGTGTGCTCTTTTTACTAACAACAACTGGAGTCATTGCATGTGTGTTCTTTTCACATACCACATATGGATCCACCAGTGTCATTGCATGTGTGCTCTTTTTTACTAATAACAACTAGAGTCATTGCATGTGTGTTGTTTTCACATACCACATATGGATCCACCAGTCCCATTGAAATGTGTGTTCTCTTCAGGGACCACACATGGATCCACCAGTGTCATTGCATATGTGCTCTTTTTACTAACAACAACCAGAGTCATTGCATGTGTGTTCTTTTTACATACCACATATGGATCCACCAGTGTCATTGCATGTGTGTTCTTTTCACAATCTACCTATGGATCCACTAGTGTAATTGCATGTGTGCTCTTTTTACTAACAACAGCCAGAGTCATTGCATGTGTGTTCTCTTCAAAGACCACACATGGATCCACCAGTGTCATTGCATGTGTGGTCTTTTTACTAACAACAACTAGAGTCATTTCATGACTATTGTTTTCACATACCACATATGGATCCACCAGTGTCATTGAAATGTGTGTTCTCTTCAGAGACCACACATGGATCCACCAGTGTCATTGCATGTGTGTTCTTTTTACTAACAAAAACTGGAGTCATTGCATGTGTGTTCTTGTCCCAATCCACCTATGGATCCACCAGTGTCATTGCATGTGTGCTCTTTTTACTAACAACAGCCAGAGTCATTGCATGTGTGTTCTCTTTAGAGACCACACATGGATCCACCAGTGTCATTGCATGTGTGTTCTTTTTACTAACAACAACTGGTGTCATTTCATGACTATTCTTTTCACATACCACATATGGATCCACTAGTGTCATTGCATGTGTGTTCTATTTACTAACAACAACCAGAGTCATTGCATGTTTGTTCTTTTCACATACCACATATGGATCCACCAGTGTCATTTCATGTGTGTTGTTTTCACAATCCACGTATGGATCCACTAGTGTCATTGCATGTGTGCTATTTTTACTAAGAACAACCAGAGTCATTGCATGTGTGTTCTCTTCAGAGACCACACATGGATCCTGATGTCATTGCATGTGTGTTCTTTTACTAACAACAACTGGAGTCATTTCATGTGTGTTCTTTTCACATACCACATATGGATCCACCAAGTGTCATTGAAATGTGTGTTCTCTTGGAGACCACACATGGATCCTGATGTCATTGCATGTGTGTTCTTTTACTAACAACAACTAGAGTCATTGCATGTGTGTTCTTTTCACATACCACATATGGATCCACCAGTGTCATTGAAATGTGTGGTCTCTTCAGAGACCACACATGGATTCACCAGTGTCATTGCATGTGTGCTCTTTTTACTAACAACAACCAGATTCATTGCATGTGTGTTCTTTTCACAATCCACCTATGGATCCACCAGTGTCATTGCATGTGTGCTCTTTTTACTAACAACAGCCAGAGTCATTGCATGTGTGTTCTTTTCACATACCACATATGGATCCACCAGTGTCATTGCATGTGTGTTCTTTTTTACTAATAACAACTAGAGTCATTTCATGACTATTCTTTTCACATACCACATATGGATCCACCAGTGTCATTGAAATGTGTGCTCTTTTTACTAACAACAGCTAGAATCATTGCATGTGTGTTCTCTTCAGATACCACACATGGATCCACCAGTGTAATTGCATGTGTGTTCTTTTTACTAACAACAAATGGAGTCATTGCATGTGTGTTCTTTTCACATACCACATATGGATCCACCAGTGTCATTGCATGTGTACTCTTTTCACAATCCACCTATGGATCCACCAGTGTCATTGAAATGTGTGCTCTTTTTACTAACAACAACTGGAGTCATTGCATGTGTGTTCTTTTCACATACCACATATGGATCCACCAGTGTCATTGCATGTGTGTTCTTTTTACTAACAAAAACTAGAGTCATTGCATGTGTGTTGTTTTCACATACCACAGATGGATCCACCAGTCCCATTGAAATGTGTGTTCTCTCCACGTACCACACATGGATCCACCAGTGTCATTGCATATGTGCTCTTTTTACTAACAACAACCAGAGTCATTGCATGTGTGTTCTTTTTACATACCACATATGGATCCACCAGTGTCATTGCATGTGTGTTCTTTTCACAATCTACCTATGGATCCACTAGTGTAATTGCATGTGTGCTCTTTTTACTAACAACAGCCAGAGTCATTGCATGTGTGTTCTCTTCAAAGACCACACATGGATCCACCAGTGTCATTGCATGTGTGGTCTTTTTACTAACAACAACTAGAGTCATTTCATGACTATTGTTTTCACATACCACATATGGATCCACCAGTGTCATTGAAATGTGTGTTCTCTTCAGAGACCACACATGGATCCACCAGTGTCATTGCATGTGTGTTCTTTTTACTAACAAAAACTGGAGTCATTGCATGTGTGTTCTTGTCCCAATCCACCTATGGATCCACCAGTGTCATTGCATGTGTGCTCTTTTTACTAACAACAGCCAGAGTCATTGCATGTGTGTTCTCTTTAGAGACCACACATGGATCCACCAGTGTCATTGCATGTGTGTTCTTTTTACTAACAACAACTGGTGTCATTTCATGACTATTCTTTTCACATACCACATATGGATCCACTAGTGTCATTGCATGTGTGTTCTATTTACTAACAACAACCAGAGTCATTGCATGTTTGTTCTTTTCACATACCACATATGGATCCACCAGTGTCATTTCATGTGTGTTGTTTTCACAATCCACGTATGGATCCACTAGTGTCATTGCATGTGTGCTATTTTTACTAAGAACAACCAGAGTCATTGCATGTGTGTTCTCTTCAGAGACCACACATGGATCCACCAGTGTCATTGCATGTGTGTTCTTTTTACTAACAACAACTGGAGTCATTTCATGTGTGTTCTTTTCACATACCACATATGGATCCACCAGTGTCATTGAAATGTGTGTTCTCTTCAGAGACCACACATGGATCCACCAGTGTCATTGCATGTGTGTTCTTTTTACTAACAACAACTAGAGTCATTGCATGTGTGTTCTTTTCACATACCACATATGGATCCACCAGTGTCATTGAAATGTGTGGTCTCTTCAGAGACCACACATGGATTCACCAGTGTCATTGCATGTGTGCTCTTTTTACTAACAACAACCAGATTCATTGCATGTGTGTTCTTTTCACAATCCACCTATGGATCCACCAGGGTCATTACATGTGTCCTCTTTTTACTAACAACAACCAGAGTCATTGCATGTGTGTTCTCTTCAGAGACCACACATGGATCCACTAGTGTCATTGCATGTGTGTTCTTTTTACTAACAACAACTGGAGTCATTTCATGACTATTCTTTTCACATACCACATATGGATCCACCAGTGTCATTGAAATGTGTGTTCTTCTCATTAACCACAGCTAGAGTCATTGGATGTGTGTTCTCTTCAGAGACCACACATGGATCCACCAGTGTCATTGCATGTGTGTTCTTTTTACTAACAACAACTGGAGTCATTGCATGTGTGTTCTTTTCACATACCACATATTGATCCACTAGTGTCATTGAAATGTGTGTTTGTTGTGGTGGTGTCACGGCAGATGCCATGGATAGGCTAAAGGTGGGGACAATATGCACTAGAGGAATCCAGGGAGGGATAGCGTGGTGATTCCACACACAAAAGCTTTGTATTCAATATGTTTCCAAGGTTTATAAGTGCTCCTTGAGCTGTACTGGGGAGAGGAGGAAGAAGGAACTCCCTTACTCTCTCCACTAGCTAGCCCTCAGGAACCAACTAGAGATCAACCAAGTAAAACTCAACCCTTTTTCTATAGATGCCCTAGCCCTCCTTATATAGGGGTGGCTAGGTCTCCAATTAGGGCATACGTGGAGGCATATTATAGGGAATATGCCTCTTCCCAAAATAGTAAACCGACCGGGTTACTTTTCCCCATCGTAAGCCATGTAGAGGCTACGTGAGCCTCTGTGGCGCCAGCATCATCCGACACAGGCAGCGTCACCCTTGTCGGCCACGCCTCAGTGGTCCTAGCCTCTGTCTGCTTCGCTCACGCTCTAGTGTACAATGACCTCCTTTTGACCAGCGAGATACCTTCCTTCTCTTGTAAGCCTGATATAACCTGGATCATGCTTGGTTAATCCGGCCACACTGGTACCTGCATATAAGTTAGATAAATCCTGCTGGCATACGACATACGTCGGCCGGGACTCAGTTAGGCGGACATCCTCCGGTCTGGGTTACTCTGTGATTCGGCCTGCCTTGAGGTGACTCGGCCAGCACTTGCTTTGACCTTGCCGTACCTCGGCTAACTCGGCCTTTATACCCTGGCGTGACCCTACCCGAGGGTATCCCCCCAACATTAGTCCCCGAAGCTAGTGCGGTCTTAGCAGCTGCTAAGGCCACGACAGGTTCAATTTTCCGAACCCTTTGCTCCTTTTTCCGAGTTATCTCACAGTCCGGATTTCACGGGCTAACTTTCCCTTGGCACATTTCGAGTTTTCACTCGCTGGCCTGTCACCCTTCGGTTATCCGAGTTATCATTCCTTCTCTCGTACGCTTCCCCACGTCCCAGGTGGAGGGTAATCATTATTTCGCCTCATTTTAAGGGCCTGCACCAGTTACTGCTGCAGTTAATGTCAGGTGTTACTGTTGCACACGTCACATCGCGTCTGTCTCCTCGTTAACTGTATCACCACGTCGCGTCGTGGGATCCCCTAGGCCTTGTGGTCCTTCCTGTGGCTTGCCTCTGATTGGCTGACCCGGCAAATACACGGCCACATCGTGTGGCCTTGCCGCACTGCATGATCCCACTACCCTAGCTGGGGCGTGGTTAAATAGGGGAGGGGCACGCCCCTTGGTATTTTCCCCCATTCTCGTGCCCCTCTGCCTCTTCTTCTTCTTCTTCCCAGCGACAGCGCCACCACCGTCGCACCTGCTTAGCAGCGCCGCCGCCGCCCTGTGCCTTCCGCACCAGCATCGCCGCCACTCTCGTGCAGCTCCACCACCACGGGTCCATGCCAGTCCAAGGCACTACCCCCACCACCAATAGGGCCAGTGAGGACAACGATTTGGACATGACTGAAGAGGAGCTCACCGTCACGAAGGCGGAGATGGAGGAGGGAGCAAGAACGCCGAACGCGGTGCCTAGGCTGGCTCCTGGGTGTGCCAGGACGACCTAGACTGGTTGAACCGCACCCGGCGCATCCGAGAGGGCGTGGTTGCCCGTCTCACCGCCGAGGAGCTTGCTCCCTCACCCAATCCGGGTGAGTTCGTAGTGTTCCTCTCCCACTTCTAGCGCGGGTCCGGCCTCCCTGTTAGCGATTTCTTCCATGATTGGCTCAACATCTATGAGCTTCAACCGCTCCACCTTCCGGCGAACGCCATCACTTCCCTTTCTTCCTCTGCCTCCACCATAGAGGGGTATGTCGGATTGTGGCCCACTAAAGAGCTCTGGATCCGGTTTTTCGGTCTTCGCCGGAACGTGATTCCGAATAAGGAGCTTGACCCGAAGGACAAACATCTTACGCAGTTCGGCGTAGCTTCTATCTCTCCCCGGAAACAGTCCATCTTTCCCCGGGTCACAGGGCTTGATTCGTGCAAGGGCTGGGCCCGAACCTTCTTCTATGTCAGAAATGGCACGAACGAAGATCTGATTCAGCTACGCCCCTACGTTCCGGGTCCTCCTAATCCAGATTTGTGGGACTAGATCTCCAAGAAACCCACTGTCTTGGCGAACCAAGTCAACAAACGGTTTCAGGAGCTGAAGGATGCGGGGCTGCGCAACGAGGATGCAATGATCACTTTCGTTCACAGCCGAATCTCCCCTCTCCAGAAACACACTCACAAGCTTTGCCACATGAGTTGGTGCCTTGACCCCAACCGGACCTCTTCCTTCGAACTGAACAATACCGAGATATTCCACCGGGTCAAGGCCCTTTTCACGACCGACAAACACTTCTCCTCTGATTGGGAGTGGGGGATAGAGCATTTCTGCCGGGACAGGCCTCCTCCTACGGTAACTCTCGTGTTCCAATTTCTTTCCGAGTTATATTCTATGTCGGATTATGTTGTTTATCTGATCCCTTTGCATTTCTCTCTTAGCTATTTCTTCAGCAAAGTCTCGAAGATGGCACCGAGCCTTCGCTCAAATGGGTGAAGGATCGACTTGTCTCGGACGAGGAGGAGCCGGATCAGGAGATGTTCCTGCCACTCCCTGATGCGACCAAGCGACCTACCGGTAAATTCTCTTCCTTAAGAGATTGGCCTGATGATGAAGATGATTCCGACGTTGAGGTGATGGAAGCATTTGATGATGTCCCCTTTCTTACGCCTTTCCGGCATCAGCTAACCTGGGTGGGCGGATCCAGGAAGATCCTCCTCTCGCCACGGGCGAGCATGTCCCGGTCGCGTCAAAGAAAAGCGGAGCTGCTTCTACTTCTTCTTTCGGACCTTCTAAGCCAACCAAGAGGCGAAAGAAGTCCACAGACAAAGCCGCCACCAAGCCTACGACTAAGGCCACGACCCGGAGAGCTCGGAAGCCCAAGGACCCTTGACCTCAGATGAGTAAGTTACTTTTCTCTATGTCCAATCCTTTGTTTCATGCTTTTCTTCTATTGCAACTTATTATTCTTCGTTTGACTCGGTAGGGCTGCAGTGGAGGTACCTCAGAGCGGATTCAGTATTGCTTCACCCCTCCGGCATAGCCCTTCTCCCCCTCGTGGCGACGATACTCGCCCGCTGAGCCCCATTCAGGAGGGTTCAGCGGCTGCTCTGGGTTCTAGCCCACCTTGTCTAGAGGAGGGCAACCTCGGTGCAGGGGGAAGTGGCACTTCGGCTCAGCCGCAACCAGCTACCCCCGAGGTACCGACAGCACCCCCGCCAAGACAAGCACCAGCACAAGCACCAGCGCCAGTACCAACAGCAGCAGCACAAGTATCAGCAGCAGCACCAACTCCCTCCGCCTCGTCCGAGTCTTCCAAGATTCAGCGAGAAGACACAACTAGCACCAAGGCTGTGCCCAAGGGCAAATCCGCAGCACAAACTTCAACCTCTCAGCAGCAGCCTAAGGCCAAGAAAACCTCTGATGCCGCCAGGGCAGCATCTATCGAGGCTGGACAGCGCACGCTCGTGTCCATGCTTCCGAAGAAGACCCCATCAAAGAAAGATGTCTCCCCCAAGCCAGCTAGAACGCAACTTGCACTGCACACCAGCCCCGCTGGTGCCCAAGTTGAGAGGAGGGAGGCTCACGCCAAGGGTCTGATTGCGCCCCATATGCTTAGCAGAGAGCCCTATCCTCCGGCCTTGATCGAGTTCGTCAATAACTGGAACAAGGCGGAGTTCATTCATAATGACGATCTCTCGGAGAAATTTGGGCCTGCCGAGTTTTCCGCACAGATGAACACAGCTGCCAAAGCTATCAACCTTGCCGGCCGGAGGATGGAGGTACGCTACCTTGTTTTTTCTTTAACACGCACTAGATATTAGTGATATAACCATTATTCCCTGAGCCACCGGGGGAGTAACTTGTTACTCGGCCGGATGCTCCTTAGAGAACTAGCATAGCTCCTTAGTAACTTCGAATATGCACACACCTAGAGTCGGGTTAAGTTCCACTTGGCCCGGATCTTGTACACTTCGAATATGCACACACCTAGAGCCGGGTTAAGTTCCACTTGGCCCGGATCTTGTACACTTCGAATATGCACACACCTAGAGCCGGGTTAAGTTCCACTTGGCCCGGATCTTGTAAACTTCGAATATGCACACAGCTAGATCCGGGTTAAGTTCCACTTGGCCCGGATCTTCTACACTTCGAATATGCACACACCTAGAGCCGGGTTAAGTTCCACTTGGCCCGGATCTTGTAAACTTCGAATACGCACACACCTGACTAAGCTATCCTTGCTCTTTTTCAGGTGACTACCAATCGCCGGAGCGCTGATTTTCAACGCCTCCTGGACACACACAAGGGGCTGTGCTCAAAACATTCTACACTTCTCGCTGAGTTTGAGAAAAGGGGTAAGTCTTCTCCTTTGCTTTTTTCCATCTTTCTTTGTCTTCTCCCGCCGAACTAATCTGTTATTCGGATTGGGCAGCCGAAGTGGAAGCCGAAAATACCATCATGAGGAAGAACTTGGACCAAATAAAAGGTAAGTCCTTTTTCCTTAATATTCTTCTACGCTCTTTCTCCTTTTCTTCTTGACTCGGCAAATATTCATACCTCGGCTTTGTTGGGTCAACAAACTGTTTTAGCATCTCTTGAAGATAGTGTTCTCGTGACTGATATGATGCTGCATTTTCTCGAACAAGCAGGGCAGCATCAGGCCGAACTTAAGAAGAAGGATGATGAGCTCGCCCTCTTCCAGACCAAGGATGATGAAATTGCCAAGCTCAAGGCAGAAATGAAGAAGCTCAAGGCGCTCCACAAAACTAAGATGGACAAAGCTGGCCAAGATTTTACTGAAGAGCGAGAACGTCTCAACCTCCAAATTGCCAAGGATCAAGAACTGCTGAAGGAGGCCGACATTAAGCTTGAGTCGACGAATGCTGAACTTGTGCAACTCCGGAAGAGGCGTGACAATTGCACCAAGGAGCTGACCCGGATCCACATCCATATTTCTCGTAAGTTCTTTTCCTTCAGCCGGCATGAATCTCTTCGGGTCAACCTTCTTCACCTATTTCACTTGTCTTGTTTCCAGACAAATTTCCAGAGGGTGATGCCATTGCAACTATTGCTGTTGCCAAGTTCCGCCAGGAGAGGAGTACCCCAACTGGGCCTGGTGCTGAAAATATTCTCTATGACATGGAGGACCTGCTGGTCAGCTTATCTTCTCGCGTCGAGATTTTGAAGAACTATGGTAAGGATATCCTAGATGTGGCAGTCCGGATCTTCAATGCCTTTTGGCCTGATGAAGATACTCTGGAGGGGTCCACTGCTCTAATTAACAAGTTAATTGAGTGTGAGACCCACTTGACCTCTGGAGGGAATCCGCCGGACGCACCGGAGCTGAAACCGTCCTCCACTACGTGGTCACATGGTATGAAAAAATAAACCTAAATCTTCTCGAACGCATGCGCACCGGATCAAGGTGGTCCAATGATCCGGATTGGATAGCTCGGCGCAAGGCTTGCGCCCATAGCCTCATTCAGTATGCCCCCATCCATCAATGGAACGAGGGACCAAGCTTCCTTGGCGCTGTTGACGACGAATATGTCGAAGAAGGTTCAGGTGAGGAGGAAGAGGACGAAGCCTCGGACGTCGAAGAGAACGAAGATCATGCTGAAGCTGAGGCCGAAGTTCCACCTGCTGGCGCCGAGTTACCTCCTCCTGCTGCTCCTTGATAGCAAGCACTTTGAAGTTTATCAGTTCCCCGGTATACCGGGTGCCAATGTATTAAGCACACTGATCATATTTTGCTACTAAGTTGCTCGTGCCGGATTAACTTGGATGTAGTCCCTGAGTTTCATTTTCTTCTTTCTCCAATTTCTTCGCTTGGCTCGTGTCTACCTTGGTTCGGTTTTGTGACTTACGAGTCCGAGTTTCAAAAAATGACTTAACAATACTTGGAAACTTTAGGACTAGCTCAAAATAATTCAGCGTAATAGAAACAAGGTAAACATAAAGTTAGTCCAACAAACAAATGTCGGCTCGATTACGTTCTTTTCCTTAGTCGTTTTTCGTGTGCTACACAATTCCAAACTTGTTCTCTTTCTTGCCATGAAGCCAAATCTTGTTGGACAGTAGCAAGTCGAAGAGTTGAGTTTTTGGTGCTCACACACTACTAATCCGGCTTAGGCAGAAGCAACTTAAACCAGCGGACATAAAAAATAATAACAAGTACAGAAGACATCAAATATTATTAAGGCAGTCCCCGAGTTACTGCTCGAGGTGCCACGATTTCATTAATAAGCTCATCGCTGGAATACATACGGACGTATGGGAGACTCGGATATACACACATCTTTTCTAAGTGTAGAACGGACGAAGTAGAGCTACATTCCATGGACGCTTAGATTCCTTGCCGGACCTTTCCGCCTTGTTCTTCTCCCGTGGTTTTGCATCAATGAGATAATACGAGTCATTGTGCAATGCTTTGCTCACAATGAATGGCCCTTCCCATGGGGGGGATAACTTATGCATGCCAGTAGTACGTTGTACCAACCAGAGTACCAGATCACGTTCCCAGAAGACCCGGGGGTTTACTTTCCGGCTATGATAGCGTCAGAGATTTTGCTGCTATATGGCGGATCTGGACAATGCTAATTCTCTCGCTTCTTCCAGCAGATCAACATCATTTTGCCGGGCTTCTCGCACTTCGACTTCTATGTATTGGGTGACCCTAGGCGAATCATGCTCTATGTCGGCTGGTGTACAACTTCTGCCCCATATACCAGAAAAAATAGCGTATAGCCTGTTGATCGATTCGGAGTTGTTCTTAAACTCCACAGTACCGCGGATAGTTCTTCTATCCAGCACCCCGCTGATCTTTGCAGTGGCTCAATGAGCCGGGGTTTTATCCCGGATAATACTAATCCGTTGGATCTCTCCACTTGTCTGTTTGATGCGGGGTGGGCTACCGAGGCAACGTCTAGCCGGATCTTCTTATCTCGGCAGAATCGCGCAAATGCTCCTTTAGCAAAATTGGTGCCATTATCTGTTATGATACTGTGAGGATAGCCATATCTCAGAATGATATCCTTGAGGAATGTTACGGCCATGGCTCCATCACATTTTCTTATCAGTTTTACCTCAATCCACTTTGTAAATTTTTCAACCATAACCAAGATATGGGTCATATTCCCTCTTGCTGGTTTAAATGGGCCAAGCATATCCAAACACCATACAGCAAATGGCCAGGTAATTGGTATAGTCTTGAGCTCCGACATTGGCATATGTGTCTTGGTTGCATACCTCTGACAGCCATTGCATTTTCTTACTAGATCTTCTGCTTGTTCCAAGGCACTTGGCCAGTAGAACCCATGCCGGAAAGCTTTTGCCACTAAAGCTCTGGATGAGGCGTGATGCCCACATTCCCCTTGATGTATATCCCGGAGGATGTCAAGCCCTTCTTCCGTGTCAACACATCGTTGGAGGACGTTTGTGACACTTCTCTTGTATAATTCGGCATTGATAATTGTGTATGCCTTTGCGCGCCTCTGAATTTGCCTGGAAAGCACCTCTTCACTAGGAAAAGACCCATCCTCCAGGAATTGAAATATGGGTAGTGCCCAAGCTGGTATAGCTCGCACTGGAAACACATCCTCATATATTTCCATTTGCTCCACCGGCATAACCTCGGCCGGATCGTGCTGCGTAGTCCCCGGGTTACCTGAACCACTTCCCACGTCAATGTCCATGGGTACAGCTCCGAACTCCGGATCTGCCGGGATGTAGATTGAGTCGGTTTCTGGGGACGGCCTGATAGATGGTTTTCTGAGGTGTTCTAGTGCTACACCCGGTGGAATTGCTTGTCGGGTTGATCCAAGCTTCGACAATACGTCGGTAGCCTTGTTTTCCAGCCGGGGTACATGGTGAAACTCGCATCCCTCAAAGTACCCAGATATCTTTTGCACATGGAATCTGTACAATTCCATGTTTGTATCAAGAGCGTCCCACTACCCCAAGACTTGCTGGACTACCAAATCCGAGTCTCCAAAGCATTGGATCCGACGTATTCTAATTTCTTTTGCCACTTTGAGCCCATGCACAAGTGCTTCATATTCGGCGACAATGTTTGATGCTGCGAAATGGACATGCAGTACATACTTCAGCTGGTCGTTCTTTGGCGAGGTAAGTACAACTCCGACGCCTAACCCGGTTTTTGTTTTCAATCCATAAAAATGCATTCTCAAACAGTTCGGATCTGGTAACGGTGGTTCGTATTGCATCTCGGCCCAATCCACGAAAAAGTCGGCCACAGCCTGAGACTTGATCGCATCTCTCCTGTCGTATTGCGGAGCATAAGGGGCTAGCTCAATTTCCCATTTTGCGATTCGGCTTCTTGCATCCTTGTTACTCATTATCTCAGATATGGGGGCTTCACATATCACTTTAATTGGGTGTTCTTCAAAGTAGTGTTTTAGCTTCTTTGCTGCCATGTACACACCATATGCCATTTTCTGATAGTGAGGATAGTTTTGCTTTGATGCGGATAATACCTCGCTCAGGTAATAGACTGGCCTTTGCACTGACTTACCTTCTTCATCGCGCTCTACCACCACCACTGCACTTACAACTCGATTGGTTGCGGCTATATAGAGCAACATTGGCTCTTTTGATAGTGGAGAGGCTAACACTTGTGCAGTGGCTAACAATTTCTTTAATTGGGTAAAGGCTTTGTTGTCCTGCGGCGTCCATACGAACTTGTCCGCTTTTTTCATTAGTTGATAGAGAGGCAACGCCTTTTCTCCCATCTGACATACAAACCGACTTAAAGATGCCAGGCAACCAGTGAACTTCTGGACATCGTTAAGACACTTCGGCAGCTCCATTCGCTCTATGGCTCGGATTTTAGTTGGGTTAACTTCGATACCTCGGCTGGATACAAGAAATCCGAGTAATTTTCCAGCCGGGACGCCGAAGGTACATTTCTCCGGGTTAAGCTTCATTCGGAATCTTCTTAGGTTCGCGAATGTTTGCCTGATATCATCAAGGAGCGTTTTGCTTTCCTTGGTTTTTATAGCCACATCAACCACATACACTTGCACATTTCGGCCGATTTGGTTGTGTAAACATTTTTGCATACATCTTTGGTACGTTGCCCCTGGATTACGTAAACCAAAAGGCATGGTGCGATAGCAATAAGCCCCATACGGGGTAATAAACACAGTCTTTATTTGATCATTCGGGTTCAGAGGTATCTGGTGGAAACCAGAATATGCATCTATGAATGACAATAGTTCACACCCAGCAGTAGAATCTATGATTTGATCTATCCTTGGCAGTGAGGATGGATCTTTTGGGCACGCCTTATTCAGGTTCGTGTAATCGATGCACATACGCCAAACCACTGCCACATTCGGATCATCTTTCTTCTTTTCCACCAGCACCGGATTAGATAGCCAATCCGGGTAAAGCACTTCCATGATAAACCCAGCTGCTAGGAGCCGAGCTATCTCATCTCCAATGACTTTTCTCCTATCTTCGGGGAAGCGGCGGAGAGGTTTCTTCACCGGCTTTGCTCCGGGTCTCACATTTAAAGAGTGCTCGGCCAACTCCCTCTGAACACCTTGCAAGTCCTATGTGGACCAAGAAAAGATATCCCGATTCTCACGGAGGAAGTTGACGAGCTCGCTTTCCTATTTGTCATTTAACCTGGCACCAATTGTTACGGTGCGCTCTGGGAACAGATCATCAATAGGCACCTTCTTTGTATCTTTCGTTGCTTGAAATGAAACACTTCCATGCGGGTTACTCAGCACCAACATATACTGCTGAGCGGATTGAGCCAATGCCGCCACTTCCCGGATCTTTCTCTTTTCTTGTGCGATCACGAGTGACTCGGCCAGGTTAGACCCGACTGACGCACACTCAATGGAACGTCGGAAATCTCCAGCTATGGTAATTACTCCATTTGGCCCAGGCAATTTCATCTTTAGGTAACTGATGTGACAACTTGCCATGAATTTGTTTAGGGTAGGCCTGCCGAGTAACGCGTGATACGCACTTTCTAAATTCACAACCTCAAACTCCAAGTTCTTAGTTCGGTAGTTATATCTTGTGCCGAATAGCACGTCTACCCGGACCTTGCCAATGGGCTCATAGGAAATGCCTGGTACAATGCCATGGAAACTTGTTCTGGTAGCTTGGAGCATGTTCTCCGAGATACCCAACTTGCGCATTGTATCCACATACATAATATTAATGCTGCTGCCATTGTCAATCAGCACCTTGGAAAATCTCACATTGATATTTGGCCCGATGAACGTTGGGTCCAGCACCAGTGCATACGAACCGGGACTAGGCATGAGCTTGGGATGGTCCTTGATATTCCAAGTGATTTCCTGATCCAACCAAGGCATATACCTTGTCACTGCCGGCATTACCGCATTCACCTCCATATGTTGGTGCTGCAAACTCTTTCTATCTGTTTCCTCCGTAGTAAACACACAATAACTCTGGTGATGCTCTCTGTATTCATTTCTCCCCTCATTTCCGGGTACCTTTGATCTGGCTGATGTTGATTTTCCACCTGATGCACTGCATCCCTTCTCTCATGGTTTTCATACCTCGGCAGAGGTGGAGGCAACATTAACTGTTGCGTGTTCGCTCCGGAGAGTAATTGTTGTCGGGGTAACTCCTGCCGAGGTTGATCGTTCCGAGGTGCCTGAGCATTCCCCGAACCACTTTGTTCTATCTTCCTCATCCACTCACATTGCTGGGTCGTGTGACCCGCCGGATTACTCGGATTTGGCATGTGAAATTTACATGGCTGATCCAGCATTGCCTCATAGGTATACCTCGGACGGTCCTTCTTTTCTTGCCACTGTTTCTTCTACTCTGGCATCCAAGTTTTCTTGCCATCATTTCTTGGAGTCCATTGTTGCCCTCTAGTTTTTTGACACTGATTACTCCCTGCTCCGGGTTGGTCTTGATTGACAGCTGCAACTTATTGCGAACTGTATCTGTAATCCGGCCTATCATCTCTTCTCTTACCCCGATATCATTCCGCCGGGATGATCTGGCTCCATCTCGCTGGTAGTACTCCTCATTTGACTCGTTTGACACCAGTCTAGGTTGAGTTGGATCACCCAAGGCATATGAATCAGCAATCCGGATCGTCTCTACAAGTGTAGTTGGCATATCCCTTTGTAACCTTTGCCACAACATGCTTGCATATCTACACCCTTGTGCAAACCAAGCTATGGCATGTGACTCAATCACGCCCTCACATGAGTTTCGCACTATGCACCACCGGGTTAAGAACTCCCGGTCCGTCTCATTCGGTCTCTGCTTGCACATTGCCAGGGTTTGTGGCCTATTGGGCCTCTGATACGTGCTTGAGAAGTTACTGACGAACATTTCCTCAAAATCAATCCAGCAGTTAATACTTCTGGGTGGCAAATTGTTTAGCCATACCCTCGCTGGCCCCTCCAACATCTAAGGTACATATCTTACAGCCCATCTCAAGTTTCATGTAGCAATTTTCACCACTGTCGCGTAGTTAATCAACGAATCCTCCAGCTTGGTGCTACCGTCATATGTTTTTGTGCCTCTAGGTAACTAGAAGTTAGGTACCATAGGCTCCTTCATGATTCGGGGCTCAAAACACGTAGGACCCGGAGGACCTTGACACTCAATTTGCTTCGACCTATAAAGCCGATCCAGTTTTAACCTGGCGTCGTCAGGCATCAAGTTCCTGCTTCCCAACCTCGACCCTATCACGTGATAGTCCGGCCTAGGGTATCCTGCGTTCACCATTTCTAAATCACCATCATTGTATCTATCTTTCTCTTGTGGAGCCGCTCTCTGTTGCATACCTTGGCCGGCACTTCGCTCTTGCCGTGGTATATTCCGCTGCTGTGGTTGCCCTGAACCCGCCGAGTTGCGCTGTCTGGCATTGCCGTTCACAGCGTTTCCCTGACCGGCATTGCCTTGGTCGCGGTTACCTTGGCCAGCTTCACCTCGGCTGACACTTTGTCGGTCCTCATTTCCCTGCACTTCTTTTCCTTTCTCTGCCCTTGCCGGGTCATATGGGACTATCTGTTTGTTTCTCCTTTCCGAGGTTACCACTTCTTCTCTCCTTGGGCACCATGAGGGGACGATGCAGCTCCAACAGATTTCTCCGGGTTACCTACTACTGAGTGAACGACCTTGGAGGCCCCAGCTCTTGCCGGATTAGCCCTGAGCAACTCTTCATTTTGTCTGTTCGCGATCCAAACTAACTCATTGACCCTATCCTGCTGTCTTTGACGGGCTTCCCCCGTCAAACCCTCTAACTCGGATGCAGCTGCATCTGCTGCTCTGAGGTTCTTTGCCGGGGTACTATACTTCGGCAGCCCCATGGAGAGAAACTTCTCTGATTCCTCAACTATAGTATCACCTTCTTTGTTCATTTCACTAATGAGGTTTCTCCCCTTCACTTTTACAGCATCTACCTTATTTGCCTTTGCGTACTCACACAGTGTCATGTTCAACGACTGCTGAGCCGCTGCTATCTTTTTCGCACCTTCTAGTATTTTCTGCCTAGTCTCCTCTAACTCGGGATGCGCCTGAGCCGGATCTACCACAGGTGCTATGGGACTTTCCAAGCTATCTATCACCTGTTGCAGCATGTTTTCTGGCCTCTCTAGAGGAGGACCTCTACTTTTCCTTGGTGCCTTGGGTGTTACCTCCGGATCTGGTGCCGGATCCTTGCTCGCGCCAGCGTCAGGCACAGTCCTCATCACCTCGGCATGGTCAGGGGAGCGAGTGATGCGCGCCCTGCTAAGGGGTGGCTTGCCTCCCTCGACGACGTGCCGCGGGTGAACACACGACACATCGATAGCGATGTAGATCTTGTGCGCGCCAAGCTTGACGAAGAGGCCATTGCGCGGAAGAGGTCACTTGCCGAAGCAGCCAGCATTGTCGCTGACAAAGTCCAGCGCTCCAAAGCTCCGAACAAGCCCGGAGACGATGCGTTCGCCGGTGCCGATGAGGTTTCCCGTCCGGATCTTCACTCCTGCTAGCACCCCTAGCCCCACGGTGGGCGCCAACTGTCGTGGTGGTGTCATGGCAGATGCCATGGATAGGCTAAAGGTGGGGACAATATGCACTAGAGGAATCCAGGGAGGCATAGCGTGGTGATTCCACACACAGAAGCTTTGTATTCAATATGTTTCCAAGGTTTACAAGTGCTCCTTCAGCTGTATTGGGGAGAGGAGGAAGAAGGAACTCTCTTACTCTCTCCACTAGCTAGCCCTCGGGAACCAACTAGAGATCAACCAAGTAAAACTCAACCCTTTCTACAGATGCCCTAGCCCTCCTTATATAGGGGTGGCTAAGTCTCCAATTAGGGCATACGTGGAGGCATATTCCAGGGAATATGCCTCTTCCCAAAAGAGTAAACCGACCGGGTCACCTTTCCCCATCGTAAGCCATGTAGAGGCTACGTGAGCCTCTACGGCGCCAGCGTCATCCGACACAGGCAGCGTCACCCTTGTCGGCCACGGCTCGGTGGTCCTAGCCTCTGTCCACTTTGCTCACGCTCCAGCATACAACCTCCTTTTGACCAGGGAGATACCTTCCTTCTCTTGCAAGCCCGATATAACCCGGATCATGCCTGGTTAATCCGGCCACACTAGTACCTACATATAAGTTAGATAAATCCTGTCGGCATACGACATACGACGGCCGGGACTCCGTTAGGCGGACATCCTCCGGTTCGGGTTACTCCGTGATTCGGCCTGCCTTGAGGTGACTCGGCCAGCACTTGCTTTGACCTTGCCGTACCTCGGCTAACTCGGCCTTTATACCCTAGCGTGACCCTACCCGGGGGTATCCCCCCAATAGTGTTATCTTCAGAAACCACACATGGATCCACCAGTGTCATCGCATGTGTGTTCTTTTTACTAACAACAACTGGAGTCATTGCATGTGTGTTCTTTTCACAATCCACCTATGGATCCACCAGTGTCATTGCATGTGTTATCTTTTTACTAAAAACAGCCAGAGTCATTGCATGTGTTTTCTCTTCAGAGACCACACATGGATCCACCAGTTTCATTGCATGTGTGTTCTTTTTAGTAACAAAAACTAGAGTCATTTCATGATTATTCTTTTCACATACCACATATGGACCCACCAGTGTCATTCAAATGTGTGTTCTTCTCATTACCCACAGCTAGAGTCATTGGATGTGTGTGCTCTTCAGAGACCACACATGGATCACCAGTCTCATTGCATGTGTGCTCTTTTTACTAACAACAACTGGATTCATTGCATGTGTATTCTTTTCACATACCACATATGGATCCACCAGTGTCATTGAAATGTGTGTTCTCTTCAAATACCACACATGGATCCACCAGTGGCATTGCATGTGTGCACTTTTTACTAACAACAACTAGAGTCATTGCATGTGTGTTCTTTTTACATACCACATATGGATCCACCAGTGTCATTGCATGTGTGTTCTTTTCACAATCCACCTATGGATCCACCAGTGTGATTGCATGTGTGGTCTTTTTACTAACAACAACTGGAGTCATTGCATGTGTGTTCTTTTTACAAACCACATATCCACCAGTGTCATTGCATGTGTGTTCTCTCCAGAGACCACACATGGATCCACCAGTGTCATTGCATGTGTGTTCTTTTTACTAACAACAACTGGAGTCATTTCATGACTATTATTTTCACATACCACATATGGATCCACTAGTGTTATTGAAATGTGTGTTCTCTTTAGAGACCACACATGGATCCACCAATGTCATTGCATGTGTGTTCTTTTTACTAACAACAACTAGAGTCATTGCATGTGTGTTCTTTTCACAATACACCTATGGATCTACCAGTGACATTGCATGTGTGTTATTTTCACAATCCACCTATGGATCCACCAGTGTCATTGCATTGTGCTCTTTTCACAATCCACCTATGGATCCACTGGTGTCATTGAAATGTGTGCTCTTTTTACTAACAACAGCCAGAGTCATTGCATGTGTGTTCTCTTTAGAGACCACACATGGATCCACCAGTGTCATTGCATGTGTGCTCTTTTTACTAACAACAACTGGAGTCATTACATGTGTGTTCTTTTCACATACCACATATGGATCCACCAGTGTCAGTGAAATGTGTGTTCTCTTAAAATACCACACATGGATCCACCAGTGGCATTGCATGTGTGCTCTTTTTACTAACAACAACCAGAGTCATTGCATGTGTGTTCTTTTTACATACCACATATGGATCCACCAGTGTCATTGCATGTGTGTTCTTTTAAAAATCCACCTATGGATCCACCAATGTCATTGCATGTGTGCTCTTTTTACTAACAACAACTAGAGTCATTGCATGTGTGTTCTCTTCAGAGACCACACATGGATCCACCAGTGTCATTGCATGTGTGTTCTTTTTACTAACAACAACTGGAGTCATTTCATGACTATTATTTTCGCATACCACATATGGATCCACTAGTGTTATTGAAATGTGTGTTCTCTTTAAAGACCACACATGGATCCACTAGTGTCATTACATGTGTGTTCTTTTTACTAACAACAACAAGAGTCATTGCATGTGTGTTCTTTTCACAATCCACCTATGGATCCACCAGTGACATTGCATGTGTGTTCTTTTCACAATCCACCTATGGATCCACCAGTGTCATTTCATGTGTGCTCTTTTCACAATCCACCTATGGATCCACCGGTGTCATTGAAATGTGTTCTCTTTTTACTAACTACAGCCAGAGTCATTGCATGTGTGTTCTCTTTAGAGACCACACATGGATCCACTAGTGTCATTGCATGTGTGTTATTTTTACTAACAACAACTGGAGTCATTTCATGACTATTCTTTTCACAAAGCACATATGGATCCACCTGTGTCATTGAAATGTGTGTTATTCTCATTAACCATAGCTAGAGTCATTGGATGTGTGTTCTCTTTAGAGAGCACACATGGATCCACCAGTGTCATTGCATGTGTGGTCTTTCTACTAACAACAACCTGAGTCATTTCATGTGTGTTCTTTTCACATACCACATATGGATCCACCAGTGTCATTGAAATGTGTGTTCTCTTCAGGGACCACACATGGATCCACAAGTGTCATTGCATGTGTGTTCTTTTTACTAACAACAACTAGAGTCATTGCATGTGTGTTCTTTTCACATACCACATATGGATCCACCAATGTCATTGCATGTGTGCTCTTTTCACAATCCACCTATGGATCCACCAGTGTCATTGAAATGTGTGCTCTTTTTACTAACAACAACCAGAGTCATTGCATGTGTGTTCTCTTTAGATACCACACATGGATCCACCAGTGTCATTGCATGTGTGTTCTTTTTACTAACAACAACTAGAGTCATTGCATGTGTGTTATTTTCGTAATCCACCTACGGATCCACCAGTGACTTTGCATGTGTGTTCTTTTCACAATCCACCTATGGATCCACAAGTGTCATTGCATGTGTGCTCTTTTCACAATCCACCTATGGATCCACCGGTGTCATTGAAATGTAAGATCTTTTTAGTAACTACAGCCAGAGTCATTGCATGTGTGTTCTCTTGAGAGACCACACATGGATCCACCAGTGTCATTGCATGTGTGTTCTTTTTACTAGCAACAACTGGAGTCATTGCATGTGTGTTCTTTTCACATACCACATATGGATCCACCAGTGTCATTGAAATGAGTGTTCTCTTCAGAGACCACACATGGATCCACTAGTGTCATTGCATGTGTGTTCTTTTTACTAACAACAACTGGAGTCATTTCATGACTATTCTTTTCACATACCACATATGGATCCACCAGTGTCATTGAAATGTGTGTTCTTCTTACTAACAACAACCAGAGTCAATGCATGTGTGTTCTCTTTAGAGACCACACATAGATCCACCAGTGTCATTGCATGTGTGTTCTTTTTACTAAAAACAAGTAGAGTCATTGCATGTGTGTTGTTTTCACATACCACATATGGATCCACCAGTGTGATTGCATGTGTGTTCTTTTCATAATCCACCTATGGATCCACTAGTGTCATTGCATGTGTGTCCTTTTTACTAACAACAATCAGATTCATTGCATGTGTGTTCTTTTCACAATCTTCCTATGGATCCACAAGTGTCATTGCATGTGTGCTCTTTTTACTAACAATAGCCAGAGTCATTGCATGTGTGTTCTCTTCAGAGACCACACATGGATCAACCAGTGTCATTGCATGTGTTTGGTTCCTTCACATAGGTAACAAGTGACTTGATATGTGGGGCATTCTCCAACTGGATGGTTGTGATCACAAAAGGGACATTGATCTTGATGTTCCTTAGAGGTGTGGCCTACTTCTCCACATATTTTGCAAGCTCGAGGACTTGTCACAACTTGTATCTTAATCTCCTTGTTGGCATGATCCATCCTTAAGGTCCTGAGAGAAAGCAAAGGCTGGTCCTCTACATGTTTGATGGAGAAGGGATTCAGTAAAGAATGATCAAGGTATACGAGAAAATCTAATAAGTATAAAAATATAAGTTTATTCCTAATAAGGGGTTTGTCCAATTCCTAGGGTTCTGAACCTCAGCAACATGCTGTTCGATACCATCTCAGAAGACCCGAACCTGGCTTGGTTCGAATCCCTGTGATTACAGTGCTAGTCCCTGGATCGAATAGGTAGCACCCACAGTTTAAGATGTAATATCAAGATACAAAGGTCATATTACATCGCAAGATCCAGAATATGAATACTTATTACAAACTCATAGACATAGGCTATCTTACTACAAAGCAGCAGAATACGAGTAAAGCATGGAGTCCTTCATCTTCATGTGCCACAGGCAAACATGTTGGGTGTAGACTCATAACCCCTATCATCGTTCCTCACTCATCAATAGAATAACCTGCAACATGATAGGTTGCAGCCACAAAAGGTTCAATACTTTGAATGTATTGCCAAGTGTCACAAGTTGGTGAGTATAAGTTGGACTGTCACTACATGCATATTTGGCTAAGTAGAGCTTAGGCTTATTTGCAGAAAGCAACATGGTTTTATCCTATCTTTGCAAAATACTTTCTTTCAATAATATTCTGAACTCCTTGGCAAACTCCAAGTTCTTCTAATCCCTTGTTGTCACCATCAAGTTTTACTTTGAGAAATTAGAATGTCGAGATCTTCCATAGCTTCAGGCCTTAGTTGCTCAGAGTTGTCCATAACCAGGGACACGACTAAGTACTTAGAATTTGATCTTCTGCAGAAGTTGTACACTTTACCCACAAGACACAATCTCGTCTTGACGCCACCAGTGGCCGCTGGATTAGTACTCACCAAGATGGAGTACCGACAGATCGAGAATGTGACAAAGTCTTTCCATAGAAGTCCTCCCAATACATAATGCTAGCACGTCTACCAGGCACCAATGCAAGGATATACTACCAATACATAATTCTAGTTAACCTGAAAAGCTACCAATGCATGGGTCTCCCACTATGTAATTGACTAAGCCAGAGCCCATTTGGCATGTGGCTGTACACAAAAGCCAATGTACGAGAAACATGTTAAATCTCTAAGTTCCTGGGTGGTACTCTTCTAGTGCACACACCAAAGAGATAGCCATAGATATGGTTCCCTTCGTTGCCACCTTATTCTCAACTAAGTATCCACATTCCACCTAGGTGATTCATTGAGTACTTGTTTTATTATATAAAACATATATTTTTCCAACACTTCATATAATCACAATATGGTATATTCCACCCTAAATCTATAGCAGGGCTAAGCATACTACAACTACAGTGTTTTCACTAAAGAAGATATAAAGGATATCCTAAATAGGACATAGCATAGCATAGTAACATAGTAGTCCTATCATGCATACTACAAAAATCCACTAAGTGTAATGAAAATAGTAGGACATGGATGATAGTGTCACTTGCCTTAGTAGTTGGTGGTGTTGGTACACTCTTCGCTGAAACACACTTGACAATCCACATAATCTATCAAACAAAACAACCAAGACAAAACATGCACAAGATCAACACTAATGGCAATACAAAAATCATGCAAAATATGCAAGCATGCAAGATGGAAATTTTTGTTTTACAAATTGTTATAACAAGGTTTTGAACACTACTAAGTGCTTTCTGAACATTTTATATTTGCAAGATTACAAATGCAACCATTTGTGCAATTGTAACAATTAGCAATATTTTCTAGCATTTGGAAAGGCCATACTCACTAAATAATTTCCATGTTATTAGGTATAGTCAACAAAATTTATATTTTGGTCTTACTGGACAAAGGGTTCAATTTTCAATCCATAGCAAAAAGATTCACCCAAAAATAATTTACAAAACAATTTTTATGGGTAAAATACTCCTAAAAAGGTTCTGCCTAAAACTCCAAATTTTCAGAAGGAAAAGGGTGAGATAAGGCCTCAGTAGTGAAGCTCTCATTTTTCTGAATCCATGGACATCAAATTTGTATTTTTCTGAATTGTGGATCAAAAGTTATTGAATTTCTAAGTTTAATACAAATTCTGTCTATTTTCTAATTTAAACAGACGCCAGGGCTGACGTGGCGTAATCTTATTGGCTGGTACCGATTCGGTTGGATCGACCACTGCGGGCTGTTGGATTCTAAGTGGAAACAAGTTGATCAGATCGGCTGATACCGCTTCGATTAGTAATCTAATCTTAGCCGCTGCGACTAGATCGGACGGTGCTCAGCACTCTGGCCACGGACTGGCGGCGCGTCGGGTGGATGACGCTCCGGTGGTTCTAGAGGGGCAGGGAGACCATGGACTATTACCAGCGATCGCTGCAGTCGAGGTGGTCTCGGGGATGGTCGCGGTCGATGAAGGGGCGCTCGGATTCGCCGGGGATTCCTTGCCGGAGTACCTGCTGGCGGTGGAGCTCGCGTCTCTGAGACAGTGGAGTCGCCCTGGGGCTCGAGCAGATAAAACAGAAGGTCAGAGAGGTGTGCCAGGTCCTGTACAAGGTGGTTGTGGGAAAAAGAGGGCGGCGGGAACCCGCGTCTCGCCGGAATCGTCGCCGGAGCTCGCCGGTGACTACGGTGGTTCGAGCTCGATTTCGAGCAGCCTAGTGGCTCTCAGGTGGCGGTGTCTGAGGGGAAAACGAAGAGGAGGGGGTGGGGATTAAGAGGTCGTGGTCAGAGTGGAGTATTAATCTCTCAAACGCTCGAATTTGCATCAATTTGGAAACGGCAGAGGAGGGGGACGGACTCCTCGTCATTTGGTTGGAGACGGTGACGTGGAGGGTGACGTGGAGTGGGGTCACAGTGTCAGTGAGAGGGGGTGAAGAGGGGCCGGTGAGAAAGAACCAGAGAGGGAAAGGGGAGAGCCGGGCGGGCTTCTGTTGGGCTGGGGGTGTGGGCCGAGCAGGCCAGACTGCTGCTGCGATTTTTTTCTTTGCTTATTCTTTCAGTTTTTCTTTTTCTTTTTGTATTTTCTCCAAAAACTTTTGATTTAGTGATCCAATTTGAATCAAACAAATTTCTAAAGATTTGCAAAACACAAATTAGGTTTTTAGGGCATTATATTAAATGTTCCAAAAGTTTTTGTTCCTTCTGAATTTCAAAGAACTGGATTCTTCACTTTGTTTAAGTTTTTTCACATTTCAAAATTTGGAAAATTTTGGGATGTGACATGTGTGTTCTCTTCAGAGACCACATATGGATCCACCAGTGTCATTGCATGTGTGCTCTTTTTACTAACAACAACCAGAGGCATTGCATGTGTGTTCTTTTTACATACCACATATGGATCTACCAGTGTCATTGCATGTGTGTTCTTTTCACAATCCACCTATGGATCCACCAGTGTCATTGCATGTGTGCTCTTTTTACTATCAACAGCCAGAGTCATTGCATGTGTGTTCTCTTCAGAGACCACATAGGGATCCACCAGTGTCATTGCATGTGTGTTCTTTTTACTAACAACTACTAGAGTCATTTCATGTGTGTTCTTTTCACATACCACATATGGATCCACCAGTGTCATTGAAATGTGTGTTCTCTTTAGGGACCACACGTGGATCCACCAGTGTCATTGCATGTGTGTTCTTTTTACTAACAACAACTAGAGTCATTGCATGTGTGTTCTTTTCGCATGCCACATATGGATCCACCAGTGTCATTGAAATGTGTGTTCTCTTCAGAGACCACACATGGATCCACCAATGTCATTGCATGTGTGCTCTTTTTACTAACAACAACCAGAGTCATTGCATGTGTGTTATTTTTTCTAACAACAACCAGAGTCATTGCATGTGTGTTGTCTTCAGCGACCACACATGGATCCACCAGTGTCATTGCATGTGTGTTCTTTTTACTAACAACAACTGGAGTCATTTCATGACTATTCTTTTCACGTACCACATATGGATCCACTAGTGTCATTGAAATGTGTGTTCTCTTCAGAGACCACACATGGATCCACTAGTGTAATTGCATGTGTGTTCTTCTTACTAACAACAACTGGAGTCATTGCATGTGTGTTCTTTTCACAATCCACCTATAGATCCACCAGTGTCATTGCATGTGTGCTCTTTTTAATAACAACAGCCAGAATCATTGCATGTGTGTTCTCTTTAGAGACCACACATGGATTCACCAGTGTCATTGCATGTGTGTTCTTTTTACTAACAACAACTGGAGTCATTTCATGACTATTCTTTTCACATACGACATATGGATCCACCAGTGTCATTGAAATGTGTGTTCTTCTCATTAACCACTTCTAGAGTCATTGGATGTGTGTTCTCTTGAGAGATCACACATGGATCCACTAGCATAATTGCATGTGTGTTCTTTTTACTAACAACAACTGGAGTCATTGCATGTGTGTTCTTTTCACATACCACATATGGATCCACCAGTATCATTGAAATGTGTGTTCTCTTCAGAGACCACACATGGATCCACCAGTGTTATTGCATGTGTGTTCTTTTTACTAACAACAACTAGAGTCATTGCATGTGTGTTCTTTTCACAATCCACCTATGGATCCACCGGTGTCATTGCATGTGTGCACTTTTTACTAACAACAGCCAGAGTCATTGCATGTGTGTTCACTTTAGAGACCACACATGGATCCACCAGTGTCATTGCATGTGTGTTCTTTTTACTAACAACATCTGGAGTCATTTCATGTGTGTTCTTTTCACAATCCACCTATGGATCCACCAGTGTCATTGCATGTGTTATCTTTTTACTAACGACAGCCAGAGTCATTGCATGTGTTTTCTCTTCAGAGACCACACATGGATCCACCAGTTTCATTGCATGTGTGTTCTTTTTAGTAACAAAAACTAGAGTCATTTCATGATTATTCTTTTCACATACCACATATGGACCCACCAGTGTCATTCAAATGTGTGTTCTTCTCATTAACCACAGCTAGAGTCATTGGATGTGTGTGCTCTTCAGAGACCACACATGGATCACCAGTCTCATTGCATGTGTGCTCTTTTTACTAACAACAACTGGATTCATTGCATGTGTATTCTTTTCACATACCACATATGGATCCACCAGTGTCATTGAAATGTGTGTTCTCTTCAAATACCACACATGGATCCACCAGTGGCATTGCATGTGTGCACTTTTTACTAACAACAACTAGAGTCATTGCATGTGTGTTCTTTTTACATACCACATATGGATCCACCAGTGTCATTGCATGTGTGTTCTTTTCACAATCCACCTATGGATCCACCAGTGTGATTGCATGTGTGGTCTTTTTACTAACAACAACTGGAGTCATTGCATGTGTGTTCTTTTTACAAACCACATATCCACCAGTGTCATTGCATGTGTGTTCTCTCCAGAGACCACACATGGATCCACCAGTGTCATTGCATGTGTGTTCTTTTTACTAACAACAACTGGAGTCATTTCATGACTATTATTTTCACATACCACATATGGATCCACTAGTGTTATTGAAATGTGTGTTCTCTTTAGAGACCACACATGGATCCACCGATGTCATTGCATGTGTGTTCTTTTTACTAACAACAACTAGAGTCATTGCATGTGTGTTCTTTTCACAATACACCTATGGATCTACCAGTGACATTGCATGTGTGTTATTTTCACAATCCACCTATGGATCCACCAGTGTCATTGCATGTGTGCTCTTTTCACAATCCACCTATGGATCCACTGGTGTCATTGAAATGTGTGCTCTTTTTACTAACAACAGCCAGAGTCATTGCATGTGTGTTCTCTTTAGAGACCACACATGGATCCTGATGTCATTGCATGTGTGCTCTTTTTACTAACAACAACTGGAGTCATTACATGTGTGTTCTTTTCACATACCACATATGGATCCACCAGTGTCAGTGAAATGTGTGTTCTCTTAAAATACCACACATGGATCCACCAGTGGCATTGCATGTGTGCTCTTTTTACTAACAACAACCAGAGTCATTGCATGTGTGTTCTTTTTACATACCACATATGGATCCACCAGTGTCATTGCATGTGTGTTCTTTTCACAATCCACCTATGGATCCACCAATGTCATTGCATGTGTGCTCTTTTTACTAACAACAACTAGAGTCATTGCATGTGTGTTCTCTTCAGAGTCCACACATGGATCCACCAGTGTCATTGCATGTGTGTTCTTTTTACTAACAACAACTGGAGTCATTTCATGACTATTATTTTCGCATACCACATATGGATCCACTAGTGTTATTGAAATGTGTGTTCTCTTTAAAGACCACACATGGATCCACTAGTGTCATTACATGTGTGTTCTTTTTACTAACAACAACTAGAGTCATTGCATGTCTGTTCTTTTCACAATCCACCTATGGATCCACCAGTGACATTGCATGTGTGTTCTTTTCACAATCCACCTATGGATCCACCAGTGTCATTTCATGTGTGCTCTTTTCACAATCCACCTATGGATCCACCGGTGTCATTGAAATGTGTTCTCTTTTTACTAACTACAGCCAGAGTCATTGCATGTGTGTTCTCTTTAGAGACCACACATGGATCCACTAGTGTCATTGCATGTGTGTTATTTTTACTAACAACAACTGGAGTCATTTCATGACTATTCTTTTCACAAAGCACATATGGATCCACCTGTGTCATTGAAATGTGTGTTATTCTCATTAACCATAGCTAGAGTCATTGGATGTGTGTTCTCTTTAGAGAGCACACATGGATCCACCAGTGTCATTGAATGTGTGGTCTTTCTACTAACAACAACCTGAGTCATTTCATGTGTGTTCTTTTCACATACCACATATGGATCCACCAGTGTCATTGAAATGTGTGTTCTCTTCAGGGACCACACATGGATCCACAAGTGTCATTGCATGTGTGTTCTTTTTACTAACAACAACTAGAGTCATTGCATGTGTGTTCTTTTCACATACCACATATGGATCCACCAATGTCATTGCATGTGTGCTCTTTTCACAATCCACCTATGGATCCACCAGTGTCATTGAAATGTGTGCTCTTTTTACTAACAACAACCAGAGTCATTGCATGTGTGTTCTCTTTAGATACCACACATGGATCCACCAGTGTCATTGCATGTGTGTTCTTTTTACTAACAACAACTAGAGTCATTGCATGTGTGTTATTTTCGTAATCCACCTACGGATCCACCAGTGACTTTGCATGTGTGTTCTTTTCACAATCCACCTATGGATCCACAAGTGTCATTGCATGTGTGCTCTTTTCACAATCCACCTATGGATCCACCGGTGTCATTGAAATGTAAGATCTTTTTAGTAACTACAGCCAGAGTCATTGCATGTGTGTTCTCTTGAGAGACCACACATGGATCCACCAGTGTCATTGCATGTGTGTTCTTTTTACTAGCAACAACTGGAGTCATTGCATGTGTGTTCTTTTCACATACCACATATGGATCCACCAGTGTCATTGAAATGAGTGTTCTCTTCAGAGACCACACATGGATCCACTAGTGTCATTGCATGTGTGTTCTTTTTACTAACAACAATTGGAGTCATTTCATGACTATTCTTTTCACATACCACATATGGATCCACCAGTGTCATTGAAATGTGTGTTCTTCTTACTAACAACAACCAGAGTCATTGCATGTGTGTTCTCTTTAGAGACCACACATAGATCCACCAGTGTCATTGCATGTGTGTTCTTTTTACTAAAAACAAGTAGATTCATTGCATGTGTGTTGTTTTCACATACCACATATGGATCCACCAGTGTGATTGCATGTGTGTTCTTTTCATAATCCACCTATGGATCCACTAGTGTCATTGCATGTGTGTCCTTTTTACTAACAACAATCAGATTCATTGCATGTGTGTTCTTTTCACAATCTTCCTATGGATCCACAAGTGTCATTGCATGTGTGCTCTTTTTACTAACAATAGCCAGAGTCATTGCATGTGTGTTCTCTTCAGAGACCACACATGGATCAACCAGTGTCATTGCATGTGTTTGGTTCCTTCACATAGGTAACAAGTGACTTGAGATGTGGGGCATTCTCCAACTAGATGGTTGTGATCACAAAAGGGACATTGATCTTGATGTTCCTTAGAGGTGTGGCCTACTTCTCCACATATTTTGCAAGCTCGAGGACTTGTCACAACTTGTATCTTAATCTCCTTGTTGGCATGATCCATCCTTAAGGTCCTGAGAGAAAGCAAAGGCTGGTCCTCTACATGTTTGATGGAGAAGGGATTCAGTAAAGAATGATCAAGGTATACGAGAAAATCTAATAAGTATAAAAATATAAGTTTATTCCTAATAAGGGGTTTGTCCAATTCCTAGGGTTACGAACCTACAGGCAACACGGTTTCGATACCATCTCAGAAGACCCAACTGGCTTGGTTCGAATCCCTGTGATTACAGTGCTAGTCCCTGGATCGAATAGGTAGCACCCACAGTTTAAGATGTAATATCAAGATACAAAGGTCATATTACATCGCAAGATCCAGAATATGAATACTTATTACAAACTCATAGACATAGGCTATCTTAGTACAAAGCAGCAGAATACGAGTAAAGCATGGAGTCCTTCATCTTCATGTGCCACAGGCAAACATGTTGGGTGTAGACTCATAACCCCTATCATCGTTCCTCACTCATCAATAGAATAACCTGCAACATGATAGGTTGCAGCCACAAAAGGTTCAATACTTTGAATGTATTGCCAAGTGTCACAAGTTGGTGAGTATAAGTTGGACTGTCACTACATGCATATTTGGCTAAGTAGAGCTTAGGCTTATTTGCAGAAAGCAACATGGTTTTATCCTATCTTTGCAAAATACTTTCTTTCAATAATATTCTGAACTCCTTGGCAAACTCCAAGTTCTTCTAATCCCTTGTTATCACCATCAAGTTTTACTTTGAGAAATTAGAATGTCGAGATCTTCCATAGCTTCAGGCCTTAGTTGCTCAGAGTTGTCCATAACCAGGGACACGACTAAGTACTTAGAATTTGATCTTCTGCAGTTGTACACTTTACCCACAAGACACAATCTCGCCTTGACGCCACCATGGTAGCTGGATTAGTACTCACCAAGATGGAGTACCGACAGATCGAGAATGTGACAAAGTCTTTCCATAGAAGTCCTCCCAATACATAATGCTAGCACGTCTACCAGGCACCAATGCAAGGATATACTACCAATACATAATTCTAGTTAACCTGAAAAGCTACCAATGCATGGGTCTCCCACTATGTAATTGACTAAGCCAGAGCCCATTTGGCATGTGGCTGTACACAAAAGCCAATGTCTGAGAAACATGTTCAATCTCTAAGTTCTGGTGGTACTCTTCTAGTGCACACACCAAAGAGATAGCCATAGATATGGTTCCCTTCGTTGCCACCTTATTCTCAACTAAGTATCCACATTCCACCTAGGTGATTCATTGAGTACTTGTTTTATTATATAAAACATATATTTTTCCAACACTTCATATAATCACAATATGGTATATTCCACCCTAAATCTATAGCAGGGCTAAGCATACTACAACTATAGTGTTTTCACTAAAGAAGATATAAAGGATATCCTAAATAGGACATAGCATAGCATAGTAACATAGTAGTCCTATCATGCATACTACAAAAATCCACTAAGTGTAATGAAAATAGTAGGACATGGATGATAGTGTCACTTGCCTTAGTAGTTGGTGGTGTTGGTACACTCTTCGCTGAAACACACTTGACAATCCACATAATCTATCAAACAAAACAACCAAGACAAAACATGCACAAGATCAACACTAATGGCAATACAAAAATCATGCAAAATATGCAAGCATGCAAGATGGAAATTTTTGTTTTACAAATTGTTATAACAAGGTTTTGAACACTACTAAGTGCTTTCTGAACATTTTATATTTGCAAGATTACAAATGCAACCATTTGTGCAATTGTAACAATTAGCAATATTTTCTAGCATTTGGAAAGGCCATACTCACTAAATAATTTCCATGTTATTAGGTATAGTCAACAAAATTTATATTTTGGTCTTACTGGACAAAGGGTTCAATTTTCAATCCATAGCAAAAAGATTCACCCAAAAATAATTTACAAAACAATTTTTATGGGTAAAATACTCCTAAAAAGGTTCTGCCTAAAACTCCAAATTTTCAGAAGCAAAAGGGTGAGATAAGGCCTCAGTAGTGAAGCTCTCATTTTTCTGAATCCATGGACATCAAATTTGTATTTTTCTAAATTGTGGATCAAAAGTTATTGAATTTCTAAGTTTAATACAAATTCTGTCTATTTTCTAATTTAAACAGACGCCAGGGCTGACGTGGCGTAATCTTATTGGCTGGTACCGATTCGGTTGGATCGACCACTGCGGGCTGTTGGATTCTAAGTGGAAACAAGTTGATCAGATCGGCTGATACCGCTTCGATTAGTAATCTAATCTTAGCCGCTGCGACTAGATCGATTGCTTTTCAAAGACTCTGACGGATCAAGGCTGGGGTGGATGACGCTCCGGTGGTTCTAGAGGGGCAGGGAGACCATGGACTATTACCAGCGATCGCTGCAGTCGAGGTGGTCTCGGGGATGGTCGCGGTCGATGAAGGGGCGCTCGGATTCGCCGGGGATTCCTTGCCGGAGTACCTGCTGGCGGTGGAGCTCGCATCTCTGAGACAGTGGAGTCGCCCTGGGGCTCGAGCAGATAAAACAGAAGGTCAGAGAGGTGTGCCAGGTCCTGTACAAGGTGGTTGTGGGAAAAGAGGCGGCGGAACCCGCCTCACGGAATCGTCGCGGGAGCTCGCGGGTGACTACGGTGGTTCGAGCTCTATTTCGAGCAGCCTAGTGGCTCTCTGGTGGCGGTGTCTGAGGGGAAAACTACGAGGTGGGGGTGGGGATTAAGAGGTCGTGGTCAGAGTGGAGTATTAATCTCTCAAACGCTCGAATTTGCATCAATTTGGAAACGGCAGGAGGGGCGGACTCCTCGTCATTTGTTGGAGACGGTGACGTGGAGGGTGACGTGGAGGGGTCAATGTCGTGAGAGAGGGGTGAAGAGGGCCGTGAGAAAGAACCAGAGAGGGAAAGGGAGAGCCATGGCTTCTATTGGGCTGGGGGTGTGGGGCGGGCGGGGTCATTCTTTGCGATTTTTTCTGCAGCCCAGAGGCTATTATGATTTTTCTTTGCTTATTCTTTCAGTTTTTCTTTTTCTTTTTGTATTTTCTCCAAAAACTTTTGATTTAGTGATCCAATTTGAATCAAACAAATTTCTAAAGATTTGCAAAACACAAATTAGGTTTTTAGGGCATTATATTAAATGTTCCAAAAGTTTTTGTTCCTTCTGAATTTCAAAGAACTGGATTCTTCACTTTGTTTAAGTTTTTTCACATTTCAAAATTTGGAAAATTTTGGGATGTGACATGTGTGTTCTCTTCAGAGACCACATATGGATCCACCAGTGTCATTGCATGTGTGCTCTTTTTACTAACAACAACCAGAGGCATTGCATGTGTGTTCTTTTTACATACCACATATGGATCTACCAGTGTCATTGCATGTGTGTTCTTTTCACAATCCACCTATGGATCCACCAGTGTCATTGCATGTGTGCTCTTTTTACTATCAACAGCCAGAGTCATTGCATGTGTGTTCTCTTCAGAGACCACATAGGGATCCACCAGTGTCATTGCATGTGTGTTCTTTTTACTAACAACTACTAGAGTCATTTCATGTGTGTTCTTTTCACATACCACATATGGATCCACCAGTGTCATTGAAATGTGTGTTCTCTTTAGGGACCACACGTGGATCCACCAGTGTCATTGCATGTGTGTTCTTTTTACTAACAACAACTAGAGTCATTGCATGTGTGTTCTTTTCGCATGCCACATATGGATCCACCAGTGTCATTGAAATGTGTGTTCTCTTCAGAGACCACACATGGATCCACCAATGTCATTGCATGTGTGCTCTTTTTACTAACAACAACCAGAGTCATTGCATGTGTGTTATTTTTTCTAACAACAACCAGTCATTGCATGTGTGTGTTGTCTTCAAACCACATGGATCCACCAGTGTCATTGCATGTGTGTTCTTTTTACTAACAACAACTGGAGTCATTTCATGACTATTCTTTTCACATACCACATATGGATCCACTAGTGTCATTGAAATGTGTGTTCTCTTCAGAGACCACACATGGATCCACTAGTGTAATTGCATGTGTGTTCTTCTTACTAACAACAACTGGAGTCATTGCATGTGTGTTCTTTTCACAATCCACCTATAGATCCACCAGTGTCATTGCATGTGTGCTCTTTTTAATAACAACAGCCAGAATCATTGCATGTGTGTTCTCTTTAGAGACCACACATGGATTCACCAGTGTCATTGCATGTGTGTTCTTTTTACTAACAACAACTGGAGTCATTTCATGACTATTCTTTTCACATACGACATATGGATCCACCAGTGTCATTGAAATGTGTGTTCTTATCATTAACCACTGCTAGAGTCATTGGATGTGTGTTCTCTTGAGAGATCACACATGGATCCACTAGCATAATTGCATGTGTGTTCTTTTTACTAACAACAACTGGAGTCATTGCATGTGTGTTCTTTTCACATACCACATATGGATCCACCAGTATCATTGAAATGTGTGTTCTCTTCAGAGACCACACATGGATCCACCAGTGTTATTGCATGTGTGTTCTTTTTACTAACAACAACTAGAGTCATTGCATGTGTGTTCTTTTCATAATCCACCTATGGATCCACCGGTGTCATTGCATGTGTGCACTTTTTACTAACAACAGCCAGAGTCATTGCATGTGTGTTCACTTTAGAGACCACACATGGATCCACCAGTGTCATTGCATGTGTGTTCTTTTTACTAACAACATCTGGAGTCATTTCATGTGTGTTCTTTTCACAATCCACCTATGGATCCACCAGTGTCATTGTATGTGTGCTCTTTTTACTAACAATAGCCAGAGTCATTGCTTGTGTGTTCTCTTCAGAGACCACACATGGATCCACCAGTATCATTGCATGTGTGTTCTTTTTACTAGCAACAACTAGAGGCATTTCATGACTATTATTTTCACATACCACATATGGATCCACCAGTGTTATTGAAATGTGTGTTCTCTTCAGAGACCACACATGGATCTAGCAGTGGCATTGCATGTGTGTTCTTTTTACTAACAACAACCAGAGTCATGGCATGTGTGTTCTCTTCAGAGACCACACATGGATGCACCAGTGTCATTGCATGTGTGCTCTTTTTACTAACAACACCCATAGTCATTGCATGACTATTCTTTTCACATACCACATATGGATCCACCAGTGTCATTGAAATGTGTGTTCTCTTCAGAGACCACACATTGATCCACCAGTGTCATTGCATGTGTGTTCTTTTTACTAACAACAACCAGAGTCATTGCATGTGTGTTCTTTTCACATACCACATATGGATCCACCAGTGTCATTGCTTGTGTGTTCTTCTCATTAACCACAGCTAGAGTCATTGCATGTGTGTTCTCTTCAGAGACCACACATGGATCCACCAGTGTCATGGCATGTGTGTTCTTTTTACTAACAACAACCAGAGTCATTGCATGTGTGTTCTTTTCACATACCACATATGGATCCACCAGTGTCATTGCATGCGTGTTCTTCTCATTAACCACAGCTAGAGTCATTGCATGTGAGTTCTCTTCAGAGACCACATATTTATCCACTAGTGTCATTGAAATATGTATTATTGTCAACTACAGCCTCTGACCACAAACAATCGGGATGGAGAGCTAACCAGCAACCGCTCTAGGCTTCTAGAAGACCCGATCCATGATTGTTAGGCACCATTGGATCGGGGTGCATGGACGATAAGGATGTCCTTCGCGAGGGCGATCCGCGAGAAGTCTGTTCTACGAACTGATTGGTAGTGGCAACGTCGCTGGGCCTACGTCCTTGCCCTTATCCCCTTAACCTCGGGGCCGAAGCTCAGATCGTGTTCCTTCATCGCCATGGAGAGGGAGAGGCCCAAACTCAGCTTGCACGAGGATCAGATGTTCGCCCACTATGACATACTCGCGCTGCCGTTTGCGAGGCTTCCGGCCGGCTTTGAGCTCAGCTACGCCGGGGTTCCTGTCACGCCGCTCTTGCACGACAACGTGTTGGCGAGGCAGATCGAGGAGCACCGCCGCCAGCTGTCGGAGCGAAAGAGGGCAATGGCATGGTACTCGTGCACGACCACGTACTGGCTAAAGTTGTTCAAGAAGGAGCAGGCTATGTTGATTGAGCTATGCGAAACCCACCGGCGGGAGATCCACCCGGATCTGCGTAACCCCGAAGGGAGGCAGCGCTTCTGGGTAGTGCCTGGGCGTATGACCTCCACCGTTATCGATGCAGCGCGCCGTGAAGAATCCATGAGGAGGAGGAACACTCCCGGGAATGTCAGCATCGATTCCGACACGGAGGAGGTTGGCGGCGACGCGGACAACGTCGTCAATGATGGAGACTGCGGGAGCATCATAGTCGATTAGGGCCACTTAAGCATAAATTAAATCTATGTACGGTATCTTAATGTGCTCTTTGGATCTGGGTCACTTGAGTCATGGTCGATTATTGTCATAATCTATATATGTTGGCCATGTTTTAGTTGTCTTTGTCTTTGAAACTAGTCAATCGAAACTCATACGATCCTGAAAATAAAGTTCACGCGTTCTTGGCATATCTGATGGGACAATACACTGACTCTTCTCCCAGCACTTGATGGCATAGCCATAATTTGGAGTGCGCCAGAGGAGAAGGGATCGAGCGTGTTGTAATAGTGTACTACTCTTGTCCAGATATAACTGACTTAGTTTTTTAGATATTTAATAAATGTGTCTATACCCAAAACATGTCTAGATACATGTTTTAGGTTTCTCTGTCTTTCAAACTAATGAAAAGTCATCAAATTCTGAACAAACAAAGTCATTGCGTTCACATCTGATGGGATAATACGCTAACTCTGCTACTTGATGGCATAGCCATAATTCTGGAGTGCACCAGAGGAGATGGGAATGCATGGGAGATGGGAACTAGTAGCCGCGTCCAAACGCAGGTAAAAAATTAATGTAATAATATTTTAAAAATTGTAATTTGCTCCACATAAACCCATCACAGACACGTTGCACGCACTAGATATAAATAAAGACGACACGACTAGTTTAGTTTCAATGATATAATTTAACATACGACGTTACTGTGCCTGCATCTTTCTGCTCCTCTTATTAGTCTGCTAGCCCACGCTGCATTAAGCATCAGTTGATGAGGATAAAAAAATGATAAAATGGCAAATAAAACAATTTTTAAGCTTACCTTTCATCCAGAGAATCGTACAAAGATGAAATTGGCAGGGATTTATTATTTCTCCTGCAGTTAGCCGAAAGATCCTCAAGAACATCCTCAATCACCCCTGCAACTTCTTCATATTCTAATACACCTCCATTATTTACCCTTTCCTCCCCGTTCCGCTTACCCTTTTGTTTCTTTTCACACCCTTTTCTCGCCGGCACCTCCACTTCTTCATAAATTGGCTGCTTACGTACGTTTTCCTCCGAGTGCTCATCACCGTCTTCGCGTTGCTCTTCCTCTAGTTCTGGCTGAGAAGCCTCATTTTCTGCCACCGGGGTGTGAACAGGAACAATATCATGTGTAACTAGGTTTTTGCACAACCTCTTGATATGGCCGAATCCGCCACAACGTTTGCATTTCCTTTTCCTAGCTCCCATCCTTGAACCTTTATCGGTGGAGGCTTCAATCCTTAGCTTTCTAGGCCTCCCAGGTGGCCTCCTAAGAACTGGTGGTTGAAGTTTGAACCCTGGATCGCAATCTCCCAATCATTTTCATCGGCCATAGGTGGTACATTTTCTGCATAAGTTGCAGCAAACTTGTCCACGGAGAAATAGTTATCGACATAGTTCTCTATTTCAGCTCCGCTACCTCTAAGCTTTAAGATGAAGTAAATTGCATGGTGACATGGCGTATCAAAGACCAATGTAATCGCATGAACAAGTCTTGTTTCCAATGTCTGTAGTGTACCTCCGTTCACTCCCATGCTTGTATTCTGCATAAACCTCAGCCAATGTTTTGGAACTTTTGACCATCCTCATCTTTATCGTTCTCATTGCCCTGGTTCTTGCATTCAGTAACATAACCACCTTTGGAACTATTTTATGGCCTAAAAAAATCCTTGCACAAATTCTTTGCCTTAAATCTATCTTCATCATTATGCACTGTCTTATTGCATCCAACAAAATAACAAATCCAAGTGTCTTCATGCCCGAAATCTTATCATTGGAACTCTCTGCCAAATTATTGCAAACAAAATCCACCTTGTTTAACTCACCAAACTTGCTTCTGGCCCATAGCTTGGTGTGATGTTATTCAAGGTATTTTTTCACCTTTGGCACTACATACATGTTCTGCAAGTAAGTAGCATGGATGCTTGGGGTGTAGGTGTATGCTGATCGCCACAAGTCCTCTTCAAAGATCTTTCCTTTGAACTTCTTCATGAAGTTAGTAGCGAGGTGCCGCATGCATTCCCTATGCTCAACCCCAGGAAACACAGCATCAACAACATTCTCAAGACCCTCGCATGCACCGGTGTGTATCACCAAGCCTTCAGGGTGACCAATTACTTCCCGTAGTCTCTGCATGAACCATGTCCAGCTTTCATTTGATTCACCCTCAAGAACAGCATAAGCTACGGGTAGAAGCCAATTATGCGCGTCCAAAGCACAAGAAAAAGCAACATGTCCCCTGAACTTCCCTGTTAAAGAAGTTGCGCCTATTGCCAAGTATGGCATGAAGCCGTCTAGGAACCCCTTCCAGCATGCCTTCAGGCAGACAAAACATCTCCTGAAGCATATCTGATCTGCCTGCTTATACCTGACCCCCTTGAGACCTTTTCTCTTCCTTTCACAACCTCGTAATCGATGTCAACAACACTACCAGGTGATGTTTTCTCTACCTGAGCTTTGAAACTATACAACATATGAAACTGTCATTCCACTTGCCTTGAATGAAGTGTAGAGCCATCTCCTTCCCATCAAAGACTCTGTGGTAAGGAATCATAACGTTAAACTTTTTGCTAATCTTTGCTCTGAGTTCAGCAGGTCCAATGTTATGATCCTGCCTCACCTAGTCAAGTACAGTAGCAGCAATCCACTTGGTAGTCGCCGGTCTAATTTTATCACTTAAAGAAGTATTAGGGCAGTTGTGTTTCTTCGTGTTTACATTGATTTGCATTCGATAAGAATCCAAATAATTCAAAGCTAGTTATCAGTAGAATAAATATGAGAAAGACTGAAACTAAATGTAGCTATTGCAACCTAAAATGGGTGTCCACCCCGCATTGGAGATGCATGTAATCTCCATTTAAACCCATTACTTTCCCTATAGTGCACCCTAAATATCTTTTGGTCACTCTTTTCAATCATAAATTCGAACCCAACTCTGATTGCATAGGTTGCAACTGCATATCTGCAGTCCTCCACATTATCAAATACAGTCCCCTCATCAATTGTAGGATTGTCCCTGTCAAAGTGTATCACTGGCCTGTCCTCGTCTTCGTCGTCGTATCTAATCCCATTTCCACATCTTCACATTCCTCTTCCTGATCAGTCCCATAGTTAGGCTCAAAGTTCGAATCAACCAAATATTCCCTACTCTCCATCCTATTAGGGTTAACAACCACGTCTGGATATGCTTTCTCATCATCATCTGCACCGCCACACATTTCAGTGCCTTCATGCTCGCTTGACAAAGCATCATGCTCAAGGACAAGCTATACAGACGTCCTGCGGTTACCAACACATATCCTTGCCATCACCACGGGACTAGAAACGCTAATTGGGGTATGTAGAAAAGGAATCACAGTTCTTACCCTTCAATGTGGACGCACGGCACCATCTCCGGGCTCCATACCTCCAAAGCTCTGCACCCTTCTTCATCTCCCCCTGTTTTGTTGTCCTTTGTGCTCTCCAGACTTGAAGGAGATTCCGTGCTCTCTAGCCGCGCATGACCCATCTCCGTGTTCTCAAGCCTCGCAGGATCCATCTCTGAGCGGGATCCAGATCACCAGCATCGTTGGGCCCCTAACCCAATGGCCAACTCTCGGTTTTCATTTCTAGACGCGCTTGGGCGGTGGACGGTGGCAAGGAGATAGGGCAGGGAGGGGAGGGCGGGAGGATGACGGGGAGGGGGAGAGCGGCCCAATCGAGCGAGGCGGGCGGCGAGTGGCGGCAGGGAGCGGAGCGGAGCGGAGCGGAGCTGGTTGCGACAAAGCATGGAAAATTGCAAAATAATGTGTTGGTGGGCGGCACCAGCCCTCGAACCTGGGACGCACGCCGTCGAGGGTGGAGGAGGCGGGCCCGCCAGTCAGAAAACATGCCACCTGTCAGCGCACTATGCATGGTAGCACTTCACGGAATTTTTTAGCAGGTCCCACATGTCAGTCTGTTTGATCAAAACTTGCATGTAGTGCATGGCTGGTCCACGCGCTAGTTTCGAAAAAAAGCCCGTTAATCCAAACTTGAAGTGGCAATTCCGCTTCTTCTCCCTCGTCTCCTCGTCTCCTCGCAATGGCAGTTCCACTTCGTCTCCCTCATCTGTTCTCATCATCTTCTTCTTCTCGCAGTGGTAGTTCTTCTTTATTCCTTGATCAAAACATTCCTGCACGTAAGCCATGGCCAGTAGCCGGATGAAGATGAACTGGTCCGATCTCTCGCCTAACCCACTTCGCAAGATCGCCGACTACTTGCTGGAGAAAGAGGAGTGCGTCAACACCTATGCTGCTTGTCGGGAAGTCTGAACTGATGGGCGCCGCACTTTAAAGGTGCCCGAATTCCATCTCAACAACTGGATCATGATAGATCACACACTTCCAGACATTGGCGACTTCACCTTCCTCAACCTCGCCACTGGTCATTGCTTCAGGACAAATCTAATGGACGTCCATCACAGGTTCACATTCACATCCGATATTTATTGGTATTTTCCATTGTAAACATCTTAGTGCTAACTGATGCCCTCTTCTTCCAAAAGATTCTACTTCGTCGGTGTTTCTCGTGGCGTCATCGTGCTTGCTCAGAGGGTGGAGCCGTACCAGATTCAGCTTCTGAACCCAATCACTCATAAGTCTAACACTGAGTTTCTAGCACACATACCATCTGATCTTCTACAATCTGTCGTCGTGACGAAGTCCCCGACGATGGTGTTCGTTTGCACTGATTATCCAGATCATATTGCATGGGCCGATGAGAGCACCCCAACGGGGCAAATCAATGAATCATTTGGAGAAGGATTGTATTCGCCACCTCCTGATACACTTCCGGTCTGCATGACGGCATTCTGAGGGGAAGTATATGCATTACTTGAGAATGGAGACATCTTGTCGACCAACATCCAGTTAGAGCAGCGCGCGAGCACTATCGCGATGGCCAAAATAATTTCAGCCCCAGTCTTTGAACAGGTACATGGAACCTACAATTTTTACCTTGTGGAGTCAGATGGTGATCTACTTCTTGTGTTGAACGGGGATTTCGCCAAAGGGCAACTGGTGTTGTACCGGGTGGACACGAAGAACCGCTCTCTCGAGGTCATCAGTGACATTGGAAGTCGTGCCCTCTTTGTTGGTTACAATCGGTCTATCTCCATTGACACCAGGTTACACCCCACAGTCAAACCCGATTGTATATACTATAGGAATTATATCAGACTGTACAATCATGAGGTTCAAGCCTGGGAAGAGGAACCAACAATGGTAATGTATGGCTTAAGTCTAGACCATACACCGAGGCCTTACCCTTTGGACGAGATACTGACAACATATTGCATTTAAGAGAGTTCTCACGAACATGTGTTGACCTGGAGGAGCAACTGACGACTTAAATATATAGGGGAGAATGAATCCTATATTCATCCTAGGTTATTTGCTAGCATTTTTAGGTCTATTATTCGAAGTAGAAATTTGTATTGTATTTATATTATTTCGATCAGCAGTATGCGTATTACCTTTCAGACAAAATTATAATGTATTTAATTTTAGTACTTTCAGAATTCAAAGTATTTATTTTTAGTAGCTTCTTTCAGAATTCTCTGTGTTCGACATGGGCACCAGCTCAGCGCCAGAATTCAGGTTCCACATGGAAAATTGCACAATAATGTGTTGGTGGGTGGCACCAGCCCTCGAAACTAGGATGCGCACCGTCGAAGGTGGAGGAGGCGAGTCCGACAGTCAGAAAACATGTCACGTTGGCATCCCCTGTTTCTGATGCCCTTTAAAAAAAGAAAACATGCCACGTCGTCATCCCCTATTTCTGATGGTGTTGCTACAATCGACGATACATGGTGGCATATAAATAATGTCGTCTAAACATAAGGGCACAGTCCTCAACATTTCTAAAATGAAGCCCGGTCTTGTCTCCTACCTGTCCTGGTACAATGCCCGATAAGGTGGATAGCCATGACCGATCTTTTTAATACGTTCGCACTCTTATGCTGAGAAGGAAAATAAATATTGAGCGGTTAATGCAACGAGTGTCGAATTATTACCCTCTAAGGAAATGGGAGATGGTTATTTTCACGCGTGCTCGTAGTCCAAACCTACTGTCAGTCTTTCACTCCCCTTCTCCGACAAACCACAGTTCACCTTGCGCAGCTCCTCCGCGCCGCACCAACTAGGGTAACATGGCCCCGCCTAAGCAGCATTGCCGCATAGCGAACTGGCGTATTTAGCCCCTCTAAGGCAGGCCATGAAGCTCTACTTCAAGGCCGGTCTCCCATTGCCCTGCTAGGCGGACGATTTCCCCGAATATGCCGAATCGGCCGCGGCGGCAACGGCGGCTTTGTTCGCGCCAGATGCGGCAAGCAGGGCCAAGAGAGCGATGTGGAGAAATCGCGCGGTGGCATTACGGCATGCTCTAGGCAGTGGGAACAAGGTACGTATCAAATCGTTCATGAGAGCGTGCCGCCGAGGGTACACACCCTCGAACAGGGCAGCGCCAAGGTCTAGGAACTCTCACGTCCATGCTTTGGCGTGGACTACTTTACCGCAGTGGGGAGGCTGGGAGCACGCCGTCTGCGTCAAAGACGCTCCATCCTACACACCGTCAGAGGCCGTATCATGGTGGTGACCAAACGTCTACACTCAGCATGCTGGATTGTTCGACAACCGGAGCCGGCGGCGGGCATCAGCTCAGCCCTGGAATTCAGGTTCGAGTTCACACGGACCTACGATCCCAAGAAGGAGATGCCGAATTTCAGTTTCGAAGAAATCGTTGCGGCGGTGCGGATGGTCCAACTGAACTGGGACTGGCGCACGCAAATCGCTCGTGCATGAACGATGCAGATTTCTTGTAGTTTGGCGGGAAGGCAATAGATTAGTTTGGGTTAAATGATCAAAGACCTTATGTCCTCTCAAGGCAATTGGCCAGCCAACTTTTCTGGTGGAGATCTGTAGTTTCTTCAGTGTAGAATAGTTAAGTTCAGACTGGAGAATGGCTTTTGTAGATGAAATGCTGACGAATTGTTCTATAAACTAGTAGGAAGTTTAGCCCATTTTTGTGCAGGTATAAGACCCTTTTGTATGGAAGTACTACTATTGTACGCAAATACTATCAAGTATCTATTTCCTTCAATTACTAGTCGTGGTTAAATCCAGTTAACTGACATCGTTTTATCCCAGACTACAGATTTTGCATCTGACGTCTGTGTTGTAAACCATTTTTCATTTGTCTCGTGTTGCCTAAAAAATGGTCTTGCAGTTAAACGTGTTACAAATTTAGCTACCTTGTACTTGAAGAGGAGATGGACTACATTTTCCTGGCATCCACATAATTGATATTGCTCATTGCCAGACCACCCTCTTTTCATGAGATTGTCCTTGGTTATTCAAAGAAATTATAAAGCACGGTGTTCAACTATATCGATTCAAACTATTACACACACACTACATCAAATTCATTACCCACACATACTACATCGATTCAAACTATTACACACACATACTACTTCAAACTATTACACACACTACTACATCGATTCAAACCATTACACATTTTTAGTCGATGCTAACTTCCTGCTACGCTCGCCATACAACAAATTCATTAGCCACACATACCACGGCAATTCACTAGAGCTCTGTCTTCACTCGAGGGAAATCAGAACCACCAGCTCGTCCAAGCCCGGTCCCCCCACCGAAACTGTGTGCCCCGTCGCGAAACGGTGGTGGTAATGTGCCATCGATCCTTCCAGGCCAACACTGCAGCAGTGAGGCGCTTCTGGCAGCCTCTTCGGGGCCCTGAATGCCATGTACCGAGTCCAGAACCTCCTCCAGGTGGATGATGACCGGGTGCTTCCAGCAAAGCTGTCGCCCTGCCCTGCTTGGAATCTGCACCTCGTACATCTTAGGAACGGCGTCAGGATCTTTCAGCCATGCCTTTACCTCGATGACCCATCTGTCGCTCGGTGGCACGATTTCCACCAGCTCGCCGCCAAGGCTACTGACGACCTGCTTGAGGGCCTCCGGCTCCCAAGCATCCAATGGGAGGCCGTCAAAGCCGAGTTTGGAGAAGAAACGAAGCTGCCCCAAGCGATCGTCCCACCCACAGGCGCGATGCCAACGCATGAAGCTCATTTTCTCCCCGCAGCACTCGAAAGAACGGGAAGAATGCAGAACGCGCTCGGTGTCTGAGCTGTGCTCGAACCAGACGAAAAAATCGAATGGCGGCGCGCATACCTTAATCTTGACCTCATTTCGTCTGATCCCAAAACGAGACCTGAAAGCCGACAGCAACTCTGTCGGCGACACGGCGGGACGGACGCCTAGCACGGTGGCCATGAGAGCGTTGTCGTCGAACTGCTATTCCAGGGCTACCATGCCTGGGGTGCATGGCAGCACGCCACTTCCCGAGGCCGGTCGCCGACCTGGATCGCCCAACCGGACGCACTCCGCCATGCGAGAAGGACTAGCCAGAGGCGACATATTAGTCCGGGGACGTGAAGCTCCGATATGGCGAACGATGCAACGGTGACGGCTGCGAGCTTCGATTACAGGCATGGGAGGTTGACCGGACATGGCGGGGACGCAAATTAGAGCAAGTCCAAGCTCCAATCTGGGACGAGCAGACGGAGCTGAGCAAATGTTATGGGGAGGGGAGCAGGGAGAAGACCAGAGCAGAGCAAAGAAATAGATCTGGTCCACTCAGTGATCTGGTCCACGCAGGGGTAAGCTAGTCCATGACCGCAAAAGATAACAGGGAATACTGGCATGGCGGGCCAAGAAGAGTTGACCTAACGACGGTATTTGAGTTCAACCGTTTTTCGTCTGGTTCAAATGACCGTTTGGTCGTTAGATTTGTATTCACCCCCATTTGGCCCTTCTGGACAATTGGTGATTCTACTATGGCCCCTCCACGCAATTGATGACAACTCGGGTACCGCGGTGCACTCACCCGAGAAGTTTGGTACCACAAACAAACATTCCCCTGGTCGTGGACAGCAGCAGAGTGATTCTACACCCGCAGCACCCCATGTTCCCTAGACGTACGAAGAGTACCATGATATTCTGTGTTTCATCCATCTTGACACAAATAGTAAAGCCACTCATACCAACCGTCAGTGCAAGTTTGTCAACAACCTCAAGGAGAACCCTGAGTCCGGCTACAAGTGAAGTCGGAAGAATAGACCCCACGGAAAGGGCAAGGGGAATAATAAGAAGGAAGAATCCAAGGATTTAGATGACATGGATGAAGACATGGACCTCAAACCCGTGGTCAAGGGCGATGGCAAGGGTCAAAATCCCTTTGATAAGAAGGCTCTAGGCTACCACACCTTCCTTGGCACCCCCACCATCCGAACCCAGAAAACCTCTCTAAGGATATTGATGGCCACCCTCCCCGCAGTACCCCAGTACATGAAGTGGTCAGAAATTCCTATTACTTGGGACAGAGAGGATCATCCAGACCTCATCCCAACACAGAACCAGTATGCCATGGTCATCAACCCTATGATTAACGACAACGAGTTCACCAAGTGCCTCGTCGACAGTGGAAGAACCATCAACATTATGTACCTTGATACGCTGCACAAGATGAATTTGACGGAGACCCACCTAAGGTGAAGCAACACCGTATTCCATGGTGTCTTCCCTGGTAGGCAAGCTCACTCCCTTGGTTGCATCACCCTTCTAGTCGCCTTTGGTGATGTTAAAAATTACCGCCAAGAGCGCATGACCTTTGAAGTGGTGCCCTTCAAGAGCATGTATCACATCATATTTGGCCACGGAATATTCCACTCCTTCCTCGCCAGGCCATTTTTCATCTATAACAAGCTCAAGATACCCGAACCAAACAACAGCATCACCCTTGCCGGAAGCTTCAACAAGGCAAGGGACTGCGAGCTGAGTGAAGCCGCCTTCGCCAAAGCAGTCCTCTATGGTGAAGAGTTCAAGGAGATCTAGTGTCAGGTCGATGCCTCAGAGATGCCGGCTTTGAAGAAGCATATTTCTAACTCTGGACCCGCCTTAAAGCGCACCATCAAGACCAAGCAGGTGGAACTTGTGGAAGGAGACTCGTACAAGACCACCTCCATTGGCATGGACATGGATCCCAAATAGGAAACCGCACTTGTCAAGTTCCTCCGTGATAAATGGGACATCTTCGCCTGGCAACCTACCGACATGAAGGATGTACCTAGGGAACTTGTCGAGCACAGCTTAAACATCGATCCTAAAACAAAACTGGTGAAACAACCTCTACGACGCTTCAGTGATGAAAAATGATGAGCCATAGGCAAGGAGCTAGCAAGGTTACTTAAGTCTAGTTTTATCCAAGAAGTTATTCACACCTAGTGGGTGGCCAATCATGTACTTGTCCCTTAAAAGGGAACCAAAGAATTAAGAATGTGAATTGATTACGCCAGCTTGAACAAATCGTGCTCGAAGGATCCGTTTGCTTTGGCTCACATTGACCAAGTCATTGACTCGATGGCTAGCTTGGAACTTTTGTGTTTTATAGATGCATACTTAGGATACCACCAAATCTAGATGTGAAAGTCAGACCAATTGGCCACTTTGTTCATCACACCTTACGGCACATACTGCTACGTCACGATGCCCTTCAGGCTAAAAACGCGGGTGCTACGTACCAGCGGACGATGCAGCATTGCCTACATGACCAAATAGGTCGCAGTGTACATGCTTATGTGGACGACATCACGATGATGTCAAAGAAATCAAACAATCTCATCGCTGAGTTGCAGGAAACCTTCAATAACCTCCAGAAGTACAACATGATGCTCAACCCCAAGAAGTGTTTCTTTGGGGTCCTAGCAGGCAAATTGTTGGGCTTCATCGTTTCGCATCGTGGAATCAAGGTCAACCCGGAGAAGATCAAGGCCATCCTCGACATCAAATGCCTGACATACTTGAAGGACATCTAGAGGCTCACAGGTTGCATTCCAGCAGTAAGCCAGTTCATTAGCCGACTTGGAGAGAAGGCAATCCCGCTCTACAAGTGTCTCAAAAAGGCGGACAAATTTGTATGGACGAACGAGGTATATGCAACACTTTAGAAGTTAAAGAGAATACTCTCCTTCGCACCAATACTTTCAGCACCGGAGTTAATGGAGTGAATGTTTGTATACATGGCAGCAACCAACCAGGTTATCAACATCGTCGTCGTGGTGGAGCGTCAGGAGCCAATGCACGAGCACGGAGTTCACTGACCAGTTTACTATGTAAGGGAGGTCTTGACAGAATCCAAGTAGCGTTACCCGCACTACCAGAAGCTAGATTATGGAGTTTTCCTTGCTTATCATAAGCTAAGGCACTATTTCTAGGAGCACCCAATTACGGTAGTGAGAAAAGCTCCACTGTCTGACATTACCAACAACAACGATGCTATAGGAAGTGGGGGCGAAGTGGGGCATCGAGCTTGCCACCTTCGAAATCACCTACAAGAGTCGTGACGCTATCAAATCACAAGCATTGGCGGACTTCATTGCAGATTGGAAAGAACTGCCAGAAGATACTCCTGTGCCGGAGCAGGAGTTTTGGGTCATGGCCTGGGGGCTGGTATATTATTGCAATCACCGATAGGAGAGAAGCTGCAGTACGTCCTGTAGATCCACTTCAACGCTACCAACAACATGGCGGAATATGAAGCTCTCATTCACGGACTTCTTGTGGCCAAGGATATTGGAATCAAGCACATAGTTTGTTGTGGAGATTCCGACTTGGTTGCCTAGCAGGTGGCTGGCACCTAGAACGCGTGGAACCCTATGATGGAGCATGTCGAGACGAAGTAGACGAAATAGCCAAGTGTGTCGATGGCTAGAAAGTCAAGAATGTCAAAAGGGAGGATAGTGAAGGGACAGATCTGATGTCTAAGCTTGGATCTACCCATAAACCAATTCCACCTGGCATTTTCGTGAAAGTGGTAGACCCCGACAACCCAGATAGAGTGGATTCATTTGTTAACTCAGTTACAGTGACCTCTCTGGCTTGGACAAAACCGTTCATGGACTACCTTCAAGATGGAACACTGTCTGCCGACAAAGTCAAAATCCGGCAGATAGTACACATAGCAAAAGGCTATACCATAATAGATGGCCATTTATACAAATGAAGCACCACAAGAGTATTCCTACGATGCGTCTCCCAGCAACAAGGTATGGAAATCCTTAGAGAGATACATCTCGAAGATTGCGGGCATCATGTCTCTCCCCGATCGTTGGTCTCCAAAGCCTTCCGGGAAGGATTCTACTTGCCAACCGCTAAGGCGGACGCTGACAAGATGGTGCAGACTTGTATTGGATGTCAGTTCTATGCAAGGCAACCACATGTTCCAACTAAAGGATTGTGAACAATACTAATCACTTGGTTGTTTGTAGTCTGGGGTCTTGACATGGTTGACCCCTTGAAGACGACACCTTGCGGGTTTACACATCTGCTAGTTGCAATGGATAAATTCAATAAATGGATTGAAGCTAAACCCATTAGATAGCTCGACGGGGCAACAACCCTGAAATTTGTCTGGGATATAGTGGTGAGATTTGGTCTCCCACATAGCATCATCACCGACAATGGCAGCAACTTATTACTAAGAGAAGTAGAGGCTTACTTTCACGATAAAGGTATCTACCTTGACTTAGCATTTGTGGCACACCCATAGTCTAATGCTCAACTTGAAAGGGCCAATGGATTAATTCTGCAAGTGAACAAGCCACGCTTGGAGGCACTGCTACATAGAGCAGCTGGAGCCTGGGTGGAGGAGTTACCGTCTGTATTGTGGAGTTTACGAACAACACCTAACAGATCTACCGGCTTGACCCGTTTCTTCATGGTCTATGGAGCATAAGTAGTCCTACCATCCGACATCCTCCATGATGCACTGAGAGTTGTCGCCTATGACGAAGATGACGCTGAAGAATCCAGATGCTTATCTATGGACCTGCTCGAGGAAGAACACATCTTGGCATGCCAAAGATCCTCCATCTACCAGTAGAAGCTACACAACTATCATAGTCACCATGTTCAGCATCGCTCATTTAAAGAGGGGGATCTTGTTCTTTGGCTCAAGCAAAAAAAGTCACACAAACTATCCTCGCCTTGGGAAGGACCATTTGGCATAAGTAAAGCATTTCTCAATGGTTCCTATTACCTTGTCGATATTCGCGAGTTGAAAGATAGGCTAGGAAAAGATCGTAAGCATAAGCGACATGACCCCGATGATGATTATCCACAGACTGATCAACCATGGAACATAGCACAACTACATCCTTTTTACACTTAGCATATTTTATATTATGTAATAAGTATCCTATATGATCAATGAAATAAAGCATTTGGTTCGCTCATATTTCCTAAGTCTTTTACGTCCTTTAGTGTTCATTTTTGGATCATATAAACCCTTTATGTGCAAGTTTGCATTTGCACTTGTGAAAATTCCACCTACGGGTGTTAGCTAAGGTTCTCTGGTCTACACGTTTTCTGACGTTTTTATGTGGATTCCGGAGTAGTGACATTTTGGCACCCAAATCCGACGATTTTGTTCTTAGGTTCTTGACGATGCTATTAAGCATCATCACCTGAGGGATAGTTCTGTGTTGCGAGTCTTCCGTCTCATGAAGGTCAAGCATAAGAACTAGAATAATGGATAATCTAGCACTTGCTTAAAAAATATATACCTGTCGGACATATATAAGTAGCAGGAGGCTTGTAGACTGGTTTTCTGCCTTATTTCTACATTTGTTTTCCGCATACACATAAAAGTTGCAGAGACACATTTAATACAACAAAGTGTTTTATGGATCTGTTGCAGGTGATTTTGATGCTGCATCATCAGCAATAGGAGAAGCAGCCATGGACATGTCATTGATGACCCACAAGTATAGGGGGTGTATCACAGTATTTTCGAGGGAAGTGAAACCCAATTTATTGATTCGACACAAGGGGAGCCAAAGAATATTTATAAGCCTTAACAACTGAGTTGTCAATTCAGCTGCACCTGGAAACAATCTTTCTCACAACAGTTTATCAGTAGCAACAGTTTTGTAGTAGGAATAGTAAAGTAGAAGCAGTAGTAAAGTAAAGAAAGCAGTAACAATAGCAGCAAACAATGGGATTCGACTGCGGTAGGCATAGGGATGGATGGACGGGCGTTGCATGGACAAGACAATTCACATAGCAATCAGAACATAGGGCAATTGTAGATAAATAAGATAAAGCATCCAAGTACTAGATAATCCTAGGCATGTGTTCCATATATAGTCATACGTGCTCGCAATGAGAACTTGCACAACATCTTTTGTCCTGTCAGCCCATTTGCAGCGGGGCCTCAAGGGAACTACTGGCAATTAAGGTGCTCCTTTTAATAGAGCACCGGAGCAAAGCATTAACACTCCGTGAACACATGTGATCCTCACATCAAAGCCATTCCCTCCGGTTATCCCGATTTCTGTCACTTCGGGGCCTTTGGTTCCGGATAACAACGTGTGTATACAACTTGCAGATAAGACCATAAACAATACTATCATAATGAATCAATAACATGTTCATGGCACTCGGGCCCTAGTGACAAGCATTAAGCATAACAAGTCGCAACAAAGTCATACAGCACTAATAAAAGATACTAGGCACCATGCCCTAACAATCTGATGCCATTACATGAATGATCTCATCCAATCCCTACCATCCCCATAGCCTACAGCGAGGGATTACTCACTCATAGATGGGGGAAACATGGATGATCGATGGAGAAGCGATGGTGATGATGATGGCGATGATCTCCTCCAATTCTCCATCCCGGCAGGGTGCCAGAACGGAGTTTCTGGTACTATTTCGTGGAATCTGGTGGTGGCGGCGGAGCGGAACTCCTTCTAGAAAAACGTCGAACCCCCTGAGTTTTTAGGTCAGAAGGCAACTTATAGGCGAAGAGGGAGACCGAGGGGGAGTCTAGGGTGGCCAGACCACCCCCTGGCGTAGCCTGGACTGGCCCGCGTGGCCAGGTGGTGTGGCCTGGGCCCCGCCCCCCTCCGTCTCGTATTTTGGCTCCCGGAGTCTTCTGGTGAAATAGGATTTTTGGCATATTTTCCAGGATTTTTCCTGATAGTTGATTTTCTGCACAAAAAGTAGACACCAAGGCAATTCTACTGAAAACAGCGTCTGTCCGCGTTAGTTGCATCCAAATCGCACAAGTTTAGAGGATAAACAATAGCAAAAGTGTTCGAGAAAGCAGATACGTTTTAGACGTATCAACTCTCCCAAGCTTAGCTTATTGCTTGTCCTCAAGCAATTCAGTTGAAAACTGAGTGCGATAAAAGAACTTTCACAAACACATTTGCTTCATATGATGTATATATTCTCAGGATGTGATCAACTACTTAGACAATTCATAATAGGGAATATGCAACTAAGTTTACTTAATAGGCATTGCAAGCTATGAAGAGATTCTAACTCAAAAATAATAAGTAGCATGAAGCATAAGCATAAGCATAAGCATCATTACAATGCTCATAACAAGGTATGATAGAGTGGTATCTCGCTTGCCTTTGATTATGAATGCCAAGGCACCTCTGAAGTTCAGGTGAAGACTAGAAGTAAAGATATCACAAATAATCAAGTTTTGAGACAAGCACAAAGAATAACTATGCTCTCAAGAAGGTGCTCAAAGAATATGTGGAGACTCAACAAGTAAAAGAAAAGGTTTTGAATAATTTGAAAAGCTTCCAAATGCTGAAAGTATGGTACTCATTAGCTTTGAGCTCTCATTGCCCCTATCATAAGCATCTTTAATATGGTTAAGGTGAAAGTGAGGTCCAATCTGAGTTATATGCTTGACAGACTATAAACTTAAAATCCCGTGTCCCTTGAGTACGAGGGTCGCTCCTCATGCTACTCAACTTTAGTTACCGGTAAGTTCTTGTCATCGTAAATACATGTGTATCATAGAGAACTGCCAATGGGGTACCCCTTGCCCGATGATATGGAAGAATCCCCATATCAAAATGACAAGGCAAGCAAACAATGAGTATCTCAGCAATCTTCTTATTTACCATGGGAAAAATGGTGCTTTTTCTCTCTTTCCTCTTTTCATAAATCTCTTTTTTTCTTTTTTCTCAGTAGCTATCTCTCTTTTTTATAAGAAGAATGCTTCATAGCTATCATTATGGTTACGCTGTAGGTTTCCACCATGACGGCATGGATTAGACCAGTGGCCCAGGCATTTCTCTAACACATACATAACTCCATGGACTTACAAGCCCCCCTTTTATTTCACACTGACAAAATCCGCAAACAAAAGAGCATGGTATCAACTGGGTATATATTTACAAGTGTTGAAAGCGTTCCCCATGACGACGCAGTTACGCTAATCCCGACCTATAATTTGCAAGCATATAACTTTCATGGACAGTCACAATGGTTCAGGTTTATTAAGTGCAGAAAATAAAGTGTGCCATCAAGTTCGTGAGAGCTTTACTAACCAACTTTCTCATAACAAGCAAACATTTTATTCGGAAGAAAACAAGGCATATTGAATATGCACGGAAGTAGCAAATGATGCTAATAGGTAGGTATGGTGGACACTTTGGCAATGTTTGGGTTTAGGGAGTTGGAAACATGAGTTAAACATACTCAGTGAAAGTGAAGGCTAGCAATAGTAAGGGAGCAACAAACGAGAGAGCAATAGCTGTCATAATCATGCTTGCAACAAAACAGGACTAAACATGGCATGAAAGTGATTCAAGATCCTCAAGGCAAAATAATTCATCGAGGCTTAACTGATTATTTCAGTCATATGCATGCGTGAGCATGTGCCAAGTCAATTCAAATGAAACATTTAGAGGAGGATACCACGGTGTCATACCAAGTTATGAATAGAGTAATGCAGGCAAACATTCATAAGACATGCTACAAACTATTAGCAAGCTGGAACTAATCATACGAAAGCAAGAACTACTAAGCATCCAAAGATAACATACACCTTACACGAACAGACTAAGCAAGCCCACAGTGATGAGTATATGTACAATAAATGAAAACAAATAGAGTTTGTTACTAGCCTCTTATCACGCCTCAAGTTGTCATTAATCCTCATTATTGCTCTTCACTTATGTGGCTTGAATAATAATATGAGACCAATATCCACTGAGGACTGCTGAACCCTGTAGCAAACTCACAAAACCAAAGAAGAACGACAAATATTTTTGTTGTTTTAGATTTTAAAACAAGAACCAAAAAGGAAAAACAAGCAAAGCAAAATCTTTTTGGGTTTTTTGAATAGTTCAAACAAAGCAAAAGGGAATAAACAAACCAAGGCGAAAAGAAGAAGAAGCAAACCAAAGAGAAACAACATAAATATTTTTGGTCTTTTTGTGTTTTAGAAAGCAAAAGCAAAGAAAGAATGAAAACTAAAAAGAGAACGAAACATGAATATACAAAGTACCGACGCAACATGATAAGGAGATGAGTGTGATGCCGGCGTACCTCCCCCCAAGCTTAGGCTTTTGGCCTAAGTGGGTATCAATCCAGATACGGGTAAGGGTTCCAAGCAGGAGGATCATGATAAGAATGGTCGTAGTTGGGCCCGTGGGAAGAAGAAGAAGCTCCCCAGTCATAAACAGGCTACTGATATGAAGACTCCCCCTCATTCGAGGGCTGTACCGAATCATCCGTGACCTCCCTTCTAGTATCCTACTCCTGTTGGGAGAGCTCTCTCAAGTACGTGTCAAGCTCCTCCTCAGTGAGGGACCATCCTTCCCTGTTATCAAGGTTAAACAAAACAGGTGCAGGCAAAAGAACAACACGCTCGGACTTGCTCTTTCTCCAACCAACTTTGAGAAAGGTTATTTCATAAGATAACTCACTCATACTTGCCCACGAGGAAACAAATTTATGCTGTATCATGGAATTAAGATCAAGCCTTTCCATGGGAAACTGTAGGTCCAGATGATGAGGCACTAAACCATGCAATGCTAGTAGACGAGAAGCAATGAGGCCTCCACAAATTCCACCTTTCTCACGGTTAGCAGCAAGACGAAAAGCTATCAAAGCACCTAAGTTGTAAGACCTATCTTGTTTAAGAGCAGCAGAGATAAATGCTAGATCATATGAAGATAACTTATTGGCAGTTTTCCTAACAAGAACACACTTGGCAATAAAGTAGGCAAAGTAGTGAATGGAGGGAAGATGAATGTTACGGATTTTTCCACTCTCCTTCGAGAAGCTGCTCCCTTGGCAAATTTCTACGTATAAATCCATAAGTGGTTCAGGTTGCTCCTTAATCCTTCTACATGATCCCCATTGAGGTACCTTAATAGCTGCACAAAAGTCATCGAGAGAAAGGTTGACAGTAATATTGTAAATTTTGTAGTGGACCATGGGGTTAGGCAAAGAGTGACTAAATTGAAAGTCCTACACCACAGACATGGTTAGCTTCACAAATTGACAAGGTTCATCTTCCAAAAAGTGCTCCAACCCTGCATTAGAAACCAAAGTGTGGAAATCTTGGAGAATTCCCGCAGCTCTCATGAACTCAGAGCATGGATAAATGGAAGGAAAAACTTCCTCCTCCCGGTGGACCTTCATGACCTCAAGCACCCATAGTTCCTGTTGGTTTAGGTGATGTTCATTCATCTTCTATTCTGAAATTTAAACACCTATTAAACAAGTGATTGCAAAGTGAATAAAATGAAGGATTCTACTCATAGGGACTTGTAAGAGGCCTAAACATGCATCAAAACTATATCTCTAAGAATCAAACAAGCTTACAAGCTCTCATAACCTGTCACCTACAGCAGCAAAATACTCAAGATATAATCCACTAAACTCAAATCTACTTGGACAAGGGGAGGAGTCACATACTAGGGAACAAATGCTCCAAATTTCAGCAACAAAGATGGGATGAGCAAGGAGATCGAAAAAATTGAGAGCAAGCACAGCAAGAACGCGATTTTGAGCAATGAACTTGAGCTTACTCGGGAGAGAGAAGAAAGTGGCAGGTGAGAGAGTTAGTGGAGGGCCAGGGGTGGCCCACACCAGGGCATGGCGCCACCCAGGGCAGGCCGTGCCACCAGGTGGTGAGCCTGCCTGGTGGGTCCCCCTGGTACCTCCCAGTCACTCCTCTGCCCCTTTTTCACGTAAAAATTTAATATGAATTTTCTAGAATTTTTCGAGACACTTTATTTTTGGGCATTTTTTAGGTATAGAAGAATGATTTTCTGACAGACAGATTTTTTTTGGAAATGATGCAATGACAAAACAAGGCTAGAACTATAGAAGTTCTAAGGCACTCTAACATGCAAGCAACTAACAACAAAAAGGAGACTAAACAAAAGCAAAAACTAAAAGGGATAGAATAGAAATAAGCGGAGATAATCACGGTGAAAACATTGTTTTGTTCAATGAAATCCTTTTGTTAACAAGGTTGATCAGGTCTTGTTACCAAAATAATTCCATATGAGACAAAACTTTGTATTCCACTAATGATTATGTTACCTCAACCTTGATAGCAATGGTCCCAATCATAATAGTTTCAAATTTCTCTCTTGGTATGGGACAATATATTTCTCCAACTTGAATGCCCTCAACATGTTCAATTGAATTCAAACCATAAGTCCTTTCAATATTCTTAGTGAAATAGACAGTTTGTTCCTTTTCATTAACATTGAAAGTCACCTTTCCTTGATTACAATTAATAACAGCCCCTGCAGTATTAAGAAAAGGTCTCCAAAGAATAATGGACATATTATCATCTTCAGGCATTTCAAGCACAACAAAATCAGTTAATATCAAGCAACTATGAGCCACTTGAACAGGTACATCCTCACATATACCAACAGGAATAGTGGTATATTTATCAGCCATTTTGCAAAGATATATCAGTTGGTATTAATTTTTCTAGTTGAAGCCTCTTATAGAGAGAGAAAGGCATAACACTAACTCCAGCTCCCAAATCACACAAGGCAGTTCTAACATAACTGTTCTTAATAGAGCAAGGGATAGTTGGAATCCCCGGGTCTCCAAGTTTCTTTGGAACCTTACCATTAAAGGAATAATTAGCAAGCAAAGTAGAAATTTCTTCATTAGGGATCTTCCTTTTATTCGAGACAATATCCTTCATATACTCTGAGTAAGGAGGCAATTTAATAGCATCAGTCAAAGGAATTTGCAGGAATAAAGGTTTCATCCACTGACAAAACTTATTATAGTGTTCATCTTCCTTTGACTTGTGTTTCTTATCATGGAAAGGCATAGGTTTTTGGACCCAAGGCTCTCTTTCACTACCATGTTTCTTAGCAATAAAATCTTCTTTGGTGTATTGAGTATTCTTAGTGTGGTTTTCAGGTTCTTCTTCAACTTTTTCTTCATTAGGAGCTTAATTTTCTTCATTACCACTTTCAGTTTCAGCATCAGAAATAGATATACTATTAGGATCTATAGAAGGTTCAGAGGGTTCTACAATAGTTTTATGTTTCCTTTTCCTTTTCTTACGAGTAGAGCCACTATTTTCAGCTTGTTGAGAATCCTGCTCAATTCTTTTGGGATACCCCTCAGGATAAAGAGGATCCTAGGTAGCAGCACCACTTCTAGTTATAATTTCATAAGCATGTTTTTCTTTAGAAGCATTAACTAGCAAGTCTTTTTGCACTTTAACGAGTTGATCTATTTGAGTTTGAAACATTTGAAAGTGTTTAACAATCATTTTAACATCATTAGAGGTTCTTTCCACAATATCTTTCAACTCAACAATAGCTCTAGTGTTTTCCATTAGATGATTTTGCACCCTTTTATTAAAATTATCTTGCTTAACAATAAAGATATCGAATTCTTCTAAGCATTGATCAGAAGGTTTAGAGTAAGGGATATCACCTTCATCAAAGTGTTGGAGAGAGTGTACCTCGATAGTGGATGAGTAGGGAATAGGCTTACATAATTATTCTATAGGAGGTAAATTCTTGACATCTGCAGCTTTAATTCCCTTCTCCTTAAGACATTTCTTAGCTTCCTTCATCACTTCATCATTTAATTCAATAACTCCCCTCCTCTTCGATGTTGGAATAGGCACAGGAATAATTGGTTCAGGTACAATTACTTCAGGTATAGCTTGTTCAGGAGGAGCCCAATCTTCATAGTTCTTACTTATTTTAGCCATTAATTCCTTAGCTTCTTAGGAGTCATATTCCTGAAAACACAATCAGCACAACTATCTAGGTATGTCCTAGATTCTTCGGTTAGTCCATTATAAAATATATCAAGAAGCTCATTCCTTCTAGCCTGTGCATGAATTAAAGCACAAAACCTTACCCAAGATTCAGGCAATATCTCTTTTTCTCCCTGTTTAAAATCAAAAAGTTCCTGCAAAATAGCATGTCTAGCGCTAGGAGGAAAATATTTCTGTAGGAAAGTACGAATCAAGCAATCAGGGCTATCAATAGATCCAGGAGGTAAATTACTAAACCAAGTTTTAGCTTCTCCTTTCAGTGAAAAGGGGAAAATCTTAGCAACAAAGTAAGTACACATCATAATATCATCAGAAAACAAGCCACTCATGGTAGAAAGTTCATTCATATGTGCTACCGCACTTTCATTCTTAGTCCCACAAAAAGGTTCTTTCTCAACAATAGCTATGTAAGATAGATCGAGAGAGAAATCATAATTTGGGTCTAATAGTACGCCTCTCAAGGAGACTCTTAGCAGCTCTCCTATCATGGGTGTTTTTACATTCTTTAATAAATTCATCGGTCATCTCAACATAACCATCTTCAATGCATAACTTTCACTAGCCTCAGGAGAACTAACAGGTGTGGTAGTGTCTTCATTAGGAGTTTCAGTATTTCCAGCTATAGTTCTACCAATCGTAGCATCTAGGAAAGGATCTAATGAACCACTCTTATAAAGCATAGTAGAAGCAGCATCATAAGCATCAGAAGTTTCAGATTCAGTAGTAGTAGCAGTGTGTGTAGCATGTGTATGTGGTGGAGTAACGAGCTTACTCATAACAGATGGTGAATCAAGAGCAATAGAGGTGTTCAGAACCGTACCTCTTGTCGTGGTGGTGTCACGGCAGATGCCATGGATAGGCTAAAGGTGGGGACTAATAGCACTAGGGAAATCCAGGGAGGGATAGTGAGGTGACTCCTCACACAGAAGGTTTGTATTTGATTCACTTCACCGATTACAAGTGCTCCTCGAGCTGTATTGGAGAGAGGAGGAAGAAGGTACTCTCTTACTCTAACCGCTAGCTAGCCCTCAGGAACCAAGTAAAAACTAGTCTATAGAGATCAATCCAGTAAAGATCCACCCAATCGAGACCAACCCCTTCTACAGAGGCCCTAGCCCTCCTTATATAGGAGTGGCTAGGTCTCCACTTAGGGCATACGTGGAGGCATATTCCAGGGAATATGCCTCCTCCCAAAATAGTAAGCCGACTGGGTCGCTTTTCCCCCGCGTCATCCATGCAGAAGCTACGTGAGCCTCTGCGGCGCATGCGTCAGCCGACATCGACGTCGTCACCTCTGTCGGCCACGCCTCGGTGGCCCTGCCCCTGTCCGCTTCGCTCATGCTATGCGTACCGAGGTTACTTTTGACCAGCGAGATACCTTCCTTCTCCTAGAAGCTTGCTATGACCCGGATCGTAGTTGATCCAGTCACACCTGTTCCTGCATACAAGTTAGATTCATCTATCTGACTTACGGCTTAAGTCAGATGAGACTCAGTTAGGTGGACATCCCCGGGTCTGGGTTACCCCGAGATTCGGCCTGCCTTGAGGTAACTCGGCCAGCATGCGCTTTGACCTTGCCGTACCTCGGCTAACTCGGCCTTTATACCCCGGCGTGACCCTACCCGGGGGTATCCCCCCAACATTAGTCCCCGAAGCTGGTGCGGTCTTAGTTGCCTTAGCCGCTAAGGCCATAGCAGGTTCAATTTCACCGAGCTTTGTGCTCCTTCTCCGAGTTACTTCTTATCTCGGATCTCATGGGTTTACTTTCCCGTGGCGTGTTTCAAGTTTTTACTTGCTGGCCGGGTTACCATAATCTCATCCGGGTTATCTTTTCTTCTCTCGTACGCTTCCCCACGTGGAGGCTAATCATTAGGTTGCCTCATTTTAAGGGCCAGCCACAGTAACCGCTGCAGTAATTGTCAGTTATCACTATAGCGCATGTCACGTCTGGCATGCCTCCTCGTTAACTGCATCAATGCGTCGCGTCATGGGACCTGCTATACCCTGTGGTCCTCCGTGTGGCTCTTCGCTTATTGGTCCATCTGGTTTATACACGGCCACACCATGTGGCACATCCGCATAACACGATCCCACTTCCTCCTCGAGGGAGTGGTTAAATAGGGGAGGGGTGCGCCCCTTGGGTCTTTTCTCACTTCCGCGCCCCTCTGCCTCTAGTTCTTCTTCTTCGTCTTCTCCCGCGATAGTGTCGCCGCCGCCGCGTCTGAGTAGTAGCGCCGCCGCCGCACTGCTTCCACATGCACCTGCGTCGTCGCCGCCGCTGCGCACCTCCTTCGCCACGGGTCGCTGTCAGTCTAGGCCGCTGCCCCCCACCGCCGCTAGCACCAGTGAGGGCAACAAACTCGAGATGACAGAAGAAGAGCTTGTCGTCGCCGAGCAGGAGATGGAGGAAGACGCCGCGATGGTGGACCGCGGTGCGTGGTCTGGGTCCTAGGTCTGCCAGGATGATCTGGACTGGCTCTACCGCACTAGGCGCATCCCCGTAGGCGTCACCGCACGCCTCGCCTCTGCCGAACTTGCCCCCTCACCCAATCCGGGTGAGTTTGTGGTGTTTCTGTCACACTTCCAGCAGGGATTCGGTTTGCCAGTTAGCGATTTTTTCCATGATTGGCTGAACACCTACGAACTCCAGCCGCACCACCTTCCTACCAATGCCATCACATTTCTCTCTGCTTTCGCCTCCACGATCGAAGGCTATGCCGGATTATGGCCCACAAAGGAGCTATGGATCCCGGTTCTTTGGCCTTCGTCGTAACGTAATTCCGAATGTCGATCTAGAGCCGGAGGACAAACAACTTACGCAGTTCGGCGCTACATCCATTTCTCCCCGGAGGCTCTCCGTCTTTCCCCGGGTTACCGGGCTGGACTTCTGCAAAGGATGGGCCCGGACTTTCTTTTATGTTCGGAATGAAGGCACCGAAGACCTGATCCGGCTTCACCCCTATGCTCCGGGTCCTCCCAACCCGGAGTTGTGGGATGTTGTCCCCAAGAAGCCCACAGTTTTGGCCAACCAGGTCAACAAAAGGTTCGTGGAGCTGAAGGAGCTCGGGTTGCGCAACAAGGACGTCATGATCACATTCGTCCGCAACCGGATCTCCCCCTCCATAAACGCACTCACAAAGTGTGCCATATGAGCTGGGGCCGTGACCCCAACCGGACCTCGTCTTTCGAGTTGAGCAACACAGAAATCTATCACCGGGTCAAGGCCCTCTTCACCACCCACAAGGACTTCTCCTCTGAGTGGACGTGGGGAATTGAGCACTATTGTTGGGATAGGCTTCCTCCCGTGGTAAGCTTCGTGCCACAAACTTTCTCCGAATTAAATCTTATGTCGGTTGCTGTTGTATTTTTAACTCTGTCGTCTTTTTTCTCCCTTAGCAATTCCTTTAGCAAACTATTGAGGATGGCACCGATCCCACCCTCAAATGTGCGCCTGACTGGGAGAGCTCGGACGAGGAAGAACCGGATCAGGAGATGTTCCTCCTAATGGCCGACGCGACCAAGCGACCCACCGGTAAAATCTCTTCCATTAGAGATTGGCCCGACGATGAAGATGACTCGGATGTTGAGGTGATGGAAGCATTTGATGCTGTCCCCCTTTCTTATGCTTTTCCGGCATCAGCTAACCCCGGTGGGCAGATCCATGAGGACCCTCCCCTTGCCGTGGGTGATCCTGTTCCGGTTGCACCAAAGAAGAAAAGGGAAGCCGCATCCACTTCATCCTCCGGACCTTCTCAGCCAGCCAAAAGGCGAAAGAAGTCCAGAGACAAGACTGCCTCCAAGCCCGCGACCAAGGCCCCAGCACGAAGGGCTCGGAAGCCCAAGGAGCCCCTAACCTCGGATGCGTAAGTCGCTTTTTCCGTCTGCCATTTACTTGTTCTTGCATTGTTATAGTTTCTCATCTGACACCATTTGATTCGGCAGGGCTGGAGTGGAGGTCCCCCAGAATGGATCTAGCATCACTTCGCCGCTCCGACTCAGCCCTTCTCCCCCTCGTGATGATGATTCACGCCCGCTGGGCCCTATTCCGGAGGGTTCGGCGGCTGCTCCAGGTTCCAGCCCACCTCGTCAAGAGGGGGGCAACCTCGGAGCGGGGGAGACTGGCCCAGCCGAGGCAGCAGCATCCACCACTTCGGCTCTGCTGCAACCAGCTACTACCGAGTCTACTTCAGTACCTCCTTCGAAGAAGAAAACAACACCAGCACCAGCACCAGCAACAAAAGTAGCAACAGCAGCACCGAGAGCAACGGCAGCGACGCCAAGCCCCTCCGCCTCGTCCGAGTCTTCTCAGTCTCGACGAGAAAGCACCTAGGCAGCTCCCAAGGGTAAATCTGTTGTAACCACTTCCTCCTATCAGCAGCCCAAAGGCAAAAAGGCCCCTGATGCCACCAGGGCAGCGTCCGTCGAGGCTGGACAGCGCACTCTCGCGTCCATGCTTTCCAAGAAGCCTCTAGCACCAAAGGACGCCCCTGCCGAGCCAGCTAGTGCGCAGCAACTTGTTTTGCACACCAGCCCGGCCCTTGCTCAGGTTGAGAGGAGGGAAGCACATGCCAAGGGCTTGGTGGTGCCCCACATGCTCAGCGGCGAACGATATCCTCTGACCTTGATCGAGTTCATGAACAACTGGAACAAGGCGGAGTTCGTCTACAACGATGATCTCCCGGAGAAGTTCGGTCCCGCCGAGTTTTCTGCTCAAATGAACACAGCCGCCAAGGCAATTAACCTTGCGGGTCGGATGATGGAGGTACGTTACTTCACCTTTTCCTTAGCATGCTGTATATATTAGTGATATAACCATTAGTCCCCGAGCCTCCGGGGGAGTAACTTGTTATTCGGCCGGATGCTCCTTAGAAAACCAACGTAGCTCCTTGACAATTTCAAACATGCACACACCTAGAGCCGGATTAAGTTCCACTTGGCCTGGATCTTGTACACTTCGAATATGCACACACCTAGAGCCGGGTTAAGTTCCACTTGGCCCGGATCTTGTACACTTCGAATATGCACACACCTAGAGCCGGGTTAAGTTCCGCTTGGCGGATCTTGTACACTTCGAATATGCACACACCTAGAGCCAGGTTAAGTTCCACTTGGCCCGGATCTTGTACACTTCGAATATGCACACACCTAGAGCCGGGTTAAGTTCCACTTGGCCCGGATCTTGTACACTTAGAATATGCACACACACCTAGAGCCGGGTTAAGTTCCACTTGGCCCGGATCTTGTACACTTCGAATATGCACACACCTAGAGCCGGGTTAAGTTCCACTTGGCCCGGATCTTGTACACTTCGAATATGCACACACCTAGAGCCGGGTTAAGTTCCACTTGTCCTGGATCTTGTACACTTCGAATATGCACACACCTAGAGCCGGGTTAAGTTCCACTTGGCCCGGATCTTGTACACTTCGAATATGCACAAGGCTTAAGCTACATTTTTGTACTCTTTTCAGGTGACCATCAACCGCTGGAGCGCTGAGTTTCAGCGTCTCCTGGACACTCACAAAATGCTACTCGCAAAGCATAATGCACATCTCGCTGAGCACGAGAAAAGGGGTAAATTCTCTTCTTCACATTTTTCTGTTTTCCTTCATCTTCTTCTGCCGAACTAATCCATCATTCAGTTTTCGCAGCTGGGGTGGAGGCTGAGAACAAGCTTATGAGGAAGAATCGGGATCAGATTAAGGGTAAGTTACTTTTGTCCGACCTTGTTATGCTTTCCATCTCCCTTCTTCCTTGGCTCGGCAAACATTCATACCTCGGCTTTGCCGGGTTAACAAACTATTTCAGTATCGCTGGAAGATAGTGTGCCCGTGCATGATATGATGCTGCATTTTCTCGAACAAGCAGGGCAGCATCAGGACAAGCTCAAGAAGAAAGAAGTTGAGCTTGCGCTCCTCCGAACCAAGGATGATGAGATTGCCAAGCTAAAGGCAGAAATGAAGAAGCTGAAAGCACAGCACCAATCCGAGCTTGAAAAGGCTGGCCAGGACTATACTGAAGAGCACGAGCGCCTCAATCTCCAAATTGCCAAGGACCGAGAACTTCTCCAGGAGGCCGACGTCAAGCTTGAGTCGGCGAACACTGAACTTGTGCAACTCCACAAAAGTCGTGATGACTGTACCAGGGAATTGACCCGGATCCACAGCCATATTTCACGTAAGTTCCTTTCCCTTATCCAGCATATTTCTCCGGGTTACTTCACATGTCTCTTCTTACTTGCTTCTCTTATCTCGTTTTCAGGCAAAATTCCAGAGGGCACTGCCATTGCGAGTGCCGTTGTTGCTGATTTCCGCCGAGAGAGGGGTACTCCCGTTGCTCCTGACGGTCAAGATATTCCTTATGACATGGAGGACCTGTTGGTCAGCTTGTCATCTCGCTTGGAGATTATCAAGAACTATGGCAAGGATATCCTTGACATTGCAGTCAGAATTTTCAACACATTTTGGCCTGCAGAAGACACTCCGGAGAGTACTGCAGTTCTTGTTGAAAAGTTGATGGAAATCGAGACCCAGCTCGACCTTTGGAGGGAATCCGCTGGACGCGCCGCAGCTGAGACCGTTCTCCACTACGTACTTACGTGGTATGAGAAGATCGACCGCAACCTCTTACCGTGCACGCGCACCAGATCCAAAAGGACCAGTGACCCGGAGTGGGTAGCTCGACGCCAGGTTTGCGCCCATAGCCTCATCGAATATGCTCCCATTCATGAATGGACTGAGGGACCGAGCTTCCTGGAGGCCGCTGGTGACGAAAATGCTGAGAATGTTGAAGACGGCTTGGATGAGGATGAAGAGGGCGATGCCTCCAACATCGAAGACAGCGAAGATGATGCCAAACTTCCTCCTCCTGCTGCTCCTTGAGTGAAAATACTTTAAAATTTATCAGATCCCCGGTATGCCGGGTGGAATTGTATCTAGTACACATGTGATATTTTGCTACTAAGTTTTTTATGCCGGATTAACTTGGGCGTAGTCCCCAAGTTTCATTTTCTTGTTCATCCAATCTCTTGGCTCGACTCGTGTCTACCTTGATTCGGTTTTACGACTTACGAATCCGAGCCTCAAAAATTGTCTTAACAATACTTGGAAACTTTTAGGCTTAGCTCAAAATAATTCAGCATAATAATTTGAAAGTAAATACAAGGTTAGTCCGAAAAACAAATGTCAGCTCGATTAAGTTCTTTTCCTTAGTCGTTTTTCATGTGCTAGGCAATTCCAAACTTGTTCTCTCGCTTTCCATGAAGCCAAATCTTGTTGGACAGCAGCAAGTCGAAGAGTTGGGTTTTTGGTGCTCACACACTACTAATCCGAGTTAAGTAGAACAACTTACTCCAGGTGGCCTTTAAATAATACAAGACAACAAATATTATTAAGGTAGTCCCCTAGTTACTGCTCGAGGTGCCAACATTTCATTGATAAGCTCATTGTCGGCATACATACCGACATATGAGAAGACTCGGATACATACACTTCTCTGCTAAGTGTAGAAATGACGAACTAGAGCTACATTCCATGGACGCTTAGATTCCTCGCCGGACCTGTCCGCCTTGTTCTTTTCCTGTGGCTTTGCATCGATAAGATAATAAGAATCATTGTGCAGTGCTTTGCTCACAATGAATGGCCCTTCCCATGGGGGGATAACTTATGCATGCCAGCAGTACGTTGTACCAACCGGAGCACCAGATCGCCTTCCTAGAAAACTCGGGGGCTTACTTTCCGGCTATGATAGCGTCGGAGATTTTGCTGATATATGGAGGATCTGGACAATGCCAATTCTCTCGCTTCTTCCAGCAGATCAACATCATTTTCCCGGGCTTCTTGCACTTCGGCTTCTGTGTATTGGGTGACCCTAGGCGAATCATGCTCTATGTCGGCTGGTAATACAGCTTCTGCCCCATATACCAGAAAAAATGGCGTATAGCCTGTTGATCGATTCGGAGTTGTTCTTAAACTCCACAGTACCGCTGGTAGTTCTTCTATCTAGCACCTCGCTTATCTTTGCAGCGACTCAATGAGCTGGGGTTTTATCCCGGATAATACTAATTCGTTGGATCTTTCCACTTGTACGTTCGATGCGGGGTGGGCTACCGAGGCAACGTCCAGCCGGATCTTCTTATCTCGGCAGAAACGCGCAAATGCTCCTTCCGCAAAATTTGTGCCATTATCAGTTATGATACTGTGAGGATAACCGTATCTCAAGATGATGTCTTTAAGAAATGTCAGGGCCGTAGCCCCATCACATTTTCTTATTGGCTTCACTTAGATCCATTTTGTAAACTTATCCACCATGACCAAAATGTGAGTCATATTCCCCCTTGCTGGTTTGAACAGGCCAACCATATCCAAACACCATACGGCAAATGGCCATGTGATTGGTATGGTCTTGAGTTCCGACGTAGGCATATGTGTCTTGGTAGCATACCTCTGACAACCATTGCATTTTCTAACCAGATCTTCTGCTTGTTCTAAGGCACTTGGCCAGTAGAATCCATGCCGGAAAGCTTTTGCCACCAAGGCTCGGGACGAGGCACGATGCCCGCACTCCCCTTGATGTATATCTCGGAGGATGTCAAGCCCTTCTTCCGGGTCAACGCATCGCTGGAGGACATTGGTCACACTCCTTTTGTATAGCTCGGAATTGATGATTGTGTATGCCTTTGCTCTCCTCTGAGTTTGCCTGGATAGCACCTCCTCAGTGGGTAACGTTCCATCTTTCAGGAATTGAAATATAGGCAGTGCCCAAGCTGGTATTGCTCGCACAGGGAACACATCCTCATCAATTTCCATCTGATCCACCGGCATAACTTCAACCGGATTACGCTGAGCAGTCCCCGGGTCCTGCGAGGTAGTCCCCGGGTTCGCTGAGGCAGTCCCCGGGTTTGCTGAGGCAGTCCTCGGGTTTTGCGCACCACCTCCCATGTCAATGTCCATGGACACAGCTCCGGATTCTGTATCCTCCGGGACATAGATTGAGTCAGTTTCTGGGGACGGTCTAATAGATGGTTTTCTGAGGTGCTCTAATGCTACACCCGGTGGAATTGCTTGTCGGGTTGATCCGAGCTTCGACAATATGTCGGCAGCCTCATTCTCCACCCGGGGTACATGGCGAAATTTGCATCCCTCAAAATAACCAGATATTTTGTGCACATGGAATCGATATAATGCCATGTTTGGATCAAGAGCGTCCCACAGCCCCGACACTTGTTGAACTACCAAATCCGAGTCGCCAAAGCATTGGATCTGACGTATCCCAATTTCTTTTGCCACTTTGAGCCCATGCACAAGTGCTTCATATTCAGCGACATCATTCGACGCTGCGAAATGGATATGTAGCACAAACTTCAACTGGTCATTCTTTGGGGAGGTAAGCACAACTCCGGCACCTAGCCTGGTTTTTGTTTTTGACCCGTCAAAGTGCATCCTCCAGTAGTTCGGATCTGGTAGCGGTGGTTCGTATTGTACCTTGGCCCAGTCCACAAAAAAGTCGGCCACAGCCTGAGACTTGATTGCTTCTCTTCTGTCATACTGTGGTGCATAGGGAGCTAGTTCAATTGCCCATTTCGCAATCCTACCACTCGCATCCTTGTTACTCATTATCTCAGATATGGGAGCTTCACATATTACTTTGATGGGATGCTCCTCAAAGTAATGCTTCAACTTCTTAGCTGCCATATAGACACCGTAGGCCACCTTTTGATAGTGTGGGTAATTCTGCTTTGAGGCAGATAATACCTCGCTCAGATAATACACTGGCCTTTGCACCGACTTACCCTCTTCGGCTCGCTCTACCACAATCACTGCACTTACAACTCGGTTGGTTGCGGCTATGCAGAGCAACATTGGCTCCTTTGATAGTGGAGAGGTTAACATTGGTGCGGTGGCTAACATCTTCTTTAAGTGGGCAAAGGCTTCATTGGCCTGCGGCGTCCAAATGAACTTGTCCGACTTTTTCATGAGTTGATAGAGAGGCAATGCCTTTTCTCCCAACCAACATACAAACCGACTTAACGATGCCAGGCAACCAGTGAACTTCTGGACATCGTTAAGACACTTCGGCAGTTCCATTCATTCAATGGCCTGGATCTTAGTCGGATTAACTTCGATACCTAATCCGAGTAATTTTCTAGCCGGGACACCGAAGGTACATTTTTCCGGGTTAAGCTTCATCCGGAACCTTCTTAAATTCGCGAACGTCTACCTAATATCGTCAAGGAGCGTTTTGCTTTCCTTGGTCTTGATAACCACATCATTCACATACACTTGTACATTTTGACCTATTTGGTCGTGCAAACATTTCTGCATACATCTTTGGTACGTTGCCCCTGCATTACGTAAACCAAACGGCATGGTGCGATAGCAATAAGCCCCATACAGGGTGATAAATGCAGTCTTTATTTGATCATCTGGATTCAGAGGTATCTGGTGGAAACCAGGATATGCATCAATGAATGACAACAGTTCACAACCAGCAGTTGAGTCTATAACCTGATCTATCCTTGGCAGTGGAAATGGATCTTTTGGACACGCCTTGTTCAGTTTCGTGTAATCGATACACATACGCCAAACCACTGCCATGTTCGGATCATCTTTCTTCTTCTCCACCAACACCGGATTAGATAGCCAATCCGGGTAAAGTACTTCCATGATAAATCCTGCTGCTAGTAACCGAGCTATTTCATCTCTAATGACTTTTCTCCTATCCTCGGCGAAGCGGCGGAGAGGTTGCTTCATCGGCCTTGCTCCGAGTCTCACATTCAAAGAGTGCTAGGCCAACTCCCTCGGAACACCTTGCAAGTCCTGTGTGGACCAAGCAAAAATATCCCGATTCTCACGGAGGAAGTTGACGAGCTCGCTTTCCTATTTATCATTCAACATGGCACCAATTGTTACGGTGCGCTCTGGGAACATATCATCAACAGGGACTTTCTTGGTATCCTTTGTGGCTTGGAACGAAACGCTACCATGCGGATTACTCAACACCGGCATATATTGCTGTGCTGACTGAGCCAGCGCCGCCACCTCCAGGATTTTTCTTTTCTCTTGCGCAATCACAAGTGACTCGGCTAGGTTAGACCCGGCCGACGCACACTCGATGGAACGATGGAAATCCCCAGCAATGGTAATCACTCTGTTTGGCCCGGGCAACATCATCTTCAGATAACTGATGTGGCATCTTGCCATGAACTTGTTCAGTGCTGGTCTTCCGAGTAACGTGTGATACGCACTTTCCAAGTTCACCACTTCAAACTCCAAATTCTCAGTTCGGCAGTTATCTCTCATGCCAAACAATACGTCAACCCGGACCTTGCCTATTGGCTCACAAGAGATGCCTGGCACAATGCCATGGAAAGTTTTCCTTGTAGCTTAGAGCATGTTCTCCGAGATACCCAACTTGCGCATTGTATCCGCATACATGATGTTAATGCTACTGCCATTGTCAATCAGTACCTTGGAGAACCTCACATTGATGTTAGGCCGAATGAATGTCGGATCTAGCACTAACGCATATGAACCTGGACTCGGCATAAGCTTGGGATGATCTTTGATGTTCCAGGTAATTTCCTGGTCCGACCAAGGCATATACCTCATCACTGCTGGCATTACCGCATTGACCTCCATATGTCGGCGTTGCAAGCTCTTTCTATCGGTTTCCTCACTGGTAAACACACAGTAACTCTGATGATGCTCCCTGTACTCATTCCTCCCCTCATTTCCGGGGTACCTCTAATCCGGCTGATGCTGGTTTTCTACTTGATGCACTGCATCCCTTCTCTTATGGTTATCATACCTCGGCGGAGGGGGAGGCAACATTAGTTGTTCGCTCCGGAGAGCAATTGCTGCCAGGGTAACTCTTGCCAAGGTTGATCATTCAGGGGTGCCTGAGCATTCCCCGAGCCACCTTGTTCTATCTTACGCATCCACTCACATTGCCTTGTTGTATGACCCGCTGGGTTGCTCGGATTCGGCATGTGAAATTTACACGGCTGGTCCAACATTGACTCATAAGTGTACCTTGGACGGTCCTTCTTTTCTTGCCACTGTTTCTTCTGCTCTGGCATCCAAGTTTTCTTGCCATCATTTCTTGGTGTCCATTGTTGCCCTCCAGTTTTCTGACGTTGATTGCGCCCTGCTCCGGGCTGATCTTGATTCACAGCTGCAACTTGTTGCAAACTGTACCGGTGATCCGGTCTGTCATCTCTTCTTTTACCTCTGTAATCATTCCTCCGGGATGATCCGGCTCCATCTCTCTGATAGTACTCCTCATTTGACTCGTTTGACACGAGCCTGGGTTCAGTCGGATCACCCAAAGCATACGAATCAGCAATCCGGATCATTTCTGCCAAAGTGGTTGGCATTTTCCTTTGCAACTTCTGCCACAGCTCGCTTGCATACCTGCACCCCTGCGCAAACCATGCTATGGCCTGCAACTCTATCACACCCTCACACTAGTTTCTCACGGTACACCACCGGGTTAAAAACTCCCGGTTTGTCTCGTTCGGTCTCTGCTTACACATAGCTAGGGTCTGTGGCCTATTTGGCCTCTGATACGTACTTGAGAAATTGCTGATAAACATTTCCTCAAAATCGATCCAGTAGTTAATACTTCCGGGCGGCAAATTGTTTAACCATACCCTTGTTGGCCCCTCCAACATCTGGGGTACGTATCTCACAGCCCATCTCAAGTTGCTTGTAGCAATTTTCATAGCTGTAGCATAGTTTATCAACCAATCCTCCGGCTTAGTACTACCGTCGTACGTCTTTGTGCCTCTGGGTAACTAGAAGTTAGGTACTGGTGGCTCCTTCATGATCCGGGGTCCAAAATACGCAGGACCCGGAGGACCCTGACTTTCAATCTGCTTCGACCTATACAGTCGATCCAGTTTCAACCTGGCGTCATCAGGCATCAGATCCCTGCTTCCCAATCTCGACCCTATCACATGATAGTCCGGCCTTGGGTATCCTGCATTCACCATTTCCGAATCTCCATCGTTATACCGGTCTTGCTCTCGTGGTGCACCTCTCTGTTGCATACCTTGGCCGGCACTTTGCTCTTGCCTCGGTATATTCCGCTGCTGCGGTTTTCCTGTCGAGTTATGTTGTCCGGCATTGCCATTTACAGCATTTCCTTGACCGGCATTGCCTTGGTCGCGGTTACCTTGGCCAGCTTCACCTCGGCTCACACTTCGTCGATCGTCATTTCTCTGTATTTCTTTTTCTTTCCCTGCCCTTGTCGGGTCATACGGAACGATCTGTTTGTTTCTCCTGGCCGAGGTTACTACCTCTTCTCTCCTAGGACCGCCATGAGGAGACGATGCGGCTCCTGCGGATTTCTCCGGGTTACCTACCGCCGAATGAATGATCTTGGAGGCCCCAGCTCTCTCCGGGTTAGCCCTGAGCAATTCCTCATTTTGCATGTTCGCGATCCGAACCAACTCAATGACCCTATCTTGCTGTCTCTGACGTGCTTCACCCGTTAGCCCCTCTAACTCGGACGCATCTGCATCCGCTGCTCTGAGGTTTTTTGCCGGGGTACTATACTTCGGCAGCCCCATGGATAAACAGTTCTCTGACTCCTCAATCCTAGTATCACCCTCTTTGTTCATTTCACTCATGAGATTTCTCCTCTTCACTTTTACAGCATCTACTTTATTTGCCTTTGCATACTCACGCAGCATCATGTTCAACGACTGCTGAGCCGCAGCTATCTTTTTCGATCCCTCTAGAATTTTTTGCCTAGTTTCCTCTAGCTCGGCCTATGCCTGAGCCGGATCTACCACTGCTGCTACCGGGTTTGCCAATCTATCCATAGCTTCTCTCAGTACATTCTCAGGCCTCTCTAGTGGAGGACCTCTACCTTTCCTTGGTGCCTTAGGTGTTACCTCCGGATCTGGTGCCGGATCCTTGCTTACACCCGCACCAGGCGCAGTCATCATCACCTTAGCACGGTCCAGCGAGCGAGTGATACACGCCCCGTGAACCACGCTAAGGGGTGGCTCCCCTGCCTCGACGATCTGCCGCGGATGAACGCATGATACGTCCACAGCAACGTAGACCTTGTGCGCGCCGAGCTTGACGAAGAGGCCGTTCCGCGGAAGTGGGCGCGTGCCGAAGCAGCCAGCATTGTCGCTGACGAAGTCCAGCACTCCAAAGCGTTGAACGATCCCGGAGACGATGCATTCGCCGGTGCCGATGAGGTTTCCCGTCCGGATCTTGACCTCTGCTAGCACCGCTAGACCCATGGTGGGTGCCAACTATTGTGGTGGTGCCACAGCAGATGCCATGGATAGGCTAAAGGTGGGGACTAATAGCACTAGGGAAATCCAGGGAGGGATAGTGAGGTGATTTCTCACACAGAAGGTTTGTATTTGATTCACTTCATCGATTACAAGTGCTCCTCAAGCTGTATTGGAGAGAGGAGGAAGAAGGTACTCTCTTACTCTCACCGCTAGCTAGCCCTCAGGAACCAAGTAAAAACTAGTCTATAGAGATCAATCCAGTAAAGCTCCACCCAATCGAGACCAACCCCTTCTACAGAGGCCCTAGCCCTCCTTATATAGGAGTGACTAGGTCTCCACTTAGGGCATACGTGGAAGCATATTCCAGGGAATATGCCTCCTCCCAAAATAGTAAGTCGACCGGGTCACTTTTCCCCCGCGTCATCCATGTAGAGGCTACGTGAGCCTCTGCGGCGCCTGCGTCAGCCGACATCGGCGTCGTCACCTCTGTCGGCCACGCCTCGGTGGTCCTGCCCCTATCCGCTTCGCTCATGCTGTGCGTACCAAGGTTACTTTTGACCAGCGAGATACCTTCCTTCTCCTAGAAGCTTGCTATGACCCGGATCGTAGTTGATCCGGTCACACCTGTTCCTGCATACAATTTAGATTCATCTATCTGACTTACGGCTTAAGTCGGATGAGACTCAGTTAGGTGGACATCCCGGTGCAGGTTACCCGAGATTAAATCTGCCTTGAGGTAACTCGGCCAGCATTCGCTTTGACTTTGCCGTACCTCGGCTAACTCGGCCTTTATACCCCGGCGTGACCCTACCCGGGGGTATCCCCCCAACACCTCTTCTTGTAGTGGATGGTAAAATAGGAACCTTGCCATCACGGGACTTACCCGTGATGGATGGATAGCAGCGAACAATAGAGATTCCAAGTGAACTTGATAAATAAAGCTATGCTCCTCGGCAACGGCGCCAGAAAATAGTCTTGATGACCCACAAGTATAGGGGATGTATCGCAGTATTTTCGAGGGAAGTGAAACCCAATTTATTGATTCGACACAAGGGGAGCCAAAGAATATTTATAAGCCTTAACAACTGAGTTGTCAATTCAGATGCACCTGGAAACAATCTTGCTCACATCAGTTTATCAGTAGCAACAATTTTGTAGTAGGAAAAGTAAAGTAGCAGCAGTAGTAAAGTAAAGACAGCAGTAACAATAGCAGCGAACAGTGGGATTTGAGTGTGGTAGGCATAGGGATGGATGGACGGGCGTTGCATGGACAAGACAATTCACATAGCAATCAGAACATAGGGCAATTGCAGATAAATAAGATAAAGCATCCAAGTACTAGATAATCCTAGGCATGTGTTCCATATATAGTCATACGTTCTCGCAATGAGAACTTGCACAACATCTTTTGTCCTGCCAGCCCGTTTGCAGCGGGGCCTCAAGGGAACTACTGGCAATTAAGGTGCTCCTTTTAGTAGAGCACCGGAGCAAAGCATTAACACTCCATGAACACATGTGATCCTCACATCAAAGCCATTCCCTCCGGTTATCCCGATTTCTGTCACTTCGGGGCTTTTGGTTCCGGACAACAACGTGTGTATACAACTTGCAGATAAGACCATAAACAATACTATCATAATGAATCAATAACATGTTCAGATCTTAAATCATGCCACTCGGGCCCTAGTGACAAGCATTAAGCATAACAAGTCGCAACAAAGTCATAAAGCACTAATAAAAGATACTAGGCACCATGTCCTAACAATCTGATGCCATTACATGAATGATCTCATCCAATACCTACCATCCCCATAGCCTACAGCGGGGGATTACTCACTCATAGATGGGGGAAACATGGATGGTCGATGGAGAAGCGATGGTGATGATGATGGCGATGATCTCCTCCAATTCCCCATCCCGGCAGGGTGCCAGAACAGAGTTTCTGGTACTGTTTCGTGGAATCTGGTGGTGGTGATGGAGCAGAACTCCTTCTGGAAAAACGTCGAACCCCCCTAAGTTTTTAGGTCAGAAGGCAACTTATAGGCAAAGAGGGAGACCTAGGGAGTGCAGGCGTGGCCGGACCACCCCCACGGCAGCTGGGCCCACGCCGAGTGGTGTGGCCTGGGCCCAGCCCCCCTCCGTCTCATATTCTGGCTCCGGGAGTCTTCTGGTGAAATAGGATTTTTGTCATATTTTCCAGGATTTTTCCTGATAGTTGATTTTCTGCACAAAAAGTAGAGACCTAGGCAATTCTGCTGAAAACAGTGTCCATCCGCGTTAGTTGCATCCAAATCACACAAGTTAGAGGAGAAACAATAGCAACAGTGTTCAGGAAAGTAGATACGTTTTGGACGTATCAGTCATCAAGGTTAGAGATGGTCCTTAAGGAGGAATTTGATGTCGATTGATCGTTGTCCATATCCTCGACAGGCACAAAGACATCGACCTTGATTAGTTTGGTAACCTTGGTATCATAGCCGGCGAGGGAGTTCTAGATAGCAGTGTTATCAATCTTGTTGCCTTCATCATCAAACTCTCGCATACCAGAGGTCACCAAATCCATGTCAGCGTCATCATATGTGCTTTAACCAAGGACAAAGCCATCCTAGCGCTAGCCCAAATGGAGGATGATTTCCAGCACTTCACCTTCTTGGGGGCTTGGTGGAGGATTTCCGAGTACTTGGCGGCAGAATCTGCTGCCTTGATGTTGATGTCCAGGTGTCGGGCTATCTCCTTGGCCTGGGTTATGGAAGTGTTAATGAAGTTGCTGGTAAGAACCATGCATTCCTTTGAATCCAGAGCATCTTCACCCATATTGGTTAAACCAAGAGGGTTGTGTTTTCGTAAGAGATAAAGGTCATGACTATTGCAATAGTATAAAAATTTCCAACTTACCGAATTTTAGAAACAACGGAAGAAACTTACAAAGATGCTAGTTTCATCCTGATGGCATGTCTCCGCCAAGATGCCATGCTCCTTCTGAAGTTTCTTGTACATCTCAAGGCTCCGAGTATTCTGCTGTCCAGCAGCTTGGTTCTGTTCCTTGAGATCTTCAAATTCCTTCTTCAGGCGCTCCATCTCGGTGTTCGCAGATTCTTGCATGGCCTTCATTGATGCTTCATGTGCCTTGACAACATCAGTTAGGTCTTTCTTCAGGATCTTGTTCTCATCATCCAATTCTTGGATGTGCTTGGATTGTTCAATGATACTTTTTGCCTTGGCAACAACTTCTGCAAGTCGGAACAGTAAAGCATTGTGATTATTCGGAAGAAATAACTACAAATAATGGATCAGGGAGATGTCCCAAGAGAAAATACGCTTGTTGTTTTTGATCTATTCCTTTAGAAAGGATGTTTTACCCTTTTCAAGATCCAGCTCCTTTTGCAGCTTAGCAAACCTCTCATTGGTGGCCTTCCTCCAGTTATTATCATTCTGCACAAGTAACATGCTTAGCTTTCTCTAGAGCACCTAGCCAGAACTTTTTCAGTTTTACCTAGAAGCTCGGGGGCTACAGTATCATACTTTAACCTATGTATGCTTTCTCTTAGAGTATCTAGCTAGAATTATTCATTCTACCTAGAAACTAAGGGGCTACAGTATCAAGTTTTACACTTAGTTCCTTTTGGAGCACTCAGGCCAATAATTATGGTTTTCCCCCTAAGATCTCATGGGCTACAGTGGGATATATTATAAAGTGAAATGTAAAGATCGAAGACTCACAATGCAAATAATCTTGAGATTGTTTGTTGTGGTGGTGTATGCGTCATGGAAGGTCCTGGCATTATTATGAATAACATCTTCTTGCCAGATAAGATCATCCAGACTTAGTGTCAGAGGAGTCAGAGGCATAGCAGACGCAACCAAGGGTACAAATGAAGCTCTAGCTGTCTTTTGTGCTACCATAGCAGTTGACGGCATAGAAGTTATCGGCTTGTCTGTTGTTGCATTTGCTCCCTCCACCAATTGCTTCCCTTCTTCGATTACATCCTTAGCCGGAGCTTCAGCCATTTGAGTGGAAGTGCTCTCCTGCGGCGCCTGACCGCTAGGAACGATGTCCATGCTGGCAGAACCTGGGACATCTGGAGTAGGAATGATGTTTATCTCCTTGGCGGAGGTCTCAGGTGCAATGGGGGATGACGGTCCGGCAGAGCCTGAGGCAGGCTTGGCGGCAGGAGTTGGGGAGGAACGATGGGGGAGGACTTGGTCAGCATCTCACGAATATTTTTGGAATCTCCAACATCTTTGGAGGTACGCTTCATACTAACACTGGATCTCTTCCTGAGACGTACGAAGTATAAGTATAGGAATCGAGTAGGCACAAAACAAAGTCAGAGAAGAAAAGTGCTTACACCACAACAGGTGCCTTGGTTAAAGGGATGTCAATGGACTTCTTCTTATCTATCTCTAAGATAGCAGTGGATTTCTTGGAGACTCCACTCTCTTATTTCTTACTCTTCTTTCCCTCGGCAGTAGCATCAGAGGTGGAGCTCTTCCACTTTCGTGTTGTCGGAGTTGGTTGATCCTTGGAGGTCTCATTGTTGGACAAGACTTGTACATCCTTCAGTTTTGGATCATAGACCTGAGCGGCCATGTCTTCCTCGGTCAGGGTCGCCAGAAGATGAGATAGAAACATGTTAGATGATTGATGCGTTCAAGACGAAGAACTAAGAATATACACAACAACGATGAAGGAAACATGGTTACCTCTGTGCATTTACCGCATTCATACATGTCAAAGGTGATAGTGAAGACTCACTTCTTGTCTTTCAACTTACAAGGTCCTTAAGTCGGAGCTTGATGGAGTCACTGTAGAGGTTGGATTTGCCTTACGAACCAACACATGGCTAGGTCCAGTCCAGTCAATCCACCGTCTATCAGCCACTCTATCTGCCTAACAGTGCGAGAAGCTTCGGCGTCAGAAGGAAGAATGGCTTGGGACCTCTAGGTGGTGGCCTCGGCGGCAGCTCCATCGACAAAGTCGAGGTACAAGTCTTGTCTGCTGGCCAGAGGGACGCCTGAACCATAGAAATATGTCCTTTGCTAGTTCTTGCAAGACTCGTGGTCAATGATATCGGGGAATCGCCGACCAGGACATATCTTAAAACTAATGGTTCCAAAGTTCATCCTTGGAATCTTCCCTCATGGTGAAGAAGTAAATAAACAGATCTAACCTAGGCATAATCCCTAGGTATCCTCTGCACAAAGCTACGTAATTGCTAAGTACCGGGATGCTATTGGGAGAGATGTTGTGGGGAAGAACTTGGAAGTGATTCAAGACCTCAAGGAAGAAGTCGAAGACTAGGGGGAGATGCTATGTACCAGCTGCGCTTTGAGATAGACCTTCTCTCGGGATTGGGGACAGGTGACGACCTCGCCGGCCAGCGCTGGCCGCTAGACCAGTCCCTTCATAGAAGGGATGCATCCCTCAATGACAAGCTCCTTCTGGTGCTCCACAAGAAGGTCAGAGCCTCTCCACACTCCCTTATGGGATTCCGCCTCCTCCTCCACGGCTTCAAGCGCCGCTCTTTTCTGGTCATCGCCGGTGGTTTCCACCATGGTGGAGACGGGAACCACCCCCCCCCCCCGGCGGGACGAAAACTCCCTTTGATGGTGTTGGAGGGACGACCCCAGGTAGGGTCAAGCTATGGTATAAGTACATAGTCAACTGAGGTATAAATGGGCCGAGGTATGACTCATCCGAGGTATAATATTGGTCGGCCGAGTAAGGGCCGAGTCAACCAAAGCCGGGTTATCCCGGTAGGGCCTGGCCGACATAGTGCCCATGTCATTTTTTGTGTGCGGGTATAGCCTTGGCTGAGTCTACTAGGGAAGGTCAAGTCAGGGGTTGGTGTGCTCGGGAAGGAATGAGCCGGGCCCCAAGGTCAGCGCTTGTCTCTCTCTTGGAAATCCTGGGAGAATGGCGCTAAGGAAAAGTGCATTTGGAACGATGCCTGCAACAGATTCACGGGCATGACATTATCTGACCCCAATAGTCAGATGAGCTGGTCTATGGGCAGTTGCCATGCAGAAGCTGGCAATAGAAGAAAGGAGCGCCCCGAACTACTATATTGGTACAAGCATATCTGGGAATATTCGGGCCACGTATTCCCTAGATGTAACCTGGCCACCACTTTATAAGGTGAGCCAGGGCCTCCAAGGGGAGGGTCAGTCCATTAGCAATATGCATAAGCCCAAGAGGGAGAGAGGAGCAGAAGCACTTCATCTTGTTCCTCCTCTCGATACAGCTCAAGGAGCACTTGTACTAGTCTAGAGATTGTAATATAAGATCTAGAGCAGGAGTAGAGGTTTTATCTCCCTAGAAGAGCCTCGAACCTGGGTATATCGTGTGTTTGCTTGTGTTCTTCGTGTGTGGATTCACCATACTATCCCTCCCCGGGTACCTCTAGTGTCCATATGGCCCTATCTTTAGCCTACCCATGGCATCTATTGTGAAACCACCACGACAGTTGGCGCCCACCGTGGGGCCAACAATGGTGCTAGCTGGAGTTCAGATCCAGATGAGACACTTCATCGCATCTAGGAGCACATCATATTCGGGTTTGTTTAGCGATTCGGCTTGCTGGACTTCGTCAGCGACAACACGCGCAACTTTGGCAACCGCCCTCTCCCGCACAACGGCCTCTTCGTCAACTTTGACGTGCACAAGGTCTAAATCATGCTCGATGTCTCCTGCGCGTACCCGCAGTGGGTCATCGTGGCGGCATATCCTCCTCTCTGCATGGCTCGCGCTCCGTGTAACACTCTCCCCGCCAGCTGCGTCGAGGTGATGATGACTGCGCAAGGGGCTAGCACCAGCAAATATCTAGACGAGGAAGGGAAGACAATTCCCAAGGTAGCTCGTTCGAGGTTCCCCCTGCTGGAGAGGCCTCAGAACATCATTCAGCAAGCCATAGAGAGCTTGACTACTCCAGTGGATCTGGCTCAGGCACAGGCCGAGCTGGAGGAGACTCGACAAAAGGTGCTTGAGGGAGCCAAGAAAATGGCTATGGCTCAGCAAGCATTGAACATCACCCTGCGTGAGTATAACATGGCAAATAACATAAAAACGAGTCCATTTCATTTAGATGGTGTGAAGAGTAGAGGGAAAACACTATCATTGAAATAGATAGGTGATAGCTGTGAGATTCAACATATTTTTGATGGTTTTCTTCTGGATTTGATCATTTTCTAGCTTTACCTAACGCTAATACTTAGGTAGCAAAGAAAACCTGGTTTTTAATATGTGTTTCAGGTTCTGAACACCGACAGAAGGTTTTAACAAGAGAAACACAATATTCAGGCGAAAACAAGCAAGTCTCTTTTCGGAAGCAATCAAGGGAAGCATACAGAAGCTTTAATCAAGGGACAACAGCCACCATCCCATCCAGAAAGGAGAAAGAAGAGATCCAGAGAAGAAGGAGAAGACGTTCTTCATCTCGCTCCACGATCTTCGACCTCCTAGCCAACACACCCCCATAGCCATTACTTGTACTTGAGAGACAGATCTTCACCTTGCAAGACTAGGGTTTGAGATTGTTTCTTCCTATCTTGAATTTTGTTGGATTACTTTTCTATTCTTATTGTGGATCTCCACGGTAATATCGATAAGAACTCCCTTTATTTAATTATATCGATGATGCTTTCTTCTCTAATGTGTGATTAAGTTCCTTGGGCATGGGAGATGTAAGGGATTGGTGAGATGTGATGTGCCTCCATATATTTTCCATTAGTTTGTGATTGATTTTAATTACAATATTATGTGTGTTTCACTATCTGTGGGATGCCTGATGCTTGTTGTCCAATTAAGGGACCAAACAACTTGATGCTTTGTTCTACATAGATAGGATCTTGTTCGCTAGCAGACCGGCAACCCCCGAGTGACACGGGGATATCAATGGGAAACTAGTTTGACTCAAGGATCACGAGGAACCATTGTTCTTATTGCATTAGTCGATCCAAGGAGCTTAATTGCTAAGCAACCTGAAGGATCTTAATCGTCTAGTGACTAACCATGGTTTTGGTAACAGACTAGTAGGATTATTGAAGTTGGGATGAAATCTACCAAGAGGAGTTCCGGCTAATTATGGGTTGCTCGCCTACACATATGCTTATAAGGTTATAATTGTTACACTTATCATTTGTTGACCTGGCACAGTCACTATCACCATGAACTGTATCTCCCCGCGTCTTCTTTGTCATCTGTAGAAAAACAACAAACAACAGAATCGTTCTTTACTTTTATGCTTCTTATTACTGAAGTTTACATTTTAGTTTTACTTAAATACATCCAGTTTAATCCAAATTTCATTCTTATTTCCACACTTGTACTCAATTCACTCGAAGACCTGTGACAACTTTGAGTGTGATAGAGACTTCCTTCATAAACACTTACCTTTGGGCTCCCTGTGGGATCGATATCTATACTTCGAAACTAGCTACAAACGATCTGTGCACTTGCAGACATCAAGATATTTTCCGGTGATGTTGCTGAGGAGTTAAGCGCTAAGTGTTTGTCTCTTGACATTTCGGGTGTTACTACTACAAAATGGTCTCCCTAGGAGACAAAGGGTCTACATGCTTTGGTAGGACCTATTTACCAGATTATTTTGAGCGCATGCCTATTCAAAGGCGTGAGGAAATTATTGATTTTTTATTAAGATTAGATAAAGTTGAAGTTGAAAACCTGAGTGATTTTATGGAAATCATGTCCATTTACAGGTGCTCCAAACTCTGCTTTCCTTAAACAACCAATAGAATTTCCTAATCCTGGAGTTACAGAATATCAATTTGATGGTGGAATTATTAAAATTTTGCAGGAAAAAGCTTACAACGGAAGGGAAGATGAAGACCCAGGAAGACATATTAGAGAGTTTGACGATGTGATGACAACACTTGGACCAAAAGGTTTGCCAAGAGACTTCTCTCGTCTAATTTTTTTTGGTAAGGCCCTAGACTGGTTATATTCTCTCCCTCGTCATTACATTAAATGTTGGGAAAACTGTATTGTTAAATTCATAAACAAGTTTAATCCTTTTTAAAAGGTGACTGAAACTAGAAAGAATCTAGACAACTTTAGTCAGAACGTGGGAGAAAACTACCCACAAGCCTGGGATAGATTCCTTGGAATGATCAATAGAATTCCTAATCATGGCTATTTTGAGTCAACTATTTGCCATCTATTTTACCATGGTCTTAATGCTCAAAGCAAAGAGTTGCTTGACTTATCAGCAGGAGGATCGATAAATACTTTAACTAATAAAGCATGTTTGGAATTGATGTCTACTAGGGCTACGAATGATTCTTTATATAATCCTGGTTTCGACACTAAGCTGGAAAAAGGGATATTTCGTATAACTCTAGATCTTATGCCTAAAGTACGCAAATCAATGATAGAAAAAGGTATATCTTCTAAACTTGTTAAGGAAAACAAAGTAGACTTGTTACAAGTTTTTACTGAAGAAGATGGAACTAGAAAAGTTTTTCAAGAATTAAAACATCGACAAGCAAAATCTCATAATAACCTGCATAAGCATTTTCAAAAACATAAAAAGATTTTGGTAGAACTCACGGAAAATTATGATGATATTGGCCAAGAAATAAAATTATTTCACAAGTATCTTAGTATAATTGAAACCCAATGTGAACAAATAGCATCTGGTTATCAAATTTTTCTTCAAGATGATATAGATATTCCTGTTTCTACTAATGTTGTTACAAGGAGAGGTGAAGTTGTTACAGGACCATTAGGACCACCATAATATGAAGCTAAAAAAGATCGAAAGGAAAAATCCTTGCTCAAAGCAAGCCAAGAAGATGATACACTGGTGGATCCTCAAGATGAAACTACTCAAGAAACACAAGATCAAACCAAGGAGGACCAAAATGATGCACAACATGACCATTATGACTCTGATGTAGAGACGGTTGATCCAAGAGAAGAAAAAGAGACAAGCAATGAAGATGAAGTTACTGTAGTAGAAAACAAGAAAAGCGATAAGCAGCAACAAAAGAACTTGATCCCCCACAAGAGGTAAAAGAGAAGAATAAGAAAGGTGAGAAAAAACTTCCTTATCCAGATCGAAAAAGAAAGCACTAGATCAGGTAATCTATGGTTCTTTCAAAAAGGCACTTGGTGATCTTCGTCTAGAGATTCCATTTGCGTATGCAATAAAAGTTCCTACCTATTCTAAATTCCTCCATGATATTCTTAGTAGAAAGAAAGAAATAACTGAAACGGTTGCCATGGTGACTAGTTATCTTGTTAATGGGAAGGTATTTTCTAAATCGGGAGATCCCGGAATACCAACTATTTCATGCTCAATTGGCAAAATAGATATTCACAATTCCTTGTGTGACTTAGGTGCAGGAGTTAGTGTAATGCCATATTCCCTCTATAAAAGGTTAGGATTAGGGGAGTATTCCCCTACTACTATCACTTTACAGATGGTTGACAAGTCCACTAAACAACCCATTGGTATGATTGAGGATGTTCTACTTAGAATAGATGAGCATGTTATTCTCACAGATTTTATTATTCTTGAAATGCCAGAGGATGAAAAATTATCTATAATACTTGGAAGAACTTTCCTTAGTACTGCAGGAGCATCGGTTGATTGTGCTGAGGGAAAAATAATCTTCAATGTTTATGATGCTAAAATCATCCGGTATTTTCCAAAGAAGCTGGAAGCAGGGGAAAGATATATTCCACCGGCAAAACGAGTTCATGTGGTAAGTGCCTTTGATAAGGGGCAACCCAAGGTAAGAATTCGAGAACAGAGAAGGGGTTGAGTTATTCAACCATTCTTAGTAAAATGCTTAATGGGAGTCAACCCATCACTTTAATACAATAAATTAAAGAATAAAATGTTCATCGCATTCCTACAACTTTTTCACAGACATTCTTGCAGAAGCGCGCCCGTGAAGATGCAACTGTAAAAAATTAGTAGAAATATCGATTGAACAAGCGTAGAATAAGTATAAAAATAAAAGTTTGAGTTTTATCTACAAAAACTAGCTTAATCATTTTGTCCAGATTAAAAAGTGAATCTCCTGTTGAGGATAAGAAGTTTGGTAGTACTAAAAATCCTGCTCTTTACATGCTAATGTTGGTCGACAACTTCTACTATCATTTTTCTATCAAAAACAAGGTATTTCGCTAAGTTTCAGGATAAGAAAGAATTCTCGAAGAAATGGAAATTTTTTGATGACTACAGAAGGTTTAACGACCAACTATACGGCGGGAATAAAATTCCAGCCGTATAGTTTGGTCGTATAGATATCGATGCCTTCGTACAATTTCTTTCCTAGAGTATTGATGGTTTAACGACCAACTATACAGCAGGAATAAAAATTATGGCCATATAGTTCCGGTCGTATAGATATCGATGCCTTCATACAATTTCTTTCCCAGGGTACTGATGGTTTAACGACCAACTATACGACGGGAATAAAAATAATGGCCGTATAGGTCCGGTCGTATAAATATCGATGCCTGTTTCCGAAAATTTATCTCAGGGTTATAGAAGGTTTGACGACCAACTATAAGGAGGGACCATTTTGGTCCGGCCATATAGTTGCGCCCATATAGCTGCGATCTGGCATAAAGAAACCCTAATTGCCACCACAACTATACGAAGGGAACTACTTCACCCGCCCGTATAGTTGAGGCCGTATAGTTCGGCGTGACCTCTTAATCATGTCAGGGCGGCTAGGTTTCTTCTTCCTCCTCACTTATTCTCTCATATTCTCTCTCCAAACCTGTCAAAACCCACCTAGAACTCTTGATTCTTCGCGGATTTTGATCATTTTAGTGGGGGAATCAACAGATTGGTATGTTTCTCTCCCTATCCATGCTTTATTTTCAGAATTCCATGGTCGAAACTCTCACATTGATCTAGTGGATGAACTCAAGCACATTGTTTTTCCTATTCATTTCTCACGTTAGGATTAAAGTTTTCCATGTAGCATCATTCGTATATCATGTACAAACTATATGCCTAGGGTTTTATGGTGAAATTTTTCAGTGCATCAAGATGAACAAAATTGGTAGCATTTTTCGCAAGAGCAAGCGCCAACATGGCGAGATCTCGAGGCTCCGGGCCGGGCTCAACAACAAGTTGTCCATTGTTTCATCAAGGAGGGTGTTGCCCACACGTTGGGCCGATCATAGCTTTCTCACCGCGGTAGGGTTGAGGGAAGACTTCGACCTCATGTGTGATAAGGTCGGGCTAACACTACTCGGCTACGCAAGCCACAATACCTACACCAAGCTCACCCATGAGTTCCTCACCTCTTTCTATGATGACCACAAGGAGAAAGGTAATGCGTGCACGGTAAGCTTCACCATAAACCAGCAACCATATGAAATAACTTTCGAACAATTTTGTGATGCTTTTGGCCTCCATCACAGTGGGGAGTCAACTATTACAAATTTATATAGCGTCTCAAGTGGAGAAACTTGGGAGGTTATTTCTGTTAACGGTGGCAGGGACTTCTACCAGAAGAAGATGTCCACCATTCAGAACCCAACAATTTGCTACTACGCCTTGTTCCTCGCCAATACATTGTTGGGAAGAGGAGATACAAGTTCCATGGCTATGCGGACATGGCCATGATCACCAAGGCACTCTTCCCCAATGCACCACAAATCCCCAATCCTGCGGCTCTACTACTCCAGCACCTTCGCCACCAGAGCAACAAAACGAAAGTTGACATTCGCATTGGTGGATTGGTAACCCACCTTGCCCAAGCATTGAATATTACATTACCTATTATGCAACCTGTTGACGGCTCCAAACTTATGGACGTTAAGTATTTAACTGCTTGTGGCTTCCTCGGTGTTTACCAAGCTAACAAGAGGCTCCGAGCATATCTGTTTGGTTATCTTGGTGATGCACAGGGTGAGCAGGTTCCGTTGCCCTATCCACAAGCCTTCTCGATTGTGGAGAAAGACACCTGGATCCTCACCAAGAACCAAGTGGTGGAGATCATGGCTGAATTCCAGCCTGACCAAGAGGAAGATGAAGAAGGAGACCAGCATGATGAGCAGGAGCAGGAGCAGGAATACAATCCTGCTTGGGAGGGATAGCAGCAGCAACAAGGGGGATCCTGGGACCCATGGCCCAATCAACCGCAACAGGGGTTCAACTACGTCCCCTATCAAGAATTTCAGCAGCTCAACCAGCACATTGGGGAGATTGACCACACTCTACAAGGAGTGACTAAAGATGTGAGTGCCTTAACTCACAACTTCATTCACTTCATGACCCACTTCCTCGACTACTACCAGCAGTATCCACACTAGTCGTCGAATGACGGCAACAACTAAGCCCGCTGAATGAAAACCTCCAAACCTTGCATTCATATTTTTATTTCTTCTTTTTATTTATTTTACTTTTTCAAAATTGCATGTTTACTTTTAGTTTGCATTCCTAAACAAAAAACACAAAAAAATAGTTGTAATTTTATTGCAAATTTGTTTCTTTGTTTCTCTCGGAGATTGCTCAATTTCAGGTGACTTGGCAATAGGGAATATAGAGGGGGTTCGACTCAAGTATGAGAACAAAGCAAGCAAAAGGAGGTATCACATTCCTTTCATCACCTTTTCTGCAACTTTAAATTGATCCTACAATTATTTACTCGCTTGCACTTGAGCCACTCCCCACTTAGCTTGCTATCCTATAAATTCTATTCCTTTGATAGTGTCCCCTTTTTAGCTTTGAAATGATGAGCAATGAACTTGGTTAAAAATATTTCCGACAATTTTACAACAAAAAGAAGCATCCAAAAGATGACTTGAGTCCATGTTTAGCCCAAAGGATTTGATTTTAGAACTACTTAGTCCCATTTGAGATTAATGTAAATAGACTCGATATCACCCTTAAATGAAATTGTCTGATAAAATGGATGCTTCGAAGTAGTAGAGATTATGCCACTACTTTTTCTAATAATTACCGTAAGATATTGCTTTACGCGTGTCATTACAACACTGTCGTGCTCCATGGGGAACTATTAACTCCGTTGGCTAATGAACAATCTAAATGTGGGAAACCACTTGATTTCGGCTATTGAGTTATGTAAGCGTCTGTAGCTGCAATGCTATGACGGGTAAAATTTTAGTCTCTTCGTGGTTTCATGTTCCAAGTGAACTTGTAGCACTCCTTGACCCACTATTTCTCAACAATTAATTATTGGCACGGTCACGAGTGCGCAACACAGTCCCAATTAACATGTTAAAACAGTGGCATGGTTTCTCTATGAAAAGGCTGAAGTTTTTGAAAAACAAGGAATGGAAAAAGGTGCTTTCAGAGTCTTGAAATTTGGACATGGGAATGGATGAGTTGTTCTTAAATTGAATGTTTTTGGTGCCAACTTGAGTACTCTTAACTGATTAAAGAAACAAGAGCAAAAAGTTTTCATCTCTCAACAAAGAGAGATAATAAAAGAAATTGTTTCACTTTCTTGGCTAAACTTTTAACACTTGCTCGGGCATACGATTTTTGCTAGCAAGATATATGTGGTTAGGAAGTGGACTCAGTGCAATCTTGTGAATACTTGTATGATCATGTTTAAGATTGCATGGATTGTGAAGAAAAGAATTTGATACCAATTCGAGCTTGTAAGTTTTTTATTTTAGTCTTGAATCTCCGCTATTCTTCCTTATTTTATTGTCACTTGAGGGCGAGCAACATCTAAGCTTGGGGGAGTTGATAGTTGTGAGATTCAACATGTTTTTGATGGTTTTTATTAATGGTTTTCTTCTGGATTTGATCATTTTATAGCTTTACCTAACACTAATACTTCAGTAGCAAAGAAAACTTGGTTTTTAATATGTGTTTCAGGTTCTGAACACCAATAGAAGGTTTTAACAAGAGAAACACAATATTCATGCAAAAACAAGCAAGTCTCTTTTCGGAAGCAATCAAGGGACGCATACAGAAGTTTTAACGAGCAACTATACAACGGGAATATTTTTCCGGCCGTATAGTTCCCGCCATATAGCTGCCGCCACCTCCGTCTTGTCAAAAGGGACAACTTTCATGAAGAGGGCATACGTGAAAATAGAACACAACAGCCGCCATCCCATCCAGAAAGGAGAAAGAAGAGATCCGGAGAAGAAGGAGAAGACATTCTTCATCTCGCTCCACGATATTACTTGTACTTGAGAGAGAGAGAAGACTAGGGTTTGAGATTGTTTCTTCCTATCTTGAATTGTGTTGGATTACTTTCTATTCTTATTGTGGATCTCCATGATAATATCGATAAGAACTCCCTTTATTTAATTATATCAATGATGCTTTCTTCTCTCATGTGTGAGTAAGTTCCTTGGGCGTGGGAGATGTAAGGGATTGGTGAGATGTGATGTGCCTCCATATATTTTCCATTAGTTTGTGATTGATTTTAATTACTATATTATGTGTGCTTGACTATCTATGGGATCCTAATGCTTGTTGTCGAACTAAGGGCCTAGACAACATGACGCTTTGTTCTACATAGATAGGATCTTGTTCGCTAGCAGACCGACGATCCTCGAGTGACACGGGGATATCAATGGGAAACTAGTTTGACTCGAGTACACGAGGAACCACTTTGCTTATTGCATTAGTCTGATCCAAGGATCTTAATTGCTAAGCAACCTGAAGGATCTTAATCGTCTAGTGACTAACCATGGTTTTGGTAATAGACTAGTAGGATTATTGAAGTTGGGATGAAATCTACCAAGAGGAGTTATGGCTAATTGTGGGTTTCTCGCCTACACATATACTTATAAGATTATATTTATTACATTTATCATTTGTCCACCTGGCATAGTCACTATCACCATGAACTGTATCTCCCCGCGCCTTCTTTGTTATCTGCAGATAAACAACAAACAACCGAATCGTTCTTTACTTTTATGTTTTTTATTACTGAAGTTTACATTTTAGTTTTACTTAGATACATCTAGTTTAATCCAAATTTCTTTCTTATTTCCACACTTGCGGTCAATTCACTCGAAGACCTATGGAAACTTTGAGTGTGACAGAGACTTCATTCATAAACACTTACCTTTTGGCTCCCTGTGGGATCGATATCTATATACTTTGAAACTAGCTACAAATGATTTGTGCACTTGCAGACATCAATAGGGAATGTGTTCTGAGGTCACTAATTTGGGTGAGACATAGTCTATAGGCCTGTCGAGGTATAGTACCCTGACGAAGAACCTCAGAGCCGTAGATGCGGCAGCTGCCGAGATATCTGCTTTATCCAGCGAGGCCCAGCAAAGGTAGAAGGAGAGAGTCATAGAGATGGTGCACATTGCAAACCAGCAGAATGAGGAATTGCTCAGGAATAACCCGACAAGAGCAGGTGGCTCCCGTGTCGTTCATTTAGCTAGGGGTGCTCCTACAATATCAGCCAGGGCAGCATCATCACCTGGCATAGGCCCAGTAAGAGAGGAAGTTGTAACCTCTGGTAGAAGAAACAAGTAAATGGTGCCTTATGACCCGGTCGTGTCCAAGAAAGGCAAGGCAGCATAAGGCCACGCTGATCAAAGAAGTGTTGGCCGAGGTAATGGTAGCTAGGGAAACCCCGGCCAAAGAAATGTGAGTCAGGGGAATGTTGCACGTGGTAATGCTGGCCAGCATAACCCGGACCATCATGGTGATTACTCAGCTAGAGGAGCGCAGCACCAGTAGCAGAACACAGCTCGCCAACATCAAAGTGTTGGGCTAGCATGCAGCACCAATATGCTCACCCGTTGCAGAATAGGTACAATGATGGTTATTCGGCTATGGACAATGCTGGGTTTCCTAGGCCGGATCATCATATGATGGGAAATACAATGGGATCTAGGCTAGTAAACAGAAACTTGCAGCCAGATGATGCAAGGTTAAAGGTGGACATAATTTATATGTTGGAACTAATGGAGGGACAAGGTCCTTCGGGTCCTGCATGTTTTGGACCTCGAATTATGAGGGAGCCACCTGTGCCGAACTTTCAGTTGGCCAGGGGGACAAAGACATATGCCGACAGCACAAAGCTGCAAGATTGGTTGATTAACTATGCCACTTCTATTCACATCACGCAGGGCAACCTCAAATGGGTGGTAAGGTATGTTCCTTGGATGCTAGAAGGTCCAGCAAGAGTTTGGCTGAATAATTTGCCGGTAGGAAGTATCAACTATTGGTTAGATTTTGAGGAGATGTTCATCAGTAACTTTACCATTACATACAAGAGGCCGAATAGACCGGAACACTTGGCAATGTGTAAGCAAAGTCCAAGTGAGACTTACAAAGAGTTTTTGACTCGGTGGTGTACCCTACGCAACTCATGCAAAGGAGTAATCGAGTCACAGGCGATTGCGTGGTTTGCACAAGGGTGTAGACATGCAAGTGTACTATGGCAAAGGCTATAGAGAGATATGCCAACTATGTTGGCTGAAACCATCAAGATTGCAGATTCATATGCATTGGGAGATCCGACCCAACCCTGCCTTATGTCGGCAGAGCTGAATGAGGAGTATTACTCCAGGGACGGGGCCAGGTCATCCCGACGGAATGATTTCCAGGGTAAGAGAAGAGATGAGAGGCCGGATTATCGGTATGGATCAAACCATATCACTACTGTGAACCAAGATCAGCCAGGTGCTGGGAGTAGCCAGCAACAGAAGAATAGTTCCCAACAATGGACACACAAAATGAGGGGGAAAAGCAATGGAGTGTTGAGCAGAAGAAGCAGTGGCAGGAAAGGCCAAAGTACACCTATGAGTCCATGTTGGATTAGCCATGCAAGTTTCACACGCCCAATCCGAGTAAGTCAGCGAATCACACGACTCAGTAGTGTGCGTGGACTCTGGGAGACATGGGTCCGCCTCAGGCGTCTCACCCACCACAGCTCACAGGGGGAAATGCCCAGCGGCTAGTTTTACCTCCACCTCCACTGAGATATGAGAACCAAGAAAGGAGAGATGATGTGCATCAAGTGAACAACCAGAACCAAGGTAACTATGGAAACCCTAACCAAGATGGTAGAAATGACTATAGGGAACATCGCCAGAGCTATGTTGTGTTCACCAGAGAGGAGAATGACAGGCAAAGTGTGCAAAGGTGACATATGGAGGTCAACACAGTTATGCCGGCAGTGCCGAAGTACATGTATTGCTCGGACCAGAAGATCACCTGGAGCATAAAGGATCATCCCAAACTCATGCCGAGTCCTGGATCATATGCTTTGGTGCTTGACCCGACCTTTATTGGGCCAAACATAAATGTGAAGTTCTCCAAGGTACTCATTGACAATGGCAGTAGTATGAACATACTGTACAAGGACACAATGCACAAGTTGGGTATCTTGAAAAACATGCTCCAAGCGACTAAGACCACCTTCCATGGCATTGTGTCGGGGTTGTCCTGCGAGCCAATTGGGATAGTCTGAATAGATGTCTTATTCAGCACGAGAGATAATTGCAGAATAGAGAATTTGTTGTTTGAGGTTGTGGACCTCAACAGTTGTTACCATGCTCTACTTGGAAGGCCAGCAATATCCAAGTTCATGGCCAGTACCGACATCAGCTACCTAAAGATGAAGATACCAAGGCCCAATGGTGTCATCACCATTACTGGGGATTTTAGTCGTTCTATGGAGTGCGCCTCGGCCGGATCTAATATGGCCGAGTCATTGGTCATTGCGCTGGAAAATAAGAGGATTTACGAGGCTGTGGCACTGGCTCAGTCAGCTCAACTGAATATGCTAGCACTGAGCAACCCACATGGGAGTGTGTCTTTCTAGCCGACTAAGGATACCAAGAAAGTTCCAACTGATGAGCAGTTCCTAGAGCGCCCTATCACCATTGGTGCGGGCCTAATAAATAAATAGGAAAGCGATCTCATCAGCTTCCTCTGTGAGAATCATGATATCTTTGCTTGGTCTACACAGGACCTGCAAGGTGTTCTGAGAGAGCTAGCTGAGCACTCTTTCCATGTCAGGCCTGATGCAAGGCCGGTGAAGCAACCTCTCTGTCGCTTCGCTGAGGATAGGAGAAATATCATAGTGAATGAGATATCTTGGATCCTTGCAGCCGGATTTATCATGGAGGTACTTCATCCAGATTGGTTATCTAATCCGGTGCTGGTGGAAAAGAAAAGGGATGATTCGAACGTGGTAGTGGTATGGCGCATGTGCATCGACTACACCAACTTGAACAAGGCATGTCCAAATGACCCATTTCCTTTGCCAAGAACAGATCAAGTCATTGACTCGATAGCTAGTTGTGAACTTCTATAATTTGTAGACGCGTATTCTAGTTTCCACCAGATACCGTTAAACCTGACTAATCAAATAAAAACTACCTTTATTACTCTGTAAGGGGCCTACTACTATCGCACCATGCCATTCGGCTTATGTAATGCAGGTGCCACATATCAAAGGTGCATGCAAAATGCTTGCATGATTAGATTGGCAAAAATGTCCAAGTGTATGTTGATGATGTGGTGATAAAAACCAAGGAGAGTCATACTCTCCTAGATGATATCTGGCAAACATTCCACTTGAGAAGATTCTTAATGAACCTTAACCCAGAAAAATGCACCTTTGGTGTCCCGGCCGAAAAATTACTCGGATTCCTCGTGTCTAGCCGAGGTATCGTGGATAATATGACTAAGATCAGAGTCTGAGCACATGGAACTGCCGAAGTGTCACAACAATGTCCAGAAGTTCACTGGTTACCTGGCATCATTGAGTCACTTCGTTAGTCGGCTGGGAGAAAAGGCGTTGCCTCTGTACTAGTTAATGAAAAAGTCGGATAAGTTCATCTGGACACTGCAGACCGACAATGCTTTTCACAAGTTAAAAAAGATGCTAGCCTCTACACCAGTGTTAGTTTCACCACTATCCAAAGAGATAATGTTGCTCTACATAGCAGCGACCAACTGAGTCGTAAGTGTCGTGGTAGTGTGATACGTCTTAAACGTATCTATAATTTTTGATGTTCCATGCTTGTTTAGTATCTACTTTCTTATGTTTTGTCCATACTTTGGGGTATTTTTAAACATTTTCTGGAACTAACCTATTAACAAGATGCCACAGTGCCAGTTGCCTGTTTTTTGCTGTTTTTGGTTTCAGAAAATCTAGTAAGAAAATATTCTCGAAATTGGACCGACAAAAGCCAAAGTCAATATTTTACCCGAAGCAACACGGAGTCCGGAGGGGAGACAAAGTGGCGCACCAGGGCAGCCACACCTGGTGGTGGCGCGGCCTAGGGGGCGCCACCAGGGGGTGTGGGCCCCCTAGTGCTCCACCGACCTTGCTCCTTTGCCTATAAAAGCCTCCCGGTATGAAAACCCTAAGTACCCGATCAAAGACCCAATAAGAAATCCACCGAAGAGTCTGTAGCCACCACCATCTCAATCCCCAGATCGGGGGGATCCTAAGTTCTTCCCGGCACCCTACCAGAGGGGAGAGATCACCTTGGAGGCCTTCTTCATCTCCATGACTGCCTCCGGTGTGATGCGTGAGTAGTTCATCCCTGGACTACGGGTCCATGTAGTAGCTAGATGGTTGGTTCTCCTCCTTTTTGCTATCATGTTTAGATCTTGTGAGCTTCGTTCATGATCAAGATCATCTATTTGTAATCTTACATGTTCTGTTTGCAGGGATCCAATGGATATTGATATGTTATTTCAGATTGATTATTGATTCTATCATGTCTATGTTATTTGTGATCTTGCATGATTTCCTTTATTAGTAACTATCTTGGCCAAGTAGATGCTAGCAACTCCAAGAGGGAGTATTTATGCTCGATAGTGGGTTCATGCCTCTAGTAATCTGGGGAAGTGACAGGAATCTCTAAGGTACTAGATGTGATGTTGCTGCTAGGGAGAAAACAGCAATCATTTGTCCATGGGACAATCGTATTGTTTACTTTACACACTTTTCTTAATGTAATTATCTGTTGCTTGCAACTTAATACTGGAGGGGGTTCAGATAATAACCTGAAGGTGGATTATTAGTCATAGATGCAGTTGGATTACGGTCTATGTATAATGTTATAATGCCCAATCAAATCTCATAGCAGTCAAGATGATTAGTATATGCATGTATGCTTTCTCTAGTCTGTCAATTGCCCCGTTGTAATTTGTTCACCCAGCATGTTATTTATCTTAAGGAGAATCACCTCTAGTGAACTATGGACCCCGGTCCATTCTTTTTCCATTCATATACCATTTACTATTTACTGTTTACTGTTTACTTTCTGGAAGCAATTACTATCTTCCACACAATATGTTTAATCCTTTGTTTTCAGCAAAACCGGTGAGATTGACAACCTCACTGTAAGTTGGGGCAAAGTTTTGTGGTTGTGTTGTGCAGGATTCCAAGTTGGAAACAACACCTTGGGGTTGTTTCCTTGCTCCTACTGGTACGATAACCTTGGTTTCATAACTGAGGGAAACTTGCTGCTGTGCTCATCATACCTTCCTCTTGGGGTTCCCAACAAGCTCAAAGTATCCTGAGCCATCATAGTGGTGGAGCGTGACAAGGAGGGTAAGTCGGTGCAGAGGCCAGTTTATTACCTAAGTGAAGTACTTTTTGCATCAAAGCAAAACTACCCACATTATCAGAAGATGGCGTATGGCATCTATATGGTGGCCAATAAGCTTAAGCACTACTTTGAAGAGCAGCCCATAAAGGTAATATTTGAGGCACCAATATCCGAGATAATGGGTAACAAGGATGTAAGTGGCCAAGTCGGCAAGTGGGCTATTGAGTTAGCTCCATATTCCCCCAATATGATAGGAGAGATGCTAAAAAATCATAGGCACTGGCCAACTTTTTCATCTATTGGGCTAAAATGCTATATGATCCGCCCTTGCCTGATTCGAACTATTGGAGAATGCATTTTGACGGATCAAAACTAAAAACTAGGTTAGGCGACGGGATAGTGCTTACCTCGCCCAAAAAGGATCAAGTGAAGTATGTGCTGCAGATTCATTTTGCCGCATCAAACAATGTAGCCGAGTATGAGGCACTTGTGCATGGTCTCAAGGTAGCATACGAGATTGGAATACATCAAGTTCAATGCTTTGGTGATTCAGATCTGGTAGTGCAACAAGTTTTGGGTCATTAGGATGCCCTAGATGCAAATATGGCCTTGTATAGATTTCACGTTTAGAAAATCAGTGGGTACTTTGAGGGATGTGAATTCCACCATGTACCTCATGCTGAAAATGATACAGCTGACGTGTTATCAAATCTAGTTTCATCTCGGCAATGTATCCCGTCAGGCATAGCTCTCGAGCCCCTGAGAAAACTATCCATTATCCCATCACCAGAATCAGAGTCAATCCATATCCTGCCCATTCTAGGATTAGAGGTTGTCCAAATGGATATTGACTCGGGGACTACTTCGGCAAACCTAGGGACTGCCTCGCAAAACCCGGGGACTGTTCAACCAAGTTCGGTGGAAGTTATGTCGGCAGACTCAATGGAAGTTGATGAAGTCATTTTCCCGGCCCGTGTTGTACTATCATGGGTGCATCCAATTTTTTGCTTTTTGAGAGATGGAAAATTGCCAAGTGATGAGGTCCTCCCTAGACAAGTTCAGAGAAGGGCAAAAGCGTACACAATAATAAATGGCGAGTTATACAAGAGGAGTGTCACTAATGTCCTCCAATGATGTGTTGATCCGGCAGTGGGGCAAGAAATCCTTTAGGATATCCACTAGGGCGAATGTGGGCATCATGCCTCATCTAGAGCCTTAGTCGCCAAAGCTTTTCGACATGGGTTTTATTGTCCCAGTGCTTTGTAGGATGTTGAGGACTTAGTGAAAAATGCAATGGGTGTCAGAGGTATGTAAGTAAGATCCATATGCTGGCCTCTGAACTCAAAACAATACCTATCACTTGGCCATTTGTAGCATGCTATTTAGACATGGTTGGACCATTTAAGCCGGCATGAGGAAACATGACTCATATCCTAGTCATGGTTGACAAATTTACAAAGTGGATTGAGGTTAAACCAATAAGGAAGTGTGATGGCCCCATAGTTGTATCATTCCTCAAGGATATCATCTTGAGATATGGCTACCCACAAAGCATAATAGCAGACAATGGCACAAACTTTGTTGAGGGAGCTTCTGCTCGATTCTGTAATGAAAAGAGGATAAGACTTGATGTTGCATCAGTCGCACATCCCGCATCAAACGGGCAAGTCGAGAGATCCAACGGGCTAGCACTGTCCAGGATAAAACCCTGACTCATTGAGCCGCTGAAACAATCAACGGGGTGTTGGATTAACGACCTCCCGGTAGTATTATGGAGTCTAAGGACAAATCTGAATCGATCAATGGGCTATAAGCCATTTTTTCTGGTATATGGGGCAGAAGCTGTATTACCAGCCGACATAGTGCATGACTCGCCTAGAGTCACCCAGTACACATAGGCTGAAGTGCAATAAGCCCGGCAAAATGATGTTGATATGCTGGAAGAAGTGAGAGAATTGGCATTGTCTAGATCCGCCATATATCAACAAAATCTCCGACGCTACCATAGCCAGAAAGTAAATCCTCGAGTTTTTTGAGAAGGAGATTTCTTGCTTCGGCTAGTACAACGCATTGCCGGCATGCATAAACTATCACCTCCACGGGAGGGGCCATTTATTGTGAGAAAAGCATTGCACAATAATGCATATTATCTCATAGATGCTCAAGCATAGGAGAAGAATAAGGGGGACATGTCAGGAGAAGAGTCAAAAAGGCTATGGAATGTAGTGCTACTTCGTCCATTTTACACTTAGTAGAAGTGTATGTATCTCGAACTCTCATATGTTGGTTTGTATGTCGGTAATGATATTATAAATGAAACCTCGGCACCTCGAGTAGTGACTCGGGGACTGCCTTAGTAGTAATTGGCTTTTTCTATATTTACATTTTATATGTTGGCTGGCTTAAATTTCTTACCCCTTAGGCTGGATCAGTAATGTGTCGGCAACAAAGTCCCACTATTCGACTTGCTGTTGTCCAAAAACTTGCTTCATGGCAAGCAATAGAAAACGCTGGCGAATGCTAGGCACATGAAAAACGACTAAGGAAAGGAAAATAAGCGAGTTGGTACTTGGTTTTTGGAATAACCCCCGCATTTACTTTCTTTATTATTATACCGAATCACTCTGAGAAAATCCTCGTGTTTTTAAGTATTGTTAATTTATTTTTCTGATCATGGACTCATAAGTCGAACATTGAAAAATGGTAGATATGAGTCGGGTCATAAGATTGAGCAAACAAGAAAAAGAAACTCAGGGACTCCACCCAAAGGGATCCGATATAAAAACATAGTAGTAGCAAAACAACTTAAATTGTATATTACAAATGTGCTTGGCATACCGGTGATCTAATCAAATCTCATGTTTTTTCTACCTAAGGAACAGTTGTGGCAGCCGAGGTATCAGGTGAAGGAGTAGACGGATCTGAAGCTTCAGCTGATGGAGGAGGAGCTATGGTAGCCGAGGTATCAGCATCGGCATCAGCTGAGGTATCAGCCTTGGCGTCATCCTCGATTTCTGCTTCACCCGCCAAGTCTTCTTCATTTTTGTCCGGGTTTTCCTCGTTGTCATTGGCATCATCTTCGACATATTCATCGTCAATGTCATTGAGAAAGCTTGTCCCATCATTCCATGCATGGACATTGCCACACTGGATCAAGGCATTGGCCCGATCTAGGCGTCGCTGGATAAACTCCAGATTGATCATCCATTGGGAGCCAGTGCACATGTTCTAAAGGATATCTAAATTTATACCCTCATACCATGAAAACATGAAGGCCATAGTTATATCAACACTAGCGCATGCAACTGACTCGCGCCATAGGCCGACTCGCTCCTCGCACTCCATTAGTCTCTCGACCAGCGTAGCGACACTTTTGGGGGTAGCTTCTACTAGCCAGAGCACATTGAATACTTGGATGGCAGCATTCAGAAGATCAACCCCAAAGGTCTTCACTGGCTTAAGGCAGGACGAGAGACTAGCCAAAGCATCATCAACATCATATTCGGTCGAGGCCCCGCAGGTCTCGCCTCGCTCTAGATTTTTGGATGGCAGTGGCAGCACGAGGTTTTGACTCAGGAAAGTTATCTGAAGAACAAGCAAAGCAAGAAGTTGGAAAATATCAGCATATGGGAAAGGTCGGCAGAGGAGAAAAATCAAGAGAAACTCACTAGCCATGACGTTGTTGATCCTAGTCAGCACGGACAACCAACCCTCATGCTTTCTCTTGAGTCTTTCTAATTCAACGGAAACCGAGTCAAATTTGACCTCAGCCTCATTGAGAAAACTCTGGTCCTTCTCAAGTTGGGTGGTGAGCAGCTTTTCTCTTCAGAGAATTCCTAGTTGAGTTTGTCAAGCTCAGATTATTGGAGTTTCTTCAGATATTCATTCTTGGTGCGGAGCCGAGAGATCTCATCATCCTTCTCCTTTAGCTGAGCTTGGTGTTCTCCTGCTTGATCGAGAAAATGGGTCATCAGTTCAGGCATAGATATGCAATCCTGATGAGATTCTGCAAGGGCTTTTATATCGACTAAGCCGAGGTAAAAATTACAAGGCGGGTCAGAAGGGGGCAAGTGCGGAATTGAGATGCAAGAGGCAAAGTACCTTCCAGGTCAACAATGCACTTCTGCAGCTCCTTGTTCTGGGCCTCAACCTCGGCTGGCAAAGGACAAGTCACAAATTAATTCAGCACATTAAGAATAAAAGGGCACCAGGGCAATGAGGCAGAAGCGCACCTTTGATCTTCAACTCCAGCAACACTTTCTTATGCTTGGTGGAGAGGCCCTTGTGCGCAAAAAGGAGTCTTTGAAATTCGACAGTGCGTTGATTGTTGGAGATCTGAAAAAGACAACTGTTAGTCACTAAGTAAATTGAATGTTCGACTCTACTCAATATTTGAACCGAGTAAACTCGATCTGAATCTAGGTGGCTAGATATTCAATGCTAATCAAGATTCGAACCGAGTAAACTCGATCCGAATCTAGGTGGCTGGATATTTGATGTTGTCCAAGATTTGAACTGAGTAAACTCGATCCAAATCTAGGTGGCTGCATATCCTACTCAACTCAAGATTTGAACCGACTAAACTCGGCTGAATCTAGGTGGCTAGATATTCGATGTTACCCAAGACTCGAACCAAGTAAACTCGATCCGAATCTAGGTGGCTGGATATTCGATGCTAATGGGATTTTTTGACTAAGTCACATTGAATCGGCTTAATATCTCGGACATGACAAAGTCTAAAACTAAGTTACGAAGTGTTGGTTGAAAAGAGCATCCGGCCAAGTAATACATTACTCCCTCGGAGGCTCGAGGACTAATGGTTATGTATTATCTATTGCAAGTACAAAAATGCAGTCGAGATATTTACCTCCATCATCTTTTCAGCATCTGGAAGTGCCTTCCTAGCAGTGTACATCCTCTCGCCAATCTCTGTGGGGCCAAACTTCTGAGGCAAAGGGTTCCCAGAGGTAACTTCGCCATAAGTGGCTTCGTTCTAGTTGTCAGCATATTCAGCAAGTGAGCCGAGGCTTTCACCGCTCGGAGTCCGAGTCAGGACTAAGCCTTTCCCAGTAAAAGCTTTCTGGGAGGCTATCGCAGCATCTAGGCTAAGGTGCAGTCTAAGTTGCTTATCCATAGCCAAGGCAGAGGTAGAAGCACTTTGCTGCAGCATGGTAGTGACTGATGGCTATGCAGATGTAACCCCAGATTTCTTCCGAGTCACCTTGGTCACCACACCTATTTTCTTTTGCTTGCCTATGGGCTTGACTCGCTGCTGAAATGTTGTTGACCGAGGTTCAGCTGACGAGGTCGGCGGAGGCTGAGACTTCGAGGTTTAGTGAGTTTTGGGTTGCGGGTTCTACCAAGGTTGGTCTTGTGACCGAGTCTTGGAATACTCAGATGATGTTGGGGTGGTTATTGTTTCTAGGTCAAAGTAGACACATGGGCTCTTTGCTGCTGAGGTAGGGGTTGAGCTGGTGCCGGGCTTACCGGCACCTCGGATGAAACTGTCTCAACACCGGTACTATTGGCGCCACGATCTTCACTACCTTACGCGGGGGTGGAGGACTTATCCCTCTGGTCCAGCATAGCCGCATCCTTTGGGGCACCACCTTCACCTCCGCCGACACTTTCTCCATTTGGCCAGGATGAACTGTTATCCCATGCGGGAGGAGTGTTGCCATGAACCATACTAAGCACCTGAGTATCGTCATGAAGTGGAGAAGATGGTGGCCTATAAATGGGAGAGCGCATGCTAGATCCACTCTGAGGTATACTCAGGGAAGCCCTGTCAAGTAAAGCAATGAGATGACATGAATCAGATAAGATAGAGAGAAACAAGAAATACTGAAAGAGAGAAACAAGAAATACAAAGATAACCCGGAGGAAAAAACTTCCGCTGTAACAACTGCCGGCTCCTTCTGCCTCACTGGTTTCTTCCCGGCCTTCTTGAACCTCTTTGCGGGCCTGTATGACTCGGCTGGCATGGCAGAAGTCACGGCACATTTCTTCACAGTACCTTGGCCTCCCACGGCAATAGGAGGAACATCGTGCATCTGACTAGCCGGTTTAGCTGGGGTAAATTCAGGCGGATAGGCATATGAGAGTGGAATTGGGTCAAATGCCTCAATAAAAAAGCAATCATATTACTCATCATCATCATCATTCGGCCAATCCCTTAATGGTGACAAGACAGAAGTCTTACCATGGGATCAGCCGGAACCGATGTTAGGAATGGGCATAAAATCCTCAGAGTCCGGCTCTTTCGGATCTGAGGTAGCGTGATCCTTGCCCCAAATGAGGGAAGTATTCGGGGTGTCCTCAACAGTTTACTGAAGAAATTTCTGCACAAAGGAACATAGTGAGGTCAAATAAGCAAATCTGCCGACATAGCGTATAACTCAGCAAGGATGACTCGGGAAATTACCTGGGGAACGGGGTTGTCGCGGATAAAAGGAGCCATGCTCCAATCCCATGTCTCGGTCATGTCTGTCTTGAAGATGGACTTGACTTGCTTCCAGATATGACCTTAGGTTAGCTCGAACGTGGAGACACGATTCGGGTCGAAGCGGCAGCTCATGTGGCAGATTTTGTGGCTGCGGTGCTGCAAGGGGTAGACTCGGCTACTGATGAAATTGGCCATGAGATCATCGCTGGATAACCCGACCTCCTTCATCTCGACGAGATATGTGTCAACCATGTTGATAAGGGGGTTCTTCTTCTTCGGATCGAAATCCCATTTGAGCTTGTTGGGGACACTGACAGAGAATGCAGGGAGCTGGATCATGTCTTTGTTGGAGTTGTTCTTCACATAGAAGAAGGACCTCAGCCACTTCTTGCATGATTCGAGGCCCTGGATCTGAGGGAAGATGGAATTGTTCCGAGGTGTAATTGAGGTAGCCCCGCACTGAGTCAATGGCTTCTCGCCGCGAGGAAGATCCTTGTTGGGAACAACATTGATGCGGAGTTGGAAATACTTTGCCCAGCGATTTATAATTGGCCAAAGGCTGAGGTATCCCTCACAGCAAGAGATAAACCCAGACAGAGAATCTATCACGTTGGACAGGATATGATGGGGCTGGAGGCCAAATGTGTCGAGGAACTCTTTGGAGAACTTGCTAAGGGGAGACCAAATCCACAGGCGAAATGGGGAACAAATACTACGTACTCACCCTCCTTGGCATCGGGGATGAGCTTGTCGCCAGGAAGGCGGCAGTCCACCTCTGGAGGAATCATCCGGGTCGGCTTGAGCCAATCAAGCTCCGCCTGGGTCACATCGGAGCCCTCCTAGGAGCCTCACTCAGGAACGTGAAGGGAATATGCCCTGAGAGGCAATAATAAAGTTGTTATTATATGTATTCCAAATATATGATAGATGTTTATTTTGCATGCTATAATTGTATTAATACGGAAACCTTAATACATGTGTGCTTAATAAACAAACAGAAAGTTCCTAGTTATGCCTCTCTATAAACTAGCTCGTTGATTAACATGATGATCAAGGTTTCCTGATCATGGACATTGGATGTTCCTAATAACAAGGTCACAACATTGGTGAATGATGTGATGAACATTCATCCGAAGTATAGCATTACGATCAAAGTCATTATGTTTATATTGCTATAGCATCATACGAAGTAATATTTATCCTTAGACCATGAGATCATGTTAATTGCTAACACCGGAAGAATACTTTGATAACATCAAACATCACACTGTAACAGGGTGACTATAAAGATGCGTTCGGGTATTCCAAAGGTGTTATGTTGAGGCTAATGGATCAAGAGTGGAATTTGTCAATCCCGATGACAGATGGATATACTTTGGGCCCTCTCAGTGATATCACATTAAGATAGCTTGCAAGCAAGTTATGTGATCACTAGAATGTTATATCACGGGAACGAGAAAAGAGTGCATGTCAGTAACGAGATCAAACTAAGTATTGAGATACTGATGATCAAATCTCGGACATGTAATATATCACAAAACAAAGGGATTTAGTTACTATCGTTAAAGGTTCTCTCGATCACAGAAGTCATCCTTGAATGTGTGGGAGTCAATATGGATCTCCAGGTCCTGCTTCTAATTATTGATCAGAGAGGGGTCTCGATCATGTTTGCATTATTCGCGAACCATAGGGTGACACAGTTAAGGGTTGCCAAACACCGTTTGGATCAAATCTGTTCTAGGCGAAAGAATTGCAAAGCGCTGAAATTATTTCAATGGACACCGGAATTGTTTCGGGTGAAATTGCTGAAATTGGTTCTGCATGTGATATTGAAATGTTGCAGGGGGTTTTATGTGAATATTTGTTAATTAAATTAATTAACAAAATTCTGAATAAAATTAATAAAAGAGTTTTATTAAATGAGTGAGCATTAAATTTGGAGAAATTCAATGCATTTAAAGTGGGGACTTTAAAAGAGAATGTGAAGGGGAAAATTTATGTGGAGGGGGTTACCACCACATGAATAGGGAGGTGAGAGGTCACCCCCCATGGGGCACCGGCCATGGGAAGGGGCACCCCCTCCTCCTATAAAAGGCCCCCCTCTCACTCATTCTTCCTAACACCTCCTCGTGAAGGATGTCTCTCCCCCTCTAGAATTATTCCCCCATGGTCCCGGATTAGCGAGATACATGTTCCCGGTGGCATTTCATATGGAAGGAGTTGTTGCTTCCGCTGCATCACTGGAGTGAGGATGTGGAGGTTGTTCGGTGGCCTGAACGTGTGTGCGAGGACGGATGCGCTGCTGATTTGCGGCACTAGGACTTCCACACGATCTTGAGATCGGCATGTGTTTGACTACATCATCCACGAGTTCCATCTTGTTAACAAAGATTTGTTGATCTACGATGGTATGTTATCTATGGATGTATATCCACCCGTTACTTTTATCTAATAGATAGATCTTGGCGTATAATAGTTCCCATCATAGGAAATTTTTTGTTTTCTATGCTGCGAACCCAACACTGACTCACGTGATGATCGTCTTTGAAGCTACACTGACTCACGTGATGATCGGACTTGGTGTAGTGGATTTGGTTCATGTAATCACCAAAAATACACGAGGATGTTGTTTTTAGTGGGAGTTCATTCATAATTTGATTAGTTGAACCTGATATATCATAAACTTAGTCTAAAATTTACAAATTCTGTTGTAGATGGCACCACCTGCTTTTAATTTCAATGTGTTCATGAAGAAAGAGAAACTTGCGGCAAATAGTAGCAACTTTACCAACTGGGCCATGAATTTGAGGATTCTCCTCACTGTTGCACAAAACCAATATGTGCTAGAAGCGCCACTAGGCCCCCCACCAGCTCCTGATGCCCCTGACGAGGAAAAGAACATATGTTTGACTCGTCAGGAGGACCACAAATTAGTTCATGGGCTAGAGTCGGAACTTCTAAAGCGTTTTGAAAACGACAATGCCTCTGAAACCATGGTTGAATTGAAAATGATTTTCAATACCCATGCTGCCATACAGAGTTATAATGCTTTAGAAAAGTTCTTTAGCTACATGATGGAAGAGAACAACTTCGTTAGTGAGTACGTGCTCAAAATGTCTGGGTACGCTGATAAGCTTATTTCCTTAGGAATAACGATTCCCATTGACTTAGGCATACATCGTGTTCTCCAATCTCTGCCACCTAGCTACAAGAGCTTCGTGATGAACTATAATATCCAGGGCATGAAGAAGTCTCTCCCCGAGCTTCTGTCAATGCTTAAGACTGCATAAGTGGAGATTAGTAAAGGTCATCAAGTATTGACGATCAATAAGACCATCGGTTTTAAGAAAGATAAGAAGGGTAAACATAAGGGAAAGAAGGGCAAATAACAATAATACCTTATTATTATTGTAGGGGTGGCCTCATTGGTAGTATAATTGTTCTATTTACTATTATTGTGTAAGGATCGCCATTGGCAGCGGAACTGCCCCCAAGTATTTGGCAGACAAGAAGGCCAGCAAGGCAAACAAAGGTATATGTGATATACATGTTATTGATGTGTACTTGACTAGTACTCGCAGTAGCACCTGGGTATTTGATACTGGATCGGTTGCTGATGGCTCTGAAATATAGCCATCTACGTCCACATTTAAACTGGATATTGTTCATAATTTTGATGAAATGTCTCTCTAAACCCTGCCACTAATGCTAATATTCATAGGGGTATGTAATCCTTTCTTTTATATTTTTCCTATGCAGATGATGTCGTTTAAAGGAGGGAATCACTACATTAAAGTCAAAGATACGAGATTTCCAACTACCAGAAGAAACCAGGAGCCGTAAGACGGAGGCAGACGCTTTAATGACCAACTATATGACTGGAGCAAAACTTCCGGACGTATAGCTTCGGTCGTATAGTTGACGCCACCACCATTAGGTCTAACATAACAACTTTTGTGAAGGGATCCCTATATAAAGAAGCCTCGAGCAACGAGAAAACAAGCCATACCTCACCAAAAAGTCTCTGCCATAGATCTCTAGCCGCCTCCAGATCTCAAAACCCTTCTCCATCTCCATAGCCATATTCCACCACTTGTAATAGTAGATCTCTTCCCCGATTGGCGACATTGTAAGACTATTGCTATCAATCTTATGATTTTCATTACAATGTTTGTGATTGTTGATCTCATCTCTATGTGTGAGTAATTCTCCTTAGGCTAAGGGCTTTGGCCTAGCCATGTAGCAATTGTGCAAGTTATTTATCATAGATGGGATCATGTATTAGTTTGTATGACATGATGATTATTGTATCCTCTCTTGCCTCAATCCAAGGACTTGTCAGGTACCCAAGACTCCGAGGGTTGATCCAGGTATAGGGAGTATGAGTAATGACTGATCTGTAGGTTGGGAACCCCAGATGAAAGGGTGTATGGGCCTGTATGTGAGGGATTTACTTGGGATTAACAGTGACATCACTATGCATATCATTAGTTCTATTTCTTCTATGGATGAGACTAGTAGGTCATTGCTATAAGCGGTTGTCGAGGCAATAGCAATTATGGATGCACTGCCACATATAATTTATCTTGCTCTAACAAGTACATGCATACTTTATTTCTATCTTTTATTCCCATCAGATGTTTTTCACAGCTACAGGTGAAACTAAACGCCCTAGGCCCTCTCTCTCTCCATCATCGATAACAACAAAAAGACGCAAGCTATTGGTCCGATAAAAAAACAAAAGGAATTCTAAAACTCCTAAAGGTCCGTTAAAATAACTTCACTACGCATTCGCTTCCCGAGGATTCGATAACCTAGGTCTACTAGGGAAAAAGAAGCTACACTACATCCGTAATCCGGATCGAAGGTATCAGTTGCTAATATATGTAACTTGCATCAGGGGCTGCAGAACATGCGACCACTAGCAAGGGGTTAGGTCAAGATGCGTGTCAGCAATGGATCAAGAGTTGATGTGATCGCCGTCGGAACACTGCCTCTCCACCTACCATCAAGATTAGTGATAAATCTAAATAATTGTTATTTGGTGCCTACACTAAGCATGAACATTGTATCTAGATCATGTTTGATGCAAAGTGGTTATTCATTTAAGTCCGAAAACAATGGTTGTTCGATTTATATGAACAATATCTTTTATGGTCATGCACCTATGATGAATGGTTTATTTTTGTTGGATCTCGATAATAGTGTTACGCATATTCATAATGTTGATGCTAAAAGGATTAAACTTGATGATGATATATCTGCATATATGTGGCACTACCATCTAGGTCATATTGGTGTTAAACGCATGAAGAAACTCCATTCTGATGGACTTTTGGAATCACTTGATTTTGAATCATTTGATACATGTGAGCCATGCCTTATGGCAAAGATGACTAGAACGTCGTTTTCCGGTTCAATGGAACGGGCAACAGATTTATTGGAAATCATATATACAGATGTATGTGGTCTAATGAGTGTGTTGGCGTGAGGTGGATATCATTATTTTGTTACTTTCGCGGATGATTTGAGTAGATACAGGTATATCTATTTGATGAAACACAAGTCTGAAACCTTTGAAAAGTTCAAGGAATTTCAGAGTGAAGTGGAAAATCATTGTAATAGAAAGATTAGATTTCTATGGTCCGACCGTGGAGGTGAATATCTTAGTTACGAGTTTAGCACACACATGAGAGATTGTGGAATAGTTTCACAACTCACACCTGCCAGAACACCACAACATAATGGTGTGTCGGAACATCGTAATCGTACTTTATTGGATATGGTTTGATCTATGATGTCTCTGACTGACTTGCCACTGTTATTTTGGGGTTATGCACTGAAACCGATGCATTCACTTTAAATTAGGCACCATCTAAATCTGTTTAAACGACACCGTATGAATTGTGGTTTGGAAACAAACCTAAGATGTCATTTCTTAAAGTTTGGGGTTGCAATTTTTATGTGAAGAAACTTCAAACGGATAAACTCGAACCCAAAGCAGAAAAATGCGTCTTCATAGGATACCCTAAGGAAACTATTGGGTATTTATTCTATCACAAATCCGAGGGAAAGGTTTTCATTGCCAAGAATTGATCCTTTCTAGAGAAAGAGTTTCTCGCGAAAGGAGTGTGTAGTCGAAACATAGAACTCGAAGAGGTTATTGAACCTTCTCTTCATGCAATAGCGAGTAGCGCAGTGCCGGAAATTGTTCCGGAGTTGACTTCACCGAATGAAGAGGGAACTAATTATAATGATCATGAAACTCCAAAAGAGGACACTACCTAACCTCGTAGGTCAAATAGAACACGTGCAACTCCTGAACTATACGGAAATCCTATTATGAATTTCATGGTTGATGAAATAGATGACCCTGTGGTGTATGAAGAAGCGATGATGAGCCCGGATTCCAACAAATGGCTAGAAGCCATGAAATACGAGATGGAATCCATGTACGAAAACCAAGTTTGGACCTGACTTACCTCACGACCGAAAGGCTGTTGAGAATAAATGGATTTTCAAAAGAAAAACTGATGCTGATGTTAATGTGACCATCTATAAAGCTCGACTTGTCGCAAAGGGGTTTCGACAAATTCAAGGAGTTGACTACGATGAGACATTCTCTCCCGTAGCAATGCTAAAGTCAGTTAGGATTATGTTAGCAATTGTTGCATATTTTGATTATGAAATATGGCAGATGGATGTCAAAACTGCATTCCTCAATTTCAATATTGAAGAAGAGTTGTATATGATACAGCCTAAGGGTTTTGTCGATCTAAGGATGCTAATAAGGTATGCAAGCTTCAGTGATCCATCTATGGACTGAAGCAAGCATCCCGGAGTTGGAATCTCCGCTTTGATGAAGTGATCAAAGAGTTTGGATTTGTCCAAACTTATGGAGAGGCTTGTATTTTCAAGAAAGTGAGTGGGAGCAATGTGGCATTTCTGATATTATATGTGGATGACATATTATTGATTAGAAATAATGTCTTTTAAACTGTGTTAAAAGTTATCTAAACAGCAAATTTTCAATGAAGGATCTTAGTGAAGCGTCATATATATTAGGCAATAAGATCTACAGAGATAGATCAAGGTGTCTAATAGGGCTATCTCAAAGTACATACCTTGATAAGATATTAAAGAAGTTTAATATGGACGGAAGTAAGAAGGGGTTCTTACCTATGTTGCAAGGCAAGAAATTGAGTAAGACTTAAAGTCCGGCTACGGCAGAAGAAAGAGAGATAATGGATAAGATCCCCTATGCTTCAGCCATAGGCTCTATAATGTATGCCATGCTATGTACAAGACAGGATGTGGCACATGCTATTAGTTTGACTAGTAGGTACCAATCTGATCTAGGTTCAGAATACAGGATAGCGGGCAAGAATATTCTTAAGTACTTGAGAAGAACCAAGGATATGTTTCTTGTATACGGGGGTGAAGAAGAGCTGGTCGCTAAGTGTTATGTTGATGCTAGCTTTAACACCGATCCGGATGACTCTAATTCTCAATCCGGATACGTATTTATTTTGAATGGAGTAGCAGTTAGTTGGAGGAGTTCCAAACAACCTGTGGTAGCTAGATCAACAACGGAGGCAGAATATGTTGCTGCTTCAGAAGCGGCACATGAAGCGGTTTGGATGGAGTTCATAACGGAACTAGGTGTGGTTCCTAGTGCATTGGACCCAATGGTGATCTATTGTGACAACAATGGAGCCATAGCCAATACCAAGGAACCAAGGTCTCACAAGAATTCCAAGCATATTAAGCGCCGGTTTCACTCCATCCGTGAGCATGTCAAGGATGGAGATATAAAGATTTGTAAAGTACATACAGACCTAAATGTAGTAGATTCGTTCACTAAAGTTCTCCCTAGGGAAAAACATGATCAACACCAGAACTCCATGGGTGTTAGATTTATCACTATGTAAACTAGATTATTGTCTCTAGTGCAAGTGGGAGACTGAAGGGAATATGCCCTGAGAGGCAATAATAAAGTTGTTAGTATATGTATTCCAAATATATGATAGATGTTTATTTTGCATGCTATAATTGTATTAATATGGAAACCTTAATACATGTGTGCTTAATAAACAAACAGAAAGTTCCTAGTTATGCCTCTCTATAAACTAGATCGTTGATTAACATGATGATCAAGGTTTCCTGATCATGGACATTGGATGTTGTTAATAACGAGGTCACAACATTGGTGAATGATGTGATGAACATTCCTCTGAAGTATAGCATTACAATCAAAGTAATTATTTTTATATTGCTATAGCATCATACGAAGTAATCTTTATCCTTAGACCATGAGATCATGTTAATTGCTAACACCAGATGAATACTTTGATAACATCAAATGTCACACCATAATAGGGGTGACTATAAAGATGGGTTTGGGTATTCCGAAGGTGTTATGTTGAGGCTCATGGATCAAGAGTGGAATTTGTCAATTCCGATGAAGGATAGATATACTCTAGGCCCTCTCGGTGATATCACATTAAGATAGCTTGCAAGCAAGTGATGTGATCACTAGAATGTTATATCACGGGAACAAGAAAAGAGTGCATGTCGGTAAAGAGATCAAACTAAGTATTCAGATACTGATGATCGAATCTCGGACATGTAATATATTGCGAGACAAAGGGATTTAGTTACTATCGTTAAAGGTTCTCTCGATCACAGTAGTCATCGTTGAATGTGTGGGAGTCAGTATAGATCTCCAGGTCCTGCTTCTGATTATTGATCTGAGAGGAGTCTCGATCATGTCTGCATTATTGGTGAACCGTAGGGTGACACACTTAAGGGTTGCCAAACACCATTTGGAGCAAATATGATCTAGACAGAAGAATTGCAAAGCGCTAGAATTATTTCAATGGACATCGGAATTGTTTGGGGTGAAATTGTTGAAATTGGTTCTGTATGTGATATTGAAATGTTGCAGGGTTTTTTATGTGAATGTTTGTTAATTAAAGTAATTAACAAAATTTTGAATAAAATTAATAAAAGAGTTTTATTAATAGAGAGAGCATTAAATTTGGAGAAATTCAATGCATTTAAAGTGGAGACTTTAAAAGAGAATATGAAGGGGCAAATTTATGTGGAGGGGGTTACCACCACATGAATGGGGAGGTGAGAGGTCACCCCCATGGGGGCGCCGGCCATGGGAAGTGACACCCCCCTCCTCCTATAAAACGCCCCCTCTCACTCCTTCTTCCTAACACCTCCTCATGAAGGATCTCTCCTCCTCTAGAATTATTCCCCCATGGTCTCGGATTAGCGAGATACATGTTCCCAGTGGTATTTCTTCTGGAAGGAGTTGTTGCTTCTGCTGCATCACTAGAGCGAGGAGGTGGAGGTTGTTCGGTGGCCTGAACGTGTGTGCAAGGACGGAAGCGCTGCTGATTTGCGGCGCTAGGACTTCCACACGATCTTGTGATCAGCAAGCGTTCGTCTACATCATCCATGAGTTCCATCTCATTAACAAAGCTTTGTCGGTCTACGAGGGTATATTCTCTATGGATGTATATCCACCCGTTGCTTGTATTTAATAGATAGATCTTGGCGTATAATAGTTCCCATCGTAGGAATTTTTTGTTTTCTATGCTGCAAACCCAACAGAACAACATCCTCCTCCTCTTCTTGCTCGTCGATAGCGACCACCTGTCGAGGATCCATCTCTAGATCTTCTTCCTCCGATGAGATGCTAGCTTCGGGCGCACAAGGCAAAGATTGTTGGTCATGGTGCAGGCGGAGGGCGGGTCTTAGGCGGGCAGGGCAAAAAAAAAAAAAAGCAAAGGTGTCGCAAGATGTAGAGTGCAGTGGCAACGGCGGCGTGAGAAGAAGAAAAGAAATTGGGAGCAGGGGAAAGTGAGCAAGGGTTTCCCCCCGCTCCCCTATTTAACCGTGCCACACGCTGAGAGTAGTGGGATCAGTTGCGCATAGCAACCCCACTATGTGCGTGTGTGTTTCGTGAAGCTGATCATTGAAATGTGCCATAGGCACGGTTACATAGCTTAGAGGCGTAACTGTGCGTCGTGGCCACAGTGGTATTCAAGGAGCCATGCCACGATGTGATGGGCTGCAGTGATAACTGCCACGACGTAGCAGTGAATGTTGCCATGGCCCTTAAAATGAGGCAAAGCACAATGATTGATTGACACGTAGGATAAGGTGAGGAGTACAAGAGAAGCTAAGCATCTACGAGAAATAACCCGGATGCGACAATATGACCTGGCCAATGAGAAATAACTCGGATCGGGCCAAGAAAGGTCAATGATGGATATAAAATCACCAAGTGGTGTAGCCGAGGTAAAATCAATATGGGCCGACATATAAGTATGTCAGCAAAATGGACAAAGATCCGGATATGTTGAACCTGTTGTGGTCTTTCCAGCTAAAGCTGCTAAGACCACACCAGCTTCAGGGACTAATGTTGGGGGGACGACCCTAGGTAGGGTCAAGATATGGTATAAGGACATAGTCAACTTAGGTATAAATGGGCCAAGGTATGACTCGTCCGAGGTATAATATGGGTCGGCCGAGTAAGGGCTGAGTCAACCAAAGCCGCGTTACCCTGGCAGGGCCGGGCCGACATATTTCTTAGGGTTTTCTATTTTCATGCCCTCGGTTCGTTAGTTATACTCAGTTTTCCCTAGCCGCTTAGTTTTTCTCACTTTTGCCCTCCCTCTGTTCTGAAACCCTCACAGGCGCTTGGACAGGGGGATGCCATCAGATCAAAGCCTTGACTGTTACATGCTGACCAGTGGGACCGCGTTGGGGCGTGTCGTGTGTTGAGCGTTACGTTACGTCACCTCGACCGTTACATGATGACGGGTGGGGCCAGGATACACAGCGGACCAGCCATCCATCTCTCGCTGATTATGGGGAACATGGTGTGGGACCATGTGGGGCGTGTTTGGTGGTTACGTGCGCCCTGTCGCCTAAGTTGGAAGTTTTCTTTTTTGTTATTTTTATGATTGGCCTTTTTAAGAGCGCCTTTTCCCCTCTCTCTCTCTCTCGCTAACAGTTGTGTTTTTTTTGCCCAAAAAGATAGCGGATCTAGAGCAGCTTCTCTCTTCATTCATTATTCCTTTTGGCTCTCGTTTTTCCACAATATGGTAGCAAAGCTAGAGTAGCAAACCTAACCAACACCATAAAAAAATTCAGTAAACAGAGCAGATGTAGATAAAGCGGCTAATATAGGTTATATGGTACGGTACTTAACGAGGTTCAAAAATTAGGCTGCTCAGCAGCAGCAGCGAACAAGTTCAACACAGACAAGACAAAATATGTTGTGTCAACACCCAGATTTTTAATCCCAGATGCCTGTTATACCATACATCACAATCCCAGGATTACCATTTTTGCGAGACATAACAGATTGGATATCACAGTACATCATCCATTACAAACCATAATAAGGTCTTACACGAATAAAGGATCTCATGATCTAGTCTTAATACAAACAAGTAGCGGAATAATAAGCATAGAAGTGGGCTCCATCTTCGGGGTCATAGGCAATGCTGACGATGGGAGATGATCCTAGTTGTCGTATACGTCTTGTTATCCATCATCCTGGTAGTCCTCCTCATAGTCTGGCCACGGGAATAGCCAGGGACAAAGCCATGAGTATTCTTTAAGTACTCGCAAACTATCACTAACAAGTAAGGTAGTTCTAGTAGGAATCTTAAGCTCTAGGTTTATTTGCAAAAAGCCAGGTTTATCTAAACTAAGTTTAGAAGTAAATAAAACTAAGTAAATGTTCTAAATCACTTAAGTGGGAACCTACTTTTCATATCCACAACCCTGTTGTGGTCAAGTCAAATTCATAATTCACTTCACGAGTCATTTTGAAAACATCTGACGACAGAATAGTATGTCCACTCCAACTGTCCATGACCGCGGACGCGGCTATTCGAATAGTTTGACACTCTGCAGAGGTGGTACACTTCCACCACAAAATTCAATACATCCGTCAGGGATAACCCTGAATCATCATACTTAGTATGTGGATAATCAATCATAACCTTTCCTTTACACACTCTAGTATAGACACCTCCCCTATGAGCTTGGCCTCCCAGCCATGGCCATCTGCCATCCTGGGCACTGCATAAGTGGACAATTCACACTCACGAGGTAGCCTCATCTCAAACCTCTTCCGCGAGGGAACCCATACTAAGCCATATAAACTTCCAGCTAAGCCCTACCCAATTCAGGTATTGTGGTTGTACGGTAAAATTGGAATGGTATCGCATCCGAACCCAACCATCAGTTTTTATAAAGGGCTAAGGCTCATGCCTCAAAATTTTCATCATCAATCCATTTGTGTTTCTCAACACATGTCAAAACATTTCAATACAATGACTCATCATTCCAAGGTTTTCATAATCATTTTCACCAAGTATTCCCATCTAAAGTGATCAGTATGCTTTAGCACTAGCCACTAAGTTAAGAGTGTTCACTAATGAGGGGTTCTAATATTCAATCTCATGCCATAGAATGACATCTAGTATAGGCCTAGTTGTATACTCTTTATGCTATCTATACTACTTTCCAACACTCACAAAGCACTAACTAAAAGTAAAGAACTTTGGTAAAGTAAAAGAATAAAGCTTGCAAGTAAAACTTGGGATGGGTATAAATCAAGGGTATATAACCAAAGCATGCCTAATGCATTTTGCTTAAGTTATCAAGTGGGCAAGTGTTAACTTGCATAATTCTAGCTTGCCTTGATTGGTGCAGTGGTTCAAGTTTTCCTCCTCTTCTTCTGGGTAGAACTCCTCCTCCTCGTAGCTTGGGTCGGTACTATCATCTATAAATAAATACGGGGTACACAATCACCAAACAATACTTAACTAGTTCTATTTAGCACACTAAGGCTCACACTTGATGATCTAGTGTCATCACAATCATCACATGAAATAAAGAACTAGTTTTATTTAGTTTATTTGAGAAAAGAAATTTCTACCCATTGAAATTAATTAAGATTTAATATTCTCCAATTAAAATATGGGATCATGTGGACACATGTCATCACCACATATTCTAATACATGGGAATGTGATTTAAAGTGTTGGTCAAATTTTATTAAGTTTAAGATTATCATTTAATAGATTTAAAGTGACTAGAAATGCCCTAATAGCATTGTTTTGGCACTAGTCTAATGTCACTACATGCAAACCTAAATATTCTAATATATTCAGATAGGTATTGTCAAATGTGATTTTTGAGAGTTGGAATCAACTCAAAAGCTTTTATGGTTGATTTTTCAAAAATGTTTGAAGTTGCAAAAGTCTCTATCTTGTTATTTTTATTGTAGTTGATCTCTAACTCCAAATGATTTAAATCCAACGGGCTTGGATAGATAATTTAGTCACCTTTCTAGCAAAATTTAAATCATGCAATTTGGTTTAGTTAAACTCTCTGAATTGATTTTTGAATATGTGGACAGAATAGGGTTTTAACTAAAATGGGAAATCAATATTTGAATTTCCAGGCCACCGCGGGAAAGCTAAACGGGCCGGCCCAACTACACTGCACAGCGCAACAGGCTGCTGTCAGAGGGGGTCCACTCATCAGTGAGACTAACTAAACGAAACGATATCTATGCATCTGAGCTGTGCGATCTAATTCTAATCCAACGGCTGGGAGTCATCCTCGACGACGAACTACTCCGGCGAGGAACTAAACCTAGCGCAGCGGTGGGGGTCTGGCTAGGATCACCTAGGCTCTAGCTAGGGTTGGCGACAGGGGCGATCAACATGGTAGACAACGGCGGTTCGAGGCGCGGTCACGGCAGGTCTTGGGGTGGTCGAAATCGACGGCGCCCTTCTCCTCCAGCAGCGGCAGGCTCCGGCCAAATTCCGGCGAGAGAGAGCTTACCTTGCTCCGGGAAGAAGTGGAGGAGGATCAGTGAGGAGTGGTGAGTGTTGGGTGTGGAGAAATGAGGCAGGGGAGGCCTCCTTTTATACTGCAGCGAGGGGACCGAACGATGCGGGCGCGAGCTCATCGGTGATGACGCTACAGGCTGCTATCAGCATGGCGGAGGCTAGGGGACGGTGTTGTGTTCCCTGGTGGTTCGTATGGGCGTAATGGCGAGGCGTGGGGCGGTGTGGTTTGGTCGGGAGCGTGCGGCGCTCCACGGGGACTCTGAGGTGTTTTGCGGCGGCGTCTGCGTCATGTGGCTGACAAGCAGGTTGTTGTGATCATGGCGAGCTAGTGCCTGGTGAGGTGAGTCTTGATGCGAGGCGGTCGGCACGGCGAGCTGGCGCACTCTAGACACGGTGCAGAGACGGTGGGCGCGGCATAGCTAGGGTGGTCCAAGGCTCAGCTGGGGTCGAGGCTTGGACAGGGGGTGGCGGTGGACGGCGTGTGCAGTGCGTCTTGCAGTGGGCGGCGAGGCTCTGGTGTGTCTTGCCTTGGACGGTGATGACCAAAAATGGGCAGCACTCCACTTTGCACACGGCTAAGGGCGAACTTGGTCTAGGTGCTGCTCGACACTAGAGGGGACAAGAAAGTTAAGGGGAGACCAAATGGTCGAGAATTACTGTGGAAACAATGAAGTTAGGCAGTAGATTAATTTGTGTAATTAAGGTGTTTGATGAAATGGCCGCAAGTACTTTGGGATTTTTGAATGAAACTTTTTGAGTGATCTTAACTTAAGCTTGAGAGTCTATGTTTGCTTGGAGAAGTCAAGTGGAAGTAGTTTGATAGGTTTTTGAAAAATTGTGATCTTCACATATGAACTAGATTCAATTTTTAACTATCCATTTAATTGATTTGGAAAAATGTTTTTGTAAGTTTGTAAAGTGGGCCTTGATACACTTTTACGTGGTCTAGAAAGGGGTGAAAAAGAAGTATAATTGTTTATGTTACAATTTCTCTTCTAGGAAAACTCAAAGTGGCCTAGTGGTTAACTTTTGTCAAAATGACCATTTGCTTTATTTATTCATATTTGATTTCTTTTTCTTTTGATTTTGTTTGTAATTGGCCTAGATGATGTAGTATTCATCTTTAAACCATTTCACATCATTTGTAACAATCAAGCATGGCAATTTCAATCAATTCTACACTAATGCAAAACACACATGCATTCATATTCATTTTCTTAATAAAAGTTTTTGTTAACCCTAAACTTGGGTGATTAGAACTTGATAATCTTGGTTAGAAGTTTTGGGGTGTTACAAGCTGCTTTACAGCATGAGTAGCAGCACAAGATAAGTGCCCCTCATGGCCTCTGCCAGGAGGGCCTCTGCCAGGAGGGCCTCTGCCTCCTCCCTCTGGCGCCTCCTCCACTTCTTGATGCCCGGTCCCTTGATCTTGGGCGCCTTGGGCTTGATCGGGGGCATGCGACCCTCCTTGATAGCCACCTTCTGGAGGTTGCGGAGGTGAAGACCGAGTGCCTGGTGCTTGGCTATGAATATGTGGATGTTCATGAACTCGCCGCATGTCCTCATGTCCTCGGCATGCTTCACGAGGGAGTTGAAGTCCGTGGCATGGAGCCTCCTGGTGGGGAAGAAGGGGCACCTGTAAACATCGTCGGCGAAGAAGTTGTTGTACTGGCCGGGCTTCAGCCTCCTCAACATATGACGAGTCATGTTGTCCTTGGACTCGTCGTCACTGTGGACGTCGCTACTATCCTCCTGTTGGAAAAAACAGTAGAGTGCAATAAGGACATGATTGAGATACTTTGATTATCGGGGTTGATTATTTGCATAAATTAACCGATTGAGATCTCCTGATTATTCCCCAAATCTCAAACCAATTGAATATTGATCCCAACTATGAACATGGGGATTCATCGAAATACGAGATCTAACATAAGAGGATTAGCTACTATAAAAATACGAACAACCGAGCCCTAATAACATACGATCTAGCATCCAACGATGGGAACGGGGGAAGAACAAGGGAATGGATAAAACCCTGGTTACCTCTGACTCGGCGATGCTGGTGTCATAGGGGTTCTTCGGCCTTATGTAATCAACCTCCTCGTAGGGGTCCCAATCGAGCAGGCTCTGCCCGAGACTGGCGTGGGCCTCCTCGCCGGCTGCTATGGCATATGCGGGGATGGGGACGGCGGTTGCCTTTGATGCCTGGACGGGGGCCTATACGGGAACGGGGGCCTCCTCGCCGGCAGCCTTGGAGGCACCTATGGCCACCATGCCATTCTTCTCCATCGCCGGCGTGGTTGGGATTTTCTTGGGGTGTTTGGAGAAGGTGATGGGATAGAGGAGACGGTTGAGTGAGCGAGTGAGTGATGAGTGAGAGTGAGGAGGCCTCTATTAACGGAGAAGGGAAGTGACGTCTCGTTGCACCACCGTGCACCGCGTAATCACGTACGCTACTGCACCGTGCATGACCACACGCGTCCGCTAGCACCCCGTGCACCGCACATGCATACAGTGAGTCACGTTTTTTCCCTCGTGTCTAACCCTGGCGACTTAGTTGTGTTCAATTTTGCCCTCGAGTGTAACACTAGCAATTTGGTTGTACTCAGTTTTGCCCTCCAATACTAACACCGTCGTGTGCAATATAGTCAGTTTTACCTTCCGGTGGCTGGTCAACAGAGAGTCAACGAATAGGTTTTAGCTAGCTAATTGAGTCATTTTACGCACAACAAATTCAAAAAGAGCAAAACATAGTGGCATCTACCCAAGGAGTCTTATTATGTGACCTGCCACCATAAAAATGTATATAAACCAAGTTTTAACCTAAATCACCACTTCTCAAATCACCTACTATCATTGAAGGTTCATGCTTTCTACTCAAGCCTCTTCCCAAAACATCCCTCCCTAAAACATAGTTTGTCCGAATGAGGCAATAATTGTCAAACTGGTGTATATTTGAATTGCAAATAGTTTAATGTATGCCAAGATGTATTTTATTGTATAAAAGACGCATTTTCTATTTTTTAAATATTTTTTATTTTCTATTTGAATCCCTTTGTCAGACTTGCCCTTGGTTTTTAAGTTCTACTCATGTTTGCCCTTGGTTCTTAAGTGCTACTCAGTTTTCCCCTCTCTTAGTATCAGTCTCTCGCACATGTGCTCACCTTCGCTGCTACGCTCTGATTGGTTGAGACAGTTGTCACGCGGATCATTCCCACCAACCGTTGATCCTCTGTGATCTAGCGGACAGGATAACCCCTATATCTGTCTGGGGCACCCCTCTATCCATGCAAAATAACGAGTTTGCCACCGGTACTTTAACTCCATAAACAAATGAACTTGAATATAATTTGAAGGGAACATGTTCAAAGGTGTATAATTTGTGCATTACATTCCACTCTATGAAAATGATAATATCTGAAGATTTTCTTAGCACAACATTATCACGTATTAAGTGCGATTTCAAAGAGTTCAAAGGTGTATAATTTTCATATATGCAAATTTATGCATTACATTCCACTCTATGAAAATAATAATCTCTCAAGATTTTATTAGCACAACATTATCACGTATTAAGTGTAATTTCAAAGAGTTCAAAGGTGTATAAACTTCGTATATGCAAGTTTATGCATTACATTCTACTCTATGAAAAATGGGGGAGAAAATAATAATCTCTCAAAATTTTGTTAGTACGTCATTATCACGTATTAAGTGTGATTTAAAAGTGTTCAAAGGTTTATAATTTTCACATATGCAAGTTTGTGCATTACATTCCACTCTATGAAAATGATAATCTCTCAAGATTTTCTTAGCATGACATTATCACGTATTAAGTGCGATTTCAAAGAGTTCAAAGGTGTATAATTTTCGTATACGTAAGTTTATGCATTATATTTCACTCCGTGTAAATGATAAATGATCAGGATTTTATTAGCACAACATTATCATGTACTAAGTGCGATTTAAAAAAATTCAAAGGTGTATAATTTTCGTATATGCATTAGATTTCACTATATGAAAATGAAGCTAGACAAAGGGCACAAGCGCGGGGCTACTTGGAGTCCAATCTTGCAACGCCAACCTGGGTAAGTTGTGGGTCCGGCGCTCACATGGATAAGTTGTGGGTACGGCGCTCACGTGGATAAGCTATGGGTCCGATGCTGATCTGGTTAAGTTGAGAGAGGTGTATGATATGTTGCTAACGTATCTATAATTTTTGATGTTCCATGCTTGGTTTATATCTACTTTCTTATGTTTTGTCCACACTCTGGAGTATTTTTATACACATTCTGGGACTAACCTATTAACAAGATGCCATAGTGCCAGTTGCCTGTTTTCTGCTGTTTTTGGTTCCAGGAAAGTCAGAAAACCAATATTCTCGGAATTGGACGGGACAAAAGCCAAAGTCAATATTTTACCGGAAGACACATGGAGTCCGAAGGAGAGACGAAGGAGGGACACAAGGCGGCCACACCACCCCTTGGCATGGGCAGCCCTAGGCCGCACTAGGGCATGGTGTGGGCCCCCTGACCGGCCACCGACCTTGCCCCTTCGCTTATAAGAAGCCCCCGATGCAAAAACCCTAAATCGAACAGCCTCCAGCCACGGAAAGTTCCGCAGTGCCACCGCCACTGAAGGGGAGATTCGGGGGATAGAAAGTCTCTATTCCGGCACCCTGCCGGGATGGGGAAGTGCCCCCGGAGCCATCTCCATCGATCTCCACCACCATCTCCATCGTCGTTGCTGATTCCCATGATGATGAGGGAGTAGTTCTTCCTCGAGGCTAAGGGATCTACCGGTAGCTATGTGTTCATCTCTCTCTATGCAAGATCATATTGTGATCATGAGCTTTATAATCAAGTAGATCTACTTTGCTACTCAAGTGCTTTAATAGATCTCTGCTCTCCCCATGTGTGTGAAAGTGACAGCGTGCACATCATGGTGGCACTTAGGCTAGATATTACAAATACTTGTTATGAGTTATATTTGGAATTGGATGTTTCTATGAAAATTGTGGTGTTTGTAGGAACCATCTAGAGCTCAAGGTGATAGTGTGGGGTTATCTAGATGGGGAAAGCGAACTTTGAGGTGTGTTGTTATAGCCCTACCATGGATTAGAGTGTCCAACCGGAGAGTAGTTCAGAGTAGTATCATAAAGAGATGATATTTATATGAGAGTGTTCACTAGTGAAAGTATAATCCCTAGGCCTTGTTTCTAAACATTGATACACTGTTTGCAACTAGATCTATTACATGTTTGCTTGCTTTCATATTTATTTCAGATTGCCTTTAGTCTTTTCCACGCGCCATCAAAGCTAATTTCTGGCACTGTTACCACTTATAATTATCCATACCACTTGTATTTCACTATCTCTTCGCCGAACTAGTGCACTTATACACCTGACAAGTGTATTGGGTGTGTTGGGGACACAAGAGACTTCTTGTATCTTCATTGCAGGGTTGCTTGAGAGGGATACCTATGACCACTTCCTCCCTGAGTTTGATAAACCTTGGGTAATCCACTTAAGGGAAACTTGCTGCTGTTCTACAAACCTCTGCACTTGGAGGCCCAACAACTGTCTACAAGAATAGAAGTGCGTAGACATCAAGCTATTTTCTGGCACCGTTGTCGGGGAGGTAAGGTAAAAGGTACTCACATCCTCCGGTTTGAGTACTCGAAGTTATTCCCTTTAGATTCTGCAATTATATCTTTTTGTTTCTTGTTTTCACTAGTTAGGCTTAATGGAAAACAACAACAAAATTAGAGAGCTTTATAGTATTTATCTTGAATTAGGACATGACGTGTTTGAAGAGAAAATTAAAAAACCTATCAAACTTTATTTGCATGCTAATAGCAATATTATTAGTATGAATTCTTTGAACACCATTATTGCTAATGCTATGGAAAAGTCTAAGCTTGGGGAAGCTGGTTTTGATGAGCTTGATATTTTTAGTCCCCCAAGCATGGAGGAGAAAATTTACTTTGATGATACTATGCCTCCAATACATGATGATTACAATGATGAATATGATATTTTCAGTCCACCTACTATTGAGGAGAAAATTAATTATGATTACAATATGCCTCCTATATTTGATGATTATGGTGATGAGAATAATAATGATAGCTATTTTGTTGAATTTGCTCCCACTAGAATTAATAAGAATAACTATGCTTATATGGAGAGTAATAATGATTATATGCATGTGGCTCATGATAAGAATGTTTTATGTGATAGTTATATTGTTAATTTTATTCATGATGCTACTGAAAGTTATTATGAGAGAGGGAAACATGGTTTTATGCATCTCAATAATATTAAGTTTCCCCTCTTTATGTTGAAAGTCTTGAAGTTGCACTTGTTTTGCTTTACTATGCGTGTTGCTTTGTGCTTTCATGACTTGTTTCTTTACAAGATTCCTATGCATAGGAAGTGGGTTAGATTTAAATGTGCTTTGAATTTGCTTCTTGATGCTCTCTTTTACTTCAATTCATATTTCTTATGTGAGCATCTTCTCAAACTATCATGTCTAACTTAAAGGCGTTAAACAAAAGTACTTCTTGGGAGATAACCCAATGGTTTTCTTGAGTCTTGGAAGTTATTACTTCAGTAATAACCGCTCCATATCCTTTTTATTTGCTTTTTGTTCCAAGAGTAACCTCTTATGAGAGAGAAGTAATGCTTGGAAAAGTTGTTGTCCCGAAACAGATTTTTGTGCTTCACCGTAACAATTCGTGTAAAATATTTGTATGTCGTTTTGAGGCATGAATTTTTGTGCTTCTACCCCAGGTTGTTATATAAATTTAGTTAGTTCAACACTTTTTGATTTGAGCAACAGAAGGTCTTTGAAAAATTGGTTTTTACCTGCTGGTCTGTTTGACAGATTTCTGCCATTATTTGCATTTGCTTCTTGTTGATTCCTTTTTGAGTTCTTTTTTGGGGAATTGAGATTTTTGAGGGAAGTTCTACAGTAGCTTGTGTTTTAATGGAATTTTTATTGGTGTTGAAACTGAACCCAAAGACTTATTATATTGAGTGCACAAATGTTGCTGATAAAGATTGTGTGAAGTTTTGTATGAAGGAAAAAAAATTCAGGTGTATGGAGAGAATGATGTAATGAGATGAAGAATGGACTAAAGCTCAAGATCAGGGATGCCACCCCGTGTCACCCCAAGAAATATCCAAGAAGTACAAGCGTCAAAGTTTGGGGATGCCCAAGGCATCCCCTTCTTCATCAATAAAAATTCCAGGTTTCTTCCAAACACTTCATTTTTATTGTTTCATGCACAGTTGTGTTGTTCTTGAAGCATCTTTGTTTTCGTTTTTGGTTTTCGTTTGATTGGTTTCCTTAGTTTGCTTGAATAAATTGGTTGGGCCCCCTCTTTCATACATTAGTTTTCAAATAGTTTGGTTTGGATTGGAAAAGAGTAGGAAAGTTCATGCTTAAGTGGTAAAAGGAGTTTGTTTTTGACTGTGGCCTATGCTTTGTCATGCCATGCTTGATATTGTTTTGGCTTTACGCTTAGTGATTTTTGCTGTAGTATGACATGTTATAAACAATTGAGATTTCTTAATGTGCCTTCGAAGAATCATGTGTTGTTTTAGCATATTAAAGCAAAGTATTGTGGGATTCTCCTTTGATGCTTTATTTGGGTTGACTTGGCGCATGCTCACACCATGTTATGATTACCTCAAGTCACCATAAGCCTTTATGATCCTTTAGTTTTCGACTTGTATTATAACTTTATGCTTTGATTAATGATGTTTTGTCGCTCTACATGATTATGGACATTATTGCTCTCTTAGTTGGTCGCTCCCAGTCTTTTGCTAGCCTCCATAACCAAGTATGAGTTCCACTCATGCATCCAACTCCTAAAACCAAGTTATTCCAAAGAGTCCACCATACCTACCTATTAGAATTTGCTATTCCAAGTATATTCATGTTTTTATCTACCTTCCGAATTAAACTTGTTATGTGAAAATTAGTGATTAAAGCTCTCACGAACTTGATGGCACACTTTACTTTCTTGCACTTAATAAACTTGAACCATTGTGTCCATCTTTGTTGCGTATATGCTTGCGCTTTATAAGTTGATGTTAGGAGAACCATGTATCATGGGGAACGCTTTCAACATTGCAGTTGTACATTGTACCTAGTTGATATCATGTTCTTTTGCTTATGGATCCCGGCGGTGTGAAATAAAAGGGGAACTTGTAAGGTCATGGAGTTTGTATTTGTGTTAGAGAAATGCCTAGGCCGCTAGCCTAAGCCATGCCTAATCATGGTGGAAACTTGCAGCATAACCATAATGAGCACTCTATGAAGCATCCTCAATAAAAACCTATGCAAATAGCAAATAAAAAGATCGCTAAGATGCTCATTGTCGGCTTGCCTTGTCATTTTGATTATGGGATAGCTCCGGTATCATGTGCAAGGGGTACCCCGTTGGTGGTTCTCTATGATACATATGTACTTACAATGACAAGAGCTTACTTGTGACTGAAGTTGAGTAGCATGAGGTTCGGTCTTCGTAAATAAGGGGCATGAGATTTCAACTTATAACTTGTCAAGCATATCCTCTTAGTTGTGCCACTTTAACGTTAATCACCTAAAGATGCTTATGATAGGGTCAATGAGAGCTGAAAGCTAATAAGTACCATAATTTTTGGAAGCTCTTTATGAGACTTGAATCCCTACTTCCTTCTATGAAGGCCCTTTCTTTTACTTTTATGTTGAGTCTCCACCTTCTATCTTTATGCACCTATTGAGAGAGCATAGTGGCCATTCTTAGTTTAATGTGCATTGTCCCAAGACTTTTTGATTGATGCATAACTTTGGTATTGCTTGTTTTTAAACTATTTGTATCTAGTCACCCTTATGAACTTTTAAGGTGTCCTGTGCATTTATGTTTTGCTACTCTATGAGGGACAAGCTGAATACCATTCTTATTATGTTTTATTTATGTTAAACAAACAAACGTCTTTCAAAGCATTGTTATTCATGAATCTTTTGTTTGTACCTTTTCATGCTACAACATAGTTGTTATGTCTTATTGTTAGAATTATAGCTTTCATGCTATGCTAAAGTACTATGATCCCTGCTATCAATGTTCTGCAAATACTTTGATCAAGTTTATGATGGTGCATGTCACCTCAAAAATTATTCTTTCTTTTTATCGCTTACCTAATCGAGGATGAGCAGGAGTTAAGCTTGGGGATGTTGATACGTTGCTAATGTATCTGTAATTTTTGATGTTCCATGCTTGGTTTATATCTACTTTCTTATGTTTTGTCCACACTTTGGAGTATTTTTATACACTTTCTGGGACTAACCTATTAACAAGATGCCACAGTGCCAGTTGCCGGTTTTCTGCTGTTTTTGGTTCCAGGAAAGTTAGAAAATCAATAGTCTCAGAATTGGACAGGACAAAAGTCAAAGTCAATCTTTTACCGGAAAACACATGGAGTCTGAAGGAGAGACGAAGGGGGGCCACAGGGCGGCCACACCACCCCTTGGCATGGGCAGCCCTAGGTCGCGCTAGGGCATGGTGTGGGCCCCCTGGTCGGCCACCGACCTTGCCCCTTCGCCTATAAGAAGCCCCCGATGCGAAAACCCTAAATCGAACAGCCTCCAGCCATGAAAAGTTCCACAGCGCCGCCACCACCGAAGAGGAGATTCGGGGGACAGAAAGTCTCTATTCCGGCACCCTGACGGGACGGGGAAGTATCCCCCGGAGCCATCTCCATCGATCTCCACCACCATCTCCATCGCCGTTGCTGATTCCCATGATGATGAGGGAGTAGTTATTCCTCGAGGCTAAGGGCTCTACCGGTAGCTATGTGTTCATCTCTCTCTATGCATGATCATATTGTGATCCTGAGCTTTGTAATCAAGTAGATCTACTTTGCTACTCAAGTGCTTTAATAGATCTCTGCTCTCCCCATGTGTGTGAAAGTGACAGCGTGCACACCATGGTGGCACTTAGGCTAGAGATTACAAATACTTGTTATGAGTTATATTTGGAGTTGGATGTTTCTATGAAATTGTGGTGTTTGTTGGAACCATCTAGAGCTTAAGGTGATAGTGTGGGGTTATCTAGATGGGGAAAGCAAACTTTGAGGTGTGTTGTTATAGCCCTACCATGGATTAGAGTGTCCAAGCGGAGAGTAGTTCAGAGTAGTATCATAAAGAGATGATATTTATATGAGAGTGGTCACTAGTGAAAGTATGATCCCTAGGCCTTATTTCTAAACATTGATATACCGTTTGCAAATATATCTGTTACATGTTTTGATGCAGCCCGTCCTACGGATGCTCCTACATCTACACCAACAAGTCCCCCAAGTGGAGCCATGACTCGTGCCTGAGCCAAACTCCTACAAGCTAAGGTGAACTCGCTCCTCTCCTCGTGCCAATTTGATACCTCCTTGGATGGTGTGCTACTTCATGCAACTACACTATGCATCATCAGGTACGAAGCCTCGACTCATCACCAAGCACCCAAGGATGGAGAACAAGGAGCATAGCATGAGGTACGAGCAGCTGGAGCTGCTCAGACCGGAGTCTCCGGTCTACGCACACCGGAGTCTCTGGTCCACCAAAGTCTCCGGCCTAAAGACCCCGGAGACTCCGGCCCACTCTCCGGTCTGACCCCTGCACCGGGCCCTAGGACAATCTGAAGGCCCCTCCGGAGGCTGGTCCGGAGACTGGCCGGAATCTCCGGCCTAGACCGGAGTCTCCGGTCCGACCGATGCCAGGCATGAAAAGGCCTTTGGTCCTGCGGCCCATGTACCCCTTAGTCCGTCCAGAACTTGTGTTTTATTCCTAAAGTACCCTTGTTTAAGTGGCTGGCCTATATATAGTCCCCCACCTCCATTGTAAACCCTAGGCATGATACTGGAATTAGTGGAAACCCCTTTGTGGATCTATCTAGTTCTTGCCTCATGCTCCTTGACCAAGGAGCACCAATATCACCAAACCTCATTGGAGTTTGCACCGTGCCTCCGTGTTGTACAAGGCCTTGGCATCGGTGTCCCTTTCACAAGACGTCAAGATCTCACCGAGTCTCCCATCTCGCCTTGCCGGTTCGAGAGAGAGTCCTCCGCCCGATGCCGATCCTAGGGATTGCGCCAGACCGGTCACCGTCGGCGTGAGCTATTGGTGTTTATCGTGGTTTTGTGTGTGTGTTCATCGCGTTCTTCGTGCATGCATTCGTCGTGTTCATCTTTCCCTCCTCTCCTCGCACTCCATCCTCGATTTGAAAGGGAATCGTGAAAGATCGGGCCACCCTAGGGGTTTGCCCTCAACATATTGGTATCAAGAGCTTCGTTGCTCACGATTTCCCCCACAAATTTTTCTTCTATCCACCAAAAATTCGAAAATCCCCAAAAAACAGCCCATATTTGCCTTTGGATTGATCTCTTGATTTGGAGTGTTATTTTTGGTTTTGATCTGACCAAACCTTGTCTTAGGTGTTGGTCCAACTTTATCCTGCGTTTTCCCAACCCAATTTGGCCAATTTTTTGCGGATTTGAGGACCTAAGGCGTGGATTTCCGCTCAAGAACACAAGCAATTCACGATCTGACTCCAGACCGGAGTCTTCGGCCTGCACACCGGAGTCTCCGGCCTACACCGGAGTCTCTGGCCTACCCACACCAGAGTCTCCGGCCTACACCGGAGTTTCCGGCCTGAAATCCCGGAGTCTCTGGCCTGACGCCTGATTTTGACAGTTTTGCCTCTAATCTTGCATTGGCTAATTTACTCTTGTTTGTTTGTGCCCGTGTGCGTGTCGTCAACTAAAAACAAGCTTCCGCATCGACAACCCCCGCGCTCATTGACACCATGGCCCATGAACATCATCCCGCACCACCGACGCCAAGTTCATCACCAAGAAGGTATAACTTGTGTCACCTTGTTAACCCCTATCTTCCTTTGTGTGTACCTATCCCATGAGAGTGGACCATCTTGTGTTTGCTTGAGCATTGTGCATTTGTCCTTGGATAGTGAGTGTGCAAGAGAAATATCAAGTGTGACTAGGTAGCATCAAGGGAGAGCAAAAAAATACAAAATAAAGAAAAAGATACAAAGAAAAAGCAAAATAAAAATAGTCTCCCATTGCCAAAGAGAGTGTCAAAGCTTGTAAGCAAGAGAGAAAGAAGAGCGCCCAAGGCAAGTGCACAAATCCGTTGCTCACTTTTCTTCTTTGCAAACGAGCAACGGTCTCTCCTTGCATTGGCACGACAACGAGCTTAGTCTTCGTTAGGACTTTTCGTTTGCTCATTTTCATAGTCGTGTCAATCCCAACTATATCCACGCGTGTGTATATAGTCGTAGGTTTCTGTCACCCTTTTGAGTTGTTGACCTTTACCTTTGACTTGAGTTTTGTTGGATTTTACCCACTTTTGACTATCCCTTTTCTTTTGGTTGGTCCTTTGGCTTTCCACAATCCTAACCTACCACCAAGAAGCTTTTGAGAGTTAGTTCTTTCCTTAGTGTGAGTTTTCTTTGCAATTCCACTTTGCACGCTTATAGCTCTCACTTGTGGTTTCTAGTTTGGTGCAATTCCCAAGGTGAGGTACAAGGCTAACACCACCATATTCCACTTCCATATACAATACTTGTGTGTTTTGCATGATGGATAGGCACAGTGAGTCGAGCCAACCACCTCCCCAAGAAGAAGATCAAGGTCCATACATGACACGCGCAAGTCACTGCATCGTTCGACAAGAGTTCCGTGAACATTGCCAAGACCTTGAGACAAGACAGGATGAACAATTTGGCGAGACGCAAGACGAGTTCAAGCGATCAACAACCGCTTCGACGGCCTCGAACGACAAATGCATGCAATGCATCACAACTTTGGCCACCAAAATGAAGCGCTCCAACTCTCCGTCGCTGAAACAAATGAAAATCTTTAACGCCTCATCGACGGAATGGCAAGGCCACATTCACGCGCATCAAGCTCTTTGCATCGTCATGCACCCCCTCAACAAGATCTACATCCAAGTGCTCCAAGACGCAATGATGCCCCCATGGTTGAAGATGGAAGTTCTTCGAACTATGTACCTTCCCCACGGCACGCCGCAACATCAAGCTGTGATGGTGATTTCTCTTCAAGGCCAAGAGCAAGGCAAGAAGCACACCGTCATCACGCAAGGGCATTAGTGCTCCAACAAGAGAAACCACAAGAGAAACCGCAAGTGAAACCACAAGTGCAACCACAAGTGCAACCGCAAGTCTACCACCATCGACCGCGACACATACTTGACACAACAAGTGATGACTCCAATTTGGAGAATCAAGATCGTCATCGACGTGAGGCTCTCCAAGACCCTCCTCCTCGTCACCAATGTAATGAACGTTCGCACCGACACCATGGTCATCACGAGGCGCCTCCACCACCTCAACAAAACTTGGAGCATCAAGTGATACAATTTGAGCGACGCCCACCACGTCAAGAGGATCATGACCATGTTCTTCGCCGTGAGGCCAATGTGCCTAACCAACATCACCAACCAAGGAATGAGCCTCCTCTTCGTCATCAACCGCGTCATGAGGCTCCACATCCTCAACAACCTCATGGGGCCCAAGTGCCACAATACCGTCAACAATCGCGCCAAGAGCAAGAGCAAGCTCCTCAACAACAATATCAAGAGCAAGCTCCGCAACAAGGACGCGAGAACCAAGTTCCACCTCCCCAACTACAAGATCATCAACAAGGTCACCAAGATCGTCGCAATGACCGCAACGATGAAGAAACTTTTGGCAAGCTCAAGTTCACCGGATCCAATGACCCCGACAGGGGCGGATTTACCGTCCGGGCACCCTGGGCACATGCCCGGGATTGATGCCGCCATGTAACTGCACTCCGGCGAGCTCCTGCGTCCCTGTGATAGCCTGAAATCTCAACCTGAGCTGAAAATGATGACCAATTCTTTTAACTGGGCCCAATAGACCATGTTCTTCCCGTATGGGCCTTCTCCTTAGTAGCAGCCACGGGCCTCAACATGCGTGTTTAGTGTCCCGGGAGGCAGAAGATGAAGGATATCGATCTTAGTTCTGGTGTTGTTAGTCAATTCGGTTGTTCCTGTGGTCAAAACGACAACCTAGATCAGAAAGACCGCAGAACGGGGACAGAGAGATGGTGTGCTGCGGACTTTGCTCTAGTCAGGCGGACTCCGGCGGGCCGCGCGACAACTGGAATCGCAAGTAGCGGCTCCAAGAAACGGAGGCTCATCGGTGCTACAGCAGCGGAAAATTCCTAAGTTGCACAGGGTCAGGACCTTGGGGTGGCTAGAAGAAGTAGACCGACAACGGCACAGGCAAGGGTCACCGGCACCGTGCGCAAATCACAACTAGCCAAGCAGGTGTGCTTTTCTCTTTGACTAAACGACAACTAGATTGTGACATTGTGTGCATAGTGTTTAGCTATCGTATTTTATGCCTTTTACATCCAGAAATAACAAAAAAATCAGTGTTTATAATTGCATGATTTTATGAAAATGTGTGATACTTGTGCTTCCTGATAAACCGAAAAGTATTTTAGCTTTTGGCTGTGCCCAGGCTTCGATAAATTCCTAGGTCCGCCACTGGACCCCGAAGAATACCTCTCATGGGCACTCAAAGTCGACAAGATCTTCTACATGCACAATTATAGCAACGAAAAGATGGTCTCCATGGCTTCACTTGAGTTTGATGATTACGAAAACATTTGGTGGGAACAAGTTCAAGTTGCTCGTGATGCAAGACAAGAGCCGCCAATCACAACTTGGCATGACATGAAGGCTCATATGAGATCCCGCTTTGTCCCCGCACACTACACGCGTGACCTCTTCAACAACCTTCAAGCGCTTCGTCAAGGGAAAAGAACCGTGGAAGAGTACTTCAAGGAAATGGAACTAAACTTGATTCGCTCAAAAATTGATGAACACATGGAGCAAACAATGGCATGTTTCCTTATTGGCTTGAATCACCCAATCAAGCGCATCGTTGAGTTCCAAACATACAACACCATGGTTGAGCTTGTGCACATCGCAACAAAGGTTGAACGTCAAGTGCAAGAGGATATCAAGTACAACAAGCCAACGACATACTTCACCTACAAGCAAGCTTCAACCGCTACACCAACAACTTTCAATGGAAGCTCCTCAAGTACCTCCAAGCCTTCCTGCAAGCCCACACTTCCTCAAGGAAAACTGCCCCCGAGTGGCAAACAAGCAAAGAGTGATACACCTTTCAATGTTGAATGCTACAAGTGTGGAGGTAAAGGACACAAGTCGGCCGAATGTGGAAACAAGAAAGTCTTGTTCATCCATGACAATGGTGATGAAGAGTACTTGAGTGAAGATGAATTTGATGCCCGTGTCAAGGAAGCAATGGCAAGGCAACGAGTGGAAGATGACCAAGAACTCCTAATGTGTGAACATGACGCAAGTACATCGCTTGTCGTCACAAGGATCTTGACTACTCAAGCATAAGAGCATGAAGACCAACGCTCCAATATCTTCCAAACACGAGCCAGCATCAATGGCAAATCTATCAAGGTGATCATTGATGGAGGGAGTTGCCACAACCTTGCTAGCACCGAGTTGTGTGAGAAGCTCAACCTCACCCTCCATCCGCACAAGCACCCCTACCACGTGCAATGGCTAAGTGACCAAGGGTCCATGAAGATCAAGCATACCGTATCGGTCTCCTTCACCATTGGTCCTTACAAAGATACGGTGGAGTGTGATGTGGTTCCTATGACAGTTTGCCACATGCTTCTTGGTCGACCGTGGCAATTTGACAAGGCTACTCAACATGATGGTCGCACCAATGTATACACCTTCAAATGGCTCAACAAAACATGTGTTTTGCAACTGATGACTCCTAGCCAAATAATTGCGGACAATGCAAAGGCTTTAGCGAGGGCGCAAAGCACAACACCTACTTGTGAGAAGAGCGGTGAGAGAGAGAACCACCTCATAGTGAGTGAGAGCCACAAGCCAAACTCGAGTGGAAAAACTAAGAGTGTTCTCCTTTCCACCAAAAGTGAGATGAGAGATGTTCGGAACAACCCATCCATCTTGCACTATGTCCTCCTTTGCAAGGGACTAGCGCAAGGAACTAATGAATTAACCAATGTTCCTCCGTCTTTGATGAGTCTTTTGCAGGAATTCAAGGATGTGTTCCCCGAAGAGCTCCCACATGGACTACCTCCTCTTCGTGGCATCGAACATTGCATTGACCTCATCCCTGGTGCACCTCTTCCAAACCGCACCGCCTACCGCACGAACCCGAAGGAGACGAAGGAGATCGAACGTCAAATCAACCAACTCGTCTCCAAAGGTTTGATCCAAGTTAACACTAGTCCAAGTGACGTACCCGTGATTCTTGTTCCAAAGACGGATGATATGTTACGGTTATGCATGGACTGTCGTCCAATCGATGCTATCATCGTGCGTTATCAACATCCCATACCACGTCTCGATGACATGCTTGATGAGTTGTGTGGAGCCACTATTTTTTTGAAAATTGATTTTCATAGTGGTTACCATCAAATACGCATGGCTGAAGGTGATGAGTGGAAAACTGCCTTCAAGACCAAACTTGGTCTCCATGAATGGTTGGTTATGCCCTTTGGTTTATCGAATGCCCCATCCACCTTCATGCGCCTTATGAATCACATCTTGCGTTCTCTCATTGGAAAAAGTGTTGTTGTCTATTTCGATGATATTCTTGTTTATAGCAAATCACTTGAGGACCATATAACACATGTCAAGGAAGTTTTGCAAATCCTTCGACATGAAAAGCTTTATGCTAATCTTCCCAAGTGCACTTTTGCTAAAGACAAGTTGATTTTTCTTGGATTTGTCGTTTCTTCAAAGGGAATTGAAGTTGATGTTTCCAAGGTAAAGGACATACGAGATTGGCCCATCCCAACAAATGTGAGTGAACTCCGAAGTTTTCATGGGTTGGCCGGTTTCTATCGCCGCTTTGTGAAAGACTTTTCAACCATTGCTTGTCCCCTTAATGAATTGACCAAAAAGAATGTCACCTTCGTGTGGGGCAAAGCACAACAAAAAGCTTTTGACGAACTTAAAAAGAGGCTCATCGAAGCACCTCTTCTTACTTTACCGGATTTCACAAAAACTTTTGAGATAGAGTGTGATGCTAGTGGTATTGGCATTGGAGGAGTCCTTATGCAAAATGGACGTCCTATAGCCTACCATAGCGAGAAACATGATGGTGCTCGCCTTAACTATCCGATTTATGACAAAGAGCTTTTTGCCTTAGTTCGTGTCCTTCAAGTTTGGCAACACTACCTATGGCCCAAGGAATTTATCATACATTTCGACCACGAGTCGTTGAAATATCTCAAAGGCCAAGCTAACTTGAGCAAGAGACACGCTAAGTGGGTTGATTTCATGGAGTCTTTTCTGTACATTGTCAAGTATAAGAAGGGCAAATATAATGTAGTTGTGGATGCATTGTCTCGCAAACATACAAGCCTTCTTACGAGACTTGAAATCAACGTGTTGGGTCTTGAGGAAATAAAATCTTTGTATGCTTCCGATCCGTTATTTGAACCAATTTTCGCAAAGTGCTCCAATGACAAAGGAGTTGATGATTTCTATTTGCATAAGGGCTTTATATTTAAACAAAACAAGCTATGCATTCCGAAGTCGTCGCTTCAACTTTTGCTTCTCCAAGAATCTCATGGTGGAGGCCTCATGGTTCACTTTGGCCGTGACAAGACATTGGACATACTCTCCAATCACTACTTTTGGCCCAAGATGAAGTGTGTCGTGGAGCGCTACGTTCAACGATGCACGACATGTGTTCAAGCTAAGTCGGAAGCTAACCCTTATGGTCTTTATATGCCATTGCCTATTCCTCATACCCCTTGGTCCGACATTAACATGGATTTCGTGTTAGGATTGCCTAGATCTAAGCATGGTCATGATTCTATATTTGTTGTTGTGGATCGTTTTTCCAAAATGGCACACTTCATACCGTGCCATAAGACCGGCGATGCTTCACATGTTGCAAATCTGTTTTTTAGGGAAATCGTCCATCTTCACGGTGTGCCAAGGACAATCGTCTCCGACCGTGACGTCAAATTCATGAGCTACTTATGGAAGACCCTCATGGCCAAGCTCGGCGTCAAGCTCCTCTTTTCATCCGCATCACATCCTCAAACTGATGGCCAAACCAAAGTTGTCAACCGAAGCCTCGGAACTCTCCTTCGTGTGTTGATCAAGAAAAACCTCAAGGATTGGGAGGAATGCATTGCGCCGAGTTCGCCTACAATAGAGCCAAGAACTCAACAACCAAGATGAGTCCATTCATGATCGTCTATGGTTTCGAGCCCCTCACCGCGCTCGACATCCTACCGCTACCTCTCCATGAGCGCACGAACATGGACGTTGAGAAACGCGCACAAGCTATGAAGAAACTTCATGAAGAAACAAGAGCTACTATCGAACAACAAGTCCTTCGCCAAGCTTCAAGGTTGAACAAGGACAAGAAGGAGATGATCTTTGAAGAAGGTGACCTTGTGTGGATACACCTAAGCAAAGACCGCTTCCCCAAGGAACATGACTCCAAGCTCAAGACAAGAGGAGATGGTCCCTTCAAGGACCTCAAAAGAATCAACAACAATGCCTACATCATCGACATACCGACCTCCAAGTACCTTTCAAGCAATACATTCAATGTCAAGGATCTCTCACCCTACCATAGAGATGTTCAAGATGATAACCATGAAGAGTCGAGGACGACTCTTTCCCAAGGGGGGGAGCTGATGCAGCCCATGTTGGAGATATGCCCAAGAGGCAATAATAAAAGTGGTTATTATTATATCTTTGTGTTTATGATGAATGTTTACATCCCATGCTATAATTGTATTATAAGGAAAAACTAATACATGTGTGTTTTTTAAACATAAAAGAGACCCTAATAAGCTATAATTGTGGAACTAGCTTGTTGATTAAATGATGATCATGGTTTCATGATCATGGACATTGGATGTCATTAATAACAAGGTTATATCATTAGGAGAATGATGTGATGGACACACACCCATAGTAAGCGTAGCATAAGATCAAGTCATTAAGTTCGTATTGCTGTAAGCTTTCAAATGCATAGTAACCTAATCCTTCGACCATGAGGTTATGTTAATCACCATCACCGGATGGGTACTTTGATGACATCAAACACCACTTCGTAACTGGGTGGTTATAAAGGTGTCATTGGGTATTCTGAAAGTATGTGTTGAAGCGCATGGACCAAGATTGGGATTTGTCCATCCATATGACGGATAGATATGCTCTGGGCCCTCTCGGTGGAATGTCATCTAGTTAGCTTGCAAGCATGTGACTAGGTCACAAGGGATGACATAACATGGAACGAGTCAAGAGTACTTATCGAACGAGGTAGAACTAGGTATGGAGATACCGCGATCAAACCTGGATAAGTAGAATATCGTGACAAAGGGAATTGGTTTCAGATGTTAATGGTTCTATCGATCACGAAGTCATCGTTGAGTATGTGGGAGCCGTTATGGATCTCGAGATCCCCGATGGTTATTGATCGGAGAGATGTCTCCATCATGTTCGCATTCACGAACCAGGGGTGACACACTTAAGGTTCAAGTTGTTTTAAGTAGATATGGAATATGCGTTGGAGACCGAATGTTGTTCGAGTCTCGATTGGATCCGGACATCACGAGGAGATCGAATTGTCCGGAGAATAAGATTCATATATTGGGGATCATTTTCTAAGTTAGGAAATGTTGAGTGTTTGTATGGAGATTCTAGAAGGTTTGGAATGTTCGGAAGGTTCTAGAAAGATTTCTTGGAGTTTGCTTGAAAACCAAGAAAGGGTCAAGGAAACCTTGTGGGGCTAGACACGGATTCGTGGGGAGGAGGACTCTCCCCCTTCCCAACCACGCCAGGAGGAGGGGAGTCCTACTAGGACTCCTCCCATGGCGCCTCCTCCTTTAAATAGAGGGAGGGGCGCCACCCCTAGCACTCTCCCATAACAATCCCTAGCCGCGCCTCTCTCCTTCCTTCGCTCGCTCCAGCTTAGGCGAAGCCTCAGAAATTCTCTTCTCCACCACCACCACCACACCGTCGTCTGCTGGGATTCCGTGGAGAAGATCTACTACCTCCGCTGCTCATGAACCGGAGAGGAAGGTGCGCCGACTCCGCAGTGACCGATCATGGAAGCGCTGCCGAACGCAGCGCCGGAAGGATCGTCCACACGATCTTGAGATCGACAAGTGATCGACTACATCAACCGAGATCTAATCTCGTAACGCTTTCGGTTCTCGAGGGTCGACAGATCTATCTTGTTGCACATGTCTAATAGATTAGATCTTGGCTTTTATCTAGATTAGATCTGGTTTTGTTTGTTCTGCGGTAGAAATTTTTGTTTTCCATGCTACGAACCCATCGGTGGTATCGAGCCTTGTCTATGCGTAGATCATTGTACGATTAGAACACAATGATGTTGTGGGCGTTGGTGCTCGTGCTGCCTTTTTGCTTTGTGTACTTTGCATCTTGCGGTATGGTGGGATGAAGCTCGGCTAACCGTACATGTCATCGCACATGAGACTTGCTCCACGCTTGACGTGTAACTTGCTTTGCACAAGTGGCTTTGCGGGTGTCTGTCTCTCCCATCATAGTATAGATCCAATCTACACTTTGCACTTGATAGCACTTGTATAAACATTGTGGTTCAGTTTCGTAGGTAAGATCCGTTCTTATTCGAAAGCCCCAAGCCACGTAAAACTTGCAAAGAAAATTAGAGGCGTCTAACTTGTTTTTGCAGGGGTTTTATGATGTGATATGGCCATCATGTGATTGTGATTATATTTGATGTATGCAATGATCCTTGTTGTAATATGGCAACCGGCAGGAGCCTAATGGTTGTCTTTAATTCTGTTAAGACCTGCGTGTCTATTCATCTTGTAATAGCTTTATTCCAAGTAGTTGTAATAGTTGCTGGTGATGATGGACAACCATGAAGCGGCGCCGCTGACCTTGACGCAATGTTGGTGATGATGGAGATCATGTCCGTGCTTTGGAGATGGAGATCAAAGGCATAAGAAGAAAGGGCTATATCATATCACACTAATTATGAATTGCTTGTGATGTTAATCCTTTATGCATCCTGTGTTGCTTAGATCACGATGGTAGCATTATAAGATGATCCCTCTCACTAAATTTCAAGTAATAAAGTGTTCGTCCTTAGTTGGCACCATTGCTAAGACTCGTCGTCTCGAAGCATCTCGTGATGATCGGATGTGATAGATTCTACGTGTGCATACAATGGGTGCAAGCCAGATTTGCACATGCGGAAACTAAGGTTAATCTTGACGAGCCTAGCATGTACAGACATGGTCTCGGAACACGGAATACCGAAAGGTAGAGCATGAATCATATAATTGATATGATGAACATGAAGATTGTTCGCCGATGAAACTACATCTTCTCTCGTGAAGATCGGACTTGGTGTAGTGGACTTGGTTCGTGTAATCACTAAGACAATGTGAGGGATGTTGTTTTGAGTGGGAGTTCACCTAGTTAATTTAAGAATTAAAGTAGAACTCAATTTATCATAAACTTAGTCTAAACTACTTGCAAATTTGTTGTAGATTATGGCGAATCTCTCCATCAATTTCAATGCGTTCCTAGAGAAAGAAAAGCTTAAGAACAATGGAAGCAACTTCACGGACTGGCTCCGTGGTCTGAAGATTGTCCTCAGGGCTGGTAAGATGACCTATGTGCTCGAAGCACCGCTAGGTGACCCACCTGCAGATGATGCCACCGATGATGTAAAGAATGTTTACGCCACTCGGAAAAATCATTACTCCACAGTTCAGTGTGCCATCCTGTACGGTTTAGAAACGGAGCTCCAGAAGCGTTTTGAGCACCACGACCCGTTCGAGATCATTAAGGAGCTCAAGCTCATTTTTGAGACTCACGCGGCTGTGGAGAGCTATGAGGCCTCCGAGAAGTTCTTTACCTGGATGGTGTGCTACTTCATGCAACTACACTATGCATCATCAGGTACGAAGCCTCGACTCATCACCAAGCACCCAAGGATGGAGAACAAGGAGCAGAGCATGAGGCAGGAGCCGCTGGAGCTGCTCAGACCGGAATCTTCGGTCTGCACACACCGGAGTGTCCGGTCCACCAAAGTCTCTGGCCTGAATACCACGGAGACTCCGGCCCACTCTCCGGTCTGACCCCTGCACCGGGCCCTGGGACAATTTGGAGGCCCCTCCAGAGGCTGGTCTAGAGACTGACTGGAATCTCCGGCCTAGACCGGAGTCTCCGGTCCACCACACCGGAGTCTCCGGTCCGACCGATGCCAGGCATGAAAAGGCCTTTGGGCCTGCGGCCCATGTACCCCTTAGTTCGTCCAGAACTTGTATTTTATTCCTAAAGTACCCCTGTTTAAGTGGTTGTCCTATATATAATCCCCCACCTCCATTGTAAACCCTAGGCATGATATTGGAATTAGTGGAAACCCCTTTGTGGATCTATGTAGTTCTTGCCTCATGCTCCTTGACCAAGGAGCACCAATATCACCAAACCTCATTGGAGTTTGCATCGTGCCTCCGTGTTGTACAAGGCCTTCGCATCGGTATCCCTTTGACAAGACATCAAGATCTCACCGAGTCTCCCATCTCGTCGTGCCGGTTCGAGAGAGAGTCCTCCGCTCGACACCGATCCTAGGGATTGCGCCAGACCAGTCACCGCCGGCGTGAGCTATTGGTGTTTATCGTGGTTTTATGTGTGTGTGTTTATCGCGTTCTTTGTGCATGCATTCGTCGTGTTCATCTTTCCCTCCTCTCCCCGCACTCCATCCTCGATTTGAAAGGGAATCGTGAAAGATCGGGCCACCCTAGGGGTTTGCCCTCAACATGTTTGCTTGCTTCCATCTTTATTTCAGATTGCCTTTAGTCTTTTCCACGCGCCATCAAAGCTATTTTCTGGCACCGTTACCACTTATAATTATCCATAACACTTGTATGTCACTATCTCTTCGCCGAACTAGTGCACCTATACACCTGACAAGTGTATTGGGTGTGTTGGGGACACAAGAGACTTCTTGTATCTTTATTGCAGGGTTGCTTGAGAGGGATACCTCTGACCACTTCCTCCATGAGTTCGATAAACCTTGGGTAATCCACTTAAGGGAAACTTGCTGTTGTTCTACAAACCTCTGCACTTGGAGGCCCAAAAACTGTCTACAAGAATAGAAGTGTGTAGACATCAGTGTCCACTACGGGAATCGACTGAACGCGGCCCCACTTGTCAGCATGTAACCGCAAGGGTACACTATGGGACCCGACAGAACGCGGCCCTACTCATCAGCACGTAATGGCGAGGGTCCACTACAGGACCCAACTGAACGTGGCCCCACTTGTCAGCACGTAATGGCAAGGCTGATGGATGGCGAGTTTCAGACCATGTGAGAGTTTCGTACAAGGAGATGGGCAAAAGTGAGGAAAAACTAAGCGGCTAGGGAAAACTGAGTACAACTAACAAACCGAGGGTACGAAAATAGAAATCCCTATATCTTATGTCGACACAGTGCCCACGTCATTTTCTATGTGTAGGTATCGCCTTGGACGAGTCTACTGAGCAAGGCCGAGCTAGGGGTTGGCGTGCTCAATAAGGAGTGAGCCAGCCCCAAGGTCAGCGCTTTCTCTCTCTTAGAAATCCTGGGACACTGGCGCTAAGTGCAAGTGCATTTGGAATGATGCTTGGGCAAGAGGTTCACGGGCATGGCAGTATCTAACCCGAATGGTCAGGTGAGCTGGGCTCTAGGCAATTGCCATGCAAAGGCTGGTGACAGAAGAAAGGAGTGCACCGAACTACTATATTGGTACAAGCATATTCTGGGAATATTCGAGCCACGTATGCCCTATATGTAACCTAGCCATCCCTTTATAAGGTGAGCCAGGGCCTCCAAGGGGAGGGTCAGTCTATTAGCAATACACGTAAGCCCTAGAGGGAGAGAGGAGTAAAAGCACTTCATCTTCTTCCTCCTCTCAATACAGCTCAAGGAGCACTTGTACTAGTCCAGAGATCGTAATATAAGATCTAGAGCAGGAGTAGAGGTTTTATCTCCCTAGGAGAGCCTCGAACCTGGGTATATCGTGTGTTTGCTTGTTTTCTTCGTGTGCGGATTCACCATAGTATCCCTCACGGATACCTCTAGTGTCCACATGGCCCCATCTTTAGCCTACCCATGGCATCTACCGTGACACCACCACGATGGTTCCTTGGAAGCCTTTGGAGCTGTCGCCATCGATGGGATACTGCTGCCGCTTGCCATTGGATTGGATTGGAAGAAAAAAGAATGCGGAGTTTTCTCTTCTAGGGTTTTCTGTCTGGGAGCTCAAAGAGTCGTGCGGTGAAAGGAAGAAGACGATGCGGGAGAATGCAAGTAAAAGAATTGTCTTTGGTCGTAGTAACTATTTATAACCCCTGGCATCAAGATTCGCGTGCAAGAGATCTAGTGGTCATAGCATTTACAATGTGTGTGCGAATATGCGCGGTAATTTCGCCACGTCCCCCATTTGCCGCTTAATGTTTCGGATTTCACATGCGGGAAAATCGCTAATGATTAACCACTGCCATATGTGAGTTCCGAGGAAGCGTAGGTGTAGCCTACATCACCCTACTAACAGTGGCACAAGAATAGTCACGTCTGAAGATTCCATTGTAGCGGATACTATCCGACTATGGAAGGGAAGACTAAATACTTAAAGATTCTCCGCCTTACATACTGAAGGCGGAGAAGATTGCAGGATTCTTTGGGAAGACTACGAGATGTTGCTTGACGAATTGCCGACATCACCTAGACGAAGCATCCAACATTAAAGGGTAAGACGGCACAAGATCTCAAAGTATTTCGGGGGCTACTGTTGGGAATATGCTAAATGGGTATCACCATAGCATGTCTCCAATCCAGCTAACCCGGGTGGCTCACAGTTGGTAGCAAGGCCTATGGCCTGCTGGGAGGCCCAGTTAGACGGATCCAGAAGGGAGGCCCATGGCAGAAGAAGGAAGGCTACGGTGCAGTTACCGACCAACCTAGATCCTTCGAGTACAAGACACGAAGACTAGTTACTATTAGTGTAGGACTCTATAACCTGTCCGACAAGGACCTTTCCCTGTAACCCTAGGTTCTGGTGCCTTTATAAGCTGGACCTGTGGGAGCCTTTAGGGCACGACCTAGAACGATTCATAACACCTCGCATAGCGAACCAATCTCTGTAACTCGGCGTATTGCCATTATAGTGATTTATAGCAGGAGTAGGGTTCCGCCACCATTGTGGGACCTAAACCTGGGTAAGTTGTGTTACCTCATACCCGTCAACTCACCGTCTTCCCCCGCATCTCTAAACACGCTTGATGTCTATGCACTTCTATTCTTGTAGATAGTTGTTGGGCATCCAAGTGTAGAGGTTTGTAGAACAGCAGCAAGTTTTCCCTTGAGTGGATCACCCAAGGTTTATCGAACTCAGGGAGGAAGTGGTCAAAGGTATCCCCTCTCAAGCAACCCTGCAATCAAGATACAAGAAGTCTCTTGTGTCCCCAACACACCCAATACACTTGCCAGGTGTATAGGTGCACTAGTTCAGCAAAGATATAGTGAAATACAAGTGGGATGGATAATTATAAGTGGTAATGGTGCCAGAAAATAACTTGATGGCATGGAAGAGACTAAAGGCAAACTGAAATAAAGATGGAAGCAAGCAAACATGTAACAGATCTAGTTGCAAATAGTGTTTCAATGCTTAGAAACAAGGCCTAGGGATCATACTTTCGCTAGTGAACACTCTCATATAAATATCTTCTCTTCATGATACTACTCTGAACTACTCTCCGGTTGGACACTCTAATCCATGGTAGGCCTATAACAGCACTCCTCAAAGTCCGCATTCCCCATCTAGATAACCCCACACTTTCACCTTGAGCTCTAGATGGTTCCAACAAACACCACAATTTCATAGAAACATCCAACTCCAAATATAACTCATAACAAGTAATTATAATCTCTAGCCTAAGTGCCACCATGGTGTGCATGTTGTCACTTTCACACACATGGGGAGAGCAGAGATCTATTAAAGCACTTCAGTAACAAGGTAGATCTACTTGATTACAAAGCTCATGATCATAATATGATCATGCATAGAGAGAGAGAGATGAACACATAGCTACCGGTAGAACCCTTAGCCTCGAGAGAGAACTACTCCCTCCTCATCATGGGAATCAGCAATGGTGATAGAGATGGTGGTGGAGATCAATGGAGATGGCGGTGAAGATGGTGAAGAGGCGGCGGCGCGGAGGACTCCTTCCCCGCCGCCGATATCACAGGGGAGCACCACCCCTTAGCGCTCTTCCTTCATGGCTTATTGGGAGCCCTTCCCCATGGAGATGGGATCCATGGGGGAGTCAAAAACGTGGCTTTGGTGGCTGCAAATTCGTGGATGGAGGTGTCTCCCACGAATTAGGTTCCCCCCCTTTATATAGCTTCTCGGATTTCCGTCACCCCATCTAGGGCTGCCATAAATCGGGCCTATCGGGCCCGTCCAGACTCAGAATCAGCTAAATTTTATGTCCAGAGCTTTTGTCGTGAAATTTCCAACAACTTTGTAGTTGATGAGTTTTCTGTTTGACGCCGTATTTGACCCGAAACGTGACCATCTTCAAAAAGAGTTCTAAGATAGATTTCTGGAAAATCCCAATTTGACTCCAACAAGATTTCCACTTGTATTCTTCGTAATTCCTACACATTAAAGTGTAAAACAAGAACATTGTGCACTTTTGCAACTATTAGTAGGTTAGTCCAAATAAATCATAAACTTTATATAAAAAGGAGTATCAAAAGCATATTATTAGCATAAAACCATAAAAATTATAGATATGTTATGGATGTATCAACGCTCTATGAGGACCCCTCCATGGTGTATTCGTCAGCAATACCACGACATCCATATAACTTTAGTAGTAGCATTTAATTGCAATATACTTGTATTCTACATCTATGATGAACCCCAGACATGGTTGGGGTCTTGCACACGCCTCTAGACACAAGATTGTGGCCAAAAGAAACTTCATAAACGATCATCAACAACACTTCATGCCCAATCAGCATCGGAGAAACCCTTGAAACTAAAGTGGTTCTGTTCACATGTCGCTGCAACTTTTATTGTCTAAGGTAAACTTGATACTAAAGTGGTACATGCGACTTAAAAAACAATAAAATATTTAATTCTGAAGGTCCTTGATTACAAACACATCATGTAAATGAATGAGGGCTAGCCGATGGCTCTGGACAATGAGCTACAAAAGATGATGTAATTGTCATACACAATAACATACATCACCAAGTTAGGCCGCCAGAACACAAAGAAAGAAATGTCAACCGTAGATGGCACATATTCAAGAGCCTGGAGCTTTTGATTAATCTTGGAGTACTAGGCCCGAGGAGCCAGTTTCAAACCATATGTAGATTTCTGAAGTCGACACACAAAATGCGGCCATGCATAAAAAATAGGAGGCTTAACATTTGGACCTATGTTTCTCTCGACTTTTTCTCGAAATGTCCAAATATATATTAATAATCATCAATAACAGCACAAAGGGTTCTCAGAGTAACAAAAAACTATAAATAGGTATTTGGACCATATATAGCGATCCAAAGACGCACAACCGTCCTCGCCCCTCATTCACCCGAGCAGGGAAAAACTTGTTGCACTAGAGATTGTTGTAGTAGACATACGAGAATTCATCGTGCTAAGTCCCCAAATGACTAGTGCACCAGAGCAGCAACAACCGCCAAAGATGAGAACCATAGGTCGCAATGACCAGACTTGCAACCACACAAACTAACACGAATACCGACCGAATCTCAGTAGATTCACCAGAAGATCTCTACACGCCCTCTAGTGGTTCTAGGTGCACCACCAGAACCAGGATATGATAGATACTATGACCTTATTTCAACTTCAATACATAGCCATCGCCTAACCATCCTAAACATGTCACCGTGACTATCTAAAAAATGAGAAAGGGAACCCTCCCGCCATCAAGAGGCCATGATCCGCCACACCTCCGAGGACCCAAGTACATTTGGGGCAGGGTGGATTGGTGGCATCACCGACAAGATTCGCTCTTGGATCGCCTCCATTGTATGTTCCTTACACTACAACACGGAGCTCGGGCCCTGGCACTTATAGACACCGAGGAATATCCCTAGTCGTTGCGCTCACGCTGACGCAGCAATAAAAAAGGCGCCAGGGATAACTACATCAGGGAAAGTGGATCTATGGGCCACGGCGGATTATTTTGGCTCGGCGCAATGTTAGCCCCCGAGCTAGTGTTTCCGCAGCATGATAGAGGATATTCCACAACATATTGAATTCTGCATTATAGAAAGTGCCCCTATAAAAAAAATTGTCGTGCTGGCATACTTTGGTGGCAAAAAAAGTTCCGTTAATTAGGATCAACAATACACAAAATTAGCCCCTATGTTCCACTAAAATTTCCATTACAATAAAATTGTGTTTCTATTACATATTTTGAGCCCTCTACTCAATAAACCCTATACTTATTCTTGAGGGTCTCTCTAAGTTTTCTCCATCTCACTACAGGCTCACGGTCGCCAGATAGTTCTTCATCGGCCACAGCGACGCGACCACCATCCTCCACGGATGGTTCTTTGACGACCGTAGCGACGCGGCCACCGTCCTTCGCGGATGGTTCTTCGACAGCCGTAGCGACACGACCACTGTCCTTCGTGATCGTTCTTGTGAAGGCCACAGTGACGCGACCACCATCCTCCGTGCATGATTCTTCGATGACCGCAATGGCGTGGCTGCCATCCTCCACGATGCAGACGTTGCCTTGGATCTAGAGAGAGCATATCAATCGCAGAAAGAACAAGATGAAGGACAGTAGATCTATAGATGAGATGAACAAGATGAAGAAGATACCGTAGACTCGGTAAAGAAGAGGGCGGTAGGGTTAATATGTAGTAACTTCTACCTAATCTACATGTCTTGAGCTTCCGAGGCATGGCGATGTTCTAATCTAGATATGCCAAACGGGGTGCAGCATTGTACAAAGAGGGGAGCAGGGAGTGGGGAGTGGGGATTAAGGGTTTCCTATATTATATGGAAACAGGGCGGGCAGCTGGTGAGATCTAGGGTTTATTTTATGGGTTGTGGAACAAGTGCAGCCACTTACGTGGGTCAAACTTGCACAGAGGGCCCATACATCAATCTTCGGCATAAAGGACCATGCTCTGGTGGGCTACTTGATACATTGCAAATGTATCTATAATTTTTGATGTTCCATGCTTGTTTTATATCTACTTTCTTATGTTTTGTTCACACTTTAGAGTATTTTTATATATTTTCTGGAACTAACCTATTAACAAGATGCCACAGTGCCAGTTGCCTGTTTTCTTCTGTTTTTGGATCTAGAAAAGTCAGAAAATGAATATTCTCGGAATTGGACCGGACAAAAGCCAAAGTCGATATTTTACCGGAAGACTCACGGAGCCATAAGACGAGACAGAGAGGGGCCACAGGGCGGCCACACCATGTGGTGGCGCGAGCTAGCCCTGGTCGTGCCACCAGGTGGTGTGGGCCCCCTGGCCGCCCACCGACCTCGCCTCTTCGCCTATAAGATGCCTCGCGATGCAAAAACCCTAAATCGTCAAGCATCCAACCACGAAATGTTCCACAGCGCCGCCGCCACCAAAGGGGAGATTCGGGGGACAGAAAGTCTCTATTCCGGCACCCTGCCGGGACGGGAAGTGCCCCCGGAGCCATCTCCATCGATCTCCACAACCATCTCCATCACCGTTGCTGATTCCCATGATGAGGAGGGAGTAGTTCTCTCTCGAGGCCAAGGGTTCTATCGGTAGCTATGTGTTCATATCTCTCTCTATGAATGATCATATTGTGATCATGAGCTTGTAGTCTATAGATCTACCTTGCTACTCATGTGCTTTAATAGATCTCTGCTCTCCCCATGTGTGTGAAGTTGACAGTGTGCACACCATGGTGGCACTTAGGCTATAGATTACAAATACTTGTTATGAGTTATATTTGGAGTTGGATGTCTTTATGAAATTGTGGTGTTTGTTGGAACCATCTAGTGCTCAAGGTGACAGTGTGGGGTTATCTAGATGCGGAAAGCGAACTTTGAGGAGTGCTGTTATAGCCCTACCAATGATTAGAATGTCCAACCGGAGAGTAGTTAAGAGTAGTATCATAAAGAGAAGATATTTATATGAGAGTGTTCACTAGTGAAAGTATGATCCATAGGCCTTGTTTCTAAGCATTGATACACCATTTGCAATTAGATCTATTACATGTTTGCTTGCTTCCATCTTTATTTCAGTTTGCCTTTAGTCTTTTCCATGCCATCAAGCTATTTTCTAGCACCGTTACCACTTATAATTATCCATACCACTTGTATTTCACTATCTCTTCACCGAACTAGTGCACTTATACACCTGACAAGTATATTGGGTGTGTTGGGGACACAAGAGACTTCTTGTATCTTGATTGCAGGATTGCTTGAGAGGGAATACCTTTGGCCACTTCCTCCCTGAGTTCGATAAACCTTGGGTGATCCACTTAAGGGAAAACTTGCTGTTGTTCTACAAACCTCTGCACTTGGAGGCCCAACAACTGTCTACAAGAATAGAAGTGCGTAGACATCACTACTGTGGGTCACATCTGCCAACTACACAAACCTAACCAGTCAATGGGCTGTGATAGACCATTTCCCAACATACAACCACAACTAACGACGCTTGTAATGGACGACGTAACAAGAGAATGCCACCATTTCCCAAGTGCAGAATGAAAAATCACCGCTCTTGCGAGCCACCAACCACGACACCAAAATCCATCGGTACCATGTGTACCATGGCATCAAAGTGACCACCGCGACAAAATGGGGCCGCGAAAGCCCATCCGCCACATAACCAACTTTTGCAGGTTCTTTTTGCTTGTGTCGTCCCAAAAATCCGCCAGGTATGGGGTATTTTTGTAGTGTTAGGTCATCTTCAATGGGTCATCCCATTTTTGACACCAAAAAAAATCTATTTTGGTCTGTTTGGATTGCGGACCGGATATGAAAGTGGCCCGTGTCCGTCTTGGACGTGGCACTACACCCAACAACAACTCTCATTTGGTCTGACTAGCCATTTTTGCTCATTGTCTCTTTTGTGGCCCTTTCAAGTATTTGATGGATAACACAATTCACAATAAATTAATTAATGTTCTTGTATATTTCACACATGAAATGGATCGTATGGGCACCTAGAGAGGGGGTGAATAGGTGCTACACCAAATTTTAATTCTTTAGCTGTGTTGAGATGTTCAATGTGTGGCATGTCCTTGGGACCCACACCCAGCTATATCATGTGGAGAGTGGTGGCATTCAACTGGCTATCCACAACTTCTCTTCTCGTTAGATTGGTTTGATCTCCAATATGAAGACCTTCTTCAATAATCCTCCACAATTCAATAGAGGAGCTGCAAACATGATATTTCATTAGGAATTGCCATTGATTAAAAGAGGATGCAGTGAGCTTGGGTGGATCACCCCTATTGTTTATATGAGGATGAGGGATAGGTGGGTCGGGGGAATATACGTGGCAAACCTCACTATATTCCTCCTTACCACTTCCCTTCTTGAAGGTGGAACCATTAAGTTTTTCACCTTCCACATCATCATCCTTGGATCCGGTGTTACCCTTTTTCTTAGATGATGGTGTGGTAGCCTCAGAGGAGGATGGAGATGGGGCTATGGATGATGTAAGGCGAGCAATCATTTGATTCATCTCCTCCATCTTAGCCTCAAAGGATTTCAACAAGGTTCTTTCCAACGACTTGAGATCATCCACTGTGACCTTATCCACAGCCTCATTTCCATCATCCTTGGTACCCATACTACTCTTATGCGGTTAAGCCCGAATTAAGAGTCGGAGCTCTGATACCAATTGAAATGGATCGTACGGGCACCTAGAGGGGGGTGAACAGGTGCTACACCAATTTTTAATTCTTTTTCAATTTTAGGCTCAGCACAAAGGGTAAATTCTCTAGATAAACCATTAGGTGGAATTTCCCTATATGCAAACCTATCTACTAGCGAGTAAAGAGCGAGTGGAAGAGGAACGAGTAAACCGAAGTGAAGCACACGGAGACACAGGATTTGTTTGACTGCAGTTCCTTCCTTATTAAGGGAAGTATGTCTGCATTGGAGGGATGGGCGGTACTAAGACCACCACGCCACAAAAGGCCTCACCCTGTTCTCCGATGGATCTCGCCACAAAAGGCCTGATCCACCTTTCCACTATAGGTACCCTTCAAGGCGGGCACCGGCGCCTTTACACAACTAGCGGGGCAACAACTCCACAACAACTTGGAGGCTCCCGAAATTACAACAAGATGCCACAAGAACAAAGTTATCAAATACAATAAACAAGATCTAGGTATTGACAAGAATACTAGATCAGGGATTTCTCCAAGTGAATGGAGAGGAGTTGAAGCGCTTGATTCTTGATGATGATGATGAACTTCTCCTCCTTCAATTCCACCAAAGATCAAGACCTTCGGGTGGTTGAAGTGGGAGATCGAGAATGAGAGCTCTTGCACAATGTCTGGTCAATTTCGAATGAATCAAGTGTCCTGAACATTGGGGAAGAAGGGGTATTTATACCCCCTTTAGAAACCAGCCGTTGGAGACTTTGGGGGCCGGATTATCCGGCCCAAGTGAGGGCTGGATTATCCGGTCTGGGGAAAACACCGCCCCATACTCGGAATATCCGGCAAATAATCCGCCCCCTATCAGAGCATCGCGCCGAGCTTGCCCTTGATCAACTTTTGGGGGCCGGATTATCCGGTCCTATGCGAGGGCCGGATTATCCGTCCTGGGGAGGAAAAACCGCCCCAGTTTGGATTTTCCAGGAGAAAATCCGACCGGATACCGTGCGACGCGCCTTGGCCCCTTTTGCTCGAAACTGGGGGCCGGATTATCCGGCCCATGCGACAGCCAGATTATCCGGCCTGAGGAGGAAAAACCGCCCTAGTTCGGATTTTCCGGGAGAAAATCCGACCGGACACCGAGCGACGCTCCTTGGCTTCCTTTGAGCGATGAGGTAGGCCGAATTATACAATAGACATATGAGTAATAACACATACCACCGAAGTAGAGAGTAGGCATGCTTGACATAAGTCACAATTATTATGGGATAACCATTATGAGCGCGCCTTCCGTGATAAACCTCCAGCAATAGGATATGAATAGATAGATCCATAAGCATAATCCATGATATGAAGTCCATAGGCATAATCCAGACAACCACATAAAGTCTCAACCAACCACAAATCATGAATTTAAAAGTTCAACGCTAAATGGGCATAAGCAAGAAAAAGACAAATAGAAAAGTGCAAGTGCTTATGCCCGACCCATGCAAATCCACGAACAACCTAATAGAACTACTTCTCCCCCTTTGGCATCGAGACACCAAAAACGGAGACGAGCGATGCTAGCGCCCCATGGGATCACTCGTAAGCCAAACCGAGATGGTACTACACACTCAAAATTGAAAAATCCAAATCAAATAAAAGCCAAGATTGAGTGTGATTCCCATAAGAACATGAGAGAGAAAATAACAGCCAAAAAGATCCAATTCTCCTCAAGGGAGAGGGCGGTGGCCGAAGCCACCTTGTTGGAGTGTATGGTGTGACACTGCGAAGATATATCTTGGGTTCACGACCAATACTCATCAATAAGCTCACATATCACAACATGATATTAAGAGAAATGATTTATCTTGCTATTGGCATTATGGGGGGATGGTTAGCCCAGTGAGTTAGGACCACACTCCCTCTATATCCATGCCCACACCTAGACCAAAGAAGGATTGAGATGTACGAGTGAGTGCATGGGTAATCAAGACAAGCTCCTGGAATCAATGATATTTAGCTCATTCCTCAAGTAGCAGAATCTTGCTTCATCAAGTGGCTTTGTAAAAATATCCGCAAGTTGGTTCTTCGTGCTCACAAAGGATAGATCAATATCACCGCGAGCAACATGGTCTCGAATAAAATGATTCCGAATCTCAATATGCTTCGTCCTTGTGTGCTGAACAGGATTGTACGCAATTTTGATTGCACTTTCATTATCACATAAAAGAGGCACTTTGTCACAATTGACACCGTATTCCTTTAAAGTTTGCCTCATCCACAATAATTGAGTACAAGCGCTGGCAGCAGCAACATATTCAGCTTCGGCGGTGGAGAGAGAAATACAATTATGCTTTTTAGAGGACCAACATACAAGAGATCTTCCCAAGAATTGACAAGCTCCAGAAGTGGATTTCCGATCATCCTTATCACCAGCCCAATCTGAGTCAGTATAGCCACATAAAGAGAAATTGGATCCCTTGGGATACCAGAGACCAAAGTTAGGGGAATGAACCAAATATCGGAAGATCCTCTTGACCGCCACTAAGTGGCTTTCTTTAGGAGCTGCTTGATACCTTGCACACACTCCCACACTTAACACAATATCGGGTCTAGATGCGCAGAGGTAAAGAAGAGAGCCGATCATGGACCGATATACCTTTTGGTCCACATCTTTACCATGAGGGTTAAGTTCAAGATGACATTTTGTTTGCATCGGAGTGGCGACACCATTTAGATCCGTCATCTTGAATCTCTTGAGCATGTCTTGGATGTACTTTGCTTGATTAATAAAGGTTCCTTCTCTAAGTTGCTTGATCTCGAATCCAAGAAAGAACCGTAATTCCCCCATCATAGACATCTCAAACCTGTCAGTCATAAGCTTTGAAAATTCATCATTAAAAGCTTTATTAGTAGAACCAAAAATGATATCGTCTACATATAGTTGGCATACGAAGAGCTCCCCCTTAACCTTCTTAGTAAAAAGAGTGGGGTCGATTTGCCCAACTTCGAAGCCACGATCTAACAAAAGCTCTTTAAGGTGCTCATACCACACACGTGGAGCTTGTTTAAGGCCATAGAGTGCCTTATCGAGTTTGTAGACATGGTTCGGAAAGTTAGGATCCTCAAACCCCGGGGGGTTGCTTTACGTATACCAACTCATGTAGAGGACCGTTAAGGAAGGCACTCTTGACGTCCATTTGCTACAACTTAAAATTGTTATGTGCAGCATAAGCAAGAAGGATACAGATGGACTCAAGGCGAGCCACTAGAGCATAGGTCTCGCCGAAGTCGATGCCCTCAACTTGGTAGTAATCTTGTGCCACAAGTCTTGCCTTGTTCCTCACAACAATGCCATTCTCATCTTGCTTGTTCTTGAAAATCCACTTGGTGCCGATAACATTGCGGCACTCTTTGGGTTTCTCCACGAGTTTGCAGACTTTGTTGCGCTCGAAATTATTCAATTCTTCATGCATAGCAACAACCCAGTTTGGGCCTTCAAGAGCTTCAAAGACCTTCTTAGGTTCCACCATGGAGATATGAGCTTGATGCTTACCAAAACTGGCCAATTCTCTTCTTGTAGAAACCCTTCGTCGAAGATCACCAACAACCTTGTCGAGAGTGTGACCCCTCAACTCAAGGTTTCGATCAGCCCGAGCCTTGTGACGAAGTTCAATAAGTTTGTTGTCTCTTGGAGGAGGAGATTCAACACTTGAGTCTTCATTGGAAGCATTTTCTCGACCTTGATCAGTAACTAGAACATCAGTAGCAGGTGGTGGAGACACGTTCCCTTGAGGTGAGTCCGTAGCCATAACAGGAGGCTGCAGAACTAGAGAGTCAGGGCCGGATAATCCGGCCGATGGAGAGGCCGGATAATCCGGCCTGGGAGAACTTGCAGCAGCTTCATCAGGAAGCCTGGGACTTGCTTGAACTGGTGAGGGGCCGAATAATCCGGGGCTAGCCGGAAAATCCGGCCTGGAGCTTGCGTTGAAATCTTCACCACCAGGAGCAACATGGTCAGCTGGAGCGGGGTGGCCGGATAATCCGGTGTCAACCGGAAAATCCGGCCTAGAGCTTTCTAGAACATCTTGACCTTCAGCAGTTGATGGAGATGGTGTAGAAGTTGCCCCCGTGGTTGGAACATGTTGAGTATGTGTAGATGAGGGCTCTATATGAGTAGAGCATTATCCTTCCCGGTCCGCCACAAGGGGTTCCTCAATGGGGCAAAAAATTCCCACGCCCATTCTTCTTATGGCATCTTGGGGTATTTCAACATTTGCATCACAAACACCAACTTGCTCCGCACGGGAACCGTCATTTTCTTCAAACACCACACTACAAGATTCTACAACAGTTCCAGAGAGCTTATTGTAGACTCTATAAGTGTGGGATTCGGCACCATAACCAACAAAAATACCTTCTAAATCCTTAGATTCAAACTTAGATAAACGAACTCCTTTAATAAGAAAGAAACACTTACACCCGAATACCCAAAAGTATGAGATGTTTGGCTTGTTACCGGTAAGTATTTCATACAGAGTCTTGTCCAAGATCTTACGGAGGTATAAATGGTTGGATGAATGACAAGCAGTAGAGATTGCTTCAGCCCAGAAGTTATATGGAGATTTAAATTCGGCTAACATTGAGCTTGCCATATCCATTAGAGTTCGATTCTTCCTCTCGGCTACACCATTTTGTTGAGGGGTGTAAATGCGAATATTGATGTCTTATCCGCTCTTCACTTAGGAACTCATTTAAGGTGTAGTTCTTGAACTCAGAGCCGTTATCACTCCTTATAGCCAGAATGGGGACGTTGTGTTGACGTTGAACCTCGTTGGCGAAGTCCATGATAGTTTGTAGAGTTTCACTCTTCAACTTGAAGAAATAAACCCAAGTGTATCTTGAGTAATCATCAACAATCACTAGACAATACTTCTTCCCACCGAGGCTTGCATGAGATGGAGGTCCGAAGAGGTCCACATGAAGGAGCTCCAAAATCCTTTTTGAAGAGATAATGGTTTTCCTTCGATGAGGTGAGTCATGCATTTTCCCTTCAACACACGCCTTGCAAACACGATCTTTGGCAAAAGAGACATTTTCTTTTAGTCCAAGAATGTGGCCACCCTTGTGGAGACTTTGCAAAGTTCTCATATTGACGTGGGCTAGTTGGCGATGCCATAGCCAACCCGCGTCAGCCTTTCCGAAAAGACACATTGGGCCTGTAGTGGTTTTCCCCGAAAAGTCCACCACGTACAGGTCGTTTTTGACATATCCCACGAAAGCGACTTTTAGAGACTTGCTCCACAAGAGTACCACCAAATCAGCATCAATATAAACTGCAAAGCCCATCTTACCAAGGGCACGAACTGAAAGTAAGTTGTACCCGAGGGTCTCAACAAGCATGACGTCCACGAGAGAGATATCGTGAGCCACCACAACTTTGCTGAGACCCAATACCTCAGATTTTGACTTGTCACCATAGGAGACAGTTATGTGATCAAGGTTTGGCCGCATCTCCGTGATGATCTCCTTGCTTCCGGTCATATGACTCGTGCAACCGCTATCGAGTACCCATTTAGAACCACCGGAAGCATAACCCTGCAAGAAAATTACTTCTTGGTTTTAGGTACCCATTTTTCAATGGGTCCTCTCATGTTAGTAACAAGGGTCTTAGGAACCCAAATAGACCAAGGAATGTAACAATCATAAGGGCCTACATAACTAGCATAAACATCACCATAATAATCACAATATAGTTCAAAGTTAGGATTGTTGATCCCTGCAAAACCATCATAATTAGTCCTGTCATTGGTAATGTTGCTAGTCTTCGATTGAACAGTCTTGCTCTTCTTCTTCTTGTTGTTGTTTTTCTTGCTCTTTATCTTGGGTATGTAACCAAGACCTTCTTTACTATTGTTTGTCCTTTGCCTTCTCAGTATCTCATCAATAACCCCTTTACCTTTGTGTTGAGAACTTCTTGCAAGGTCTTCTTTTCCAGAGGATGAAGTGGAGGTACTTGGCACATCATATCGTTTCAATTGAGTTTGGAGCTGGTCATGAGACTCATTTAGAGTAAAATGATCACTCTTCAATGCCTTGTGAGCACTTTCAAGATTATCAAACTTCTCCAAAAGTCTAGCATGAACAGCCCCAAAGTCAATCTTTTCTTTCTTTAGTTTCTTTACCTTGGCAAGAGCATGGTCACGTTCTTTAATGAGCTGAGCTACAGCTTCTTCTTGTGACTCCTCAAGGGATTCGAGTCTTTATTCCAACGATACTCGAGCTTCCTCTTCCTCTTCCAAGGTATTCTTCAAAGAAGCTATCTCCAAGGCATCTTCTCTTTCAATTCTGCCCTTTTCTTCAAGAAGATCTTCGGCTTGAGCAAGTTGACTCATAAGAGCATCAAAATGGAGTTTGTGCTCACCTTGTAGGTTAGTGAAAAAAGTATCCAAGGCAATAACTTCTTCTTTCATTTTAAGACTGTCATGATCATCCATATCCAAAATTATGTTAGTCTTAGGAAATGAAGAGCTAGAAGTTGATACCTCGGACCCTCTTGCCATTAGGCAAGTGGCGTTGTTGTTGATGGCGTTCTCGTTCGGCGAGTCGAAGAGTGATGAGGGAGTCGATGTGGTGGCTATAGCAGCCACCTCGCGGGAACTATCATCATCCTCTTCATCTTCACTTGCGGAGGAGTATTCCTCTTGAGCTACCAGGACAATCTTGGGTTGCTTCTTGAAAGGGCCATTCTTCTTAATAAACGGCTTCTTCTTAGGTGCTTTAGATTTCTCTTTAAGAATGAGCCTGCCACCATTGTCTTCTCTATTTTGATATGGACACTCGGCTACAAAGTGCATTCTATCTCCACAGTTGAAGCAAGTTCTCAATCTTGGGCCACTTTCTCTTCTTCCATTTGACCCGTTCTTGTGCTCAAGTTCAGACTTGGCTTTGGCAGGGTCCTTCCAAAAGTTCCTTGCATAGAATGCCATGTACTCACCATGAGCACGTTTGACCTCATCGGGGCAGTCCATGGATACCCCCTCAAAAGCTCCTTCATCTTCCTCTTGCTCAACAACATTAGCTTTGAGAGCCACATTGACACCCTTTTGCATTCCAATGGCCCGAGCACGGGCATCTTCAGCATTCTTTGCTGCCACTTTGAATGACGCCATTTCTTGCATGACTTCGTTAGATGTCATTTGATGATAGTTATGTCTACCTTGCAGGCTCTTCAAGTCCGTTGGCTCGAAAGGCATTAAGGCACTCACATATTTCCTTTTTATCCATGCATCATTAATGTGAGTGGCCCCATGCTTTCGAAATGTTGTTGCGATGCCCTTGAGTCTTCTATACATGTCCTCATGGTTTTCACCATCCAACATGTAGAATCCCTCAGCTTCATTACTAAGGGCATCATACATGTTTCTTCTCATGCTTTCATTTCCAACGAAGAGATCCGTAAGAGCATCCCAAGCCTCTTTAGCTGTGTTGAGATGTTCAATGTGTGGCATGTCCTTGGGACCCACACCTAGCTATATCATGTGGAGAGCGGTGGCATCAACTGGCTATCCACAACTTCTCTTCTCGTTAGATTGGTTTGATCTCCAATATGAAGACCTTCTTCAATAATCCTCCACAATTCAATAGAGGAGCTGCAAACATGAGATTTCATTAGGAATTGCCATTGATTAAAAGAGGATGCAGTGAGCTTGGGTGGATTACCCCTATTGTTTATATGAGGATGAGGGATAGGTGGGTCGGGGGAATATACGTGGCGAACCTCACTATATTCCTCCTTACCACTTCCCTTCTTGGAGGTGGAACCATTAAGTTTTTCACCTTCCACATCATCATCCTTGGATCCGGTGTTACCCTTTCCCTTAGATGATGGTGTGGTAGCCTCAGAGGAGGATGGAGATGGGGCTATGGATGATGTAAGGCGAGCAATCATTTGATTCATCTCCTCCACCTTAGCCTCAAAGGATTTCAACAAGGTTGTTTCCAACGACTTGAGATCATCCACTGTGACCTTATCCACAGCCTCATTTCCATCATCCTTGGTACCCATACTACTCTTATGCGGTTAAGCCCGAATTAAGAGTCGGAGCTCTGATACCAATTGAAATGGATCATATGGGCACCTAGAGGGGGGTGAATAGGTGCTACACCAATTTTTAATTCTTTTTCAATTTTAGGCTTAGCACAAAGGGTAAATTCTCTAGATAAACTATTAGGTGGAATTCCCTATATGCAAACCTATCTACTAGCGAGTAAAGAGCGAGTGGAAGAGGAACGAGTAAACCAAAGTGAAGCACGTGGAGACACAGGATTTGTTTGACCGCAGTTCCTTCCTTGTTAAGCGAAGTACGTCTGCGTTGAAGGGGTAGGCGATACTAAGACCACCATGCCACAAAAGGCCTCATCCTGTTCTCCAATGGATCTCGCCACAAAGGCCTGATCCACCTTTCCACTATAGGTACCCTTCGAGGCGGGCACCGGGGCCTTTACACAACTAGCGGGGCAACAACTCCACAACAACTTGGAGGCTCCCGAAATAACAACAAGCTGCCACAAGAACAAAGTTATCAAATACAATAAACAAGATCTAGGTATTGACAAGAATACTAGATCAGGGATTTCTCCAAGTGAATGGAGAGGAGTTGAAGCGCTTGATTCTTGATGATGATGATGAACTTCTCCTCCTTCAATTCTACCAAAGATCAAGACCTTCGGGTGGTTGAAGTGGGAGATCGAGAATGAGAGCTCTTGCACAATGTCTAGTCAATTTCGAATGAATCAAGTGTCCTGAACATTGGGAAAGAAGGGGTATTTATACCCCCTTCAGAAACTAGCCGTTGGAGACTTTGGGGGCCGGATTATCCTGCCCAAGTGAGGGCCGGATTATCCGGTCTGGGGAAAACACAGCTCAGACTCGGAATATCCGGCAGATAATCCGCCCCCTATCAGAGCGTCATGCCGAGCTTGCCCTTGATCAACTTCTGGGGGCCGGATTATCCGGTCCTATGCTAGGGCTGGATTATCCGACCTGGGGAGGAAAAACCGCCCCAGTTCGGATTTTCCGAGAGAAAATCCGACCGGATACCGTGCGACGTGCCTTGGCCCCTTTTGCTCGAAAACTGGGGGCCGGATTATCCAGCCCATGCGACAGCCGGATTATCCGGCCTGGGGAGGAAAAACCACCCCAGTTCGGATTTTCCGGGAGAAAATCCGACCGGACACTGAGCGACGCGCCTTGGCTTCCTTTGAGCGATGAGGTAGGCCGGATTATCCGTCCCTTGGTGGGGCGGATTATCCGGCCCCCCTCAAAACTTTCTACACACTTAGCGCACATGAATAGTCTTCATAGTATTGTTATCTAACACGCAAAACATGAAATGTTCTTTCAACACACAAATAAAATTATTCTTACATAGTTCACACACGCAAAAAATCAAATAAAATGAGAGGAGAAGACTACCGATTTCCTACGTGAACCCACGTATGTTCAACCAAATCATTTTGAAGTTGATTGTGAGTTGCTTAAATTACGGATCTCATGATGCACATGAGTAACTCTTGGAACATTACCGGTCCAAGAGCGGGTTCCACCAATTTCACCCTAAAAATTTCACCCTTAGTTATAGATCTTATCATCATGCTCCTCCGCAACTATCATATTGTGCATGATTAGGCAAGCAGCACTCATCTCATATGTTATTGTCTCAATGGTCCATGTTCTAGTAGGCCTCCGAGCAATATCCCAACGAGATGGAGCACACCAAAGCCGCTCTAGATACTTCCTAGCACTCTCTTGCTCTTTAGCAAATCTACGTGTTTTATCTTCTTAAGGTCTAGGGATGGTATTCACAAATGTAGACCATGTAGGATGGATACCATCGGCTATATAGTACCTCATGCTATATGTGTGGCCATTGATATGATAGTTGGACACTGGAGCATTGACTTTCGCAAGCCTAGAGAACATCAGAGAGCATTGAAGCACGATGATATCATTGTGAGATCTTGCCATGCCAAAAAGGGTGCCAAATACAAATATCTTGTGATGTAATAGCCTTAAGTATGATTGTGCACTCACCGACATGTCCTTTATATTGGACCTGCAAAATAAATGGAGATTCTTCCACTCCCAATGCATGCAATGTATACTCCCGACATCCTAGGAAACCCTCTTAACCCATTGATGGATAACAACCGAGCTGTGTCGGCCTCATTAGGTTCTATCAATTATTATTTGCCAAACACCTAAACCACTGGTTTGTAGATTTGTACATTGACTCAAGACATGTGGACTCACTAATGCATATCTACTCATCAACGAGATCACCCGTAACTCCATATGCAAGTATTCTAACAACACCGGTGCATTTATGGGAATAAGAGAATCCAAACTTACCGGTGGCATATTCCTTCAGTCAGAATTAATCATCCTACACCCTCACTCCTTGCAGAAGATTCATGAACACGATTTTTGACATCCGGAATAGAAGCAAAATAGATACACAAGGTGGGTATTGGTACGATGGAAGTAGTTGGTGTATAGTTGGATGGGGCTAGCCTCTCTGTTACGATTCAACACAGGTTCACATCCTTGAACGAGCCCTAGAGCTTTAGAATCTGATTCTCATTATGGTCATGGATGAGAGAAGTTGCGATGATCAAAATACCGGTACCATCATCGAACTCATCAGACGATGTACAATGAAATAGTTTTAGGAAATCTTGTTTGTGCTATCCATCATGATATATATCATTGGATCAATGTCTAAGTTAAAAAAAAGCACAAAATCACACCACATTTGGTCGGGAATGGCCGAACTGGTTGTGGGCATGTCCGAGCCAACAACTAATGAAGCCAAGCTGTCCTGGCCGGATTTGGGAGCCTAGTCGTAAGAGCAACCTCCAACATCACCGACGTGGACTGAGGTGGTGGAGGTGATGAGAGGGATGAAGACATGAGATGACAGAGGTGTTGGTTGCAGAACCCGAGCTTCCTTGATGGCGCTAAGGCATCCAAACAATGCCATCGGGATGACTGGACGTGGCTCCGGCTAATAGTGCCCGAGACAGGTGTGGCAACAACCAACAACACTACAAGCAATGACAGAACAAAGAGGGAGGGGGTGGAGTTGGGGTGCGGGTGTATGGTGGATTGCTATTGTGCGGTTGATGGAGGACCCTGTGAGAGGGTTGCGGACGCGGACGATGTACGCTGGACCGCAAACCCAACCCAAATTTCGAATAGAAATGAGTTGACGTTTGCCATGCCTCTTAGGTCGTGCCCTTTGTTCGTACGGACGCGATCACACAATCACGATCCATTTGCGATCCACTGTTGGAGATGCCAACAGGGACATACCGGTTCGACAATTTTATACTTTACGCCTTGAAGCTGGTCTTGACTTTTTTCGTGTTTATATAATAGTGTCCAATTATGAATAATCCAATATATCCCTTGAACTCAAATACTCCCTCTATCCGGAAATAAGTGATTTGAATTTATCTAGATTTGTATGTACTCCCTCTGTTCGGGATTGTTAGTCCGGAGAAGGTTCAGATATTTCGAGATTATAGGCTTGGGCATTAATTTCCTTAATTCACGTGTAAGTTAATTCCTATTTACAATTAATTCTCCTTAATTCCCGTCTGTGTGTTAATTCCCTTGCGAGCTAAGTATCCGCGGCATGCAAAGGACCACCAATGCATGCCTTTTTCTCTCGCATTTGATTGGTGAGTCAATGCTTTCACGGGTCCTCTTCCATTTCAGCCCAATTAGGTGGAGGGATTTAAGCTACAATTAACAGGAATCTAACGTTCCTGAGAGCAAGAACAATAGTATAGTCAACTGTTGGCTATAAGGTAGTGCCATATCATCTATGGTCAACTCAATAGCGAACATGTACAATAGCAAGTTATAGAAATATACTAGTTGATCAATACTTGGTCCACCATTCACTCTCACAAAGTGCCTAGGAGCACGTGTTAGAGCTAGCTCTTGCATGATACCCACTCTCATTCTCTCTCCTCTTCTCTCTCCTCCAAGTCAGCACAAATATACTATTTAATGACTTATAGCCATCTGATGTCATCCTATTTTACTTTTTTTTGGAAATGGACGCTTTATTACTCATAAGCAATGTTTACACCCGGCCTGCATATTTAGGATGCACACAGCCGATCAACCACAGAACGAGAACCAAACTAAAGTACGAGCATTACAATCCATATAATAAAATAGAATAGCCTGCGGCTATGACAATTCAATCCGCAAATCACACTATCATCCATGTTGGGAGAAAATATTCCTCGCTGCATCCTCCAATCATGTACATCCCTCCATAAACAAGTCGCGGAACTCCATAGGCTAGAGCGGAATCCATGATCGGAGGATAGCCATTGCGCGATAGATCACCTGCAAAGAACAAGAAACTATGTTATTAAAAATCTTGTCATTTCTACATAGTCAAAGCGACCAAATAATGGCAAGTGCTCCCACCCTAAATAAAGTCTCATATTTATCCTGAATCCCATTTAACCAATTGCCAAATAAATTGGCAATCGATCGCGGAGGAGATAAACCAGAGGCTACTTGGATGATTGACCATATAGCACGAGCAAATTTACATTGGAAGAATAAGTGTTATTGTCTCATTTTGATGACAAAATACACATTGTGTACTTCCATGCCAATTCCTCTTAACAAGGTTGTCTTTAGTAAGAATTACTCCTTTACGAAGGTACCAAGAAAATATCTTCGTCTTAAGGGGTAACTTCATTTTCCAAATTTTAATATTATTATCGATAGGAATATCAAGTTGGATCAAAGCTCTATACATTGAGTCAACCGAAAATTTACCACTCTCAAGTAAATTCTATTTGAACTTGTCCACCCCTCCGATAGTTATACCGTGGATAGTCTTAATAAAAGATTGTTCCATGATATAAGTCTAGGCCTAATGAGGCTTCGTCTAAACGACACATTAGGGGGGTTAGATTCCAAAACTTTGGAAACTATATCTCCTTTGTGTCTCTCCTTTGTGTCTCACAATTGAGTAAATAGCTGGATATTGATGACGAAGGAAAGTTTGGCCAAGCCATTTATCTTTCTAGAATCTAATCTGCGATCCATTCTTAATATTAGACACACCAAACTGAAAGAAGTGTTTTTTGGATGCCGTAAGTTCTGCCCAAAAGTGTAAATCTCCGGGTTTCCAAACCACTTGAGACACTGCCTTAGAGCCTACATACTTCCTCCAAAGAATGGTTTGCCAGATACCATCTTATGTTAGTAGTTTGAACAACCATTGACCTAGAAGTGCGGTGTTTTTGACTTGCAAATCATGTATGCTCAGTCCACCGTATTCTTTCGGTCGGCAAACCACATTCCATCTGGCCAGTCGATATTTCTTTTTTCACCATCACCTTTCCAAAAAAATCTTGATCGAAAACAATCCATTTTCTTCAAGACACCTTTTGGTAGTTAGAAGAACGAGATTATATACATTACCATGTTTGTGAGTACTGAGTTTATGAGAACAAGTCTTCCACCAAGTGATAGTAATTTACCTTTCCAACTATTAAGATGTTTTTGTAGTCTTTTCTCAACGAGTTTCCATTCAACAATCATGAGACGCCGATAATGAATCGGGATTCCCAGATAATTGATTGGAAATTGTCCCAAGCTACAGCCGAATAGTTCAGCATATAGGTGGGCCTCATTCTCGGCCTCACCAAAATAGTAAAAATCACTCTTATGGAAGTTGATTTCCAATCCAGAGAGAAGCTCAAATGCTGATAGTATTAATTTCAGATTCTTAGCTTTCTCTAGATCATGTTCCATAAAAAGGATAGTATCGTCAGCGTATTGAAGAATAGAAATACCACCATCAACAAGATGGGGAACTAGTCCTTCAACTTGGCCGACAGCCTTAGCTCTCTCGATTAGGATAGCCATCATATCAGCCACTATGTTAAATAGTATAGGTGACAAGAATCCCCTCGTCTTAGCCCTTTTTAGTCTGGAAGTATTTGCTAGTGTCATCATTGACATTGATGGCTACACTACCCCTAGTCACAAAAGACTGTATGAGATTGCACTACTCCTCTAAAAAACCTTTCATACGGAGTGTCTACTAGAGAAAAGACCAATTAACTTTGTCATAAGCCTTCTCAAAGTTAATCTTGAACAATACACCATTCAGTTCTTTTGAGTGTAGTTCATAGATTGTCTCATGGAGGATTACTACACCATCTAGGATGTTTCATCCTTGCATGAAAGCAGTTTGAGATGGGCGTACAACATGATCAGCTACTGAATTCAGTCTAATCGTAGCAACTTTTGTGAATATTTTAAAACTAACGTTAAGAAGGTAGATTGGTCGATACTGTTGTATACGTCCGTATTATTAACCTTAGGAAGTAAAATAATGTTGCCAAAATTTAGTCTAAAAAGTTCTAACTGATCAACATGCAGAAAAGAGAACAAAAGCATCAGATCATTTCTGATGACTTTCTAGAACTATTGATAAAATTCTGCTGGAAAGCCATTAGGCCCTAGTGCTTTGTTATGTTCCATTTGAAAAACTTCTTTCTTAACCTCCTCCTCGGTGTAAGGGGCGGTTAAAAAGTTATTTTCCTCAACCGAAACCTGAGGGATATCCCCTACTTGGGACTCATCCAAATTTTAATATTATTATCGATAGGAATATCAAGTTGGATCAAAGCTCATACATTGAGTCAACTGAAAATTTACCACTCTCAAGTAAATTTATTTGAACTTGTCCACCCCTCCGATAGTTATACCGTGGATAGTCTTAATAAAAGATTGTTCCATGATACAAGTCTAGGCCTAATGAGGTTCGCCTAAACGACACATTAGGGGGTTAGATTCCAAAACTTTGGAAACTATATCTCCTTTGTGTCTAACAATTGAGTAGAGAGCTGGATATTGATGACGGAAGGGAAGTTTGGCCAAGCCATTTATCTTTCTAGAATCTAATCATGATCCATTCTTAATATTAGACACACCAAATGAAGAAGTGTTTTTGGACGCCTATAAGTCCCGCCTAAAAGTGTAATCTGGTTTCCAAACCACTTGAGACACCGCTTAGAGCCTACATACTTCCTCCAAAGAATGGTTTGCCGATACCATCTTATGTTAGTAGTTTGAACAACCATTTACCTAGAAGCGGTGTTTTTGACTTGCAAATCATGTATGCTCAGTCCACTCGTATTCTTTCGGTCGCAAACCACATTCCATCCGCAAGTCGATATTTCTTTTTCACCATCACCTTTCCAAAAGAATCTTGATCGAAATAATCCATTTTCTTCAAGACACCTTTTGGTAGTTAGAAGATCTATTATATACATTACCATGTTTGTGAGTACGAGTTTATGAGAACAAGTCTTCCACCAAGTGATTCCAACTACTCAACGAGTTTCCATTCAACAATCATGAGACGATAATGAATCAGGATTCCAGATAATTGATTGAAATTGTCCCAAGCCACAATGAATAGTTCAAGATATATAGGTGGGCCTCATTCATTCTACCACCAAAATAGTAAAATCACTCTTATGGAAGTTGATTTAATCCAGAGAGAAGCTCAAATGCTGATAGTATTAATTTCAGATTCTTAGCTTTCTAGATCATGTTCCATAAAAAGGATAGTATCAGCATTGAAGAATAGAAATACCACCATCAACAAGATGTTTTAGCTCTCGGATAGCCATCATATCACCACTATGTTAAATAGTATAGGTGACAAGATCCCTTGTCTTAGCCCTTTTTAGTCTATTTATTTGCTAGTGTCATCATTGACATTAGAAAACCTTTCATATGAGTCAAAAATAGAAAAGACCAATTAACTTTGTCATAAGCCTCTCTCAAAGTCAATCTTGAACAATACACCATTCAGTTTTTTTGAGTGTAGTTCATGGATTGTCTCATGAAGGATTACTACACCATCTAGGATGTTTCATCCTGCAGTTTGAGATCACATGATCAGCCATCAATTCCCTAATCAGTAGCAACTTTTGTGAATATTTTAAAACTAACGTTAAGAAGGTAGATTGGTCGATGATTATTAACCTTAGGAAGTAAAATGATGTTGCCAAAATTTAGTCTAAAAGTTCTATGATCAACATGCAGAAAGAGAACAAAAGCATCGATCATTTCTGATGACTTCTAGAACTATTGATAAAATTTCGCTGAAAGCCATCGTCTAGTGCTTTGTTATGTTCCATTTGAAAACAGCTTTTCAACCTCCTCCTCGTAAGGCGGTTAAAAGTTATTTTCCTCAACCAAACTCGAGGATATCCCCTGCTTGGGACTCATCCAACTCAAAAGAATTTTCTGCCCCAAACAAGTCCTTATAATAACTAGTAATATAAGCTTTTAGCTGCCCGCCTCTCAATCATATCTCTTCATCCTAAATTAAAGAGTGAATAAGTTTCTTGAAGTATCTTGTATTCGCATCTCCTTCAAGGACGAATTTTGCCTTAGAGCGTTGGTACCATTGATTTGATTGGTTTTTTAGCTCAATCTCCCTCTAAATCATTAATGATGGTTGAAAGTCATTTTCTCCTTTTAAGGATTCGTGTCCGCCCAACCACGAAGGAACTTCATAGGACATTTTGTTGTTCATCGCTGTATGGGTGTTGCACCACTAACCGTATTTCCCAAATAGCCTTCACTAAATCATGGAACCCATCACGCCCATCCATCCAAGTTCAAATTTAACTTATGTTTGGATTGACGAATGGTGTTCCCACAGATAAAAAGTAATGGAGCATGATCCGATAAAGCCTCAATACGTTCAGCAGAATATTCACCATAGGAAATTTATCTTCCCAATCGTATCCATAAGCACTCTTCCAATTTTTCATATGTAGGTTCCAAGACCAAGCCTGTGAACTGTCTTCCAAGCATTGTAACCTCTCTTAAGTCCAAGCCCAATGACAACATTAAACATGAAAGGCCTCCTGCAGCTCGGCCCACCCGGACCTCGCCGCCTTCCCCAACCCCAACGGCCTCCTAGTGGCCGAGCCCGCCGATTCCATCAGCGCTGAAGTGGCCACTGAGACCGAGCTGCGGGAGAACGGCCCCCGGAGCACGCGCCGCACCAAGCTCGTCTGCACCGTCGGTCCCGCCACATGCGGCCCCGCGGAGCTGGAGGCGCTAGCGGTGGGCGGGATGAATGTAGCGCGACTAAACATGTGCCACGGCGACCGCGAGTGGCACCAGAAGGTCATTGACGCTGTGCGGAGGCTCAACGAGGAGAAGGGGCACGCCATCGCCGTCATGATGGACACCGAGGGGAGCGAGATCCACATGGGGGACCTCGGAGGCGCGCCCGCGGCCAAGGCGGAGGTGAGGCTGGAGCTGGTTATTTTTGGCTTGGCGCTGCGATTTTCTTTTCATCTACTGTGCTCGAATCGATGAAATGCGTACCTGGACTGTAGGGTTGTCATGCCTGCAGTTAGTATTTACACATGCTTTATATATTAGGCCATGCAGTTTGGAAGAGTTATCTTGAACGCAGTGACACGGTAGATCTCTTATTTAGCTCAAGAGAACAGTCTGGTATGGAATATTCCATTATGAATAGCATTTATAATTTTAACGAGTGTGCTGGCCAGTGAAATAGCTAGAAATCAACTCAATTTTTATACTCCCTCCATTCCTTAATATAAGGTGTATAGTTTTTTGAGAAAAAAATCCAAAATATAAGGTGTATTGCATTGTAACACTCATTTGGATAATATGTTTAGGGATTTGATTAAATTTCCTTATCTCAGGCAAGCTCCTCTATTTTCTCATGCCAATTAGTGAGGTGTAATCTTGCCCAAAACTTGTGTGTCTTACCGTCCATGTTTGTTCTTTAATTTCCGTGTCAAAAAGTATACACATTATATTTAGGAACAGAGGGAGTATTTGTTTTTTCCATATCGTTGTCATATGCTGGGTATGGGCTTGTTACATGAATTTTTTTTCAGATTCTGTAGAGAACTAAGAAGTCATAAGCAATTAGCTTCTGAAGGTAATTGTCAAGGTCTAGGCTGCAAGCACTGAATAGTATGTTGTTCTCCTATCGCATCCTTTAAGTCTTGCTTCTAGCGGCTGACAAAATAAGAGGGATTTTTCAGCCATCTCTTCAGTTGTATTCTGATTTAAGTGACTTGGTGGATTGGTTGTACCAGATGGATTCGTTAGTAATATAGTAGTATGAGATTGCTAGTCTAATCCCCAGCCACTATTTAGTCGGTTGGGTTCAATTCCGAACAATCCCAACATGGTTAACTTATCAATAGGACTTGAGCATAAGTTTGTTTTCTTTCTGAAATGCTGTTGTTGCTTCTTTGAAGATTAGGAAGTTATTCCTCGAAAAAAAGACTTGGAAGTTAATTATGACTGAGATCGCGTTCTAAAACTAGTATACCTTCTTTTCCCTAGAAATTTCAAAAGGGCAGGGAGTCCCTGCAATTCATTTTAGAAAAGGGTCAGTTAATTAGGAGGGAAGAGAAGGCAGAACCCATAAAATACCTGTATACCTGAAACCCTTGAATTTCTTGAATCTTTTTCCCCCTTTGTAGGTAGGAATGGCACACAAAAATTGCAACTAGTGAATTCTGTTATCTGCAGTTTGCAGATCCTCTCTTCTACATTTAGTAGGTGACACAAGTGTATTTAACAGATTGAAGTATGCATGGTTGAGATAATGCAACTTTTTGTAAAAGCTGGGCTATTTTCTGTGAAGTCAATCTTATTTTCCGCATATAGCAGTTGAAATGTGACAGTAACTAGTGACGACATGATATGACCTCTTCTACATTGGATATATGTTACAAAGTATTCTGGAAGGATCTCAGACTGAAGTTATAGCCATAAATAATTGAGCCACTACTCTGAAAATGAGAGTTGACATCTTTTTGCTGAAATTGTAAATCATATAACAAGAAGTTAGATGTGATAGCAACTCAGCTAAACTCCTATTCAACGGGAATCCCTGATTTGTTCAGCTATATCTACTGTGCAATGTGAGTCTTTTGGGCAAAGTGTTTCTGTAGTAATTAATAGAAATTCCATTTGCTATGTGTTTTGGTGGATTTCACAGGATGGAGAAATCTGGACATTCAGTGTTAGATCTTTTGAGGCACCTCTCCCAGAACTAACTGTTCATGTGAACTACGAAGGCTTTGCTGAAGGTTGGCATGCCACTTTATTTACACTGTTTATAGTTTTTGTCACTGCCTTAATGTATATCTGATTCCTACACAGATGTGAGAGTTGGTGATGATCTTCTTGTCGATGGTGGAATGGCTCGGTTTGAGGTCGTTGAGAAACTAGGACCAGATGTTAAGTGCCGTTGCACAGATCCTGGTTTGCTGTTGCCACGTGCCAATCTTACATTTTGGCGGGATGGCAGTGTTGTCCGTGAGAAGAATGCTATGCTTCCGACAATTACATCTAAGGTGACTCCGCTATTATGATAATTTGCTGCTTTGAATCTGTAGTACTGATTGTTAATACCTTGGATTGTCAGTATTTTTGTTTGTTGTATGAATAATGAGATCTTTTAATTAAAAATGTCCTATTTACTCCAAATCACTGCATTGTGTTAGTGAAGAATTTCTTGGAATAGTATATCATCCTTTTCATAGATTGGTACCGGCACGAGTCATTTCTCTGAAAGAGGAATTCAGTAGTTATGACAATTATCCTTTTTTTCATGTGATGCCATTTGCAGGATTGGCTTGACATAGACTTTGGGATTGCTGAAGGTGTAGATTTTATTGCAGTTTCATTCGTCAAGTCAGCTGAAGTAATTAACCACCTAAAGAGCTACATAGCAGCAAGGAGTCGTGGCAGGTAATATTTCTCTTGAGTTCTTGACCAGTTTAAAAGACCCGGTTACTGCCGACACTTCTTTCCATCCCTCTCTGATGTCCTTCTCTCCATGGAGTTGGGGCTCCACCCTGCACATCCATCGGTGCCATATCATTGTTATGAGCACTGAGTTCAGCTAACATATAGATATATAAACTGAATGACTAATGCATGAGCAGTGCAAGGCACACATGACAGGATACATGGCAGCTTCTATCTTCCCGCGCAACCAAAAAAATTGTCCAGCAGTGATCACAATCCTTGTTGCTGAGTCTTTCCACATCTCTGTGATAACATGAATCTAATGACTATGATCACGGAAACAGTTGCCCAGACAGCTAAGCCTTCCCAAGTCGCATGTTTTTTTGTCCCACAGCTCCCAACAACCCATCTACAGTATCACTAACAGAACCCAACCCCTAAATAGTCTCAGCCATGGCAGCACTAATCCTTCTGTTTGTCCGCTGTCCTATTCTCTTGCCATGACTATATACCCATGTACGCACATCTCTCTTGTTGAGTAATGGGTATAGTGTGCTTCGTATCTCTCAACCTCCTAGCATGTAATCCCTAAGTGGAACCGTGTTTATTCGATTGCTGTAACTTGAATGTGTGCGAGATCCCACTTATTGTCCTGTATCATCAACTGTTCTTATTGGACAGAGGCCTCCTTCTGCCCTAGTGCTTCCGCTCCATTTCCACTACCAAATACATCAACAAGTATTTATTGAGCTAGAACAACTCTTGTACCCCCAGTTTAAGTTCTCTGGTGTCTTGACGAAGGGTTGGGTCAGCCTAACACTGATTTCTTTAGTTACTGGAGATAATAGGGCGAATCAGCAACCAATGATCACCTTTTTACAAAACAGAGAAGGAATTGCAAATAATGTTATGCAGCAGTTATGGTAGATCTAGACGGATCATCTCAACTGCTAAGCATGGTGCGGTTGGCCATAACTTTATGGAGCTTGACCCCTACCTACTCACCAGATCCGGGAACCAGCTGTGCTTGGCTAGCCTTGTCCACTATTTCATTAGGGATTCTGGAGGACAATTTAACTCACCAGGAATATTTTAGCTTTGAAATGACAAGATGACCTAGGTTTTGGTGCTACATGCATTTTAGTTTAAATTTGAAGCCGTTCACTTTTAGCCATTCCACGAGTATTCATTTTGTAGCTGAAAGAATGAGCATGGTAAAGAAATTGCATGCAGTTGAATAACATTAGAAAATACTTGTCACTGTCGGTATTAAGTACAAACTTTCCGAGGTTGGTCTATATTGCTCACTTTCTGACAAGATCAAGATTACATATGCATTCTGATTGGAAATGACCCACCCACTGTATTTCTGAAGCATTAGCTTTGTTTGATTTCAAATTTATTCCATCCTGATCATTATTGTTTTGCTGTCAATGATCAGTGACATAGCGGTCATTGCAAAGATCGAGAGCATTGACTCTTTAACAAACTTGGAGGAGATCATCCGTGCATCAGATGGTGCCATGGTAGCCAGAGGGGACTTGGGGGCACAAATTCCCTTGGAGCAAGTCCCTTCAATACAACAAAAGATAGTTAAACTCTGCAGGCAGCTAAACAAGCCAGTCATCGTCGCTTCTCAGCTTCTCGAATCGATGATCGAGTATCCCATACCCACCAGGGCTGAAGTTGCGGATGTCTCTGAAGCAGTCCACCAACGTGCAGATGCTCTTATGCTTTCTGGCGAGTCAGCAATGGGGAGATATCCAGATAAGGCTCTCAGTGTCCTCAGTAGTGTTAGCTTAAGGATTGAAAGGTGGTGGAGGGAGGAGAAGCATCATGAGGCACTAGAACTTGAGGATGTTTCGTCTTCTTTCTCTGGCAAAATATCGGAAGAAATCTGCATTTCGGCAGCTAAAATGGGTAAATATGACTGCCACTTTATGAATGCTACATTGTCAAATCTACTGCTGTTTATCTTTGTTATCATGTTCACTGGCGTAACATTTCAAATTTTAGCCTTTGTACTTGAGCTATGTGTAACAATAACTATTTTGACCTGCAGCTAACAAATTAGAAGTAGATGCTGTTTTCGTCTACACAAAAGGTGGCCACATGGCCTCCCTGCTGTCACGGTGCCGTCCTGACTGCCCAATCTTCGCTTTCACGAACTCAACGTCTGTCAGGAGGCGGCTGAACCTCCAATGGGGCCTCATCCCCTTCCGCCTCACCTTCTCTGATGACATGGAGAGCAACCTGAACCGCACATTCTCCCTGCTCAAGGCCAGGGGCATGATTAAGTCTGGTGACCTGGTTATTGCTCTCTCTGACATGCTGCAGTCCATCCAGGTGATGAACGTACCATAAGAGCCATCATCGCTCGCTGTGCTGTTCTGTGCAAACTAGACACTAATCAAGGGCAGTCTCTGTTTGCAATTTATTCGTGTGTTCTTGTATTAGATGGAACCTGAGAACTCAACGGCGACAACAATAACGGGCTGCAATTTCTAGCCTGATGTAAAACTCCTGTATTATCTAGGATTAGTCAATGAATTTCAGTCTACGATTTTGTATCTGTTTGGTTTGCTCGTATAAAGTGGTACTCCATGTAAGTTTATAATTATTCTAGCAAGAAAAAAGTCTTAAAAAAACTTCAATTTTCTTACTATGTACTCCCTTCGTCCTGAAAATGATGTTGCAAATATCTCTAAATTTAGATGTATCTAACTATTTAGTATATAGAAATATCCGAATTTAGACAAATTTGCAACATCTTTTTAGGATGGAGGGAGTATAAAATTTATGCAACAGACATGTACCATCTCACAAAAGTTTATAAGGGATTCGAAATTTGAATCCAAGCTAGACCCAGAACTCACGAAACAAAAATGACAAGTTGCAAGTGGATAGTAACACTGATATTATTGAACTGTTGAATTAGATGCTACTAAGCCTGTTCTGTCTTTTTTATTAATCTGATTTTACAGCACATTAGATATTTATGATCTTTATTTATGTCATGATTCGTTTTCATTTTTTTTGAAAGAAGTGGTTCTTTGGTGAAAATAGCTACTCCATCCGGTCCATATTAACGGTCTCAACTTTATCAATATTTGTATGTATCTAGTTAAATGCTTAGACTAGATACAACTGCTGTTTTTATTTTGGAGGGTTAGGCACCATAGAAATAATATAGTTCATGGTGACGGGAAGGCATCCATATCAGAATTATGCAGAAACATTCAGACTTGTGACCTCAACATAAACTAAATGAAGGGGATGGCGTCTATTTTCAGTATGGATCCTTCGGTACCTGACACCGTTGGTGGTTCAAGGTGGCGTCCTCCTAAGGCTAGATGGACTAAAACAAATGTTGATGGTGGCTGGGACTGGGCAAGTTAAAACTGTTGCGGCCAATGCGATGGATAGGTCCATGATCACCATCACAAAGCTCCGACCTGTGTGTCGGCCATGATCGTGGATGATTGTAAAAACTCTATTCCCTAGTAAATAAAGTTCACGGTTATCTAAAAAAGAGAGATGAATTCGTATCTAGATAAAGTTGAGACTATTAATATGGACCGGAGGGAGTGGGAGAACATGGGTTCATGTGGACCCGATTTGAAAAGAATATAAAAAATGGTATTTCAAAGTTTAGAAAAAATTGAAATAAATCAGGCACATACATATCACGCAGTATAAATCCGGTCCACATACTATTACTTGGACACTTTGTATTTTTTTGTGCCTTTGTATTTTATTTGAAACTTGACATGCACATATCAACATACATTTTGTACACGCATGACTTACGGCAATTTTTGATGTTTTTATTTAGTAATTTTAGCGACTTTACTATTCACAAGGGGTCCATACGCATCCATGTCTACCAAAAAAGGCAAAAATGTACATGGTGTACGTTTTCTCAAAGATTTGCTATGTAACTTCTTTTGATGTGGAATATATGCCCCGGAGGTGGTGTTTCGGTTTATAGGTTTAGATGCACCCATTATGAAAACGCATCACAAATGTATTTTCAAATGTTAAATTTTTTTAAAGAATTTTTCGCAGGTACATCTAGATATTTATATTCGCACACAAAGTTTTGGAAAAAAGGAATATTTTCTGTGTAAATAAACAAAAAAAATGTCTCTTGAATAGTCATATTGGAGCATCAAAATTATCCGTTTTTACAAAAGCCGCAAAAATTTTTCTTTTTCACCAAAACTTCTTGTCGGAGCATAGAATGTATGGATATTCGCATGTTTATTTTTTATGAATTTTTGCCATTGCAAAATGTGTTTTTAAACAATGAGTGCATTTGCTCCTATGTGTGAAGGTGCATGTCCGCTGTTAGTAAGGATGACAATAGGTAGGATATTGATACAATATAACAATAACATCTCATATCCTGGGTAAAAATTCTACCTATACTCTTATCCCTGAATATAAAAATTTTACTCCCTCCGCTTCACGAGACATTTTAGCTTTATGAAATGAACATTTTAGTGTATATATTCACTAGGAACCTCTACGAACCTATATACTAAAATACGTCTAAATATATTCGATTCACAAAACTAAAACGTTTTATATTTCCGAACGGAGGAAGTATTTGCGCCGTATCCGACACTTACTCGTATTTTGCCCGTATAGAATTAAACGACATCAAGACCCGTGAAGGAGAAACCATAAAGTGCGAACCCACAACTCATAAGCAGATGCAATTATGAAAACAATTGCTACATGGACAGCGGAGTCAAAACGAAAAAGTCTGGAGAGAATTATGAAAACCATTTTATCTTACTCATGTAGGCCCCATAATGATGGACGTTTCAGTTGGCCGACCGAATGTTAGGCTGTTGTTGACCGGTGAGGATACATAAAGTTTAATCTCACCTCGTCTACGGAAGGAGGTCACACCCACCTTATAAGAAAGAGATTCCTTTCTCCCTTTAGTCCGGACTTTTGGGATGAAGTGGCTCTTTTCTTATTGTTGGACTGTGTGTGCATAAACGTCCAGAACGTAGGCTGAGTGCTGGGTCGGGCCAAGTAGACGCTAACATCTGATATCAGAACTAGCGATCGTCATGCCTTTCTAAGAGGCTTCTCAGGGGATGGGATGTTAGGTTGCTGTTGACCGGTGAGGATACACGAAGTTTAGTTTCACCACGCCTATGAAAGGAGGCCACACCCAGTCACCCACCTTATAAGAGAGATTCCTTCTTCCCTTTAGTCCGGGTTGTTGGAATGAAGTGGGCTCTCTTCTTATTCTTCTGTTGTGTGCACGTAAATGTCCAGAACATAGGCTGAGTGCTGGGCTGGGGCAAGTGGACCTAACACCGTGGAATCCAGAAAAATGGACAAAAATAACCCCTAAAAAAACAAATTCACAAAATGACCCCTGGCGAAAAGTATTTCACACCCACTAACCCTTTTTGTAGCGCCCAACAGCTAGGCGCTATACTCTACAGTATAGCGCCTATGACATCGGCGCTTATGGCCTCGCCAGGATTTCGACCGCCTGGCCCCTGCCCCACTGCACCGTGTAGCGCCTGGGCGTTAAGCCTGGGCCGTGCATCACCTAGGCGTTATGCCCCAATGTGTAGCGCCTAAGGGAAAAGCGCTACACATTGATACATAGCGCCACGCGCGCGGCCCCCCTCTCCACTCCCTTCCCTAGCCGCCAGGAACAGATGAACAGGCAGGCGACGACCCTCTCTCCTCCCCCCTCAAATCCCTCAGATTGGAGGCTTCACTTGGTGGATTTCGACCCTCCCCGGCTGCTAGAGGTATCCTCCCTCTATTCCCTCCGTTTTGATCGATTGAAAATTTTCATTTTGATGGGATTTGAGTTGAAATCCTAGAAATTTGATTTGTGAGAAAATGTTTGGAAATTTGTTGGGTTCATTGGCCAATGTTGTGTAGAATGGTGTCTAAGAAGCATTTAGTTAGGTTTAGGGTTCTTGGATTGTTAGAGTTTGGTTTATTGGAATGTTATGGCTATGGTTAGGGTTAGAGTTTGCTCATGTAAGGGATGGTGTTCTTGTTAGACAAATTGTTTGATAATGTGACTACTATATTTTTATTCATCTTGCCATGGATAGTTAATGATCATATTCTCTTATGTGTTAGGTATGGCAAAAATTATTCATGTTCATCATGTGGACAATGATGCATTTTTGAAAGACAACATAGAACTGAACCCGAATGAGTTAGACATGGTGTTTGAACTTAGTCCAACCTACACCGAGGTCTTGAAGCAAGTTAGGATAGAATTGAAATGGATGGACCCAAGTGATATTGTTGAGTTGGAGGGAAGACATAATGTGAGTTTAGGAATGTCTCCAATCTGAGGGATTTGAGCGGGGGGGAGGGACCGCGCCTGTTCGCCTGTTCCTGGCGGCTGGGGAAGGGAGTGGGGAGGGGGGCCGCGCACGTGGCGCTATGTCTCAATGTGTAGGCGCTACACATTGGGTCATAGCGCATAGGCGTTGCACGACCCAGGCTTAACGCCCAGGCGCTACACGGTCTGGTGGGACCAGGACGGGCCAGGCGGCCGCCACACTGGCAGGGGCCATAGATGTGAAACACTTTTCGCCAGAGATCTTTTTGTGAATTTGTTTTCTTAGAGGTTATTTTTATCCATTTTCCCGCGGAATCCACACGTTAGCAGCAGGCATGCCGACAGATAAAATGGTTTTCCCCACGCGCGTGAGACGGACGAAACACGTACGTACTATATTACATAGGTGCTTAAAAAATGAAAGTTGCTTTCCAGGTATACTACGACATGACGTGGTTACAGTACATGCATTGACAGCGTTAAGACGTGACACACGTGTGTTAGTGTGTAAGCTCGATCAGTCTGTGTGTGTGTGGGTAATCTTGCGATCGAGTCAAATGTGGAGCACTTGTCAAGATCGACCACAACCGACAGTGTTTTACTTTCCTTTTCCTCTTGTTTTCTATGCTGGTGGTGCATAACCATATCGACCACAACGGACGACGGAGCTCCTTGAAATTGGAAAATCGGGTGTGAAAAACATGCATAAGATAATCCCACCAATGCCAAAGGAAGCCTCAGTTAAACACTATTATATGCAAAATTAATATTGTGTGCATATTAATACTAGTAGTAGTAGATTAGCAATGCTTCAAGGTCGGAAATGATGCGCACACGATCTTTCCCGTCTGACTTGTGAACAACGATTCCTCTTTTTTCAAAATTCATACTCCCCGTTCAGAAATATAAGATGTTTTAGTTTTGTGAAATAAATGTATCTAGAGCCTTTTTAGTGTATAGATTCACGTCGAACATCTATGAATCTATATATTAGAAGACGTCTAGATACGTTCGATTCACAAAGCTAAAACATCTTATATTTCTGAACGGAGGGAGTATATATAATTAGACAGCAGACCGCCTCATTAAAAACCTTTCAGTCATTTTAGGTACCTGGTAAGAAAAAAAAGTGCGTCTAAAACCTGCTGCTATGAACGATTACACCGTTTCGCTAATGACCATCTTCTTTATACAATCAGGAGTGTCATAGCTAAGAAAACCACTAAACCCAGCTTTGCCTAATTGCGCTAACACATGCACAATACCATTGCTCAGACGATCTACTTTGGAGATACATACTTCACGCTAAAATCTTTAGAAGTTCTCGTCCCTCTAGGACTAGAGTCCAACTTCGTGAGTTCTCAGGGTTATCCGATAAAAGCGCATGCACTGCCCTAAGACAGCCACTCTCCGTTGTTGCTGGCCACTATCACAGGTCAATTAGATGTTTTAACCCCTGTAGACATGCTAGAATCTCGGCCTCTTCCATGCTGCCACAGTTGGGCACATACTTCCACTCAGATAGCATTGTATTTCCTCCATTGTCGCGCACAATAATACCAAGGCCAACGTCTTTTGAGCATGCATCCCACCTCGCGTCGACATTTGCCTTTAAAGAACCCGTCACCGGAGCACTCCAGGAAGCTCCATTATCGCACGTAGTACTTGGCGTGGGGGAGTGTATAGCAGCAAACGAGGACAAGTAATTTGCAAAAAAAATTGGCGAATGCCGAAACTGAAGTTTTACCATCGTCGTGAACAATGTTATTTTTGTGATGTCAGACACGCCATAATAAGAACATGACTTTCGATTTCATTTCCTTTGTGATATTGCCGAGAAGATGGAGCAGTCACTCTTTCCCATTGACGTTAAAAACCTCCTCATCAGGTAGGGACCAGAGATTCCTCATCTCATGCCGCAACGCTTTAGCCAATGTGCAGCTTATAAGGGCGTGATGATCGTCCTCCACACACGTACCATAGATTGTACACACAAGGTCTACGGTAGAAATACGAAATACGACGGTGCAGACCTAGACGAACAACTAGGGAACCCGTGGCTGCGTGCCATGCAAAGATACAGACCTTCTCTGGCACCTCCACTTTCCAAACAAGGTCCCAAATTCGCCTATCACTTGTGGTGTTTGCCATTTAGCGGCCATACCAATCTGATATGCTGAGCGCACACTGAATGACTGTAACATTTCAAATCTTTAATCAAGGTTATCAAGATTCAAATCACCCAATTTAGGGTTAACAAAAACTTTTATTATTAAAAACAATTATGAATGCATGTGTGTTTGCATTTAATATAGAATTGTTTGAAAATGCCATGTTTGATTGTTCTAATGGTTGTAAAATGATTTAAAGATGAATGCCATATCACCTACATCATTTAAAAATAAAATCCAAAGAAAAAGAAATCAAATAAGAATAAAAAGACCAAATGGTCATTTTGGCCATTTTAATCCAATAGACCACTTTAGGTGTTCCTAGAAGTAAATTTCAAACAGAAACATTCTCAACTCTTTTCACTCCTTGTTAGTACAAGTAAAGATGTAACAAGACCCTCTTTAAAATCTTACAAAAACCCTTAAGCCACTAAATTTAAATGGCATTTGAAAATCGAATCCATTTTATATGCCTAGATCCCACTTTTTTAAAAACCACTCAAATGAACTCCACTTGACAATCCCAAGCAACCACAGACTACCAAGCATAAGATCAAAGCACCCACCAAAAATCTTCTCAAAATTCAAATAAAATTCTCTTGCGGCCATTGTGTCGAACACTTAGTGAGCACTGAATTAACTGCCTAACTATTACTGTTCTAGAGCAGTGATCAAGTGCCACTAAGGCCTCAATACACTCCCCTTGTCTCCCCTAGTTCCAACCATGCCATCAAGGAGCTACCTCTTAGCCTCTAGCAGCAGTGCCGAGCCACCTCAAGGCCATGCTCGCCGGTCGAGCATGGACAACTCCAAGCCGACCGCCCCACCCTCTTCCGTCGTGCCTAGGAGGTAGGCGAGACCACACTGCCATCCCCTGTCCCTTCCCCGAGCATTGCCAGGCACTAGACCACCCACAGAGCGCCGCGCCCACCGTGTCTGCGCCATGCCGAGCACACGCCACCCTTGGACCGCAGCCCGCGCACGCCGCTCCGCCTTGACCCCAGCAGCCGCCCGGACATGCCCTTTTGCCGCCGATCGGCCTGCTGCCACCGTGAGCCGCGTCGAACGCCGTCTCTGCCGCGCAGAGCACGAGCCGCGCCCGACCAATTGCCACCGCCTAATGCTTTTACGTTAGAGGACCGCTTAGAGATCGATCACCGCCACGCCCACGCCTAGAAGCTCAGAGCCATGTCGCCACTGTCCCGAGCCTATAAAAGGATGCCACCCCCAGCCTCATTCTGCACACCACTCATCTCCCCTCTCGCCACTAACCATCCCACACTTCTCCCCGAAGCCACTCGAGCCCTCAGTCACCGGAATTTTGCCGGAACTCGCCGTAGCAGAGGAGAAAGGGGGCGTTGATTGCGACTGCCCCAGGAGCCGCCGCGACCATGCCTAGCACCGCCGTCGTCCACCAGTTCAATCGCTCCCACCGCCAAGCCTAGCTGGAGCCCTGGTAAGCCCCAATGCACCCCCACCGAGCCGCTAGGGTTCGTTCTCGCCGGCGACCTGTTCGTCGTCGACGATGAACCACAGTCGTTGATCCCTGTTCTAATCGCACGACTGATATTGTTCTCAAAGGCCACCGTTAGATGCGCCCATGATATGATATGCCGACCCCTTGTCAGTTGCCCTCTACATCGCGGAGCGCCACTGGGCCGGCCCGTTTAGTTTCCCGTGCTAGCCCACAAATTCAAATAGATGTTTTTCTATTTAGACTTAAACTAGAATCTATCCACTTGTTTAAAAATAATTTTAGAGAGATCCACTTAACCAAAATGCATGATTCAAATTTTGTTAGAAAGATAATTAAAATCTCTATCCAAGACCGTTGGATTTAAATCAATTGGAGTTAGAGATCACATATAGCAAAAATAACAAGACAGAGACTTTTCTATATTCAAACATTTTTCAAAAATCAACCATAATAGCTTTTGAGTTGATTCCAACTCTCAAAAATCACATTTGACAATACCTATCTGAATATGTAATAATATTTAGGTTTGCATGCAGTGACTTTGGACTAGTACCAAAATAATGCTATATAGGCATTTCTAGTCACTTTAAATCATTTAAATCATAAACTTAAACTTATTGAAATATGAGCCAACATTTAAATCACATTCCCATGCATTAGAATATGTGGTGATGACATGTGTCCACATGATCCCATATTTTAATTGGAGAATATTAAATCTTAATTAATTTCAATGAGTAGAAATTACTTTTCTCAAATAAAATAAATGAAACTAGTTCATTAAATCTTGTGATGATTGTGATGATACTAGATCATCAAGTGTGTGTGACTTAGTGTGCTAAATAGACTAGTTAAGTATTATTTGGTGATTATGTATCCGTATGTATTTATAGACGATAGTACCGACCAAGTCTATGAGGAGGAGGAGTTCTACCCCGAAGAAGACGAGGATAATTTCAACCACTACACCAATCAAGGCAAGCTATTGTTAGCAAGCTAGAATTATACAAGATAACCTAAGCAAGATGCATTAGGCATGCTTTGGTTATACCTTTTGATTTATACCCATCCCAAGTTTTACTTACAACTTTTACTTTTGCTTTACCAAAGTTTCTTTACTTTTAATAATGCTTTGTGAAATTTTAGGAAGTAGTTTAGATAGCATAAAGAGTATAAAACTTGACCTGTACTAGATGTCATTCTATGTCATGAGATTGAGATTAGCATCCCACCTTAGTGAACACTCTTAACTTGTGGTTAGAGCTAAACCAAAAACTTGATCACTCTAGATGGGAATACTTGGTGAAAATGCTTATGAAAACCTTGGAATGATGAGTCATTCTATTGAGATGTTTTGACATGTGTTGAGAAACACAAATGATCTTTGATGGTGAAAATGTTGAGCTCTTTATAAAAACTGATGGTTGGGATCAGATGCGATACCATTCCAATTTTACCGTATAACCACAATACCTGAATTGGGTAAGGCTTAGCCGGAAGTTTATATGCATTAGTATGAGTTTCCTCACGGAAGAGGTTTGAGATGAGGCTACCTCTTGATGTTGTCCACCTATACAGTGCCCAGGATGGAAGATGGCCATGGCTGGGAGGCCAAGCTCATAGGAGAGGTGCTTATACTAGAGTGTGTAAAGGAAAGGTTATGATTTATTATCCGCATACTAAGTATGATGATTCAGGGTTATCCCTGACGGATGTATCGAATTTTGTGGTGAAATTGTACCACCTCTATAGAGTGTCAAACTATTCGAATAGCCGCGTCCGTGGTCACGGACAGTTGGAGTGGCCATACTGTTCCGTCGTCAGATGTTTTCAAAATGACTTATGAAATGAATTGTGACATGACTTCACCATAATAGGGTTGTGACTATGAAAACTAAGTTCCCACTTAGGTGATTTAGAACTTTATTTTATCTTTCTTTGTTTCTGAACTCAGCTTAGGTTTCAAACTTAACTTTGCAAATAAACTTAGAACTTAGCATTCCTACTAGAACTACCTTACTTGTTAGTGATGGTTTGCGAGTACTTAAAGAGTACTCATGGCTTTGTACCTGGCTATTCCCGTGGCTAGACTGTGAGGAGGACTATCCGGAAGAAGGATAGCAGGACGGCTACGACAACTAGGATCATCTCCCATCGTCAAAATTGCCTATGACACTGAAGATGGATCCCACTGCTACGCTTATTATTCCGCTACTTGTTTGTATTAAGACTAGATCATGAGATCCTTTATTTGTGTAAGACCTTATTATGGTTTGTAATAGATGATGTACTATGATATCCAATCTGTCATGTCTCGCAAAAATGGTAATCCTGGGATTGCGATGTATGGCATAACAGGCATCTAGGATTAAAAATCCGGGTGTTGGCAAGTTGGTATCAGAGCCATCCTGACCATAGGAGACCCTAGTTAGAATGGACGTCCGAATCAAAAATTTAGTTTAAAAAACCAAAGAAGTGAGTATTTTTGAAAACCTATTTCCCCTCTTACCCTTGAGATTCTTTCAAAAAGATTCATGTTCCTCAAAAATTCTTACATTACTACATAAAATTTGACACACTTGATCACCTCACTAACTTACTCATCCTAAATTCTTATAGATGGAAGTTCAGTACTGCAAGTTCTACCAGTTGGGCAACAGAGGCCAGCTGATCTTTGAGAGGGATCTTGATGCACTGTCAGAGTATCTTGAGCGCTCGCATCTGGAATTGTTCGAGGCACAACTCAAGGATTACCCAGGAGGAGATCTACAATGGCTGATAGTTGCAGATCTCAGAGGCAAGATGGAAGCAACCCTTTCTGAGAAGATTCAATTCACCGTACGAGAGAACAACTGGCTAGATGGATTAGCCAGAGCTATGCATGAAGCTCTTGCCCGTCTGTGTGGGCAAAACATCAACTTGATCTAGGGAACTTGCTTTGCGCACTTCGCAAGGCGTGATTCTATGGGAATGCCATTGGAGATGCCAAGTCACCCAGAGTTGAAGCGCCAGGTGGAGAATCTTGACTTCCTGCTGTATGATAGATAGAAGGAATTAGACAATGCTCGAGCCTACGCCAACCACAACCTTGCCATTGCCGCCAAGAAGGACCAGACTCTCACCATGCTCGTCAAGGATCGCCAATCACTTCGTTGTCAACGCGAGAAGAAGGATCACACCATCGCTCGTCTTCGCAAGAAGGTGGCCGCTCTCGAGAAGACCATCCATGAGCAAGAAGTCCAGCTTGAAGCAAAGGAAGAGGAAGAAGGTGAAGACATCTAGGGAGATCTTCACTCTTACCTCAGTGATGACAATGACTACCTGGAGGATGGTGACATGGATTTCTACACCGATGATGATGATTCTGACTTCATTGATGATGAGTAGATGCACTTGATCACTACCGTAGGAGTGAGTTGTATCGGTCCCACTGTATCTTAGTTCACAAAATGGTTCTTAAAACCATCTGTTTTCCATTGTGTTGTGGTGTGTGTTTGTATTGTGTGCTTGAATGAATGAATGAATGAGAAGAAGTTAGTTTGCAAAACCTAAGTCAAACTCAAAGTTTAAAGCTTTTGAAAACAAAACCATGAACCTTAGAACTTTCCCTCTTACCTCATTATCTATCTCAATCTTCAGATGACTCGTGGAAACCAAGGAGGAAGTAGCTCATCGCAGGACCCAATGTTGTAGATTCTGCAGATGCTAGTTTCGGACCACAAAGCTAGTAGAGCATAGCGTCAACCCAACCTAGCCACCCTACAATAGATCGCCCAGATGGCCCACAATAATCAAGGCCATGGAAATTAGGATCATCATGGATCCAAACTCAAAAACTTCCAGAATACCAATCCCCCTATCTTTAGCAAGTTCGAAGACCCGCTGGATGCTGATGATTGGTTATAGACCATGGAGAATAACCTAGAAGTCACAGGAGTGGATGCCAACTTGAAAGTTCTATTTGCCACCCACTACCTGGCAGGAGATGCAAGAGCATGGTGGAACAGCACCCACACAATGAACCATGGTCAAGTGATGATGTGGGAAGCTTTCAAGGTCAAGTTCAGCTGCACCCATGTGTCGCAGGGTTTAGTCACCAGAATGAGAGATGAATTCAGAGAACTAAAGCAAGGCGTAATGATGAGTAGTACAAATGATAGATTTTTGTCCCTCGCCAGGTATGCACCTGATGAGATCAACACTGAAGCCAAGAAGAAGGAGAGATTCCTGAACAGACTGCATGATGAGATGCAGACGGTGCTAGTCAACATCCGTTTTGATGATCTCGAAGAGCTAGTTGACTCTGCCATCTAGATGGAAGGAAAGATCAACCAAGCGAATGACAATCGCAAACATCGGATGATGCACCAAGCTAGGTCCCACATACCCAGAAGTATCGCCCCAACCCGTCTGCACGATATGCCCCGCGGAACAATAGACCCCCAATGTCTCGTCCAAGCTACCCCAACCGTAGCAGAGGAAATGGGAAGACCGGAGGAAACAACAACAACCACCCCGACAACTCCAACAACTTCAACCGTGCACCGCCCAAGTCCAATAACAACAACACCAACAATACTGCCCCAAGGACTGGAAGCAATGTCGTGCCTGTTGCAGCCAAAGACAACTCTCAGATTACTTGTTTTGAGTGTGGAGTGAAGGGTCACTACTCTAACGAGTGTCCCAAGAAGATTGTAGCCACTGCCAATGTGAATGCCCTAGCTCAGCAGTAGTGCCGTGTTTAGCCCGGAAGAAGATTCGCCCCTGGTAATTTGCTCAACCGCAATAGCCGTCTCTTCCACATGAACGCCGAAGAAGCCCAAGAAGCACCAGATGTCGTGCTGGGTATGTTTTCTGTTAACTCAGTATTAGCAAGAGTATTGTTTGATTCTGGAGCATCGCACTCGTTTCTTACCGAAGAATTTGCATGCACTAGTAAGATTCACCCAACCAACTTGAAGCATGTTATGATAGTTCAAATACCTAGTTCAACCACCAAAGCTATAAAATTTTGCAAGGCTGTGCCTATCAGAATACATGGAATAGATTTGTATGCCAATCTAATAGTACTTGCAACCAAAGGTTTTGAAGTAGTACTAGGAATGGATTGGATGTTGAAACATAAAGGATTGATCGACTGTGCCAAGAAAGCCATCACCATGACCAGTAGCTCTGGAGTATCAGTAGAGCATATATCTGAAACATTGCCCCGACAATTCAAATGCAACAACAGTCTAGCCCTACCCACCATAGACCAAGTTATAGTAGTCTGTGAATACCCCGACATATTCCCAGATGAATTGCCCGATATGCCCCCAGATCGGGATATTGAGTTCATTCTTGAACTAATTTCTGGAACCGAACCCATAGCTCAGAGACCCTATATCATGAACCCCTCAGAGTTAGTGGAGCTGAAGAAGCAGCTTGATGCTATGCTAGAGAAAGGCTTGATTCAACCAAGCGCATCACCATGGAGATCACCCGTGTTGTTTGTCGACAAGAAAGATGGAGGCAACCGTTTGTGCACAGATTACCAGAAGCTGAATGATATCACCATCAAGAACAAGTACCCACTACCCAAGATAGAGGATCTGTTTGATCAATTGACTGGTGCTAGAGTGTTCTCTAAGATTGATCTTAGGACTGGTTATCATCAACTCAAGATTCATGCAACGGATATTCCAAAGACCGCCTTTACCACCTGACATGGGTATACCCTACAGGTGCTTGAGCTTGGTATATACGGTCCAAATACATACAGGCCCACGGTGTCGCCAAGGCCCGGATGGAGGGACTCGAGTAACCTACGGACTCTCAATTGCTTGAAGGACAAGAAGAAGCTAAAGATAGAAAGTTTGAAGGGGAAAACCCTAACTTGTAACCGACTGCTACACGAGACCTAGCCTATCTATATAAAGGCTAGGAGGGGGCGGTGAGGAGGACACACGCAACCCTAGTTTCCACAACCCTTGCCAGATTGCATCTGCGCACCATTGTAACTTTCGACTCCTTCGATAATTCCACGAGCAGACAAGCAGGAGTAGGGACCTCTACGAGGCCTGAACCTGGGTAAACCCTTTGTCCCCTGTGTGCTTGTTTGCTAGCCGATAGATGTCTCCAGCGCTCCCTCCTTCTCCAAAACCCAAGTCCATAACAATGGGCATTGATGAGTTAAACCCTCGTCAATTGGCGCCGTCTGTGGGAATTGGGAGTGCTGATGTTGCGGCTTCTTCGGCCCCATCAAACGCGAAATACAACTCTACAACAGTGGAGATTCGCCAGCTTTTTGGTGCCTTCGACTTCACCGTCCACACGTCGGCTACTCGCCCGGCCTTCGAGTCCGTAGGCGACGGAATCAGCCTGGCGATTGGGAGCTTCCGCTTCCAAGTTGGTCAGATGGGCACGCTTCGCATGCCCGATCAGTCGACAGCACCGACGATTGCCCCAGCATCATGGTTCCCTCCATCGATCGGCACCCTCAGCAAGCTCAACGCTCCGGTGGCAATTGGGAACATGGTCATCGACAACAGTCGCGAATCCGACCTAAGCGATCTGGCCACTGAAGATGGAACCTACGGTTCCGAATCCGAAAGTTGTGGAAGCAACAGCTTCCCAAATCACTTCATGTGTGCCGTCATCAACGCAGGCGACACCTCCGCCAACCGCGGAAACGGTGGTAACACTGGCAACGGCACCGACTACTTAACGCCGCAACGGGCGCAATGCAATGGAGGAGCAGTCGAACCCCCCAGCATAATCAACGAGCAAACCGGCGAACGCGTCGTGATCAGGCTCAACGAGCAAGAGTGGGAACGCTGCCGCGAAGCCCTACGAGGTGCACCTCTATCCTTCGGGTCCCCTCAGGAACTACTGATGGGTTACCACTGGCTCCTAAAAGAGGAATTCAAGTGCCAGAAACAAGCAATCGCGCAACTTGAGGCGCGTAAAAAGGCGGCGGATGAGTCAAGCCTTCGTCGCGCTGGGCTCTCCTCCTACGGAGGATCCTCCTCAAGAGGCAGCGAGCATCTCGCCAGAAAGAGGCAATCGCGGATGGCTCACCTCACCGAACAAGAACGCATAGACGCCGCGAAAGTCCTCGACTTCGGCTCTATGACAGTCGACACGAGAGAGAACGTGGTTCCCAGGACGCCATAGGCCGCAGTGACAGCGGCCACCATGTACCTTCTCAATAACCAGCCACCGGCTGGAGATCCCCGAACGGCCATGCACCGATCTACGATCGCGGGCCTGGGGCTAATCGAGGCCGCCCTTGACAAAGAACCAGTACCAGACCCAAAAAAGGGCAAAGCGTTAGCAAAACACTACTCCTTGCCCTCGTCAAGCGATGACAGTCACGACCTGTCTCGGCGCCGCCGTTCACGATGACACGATCGCGACTACGATGCACGCGACGAACTCACGCAGTGCAAGATCGACAAGTCAAGGGCACGACGTGATCGGTCGACTGAATCGGAAGAAGAAGATGGGGAGCTCTGTGGCGCCAGATGCTTCAGCAGATCCAACAGGCAAAAGCGAATGCCTAAAGGGTTCAAACTCCCATCGGAGAACCCGAAATTTGTCGGTCTACAGGACCCCAAGATCTGGCTGGAGGATCACATCTCCTCTGTCAGACTGCACGGAGGCAGTCGAAGTACTGCCATGCAATGCTTGCAGCTACAGCTGCAGGGCGCCGCCCGGGCATGGCTCAATAACCTCCCACGCGGATCCATTCGCAGCTGGGATGAGCTGGTCTACAGCTTCGTGCGCAATTTTAAGGGCACGTACAAACGCCCCGCTTCAATCAAAGAACTGAGATGCTGCCAGCAAAAATCTGGCGAATCGCTGCGCTCTTACGTCCAAAGATGGTCCATCATCAAGAACTCCGCGGAGAACATCTCGGAAGACCGCGCGATTGATGCATTCAATGGTGGTGTCCGCCGCATGGAACTCAGGGAGGAGCTAGGCCGCTCGAAGCCCAAGACCATCGACCACCTGATGGAGATCGCAAATCGGTGGGCCGATGGGGAAGATTCGTTGAAGAATCGCGTTCACTCTGACGAGGAGGCAGAACTCGAACGAAGACGCGACCGCTGGAGTAAACGTCATATGCGCGTCTACGACGATCGCGATGACGTCAACATGGTCGCAGCCGGCTACGCCGATAGACGCGACGATAACCACAACAGCGAATACCGCAGCGGCGGATACCGCGACTCTAGGAAAACCACGCAAGTATGGCAACGCCGCACTCGCGATGAAGCACCTGCGACCTCCATCAAAGACAAACTGTCCGGACGATGCACGATACACTTCTACATCGACAAGCATGATGGCAAGAGAAAGTCCAGTCACGTCCTCAAGGACTGTCGCGAGTTCCTCAAGCTACATGAGGGGTTGGTTCGGATGAACCGCAATGCAGTCGAAAGAGGCTACAGAACCGCTCCAGGCGCAGCGGCACATGGCGCACCACCACCACCACATGGGCCACCCCCGAACGGATCTGCACCGGACCAGCACCACGGAGGCGAACCATACCCATGGGCCATGGGTACCATGATGATCCAAAAGGGACGCCCCTCCAATAGGGCGCAGAAGGCCATCACTCGCCAAGTCAACTTGGCCATGCACTCGCCACCATCCACCACTGAGTACCTCAGTGGTAGTGAGTCATGCATTACCTTCGACAAACGCGACCACCCGCCTCAAGTACCTCGCCCAGGTCATTGCCCCCTCGTGCTCGAGGCGCAAATTGGAGGCTTCGACATGAGTCGCGTCTTCATGGATGGCGGAAGCGGTATCAACCTCATATTCGCGAGTACCTTGCGAGCAATGAGGATCCCTCTAACCTGCTTGGAGGCATCGGACACAACGTTCCACGGCATCGTCCCAGGAAAGGCGATACCCGGGCAAAATCAACCTCGACGTCATATTCGGCACGCCGAAGAACTTCCGGCGCGAGCGCATCGACTTTGAAGTTGTCGACTGGCCCTCACAATACCACTGCATCCTCGGGCGCGTCACGTTCGCTAGGTTCATGGCAGTACCTCACTACGCCTACCTGCAGATGAAAATGCCAGGTCCCAACGGTGTCATCACGATCAAAAGGGAGTTTCGAGCGATCTGATAGTTGCGACAGGGAATTCAACAGAATCTCCCAGTCCTTCGGCATGCAGGAGGAGCTCGCGCGATTAAGAAACGATGCATAACGCTTCGAGTAGGCCAAGCTCACCGACCTCTCCTTCGACTCATCTGCACACAAAGAAGGTGCAGGTCCATCCATCGATCCCGCTAAATGGCCCTCATCGCCAACAACTTGAGTCCTAACTTCGCGGAACTCGTCAAATTCCTCCGTGAGCACTGGGAAATTTTACTGGTGTCCTGCGGACATGCCAGAGTTCCTAGGGAATTCGCCGAGCACGCACTCAACGCCAACCCCAACGCAAGGCCACCAAGCAAACAATCGGTATCGAGCCACGGCACGATACGGAATGGAGATCAACAGACTCCTCGAGGCCAAATTCATACGCGAGATCAAGGAAAGCACTTGGCTCGCCAATACGGTGCTGGTGCCAAAAAAGGACACGGATATCCTGCGGATGTGCGTGGACTTTACTTCTCTAAACAAGCACTACCCAAAAGATCACTTCCCGCTACCGCGGATCGATCAAATCATCGACTCCACCGCTGGATGCGAGCGCCTCTGCTTCCTCGACGCCTACTCAGGCTATAACCAAATTCGAATGAAGGAGGAAGACTAGGAGAAGACCACGTTTACAATGCCCTTCGGCGTGTTCTGCTACAACACAATGCCCTTCGGGCTAAAAAACGCGGGATCCACGTACCAGCGGTGCATGCAGGCTTGCCTCAAGGAGCAACTTGGTCACAACATCCAAGTCTATGTCGACGACATAGTAATCAAAACCAAGGAAGAAGCCTCTCTAATCGACGACTTGCGTGAAACCTTCGCTAATCTCGATCGCTACCGGATAAAGCTCAATCCGGACAAATGCGCCTTCGGTGTACCCTCTGGGCAACTGCTCGGGTATCTTATCTCCGCGAGAGGGATTGAGGCAAACCCGAAAAAGATAAAGGCCATACTGGCCATGGAGAAGCCAAAGAACATAAGAGGTGTTCAGCAACTAACCGGGCGAATCGCGGCCCTCAATCGATTTATCAGTCGAATGGGAGAAAAGGCGCTGCCCTTCTATCAGCTCCTCCGCAAAGCTGACAAATTCGAATGGACCAACGAAGCGCAAGAAGCATTCGAAGACCTCAAGCGCCTGCTATCCACCTCGCCAGTATTGGTAACTCCACGAGAAAGGGAACCACTGCTGCTGTACATCTCTGCCACCAACCAAGTGGTTAGCACAGTGCTCGTCGTTGAACGGGCCGAGGAAAACAAGGTCCACGGCGTACAACGCCCGGTATACTACCTCAGGGAGGTCCTCACGCCAACAAAACAGCGGTACCCGCACTACCAGAAGCTGGCGTACGGCGTCTTTATGACCGCCCGGCGACTGTGCCATTACTTCCAGGAACACCCAATCATGGTAGTCAACGACGCCCCATTGGGACATATCCTCAATAACCCAGATGCCACAGGACGAGTCGCTCTTTGGGGAATCGAACTGTCTCCACGAGACATCCATTATGAAAAGCGTGGCGCAATCAAGTCGCAAGTTCTCCCTGACTTCCTCGTACATTGGATGGAAAACCAACTCCCGGACAGGCCAGACATGTCCTACCTCTGGACAATGCACTTCGATGGGTCCAAGAGGAAAGATGGAGCAGGAGCAGGTGTCATACTGACATCGCCTCAAGGGGACAAGCTGAAGTACGTCCTACGAATGCAGTTCACAGCCTCAAACAACGAGGCTGAATACGAGACCCTGTTACACGGGATGAGAATGGCAAAAGCCTGCGGCGCAAGAGGCTAATCATATATGGTGACTCCAAGCTGGTCATCAACCAAATAATGCACGATTGCGACGCACTAAACGACAACATGATCGCATACCGTGACCTCTACGACACACTTGAAGGAGACTTCAATGGTTGCGAGTTGCGACACATAGGTCGCGAAAGCAATGAGGAGGCGTACGCACTCGCCAACATAGGCTCCACCTGCGCACCCATACCATCTGGGGTATTTCTCGAGCGCATATGCGAACGCTCCATCAAGCCGAAGGCCGCAGAGAAGAAAACAAGCGCAGCAACGGACTTGGGGGCTACGCCACCCAATGAGCCAATGACAATCGATGACTTGGAGCTCAACATAGGACTCGAGGGACCAATGAGCGTCATGATGATCGAACAATCCTGGACGCAGCCGTACATTACGTACCTCCTCAGTAAGCGCCTACCGGACGACCCGACAGACGCACAAAACATCGCGCGACGCTCCAAGGCATTCGCCGTTATCAACGGCGAACTGTATAAACGCAGCATCACAGGCGTGTTACAGCGATGCGTCTCCCTAGCCGATGGAAGAGCAGTCCTCCTCGACATCCATGAAGGGACCCGCGGGCACCACGTCGGCAGTCGCGCCCTCGTTGCCAAAGCTCTACGAGCTGTATTTTACTGGCCCACGGCCATGCGCGACACCAAGGATATAGTCCAAAACTGCAACACTTGTCAGCGATTCGCAGACAAACCACACGCACCAGGCACAGAACTCCGGCCTATCCCATTGGCCTGGCCCTTCGCCCAGTGGGGACTCGACATGGTTGGCAAACTTCCAAGGTCCTCGCAAGGAGGCTACGTCTACCTCCTGGTCGCAGTCGACAAATTCACCAAGTGGATTGAGGCCATGCCAGTGACCAAGCAATCAGGGCGCAGCGCAGTAAAGTTCTTCGAGTCCATCGTCTACCGCTTCGGTGTGCCGCACAACATCATCACCGACAACGGAACGAACTTTACATCCAAGGAGTTCCAAGAATTCTGCGAGAACCTGGGGATCAACATCAGCTACGCCAAGAGCACACCCACGCACTAACGGTCGGTGGAAAAGGCAAACGGGCTTGTCTGCGGCGGCATCAAGAAGCGACTCCTCGACCACTCGAAAAGCCGCTGGCTGCTGGCCGATGAACTGCAATCAGACTCAAGCTGCGTACAACTCCAAACAGCGCCACCGGCTACACGCCATTCTTTATGGTACATGGAGCAGAGGCAGTACTACCCGCCGAAGTACGGTACAAAGCGCCACGCGTAGTCGCCTATAGCAAGCAGGAGTCATCCCTCGCACTTGAAGACTCCGTCGACCTCCTTGACGAAGCAGGAGAAATCGCCGCAGAAAGATCCACGATCTACCAGCAGAACCTGCGCAACTATCATAACAGAAGGCTTCGCCCCAGATCCTTCGTCGAAGGTGACCTAGTCCTGCGACTGAAGCAGCAGGGACATCTCAAGCTCGAGTCCCCCTGGAAAGGACCGTACGTGATTACAGAAGTAATCCTAGGTGGCGCCTATCGCCTTCAAGATTTAGAGACAGGAGTCGCACACTCCAACCCTTGGAACGTTGCACAACTGCGACGCTTCTACCCTTAGTCGTTTCTTCTTTACTTTTGCATCACAAATAAGGCTATTCAGCCAAGGCTACTTAGCCGCACATTGTACTCCGTACTGATCTTCGAATAAATAAAAGCTAAGTGCCCCAAAACTCCGTGTTCTCTTTTCTTTTGTCAACTTTCATACTCGGGGGCTACGCCACCCTATACACACATGTTCTTCGAACAATAACGCGACATCCCGAGTAGCTGGCACATCAATCGAACCCCTTAGCACAAACTCAACCCAGCTGCAACGCACCTGACAGGTTGACAAGGGAACGATACAAAGATGGCCAGGCTAACGAAAAGGACTCGCATAAGTGCAACGCAGCCCACCCTTATAAAGCTATTTGTATGCATTCAACAATAAATTATCTACAAATATTTATGAGCTTTACAACACCAGTACACTTATATGCAGGATACATATTTTGCAACAGAAGAACATTAGTCTGTTCCTCGAAGAAGTCGACGATCTCCTCGGCTGGACGATCCACGGCCTGATAGTGCGGCACCATGTTCCAGGAAGATCCTGCTGATGGCACCGGTGGCCTAGAGGCAATGGCGGCAACATCCACGTTAAGCCTGTGCAAACGCATCACGGAAAGGGCAGCCTTGGCACCAGCCACCAACTGCTGCCTCACGCACTCGCGAACCGCGGACATATCTTGAAATTTGGTCAGAAGGGCCAGCAGGCTTGATGGAGTATCATCCAGCGGGAACATCGCCCGGTAGATGTTCTTCAAACACGACTGCGACTTCTTCAGAAAGAGCAGCACTCGCAAGGCGCGATCCTGCAGGGTCACTAACGCAGTCGCACGATCATGATCTACCCGGAAGTATCCACTCTCCTGAAGTTGCTCCTGGGTGAGATCATGAAGGCGGATGGCAATCCTATCCCTCTCCTCCTGCGGACAGCGTGCGCTAACAACTACACGAAGCAACATCAACAGCATGAGTACAACGTACCATTGCGACTAACTACAAAGGAAAAGACAAGGATGAGCAAACTAACACTTAAACTGGTCGCCCAGTTGCGTCACCTCGCCAAGCAGATATTGCTCACGGGCGGCAGCTTTTTCAGCCTTGGACTTCCACACATCCGTGCTACCACGGATGAAGGGCACCACGCCCAGCTTGCTTCACGCGATCACGAAGTCGCGAAAGCAAGGATAGCTCCTCTACCCTGGAGCATGGTGGTGCCATTGCATCCTCAAGAGATGGCGAGTACGGGGTTCCCCCCACAGGACCACTTGATGTACCCTACCAAAAATCAAGCCAGAGGCAAATAAGGCGACCAACTCAAAAGTCAAAAATAACAGATGCATTCAGGATCAATAAAAGTATCTACAAACACATTCGCCAACAGGCATGTTCTCCAATCAAAAGAGCAAGTTCATCAGCTATTACAAGAAACTAATTACGGAGCAGCTGACTTCTTCGACTTCGATGACCTCGGGGGCTTCATCAAGTCCGTGGCAGTATCAGATGCCACTGACTTTCCGCCGTCCCCTGAGGCCGAAGTTTTTGCCGCCTTCTTTGAGCGATTGAGCTCCTCTGAATACTTGGCAACAGTGTTTATCAAGGAATGGCCATATTTGGCAGAGGTAGTCGCAAAGGGAGCGAATACTACCTGCTGACTATCCGTGCCAACAGGCATTGTCTTCGACACCGCAGAAGGATCCACTTCGACTCCGTGGGCTTGCACCATGGCAAGCGACATGGTCGCTCCAGCTGCGCGGAGGGAGTTCTTGTACGTGGCAGGCACACCCCCAGCGAGCGACTCCACCAGCTCTTCCACATTGTCGACCAGCTCCGCCTTCGGCATCAGCTCCTCCCGGAGGCGACTCAGGGTGGCCTTGGCTTTGGACAGCGTATTTTGGACAGCAGCGCTACGATCTTCGGGATCACAGATACCGCGCCATGGCTATCACGACCAAGGGCTTGTGGATCAAAACTCAAGCCACCAGCATCTACACCAAAATACACACATGGATAAAACTTCTAATGCCACCGGCACTATAGAGGAAGAGAAGAACATCAATAAAATATCTATCAGTAAAAGTACCTGAGAGGGCCTTGGCGACTGAGAACAGTTGCTCTTCGAACAACTTCTCCCTGGCTGCAAAGGAGGCACGCAGATCCTCTTCGCGCTTCTGGGCTTCATCACGAGCCGCGATCGCCTCGTCGCGCCCCTTCATAGCTGTGGTTACGTCTTCTCCAACGTGGCGACATCACGCAGTAAAACGTTATGCTCAGCTACATGGCAGTCAAAAATTTGGCTGTCAGTTGATTATACCAAAATATAGAGAAGATGAAAAGAATAAGTATAGAACACTCACTCTCGACCACGCGGTGGCGCGCCTCCAGCATCGCATGCTGACGACCCATCACCATCACCTGCTCCGCCACCTGCGTGGCTTCCTTTACAAGGAGCTGTCGCACAAAACAAGGAGTCAGCAGAGGGCAACAAAAGGGCGTTGACTGCCAAATTATAAAAGAAAGAAAGATATACTTACATGGTCCTCCAGCGACTCCGAAGAAGATTGCCGAACTGTCATCCGAGCAACTACTCGATGCTCCCCTACGTGAGGAGAGCTCGAAGAATTGTGCCCGGAGTGGGCCGCCGCCGGAGGAGAAGGAGCGCGCTGGACCTCTATCTTGGCCCTTGAGGTCGCGACTCCTGATTCCTTCAAAAATTCGACGTCGTCAGAAGATGACGACGCCTCTTGACTGCAAGACAAAATCCGCACTCAGAAAGGGCAAACTCCAAGGCAAAGCCAACAAGAAGAAACCAAGAGAAGAATGAATGCACTAACAAACTTACCAGTCAAATCTGTCAAGATCAAACGTGGCCTCCGCCGACTCCGACGAAGACTCCTTGGGCAATCGCATCTTCTTGCGAGAAGACGGTGCCACAACCCTCACAGGAACAGCTGGAATTGGCGATTCTGTGTCAACAGCCGTGTCTCCTGGAGATGAAGGAGTCGACGCGTCGGAATCCCTTCACGTGAACGCTTGCAGTATCCAGACTCTCGGGGGCTTCCTCTTCCACATCGGAAGGGACAGTCGACTCAGACTCGTCCTCTTCCAAAGCTTCACGAGGAATAATCCCCTCAGGGAGGGGAGGCATGCAAGGCGACACCGCCCACCCCTACATACAAAAAGTAAAGATCAGCAAACACAATAGGAAACGCAATCGAGAAAATAAGCTACTACGTAGCGCAACTGTACCTCGGGAGGAGGATTCGAAGCATCGAAGGGAGGAACGACTGGCTCGTTCGGCAGCACATCCTTGAGGGTGTACTTCGTGACCAGTCGCACCCTCTTATCTACCTCACTCGCGGACATGCCATCAGCAGACACGCGAGTGGGATCATCAGCGCCACCCCATTGGAACATGGGATGGACCCTGGCCTGGAGAGGCTGGACGCGACGACGCAGCCAAGTCCTGACAAGGGCGCAACCTCCCTCTTCTGCGCCTATGCGATTCTCAAGGTTGCAGACGCGCTGATATAACACGTCTGTCTTCGCGAGTTCGAAAGGCATGATCACGTTCTTCCAAGAACGCATCTTCTTGCAGGGAGTCGCGGGATCGAAAGGCGCGAGTCCAAAGTGCTCGTCCTTGGCCTTCTGGTCGCGCACATAGAACCATTTGTCCCTCCATCCCTGGACGGACTTGGTAAGCTTGATATCGAAGTAGGTGGCGGATGGGTCAACGTGGATTCCGCAACCACCTACGTCATAAACTAAAGAGCCAGATGCGGACTGACGCTTCAATTTAAAGATGCGCTTGAAAAGACCAAAGTGTGGCTCGATTCCGAGCCAGCACTCGCAGAGAGTGATGAAACAAGTGATGTGGAGGAGAGAATTTGGGGACAGCTGATGGAGCTGGAGCCCATAGAAACAAAGAAGACCCCGAAGAAAGGGGTGAAGAGGCAAGGAAAGACTACGAATGAGGAAAGCAAGAAACATCACTCGATAACCAGTGGGAGGCACAGGAATGGTCTCACCGTTGGGGACGCGCGAATCAACGACTACTGCAAAAATAACTCCGTCTTGGCGAAGAAGACGGAGATCCGACGCCTTGATGATAGAGGGACGCCATGCGCCATTAGTCACGCGGGTGCCCGCGACCTTCTTCTTCCCGACGGTGGTGGCACTGGTGCCAGCAGCAGCGGAGCCACCTTTATTCTTCGCTGCAGCGAGGGTGGCCGCGGAATCAGCGGCAATGCCTCCCTTCTTCTTCCCCATTGCGCGGCGGCGATGAGAGCGAAGGAAGTAGCTTGGGAACGAACGGAGCTGGTCCAGCGTCGTGGAGAAGATGGGCGCAGAGGAAAGCAGAAAAGCAAACGGCAATGGCGATGGCAGCAAGGAAGAAAGAGCACAGATGGGAAATTACCGCCGCGGCATCGCTACTTAACCCCTGGGAGATGCAATCCAACGACTGACAAAAACCCTATTGGACGCGTGGCACGCATCACGTATGACACGTGGAGAAGAGGAAGCGCGAACCGTCCCCCCACTTCTACCATTACGCGCGGAAATCGAGGAGGCACAGTTAAAAATAAGATTACGCACGGCCAGTCAAATCAAAATCAGAAAGTAGGACCCACCGCTCGTCACGTCCCGTCAAAACCGCTCACGCGGGCAACTAAGGTCATACAAGCGTCAGCACTGACGTCAACAATGCTATGCAGTGGAAAACTTCGACTATTTTAGTCCTTGCTGGAGTCTTCGACTCCACCAAACACTCGGGGGCTACTCCCATAGGGAGCGCTGGCCGCGCATCCTATGATTATTTGTACGAAAAAACTGTGTGTTGATAACATCCACACTTGAAACTCATGGCGACACCGCCTCATAATTTTTCTCTACAAAAGAGACTGCGTCTCCTGGGTTACCCGAATCGTCTCCGCGATGATAAAATTCGGATGCCGTGCCTACGGCATGAAGGTAAGACCTGAATAAGGCCTGGCAACGCATTTAACTGCGCACTACCAGAAACATATCCATGCCTACAGGCACGATGAACATGCCTTGACGGACGCATCAAGTGCTCACACCCATATAACTGGAATTGACTCTGAAGACCTCCGGCCTGAGTCGAATTACACCAGCACTTTTCCGGATTCGAGTCCGGGGACTCGAATTTGAGTAGATTGCGTGGTTTCACCCTAAGGTGGTTAACTGATACCGATACTTCGGCTATATCCGGCACGTATATCAACAATCCCTATGACACAAATAAAAGCAATCGAAATATACTCATTTAGGCACTCGAAGGCTTCAAAAAGTCCCCAGTCGAATCTGCGATTCCACTGGACACTCGGGGGCTACTGGCATGGGTATACCCTACAGGTGCTTGAGCTTGGTATATACGGTCCAAATACATACAGGCCCACGGTGTCGCCAAGGCCCGGATGGAGGGACTCGAGTAACCTACGGACTCTCGATTGCTTGAAGGACAAGAAGAAGCTAAAGATAGAAAGTTTGAAGGGGAAAACCCTAACTTGTAACCGACTCGACCTGCTACCTAAGACCTAGCCTATCTATGTAAAGGCTAGGAGGGGGCGGCGAGGAGGACAGACGCAACCCTAGTTTCCACAACCCTTGCCAGATTGCATCTGCGCACCATTGTAACTTTTGACTCCTTCGATAATTCCACGAGCAGACAAGCAGGAGTAGGGACCTCTACGAGGCCTGAACCTGGGTAAATCCTTTGTCCCCTGTGTGCTTGTTTGCTAGTCGATAGATGTCTCCAGCGCTCCCTCCTTCTCCAAAACCCAAGTCCATAACAATGGGCATTGACGAGTTAAACCCTCGTCACCACCAGATATGGATTGTATGAGTATACGGTCATGTCTTTTGGATTAACCAATGCCCCCGCTTATTTCATGAATCTCATGAATAAGATCTTTATGAGCTTTCTAGATAAGTTTGTCATAGTGTTTATCGACGATATCCTTATCTACTCCAAGTCAGAAGAAGACCATGAGAAACATCTGAGAATCATCCTTGAAACCCTTAGAGAACATTAGTTGTATGCCAAGTTCAACAAATGTGACTTTTGGTTGAAAGAAGTAGGATTCCTCGAACATATTGTGTCGGCAGGAGGAGTGGCTGTAGATCCCGCCAAGATCAAAGATGTTGAAGAATGAGAAGCCCCAACCACTCAAACCCAAGTCCGTGCATTTATCGGATTAGCGGGATATTACCGCAAGTTCGTAGAAGGATTTTTGAGCATCGCAAGACCCATTACCCAATTGTTGAAGAAGGACAAGAAGTTTGAATGGACCGACAAATGTGAAGCAAACTTTCAAGAGCTTAAGAAGAGATTGATTTCAGCCCCAATAATGATTATGCCAGATATCAAGAAGCCGTTTGACGTGTATTGTGATGCATCCAAGATTGGTCTCGGATGTGTGCTGATGCAAGAAGGCAAAGTCATACATATCTGTCTAGACAACTGAAGCAACATGAGCAAAACTACCCCACCCATGATCTTGAATTAGCAGCTGTCGTTTTAGCCTTGAAGACATGGCGTCATTACCTTATGGGTAATCGATGTGAGATTTATTCAGATCACAAGAGCTTGAAGTATATTTTCACTCAGAAGGAGCTGAATATGAGGCAAAGGAGATGGATAGAGTTAATCAAGGATTATGACCTTGACATCCACTATCACCCCAGCAAAGCCAATGTGGTAGCAGATGCTCTTAGCAGATTTCCGTGTAGGTTAAACACCATGATCAAAGAGAACCAGCCAAGTTTACATGAGGAGTTGGAGCAGTTTAGAACTGAGTTAGTTAGCAAAGGATTTTCAGCTAGCATTGAACTCCAACCCACTTTGATTAGCCAAATCAAGGAAGCCTAGAAGGGAAATGCAAGTATCGACGGAATCAAGCGTCGTATTGGTACAAGAAAGGTACCTGGATTCACCAAAGATGAAGAAGGAGTTCTGTGGTACAAAGGACATATCTGTGTGCTAGTAGATTCGGAGATGAAGCAAGTTATCATGCAAGAAGCTCATGATACTCTTTATTCTATCCACCCCGGAGGAACAAAGATGTATCAGGATTTGAAGGAGCAATTTTGGTGGCACAAGATGAAGAGAGAAATCCGAAGCTACATCGCCAAGTGTGATATCTGTCAAAGAGTCAAAGCGGAACATCAGAAACCTGCAGGACTGTTGCAACCATTGCAGATTCCGGAATGGAAATGGGATTCCGTCGGAATGGACTTTATCACCGGCTGGCCTACTTCTAGTAGGGGAAATGACTCAATCTGGGTCATAGTTGATAGACTGTCCAAGGTAGACCATTTTATACCGGTCAAGACAACCTACCAAAGTTCGAAGCTAGCATAGATGTACATTGCCAGAATTGTTAGTTTGCATGGAACCCCCAAGACCATAGTGTCGGATCGAGGAACCCAATTTACCTCGAGATTTTGGCAGAAAGTTCAAGAAGGATTAGGAACAAAGTTAAATTTCAACACAGCTTATCACCCATAGACCGGCGGCAGACTGAAAGAGTCAACCAAATCTTAGAGGATATGTTGAGAGCTTGTGTGTTAGAGTATGGATCAAAATGGGAATATTGTCTGCCTTTTGCAGAATTCTCATACAACAACAGTTATCAAGCCAGTTTGCAAATGGCCCCATTTGAATTTTTATATGGAAGAAAGTGCCGTACCCCTTTGAATTGGTCGCAAGTAGGAGAGAGTTAGATTTTCAGACCCGACATCCTACAAGAAGCCGAAGAGAAGGTTCACAAATTCCGTGAGCACCTCAAGACCGTCCAATCTAGACAGAAGAGTTATGCTGACAAGAGACGTAGAGACCTGACTTTCAATGTCGGAGATTTTGTGTATCTCAAAGTTTTGCCGTTGAAGGGAACGTAACGTTTTAGTCTAAAAGGAAAGTTAGCCCCCAGATATATCGGACCCTTCAAGATTCTGAATCATCGAGGAGAAGTATCGTATCAGCTGGAACTGCCAGAAGAAATGTCAGCCATCCATAATGTGTTCCATATCTTGTTACTTCGCAAATGTTTAGAAGTGCCGGAGAAGACCGAAGTTTTCAAGAACATCGATCACCGAGCTGTTGATATCAACAAGGATCTGACGTATCGTGAAGTGCCCATCCGTATCGTGGAAGAAGCCTTCAGAACCACTAGGACCCGGAGAATCAAATTTCTCAAGATCCAATGGAGCAATCACACCGAAGAAGAAGCTACTTGGGAGCGAGAAGATTACATTTGGACTGAGTTTCCAGATCTCTTTAGTTCCTAGTTTTTCTTAAATCTTGGGACGAGATTTTGTTTAAGGGGGAAAGGTTTGTAACATCCCAAATCTTTAATCAAGGTTATCAAGATCCAAATCAGCCAATTTAGGGTTAACAAAAAAATTATTATTAAAAACAATTATGAATGCATGTGTGTTTGCATTAATATAGAATTGTTTGAAAATGCCATGTTTGATTGTTCTAATGGTTGTAAAATGATTCAAAGAAGAATGCCATATCACCTAGATCATTCAAAATAAAATCCAAAGAAAAAGAAATCAAATAAGAATAAAAAGACCAAATGGTCACTTTGGCCATTTTAATCCACTAGACCACTTTAGGTGTTCCTAGAAGTAAATTTCAAACAGAAACATTCTCAACTCTTTTCACCCCTTGTTAGTACAAGTAAAGATGTACCAAGGCCCACTTTAAAATCTTACAAAAACCCTTAGCCACTAAATTTAAATGGCATTTGAAAATTGAATCCATTTCATATGCCTAGATCCCACTTTTTCAAAAACAACTCAAATGAACTCCACTTGACAATCCCAAGCAACCACAGACTACCAAGCATAAGATCAAAGCACCCACCAAAAATCTTCTCAAAATTCAAATAAAATTCTCTTACGACCATTGTGTTGAACACTTAGTGAGCACTGAATTAACTGCCTAACTATTACTGTTCTAGAGCAGTGATCAAGTGCCACTAAGGCCTTAATACACTCCCCTTGTCTCCCCTAGTTCCAACCATGCCATCAAGGAGCTACCTCTTAGCCTCTAGCAGCAGTGCCGAGCCACCCCGAGGCCATGCTCGTCGGTCGAGCATGGACAACTCCAAGCCGACCGCCCCGTCCTCTTCCGCCGTGCCTAGGAGGTACGCGAGACCACACCGCCGCCCCCTGTCCCTTCCCCGAGCATTGCCAGGCACTGGACCACCCACAGAGCGTCGTGCCCACCGTGTCTGTGCCATGCCGAGCATGCGCTAGAGCGCCACGCCCGACAAGCGTGCACATGCCGCCCCTTGACCGTAGCCCACGTGTGCCGCTCCGCCTTGACCCCAGCAGCCGCTCGGACATGCCCTTTTTCCGCCGAATGACCCGCTGCCACCGTGAGCCGCGTCGAACGCCATCTCTGCCGCGCAGAGCACGAGCCATGACCGAACAATTGCCACCGACCCTAGCCGCGCCTTTATTCCGTAGCGGACCGCCAGGAGACCGCGCATCGATCGCCGCTCGTAGCCACGCCTCTAGCAGCCCGTAGCCATGTCGCCACCATTGCCTGGCCACGCCGCGCTGTTCCGTCGTCGAGCCTATAAAAGGAGGCCACCCCCAGCCTCATTCTGCACACCACTCATCTCCCCTCTCGCCACTGACCATCCCACATTTCTCCCTAAAGCCAATCGAGCCCTCAGTCATCCTTGAATTTTCACAGAGGAGAAAGGGGGCGTTGAAGGCTCACTGCCCAGAGCCGCGCCTAGCACCACCGTCGTCCACCAGTTCGATTGCCCCCACCGCCAAGCCTAGCTGGAGCCCTGGTAAGCCCCAATGCACCCCCATCGAGCCGCTAGGGTTCATTCTCGCCGGCGACCTATTCGTCATCGACGATGAACCACAGCCGTTGATCCCTGTTCTAATCGCACGGCTGATATTGCCCCGTACCGCTTCACGTTAGATGCGCCGCTGACATGCAGGACCCCCTTGTCAGTTGCCCTCTGCGCCGCAGAGCGCCACTGGGCCGGCCCGTTTAGTTTCCCGTGCTATCCCACAAATTCAAATAGATGTTTTTCTATTTAGACTTAAACTAGATTCTATCCACTTGTTTAAAAATCATTTCAGAAAGATCCATTTAACCAAATTGCATGATTCAAATTTTGTTAGAAAGATAATTAAAATATCTATCCAAGCCTGTTGGATTTAAATCAATTGGAGTTAGAGATCACATATAGCAAAAATAACAAGACAGAGACTTTTCTACATTCAAACATTTTTCAAAAATCAACCATAATAGATTTTGAGTTGATTCCAACTCTCAAAAATCACATTTGACAATACCTATCAGAATATGTAATAAGATTTAGGTTTGCATGCAGTCACTTTGGACTAGTACCAAAATAATGCTATATATGCATTTCTAGTCACTTTAAATCATTTAAATCATAAACTTAAACTTATTGAAATATGAGGCAACATTTAAATCACATTCCCATGCATTAGAATATGTGGTGATGACATGTGTCCACATGATACCATATTTTAATTGGAGAATATTAAATCTTAATTAATTTCAATGAGTAGAAATTACTTTTCTCAAATAAAATAAATGAAACTAGTTCATTAAATCTTGTGATGATTGTGATGATACTAGATCATCAAGTATGTGTGCCTTAGTGTGCTAAATAGACTAGTTAAGTATTGTTTGGTGATTATGTATCCCGTATGTATTTATAGACGATAGTACCGACCAAGTCTACGAGGAGGAGGAGTTCTACCCCGAAGAAGACGAGGAGAATTTCAACCACTACACCAATCAAGGCAAGCTATTGTTAGCAAGATAGAATTATACAAGATAACCTAAGCAAGATGCATTAGGCATGCTTTGGTTATACCTTTTGATTTATACCCATCCCAAGTTTTACTTACAACTTTTACTTTTGCTTTACCAAAGTTTCTTTACTTTTAATAATGCTTTGTGAGATTTTAGGAAGTAGTTTAGATAGCATAAAGAGTATAAAACTTGGCCTGTACTTGATGTCATTCTATGGCATGAGATTGAGATTAACATCCCACCTTAGTGAACACTCTTAACTTGTGGTTAGGGCTAAACCAAAAACTTGATCACTCTAGATGGGAATACTTGGTGAAAATGCTTATGAAAACCTTGGAATGATGAATCATTCTATTGAGATGTTTTGACATGTGTTGAGAAACACAAATGGTTTATGATGGTGAAAATATTGAGTCATGAGCCTTAGCTCTTTATAAAAACTAATGGTTGGGTTCAGATGCGATACCATTCCAATTTTACCGTACAACCACAATACCTGAATTGGGTAAGGCTTAGCCGGAAGTTTATATGCATTAGTATGAGTTCCCTCGCGGAAGAGGTTTGAGCTGAGGCTACCTCTTGATGTTGTCCACTTATACAGTGCCCAGGATGGAAGATGGCCATGGCTAGGAGGCCAAGCTCATAGGAGAGGTGCTTATACTAGAGTGTGTAAAGGAAAGGTTATGATTGATTATCCGCATACTAAGTATGATGATTCAGGGTTATCCCTGACAGATGTATCGATTTTTGTGGTGAAAGTGTACCACTTCCGTAGAGTGTCAAACTATTCGAGTAGCCACGTTCGTGGTCATGGACAGTTGGAGTGGCCATACTGTTCCGTCGTGAGATGTTTTCAAAATGACTTATGAAATGAATTGTGACATGACTTAACCACAATAGGGTTGTGACTATGAAAACTAAGTTCCCACTTAGGTGATTTAGAACTTTATTTTATCTTTCTTTGTTTCTGAACTCAGCTTAGGTTTCAAACTTAACTTTGCTAATAAACTTAGAACTTAGCATTCCTACTAGAACTACCTTACTTGTTAGTGATAGTTTGCGAGTACTTAAAGAGTACTCATGGCTTTGTCCCTGGCTATTCCCGTGGCCAGACTATGAGGAGGACTATCTGGAAGAAGGACAGCAGGACGGCTACAACAACTAGGATCATCTCCTATCGTCAGCATTGCCTGTGACACTGAAGATGGAGCCCACCGCTATGCTTATTATTCTGCTACTTGTTTGTATTAATACTGGATCATGAGATCCTTTATTTGTGTAAGACCTTATTATGGTTTGTAATGGATGATGTACTGTGATATCCAATCTGTTATGACTCGCAAAAATGGTAATCCTGTGATTGCGATGTATGGCATAACAGGCATCTGGGATTAAAAATCCGGGTGTTGACAATGACCCATTGCTTTCTCCACTCCAAGCTAAGAAATCTTCCGTGATTCGAGACGAAAGTTTTATACCCAGAATGGTGTTGGAGATATACCCAAGAGGCAATAATAAAGTGGTTATTATCATATCTTCATACTTATGATAAATGTTTACATACCATGCTATAATTGTATTAACCGGAAACATTAATACTTGTGTGATTTGTAAACTAAAATAAGAGTCCCTAGTAAATCCTCTTGTTAAACTAGCTTGTTGGTTAATATATGATCATTGTTTCCTGATCAAGAACATAGAGATGTTATTAACAACAGGGTCATATCATTAGGAGAATGATGTGATGGACATACTCCTATAGATAAGCGTAGCATAAAGATCAAGTCATTTCAATAGTTCAATTGCTATATGCTTTCTGATACATAGTAACCTAATTCCTTCGACCATGAGATCATGCATATCACCTTTACCGGATGGATGCTTTGATGTCATCAAACACCACACCGTAACAGGGTGGCTATAAAGGTGGCATTGAGTGTTCGGAAAGTATTGGTTGAAAAACATGGATCAAGAGTGGGATTTGTCCATCCACATGACGGATAGATATTCTCTGGGCCCTCTCGGTGAAATGTCATCCAATTAGCTTGCAAGCATGTGACTTGGTCAAGGGATCACATATCAGGAACGAGAAAGAGTACTTATCGAACGAGGTTGAACTAGGTATGCGGAGATACCGTGATCATAACCGGATAAGTAACATATCGTGAGACAAAGGGAAATTGGTATCGTATGTAAGTGGTTCATTCGATGCCAAAGTAATCGTAGAAATATGTAGCCATATGAATTTCCAGATTCCTCTATTGGTTATTGATCGGAGAAGTGTCTCGATCATGTCCGCATAATTCACGAACCGTAGGGAGACACATAAGGATTGACGTTGTTTGAGTAGTTATGGTATTATGAGAAAGAGACCGAATGTTGTTGAGTCTCGGATGGGATCCGGGATATCACGAGGTGATCCGGAATGGTCCGGAGAATAAGATTCATATAAGGAAAGTCCCGTTTGGAGTTGGGGAATGGTTCGGTGTTTTCATCGGGAACATTCTAGAAGGTCGAATGTCCGGCACTCCGGAGGGGGAAAGGTACATGAATGTGTCATTACATATTGGAATTATTGCATCATGTACTAAGTTTTCTCGCTGTCCAAAATAAAGGGTTTATTTAAATCCTAAAATTGAAAAGTCAAACGGCTAGTTTGAAAGTCAAAAGGCAAGTTTTGGAAAGTGGAAAGAGGAGGAGAAGAGGGAACCGAGTTGGAGAGGAGACCTCCTCCAACCGCGCCACCACCAAGCCGAGTTGGGGAGGGACTCCTCCCTCCCTGGCCGCCAGCCCCTCCCACCTATATAAGGAGGGGCAGGCTCCCCTCCTAGGACACAAGTTCCTATCCTCTAATCTAAACCCTAGACCTAAACCCGGTTTAGAGCTATTTCGTTTAGAGCCTTCTAATTGGTTTAGAGCCTTCTAATTGGTGTGTCTAATTACTAGACCACTAATAGCCTCTCTCATAAGCTCCACCATACTGCACCGGCTTAAGGCGAAGCCTCATGGGATCTCCCTCTACTTCGGTACCACGCCCGTTGTCTTTGGAATCGCGAGGAGAGTGCTACAACCTCCGCTGCTGGAACAAGGAGAGGAAGGTCTTCGTCGAGTACCGACCGTGTGACCGACTGCGGGAGCGCTGCCGGAACGTGGCGCTGGAAGGATCGTCTACGCGATCTTGAGATCGGAAAGAGTACGACTACATCACCCACGAGAATCTGCTCTCGTTAACCGCTTTGGAATCTTCGAGGGTGAGTTCCACTATCGACTCGTTGCTACAATCTAGTAGATAGATCTTGGCTTGTTTGTTTGTATGCGATAGAAAATTTTTGTTTTCCATGCTCTGAACCCTACAGGGTATCGAGCCGTGTCTATATGTAGATCTGTTGCTAGTAGAACACAATGGTCATTGTGGGCGTTGATGCTTTATTGTAGATTGCTTTTGTGTACTTTGCATCTTGCGGTATGTTGGGATGAAGCGGCCCGGGCTAACCTTACATGACATCGTTCATGAGACTTGCTCCACGCTTGACATGCAACTTGTATTGCATAAGTGGCTTTGCGGGTGCCTGTTTCTCCTAGCATAGTAAAGATCCAATTTACAACGGGTAATCAACAATGCTAGTATCAATGTTGTGGTTCTTGTTCGTAAGTTAGAACGACACTTATTGAAAGCCCCAAACCACGTAAAATATGCAAAGAAAGTAGAGGCGTCTAACTTTGTTTTGCAGGGAGTCTGATGATGTGATATGGCCATGATTGTGATTATATTTGATGTATGCAATGTTCCTTATTGTAAGTTGGCAACCGGCAGGAGCCATATGGTTGTCTTTAATTTCTGTTAAGACCTGCGTGTCTATTCAAAATAGTTGTAATAGTTGAAGCTGGTGGACGACAACCATGAAGAAGCGTCATTGACCTTGATGCTATGCCGGTGATGATGGAGATCATGTTCTTGCTTGAAGATGGAGATCGGAAGCACAAAGAAGAAAGGCCATATCATATCACATATTATGAATTGCATGTGATGTTAATCCTTTATGCATCTTGTATTGCTTAGTAGACGACGGTAGCATTATAAGATGATCCCTCATGCACATAAATTTCAAGTTCTAAAGTGTTCACCCTTAGTATGCACCGTTGCCAAAGCTTGCTGCTTCGAAGCACCACGTGATGATCGGGTGTCTTTGATTCCGCGGGTGAATACAACGTAAGCAAGCCAGATTTGCTTATGCGGTAGCTAAGGTTTGATCTTGACGAGCCTAGCATGTACAGACATGGCCTCAGGAACACGGATTACCGAAAGGTAGAGCATGAGTCATATAGTAGATATGATGAACATGTTGATTGTTCGCCATTGAAGCTATATCAACTCTCGTGATGATCGGTTTTGATGTGGTGGATTTGGTTCGTGTGATCACTAAAACAATGTGAGGGATATTGTTTTGAGTGGGAGTTCACCTAGATTAATTTAATTATTAATTAGAACTCAATTTATCATAAACTAAATCAAAGTGAATTTGCATAGTTGTTGTAGTCATTGGCATCCGTTTACCACCTTGCGCTTAGTTATAATTGAGATGATAGAACTATAGAATTCTGGTTAGTTACTTTACGAACTGGTATCGTATTGTATTGAAGTGTTAATCTAAAGTTTAAAAGTCCTATTGCAAACTTTCAGTAAGTTCCGGTTACTCCATGAAGTTTAATAATTAGTATTAAATCAAGAGTAACAATTCCAAATGTTAGTATATAAGTATCATGTTTGTCTCCATGATTCTTGATATTCAAAGATTGTCTTAATATCAAGGTTATCTAGGATCTGAAAGAGTTGTTTCAGAAACCATGATGTGTGGAAGATATTGTGATATCTGAAACAAAGTTTTGGTTACAACATGATAGAGTATAATATGGCAAAGTTCATGTTCTCATATTTGATGAGAATTTGCAAAAGGTTGGAGACACTAGTTGTCCTAATCTTCCAAAAGGTTTTGGAGAGCAACATTATACTCACGATTCACCGTTATAAGCTAAAGTAGCTTGATCATGGATAAATCCATGATGAAGGTGAATATTTGATGTAGGTAAAATGTTTACTACACCAAGAGTTAACTAAAGAAAGGAATTTGAAAGAACACCAAACATTTGATAATGGTGATCTACTTCAAAGTGCAAGTCCAAAGACATTGGTATTTAACTATACACGCTTTGGACTATGTGTCATATGTATGACTCCACTATTGATGTTGATAGATTCTTTCAAACAGAAAAGGAAATACTGAAAGAGAATCTCATAAGTATATGGCAGAAAAGAAAAGACTAGAATTGTTCAGTTTAAGTATATAGATGATATACATGTTATGGCTATATTCTTTGCTTATTAAACACTGTGGTTCTTAAGTATTTGATACTGAATTTGTTGGTGTGAATCGTCATACGAAACAACACAATTCATGAACTACAATGGCCTAAGTAACTAGCAGAAGAATATGTGATGATGTTCATCGAAAACAAATAAAGGGTTATTGTGTTGCTCGTTAAACATCAAAGCTTGCCTTCAGGATTTGTTTTATCAGGTATTATGAGAACAAAAGGGTTGTTCAAATAATTGCCGTAATCCATAAAAGATGGATGATTCACAAATCTCGTTGGATAAATCACATCCATAAAACTAGTGCTAAAATTGTCGAAAGACAAATTGATTGAAAGATCACTTAGGAAGTGACATCGCCGTTTAAATTATATTGGAAAGAAAACATGAAGAAACTCCATGTGGATGGAATTTTGGAGTCTTTTGATTTTGATCAAATAACGCTTGTGAAACTTTCCTAGAGATAATTAAAAATTCGTTCATAGGCCAAAAGGGAACGAAAGACTAGCTTATTGGAACTTGTGCATATTGTTGTACGAACTCCATTATGTGTAGTCAAGAGCGATGGATTTCAACTTCATATGCTTTCTCCGAAAATTTGAGTGAATATGTGAATATTTACTCAATAAGGATGAAGTGTGAAATATTTGAAAAGTTCGAAAGATTTTCAAGATGAAGTGCAAAATCATTGTAACAAGAATATAAATAGTTTATGATAAGATCATAAAGGAAGATATTTAAGTTACAAGTTTAGCATAATACCTAAGATTTAAGGAATCGGTCCGTGGATTTGCATTTCCCGAAACACCATAAGAGTATGGAGCGTTCGAGATATGTAATTGAACCTTGTTTGACATGGTAAGATCGAAGGTATAATTCATAAAACTGCTATTATATTTTAAAGATTAAAAGCTTTAGAGACTACCGTTTTCCACTAAAAGAGCTCCATCATAATCCGCTGAAATGACACCATATAAAGTTATGGTTTGGGATAAAACCCAAGTAGTCCTTTCTTAAACATTGGTATGCTTTGCATAAGAAAGATGTTTGCAACCAAAGTCGGATAAACCTGTCTTTGTATTACTATTAAGTATTCCTCCATAAACACCGGAGACAAAAGTGTTTGTCACTTAGAACGTCAAGTTTCTTTGAGAAGGAATTTTTCGTGAAAAGATGAGTGGGAGGACAATAGAACGTTGATAAGGTTAAAGGAACCTTAGCTATATGTGCAAAGTTGCGCAGCACCGAAAAGTGTTCCGGAAGCAGCAACAATGCTCATGGCTCACGTGCCTCAAAGGTTGTGGTCACGGAGGTCTAAAGTTTCTATTGAAACAAGTAGGTCGGATGAACAATCAAATACCAAGATTTGAGGGTTGAATCATTATTTGAGAATAATGAACCTACTACATGCAAAGAAGCGATGATGGGCCCTGACTCCGTCAAATGGCTTGAAGCCATATAATCCGTGATAGTTCCATACACGAGAAATCAAGTTTTGAACTTGAAGGACCCTCGAAAAAGGTGTAAGACCTTGCAGTTGTGTTTGGATCTATAAAGAAGTAGACATGGATGTTTCACATCTATAGTCGACATGTTGAGAAAGAGTTCATAGCAATGTTCAAAGGTTGTATATGACAAGATTTGATCTTTCATAGCGATTTTTAGTCTAGACGGATTAATGTAGCAACCACTACATATAATTTGTTATGTGGTAGTAGAATAAACAAAACAAGTTCTTCTAATAGAATGGTTACCTAGGACGTGTGCATGACACGGTCCAAAGGGTTTTGTTGATTCAAAGGATGCTAAAAGCATATGCAAACTTCAATGGTTGAAGTAAGCATAGCGGAGTTGGAATCTTCACTATGATGAAACTGTTAAAAAAAGGTTTAATTTCATCGGAGACAATGAAGATGCTTGCATTTGCAAGAAATTAAGTGGGAGCGCTAAGACATGTTTCTAATACATTATGTGGAAGACATATTGTTGATTGGAAATAATGTATCTTTTATTAACACATATTAAGAATTTCATCCCGATGAAAGACTTAGGCAAAACCCAAATATTTGGCATCAATAGATGCTAATATGGTTGTGCGGAAGTACATACGAGATATTGAATGAATTCAATATAGAAACTACAAGAAAGGTTCTTGTTGCAGAAAGGATTGAAAGAGTTCAATGTTGATGATATATTCAAGTGTATTGGCACTTGGTAAGTGAAACAAAGATTCAAGTATAGATTGATACTTGATGTATGAAATCACAAAGAGTATTTATATCAATCATCTTGTGATATGTACAAATCCAGATATGTCCTATGCTATAAATATTATGAGCATATACGAATGATTCATAAGATGATCATTGAACGATAGTAAGGATATTCTTATGATCTTTTGGAAGAACTAAGAGTATATTATTTGTAGAAGTGACAAATAGATGGTTAGTTCATTGTAAAAGTACTACATTGATACTAGTTTTGTCACAAAGTACAAATTAAGTTTATCTCAATCTAAATTAAGGGTGGCACAATATAATGGAAAGTGAGTTCCATAATGGATTTGGATGAGTTCCAAAGTTAAGACATTGTGAGATACTTCAACAAAAGGCTAAGTATATGACTGCTATTATAGCAGCAAAGAGGGCATTTGTGTCAAGTAGTTTGTTATCAAACTAGGTGTAGTTCACTGGGATAATACTATGAAGATATATTGTGCGACAATATTATCAACATGTTTTAACCCCAAAGAACTAAAGGTCACACCGAAAGACCAAATCATACAAAGCCATCTCATTAGAGAATGAGTGATGCGAGAGGCATAAAGACATGCAATTACACACGGACTGGAAGTGTCGGATCCGGAGATCGATTGACCACTAGCAATCGTGTACATACAACACGGAAAGCCATAGGTGTTGAATACACAAGGTTTGAAACTAGATTATTGACTCTAGTGCAAGTGGGAGACTGTTGGAGATATACCCAAGAGGCAATAATAAAGTGGTTATTATCATATCTTCATACTTATGATAAATGTTTACATACCATGCTATAATTGTATTAACCGGAAACATTAATACTTGTGTGATTTGTAAACTAAAATAAGAGTCCCTAGTAAATCCTCTTGTTAAACTAGCTTGTTGGTTAATATATGATCATTGTTTCCTGATCAAGAACATAGAGATGTTATTAACAACAGGGTCATATCATTAGGAGAATGATGTGATGGACATACTCCTATAGATAAGCGTAGCATAAAGATCAAGTCATTTCAATAGTTCAATTGCTATATGCTTTCTGATACATAGTAACCTAATTCCTTCGACCATGAGATCATGCATATCACCTTTACGGATGGATGCTTTGATGTCATCAAACACCACACCGTAACGGTGGCTATAAAGGTGGCATTGAGTGTTCGGAAAGTATTGGTTGAAAAACATGGATCAAGAGTGGGATTTGTCCATCCACATGACGGATAGATATTCTCTGGGCCCTCTCGGTGAAATGTCATCCAATTAGCTTGCAAGCATGTGACTTGGTCACAAGGGATCACATATCAGGAACGAGAAGAGTACTTATCGATGTGAGGTTGAACTAGGTATGCAGAGATCTGCGATCATAACTTCGGATAAGTAACATATCGTGAGACAAAGGGAAATTGGTATCGTATGTAAGTGGTTCATTCGATCGCAAAGTAATCGTAGAAATATGTGGGAGCCATATGAATTTCCAGATTCCTCTATTGGTTATTGATCGGAGAAGTGTCTCGATCATGTCCGCATAATTCACGAACCGTAGGGAGACACACTTAAGGATTCGACGTTGTTTGAGTAGTTATGGTATTATGAGAAAGAGACCGAATGTTGTTCGGAGTCTCGGATGGGATCCGGGATATCACGAGGTGATCCGGAATGGTCCGGAGAATAAGATTCATATAAGGAAAGTCCCGTTTCGGAGTTGGGGAATGGTTCCGGTGTTTTCATCGGGAACATTCTAGAAGGTCCCGGAATGTCCGGCACTCCGGAGGGGGAAAGGTACATGAATGTGTCATTACATATTGGAATGATTGCATCATGTACTAAGTGTTCTCGCTGTCCAAAATAAAGGGTTTATTTAAATCCTAAAATTGAAAAGTCAAACGGCTAGTTTGAAAGTCAAACGGCAAGTTTTGGAAAGTGGAAAGAGGAGGAGAAGAGGAAACCGAGTTGGAGAGGAGACCTCCTCCAAGCGGCCACCACCCAAGCCGAGTTGGGGAGGACTCACTCCCTCCCTGGCCAGCCCCCTCCCACCTATATAAGGAGGGGCAAGGCTCCCCTCCTAGGACACACAAGTTCCTATCCTCTAATCTAAACCCTAGACCTAAACCCCGGTTTAGAGCTATTTCGGTTTAGAGCCTTCTAATTGGTTTAGAGCCTTCTAATTGGTGTGTCTAATTACTAGACCACTAATAGCCTCTCTCATAAGCTCCACCATACTCGCACCGGCTTAAGGCGAAGCCTCGGGATCTCCCTCTACTTAGGTACCACGCCGTTGTCTTTGCCGGAATCGCGAGGAGAGTGCTACAACCTCCGCTGCCTGCTGGAACAAGGAGAGGAAGGTCTTCGTCAGTACCGAACGTGTGACCGATCGGGGCGCTGCCGGAGCGTGGCGCTGGAAGGATCGTCTACGCGATCTTGAGATCGGAAGAGTACGACTACATCACCCACGAGAATCTGCTCTCGTTAACCGCTTTGGAATCTTCGAGGTGAGTTCCACTATCGACTCGTTGCTACAATCTAGTAGATAGATCTTGGCTTGTTTGTTTGTATGCGATAGAAAATTTTTGTTTTCCATGCTCTGAACCCTACTGATGGTATCGAGCCGTGTCTATATGTAGATCTGTTGCAGAGTAGAACACAATGGTCATTGTGGGCGTTGATGCTTTTATTGTAGATTGCTTTTGTGTACTTTGCATCTTGCGGTATGTTGGGATGAAGCGGCCGGGCTAACCTTACATGACATCGTTCATGAGACTTGCTCCACGCTTGACATGCAACTTGTATTGCATAAGTGGCTTCTGGTGCTGTTTCTCCTAGCATAGTAAAGATCCAATTTACAACGGGTAATCAACAATGCTAGTATCAATGTTGTGGTTCTTGTTCGTAAGTTAGAACGACACTTATTGAAAGCCCCAAACCACGTAAAATATGCAAAGAAAGTAGAGGCGTCTAACTTTGTTTTGCGAGGGAGTCTGATGATGTGATATGGCCATGATTGTGATTATATTTGATGTATGCAATGTTCCTTATTGTAAGTTGGCAACCGCGTGAGCCATATGGTTGTCTTTAATTTACATTTAAGACCTGCGTGTCTATTCAAAATAGTTGTAATAGTTGAAGCTGGTGGACGACAACCATGAAGAAGCGTCATTGACCTTGATGCTATGCCGGTGATGATGGAGATCATGTTCGTGCTTGAAGATGGAGATCGGAAGCACAAAGAAGAAAGGCCATATCATATCACATATTATGAATTGCATGTGATGTTAATCCTTTATGCATCTTGTATTGCTTAGTAGGCAGCGGTAGCATTATAAGATGATCCCTCATGCACATAAATTTCAAGTTCTAAAGTGTTCACCCTTAGTATGCACCGTTGCCAAAGCTTGCTGCTTCGAAGCACCACGTGATGATCGGGTGTCTTTGATTCAGCGGGTGAATACAACGTAAGCAAGCCAGATTTGCTTATGCGGTAGCTAAGGTTTGATCTTGACGAGCCTAGCATGTACAGACATGGCCTCAGGAACACGGATTACCGAAAGGTAGAGCATGAGTCATATAGTAGATGTGATGAACATGTTGATTGTTCGCCATTGAAGCTATATCAACTCTCATGATGATCGGTTTTGATGTGGTGGATTTGGTTCGTGTGATCACTAAAACAATGTGAGGGATATTGTTTTGAGTGGGAGTTCACCTAGATTAATTTAATTATTAATTAGAACTCAATTTATCATAAACTAAATCAAAGTGAATTTGCATAGTTGTTGTAGTCATTGGCATCCGTTTACCACCTTGCACTTAGTTATAATTGAGATGATAGAACTATAGAATTCTGGTTAGTTACTTTACTGTACCGGTATCGTATTGTATTGAAGTGTTAATCTAAAGTTTAAAAGTCCTATTGCAAACTTTCAGTAAGTTCCGGTTACTCCATGAAGTTTAATAATTGGTATTAAATCAAGAGTAACAATTCCAAATGTTAGTATATAAGTATCATGTTTGTCTCCATGATTCTTGATATTCAAAGATTGTCTTAATATCAAGGTTATCTAGGATCTGAAAGAGTTGTTTCAGAAACCATGATGTGTGGAAGATATTGTGATATCTGAAACAAAGTTTTGGTTACAACATGATAGAGTATAATATGGCAAAGTTCATGTTCTCATATTTGATGAGAATTTGCAAAAGGTTGGAGACACTAGTTGTCCTAATCTTCCAAAAGGTTTTGGAGAGCAACATTATACTCACGATTCACCGTTATAAGCTAGTAGCTTGATCATGGATAAATCCATGATGAAGGTGAATATTTGATGTAGGTAAAATGTTTACTACACCAAGAGTTAACTAAAGAAAGGAATTTGAAAGAACACCAAACATTTGATAATGGTGATCTACTTCAAAGTGCAAGTCCAAAGACATTGGTATTTAACTATACACGCTTTGGACTATGTGTCATATGTATGACTCCACTATTGATGTTGATAGATTCTTTCAAACAGAAAAGGAAATACTGAAAGAGAATCTCATAAGTATATGGCAGAAAAGAAAAGACTAGAATTGTTCAGTTTAAGTATATAGATGATATACATGTTATGGCTATATTCTTTGCTTATTAAACACTGTGGTTCTTAAGTATTTGATACTGAATTTGTTGGTGTGAATCGTCATACGAAACAACACAATTCATGAACTACAATGGCCTAAGTAACTAGCAAAAGAATATGTGATGATGTTCATCGAAAACAAATAAAGGGTTATTGTGTTGCTCGTTAAACATCAAAGCTTGCCTTCAGGATTTGTTTTATCGGTATTATGAGAACAAAAGGGTTGTTCAAATAATTGCGTAATCCATAAAAGATGGATGATTCACAAATCTCGTTGGATAAATCACATCCATAAAACTAGTGCTAAAATTGTCGAAAGACAAATTGATTGAAAGATCACTTAGGAAGTGACATCGCCGTTTAAATTATATTGGAAAGAAAACATGAAGAAACTCCATGTGGATGGAATTTTGGAGTCTTTTGATTTTGATCAAATAACGCTTGTGAAACTTTCCTAGAGATAATTAAAACTTCGTTCATAGGCCAAAAGGGAACGAAAGACTAGCTTATTGGAACTTGTGCATATTGTTGTACGAACTCCATTATGTGTAGTCAAGAGCGATGGATTTCAACTTCATATGCTTTCTCCGAAAATTTGAGTGAATATGTGAATATTTACTCAATAAGGATGAAGTGTGAAATATTTGAAAAGTTCGAAAGATTTTCAAGATGAAGTGCAAAATCATTGTAACAAGAATATAAATAGTTTATGATAAGATCATAAAGGAAGATATTTAAGTTACAAGTTTAGCATAATACCTAAGATTTAAGGAATCGGTCCGTGGATTTGCATTTCCCGAAACACCATAAGAGTATGGAGCGTTCGAGATATGTAATTGAACCTTGTTTGACATGGTAAGATCGAAGGTATAATTCATAAAACTGCTATTATATTTTAAAGATTAAAAGCTTTAGAGACTACCGTTTTCCACTGAAAAGAGCTCCATCATAATCCGCTGAAATGACACCATATAAAGTTATGGTTTGGGATAAAACCCAAGTAGTCCTTTCTTAAACATTGGTATGCTTTGCATAAGAAAGATGTTTGCAACCAAAGTCGGATAAACTGTCTTTGTATTACTATTAAGTATTCCTCCATAAACACCGGAGACAAAAGTGTTTGTCACTTAGAACGTCAAGTTTCTTTGAGAAGGAATTTTTCGTGAAAAGATGAGTGGGAGGACAATAGAACGTTGATAAGGTTAAAGGAACCTTAGCTATATGTGCAAAGTTGCGCACCGAAAAGTGTTAGGAAGCGACAACAATGCTCATGGCTCACGTGCCTCAAAGGTTGTGGTCACGGAGGTCTAAAGTTTCTATTGAAACAAGTAGGTCGGATGAACAATCAAATACCAAGATTTGAGGGTTGAATCATTATTTGAGAATAATGAACCTACTACATGCAAAGAAGCGATGATGGGCCACGACTCAGTCAAATGGCTTGAAGCCATATAATCCGTGATAGTTCCATACGAGAAATCAAGTTTTGAACTTGAAGGACCCTCGGAAAAGGTGTAAGACCTTGCAGTTGTGTTTGGATCTATAAAGAAGTAGACATGGATGTTTCACATCTATAGTCGACATGTTGAGAAAGAGTTCACAGCAATGTTCAAAGGTTGTATATGACAAGATTTGATCTTTCATAGCGATTTTTAGTCTAGGATTAATGTAGCAACCACTACATATAATTTGTTATGTGGTAGTAGAATAAACAAAACAAGTTCTTCTAATAGAATGGGTACCTAGGTCGTGTGCATGACACGGTCCAAAGGGTTTTGTTGATTCAAAGGATGCTAAAAGCATATGCAAACTTCAATGGTTGAAGTAAGCATAGCGGAGTTGGAATCTTCACTATGATGAAGCTGTTAAAGAGTTTAATTTCATCGGAGACAATGAAGATGCTTGCATTTGCAAGAAATTAAGTGGGAGCGCTAAGACATGTTTCTAATACATTATGTGGAAGACATATTGTTGATTGGAAATAATGTATCTTTTATTAACACATATTAAGAATTTCATCCCGATGAAAGACTTAGGCAAACACCAAATATTTGGCATCAATAGACGCTAATATGGTTGTGCGAAGTACATAGACGAGATATTGAATGAATTCAATATAGAAACTACAAGAAAGGTTCTTGTTGCACAGAAAGGATTGAAAGAGTTCAATGTTGATGATATATTCAAGTGTATTGGCACTTGGTAAGTGAAACAAAGATTCAAGTATAGATTGATACTTGATGTATGAAATCACAAAGAGTATTTATATCAATCATCTTTGTGATATGTACAAATCCAGATATGTCCTATGCTATAAATATTATGAGCATATACCAGAATGATTCATAAGATGATCATTGGACGATAGTAAGGATATTCTTATGATCTTTTGGAAGAACTAAGAGTATATTATTTGTAGAAGTGACAAATAGATGGTTAGTTCATTGTAAAAGTACTACATTGATACTAGTTTTGTCACAAAGTACAAATTAAGTTTATCTCAATCTAAATTAAGGGTGGCACAATATAATGGAAAGTGAGTTCCATAATGGATTTGGATGAGTTCCAAAGTTAAGACATTGTGACAGATACTTCAACAAAAGGCTAAGTATATGACTGCTATTATAGCAGCAAAAGAGGGCATTTGTGTCAAGTAGTTTGTTATCAAACTAGGTGTAGTTCACAGTGGGATAGTACTATGAAGATATATTGTACGACAATATTATCAACATGTTTTAACCCCAAAGAACTAAAGGTCACACCGAAAGACCAAATCATACAAAGCCATCTCATTAGAGAATGAGTGATGCGCATGCAATTACACACGGACCTGGAAGTGTCAGATCCGGAGATCAGTTGACCACTAGCAATCGTGTACATACAACACCGGAAAGCCATAGGTGTTGAATACACAAAGGTTTGAAACTAGATTATTGACTCTAGTGCAAGTGGGAGACTGTTGGAGATATACCCAAGAGGCAATAATAAAGTGGTTATTATCATATCTTCATACTTATGATAAATGTTTACATACCATGCTATAATTGTATTAACCGGAAACATTAATACTTGTGTGATTTGTAAACTAAAATAAGAGTCCCTAGTAAATCCTCTTGTTAAACTAGCTTGTTGGTTAATATATGATCATTGTTTCCTGATCAAGAACATAGAGATGTTATTAACAACAGGGTCATATCATTAGGAGAATGATGTGATGGACATACTCCTATAGATAAGCGTAGCATAAAGATCAAGTCATTTCAATAGTTCAATTGCTATATGCTTTCTGATACATAGTAACCTAATTCCTTTGACCATGAGATCATGCATATCACCTTTACCGGATGGATGCTTTGATGTCATCAAACACCACACCGTAACAGGGTGGCTATAAAGGTGGCATTGAGTGTTCGGAAAGTATTGGTTGAAAAACATGGATCAAGAGTGGGATTTGTCCATCCACATGACGGATAGATATTCTCTGGGCCCTCTCGGTGAAATGTCATCCAATTAGCTTGCAAGCATGTGACTTGGTCAAGGGATCACATATCACGGAACGAGAAAAGAGTACTTATCAAGTGAGGTTGAACTAGGTATGCAGATACCGATCATAACCGGATAAGTAACATATCGTGAGACAAAGGGAAATTGGTATCGTATGTAAGTGGTTCATTCGATCGCAAAGTAATCGTAGAAATATGTGGGAGCCATATGAATTTCCAGATTCCTCTATTGGTTATTGATCGGAGAAGTGTCTCGATCATGTCCGCATAATTCACGAACCGTAGGGAGACACACTTAAGGATTCGACGTTGTTTGAGTAGTTATGGTATTATGAGAAAGAGACCGAATGTTGTTCGGAGTCTCGGATGGGATCCGGGATATCACGAGGTGATCCGGAATGGTCCGGAGAATAAGATTCATATAAGGAAAGTCCCGTTTCGGAGTTGGGGAATGGTTCCGGTGTTTTCATCGGGAACATTCTAGAAGGTCCCGGAATGTCGGCACTCGGAGGAAAGGTACATGAATGTGTCATTACATATTGGAATGATTGCATCATGTACTAAGTGTTCTCGCTGTCCAAAATAAAGGGTTTATTTAAATCCTAAAATTGAAAAGTCAAACGGCTAGTTTGAAAGTCAAACGGCAAGTTTTGGAAAGTGGAAAGAGGAGGAGAAGAGGGAAACCGAGTTGGAGAGGGAGACCTCCTCCAACCGGCGGCCACCACCCAAGCCGAGTTGGGGAGGGACTCCACTCCCTCCCCCTGGCGCGCCAGCCCCCTCCCACCTATATAAGGAGGGGCAGGGCTCCCCTCCTAGGACACACAAGTTCCTATCCTCTAATCTAAACCCTAGACCTAAACCCCGGTTTAGAGCTATTTCGGTTTAGAGCCTTCTAATTGGTTTAGAGCCTTCTAATTGGTGTGTCTAATTACTAGACCACTAATAGCCTCTCTCATAAGCTCCACCATACTCGCACCGGCTTAAGGCGAAGCCCTGCGGGATCTCCCCTCTACTTCCGGTACCACGCTGTTGTCTTGGAATCGCGAGAGTGCTACAACCTCATTTTCTTTGGAACAAGGAGAGGAAGGTCTTCGTCAGTACGAACGTGTGACCGACTGCGGAGCGCTGAACGTGGCGCTGGAAGGATCGTCTACGCGATCTTGAGATCGGAAAGAGTACGACTACATCACCCACGAGAATCTGCTCTCGTTAACCGCTTTGGAATCTTCGAGGGTGAGTTCCACTATCGACTTGTTGCTACAATCTAGTAGATAGATCTTGGCTTGTTTGTTTGTATGCGATAGAAAATTTTTGTTTTCCATGCTACGAACCCTACAAATGGTTGTCGCATCATTTGGGAAACAACAATCACAGACAGCCGATTCGTTCCATGACCGATTGTCCTGTGATATGAGCTCAGACACCCAACACTTGCAAGAATTTCCTTTCCTCCCCAGAACTTTCAGAGTGTCATGTCTTGGGAGCCAATTGTCTCAGAAATTTTTAACTTTGGTTCCATCACTAATCCTCCATATAATACCCTTCTTCAATAATTCTAGATCATGTACAACCCCTTGCCACGATTGAGATTGTTGCTGAATAAATACCGTGTCAAGAAGATCACCCGAGGGGTAGTGCTTAGCTTTAAGGAGGCGGGCACACATGCTATTAGGACATTGCAGAAGGCACCAACCTTGGAGAGCTAGCAGATCTTGATTAAACATCATGAGATCACAGAAGCCAACTCCTCCTTGAGACTTTGGCCTGGCAATTCTTTCCCAGGACAACCAGTGCATACATCTTCTATTCTCTTTGTCACCCTGATACATTGCAAATGTATCTATGATTTTTGATGTTCCATGCTTAGTTTTATCCACTTTCTTTGTTTTGTTCCAACTTTGGAGTACTTTTATTATGATTTCTTGGAGTAACCTATTAACAAGAGCCACAGTGCCAGCTGCATGTTTTCTGTTGTTTTTGGTTCCAGGAAAGTCAGAAAATGAATATTCTCGGAATTGGACGGGACAAAAGCCAAAGTGCCTATTTTTCCGGAAGGGATCAAGTGCCAGAATACGAGACGGAGAAGGGCCATGGGCCAGCCACACCACCTGGCCGCGTGGCCAGGCTGGGCCCGCGCCAGGGGGTGGTGTGGTGCCTCCCGGCACCCCTCGGCCTCTCCTTCCGCCTATAAGTTTCCCTCGGGATGAAAACCCTAAGTACCCGATCAAAAATCCACGAAAGAGTCTGTAGCCGCCGTCATCTCCATCCCTAGATCAGGAGGGATCTGAAGCTCTTCCCGGCACCCTATCGGAGAGGGGAATTCACCCTGGAGGCCTTCTTCATCACCATGCAAGCCTCCGATGTGATGCGTGAGTAGTTCATCCTTGGATTACGAATCCATGTAGTAGCTAGATGGCTGGTTTCTCCTCCTTTGTGCTTTCATGTTTAGATCTTGTGAGCTCTGTTCATGATCAAGATCATCTATTTGTAACTCTTACATGTTGTGTTTGCAGGGATCCGATGGATATTGAGATGTTATTTCAGATTGATTATTGATTCTATCATGTCTTTGTTATTTGAGATCTTGCATGCTTTCTGTTGTTAGTAGCTATCTTGGCCAAGTAGATGCTAGCAACTCCAAGAGTTAGTATTTATGCTCGATAGTGGGTTCATGCCTCTGGTAATCTGGGGAAGTGACAGAAATCTCTAAGGTACTAGATGTGCTGTTGCTACTAGGGAGAAAACAACAATCCTTTGTTCATAGAGCAATCGTATTGTTTACCTTACACGCAGTTCGTAAAGCAATAATCTGTTGCTTGCAACTTAATACTGGAGGGGGTTGGGATGATAACCTGAAGGTGGATTATTAGTCATAGATGCAGTTGGATGGCGGTCTATGTATTATGTTGTATTTCCCAATCAAGTCTCAAAGGAGTCAAGATGATTAGTATATGCATGTATTGCTTTCTCGGTGTTTGTCAATTGCCCTGCTGTAATTTGTTCACCCAGCATGTTATCTATCTTAAGGAGAGCCACCTCTAGTGAACTATGGATCCCGGTCCTTTTAATTTACATACAATCTACAATCTTTTTCTGCTTTGTGTTTACTTTCTGCAAATTTTTACTTCTTTCCACTCGATACGTTTAATCCTTTGTTTTCCTCAAAACATGGTGAGATTGACAACCTCATCGCAAGTTGGGGACAAAGTTCTGTGGTTGTGTTGTGCAGGTCTCCACGTTGCTACTAGCACCGGTAGTGCGCCCTGCCAAAGCTCAGCTAGTAACACCTTTGAGGTGTTTCCTTGCTCCTACTGGTTCGATTAAACCTTGGTTTCATAACTGAGGGAAACTTGCTGCTGTGCTCATCATACCTTCCTCTTGGGGTTCCCAACGAGGTCTACATCAACACCGCCATCAAGCATTTTTCTGGGCGCCGTGCATTGAGCCATCAAGCATTTTTCTGGCGCTGTTGCCGGAGAACGAAGAAGAAACTCCCACGTCAACTACACGCTAGCAGCATTTTTCTGGCGCCGTTGCCGGGGAGTCAAGGACATCTTCACAAGGGGAGTCCCTCATAACCAATCTCTTTACTTTGTTGTTTTTGTTTTGCTTAGTTTCTTTTTGCTTTGTTTGCTTGTTTTGTTCTTCAAAACTCCAAAAAAATTAGTTTTACTTCTTTGCTTTCTTTATCAAAAACACAAAAAAATTAAGTCTCCCTTAGTTGTCACCTCTCCCTTAGCTCACCATGTTGATCCCTACATTCATCCTGACAGACCTTCCAATTGGTAGTGGTTCTATAATTGGGAAATATAACATTGAAAAATTCTTTAATCATGTTAGCAAACATGAAGATACCGAGGATAGATCCTTGTAGAACTTGCTCCAAATTATGAGATTGCTGCAGCTTCTTTAATTCACATGTTAGAAGCTAGGTTTGTTAACCTCAACCCCTTAATGCAAGTAATGTTTCTTAAACTTAAAGAAATTGAGCATCCTGAAAAGAGGGATTTTATTCTAGAAACTTTGTTTAAGGAGTTCTATGATGTTGCTAAGGAAGCTAGAAAAGTTTTTGAACGTTTCAATATGCTAGGCTCATGTGTAGATGTTGCTGGTACATGAGAAAAGATGAACAAAACCGAACCTAATGGGGAGGAACCTAAGATACCAATACCCTTTAAACTAGTAGCCATACACGATGCCATAGAAAAGAATCTTGATTGGATTGTTCCTGCAAACCCTTTTGATGAGAATAGTGAACCCAAGAGCATTGAGAGAGGATCCTCTAGAACTTATTTGGATGATATACCTTGCCTTGTTGAAAATATTTCTGGTATTGATTTTAATGCTTCTTCATTTGAGAACACTTGATTCTTTCTTTGCTTCTTATGCCTAACTTAAAGGCGTTAAAGAAAAGTACTTGTTGGGAGATAACCCAAGAGTTTTATATGAGTCTTGGAAGTTATTACCTCTGTAATAATCTCTCCTTATCCTTTTTATTTGCTTTTTGTGCCAAGAGTAACCTCTAATGAGAGTGAAGTAATGATTGGGAAAGTTGCTGTCCCGAAACAGATTTCTGTGCTTCACTGTAAAAATTCCTGAGAGAGCTCTGTACGTCGTATTGAGCTGTAATTTTTTGTGCTTCTGCCCCAGGTTGTTATCTAACTTTAGTTAGTTCAACACGTTTTGATTTGAGCAACAAAAGGTCTTCGAAAAAATTCGTCTTTACCTGCTGGTCTGTTTTGACAGATTTCTGCCATTTTCTACATTTGCTTCTTGTTAGTTCCTTCTTGAGTTCTTTTGAGGAATTGAGATTTTTGAAGGAAGTGCTACAGTAGCTAGTGTTCTAATGGAAGTTTATTTGGTGTTATAACTGAACCTTGAGACTTATTTATCTTAAGTACACTAATGTTGCTAATGAGATTGTGTGAAGTTTTGTATGAAGGAAAATTTTCAGGTGTATGGAAGGAATGAGTAACGAGATGAAGGATGGACTAAAGCTTAAGCTTGGGGATGCCACACGTGTCACCCCAAGAAATATCCAAGAAGTACAAGCATCAAAGCTTGGGGATGCCCAAGGCATCCCCTTCTTCATCAATAAAAATACCAGGTTCCTTCCAAACGCTACATTTTTATTGTTTCGTACACAGTTGTGTTTCTCTTGGAGCGTCTTCTTTTTTTTGTTTTGGTTTTTAGTTTGCTTGGTTTGTTTAGTTTTCTGAATAAGTTGGTTGGACCCCGTCTTTCACACTTTGGTTTGCAAATAGTTTGGTTTGGTTTGGAAAAGAGTAGGAAAGTTCATACTTATGTGGTAAAAAGAGCTCGTTTTTGACTGTGGCCATGCTTTGTCATGCCGTGCTTGATATTGTTTTGGCTTTATGCTTAGTATTCTTTGCTGTAGCATGACTTGTTATAAACAATTTAGATTGCTTAATGTGCCTTGGATGAATCATGCGTTGTTTTAGCATATTAAAGCATAGTATAGTGGTATTCTCCTTTGATGCTTTATTTGGGTTGACTTGGCACATGCTCACACCATGTTATGACTGTCATAAGTCACCATAGACTTTATTATCCTTTAGTTTTCAACTTTTAGTATCACTTTATGCTTTGATCAATGATGTTTTGTCGCTCTGCATGATTATGGTCATTATTGCTCTCCTAGTTTGTCGCTCCCAGTCTTTTGCTAGCCTCCACCACCAAGTATGAGTTCAACTCATGCATCCAACTCCCTAAACCAAGTTATTCCAAAGATTCCACCATACCTACCTACTAGCTTATGCTATTCCAAGTATATTCATGCTTTTGTTTACCTTCCACTTGTTATGAGAAAACTAGTGATTAAAGCTCTCACGAACTTGATGGCACACTTTACTTTTTGCCTCTAATAAACTTCAACCATTGGGTCCTTCTTTGTTGCGTATATGATTGCACTTTATAAGTTGAAATTAGCAGAACCATGTTTCATGGGGAACGCTTTCAACATTGCACTTGTACTTTGTACCCCGTTGATATTATGTTCTTTTGCTTACGGATCCCGGCGGTGTGAAATAAATGTGGAACTTGTATGATCATGGAGTTTGTATGTGTGTTAGAGAAACGTCTGGGCCGCTAGCCTAAGCCATGCCTAATCATGGTGGAAACTTGCAGCATCACCATAATGAGCACTCTATGAAGCATCCTCAATAAAAACCTATGCAAATAGCAAATAAAAAGATCGCTGAGATGCTCATTGTCTGCTTGCCTTGTCATTTTGATTACGGAAAGCTCCCGTATCATGTGCAAGGGGTACCCCGTTGGCGGTTCTTAATGATACACATATACTTACAATGACAAGATCTTACTCGTGACTGAAGTTGAGTAGCATGAGGATCGGTCTTCATAAGTAAGGGGCATGAGATTTTGGTTTATAACTTGTCAAGCATATCCTCTTAGTTGTGTCACTTTAACCTTAATCACCTTCAAGAGGCTTATGATAGGGGCAATGAGAGCTAAAAGCTATAAGTACCATAATTTTTGGAAGCTCTTTATGAGACTTGAATCCCTACTTCCTTTTACAAAAAAGGCCTTTCTTCCACCATTATATTGAGTCTCCACCTTCTATCTTTATGCACCTACTTTGAGAGCATAGTGGCCATTCTTAGTTCTATGTGCATTGTCCCAAGACTAGTTGATTGATGCATAACTTGTTATTGCTTGTTTTAAGCTATTGTATCTAGTCACTCTTATGAACTTTGAAGGTGTCCTATGCATTTATATTTGCTACTCTATTGAGGGACAAGCTGAATACTTTTATGCTATGTTTTCTTTATGTGAAACAAACAAACGTCTTGCAAAGCATTGTTATTCATGGATATTTTGTTTGTGCCTTTTCATGTTGCATCATAGTCTCTTTGCTTATTGCTAGAACTTTGTCTTTCATGTTATGATTGAAGTACTTTGATCCCGGCTTTGATGTTTTGCAAATACTTTGATCAAGTCTTTGATGGTGCATGTCACCTCAAAAATTAGTTCTTTTTATCACTTACCTACTCGAGGACGAGCAGGAGTTAAGCTTGGGGATGTTGATACATTGCAAATGTATCTATAATTTTTGATGTTCCATGCTTAGTTTGATCCACTTTCTTGTGTTTTGTTCGAACTTTGGAGTACTTTTATTATGATTTCTTGGACTAACCTATTAACAAGAGCCATAGTGCCAGCTGCCTGTTTTCTGTTGTTTTTGGTTCCAGGAAAGTTAGAAAATGAATATTCTCGGAATTGGACGGGGCAAAAGCCAAAGTGCCTATTTTTCCGGAAGGGATCAAGTGCCATAATACGAGACAGAGAAGGGTTGGGGGCCGGCCACACCACCTGGCCGCGCGGCCAGGCCTGGCCCATGCCAGGGGGTGGTGTGGCCGCCCCCAGCACCCCCTCAGCCTCTCCTTCCGCCTATAAGTTGCCCTCGGGACGAAAACCCTAGGTACTCAATCAAAAATCCACGAAAGAGTCTATAGTCGCCGTCATCTCCATCCCTAGATCGGGGGGGGGGGATCTGAAGCTCTTCCCGGCACCCTGCCGGAGAGGGGAATTCACCCTAGAGGCCTTCTTCATCACCATGCAAGCCTCCGGTGTGATGCGTGAGTAGTTCATCCTTGGACTACGGATCCATGTAGTAGCTAGATGGCTGGTTTCTCCTCCTTTGTGCTTTCATGTTTAGATCTTGTGAGCTCCGTTCATGATCAAGATCATCTATTTGTAACTCTTACATGTTGTGTTTGTGGGGATCTGATGGATATTGAGATGCTATTTCAGATTGATTATTGATTCTATCATGTCTTTGTTATTTGAGATCTTGCATTCTTTCCGTTGTTAGTAGCTATCTTGGCCAAGTAGATGCTAGCAACTCCAAGAGTTAGTATTTATGCTCGATAGTGGGTTCATGCCTCTGGTAATCTGGGGAAGTGACAGAAATCTCTATGGTACTAGATGTGCTGTTGCTACTAGGGAGAAAACAACAATCCTTTGTTCATAGAGCAATCGTATTTTTTACCTTACACGCAGTTTGTAAAGAAATAATCTGTTGCTTGCAACTTAATACTAGAGGGGGTTGGGATGATAACCTGAAGGTGGATTATTAGTCATAGATGCAGTTGGATGGCGGTCTATGTATTATGTTGTATTGCCCAATCAAGTCTCAAAGGAGTCAAGATGATTAGTATATGCATGTATTGCTTTCTCGGTGTTTGTCAATTGCCCCGCTGTAATTTGTTCACCCAGCATGTTATCTATCTTAAGGAGAGCCACCTCTAGTGAACTATGGATCCCGGTCCTTTTACTTTACATACAATCTACAATCTTTTTCTGCTTTGTGTTTACTTTCTGCAAACTTTTACTTCTTTCCACTCGATACGTTTAATCCTTTGTTTTCCACAAAACACGGTGAGATTGACAACCTCATCGCAAGTTGGGGACAAAGTTCTGTGGTTGTGTTGTGTAGGTCTCCACGTTGCTACTAGCATCGGTAGTGCGCCCTGCCAAAGCTCAACTAGTAACACCTTTGAGGTGTTTCCTTGCTCCTACTGGTTCGATTAAACCTTGGTTTCATAACTGAGGGAAACTTGCTGCTGTGCTCATCATACCTTCCTCTTGGGGTTCCCAACGAGCTCTACATCAACACCGCCATCAAGCATTTTTCTGGGCGCCGTGCATTGAGCCATCACACCCCATCAAAATTTTTGAATAATTTGTTCTAGCTCATCCACTAGCCCATAAGGGAACCTGAATACCCCCATAGCGTAAGTTGAGATGATTGCAGGATAGATTTTATGAGGATTTCTTTCGCACCAGAAGAGATATACTCTTCGGACCAATCAGTCGCATGCTTAGCAAATTTCCCTTTTGTTGTTTTGAATTTTCCTTTTGTCGATCTTCCTTTGGGAACAGGAAGACCAAGGTACCTCTCTGTTTCATACTTTAGGATGTGCTTTAATTGATCTTGGGTCTCAGAAGAACAACCCTCACCAAACATGATCGAGCATTTCCCCATACTGACTAATTGACCCATGCCCTCTTCATAACGATCAAGTATCGATTTTATCACCGTGGCTTTCTCCATAGATGCTTCAAAGAATAGGAGGCTATCGCCGACGAAGAGGAGATGGGAAATGCCAGGGGCTCTACGACATATATGGAATTCACGTAGCGAATTGTTTTCAATATCTTTCTTGATCAAACAAGACAAACCATCGGCAACAAAAAGGAAGAGGTACGGTGAAATAGGATCACCTTGGCAGATGCCCCGAGATAGAATGAAGGACTCCAACATATTTACGTTAAAGCGAACTGAGTAGAGCACAGTGGTGACACACGCCATCACCCACTGTATCCATTGACTATGAAAGCCCAGCTTCGCTAAAACTCCCTCAAGAAAATGCCAATCCACGCGATCATACACCTTAGCCATATCCAGCTTCTATGCACAAAACTTCCTTCGAGAAGCAAAGCCCGTTTTATATTGCATGAATGCACTCAAAGGCAATAAGAGTGTTGTCAGTAATAAGATGGCCCGGAATAAACACACTTTGCATAGGAGCAATGATGTCTTGGAGGAGAGGGCGTAATCGGTTTAACAAACATTTGGAGACAACCTTGACGATGACATTGCATAAATTGATAGGACTGAAATCCTTTAAATCAGCTGGGTAATTCTTCTTTGGTATAAGCACAATTCTAGTATCATTGACTCCTTCTGGCATCACCCCATCTGCAAAGAATTTTTGGACTGCTTGTACCACACCAGCCTTCAAGAGGTCCTAATTCCTTTGTAGAAAACACGTTGGGAAACCATCGGGGCCAGGAGCTTTTAATGGGCCAATTTGGAAAAGGGCGTCACTAATCTTGTTCTCATAAAACAGTGAGCAGAGGTTGTTGTTCATTTCCTCATCCACACAAGGCTGTAGCAGGTCAGTAATAATATAAGAATTTACATCATCATCCCGAGTATAGAGGTTTTGGAAAAAGTCCGAAGCCAAGCCCTCCATCTCTGCCATGTCATAAGTCCACGTGTCATCAGGATATTTCAGCCTCCGGACCTTGTTCTTTTTCTTCCTCCATGACGCATGACGGTGAAATATTTGGTGTTTCTATCTCCTTCCCGCAACCATGCAATCCTACAGCGTTGCATCCAAAGGATCTCCTCGCGGTATAATAGCTCGTCCATCTGTTTTTCAAGGCCAACATGTGCAGCAACACTAGCATCATCTGTGGATGCATGCAAGGCTTCTAGTTGATCTCTCTTGTTCTCAATCTCTCTTGGAACATATTTGAAGTGTTGTCTTTTCCAGGAATATAAGTGAAAGGTAAACGGACGTTGCCTATAGGGGGGTGAATAGGCGTTTTAAAATTATTATGGTTTAGGCTCTAATAAATGCGGAATAAAATTTAACGTTTAATTTATCAAGCCAAAACCTATATCCACTAGGTTCACTAAGTGCACCAACAACCTATGCTAAGCAGGACAAGCAACAAGGTGATAGCAAGATAAAATAATTCAAGCACGATGGCTATCACAATGTAAATTGCATAAGTAAAGGGCTCGGTTGAGAGATAACCAATGGACGCGGAGACGATGATTTGTTACCGAAGTTCACTTCCAAAGAAGCTATGTCTCCGTTGGAGAGGTGCGGGGGCACAATGTACTTTGAACGCCACAAGTGGCTCACCTCGAGGTGTGGTGGCTCGATGCTCAACCAACGCCACACAAGGCCTCACCCCAAGATGCAAAGGAACGCAACCTACCGACGCCACAAAAAGCTCACCCTATTCTCCTGTGAGCTCGCCACAAAGGCTTGCTCACATTCCACTATGGGACACTTGAGGTCGGTCACCGAACCCATACAAGGCTTGGGGCAATCTCCACAACTCAATTGGAGGGCTCCCAAAAAACGCCACAAAGGCTCCACAATGCCACAATAGGCCAACAAGCTTGGGGAATCTCCACAACTCAATTGGAAGCCCCAAGAACACACTAGCACTCCACACAACCGTCTAGGGTCCCAAGAACCCAAGAGAAACAAGCCCAAGGGCTTGAACTCACCGAATTTTCGAGGAGAACTCAAACCTATGCACCAAATGCAAGAGGCAAGTCCTTCTCTCTCAAACTCCACCAAAGCTACAAAAGCTATTGGGGGAATAAGAGAGGAAGAACACAAAAGGAGAACACAGAACTCTCCAAGATCTAGATCCCAAGGATTCCTCCACAAAGAAAGGATTTGGTTTGGTGGGGGTGTAGATCTAGATCTCCTCTCTCAAATCCCTCAAAAAGATGCAAAAATCATAGGAGGGGGAAGGGGAGAGGGAAAGCTCTTCAAGGTCAACAATGGAGGAGAGAGAGAGAGTGAAAAACTGTCCAAAAGAGCTAACCCCATGAAGGGGATGAAGAGCCCCTTTTAAAGGGCTCCCAGATCTGGCCGTTGGGCCATTTACGACCCTGACCGGTAGTACCAATGGATGGCCGGTACTACCGGTAACACCCGGCTAACGGTCTGAAAACAACAAAATGAACGAACACAAAAAAGTACGGCCGGTACTACCGCCGGGCGGGCAGAACTACCACTGGCACTCGGCCAACGGTCAAAAAATGGCGACGCGGAAACAAAAAAAATCAGGCCGGAACTACCGGCGAAAATTCCGGCTGAAGTACCGACAAATAGTGCAACCAAAACAGAGAGGTTCCTGAACCGAAAACGGGGTTACCAGAATTTGGGCCAGAATTAACGCGGGTACTACCGGCGGCAAAAATGCCCAGCGATACTACCGGTGGCCCGCTGGAACTACCGGTGAGGCAAAAATCCTGAACCAAAACTGCCACAACTTTTGCATCCGAACTCCAAACGAGATGAAACCAATTTTGTTGGAAATATTGGGTATGACCAAGGTAGAAAATATCATGAATATATCCCAAGGTGTGGAGCCGGAAGACCTGCAAGATCAAAAACGCAATAAGATATACAAGGGCAATCCGTTTTTGATGAACTAGAGCTTGTTAAGAAGATAACCACAAGCTCTAGATCCTCACATGGACAAGAACTAAACAACAACCAAGAAAGATGATGCTATGAATGAAAAGATTTGAGCTCTCTCCAAAAGATACGAACGAGTCACCCACTCGAGAGTCCCTCTTGATAGTACGGCTATCTATCCCTAAACCCGGTCTTCCAACACTACAAGAGACCGGTAAAATAGAAACCCTATCAATATCATACCTTTGCCTTGAGCATCCCACTTGAGCTTGATGAAGATCGTCTTTTTCTTCTCAAGATGGATCACCTTTCTTGCTTGCACTTGCTTGATCTTGCTTGATGAATACTTGAGAAATGCTCCCCCATACTCCATGGGGAAACCTCTTCTTCGAATTAGTCTTTATCATTCCATGATTATCGAGGATGGCAAGCTTCAAGCATAAGATCTTCTAGAGATGACGCATCTTGAGATTGCACTTCAATTCTTGATGATGTCTTGAAGATAGCCATGAGGAACTCCATCTTATTCTTCTTCAAGACATACTTGATCTTCTTCTTCTACTTGATTCCAATAGGTTTAAAGCCCTTGGACATTGCTTCTTCTTTTTCATCCTTGAAACCAACACATGGTCCAAGAGATGCCAATGGACAAACCTACAAGTGAAACTCAATTTGCACATTAGTCCATAGGGATTGTCATTAATTACCAAAAACACATGGGGGCATACATGCCCTTTCAATAAGCTTGTCATCATCGAACTTAGGGACGAGGCCACATCGCCTAGGTCAGACACTGGGACTCGTCTAGACCACACCTCCTCCACAGCCATAGACAAGGAAGGTTCCGTCTCCCAGACAATATCGTAGCGACGAATAGGTCTATCCCCACGAGCATTGGACGTAGCGTCCATCCATAATAAGATCGGGCAATGATCCGAACAAGAATAAACTAGGTGACAAAGCCGAAGGTCGGGGAACAAAGAAGACCACGCAGGGGAGTCCACTACACGATCAAGATGAACTTTAACGTTACGGTCACCTCGTTGCTTGTTGTCGAATGTCCACGGTAGGAAAGTGAATCCCAGGTCATGGAGGTCGCAGTGAGATAAAACCTCACGGAAATCTCGCATGAGCCTCTCGGATCTAGCGGTCCTGGAGAAGTTCTCCTCTTGCCACATTGCTTCATTGAAATCACCCATCATGATCAAAGCTTTGTCTAAATGAGACTTGATGTTTCGAATTTTGGTCCACATATTGTGACGTTGGCAAGGTTTTGGATCACCATACACAAAGGTACCATGCCACTGATGGTCATAGGGGCCTCCACTGATATGCACGTCAATATGGTTAATGCTAAAAGATAGCAGCTCTACCAGTATAAGGCAATACCACCGCCTTTTCCTTCTCCTTTGACCTGGAAGTACTCCTTCATGCCCAATCTATACCTCAAGTTTTGAACTCTCTCTTTACTTTGCCTGGTCTCACAAATGAACACCAAGCAGGGCTTGTAAGTCTGCACTAGGCAGACTAGCTCTTGAATGGTCGCAGACTGCCCCAATCCACGACCGTTCCAACATAATGTCTTTATTGGGCTTGGCGGTCCTCCGCTTCGGAGGCTGCTGATGTTACCAATTAATTTGTATTCTTGGTCCTTCTCAGTTTTGATTGATCACGAGGATCAGTATACGCCAAGGGAGGTGGGGGAGGGGACCTCGAGAGTATTCGTAGCAGGGAGCCCATCATCCCCTTCGTGACCTGGGTCCTTAGTATCGAAGTCAATGGACATCTTTGCACTCACATAACCACGTGCCTCGTTACCCTCCTACACAGGAATATGTTTAACCGGGATCGAAGCTGAGTCCTTCAGGGCATCCTCATCGTCAGCATCTAGTGCCGCCTCCACTAAGGACCGCTTGCGTGGCTGAGCAAAAGCAGCACCCCTTCTAGACCATCCACCACGCCCATAGGTGAAGGCTCTCGGTTCGGCAGTGGGCTGGATTGCGAGACGCGTGGCGAGCATGAATTCACCATATTGTAATGCGTTGGCTGACCAGACACCGTCTCCGCACTCCTCATGGTTGTGGCCAATAAGACCACAATGTTTACAGAAAAAAGGCACCTTCTCATACTTGACGAACAACCACTTCTTCCCCTCTCCTTCTACATTCAGAGGCACACCACGTTTCAGCTTGCTAAGAACATCAATCATCACATAGATGCAGATGTAGTTCCCCTCAAAGAACATCTTTGATGACATTTACACCTCTTTTGTCTTGCCAATCTTTCTAGCCAGATCATCGACAACCCACGTCTTCCTGTATAGCTCAGGGATTCCGTGAATTTGTGCCTAGACATACATGCCTCCAAAGGATATCTTCTCTGGATCCTCCTTGCCGTCATAGTCCCCAATGAGGACAGCCCAGCCCCGGAACGTCCAGGGACCTTGATGAACAACCCTCTTCCAATCCCCAAACAGTGCATCTGAAACACGAACAAATTCTCTCCGGCCTCCTTGCAGATCGGTTCTCTAGATAAGTTCCAAATCGCTTTCATCTTCCCAAGGATTGCCTCCGCACTAATTTTTTTGGTGGTGTGCACTCTGGCGATCGCTAGCCAACGCGCCGCCTTCTGGAGCTCCTTTGCCTCCTCTACACCGATGGTCACCTTGTCCAGCTCATCGTCCCGCAGATCGAGATGCACAAGAAGGTCATCAATTGCTGGGTCCTTCCTAGCCGCCACACCCGACGAGATTCTGCCATCAGCCATGAACAAGGCTGCCACAAAACCCTAGGGTTCTAGGAGCGCTAGCCACGGGGAACGGAAGAAGGAAGCGGTCAGAGCAGAGATCGTCGAATGGTAGAGAGGATTATAGGAGAAGAACATGGATTAGACTTGGAGTGGAACCGGAAATTGGAAGATCTCATGGGGCGCTTGGAGTCGCCACCGGAGTAGATAAAACCCTAACGAGAGGGGAGGTTTTTAGAACATGTGCTTTTTCAGCCTGCCCTCTTTTTCTTTTCATATCTATCCTGTATGACGATTCCTCTGCACCATCAGATGGTCAAACAACCATGGGACTCACGGATAGATTTCTCCATCGTACGGGGATGGAACGGTGTGTACAGCAGTTCTATTAGACATGACGTATGCCACAAATAAACAGTCAACCATGTCGCACTTAGCCACAAAACCAAACAGTACAGAACCACAGAACCTCCCTCTAAAATCTCAACTAAACAACCGACCTACTACCTCCGTTTCATAATATAAGACTTTTTAGCAAGCTAATGGAACGGAGATAGTAGGAAACTAAACCTATGTCTATGGCCTTTAAGATAAAGTAACTAAGCCTATGTCTATGGCCTTTCAAAAAAAAGTTACAAAGTTGCGCGCACACACAGCTCTAGGATATCATCATCTATGTCCCTATCATCACAACCACTTATTATGGGGCAAATAGATGTAACACTTGTTGTGTGATAAACAAAAGCTTCAAAAAGGCATAGCTTTCATGAGTGAAGAGGTAGGATCTTTTTTTTGATATTTTGTGAAGCGAAAGCGGTGTGATGTTGTGGGCTCCCTCAGTCCTCTCCATCCAGGATGCAGAATGGCTCGCTATATTCCTACCATAGAAATTAGATTGGTCACAAATGATCATGCATAGATACGTAACTGTAAAACCCTCAAAAAAAAAACATACGTAACTGTAAGGGATGAATTTTGAAATTATTAGTACTCCTTCCGTCCCAAAATAAGTGACGTGGATTTGTCTAGATTCACATGTATCTTGACATGTTTTAGTAGTATTAGATACATGTGAATCTAGACAAATTGAAACATTTATTTTAAGACGAAGAGAGTATTATTTTTGTATGCACTAATACTTAATTAATTAGAAAATACAGAAGATAGGTGACAACGCCTAGAATAAACTAACAAGCATTCGTTAGAGCTAGGCCTAGCTGTATGATCTGCCCTGGTGGGGCTAAATCCTTGGTGCTTCAGTTAATCATTTTCGTTGTTATGTCTCTGCACGTGGGACGTGACGTTTTCTGTTAGGCCTTTTACAATGGTTGTATCTTAGCTCTATATATTAGGTAATTTGTTTATATGGCACTATAGTTAATGATGAAAGAGATTGGTGTTGTATCTTAGCTAAACTACACCTCCTGCACGCAACCGTAGGCAGAAAAATTGGCTAGCCCAATCCTATGCATGTATGAGCCCCAAATCATTCAATGCATGAACTCATAAGATACACCCTTAAGAAACAGCCCATTGTAGAGACCGTTTCTTATAATATGATACTGTCTATAATAGCGCGCTAAGAAACAGTCCATTGTGAAAGGCCTTAGTCATATAGTGAGCTTACTAGTAATTGTACGTGGACTCTGGTTTTGTCATAAATATTGCTACCTTTTTCAGTAAAGTTGGTAAAAATAATAAATTCTGACTTAGAACAAAACGCTAGATGTACACTTATTTGCGAACGGAGGGAGTATCTAGTCTATTTTGAAATATCTAAAAGGTACATAAGTGAAAGGAGGGAGTACCTCTGTTCCATGCCATGTAATTTTTTAAAGTCAAACAGTGTAAAGTTTGACCAAGCTTATAAAAAAGATACTATGTAGATATAATATAAAAAAGTATATCTCGTTTGACTTTTGAAAAGGAAATAAACGTCTTATTTTATGGTACAGAGGAAGTACTTAGTATGGAAACAAATTCAAAGTACTTATAAGTCAATGTTATGTACTTCCTCCGTTTCGGTTTACAAGTCCTGCGCGTATTTTTATGTCGACAAATTGAGTAACTTAGTATGAGATATATATCACCGGAAACTATAAACTTTGTATTTTCCAATGATATAATTTTTATATTATATAATTTAAATTATATAGGTCAAATTGATAACCTAGATATACGCGCAGGACTAATAAACCGAAACAGAGGAAGTAGCACATAAAGAAATTAGTATTAAGTTGCACAAGTGATTTCACCCAGTGACTCAAGGCGTTCAACAGGATAATACTACTAACTCTTATGAAGGTCAACACCTCGAAAAGGAAATGCTTTCACCTTGTAATTAAATTGATCCTTGCTCATGTATTACTTTGATTAAACACATCGAGATAAGTTTTTTATTTTTCACTGCCATAGCCATGAAGTTCTAGATTTAAAGTTCGAAAGGTATATTCATGATGAATAATTTTAAAGGGTTAACTTGGAATAGTGAAGGTTTTCGCAAGGCGGCAAAATATATCTTTGTTTGATAGACAATAAGAAAAAAAATTAGGTTTCATCACCGTACTGGAGACATGTAGATCTAATTTCTCTATTCCTTTTTTGAAACACTTGGCAAACGGCCTTGATTTCTTATGGATTTTCTTACCGCCTCATGGGAGGTCAAGTGACATCCTGGTTGGTATTAATAATTCAACCTTACAAGCGAAAAAAGTTGAAATAGGTGACTTCATGGTTAAAATTCAAATTATTTAAAGGCTTAAGCCCGATTGAAGACCCGCCTCCTGAAGGCCTCCCCGCGTGACTGTTTCCTAGCCGTTCGATGAGCGCAGGGAGGGTCCTGATACATCTAATTGAGCTGGTGAAGTAACTCTTTTATTACCTCCGCATCCATCCGTCCAAAGGTTTCTGTAGACCATGTTTGTTATTGGACCCATGGTCCCCCCCCCCCCCCCCCTCCCTCCCCCCCGGCGCCCGATCACATCCCCCATACCCAGACCCGCAGTCCATCTCTCCCGTCATTTTCTCTTATCTCCTCTTCCTTCCTGAGCGAGGCGGTCTAGGGTTTCCTACTGCCGCTCCTGTGTAGAACTGTAGATCAGGGTAAGGGAAGCACCCTCCCCTACCTCCCTGACCATGCTCGCTCCACACCTCTATCAACCCTCGCCGGAGTCGGCCGCCGCTGCTGCAGATCGATCATGTGGCACAACCTCCTTCCAATTTGCGCTCCATCAACGTCTTCTATCTCCTCACATGGGACCTCTGGTCCTCATCATTTTCTAGCCGCCTCAGTTCCGATCCGGAGCAGCTTTTCTCGGATAATCAATCTCGGCATTACCCTCTTTCCAACACCGCAAACTTCTCTTGGTTTCGTTCCTTGAGCGCCTCGCAATCTTCTTACGCAGTCTCGCGCGCCTCGCAATATGCAGTCTCGCGCGCCTCGCAGTACCTCTATTCCTCGCTGAACTGCGGCTGCCTCAGCTCTCCTCCAATGCCGCTCTTCATGCTCCCTTAATCTCGGTTCATTCCTCTTTATGACACATACAACCAGGCCCCGATCGGTGCTCTGTAGCTCACAAAATCATCTAACAAAGTTGGGTGGATTTTCACAGCAGTACTGTCAATTTTTCAGTTCACGTCCGACAGTTGACACCGTGATTCACCATTCCTCCCCTACATCAGATCACATTAGATTGCAAGGTATAGTGATTTCTGCGTTTTCTTCCTTCCAAGTTTTCTGAAATTAATAAATAGTACAGTGGATATCTGGTACAGGTTGGTGTTTTTTCACTTAGTACGTTTGCTAGGAGATGGTGATTTTTTATTTCCAATTGTCTTGGTGCAAAGTCGCATCCATCCTTGCTGCACATGGAGATTAGCTATGTGGTTAATCTAAATTTAGTACTATGTACCGACCATGTTTACTGCCCATACTGTTGCCACTGATTTGGTGTAGATTATTTTGTAGGAAACAAGGGGTAGACTAACTAGATACTGCTAACTTTAGTACTAGTCTTCAAGTAAATTCACAATTGCGCAATTACTGAGTGAGTTATAAATAACACATTTTTCTCATTGGATGATAAACAACTAACTGGCTAAAAATAATACTCCCTCTGATCCAAATTAATTGACTTGGATTTTTCTAGATCTAGATGTATCTAGACATGTTTTAGTGCTAGATACATCCGAATCTAGACAAAATAAAGTCAATTATTTTGGATCGGAGGAAGTACCTTTTTCAATGAAGCCCAACTGCCACCATCAGCCAGCAGCTGAGTTTGATAAGCCATCCAGTGCCACTGTTGATGCATCTAAGCTCAGTAAGATGGCATGAATTCGTTTTTTCCTACCATACATGTTGTGCTTTAGTATGAAGTGGATTTTTGTGTGCCGTTGATTGCCCCTATGGCTACGATAGGAAGCTGCAGTGCGATTTTTAGAAGTAGTTTCATGACAGGGAAATATCAGTGTAGATAAAGTTTTGTGGCCGCACTTAGTGTCCTTTTATATCAGCACAAAATCCATTTGTGAGTCACTGCTGCAAAAAAATTCCTAGGTTTCTACATGTAATGATCAATTGAAGTTCAATGCTAATATATATTGGTTTCCTTAGTTAAAGTTCAATGCCGATAGATCAGCTTTCCAGTTTTCCTATGTTGATTGTACTGGTTTTCTTGGTCCAATTAGCTTTGGCCATGCGGGAAGAGAATCAGAGAACTGCCCCTGCAATCTTCAAGTTAAGTTCAGCTATCCTGATGCTCACACTTCAAATTTTTGGCAACTGTCTGAAAAAAACATCAACATCATTTGGTTTGCTTTGTTTTTCTATGACAGGATGTATTATTGCACAAGAGCAGCTGGAACCACAGATGAACAAATTAGACCAATGGTTATCCGGTGAATCATTGTTGTAGAAATCCAGTGACACATTATGTGTGTTTATTGCTTAGTATATGGTTTAGAAAATCAAATGGTAATATATCCATACTTCTTACTCCAAATTTTTCCTGGATATAAGCTTAGTAATATTTTACCATTTGATTGGATATCAAATACTGCTTAGTATGATCAAGGTCAAAGTAAGATTATGTTGTCATTGTGCGGTACTTTCTATTAAATTAGCTATCAAAGTTATTCATACATGATTTCTTACGCTAGAGTAGTTAATAGCTTAATGGTGAAACTATGTGGCACCACGTTACAACCATTTTTTACAAGGATTGTAGAACTGTTGTGTAGAACCATGGAGATGCAGTTCCGGTCCTCTACACTTTCGGACGATTCCTAGGGATAAGGGCTGCCAAATCCAGTTATCTGATTAGGGGATAATCTTGGAACATGATTCTCTTGGGTAAGGCTATGTCGTACCTATCACTTTGCAATGCTGCCAGGCTGCATGCGTCTAGCAAGCTAATCAAAATTAAGGAACTCTCTCTGTCATCTGTCTCACACTGCTATAGGATCTACGACTAGAAGGGAAGATTCAAAGATATAAGCATTCCAAAATTTTGGCTGGTCCTATTATGAACTGAAAAGACTATTAAAATGATATGTTTGTGGGTATTACACCATGTACTATTGGCATCAAAACAAAGATCTTATGCCCCATAACTGGTGGGGTTTACACATTTATCCTCAAGACTATATTAAGAGGATTTTCCATCTATTGAACATCCAGTGACTTTGATAATATTTGCATTGATTTTGCCACAACATTGATTATGTAGCCCTGATTTTGATCATCAAGCATATAGGCTTGTAGCGGGTATTGGTATGCTTTATATTTCCTTTACCAGTCATGTGCATTTCCTTGCCTTTTAGCTTCTTATAATAATACTTCCAGGGCAAAGGATCTTCTCATGATGCTTGTATATTTGTCTCTTGGCTGAAAGAGGGTACATATGAAATATTAAGATACACTGATTCCTTGTTAGTATACTTGGGGTTAGTTCTTTTGCCAGGAGGCATCAAGTGCCACATCATGCTTTTGTCTAAAGTAGATAGAAGGCAATTTTGAAGCTGTTGGTTCGCATTTGGTTGTACTCTCAACACTCAATGCATCATAGTTTATCTTAATTTACCTTATTTTCTTTGAAAAAAGCAATTTGATTGTCATTCTTCAATCATGTGGAAACACCATAGTCGTATCAGTGAGCTAAAATGGTTGCCAATAAATAGTCCTTGTGTTAAAAGCTTTTTTTAGTTCATGTGTCTAAAGGTCCCTTTTAGGTACTTTTGAGTTCAGCTCAAGGAAAGTAGAAAACATTTGGTGCCTATTATTTAAAACATAACTATAGTTTTCCATAGTTTTGTCCATTTGTTGAGATTGAGTAATGTTGTCATGATTCTGCAGCTCTTAACATGGCACTTACGGGATCTAGAAGCTATCATTTTATAAGTAAGTTCCTACAACACATGTGAATATTCTAATTTTCCCACCTTTTGTTATGGCATTTATAGTATGGTCGAGAGGCAAGATTCTTCACCTTTGAGCTATATTTATTTATATTTAGCTTTATGCAATGATAGTTTATAGCTAAACAAGGTTAACTGTCAATCGTGCATTTATAGGAAGGTTTGCACGATTGCATCATGTTGGTGTTTTTGCTCTATAATGCTCCCTCTAGATAGATATGACAAGAAAATAAATTATTAGTTGTTGCTCCACCTTTATTTCATTGACTGAGGTTGCATTTGTATGTTTATTTTTCTTGTGAATACTATGAGTTACGAATCCAACAAGCTAGGTATGCATTTAGCAAGCAGCTGATCATGAGAGACATAATAGTTATGTTCTCAAGCAATTATATTGTTTCTTAATGATGGTTGTTGTCTTTGGGCGGCGAGTATGGGGAAGAGATTAGAGAGTCCAAGGGGAAAGCTTGCAGATGGCTCATCAATGTCCTGTCCTCGCACATCAAGGAAGTAAAGACACAAAGTATGACCAATTTTGTTGGAGTGATATCTGCACGGGTCATCACATTCCTCTACTCGCACTAAGCAATGCTAAGCATTAGAATGAGGAGCCCTACGGCCGACGAATCATGGCGGTGATGTCGGAAGCATTAGCAGTGGTCAACGACAAACAAATCTAAGCATTACAGTGAGTGTCGGCGATGCATGGCGAGATCGACGGAGGCCAATGGTGCGCATGTGATATTACCTCTGCTTTCTCTCATCGTGGATTGGCATGTTGATTTTATTAGTCCTCATATTCACTCTTCATGTCCTGATAGTAAAGTATTAGTTCCTGAATTTTTTTGCCTGAAAATTGGACAGATTCTAACCCTGTGCCCACGCTAATGTTAGTTGAATAGTCATCTACTTGCTGTCTTTTGCGAGCGAAGGATTTTATTTCTACATGGATAAAGTAATAACATTGCATTTATATTTCTGGATGTATAATATGTTTATGAAGATAACATTGGCATTTATATTTACGAAGATAATAATAGTATGATATCTCATGACAGTCCAATGATGCAGTTGTTACAAGACATGTCCATTCTTCGAAGGAAGGAAAGATCATAATGCTCATTTCGCACGGAAGAGATGCAAAGTATCACTAATATTTGGACGTATTCATGTGGAATATGTGGACTAATATTTGTCTTTGATAGCCTTGAGAATGCAAGCTGCCATCTCGGTGGTACACTCAGAACATGATGTGCACTAATGAGTAAAACACAATTGCTAAACGATATTCACTTTTAGTGTATATCCCACCAATTAGACAAGTACATCCTACCGGTATTTTATTTTTACTATTGGATCTCATATCAGATTGAGCTCCTATAGTCATGTAAAATGATTTCCACATTCAGCAATAGTGTATGTGATTATTCTTTCATGCTAGTTGTACTACTTATAAAAAAAGATGTGAGATGTGCACTTATTCCCCAAAGTATGTTTTCACGTGTGTGAAATGCTAATGAACGATGATGTAAATATTGTACCATGTGCGAACAATCTGACTTAGACACGTGTTTTGCTGCTCACCAAATTTCAGGACGTAGCATACAAGCCATGTTTTTTTATATTTTCCAGATATACATGGAAGTCCAGCACATCTACCACACAATCACTACAAGAAAAGTTGGCTTTTGCAATGGACAATTTTTGTGGTTGAAGGCCCGTTTTTCGTGGCTAAAAAATCTTCTACGACGGATGTCCATCGTGGTAAAACCCCCGTCATAAAAGAATCTACCATGTTTTTTCCTAACCGTGGCGGATCGCAACCTTCAGTCATAAAAACTTGTTCCGTCGTAGATCTGTTCGTCAGTCGCGTTGACTGCTAACGTCATGCAAACTGCCACGTGGCAGCCATCGTTAGCGGCCAGTTACCGCCGTTAACGGCCATAGAAACCGTGACAGAAGCCAGACCCAGCCAAGGCCTGCTAAATTCTAACTAGGCCGACCCATTAGGGGAGCCCAATAAGAAGATGGCCTGTTACTGTTTTGTCCTGCATTGTTTGAAATGGGCCCAAAGTTGCAGCCAACAGCGGCCCGCAAACTTTCAGGCCCAATACTGTTTCGGCCTAAAGAAGGCCCATGATGGTCCAACACTCTGCGACCCATTACCAGCGTGCACCAAGTCGCTCCTATACATTTAAGGCCCGCGGGCGGCCCATCACTGTTTATCACAGCCCATCGTGGGTGGCCTACAGACGCCCCTTGTCTGAGATGGCCCATTACTGTTCAGGTCTGTTACTGTCCTGGCCTTTCACTGTTCCGGGCTTTTCCTGTTCAGACCCACAAGCGATGCTTTACTGTTCTAGTCTAATAAATGTGTCGGCCTGTTACTGCCCTTGCCTGAAAATTTCTCGGGCCGTTACTATTCTAGCTTGTCACTATTCTGGCATTTCATTGTTGCGGCCCTTTACTGTTGCGGCCGGCTACTGTTTTGGCCTTTACTCTTACGGCATGTTACCATTACAGTCTGTTACTGTTACGTCTAGTTACAACTTGTAGGTCGGCCCATTACGTTTACGGCCTTTTATAGTTTCGGTCTTTTCTGAAGCCCATGCCAATATCATAAAACGTTTATATAATCCAGCATTTTTTACTGTTCATCATCGGCCGAATACATGACGGGCTAATAACAAAGCACGGTATTGTTCCCTAATCGACCTTCCTGGCGTAGTTCCCATAACGACTACCACATATGTGGACGGCGTCAACTAAATGCATACATGGCCTACACGAGTTATCTAGATATTACATCAGCTGCAAACTTCTTAAAATTATTACATACTATCAAATCAAGAGAAAAAAATCGGCATTTCAGTTGACAATCAAGTTGATAGCAGAGTCCTCAATTGATCATCTGCATCTTCCTTTGAGTGTGATAGCTACATTGGAGGAGACATGATCTTGCAGCCACCTCTTTGGTGGCGATAGCAATAATTGCACCCTAAAACTAAGTAATAACAAGTTAGTACATCAAACAAGACAAACTACTCATTTGACTGATATGACAGGAGCTATGATCTGGAGTTTACAACTGGTCAATGGTTCAATTATTGACCAACACGTCAAACAAACAAGACAAGCAAGCATGCATTAAACAAGTGTGTCTACCGTGAAACAAGCAATCAAAAAATGTGTGTGTGTGGCTTAGAATTTCAGCAAAAATAAACTAGCCAGGTCATTTTAACAAATATATATGAAAGCAGTTCTATACCCTAAAATGCAAGAGACGTTGGGTGACTCGGAATTTGCACTGAGACACAAAATGGCATGCAGTTACTGTCATAACGAAGAATGAACCAGACAGAAATTATAACCGCATCATACGAACTCCTGTTGAGCAGGAATGGAAACCGCGAATGGACTATATATTGTAGAGGATAGTTATGTCGTGACTTAGGACGAACCAGACCCAGAACCAGATGCAAGATATAATGGCGTCACTCGTGAACCTGTAGAGCAGGACAAACAAGCATTAGACAAGTGTGCCTAGAATAAAATGAGCAATCAAACAAAATATTTCTTAGAATTTCAGCAAATATAAACAAGCGAGGTCATTTCAGCAAATATATATGGAAACAGTGGCATCTCCTAGAACGCATATTCGTTGGGTGACTCAAAATTTGCGGTGAGCTACACAATGGCATGTAGTTACTGTCATAGCTAAGAATCAACCAGATAAAAATTATAACGGCATCATAAGAGAACGTCTAGAGCAGGAATGCAAACCACGAGTGAACTACATAGTAGAGGATATTTATGCCGTTGTCAGGACGAACCAGCACCATATAAGGAATTAATAGCATCCCTTGTGAACCTGTAGAATAGGCTATGCAGACCAACATGTTCATTGTTCCATTTTGAGCTATATGCAAGAAAAAGGAAATGGTTAGTGATGCAGCTTTTGAAGAAGCAGATGGCAACAACAAAATTATAATCGAATTAGTATGAAGAGTTTAAACGGCTACTACAAGATAACAAAACAATGCCAAGAAAGAAATAATAGCAGGAACTGATCTCAGGACGAACCAGATAGATTCAACAACTGTAGAACAGGGAATCCACACTAATATTTTTTGCTAACTTCAGATTTTGCAAAAATTACATGGTAGCAGGCAATTAGTGTTGTATGGAGTAGCTAATAACATGTGTATGACAAAATAACAGACATGTCCATGACTTGAAATTTGTAGAGCAACGCATGCAAATCAACATGTCTAATGACCTTGTATGTACTAACACGAAGAACATGCATGCCCACTGACTTGTATGTACGAGCACGATGATAAAAATGCAGTTCACTACGACAGGCTTGAACCTGCTATAATGCTGATGAAATAAAAATGGGTTGCATATTTGGTTAACCTTGGTCGGAGAGGCGTCTAAGCATCGTCGGTACCGTGCGGGTGACGTCTAGGTTACTGAGGGTGCTGCGATTGCGGTGGCTGTTAGCGTCGGGGAAGCAGATCTTGGGCGGTCGATGCCGGCTTGAGCGCGGTGGACGAGAGCGTCGTTGAGGCAGATCCAGTGCAGTGAATGGTGATGACCGAGCAGCTGGTCTAGAGCAGTGGACATGGAACTCCCTAAACTAGATCACGTCCAGTGTACACCGGTGAAGCAGATCCGGTACGGTTGGGTAGCTTTCGGTGGCCGGGAAGCAGAGCTTGGGCGGTCGATGACGCCATCGGCGTGGTGAATGACACCGCAGCTCCGGTGCAGTGGCAGAGAGACCCGATGAACCAAATCCGGTGGGTGAGCATCGGTGAAGCGGCTCCGCGCTGGTTGCAGCGGTCCGCCGTCGTGGAATTGCCGCCGGCCGGTGCGCGTCATGGTCGTGGAGGTGAGGGCGTGGGAAAGAGGGGGCTGGGATTTTTGGAAGGACCAGCAGGAAAATCTGGGCAAATCCGGACTAAGGAGGTGAACAAAAACATAAATTACGATCATGCCCCCAAGCTACCGACTTTAGCTTGCCCCATAGGGCGTCATAACAATGGGTAGAATCTGAATTTTGAAGTCAAAAGTTTTTCAAACTGAGGGGCGGGAAATGCTTCAAGATCGGTGTGTGATTTTGCCGCTTGATTGAGATATTGAATTTGGTGACCGTCCATCTAATAATAATATAAATATGGTACTATCGCGGTGGGATATTTTACCTCAAAGTTTTTGAAACCGAGGGGCGGGAAATGTTTTAAAGTCAGTTTATGGTTTAGCCGCTCGATTGAGATTTTGAATTTGACAAGCGCCCATCTGATAATAATACAAAAATGGTACAGCCCCGGTGGGAGATTTTGCCTCAAAGTTTTTGAAACGGAGGGGCAAGGAATGCTTCAAAGTCGGTGTGCGGTTTTGCCGCTCAATTGAGATTTTGAATTTGACAAGCATCCATCTGATAATAATAATATAAAATGGTACTCCCTAGGTGGGAGATTTTGGCTCAAAGTTTTTGAAACGGTTAGGCGGGAAATGCTTCGAAGTCGGTGTGTGTGATTTTGCCGCTCGATTGAGATTTTGAATTTTGCTAGCATCCATTTACTACTAGTAGTAGCATTAGAAAAAGGTGGTAGAACGTACGGCTATATGGTCAGGAATTCATGACCGAGAGTCACATCAAATGATCATCCATATAACCACACTTGAGGTACTCCCTGCGTTGGGTATTACTAGGCCGGAGTAGTACTAGTTCGGAGAATTAACTTCACCTACTCGCTTTATAGCTAGTTATTGTATGCAATAGTAATCCTAAAATCTAGTCAATGCATGTGGCCACCGCATCTAATTGAAAACATGCTAGCCAATGGATGCACTTCCGTTTTAACAACATGATCGGCCAGGAGCATTGCACGGCATGGTGATTCATATTTTACGGTCAACTAGAGGAGTAATTGAGCAAAACTAGGAGCATTAATTGGTCCTCGACCTAGCAATTGAGGCTCTAAAACAATTAAAAGGTACATACACCTTTAGTCCCATCTTGCACCACGAGAGCGTTTTAGTCTCACTGTAACAGCCCAAGTTGGTAATATATATAAATATGACTTAAGCATTGCATGCATCTGTTTAAATCAATAAAATATATGCATGTGACTAAGTGTGTGAACCAAAATAGAAGTAGAAAGCCCTAAAATATGTGCAAATGGATTCAAATATGCACCAAAATTCAAGTTTGGTAATATTCTGGTTATTACAAAAGTGCTCTTGCCTTCTTCCTATTCAAAATGGTTTAAAACTCAAATATAATTGAGCTATTTATAATAAAAACAAAGGTTTTAATAAAACCCAGGGGTTTCCTTTCAAGTTTCAGCCCCTGGATCACTGTTTTGGACTGCGGGTTGGTTTTCCGGTTTCCCAGGGGGTTTTCCGCAAGTTTGCCATCGTCTTCTCCCAGCTGGAAGCTGCTCGGTGTCGCTGCCAGCACCGTCAATCCCCCCGCCCGCTCTGCGCCGTCTGTCACGCCCTGGACGAGGTTAAGACCGCCCGCGCCGTGTCCCTCTTCGCCTGTGCTTCTCTCTCCCTCCCGCGCTTGCCCTCTCTCGCTCCCGCACAGGGCCGAACCCTAGCTCGCCGGCAACCTCTAGTCCCCACCGTCTTCGGCCTCCCATCGCCCATCTGAGACCGCCACGTGCTCCGCCTCTCCACCCTTGTTATCCCTGTTGAAGCACGCAAGCCCGAGGGCTCTCTACTCATCGGAATCGAGTCATCTTCCCCGACCCCGACTACGCTCGCCGCCGTCGATTCGCTCATCTCCGGCCTCCTCGGTCCTCGCCGTCCCCACAGTCGTGTTCCTGGTGAGCTTACGGTCCGAAAGGACTCCCTCATCCTTCCCCTTTTGCTCCATGGCCGCATCCTGACGAAGCTCTGCAAGCTCCGCCACCGCCGCTCGCCGTGGTGATAGCTCCGGCGACCACCCCGTAGCGGCGCCGCCCATTTCTGGCTCACCTTGCTCCGCTGGTTTAAACGCCCCTAGTCCCGCAGCCCCGTGTGTCCCCTAGCACCGCCAACCGTCGCCGATCGATGTGCCCTCCGGCGGGCCCATGTGGCACCGAGGTGGCGACCACGTGGCCCTGACGTGGTTGTCGACCAAGGTTTGCCACGGTGGCAACCTCTGTGGCCCTGGCCCACAGGTCAACCACTATGGGTAGGTGCTGCCCCGGTGTAAAATGCCCCCGCTCCTGTGCTGATGTCATAGTGACGCAGTAAACCTTTTTATATTTGGCTTAATAATTTCAGAAAAGGTTTAAATCTTATAAAATTCATAACTAATTCATATTTAATCAGAAAAATATGACTAATATATCAAAATGTTCAGAAAAATGAGATCTACACTTTAAAAATACAATCATGCATTGTTGATCAACCTAAACCCTAGCTAGTTAGAGGAACATCGAAACCCCCCTAATTGCATATGGGATCGATGGAATGCCAAGCCCTCGGTACTCCGAACCCATTTAAATCGATGTTAATTCATGTGCTTGCGCATTGCATGGTTCGAGATGTTGATTGTTTCCTTCCTTTCCGGTATTGCTTCTTCGCGATAGGATCCAAGCACGAGACTGAAGTCGATGACACCGAAGATCCATATCTGTCTACTGAAGGACAAGGCAAGCGTAGCCTCTCATTCTGAACCTACGTTTTATAAAGTATCTACTTTCTCGCTATATTGCATACGATTCCAATGTGGTCTTTTGTCAGTAGCTAGAGTTACCTATCTGCTGCATAGTTTCCCTATTGTAGCCTTATATACCTGATACACTGCTCCTAGCATACCTAGGTCTGGCATGTGAGCATTGCTAGAGCTTCTTCGATGGTCAAGCTTAGCCATGCTTAGTAATTATGCCTGATCCATTGTAACACCCAGTCCACTCCTGGGCCCGGGGGGTGTCACTCCTCGCAGATTAATAGGATATCTAGACTGACCCCACAGACCAACACTAGTCTTTTCTACGCACTTTGTCCTCACTAAATGCACTGATTACCACTTCGGTCGGTCACCCATCCTAGAATTGCTCTAGGCCAAGCAACTTAACCTTAGAGTTCTTTGAATGAGCTTCCGGAAAAAGTTGCAACTTGTTGATATGGGTATCCTATCAATCCTATTAAGCCATGTGCTGGATCTCACATACCACCCTTTAGAAGATCGATGCCCCACCCCAGAAATGTTCCTCTTTGCTTGTGTACTGTGCGTCCAGTCAATAAACATGTGTGTGTCCACATGTGCCATGGCTCACATGTTCCTCGATGCCAAGCACACCCGTGTAATGGTCGCGTCTCGTCTACCACTTGTAACACCCGTCCACCACGGGCCGGGGTGTCACTCATGACTTAATAGGATATCTAGACTGACCCCACAGACCAACACTAGTCTTTTCTATGCACTTTTTCCTCACTTGTGCGCACCCGGTTACCCACTTCCCGGTCGGTCACACATCCTAGAATTGCTCTAGGCCAAGCACGCTTAACCTTAGAGTTCTTTTCGAATGAGCTTCCGGAAAAGAAGTTGCAACTTGTTGATATGGGTATCCTATCAATCCTATTAAGCCATGTGCCTGGATCTCACATCCATCCCGATGATGATGAATCGGAGATGCCAGAGAATCTAGAAAGGTAGGAGATGGAGACATGATCGGAGGTGACTGATAAATATGCTAAGGCTTGCATGGGAGGCCATGTTGGGTGTGGTTTTTGTAGTCCTATGCTCACCACCACTAGGAACCGAGTTCTTGCCTTTGGAACCGAGACGAGCGTACAGCCACACGGGGCCTGAAAAACCCCTCGACTAACTAACTTGCCTAGTAGATTCCATGAGTCACATAGTTCAGGCTTTTCATTTGGCATACACATTGAAAATGTTTTCAAAAGAGGAGGTGAAGGAGGTGCATCATGACAGGTAGGTAAGCGTTGCCGGGGTTGCTTGGGGTAGATAGCGCCCCTGGTAAACCAACCCCGACTCACATCTCTAGGGACCGGCTTCGGGATTTGACACGTTACAGCGGAACCCTCCTTAGGGCGTGACTCATGGTCTCGGCGACAGCAAGGTAAAGGTCGTGGTCAACCACCCTCTGTCGGCCTTCCTAGGAAGAGGGCTAATAATTTGGCATTAAGAGTCAGTTGGTACGTGTGGGTAAATTTGTACACCCATGCAGGGTTAAATCTTTCCGAAAAGCCGTGTTCATGGTTATGAACGCTTGGTGACCGAATTCTAAGATCATAGATAACATTAACTAAAAGTAAAACTTGTTGATCCACGTGTGCTTAAGGATGCTTCCTCGGGGGTTCGAGGGGGTGATCCTAGATGAGGAGTTCAGATGTACTTGGTTAACAAGTTCATATGTTCAAGATGGAGTTGTCGCTCTCTTACCCTGTTTTGAAAGTATTATGTGTAGTCGAGCCTCTTCTAGAGCCTTTTTACAAACAAAGTTGGCTTTATGCAAAGAAAATCTAGAGAAAGCTTTTCTAGCCAGAGCAAGTAGACACTAGGTTATCTAAGTCTTGTGGAGTACATTCTCGTACTCAGCCTTGCGCTATTGTTGTTTTTCTCCAGATGATCTAGTCGCATCTGAAGGAGGCTTCTACGTTGACATTGACGAGTAGTTGGGGGTCCCAGGTAGCAGTCCGAGGACTATGGGTTGATCGCCACTTATGTTTATGGCCTCTTAGGCCCTTTGTTAAGTTTGTTGTGTAGAACAACATAATTTGCTTTCACTGTTTGGTGTAATGATGGGTCTGTAATCGCTGGTTTGTAATAATCTGATATCGTACTCTATTAAGAGTTTAAACTTATGCTGTCGAATCCCTGTGTTCTGTAATGCTACCGAATCATATACCGTGAGTCTCTGAGGTTGGAGTTAAGTTTATCTCGAAGGATGATCCGAGGTTTGTTTAACCCTAATCTCGGGGGTGTTACACTCACATATTGAAAAATGAGCAATACTAGTCCCTCAACTTATATCTCGAGAGCATTTTAGTCCAATTTAATGGAATTTCAATGAATTTGATTTAATTTGTCCATAGATGATGTTGTTTTTTTAAAATGACCCCTCTATATTTTTATGTCATTTGTGTCCCTATGCGAACTGATAAGTGGGCCAACTGTTAGTAGACGTACAAATAAAATAGTTAAATCTCTAAGAGGAGAATAGATTCGAACTTAACACTTTTGTACAACGACACACACACACCCACAAGCCACAATGCCGGTAGATGCCCATGACTACTCATGTGAGACGAGGAGTACTTGAGAGGACGTAATTATGCCAGACGGGGAGTACTTAGGGGAAGTAATTATTTATACAATAAAAAAGCACATACGAACGCAAAAAATGCTCACGTCTATGTTGGCACGGTCCATAATATCAATTGTATAGCTTTGTCGTTAACCTAGTAGCTAGCTGTAGTGTCTAGAATAAACTTGAGTTTTTTCTTATTTGCAAAAATAAAAAGGAATAAAGTTGAGTTGTTATTGTACCCCAGAACACATATTTTTGAATATCCAAAATAAAGAACACATCGGCCAGAGCGCTCTTCAGTTAATCACTTTTGTGTGCATGTTGTAGTGGCAAGGTTGATTTCTTCAGTAGCGCAGGTAATCAGTTCGATACCCTACAATGCATTGGTAGTTTTTCTTATTTGTTTTCTTATTCAGATCCTCCTGTCAAGTCGTACTAAGGTCACAACTAGCAGGCAGAAAATAAACAGAGGTCATTTTGCAAAAATTATGATGCCATGTGTCACTTCCAGAATTAGTTACGATAAATTCGGACAAAATCACAGAAATTTGATTGAATTGGACTAAAATTTTCCTGGTTACAAATTGTGGGGCTAGTGTTGCTCACTTTGCAAGATGTGGGACTAAAACGCTCCCGCGGTGCAAGTTGTGGGACTAAAAACGTATATACCTCGATATATAATGACCGTGGTATTGAGAGAACATGAGGATTTTAGCTCCACAGAGCATACACCCCATCTGGCCACATGATGAACATCCAAGAGCACGGCCAAAAAGCAAAATTGAAAAATGGAAAATGCCATGCAAAAAATGGAAAATGTCCCGCGTTTGCGTGTGCCCTGAGGGACCAGGGAGCGCAGGTTTTCTTCTTAGATTTTGGGATAATTAAATACAATGAGGTTATAATACTACTACTACTAGTATCATCCTACACCTACACACTCGTTTGCTTCCAGGAGTCGTAAGCTGGTGTGCGCACGACCGTTGTACCGTAATTAGTGCGTGTGCGCATGCGTGTGCCCGTGCCAGTTTGATGAAACGCGCTTGCGGTTTCTGTGTGCATGTCGTCGTCTCGTTTCCACACGATTTGCTTGGCTTTCCAGGCCTTTGTTTAAATGTGTGTCTCTGGAACCGCTTCCTGTGCCAGTCGGTGGGACCGAGACCACACAAACGCCTTCATCTATGGCCGGCAAGAAGCAGGAGGACTCACCGTGGGCTGGTCTCCCTAAGGGACTCGTCCAGAAGATAGATGCCATCTTCCTTTCGACGGACAACTTCGACTACTACGCCGCCTTTCGGGCAGTCTGCAGCGCCTGACGCGGCTTCATGGAGGAGCGCTTTATGCCAGCCAACTGGATTGTTCTAGAGCACCAGTTGTCGGAGGAGTATCGGGTAGAAGACGCTTCCATCACATTGATGAACGTGAGAATTGGCCGCCACCTTGAGAAGAAGATTAGCCGGGTTATTCGCAGGTGCTTTCTTTATATTCATCTGTATATATGCGATCCATTTTATGCATTCACATCCTATACTATCTGTTTTTCAAGTTCTGTTTCTTCGTCCACTTGTTGCCTAGGGTTTTGCTCCATGGTTTACCTTGATTGAATTTTAGTCTGTCTACCTTGACTGAATCTCTTTTCTCCTCCCTCTATCTCTGGAAGGTACTTTTATGTAGGTAGCACAACCGGCGGCCTCCTTGTGCTTGGACAGAGGGTACAGTCGTACAAGACCCGGTTGTACAACCCCTTCTCAGGCGCTATCAGGGCAGAGATACCGGCTGAGAAGGTGCCTTCGGTCGCTGTGATGATGTTCCCGTCGTTGATGGTGTTTACATGAAACCATCAGAACACCACCATTCGGTGGGCAGATGAGAGCATGGAGGAAGGGAGTCGCCCAGTCTTTGGTGAAGCGTGGTACTCGCCATATGACTTCACGGAACTCCGGAGCATGACTTCTTACGCCGGTGATGTTTTTCTCGTAGACAGATACGGGTCTATCCTCTTGACTATGTGTGATGCTGCTCATGGATATGTGCAGCTGCAGCGCTCCACACGAACCCTGCAGATGCATCCCACTGTTGTAAGCCCTATTCCGGGCTGCCAGTTCCTAGAGAATTGTTTTTACCTTGCCAAGTCCGATGGGGAGTTGTTGTTTGTTGTGAATGGACCGGTCTACAGCGGCAGGCCGGTTGTTTACCGGGTTGATACCTAGAACCGTGTCCTTCAGCCGGTTAGAGGCATTGGAAGTCATGCTCTCTTCGTTGCTGACAATCAGTGCGTCTGTGTTGACAGCGCCAGGGTACCCACGGTGCAGGCCGACAACATATACTATGCGGATCTATCCAAGATTAGATCTTACAACTTTGAGGCTCTTGCGTGGGAAGAGGAGCCAAGCGTTGTATATGGGTATAGAGTAGGAGGATTATGGATCAATGACCTTCCTTTCAAACTCGATCGATTGCTGGCGGAGTATTGCAGAATCGTCGAGCATTCTGAGCTGTAGATGGTGCCGCCATATGGCAAGGATGGTACCACCCACTACGATTACTACGACGACTATCCAGCAGATTGGTGGATTGTGTGGGTCTGCTCCTGATGTATTCTCTTCAGGTTAGATCTTTATGTGTTCACTTTGTTGAGTGAACATCTATGAATTTTGCAAGTTCTATGGTGCCCGTGTAATACAATGGACGTTCTCCCTGTTCCGGTAGATCGTGTGTTGTACCTCTTACAATTTTACTGTTTTTTCATGTGTGTAGTAATTTTGATAGATGCTCAGTTTATAACAATCCTCAAACAACTTACAATTGAAAATTACACTAGATTATTACAATCCTCAGTAAACTTGATAGTAATAAAATGAAGCATAAAAGTTGCATCAGAGTCCAGACAACTAAAAAAACACCATAACTGGTGTTGCAGAAAAGGTCTCTATGGAGCTTGCATCCCGAGACATGTAACAACTGGCTTCCCATGAGAGCTGCAGATGAGATTATTAAGTATGTTCTGCGTTAAAGCTTGCCTGTTTTTCAATTCATATAAGTCTTTGCGTGCTATGGTGATTACTGAATCTGTTTTGTTGGCTTCTTGCTCAACAATATCACGGGCATCTTGGAGGGCATCCTCAAACAATATTTCGGCTGAAAAACAAGGATCAGTCGAAGCGGTGTGCCATGAGCAATAGGTATTGTCACTGCTGCTATGTGAAATAAAATCTAAACTTGGAGAAGCGGGTCATTTGCAGCCTAAAACAAACACAAAACAAGTTATAACAGCATTACCATGCAATCACACCACCATGAATTTTAAATGTGTCAATGCGGTAATATATGAGGAAGGAAGCAATTAACAGTGGTGGCTCATACATCTATTTCTTCTTGAATAAGTGGACCAGCTGGCGCCATAGAGCGATGCGAGCATGTGCTGCTCTATGAAATGACTGCTCTACTTGAAGATGGCTGAGACCAAGACAAAATAAGTTACTTAAACAACATACTTGGGAAACAAACTACAAGTTCATTTTGAATAACAATGCGAGCAATCAACCAAAGTACCTGATGCAGACTGCTCAAACTAGAATGTGTAGAACATGAATAAAACGAATATTAAAACTAAGCCATTAAGTTTCTCATATATAAACTAGCCAGGAATTACACAACGAAATCTGCCACTAATTTAATCATAGACAAAAAAACGAATAACTCAGCCAATAAAAACACATCAATTGTGAGCCTCGAATATGCTAGCCAGATAATTTCAGACAAACAATGAATCAAGCAATCATACATTGAATTATTCATGAATAGCCAGATAATTTCAACGCTTCGGTGGCCATAGAACAACAAACTGAACCATCAAGTTCCTTGTATTAAAATAGCTAGTTCATTTAAGTATGATACATAGTAGATACAAGAGTGAGATGAACTGCACAGAGTTTCCTATGATACATGTGTAGATCTTATCGCTAGTGTGGCCTTGTTCTTATTATCAGACAACTCAGATGCAATACACTCAGCCTCTCCATATCTAGGAAATTAAACTAAGCACATGGAACAAAAGTAGACGATAGTGGGGCTAAAATGTTTGACGCTAATTTTTGGGAAAAAAATATGAAAACAAGAAAGATAGATGGTAAATTTAAGCAAACAAAAAATGTGGCAAGGACCAAACTTCGGGTGGGGGGCCTTACGGTAGGTGTTATACGAGATCTACAGCGGCTACTGTGGATGGGCAGAGTTTGTACTCCATTGTTGCTCCTCTGCATAAAGGTAAGGCCAACTATAAATACAAACAGGTTCCAACATGATATACGTTGGCATGAAGTGAAATAAAAGTGATGGGTTCTTACGAGATTAAAGGGGTCATTCACTCTATGATATTGTGTGCAAACTGAGGCTGCTCCTTGCATAATAACAACAAACAATTTGAGCCACAGATTAAGAAGGATCAAATCGATAGTACATAATGGTGAAATAGTATGACATGTGTAAATGTGTAGTATAGGATAGTAGGATAATAACACGATGGAAATACTATAGTTCGTAAATCGATGAATGAGAGAGATATTATATAATCATATCTCATGTGGACAGGTACATCAGAGAATGTAAACAAATATGTTAAGTGACTAATAATTCACAAAGAAATAGTACAGTACATAAAAACAGTTCAATGCATGGAGTTTAAGCGTAACCACAATGGGTTAATTTAGTACTCCCTCCGTTTCAAAATATAAGATGTTTTAGCTTTGTGAAAAGAGTGCATCTAGACCTCTTTTAGTATGTAGGTTCATCTAGGTTTGGAGTGAACCTACACACTAAAATGAGTCTGGATACACTTCTTTCACAAAGCTAAAGCATCTTATATTTTGAAACAGAGGGAGTACATCACATGTGTATATCAAGTAAAGAACATGTTAGTTAGGAAATTTAGCATGAATACAGTACATTGCCAACAAACAAATCGCGCAGGGAGATCTGGTTTTACCTCGGTCGGGTCGGCGTCTATGCCTCCTTCGCATCCTCATGGGTCACGTCGAGGTTGCCGAAGGTGCTACGGTCGTAGTGGGTGTCGATGATGGGGATGTAGATCTTGGGTGGGCGAGGATACGAGCAGAACGCTGGACCATGGTGTCCGTGGAGCAGATCCTAGGCGGTCGATGATGTGGTCAGCACGCCGGACAAGAGGGTTCGTTAAGCATATCAGGTGTGCGGGTACGCTGGCTAAAGTGCAATGGGAATGTTCCGGCCAATGACGTATTCCTGGAGGAGAGAGAGGGGGACGGGGGTTGGGTTTAGGTACTACTAGCACTATACTGGGAAAATTACGAGTAAAGCCCCCCACCTACTGAATTTAATAGGGGTCAAATGGGAATTTCGAAGTATCTGAAATTTTGGGGCACGAACTATGTTCGGATGCGGGGATCGTTTTCAAAAGGTGTTCAAAATTTGCATGATGCATAGTCTTAGCTAGAAGTCGAACCACTCGTCAAAACTCTCTGTGGTTTCTAATATATTAATTAACCGCTCGATGGGTACCTCCAAAAGATTTTGTCATAAAAATTTCAAAGCAACCTAAAATTTATTACTTGTAGTTCAAGTTTGACCTAATTTCATTAAATTCAATAGCAATCTATCGCACTTAGTTGTAGCTCAATTTTGACCTAATTTTATTAAAATATCAAGACGCAAAATCTGAGCAAGAAGATGAACCTGTCGTCATAACTCTCTTTTGGTTTCTGATAGTATATTAATTGCCCCCTATGCGCCCCCTCCGATGGGTACCTCTAAGACTTTTCCGTAAAACTTTCAATTCAACCAACACAGTTTACTTGTAGTAGTTCAAATTTTATCTATTATATTTTTTCCGCTTTGCCTATTATAATTTTATATAGTGATCATATGCCAGATGTCTATTATCTGAGTCTCACGTGCAGGGCACATGCAATTTGCTAGTACTTGTAGTTTCAAATTTGACCTAATTTCGATAAATCGACATAAAGTCATTCTAATGGGCAGAGTTAGCTGGGAAGTTTGAAAACTCATAAAACATGGGAATCGTTGGTACAACATGTTGGTCCAATATATATGTATGTAAACTTGGCTTGTGGCATTCAGATCTAATATTCTTTGGACTTTTCTTTAGGAAAAAGAACAAGCTCGCTCGTATTCTTCACTCGGAAAATGTAGAATGGAATGTTCTTTCTTGATAGTTGGAAACTCACACCGACGACACTGTTTACTACAAGAAGATGCAACAATGATCTATCTATGAAAAGACATTTAATTCAAGAGCAATCTATGGCGTTTACTTGTAGCTAGCTCAAGTTTAACCTAATTTTGTTAAATTACCAATATGCAAAGTCTTAGCAAGAAGTTGAACCTATCGTCGAAACTCTCGCTGGTTTCTGGTATATTAATTTTGAACCCTCGATTGGTACGTCCAAAAGAGTTTTCGTAAATCTATCGAAGAAAAACCTACAATTTACTTGTAGTTTCAAATTTGACCTAATTCCGAGATATCGACATAAAGTTATTCAAATGTGAGGGGTTAGCTATAGGAAGCTTCAAAACCCATAAAACATGGGGATCTCAAGTACAACATGTTGTAGATCCACTATATATATATATGTCTGTCAACTTGGCTTGTGGCATCCACATCCAATATTCTTTGGACTTTTCTTTACGGAAAAGAACAACTAACCTCGTTCGTCTTCACTCAGAAAACGTAGAATGCAATGTTCTTTCCTAGTAGTTGGACACTCACACCCACGACACTACTTACTACTATAAAATGGACCCATCTACCTCTGAAATAACATTTAATTCAAGAGCTATCTATCGCGCTTACTTGTAGCTCAAGTTTGACCTAATTAATTTCGTTAAATTGTCAAGATGCAAAATCTTAGTAGGAAGTTAAACCTATCATCAAAACTCTTGTTGTTTTCAGATATATTAATTGTGACCCCTCGATGGGTACCTCCAAATTAAAAGCTTTTTTGTAAAAATTACAAAGCAAAACCTACAATTTAATTGAAGTTTCAAATTTGACCTAATTTCGAAAAATCAACTTAAAGTCATTAAAATGGGCAAAGTTAGCTAGGAAGTTTGAAAGCTCATAAAACATAGGAATCGCAAGTACAACATGTTGTCGATCGACTATATATGTCTGTCAACTTGGCTTGTGGCATCCACATCCAATATTCTTTGTACTTCTCTTTAAGGAAAATAACAAACTAGTAGCCTCGCTCGTCTTCACTCGGAAAATGTAGAATTGAATGTTCTTTCCTGATAGTTGGAAACTCACACTGACGGCATTGTTTACTACAACAATGTGCATCGATATACCTCTGAAAATACATTTAATTCAAGAGAAATCTATCGCGCTTACTTGTAGCTCAAGTTTGACCTAATTTCGTTAAATTATCAAGATACAAAATCTTAGCAAGAAGTTGAACATATCGTGAAAACTCTCGGTGTTTTGTGATATATTAATTGTGACCCCTCTATGGGTACATCCAAAAGATTTTTCGTAAAACTTTCAAAGCAACCTACAATTTACTTGTAGTTTCAAATTTGACCTAATTTCGATAAATCGACATGAAGTCATCCGGTCAAATGGGCAGAATTAGCTAGGAAGCTTGAAAACTCATAAATAAAACATGGGAATCGTTGGTACAACATGTTGGTCCACTATATATGTCGGTAAACTTGGCTTCTAGCATTCATATCCAATATTATTCTTTGGGCATTTCTTTACAGAAAAGAACAACCTCGCTTATCATCACTCAAAAAATTGAGAATAATTGAATCTTCTTTCCTAATATAGTTCGAAAATCACACCGTACTAACGACACTGTTTACTACAAGAAAATGCACCAATTTACCTCTCTTAAAAGTCATATATTTCGATAGCAATCTATCACGCTTACTTGTAGCTCAAGTTTCACCCAATTTCGTTAAATAGTGTCATGCGATGCAAAATCTTAGCAAGAAGTCAAACCTGTGTCAAAACTCTCGGTTGATTCTCATATATTGATTGTGACACCCCTCCCGATCGGTACGGTACCTCCAAAAGCTTTTTCGTTAGTTATAGTTCAAGTTTGACCTAATTTCGATAATGCTACATGTACTCATTCAAGTGGGCAGAGTTAATTAGCTAGGGAGTTTGAAAACTCAAAAAACATATGGGAATCGTAAGTAAAACATGTTGGTCCGCTTAATATGTCTAGAAGCTTGGCTTATGTCATTGACATCCATATTCTGCTTCGAGCTTCCTTTACAGAAAAGAACCATCTCGTCATCACTCGGAAAACTGAGAATTTTATTTCCCGATAGTTGGAAACTCACACTGATGATATTGTTTACTACAAGAAGATGCACCCATCTACCTCCAAAAATACATTTAATTCAATAGCAATCTATTAAGCTTACTTGTAGTTCAAGTTTGATCTAATTTCATTAATCGACAAGAAGTCACTGAAGTGTGCGGAGTTAGCTAGGGAGCTTGAAAAATCCTAGTACTATAAACTTGGGTATTACGTATAAGAAACTATGGTCCAGTTTGTTTGATAATTGGGGCAGTTGCATTTTCTTTTAACCGTGGTAGGTCTCGTAGGAGCGTGGTGTTGAGAGTTAACACGGTCGGTGGAAGTACAAGTTACATCAAAGACCTCATAAAAATGAAAATGGCACCCAAGTCCATGCATTTAGCACAAGGACCCTGAAACTGAGCAATAAAGTGTGTGTTTTGAGGTTTGCGCATACTAGCATTCATCGTGCTAAAGACTATCAGTAGAATCTTTGTAGACGCTAAGAATGGAAAAGAACATCCAACAATTAGCAATGTTTAGATTTGCCGGTCTTGATCCAATGGTCAATGTTCGAAGTTATCCGTACACTATACAGTGGTATGATATGGTATTGTAAGAGATAAGACAAGATAAACATAAGATAAGAAGTATTGTGAATGGCCGATCTTTTGAGTAACCTTTCCTCCCGATGTTTGGGAATCAAGTGAAAATTCCGAAAACCAGAAAAGTTTGAATTTTTTTGCCACCAAGGACCAAAGTGGTTTCCTTCCTATGTACTGCTCGTCGCTACTCCACACGAACGTGGCTGCCGAACACGCCAGAGACACAGAGCCACCGTACCAAGGCACACGTGCGCAGCACCACGCTGTGGATGAGGGAGAGATCAGTCGGGCTGGTGCGCGAGGGGAAAGGGTAGGAGAGAGGGAGGATGGATGGTGAGAGGTAGCAAAGGAGAGAGAAAACACACAATTTATTTTGCATGCACAGGTCCTGAAATTTACTAGTACTAGCATAGTGTAGTACACTGTAAGGCCGCAGGAGTACCTCGTGTCAGAAACCCATCATAACTTTTCTCTGACATGGAACCGCCTTTAACTTCTCTTCGCTGCTGCCCTCTTCGCCTGCCAACGTTTTATTCTCTCAGCATGTACAATGCATGGGCAGAGGTGACCATATGTCTAAGCAAAGAAATATACTACTCACTCATTATCTAAAAAAGCACACTTTAATATGGCCTACTACCCATTAAAAAAAGGCCTACTATGTGGCATCCTGATATGTTAGAAACGTATCTATGATTTTTGATGTTCCATGCTTGTTTTATTTTATGGAACTAACCTATTAACAAGATACCACAGTGCTAGTTTCCTATTTTCTGCTATTTTTGGTTTCAGAAAAGCTAGTAAGGAAATATTCTCGGAATTGGATCGGACAAAAGCCAAAGTGAATATTTTACCCGAAGCAAAACAGAGTCCGGAGGAGAGACGAAGTGGCGCACCAGGGCGGCCACACCTGGTGGCGGTGCGGCCTAGGGGCACCACCAGGGGGTGTGGGCCGCCTGGTGCTCCATCGACCTTGCCCCTTCGCCTATAAAAGCCTCCCACGACGAAAACCCTAAGTACCCGATCAAAATTCCATGAAAGAGTCTGTAGCCGCCGTCATCTACATCCCTAGATCGGGAGGGATCTGAAGCTCTTCCCGACACCCTGCTGGAGGGGAGAGATCACCCTTGAGGCCTTCTTCATCACCATGCCTACCTCCGGTGTGATGCGTGAGTAGTCATCTCTGGACTACGGGTCCATGTAGTAGCTAGATGGTTGGTTCTCCTCCTTTGTGCTACCATGTTTAGATCTTGTGAGCGCCGTTCATGATCAAGATCATCTATTTGTAATCCTACATGTTGTGTTTGCGGGGATCCGAAGGATATTGAGATGCTATTTCAGATTGATTGTTGATTCTATCATGTCTATGTTATTTGTGATCTTGCATGATTTCCGTTGTTAGTAGCTATCTTGGCCAAGTAGATGCTAGCAACTCCAAGAGGGAGTATTTATGCTCGATAGTGGGTTCATACCTCTAGGAATCTGGCGAAGTGACAGAAATCTCTAAGGTACTAGATGTGTTGTTGCTACTAGGGAGAAAACAACAATCCTTTGTCCATAGGGCAATCATATTGTTTACTTTACACACTTTGCTTAATGCAATTATCTGTTACTTGCAACTTAATACTGGAGGGGGATTCGGATGATAACCTAAAGGTGGATTATTAGTCATAGATGCAGTTGGATTACGGTCTATGTATAATGTTGTAATGCCCAATCAAATCTCATAGGAGTCAAGATGATTAGTATATGCATGTATGCTTTCTCGGTGTGTTTCAATTGCCCCGCTATAATTTGTTCACCCAACATGTCATCTATCTTAAGGAGAATCACCTCTAGTGAACTATGGACCCCGGTCCATTCTTTTACCATTGATAAACCATCTATTTACTGTTTTCTGTTTACTTTCTGCAAGCAATTACTATGTTCCACACAATACGTTTAATCCTTTGTTTTCAGCAAAACCGGTGAGATTGATAACCTCACTGTAAGTTGGGGGCAAAGTTCTATGGTTGTGTTGTGCAGGATTCCAAGTTGGAAACAACATCTTGGAGGTTTTTCCTTGCTCCTACTGGTTCGATAACCTTGGTTTCATAACTGAGGGAAAACTTGCTGCTGTGCTCATCATACCTTCCTCTTCGGGTTTCCCAGCGAGCTCGATATATGTTGAGCCATCAAGCCTTTTTTCTGGCGCCGTTGCCGAGGAGTCAAGGACATCTTCACAAGGGGAGTCCCTCATAACCAATCTCTTTACTTTGTTTTTTTGTTTTGCTTAGTTTATTTCTTCTTTGTTTGCTTGTTTCTTTATCAAAAACACAAAAAATTAGTTGTACTAGTTTGCTTCCTTTTATTAAAAACACAAAAAAAAATTAGTTTCTATCTCAAGTTGCTATTATGTCTAGCATTGCTCCAATCACTATGTCGCCTGAGGAAATGATTTTTACTTTCAAACAAGGAATTGAAGAGGGTTTCAAAGAAGCTTGGTCTAGAATCTCTGATTTACATGCAAAAACTGAACCTAAAATGACTCTAAGCTTGTTTCTTAGCAGTTTTTACTTTGGAACTGCCATTTGCTATAGATATGCTTTGGATGCTGTAGTAGGAGGAGATTTCCTCCAATGAAATGAGGGTGAATCTTTTAATGCCATAAAAAAGTTGGTTGGAACATATGAATTGCCTAGCAAATCTGATTCCTCCATTATAAACATTATTGCTAGATTGAACACTCTTGAGACCAACACAACTAGTTTAAAAGAATACTATAACATGCTTAGAGAGCATCATGAATATGTTCCAATAAATTCTGAATCTTCAAAATGGCTTCCTACGGTAAAAGTTATTATAAATAATGAAACTTTTTATGCTTGTTAAGATATCATGTATGAATTTTGTCTCATGCCTAAAGATATCTATGAATCTTTGAATCTTTGGGGACTTTTGAAAGGGGGAGAAGAAATATCTCTTACTAATAATGCCACAATATTACCCATTGGAATAGCTGAAGGAGTGTTTGCAAATATTCTAGGGAAAGTGGTGTCTACTGATTATCTTGTTATTGAATGTGTAGGAAAAGGACAAATTACACTTGGAAGATCCCTACTAAAACTCCTTGGAGCAATAATAGATGGGGAAAAGGGCATCATGCATTTTGCTTATCCACCAAACAATCATACGTCCCCCAAGGATAAGAATAAAGGTAAGAGAGGTAGGGGCAATAAATTTGGTTTTAATGCTTCTTCATTTGAGAATACTTGATTCTTGCTTCTTATGCCTAGATCAAAGGCGTTAAAGAGAAGCACTTATTGGGAGATAACCTAACTTTCTTTAGGAATCTTTTGTTGAGTCTTGGAAGTTATTGCTTTAGTAATAACCTCTCCTTATCCTTTTTGTGTGGTTTTTGTGCCAAGAATAACCTCTAATGAGAGAGAAGTAATGTTTGGGAAAGTTGCTGTCCCAAAACAAATTTTTGTGCTTCGCTGTAAAAATTCGTGAAAAATCTCTGTATGTCGGATTGAGCTGTAATTTTCTGCGCTTCTGTCCCAGGTTGTTATATAACTTTTGTTGTTCAACACTTTTAGATTTGAGCAACAGAAGGTCTTCGAAAAAATCGATTTTTACCTGCTGGTCTATTTTGACAGATTTCTGCCATTATTTGCATTTGCCTCTTAATCTCTTTCTCTTTGAGTTCTCTTTGATCACTTGAACTTTTTAAAGAAGGTGCTACAGTATCTTGTGTTTTAATGGAAGTTTTACTTGCGTTAAAACTGAACCAAAAGACTTATTATCTTGAATACACTAATGTTGCTAATGAACATTGCGTGAAGTTTTGTATGAAGGAAATTTTAAAGTGTAGGGAAGAGTAATGTGATAAGATGAAGTATGGACAAAAGCTCAAGCTTGGGGATGCCACCCGTGTCACCCCAAGAAATATTCAAGAAGTACAAGCGTCAAAGCTTGGGGATTCCCAAGGCATCCCCTTCTTCATCAATAAAAACTCAGGTTTTCTTCCAAACACTTCATTTTTATTGTTTCATGCACAATTGTGTTGTTCTTGGAGCGTCTTTGTTTTTTTTCTTAGTTTTCATTTGCTTAGTTTGCTTAAATAAATTGGTTGGACCCCCGCATTCATACATAGTTCCAAATAAGTTGATTTGGATTGGAAAAGACTAGGAAAGTTCATGCTTATAAGTGGTATAAAAGGAGCTTGTTTTTGACTGTGGCTTAGAATGTACCATTTTTAATGCTTGATATTGCTTTGACTTTATGTTTAGTGATTATTGCTGTAGCATGACTCGTTACAAACAATTGAGATTGCTTAATGTGCCTTGGAAGAATCATGCGTTGTTTTAGCATATAAAAGCATAATATTGTGGTATTCTCCTTTGATGCTTTATTTGGGTTGACTTGGCGCATGCTCACACCATGTTAAGACTATACCAAGTCACCATAGCCTCTATGATCATTTAGTTTTCAACTTGTAATATCACTTTATGCTTTGATTAATAATGTTTTGTCGCTTTGCATGATTATGGCCATTATTGCTCTCTTAGTTGGTCGCTCCCCCTCTTTTGCTAGCCTCCATACCAAGTATGAGTTCCACTCATGCATCCAACTCCAAATAAAACCAAGTTATTCCAAAGAGTCCACCATACCTACCTATTAGCATTTGCTATTCCAAGTATATTCATGTTTTTATAAACCTTCTGAATTAAACTTGTTATGTGAAAGTTAGCAATTAAATCTCTCACAAACTTGATAGTACACTTTACTTTTCTTGCACTTAATAAACTTGAACCATTGTGCCCATCTATGTTGCATATATGCTTGCTTTTTGTAAGTTGTGAATTAGCAGAACCATGTTACCATGGGGAATGGTTTCAACATTGCACTTTATTTAGTTGAGATCATGTTCTTTTGCTTATGGATCCCGGCGGTGTGAAATGAAAGGGGAGCTTGTAAGGCTCATGGAGTTCATATATGTGTTAGAGAAACGCCTGGGCGGCTGGTCTAATCCATGCTTAATCATGGTGGAAACCTGCAGCATAACCATAGTGAGCAATCTATGAAGCATCCTTCTTATAGAAAAGAGATAGAGATTGAGAAAAAAAGAAAAAAAGAGATGAGAAAAGAGGAAAGAGAGAAAAAAAGCACCACTTTCCGATGGTAAATAAGAAGATCGTTGAGATGCTCGTTGTCTGCTTGCCTTGTCATTTTGATATGGAGATTCTTCCGTATCATCGGGCAAGGGGTACCCCATTGGCGGTTCTCTATGATACACATATACTTACTATGACAAGAACTTACCGGTAACTAAACTTGAGTAGCATGAGGAGCGGCCCTCGTATTCAAGGGACATGAGATTTTCAACTTACAACTTGTCAAGCATAACCTCATATTTGATCACTTTAACCTTAATCACCTAAAGATGCCTATGATAGGGGCAATGAGAGCTGAAAGCTAATAATTATCATAATTTTTGGAAGCTCTTTATGAAACTTGAAATCCCTGCTTCCCTCTACGAAGGGCCTATCTTTTAATTTTTAGTTGAGTCAGCAAACCTATTCCCTTCTATCTCAAGCAAGTATTTTGAGTTGTTGTGTTTCATTCATTCATATGATGATTTATTCAATCATGTTTCTTATGTTCCTTGTTTTGCACATTGCTCTTATCTTAGTGAATACTACTTTGAAAGCTATCATTGAAAATCCTTTATGTGTGAACTCCTGCAAATTGTCAACTATTCTTCGACCAATAGCTAAGTTTGCCATTACCAATTATGATTTACTTTATGTATCTTTATTGTGTTTCCTTTAATTATTGCAAGTTAATTTATATAATAGTGAGTTGTCTTCTATTATGATTTGTGTATTGATGAATGTGATGCTTCTTGTCCGTATTGTTTTATCGACTCTTCACTCCATAAACATGAGGTCATGTTTATTGAGCTCGATTTAAACAGGGACAAGCGAAGTCTAAGCTTGGGGGGAGTTGATACGTCCATTTTGCATCACTATTCTATATCATAATTTACTGTTATTCATTCATATATTTCATATTAACAGATGATACTTATGTTATTTCATCTGTTTTTGCATGGGTGATGACTTTTGGAGCATGGACCGCTACAGTCAGGATTCTGATGGAAAAGAGGCTATTTGGAGGCGAAATTCGCGAAGATCAGAAAATCCGGGAAAATACATGGAAAATTCTATTTTTCCAGAAGACGAAGATTGCTAGAAGGGGGAGTGGAGATGGGCCACAGGGGGCCCACACCACCCCCTAGTGCGGGAAGTCCTAGGCCACGCCAGCAGGTGGTGTGGCCACCTTGGCCCACTCCAGGCTCTCCCCTCTAGCATATATTATCCCCACAGAACCCTAATACCTGGGGAGCAACCACAAAAAGATTCCGCCGCCTCTACGGGGCAGAAAACTAGAGAGAGAGAAAGATCTCTCCGGCAGACAAAATTCTGTTGGGGGAATTCCTTCCCAGAGAGGGGAGATCATCGCCATCAACACCACCATCAAGCTGGACTTCATCGGGATCATCATCACCATCATCATCTCCACCAGCACCATCATCACCACTCCATACCGCTGTAACATGGGTTGAATCTTGCATAGTTCTTAGGGGAAACTTTCCCGGTGTTGATTACTCCTTGTAGTTGATGCTATTGAGTGAACCATTGAATTATTGTTTATGTTCAGATTGTGACATATCATTATTTCATCTCTGATCTTGATCCATATGATGTCTTGTGAGTAGTTCGTTTAGTTCTTGAGGACATGGGAGAAGTCATGTTGTTAGTAGTGGAATTGTACTGAGAAAGATTCAATAGTTTGATATTTAAGTTGTGGTGTTATTCTTCTAGTGGTGTCGTGTGAACATCGACTACATGACACTTCACCTATATGGGCCTAGGGGAATGCATTGTGTATTTGGCTACTAATCGTAGGGGTTGCCGGAGTGACAGAAACCTGAACCCCCATTAGGAAACCTTTGCACAAGGGATGTCAGGGTCTTAGAGTTTAAAGCTATGGTTAGGTTTCTACCTTAATTACTTTCTTGTACTTCGGATGCTTTTAAGGCGTATAATCACAAGTATGTATTATTCCTAGGAAGGTCCATACATTAGCACAGGTTCACCCACACAACACTTAGCAAACTAAAGAAGATTAATCAACTATATGAAGTGAAAGCACTTGACGATATTCCCGTGTGTCCTCGAGAACGTTTGGTCATCTAAAGTAATACAACCGGCTTGGCCTTTGCTAAAGAAAGGATTGGGCCACATGATGGATTTATTATTATTGTCTTTTATTTACTCGTACTTTATTTACCTGCATTATCAAACACCCCTAAAAATCTGTTTGCTAAGTTTTTACAAAGAATTCCTATTCCAAGCCACTCGTCAACACCTTCTGCTCCTCGTTGGGTTTGACACTCTTACTTATTGAAAATACTACGATACACCTCCTATACGTGTGGGTCATCACTTACTTGTAGCTCAAGTTTGACCTAATTTCGTTAAATTATCAAGATACAAAATCTTAGCAAGAAGTTGAACATATCGTCAAAACTCTCGGTGTTTCATGATATATTAATTGTGACCCCTTGATGGGTACCTCCAAAAGATTTTTCGTAAAACTTTCAAAGCAACCTACAATTTACTTGTAGTTTCAAATTTGACATAATTTCGATAAATCGACATGAAGTCATCCGGTCAAATGGGAAGAGTTAGCTAGGAAGCTTGAAAACTCGTAAATAAAACATGGGAATCATTGGTAAAACATGTTGGTCCACTATATATGTCGGTAAACTTGGCTTCCGACATTCAGATCCAATATTATTCTTCGGATATTTATTTACAGAAAAGAACAACCTCACTCGTCATAACTCGAAAAATTGAGAATAATTGAATCTTCTTTCCTGATATAGTTCGAAAATCACACCGTACCGACGACACTATTCACTACAAGAAAATGCACCCATCTACCTCTTTGAAAAGTCATATATTTCAACAGCAATCTATCGCGCTTACTTGTAGCTCAAGTTTGACCCAATTTCGTTAAAGAGTGTCATGCAATGCAAAATCTTAGCAAGAAGTCAAACCTATTGTCAAAACTCTCAGTTGTTTCTCATATATTGATTGTGACACCCCTCCCGATTGGTATGGTACCTCCAAAAGCTTTTTCGTAAAACTTTCAGAGCAACCTACAATTTAGTTATAGTTCAAGTTTGACCTAATTTCGATAAATCAACATGTAGTCATTCAAGTGGGCGGAGTTAATTAGCTAGGGAGTTTGAAAACTCAAAAAACATATCAGAATCATAAGTAAAACATGTTGGTCCACTTAATATGTCTAGAAGCTTGGCTTATGGCATTGAGATCCATATTCTGCTTCGAGCTTTCTTTACAGAAAAGAATCATCTTGTCATCAATCGGAAAACTGAGAATTTTATTTCCTGATAGTTGGAAACTCACACTGACGACATTGTTACTACAAGACGAAGCACCCATCTACCTCCAAAAATACATTTAATTCAAGAGCAATCTATTGCGCTTACTTTTAGCTCAAGTTTGACCTAAGTTCGTTAATCGACAAGAAGTCACTGAAGTGTGCGAAGTTAGCTAGGAAGCTTGAAAAATCCTAGTACTAAAAACTTGGGTATTACGTATAAGAAACTGTGGTCCAGTTTGTTTGATAATTGGGGCGGTTGTATTTTCTTTTAACTGTGGTAGGTCTCGTAGGAGCGAGGTACTTGAGAGTTAACACGGTCGGTGGAAGTACAAGTTACATCAAGGACCTCATAAAAATGAAAATTGCACCCAAGTCCATGCATTTAGCACAAGGACTCTAAAACTGAGCAATGAAGTGTGTGTTTTGAGGTTTGCGCATACTAGCGTTCATCGTGCTAAAGACTATCAGTAGAATCTTTGTAGATGCTAAGAATGGAAAAGAAGATCCAACCGTTAGCAATATTTGGATTTGCCAGTCTTGATCCAACGGTCAATGTTCGAAGTTATTCGTACACTATACAGTGGTAGGATATGGTATTGTAAGAGATAAGACAAGATAAAGATAAGATAAGAAGTACTGTGAATGGCCGATCTTTTTAGTAACCTTCCCTCCCAATGTTTGGGAAGCAGGTGAAAATTTTGAAAACCGGAAAAGTTTGAATTTTTTTGCCGCCAAGGACCAAAGTGGTTTCCTTCCTATGTACTCCTCGTACCTACTCCACACCAATGTGGCTGCCGAACATGCCAGAGACACAGAGCCACCATACCAAGGCACACGTGCGCAGCACCACGCTACGGACGAGGGAGAGATCAGTCGGGCCGGTGCGCGAGGGCAAAGGGTAGGAGAGAGGAAGGATGGATGGTGAGAGAAAGCGAAGGAGAGAGAAGACACACAATTTGTTTTGCGTGCATAGGTCCTGAAATTTACTAGTACTAGCATAGTGTAGTACACTGTAAGGCCGCAGGAGTACCTCGTGTCAGAAACCCATCATAACTTTGCTCTGACATGAAACCGCCTTTAACTTCTCTTCGTTGCTGCCCTCTTCCCCTGCCAACGTTTTATTCTATGAGCATGTATAGCACGCCGATAGAACTGACCGTATGTCTAAGCAAAGAAATATACTACTCTCCCGCATTGTGGAAAAAAGCACACCTTAATATGGACTACTACCCGTTCAAAAAAAAGGCCTACTATGTGGCATCCGCTAAGGTTCATCTTATAGATAGTGGAAAAAATAAAGTTATCTTTAAGCCTAAGGTGCACCTCAAGCTTGTGGGTTGCCCATAGAGAATAGAAATATCATTTCCCCTCTCTCCCTATTTCATGTGATCGTTTTCAAAAGGTGTTCAAAATTTTCATGATGCAAAGTCTTAGCTAGAAGTCGAACCACTCGTCAAAACTCTCTGTGGTTTCTGATATATTAATTAACCTCTCGATGGGTACCTCCAAAAGAGTTTTTCATAAAACTTTTAAACCAACCTACAATTTATTACTTGTAATTCAAATTTGACCTAATTTCATTAAATTCAAGAGCAATCTATCGCACTTAGTTGTAGCTCAAGTTTGACATAATTTCATTAAACTGTCAAGACGCAAAATCTTAGCAAGAAGATGAACCTGTCGTCAGAACTCCCTTTTGGTTTCTGATAGTATATTAATTGCCCCCTGTGCGCCCCTCCAATGGGTACCTCTAAGACCTTTTCCGTAAAACTTTCAAAGCAACCTACACAGTTTACTTGTAGTAGTTCAAATTTTACCTATTATATTTTTTCCGCTTTGCCTATTATAATTTTATATAGTGATCATATGCCAGATGTCTATTATCGGAGTCTCACGTGCAGGGCACGTGCAATTTACTAGTACTTGTAGTTTCAAATTTGACCTAATTTCAATAAATTGACATAAAGCCATTCTAATGGGCAGAGTTAGCTAGGAAGTTTGAAAACTCATAAAACATGGGAACCGTTTGTACAACATGTTGGTCCAATATATATGTATGTAAACTTGGCTTGTGGCATTCAGATCCAATATTCTTTGGACTTTTCTTTAGGAAAAGAATAACCTCGCTCGTATTCTTCACTCGGAAAATGTAGAATGGAATGTTCTTTCTTGATAGTTGGAAACACACACCGACAACACTGTTTACTACAAGAAGATGCAACGATGATCTAACTATGAAAAGACATTTAATTCAAGAGCAATCTATGGCGTTTACTTGTAGCTAGCTCAAGTTTAACCTAATTTCGTTAAATTACCAATATGCAAAGTCTTAGCAAGAAGCTGAACCTATCATCGAAACTCTCGCTGGTTTCTGGTATATTAATTTTGAACCCTCGATGGGTACGTCCAAAAGAGTTTTCGTAAATCTATTGAAGAAAAACCTACAATTTACTTGTAGTTTCAAATTTGACCTAATTCCGAGATATCGACATAAAGTTATTCAAATGTGAGGGGTTAGCTATAGGAAGCTTCAAAACCCATAAAACATGGGGATCTCAAGTACACCATGTTGTAGATCCACTATATATATATGTCTGTCAACTTGGCTTGTGGCATCCACATCCAATATTCTTTGGACTTTTCTTTACGGAAAAGAACAACTAACCTCGTTCGTCTTCACTCGGAAAACGTAGAATCCAATGTTCTTTCCTGGTAGTTGTACACTCACACCCACGTCACTGCTTACTACTAGAAAATGCACCCATCTACCTCTGGAATGACTTTTAATTCAAGAGCTATCTATCGCGCTTACTTGTAGCTCAAGTTTGACCTAATTAATTTCGTTAAATTGTCAAGATGCAAAATCTTAGTAAGAAGTTGAACCTATCGTCAAAACTCTCGTTGTTTTCAGATATATTAATTGTGACCCCTCGATGGGTACCTCCAAAAGATTTCTATTAAAACTTTCAAAGCAACCTACAATTTACTAGATGGGTAGTTTCAAATTTGATGGGTAGTTTCAAATTTGACCTAATTTTGATAAATCGACATATAGTCATTTGGTCAAATGGGCAGAGTTAGCTAGGAAGTTTGAAAACTCATAAATAAAACATGAGAATCGTTGGTACAATATGTTGGTCCACTATATATGTCTGTAAACTTGGTGTGGCATTCACATCCAATATTCTCCGGACTTCTTATGAAAAAGAACAACCTCGCTCGTCTTCACTTGGAAAATGTAGAATTGAATGTTCTTTCCTGATAGTTGGAAACTCACATTGTCGACATTGTTTACTACAACAAGATACACCGATCTACTTCTGAAAATACATTTAATTTCAAGAGCAATCCATCGCGCTTAATTACTTGTAGCTCAGGTTTGACCTAATTTTGTTAAATTGTCCAGATGCAAAATCTTAGCAAGAAGTTGAACCTATCGTCAAAACTTTTGGTGTTTTATGATATATTAATTGTGACCCATCGATGGGTACCTCCAAAAGTTTTTTTTAAAACTACCAAAGCAACCTATAATGTACTTGAAGTTTCAAATTTGACCTAATTTTGATAAATTGACATAAAGTCATTCGATCAAATGGGCAGAGTTAGCTAGGAAGTTTGAAAACTCATAAAACATGGGAATCATTGGTACAACATGTTGGTCCACTATATATGTCAGTAAACTTGGCTTCTGGCCTTCAGATCCAATATTCTTCAGACATTTCTTTATGGAAAAGAACAACCTCTCTCGTTATCACTCGGAAAATTGAGAATTGAATGTTCTTTCCTGATATTTGGAAAATCACACCGGTGACATTATTTACTACAGGAAAATACACCCATCTACCTCTGAAAAGTTATATATTTCAAGAGCAATCTATTGCACTTACTTTGTAGCTCAAGTTTGACCCAATTTCGTTAAATAGTGTCATGATGCAAAATCTTAGCATAAAGTCAAACCAGTTGTCAAAACTCTTGGTTGTTTCTCATATATTGATTGTGACCCCCCGATGGGTACCTCCAAAAGCTTTTTCGTATAACTTTCAGAGCAACCTACAAAACTTGTAGTATATAGTTCAAATTTGACCTAATTTTGATTAATCGACATATAAAGTCATTCAAGTGGGCAGAGCGATAAGCTATAGGAAGTTTGAGAACTCATAAAACATGGGAAATCATAACTACAATATGTTGGTCCACTATATATGTGTGAAAACTTGGCTTGTGGCATTTAGATCCTTATTCTTCGGACTTCCTTTATAGGAGAGAATAATCTCGATACCACTCAAAAAATTGAGAATGTTCTTTCCCGATAGTTGGAAACTCACACTGACAGCATTATTTACTACAAGAAGATGCACCCATCTATCCTTACTTGCTTGTAGCTCAAGTTTGACCTAATTTCGTTAAATAGTCAGGATGCAAAATCTTAGCAAAAAGTTGAAACTATCGTCAAAACTCTCGGTGGTTTCTGACATATTGATTATGACCCCTCAATGGGTGCCCCCCAAAAGCTTTTTAGTAGAACTTTCAAAGCAACCTACAATTTACTTGTAGTTTCAAATTTGACCTAATTTCGATAAATCGACATAAAGTAATTCAAATAGGCAGAGTTAGCTAGGAAGTCATTCAAATATCAACAAACATTTAATTCAAGAGCGATCTTTCGCGCTTACTTGTAGCTCAAGTTTGACCTAATTTTGTTAAACTGTCAAGATGCAAAATCTTAGCATGAAGTTGAACGTGTCGTCAAAACTCTCGGTAGTTTATGATATATTAATTCTCCCCTGAATAGGTACCTCTAGAAGAGTTTTCATAAAACTTTCAAAGCAACCTATAAATTACTTGTAGTTCAAATTTGACCTCAATTCGATAAATAATTGGCATAAAGTCATTCAAGTTGGCGGAGTTAGCTTGGAAGTTTAAAAGCTCAAAAAACATGGGTATCATCAGCACAACATGTCGGTCCACTCTTTATGTCTGAAAACTTGTCTTGTGGTATTCAGATCCATATTCTTCAGAGTTTCTTTACGTAAAAGAACAATCTCATCATCACTCCACAAATTGAGAATTAAATGTTCTTTCATGATAGTTGGAAACTAACACCGATGACATTGTTTACTACATCACCCATCTACCTCTAAAAATACATTTAATTCAATAGCAATCAATTGTCCTTACTTGTGTAGCAAATGTTTGACCTAATTTCGTTAAATCGGTAAAAAGTCACTAAAGTGTGCAAAGTTAGCTGGGAAGCTTAAAACATCCTATTTCTAAAAACTTTGGAATTATAAGAAACCATGTTCCACTTCGTCTGATAATCGAGGCAGTGTAATTATTTTTTAATTGTGGTAGGTCCCGTAGGAGCAATGTGCTTTATTAGTTAACACGCGGTCGGTGGAAATACAAGTTACATCAAGGACCTCATAAAAATGAAAATTACAACCAAGTCCATGCATTTAGCAGAAGATCTCTGAAACTAAGCAATAAAGTGTCTTTTAAGGTTTGTGCGTATGCTAGATAATGTAGAGCCAATTTTTTTTTAAAACAATCTACATTCTAGCTTTTACTACTAGTATGTATAGTAAACAAGAATCTATAAAACAGAGTGATCGTACTCTCTATTGGAGTTGTAACTTGGATTTGTTTTTCACATATCTAAGTACTACAACTAATTATAATTTCTCAAAAAAAGTACCACTAATAAATGCAGTACTGGTTTGTCTGATTTGTTCTAAGATGTAGTACTACTAATATTACTTGTACTCCCTCTGTCTGGGATTATTAAGGCCATTAAAATTTGATAAGACCAAAAAAGTTAATTACAGGTTGGGGTCAAAGACATGCATGTAGTCCTCGGTCTCTCCTCTGCAGCACTGTACACCCTGCAGCAGGCCGCAGGCTTTTCGTCTCTCTTCAGGAGTAGATCTTTTTGCCTCTCACTCACCTAGATCTTCTTGCCTCGGTCTCTCCCTCTATCTATACTGTACTGTCTGGTACAGTACAGCGTGGCACCTGCTTTATTACTCACCTATCAACTTTCTGCAACCTTTTTGTTTTGACGAAGCATGTATAGCATGTGAACACTGTCTAAGAAAAAAGTGGCCAAGTGCAGATGCTGCCAGTGTGCCCATGTCTAGCGTATTTCTATACAATCGTACCAGTATAGTACGAAATTCAATCAGTATACTCTTTAGTATACCCATCCAACCCGGGTTTCTGGCCGGCGGGCACTACGTCGGCGAACTGATCTCTCCTCTATAACCACTCCCACAAGTTCGTGTACTGCGTCAACAGATTCGACCGTGAGCCGGCTGCTATGGACGCCGTCCAGTCTGAGGTGATGATTGAGTGCCCCTATGACGGCTACTTTAGCTTGGTTGCCTTCGACAAGCTCAACAAGCACAAGATTGCGTGCTCGCACGGCCTGTGCTCCTGCATTGATTCTGCCTATGATTTCATTGCCTCGCTGGCAGGACTCCTTCCCCACATGAAGGAGGCCCACGGGGTCATAGTAACCAGGGCCATCTATGGCAGGGCCTTCTTTTGCCTCATCCCGACTCCACCACCAACAAGCACGAGGGGATTCATGCGCTTCCTCTATGGGGATGACGGTGCCGTGTTCGGCCTGACCATCAGTGCGCTCGGCCCAGCCTCCATCGTGTCCTTGGTGTGCATCAGGCAGGATATGTGCTTGTGGCTGCGGTACACGGTGAAACTGTGTGCGCCTGGCCTGCCGGGGTCGGTAGACTTGTCGATGGTCAAGAGCCTTAATGCGGTAATCAAGCTGACGAGCAGCTCGTCGCCGGCCAACCTTCCGTCCGACATGCTCAGGATGTACCTTGGGGTGCCGTCGCAGTTCATGATGAAGGTTGGACAGTCCACCCATGTATCTTTCTGAATTTGCATTGACAGGAAAAATGATCTTAAACTACGGCTGATGATCAAGACTGTAATGGTGTATTAGCAGATAAATAGTACTACTAGTAGTACTATTTTACTACTCCAGTTTACTAGTAGTAGTCACATGTAGGTTCTTTTTTGGTACTAGGAAGGATGCATTTTGGATGTAAACTAAGTTTGCTGCCATTGTTATTACGGAGTATTTAGGGATTTTAGTACGACTTTTATGTAATTGTTCACTTCTACGACATGGATCAGAGATAAACACACTAACCGTTCTTACAGTGCTTCGATTTTAGTCATCTAACTCAGTGATTACGGAATTTTATGCATAAACTTGTCAATTCGACTTGATTTAAGTATTGAACCAAGATTGCCCTGGTGTGGACGACGCATCGACGTGGGTCCAGCGTGCAGGATAGGCTGCCCTGGAATTTGGCCTAAATATCTAGAAAATAATGTGGACATCTACGACTTCAACTCAATGTTATCAGAATCATCACGAACCATGTTTTCATATTATATGCGTTTGACATTATGTAAGTTAGTATGTTTATACATATAGTTGATCAAAAATATTGACTTACACAAAACCTAGTATGCTTTCTAATTTGCAAATGAGGGAGCATCTAAGTACTAAAATGTGTTGAAATACATGTGTATCTAGACAAAGCCAAGTCAGTAATTACTATTTAGGATGGAGGGAGTAATTATTTATGAGTAATCTATTTTTTATAATTTTTTTACTGCTACGGCACGTGCCCACGACTAGAGCATGGACCAATGCATAATAATCACGCGACCATGCGGTGACGATCTACTCCGTACTGGATTACCCTACGTGCGGAGGCGCACTAGTGGAGCACACGGTCGTGCCGTTCCTGAGTACGTACTAGTACTACTAGTATACGTAATTAGGATTACAATAATAGATAGATCTTCTTACTCATCGTACTATTTTTTCCCTGTAAGGCAACTTGGACGTGACTACTATAGTACTATATTAGCACAACTTATGCTTTTGGCGCTACAAGATGAATGTGGAACTCTCTATGTCCGTTAAAAAAAGGTTCTATGTAACAATAGTGTACTAGTACTTCTTGTACTTCCTAGTTTTTCGAAGGCGCAGGAAAGTAGTGCAGTAAGTCTGTTTGGTCAAACTGCATGAAACGAGCATTGGTTTGACAGGACAATTCAGGTTTTTAGATATCCAAATTTCTAGTCCAGCTCGATGGCTCAAGACATGAAGCAGCTAGTACTCCTCTATCCTACGGTTGTCACCCAGATGAAAATGAACAAGCAAAATATTGTGTATCTTAGAAATTGCCATGACCATTTATTACCTGCAGAGCTTTATTTTGTTTCCTTCGAGGTACCTGCAAAGACTGATACTGTACTGTACTAGTAGTACTACTTGTAAATAACATGCTACGGTTGGGCCCTACAGCTAGTACTAGACATAGACTTTAGTAGCTACTCTCGTCACAGTGAATTGTCCAAGAGGTGGAGTTTCTTTTTTTTCTCCAAGAGGTGGAGTTCTTTTTTTTTCTGAGAGAGGAAACATTTTTTATTCCTTGTTTTATTCAAAGGTTTTGTGAAGGATCTTGTCCCTTAGGAAATAATCCTACGCTGTTTTGTTTGATTCATAGGATTCCAATATGTAGGAATTATGTCCCGTTTGGAACACAGGATAGGAAAAATACAGGAATAGGAAAAACACGGGAATTGAGATTCTTTCAAAGTATTCCTTTGCCCTCTATTTTTAGGAAAATTTCCATCCACTCCAATCTCATCGTATAATTTCTTTGCTTTCCCTGTGATTCAAACACATACTTGATCCAAATTCCTATAGTTTCCTCTTATGTTTTGAGAATCATGCAAATCAAACGAGCCCTGAGAGATGGTCTTTCTTTTTTTGTTTGTCTTTGATCATTTTTTTTGTTTGAACATAGGGTCATAGAGATTCCTCGGAACACGAGAAGGGTGGAAATTGCACAAACCTCCAACAATTGGATTCGGAATTGCAGGGAACTCCAGATAATCAGGATAGTCTAGTTGCAAGAAACTACTGTACTACAATTACTTTTGGATACATATGCTGCACATAGCACAAAATTCTCGATTAGCCCTTTTAGCTTTATTTCTTACATACCCGAGGCTCAACAGTTGGAGCTCTTTGCAACTACGGCTCTAATTGTTGGAGGTTTGTGCAACTAGCTTCAATTGGAGCCCCAACCCCACTCGCCTACCTTCTGCAGTACTACTAGTAGTAGACTACTAGTACTACGCACCATCAGCCTTTGTCTTCTCCATCGCACCCCGGCCGCCAGCTCACGCCAATGATCTACCCTCCCTCCCCCACCCCACCCCAACCCACCCCAAAGAAAGCCCCTCAAACACCATCCGCAGTCTCCTTCCATGGTGAGACCGAGCAAGGTCTGTAAAGATCCTGAGCAGTTTCAGAAGGTGTTCACCAAAGGCCCTCTTCAAGTATTCATCAACCATTGCGACGCCACCACCGCCGCGAGCTTCGTCGGTTCGTCCAAACATATTCTTTAATCAACAAAAGAGAGCGGAACTACGCCTTATTCTCATCAGTTTGGCCTCCCATGTGTTCTTCATTCTCACCCGACAGTGAGACTGTAGGAATCCAAAGAATGCTTCGAAGTGGCGGGCAGCCCGTACAAGCTGACGCCGCTGGACAGGTTCTCCTCCGATGCTATGATGCCAAATGGTTTTGATGAGCAGCGAGCAGGCGGCAATGGAGATTGGATCGTCATAGTTGGGCCCGATTTCATGTGGGACCTTGTCAACGTGTACACTCATTGCAAGATTGTTATTCCACAAGTGTCAGGGTTTGAACCGACCAAAGGTTCTGCACTTACATTTCAGGATGATGCTGATGAAGATCGATGTACTAAACTGCAGAAGATAGTCATTTGCCAAGTTCCAACAGCTGCTGGGGGATACAAAGATTTCTCTCTAGTCGCCATTTTCAAATTCAAGTTTGCTGTCATCAACGGGAATGATAGTCATGGATGGTCAGTTTCTGTGAACGAGTTCCATGGCTACTTCAGATACTGCGATGCTATTATCCAACACAATCGAGTGTTCGCTGTGACCGAGAATGGTTGTGTTTATGCATGGAAGTCTCTAGAACTTGGTAAATTCTCCTCCCTATGTATTTTATTAGCTTTGTTCCTGAATCGCTACAAGCTATTTTTTCTAAACTTTCATTGGTTAGTAGGAATTCCATTAAGATTTTAGTTTCTTTGATTCAAAGGAATTCCCTAGGAATTTTAGAGGAATGCAATTTTCAGGAGGTTTTCTTACATATAAGTAGTTTGTTTCATATGATTAAGTTCTGCTGATAGTATTGCTTCGTCTCCTAGTACATCCTAGGGAAAATATGGTATCTACTACATAGTAGTAAGTACTTATGTGAGACCCAGATATTATTCCTGAATCAATGTAAGTTATTTTTTCTAAAGTTTCTTTGGTTAGTAGGAATTTCATAGGAATTTTAGCCTCTTTGATTCGTACGAATACCCTAGGAATTTCAGAGGAATGCAATCCTTACTAAGTTTTCTTACATACAAGTAATTTGATTCATAGGATTGAGTTCTGCTGATAGTATTGCCTTGTCTCCTAGTACTAGTACATCCATGGAAAATATGGTATCTACTAGTAGTATTTACGTGAGACTCAGATACTAGACATATCATAACTATACAAAATTATAATACTAGGTAAAGCTCAAAAAATTAGAAATTTGACCGACATCTATAAAGTATGGGCGCATATTTAGTTCTTGTATTTTCTATCATGTAGAAGTCGATGTTTATTAGGTACTAGTACTTGTAAATTTTATTAACATGGTCTTGAGAAATGAAGGAGAAGATTCTAGAATGATGGAGAAGTTTGTTTTAAGGATTGTGCATAGCGTTCATTGTGCTAAAGACTATCAATAGAATCTTCAAGTAGATGCTAGAATGGAAAAGAAGATCCAGCTGCTGGCAACATTTGGGATTCGCAAGTCCTGCCCCAACAGTGAATATTCAAAGTTATTTATACACTACATAGTGGTAAGATAAGATATTAAACCTCCTAGAAATAATCCTTGTTAGTTTTCCGTTGGTATATAAGACACCAAAATCTTGTAGGATCCAACCTTGCTTTTTTCCCTATGAACTTTACATTCAAGATCCTATAGGATTATTTCCTATTTCATTTGATCCCATGAATCAAACTGTGTCTCTAGGAGAATTTCCATAGCATATCCCCATTTCGAAAAGAATTAGAATTTCCATAGCATCTCCCTAGGTTGGCATTTTTTACGCAATCAAACAGCTTAAGTATAATCAAGATTTTTGAAAATAGTAGTGTATATCAACTTCTACAATGTCAGATCAATATCAATATTATTTCCATGTTACATTTCCTTTCCCTTTGAAGGTCCTATCCTTATCCTATTGCCACACGATGTGATGTACCTAACACATGGTTTTGTTGAGTACGATGAGGACAATGATCCTAGTAGGTGGTGGTTAGCAAGATCTGCTGGTGGTTCAGGACTTCTTCTGGTCTATACATATGGTGTCTCACGCAATGCAATTACTGATGATCCTTCTAGGTTTGAGTGCATGGTGTTCTCGATGGACACAAGTCAGTCAACTGCAGCTAACCGATGGAAAAGGGTTACTGACATTGGATCATATTCTCTTTTCCTTGGTGTGAACTATCTGATTATCATTGCAGTAGGCGATGCATATGATCTGCCAGGACATCTGACGAGAAGGAACTGTGTTTACACATCACACCAAGAAATTGGCTACAAGTACAGGCCGCGTCCTAAAATTTGCCGCTTCAGTCTGAATGGTGATGCGGCTGTTGGTTTCCACACCAACATTCACTGGACATGGTCAGAGAATCCATTTTGGTTCATCCCAAGCTTCTCAAATGCCTTGGAGTGGAATGAGCCTGTTCAAGGATAGCTCATTTGGTCTCGGTCTTCTGTTGAACTTTTTCTTTTGGCTAGTTTTTAGCAGATGTACGAGTACTCAGCATTTAGTTTCGCACCCGGTCCGGCTTGTAAAATACTCCGTATGACCAAAAACCCCTTTTGTACACTTGGTAGTTTCTCCAGTATGTATATTTCACCAAGCTTGTAAAAGAACCTTATTAGGAGTACAATTGGAATCTACTACTACTATTCCGTACATAATTTCTTCTAGAATGTTGTATAATAGTAGTACTGTTAGTATTACTCCTTGCAGGTCTGTAGTTTTGTTTCTTTTTCTAGTTTGGGTCCTGTAAGCCTAAGTTGGACGTGTTGGTAAGTACTTCGCTCAGAAACTACACGCGGTGGAAGGAACACGATGTTTCCAGGTTTACTAGGAAAAACATGTCGTTCATCATGGCATCACCAGTGATTTGACGAGGCAATACTGTACGACGGTGTGCTAGTCTAGGTTTTTTCTTCTTCTGAACAAGTACTCCTGGTCTACCTAGTAGTAGTAGTAGTAGTAAAGGTCTACTAATAGGAGTACTAGAGAACTCGATGAAGCTAGCTGGAGTACTACTGTCAGTAGCTGCCGCAAAAGAGAGAGGGTGGGAGTTTTGCACACGCCGGTGCACATGGCAACGTGTTCCTTCTGAGACAAGCAGGATTTAACTCCCTCACTGGCCTCCCCGCACGCACACACAAACTCTTTTACTCAGTCCCTTCTTCCCATCCACTACCGCCCCCTGTCCTCTCGCTCCATATTGTTGCCGACCAGCTCCTCGGCTCCGTCCTCTACAGGTGGCAGCGAGATCGGTGCAGCAACCTTTTATAGGGCGGTGGAGCATCCGTCATCTCTGTCTCGCGGCAGCAATGGCGGTTTCTGAAATACTAGAACACTCGTACCTATTCCCTCCGTTTCATAATATAAGATGTTTTAGCTTATGTGAAACGAGTGTATCTAGATTCACTCCTAACATACATGATAGAGTTGATGATGCGGTTAAATTTTTATTGTTGATTGCGCAACATTGTCATGTGTAGAGTAGTTCTTATCCCGAGTATGCATCTTTTTTTGTAGACTAGGATTCCATAGAAGCTTGTTTTTTGGGCTAGATCCCATAACTAAGAACAGTGGGGATCCATTCGAAGTTGGTAGTTCGATAGCGCAAACTTTTGAAAATTTGCATATATTTGTCAATCAACATCATGTAATCAATATTACAACTTGCTGCAGAAGGAGATAGGGGAAGGAGCGAAAAAGAGGATTCTCGATGAAATAGGATCCAATCCTATGTCTTCTACTATCCCAGATGACAAGGTAAATCAATAGAATGACATATGTTCTTGTCATTGCGCGTAGATGCTTTCGCTATAATCTCTGTTTATCTTGTAACTGCAGAAGCACAAAGTTGAAGAAGACTCTCAGTTTCCTGATGATGGAGAAGAAAATGGCTGTCAGATCGCTACATCTAAGACGCCTCCTTGTTTACCTTCTGTGGAGACTAATGCAGTTGCAGCTGCAACTAGTACTGATGGGCCTGCACCTGCCATCGTCGTGCTAGATGATGGAGGTGGTGGATTGGTTTTACCATCCACGTAGGCTTGTGCAGCTGGAGCTGGCAGTGAAGAGCCTTGAGAGGACATTGTGGTGCTCGATAGTTCACCTATTGTGGAGACTCATGCTACTGGTGATGGCGCTGCTGTTGGTGTTGCTGATCCCGCTCCCGAAATTATCGTGCCACCTGAAGGAGGCGGTGATTTGGGTTTACAATCTGTAGAAACTGTTGCACCTGAAGGTGGTGAACTGTCATGCGGAGCTTTCTTTCTTATGATTTGTATGCTTTTCTCTAGAACCTGTATTATGGATCTACCTTATGCATTTCTTACACTTTTGCCTGTTGAACTAAAGTGTGGAATTGGAACTACTCCTAGTATGTAATCATAATATTCGGATGCTTGAGTATTATCGATGATAAACCAATGCTAGCTGAGCTGCACGAGCATTGGCCTCTTCCACTTGCAGGCGTGGTTCCTGGCTCATCTCCCTTTCACAAGCACGGTGAAAATATGGTTCTATTCCTTTTCTTGCAATGCCATTATGCTTGCGTTATTGATCTGACAATTTTATGCTGATTTTGTCACCCAATCCGCATTTATGTCTCTACATACAAACATATTTGTTCACATGACTTGAATAGAAAATAGTATCTTCTTTGCATCGACTAACATAAGGAGACATGCAAATATTTATTTATTTTTGAAATAAGACAAACAATATGCCATTTTCATTGATAGAGAGGGACATGCAATTCATAAATCATCACCTCCAGCATCTTGTTCTACAGAAGGCGTTATTATCAGATCCACAACCTTCTTTTCCTTTGGACAACAATGTCAAGTGCAGGATTTCGAATCTAAACGCAATCTAGTGCAGGTTCATCAGGACAACCTCCAGCTGCGTCAGTCTCCACAGAAGGTACATCAACGCTATGGCAGACACCGTTGGAAATGCAAGCTGAAACTTTTGTTATACTCCTATCAGGACCACAGATAAGGGCCAGAAATTGAAGCTCCAAAATCTAGCGTTACAAAATAGACAAGAGGTTACCCCATCTGGACAATTCATAGACAATTCACAGTGCAATTTGAGCGTCTTACATGATCCTTAGATCTTAGTCCATCCGTTCTTTTTATTGGTGGAACGAAATTTGCTGGTACTTTTATTTCTGCGAAGAACCTACAAAACATAGCCAAGTCAGACATCTGAATATATCTAACTTTTCTACAGTCTTATATGTGAAGATATCTTTGCATAACACTCACTTATCAAACTATCTACGGATATCTTCCCGCTCCTTGGAAATGCGAAGTCGACGTTCTATAGGGTACATCCATCTATACTGTACTGTACCTCTAAGTACTTCCTCGTTAGGTACATCAATAGCCAAATGCTCCATCGTATCAAAGAAGGATGGGGAATATATCAGGTCAAAAGCTTGCACAGGATCTCTGCCAAGTCCTTTTTAAGATGTTTTCAAACTCTTCTGTCCAGAGCTTTACTACAGATTTACCTAAAGAACGTACCTATCCAAATCTGCAAGCACCTTATAAATCTAGATGGTCACAAGCTTTAACTATTTCTAGGAGAGGTGGAGAACAAACCAAAGCTAAGAAGAATGTATAATGCCTGAATCTAGCAGGTGAAGCGTGGGGATCGCCCAGCTGACCGTTGACCGGTGCGTCTCGTGAAGAACGGTGCGGCCAATGGTGATAGGCCGGCACTATTGATAGAAAGGCATCAAGAAGTTTTTTTAAGGCGTAGAGAAGTTTGCGGCCTGGTTCTAATCCAGTGCATCTCCCATAAGAACGACGCAAAATTTGAAGAGAAAGGGACTGGTCGCTCGATTGAGGGCGGGCTTAGGAAAGTTTGGGGTCTCGGCGGAGAGTTTTGGCGGGCGCGGGGTGTTTGTCCACAATTTTCAGAAATATCTATGAATATTTTATCGGATTTGCCAGTTCTCAAGAGTCACCTATCTCGTCATTGGATTTCCCTCTTGATTGGTGCAACGTGAGGGTTACACATTTGTTGTAACAACTTGTAACTAGGAATTTAATGAGTTGCAACTACTAGGTTACAACTGAGTATTATCACAATTAGTAGGGTGACGTCAACTCCTTAACATAATAAGTTCTCAGGCGCCTGGGATCTAGGCGCTCATATTTTATATCTTTTTTCTCATGTTGACGGCTTTGTTTCGAATACGGCCGAGCCCCAGCACGTACCTTGGGATTTTAACTATCTAGCCCAAGAAATTAGCCCATCTGGCCTCATTATATCCCAAGACCTTCTAACTCAGCCATATTTTGGGTCACTCTGCCACGCAAATAGCCCAGTTAGATTGGATGAGAGACCATGAAAAATAGCCCATCAATCCCTGCTTGGCCCATTTTTCTTCAATTCGTCCTTTTTTGGCACCGTCCACCCGCCCCTAAAAAAACTCCACCTATCCATGTTTTTAAGTACTACCTACTACATTATTTATACTTACCATTTTTTAGTTGAGCTGCTAGCAATCACACGTAGCAGATGGACAAGCAATTTTTTAAGAAGAAAAATAAATAAGTTATATACGATGTTAGTATAAATTTTTTATGTTTTATAAAAGGATAACAATTTTCTTGTGTAGTGGCAAGACATGCAGTTTATCTGTAGCAATATTTTTGTACAGAGAGGCTGACATGGCCGATCCACCTGCCTACAGCTAGCGCCCATCAACCTTACCATACAAGAGATCAAGTTTAACGAGTGTGTTTAAAAAGTACTTGTACAACAGTCTCGACCGTAAAAAAGAAGACCAAGATCAACATGTTTCTTGTCGAGAGAGGCTGACACGTGGGCCCAGCAGCAAGACCATACACGCCTGCCGTATGGAACAAAGTTACCAAGGTCAAACCAGTGGACACGACCAAAAAAAAAGTCCAACATACACACGTTTCCTCTACATAGGCGGCTGACATGTGGACCCAACAAGGAGATATTATACGAGTGCTATATCGAGCAACGTTGCCATGTTTCAAACGAGGAGGCACGAGAGAAGAAAAAAATTCTAGCATGCACACGTTTCCTATACAGAGGAGGCTAACATGTCGGTCCCACCAGCCTGTATAAACGGCTGAAGCAGCGAGCAACGCTATCAAGTTCGGAACACGAAGGCGCGATAGAGGGTAAAAAATCCATCATACACACGTTTCTTCTAATGAGAGGATGATATGTGAGGTCCAGCATTGTGATTAAACGGTAGATGCATCGAACAATGTTATCAATTTCAGAACAGGGTAACGCGAGCGAAGGAAAAAAATCCATCATACACACGTTCCTTTTAATAAGAGGATGACATGTGGGGCTGAGGAGGTTGGTTAAACGGTAGATGCGTCGAGCATAGCTATCAACTTCGGAACGGGGTAGCACGAGCGAAGGAAAAACTTCTATCATACATATGTTTATTCTAATGAGAGGATGACATGTGGGTCCCAGGAGGTTGATTAAACGGTATATGCATGGAGCAACACTATCAACTTCAGAACAGGGTAGCACGAGCGAAAGAAAAAAATCTAGCATACACATGATCCTTCTAATGAGAGGCTGACATGTGGGACCTAGCAGCCTGACTAAACGGCAGACGCCTCGAGCAACGTTGTCGAGTTCAAATCAGGGAGGCGCGACCGAAAAGTATGGTTCGCTAGAGGCACTGACGTTCGGGACCTACACACCTCAAAAGACTTTGGCGAGTCAATATCACGCGAGAAAACGAAAATCTTGGTTCTGCCACGCGCCAGCCAAACTTTCTCCACATTTTTAGCAGATTCGTCGTAGTAGAGGGCCGCGAAACCGGAAAAAAAGTTTTTCATCGGTCACGGCCGAGCCGAGAATTTCGTCATGGAAGACGCGCCTTCTACAACGACCGTCGGGCCAATTCGTTGCGGAAGGAAACTTTTCTTGCAGTGAATGTCCAAGCCCAAAGCGCAATGCGACGCATGCAAGTCCAGCACGTATACCATGTTGCAATGCCCAACTATGTTGAAGGTGGCACGGCGAAGCGCGCATGTCCTTCTAGTTAGATGTAAAAGCGATGGATTTGAATGTGTCTTTGTTCCTATCTATGGGGCTGCTCAAGATGAACATAAGGCAGAATTTCTTGCAGAATTGGTAAGAATCTGAGCCACTTCCTATGTTGGTAGGGGTGACTTTAATATTTTACGATGAAAATAAGACTATAATAATGAAAAATTTAATGCATATTGGCCATTAGTTTTTAATGCAATTATTGAGAGTCTAGACGTGAGAGATATTGCTCTCTCAGAAAGATAATTTACTTAGGCTAATCAAAGAGAGATTCCCACCTACAAAAAGCTAGGTCGTATCCTAAACAGTGTTGAATGGGAATAAAAATATCCTTTGATAACGGTGAGGGATCTAACCAGGTCTAGTTCTCATTATACACTGTTACTGACTGATTCTAGTAAACATGCACATCTCGAAAATACGTCACATTTTTCATTTGAATTATCTTGGTTGAGATAAGACAATTTGAATGAAATGGTCAAAGCCGAGTGGGAGGAAGTGATTAGTGATGGGACGCCTTTAGGAAGATGGCAAAACAAAATAAGACATATTAGACGATTTCTAGAAAGATGGAAAAAAATTAAGGGGGAAATATAAGGAGAAAGAATGACTTTTGGCCATTATTGACGGTTTGTACCTAAAGACTGAAACAACCATCTTGAACGCATCTGAGCGGGATGCTTTAAGAGAGTAAAAATAAAAGTTACTCTTTTATGAAAAGACGATGAATCAAAATGGGCCCAAAGAGTGAAAGTAAAGCATATTCTGAAAGGAGGTAACAACACTAAATACTTCCATTTGATGCAAATGGAAAGCATAGAAGAAAAGAAAATATTCCAATTTTAACAAGATGAGAGAACCATAGTGGAAGAAGATAATTTAAAAATATACATTACAAAATACCACAAGGCAAAAGACTTTATTTATGACACACCACAATTAACCCATGAGGAAAACGACATCCTTACTACTGCTTTCACTGAGAATGAACTACACGATGCCATTTTTCAAATGGAGTTAAATAAGGCTCCTAGGCCCGATGGGTTTTCAGTGGAGTTTTACAAAAAAAAATCGGGAACTTGTTAAGGGAGATTTGATGGCAATGTTCTTTCAACTACATAATGGGAATTTATAGTTGTTCAAACTGAATTTGGGTGTCATTACACTCCTGCCCAAAAAGCAAAATGGAGTTTAAATTCAACAATATAGACCCATATGTCTTCTAAATGTGAGTTTCAAGATTTTTACTAAGGTGGCCACAAACCGTATCACGAAAATAGGTGAAAAAGTCATTATACATACCTAGTCGACCTTCATACCAAAGCAACATATCCAAGAAGGGGTGGTAGTGTTGCATGAAACTATTCATCAGCTTCACAAGAATAAAATAGATGGTATTCTTTTCAAAACATATTTCGAGAAGGCATATGATAAAGTTAAATGGTACTTCTTGATGGGTTCGTTGCATGGAAAACAATTTTTTCTCTATGGAATAGAAGAGGAAACCCAGAAAGATCTAATATAGGAGATGCAAGTAACAAGTAGATAGATCTAATCTACCTATCCTCAAAGAACATGAGTGCTTAAAAATCTATAGATTGTGCGTGATGTAGTTGTTCGCTTGCATTGGTTCAAAATGATGAAGATCTTGTACTTCTTGATCCTAGCACCGAACGAATGACACCTCCGCGGTATCCTCATGTTCTGCTTGGTGGCGTTTCCTCCTTCTTGATCTTGCAAGAGAAAGAAGATATCCACAAGATTCTAGCAGCACAATGGTAGGGTAGCTATGGTGGAGAAGGAATTATGCAGGGCTGCTCCATGCTCTATTCCAGAGGAGGAGGGATGATGTGGAGGGAGAGGGGATGCGGTGGCTTGAGAAATGGGGTACAATGCCCCTGACCCTCCCCTCCCATTTATAGGCTTGATGGGGGATGCTCTAACTAGCCCCTTCCAAGTTGATGGCCAACAATAGCCAAGGGGAGAGGGAATCCTCCCCCTCCCACATGCACCCTTTAGGGTTTGCCAAACCCTAGGCCACATGGGCCTAGGTGGCTATGGAGCCTTGGACCACTAGGGCCGAGGTGCCCACACTAGGGCCCATGTGGCCCCACCTCACAGGTGGACCTCACATGTGGACACTCAGGAACTTTCTAGAACATTCCATCTCACATAATTATTCCAAACTTTTCCTAGAACTCTAAACAACTTGACATATACATTACCTTACCTTCATACCATTCCAAAGCTCCTTGTGATATCAAGGATCTCATCGGTGACTCAAAACCAACACTTGGTTACACCATCTATAATCTCATCGAAAACTAGTGACATCAAAGTGTTAAGTGTGTGATCCTACGGGTTCGAGAACATGCAAGAATGATCAAGACACCTCTCCGAGCAATAACCATTAGTGGGACCGGGGATGTCCATAGTGGTTCCTACATATTCAACAGATTCTTTTTGGTTGAACCACAATGCCAAAGATTCAATCAATCTGATATATGATTCCTTATGTCTCGCCACATATTACTTGCTAGGGATTCGACCGTTGGTATCACTATTCCTAGTTCAATCTTGTTACTGACAAGTTATCTTTACTCGTACAGTGGTATAGGATCCCCGTGACTAAACACATTAGTCACTTGAGCTCTTGGATGCTATACTACCGAGAGGTCCTAGAGTTATCTCACTCTCCTCACACAGAGGAACAAATCTCAGTCTTGATCCATACAACCTAATAGACACCATCAGAGACACACGAAATCCACCTTTATAATCATCGAGTTACAAAGTGGAGTTTGATGTCTACAAAGTATTACTCTAATGCTAGCGAGTAACACAATCTCATGGTCTGAGGAAACAATACTTGACATATACAGAAAGCGATAACAATCAAACTAAACGATGCGATCAGAATCTACGCTTATTATTTAGGTCTGCCCATCACATCATTCTCCTAATGATGTAATCCCGTTATCAAGTGATAATCATGTCCATGGTCAAGAAACCTTAACCATCGCTTGACTAACAAACTAGTAGAACATGCTTACTAGGGACTTTATGTTGTTTACTTATCTATACATGTATTTATTTTCCAATACATACAATTATGGCATGGACAATAAAAATTAATGATGAACAAATAAATATGAATAATAACAACTTTATTATTGCTTCTAGGGCATATTTCCAACAATCTCTCACTTACACTAGAGTCAATAATCTAGTTTACATTTGGTATATATCTAACACCCATGGAGGCTTGGTGCTGATCATGTTTTTATCATGGAAGAGGTTTAGTCAATGGGTCTGTGACATTCAGATCCATATGTATCTTGCAAATCTCTATGTCTCCTTCGTGGACATGCTCACGCAGGTTGTGAAAGCGTGCTTGATATGCTTTGTATTCTTGTAACCTACGGTTCCTAGGCAAGGGAAATGGCGCATGTATTGTCACAGTACAGAGCTAGTGGCCGCAATGAACTAGGAACCACACCCAGCTTGGAAAAGAACTCCTTCATCCAAACATCTTCCCTCACGGCTTCTAAATAAACAATGTATTCATCTTCTGTTGAAGATGCTGCCGTCACACTCTGCTTGGAACTCCTCTAGCTTAGTACCCCTCCATTAAAAATAAAAACTTATCCATATTGATAATTAGAGTCATCTAGATCGGTGTACCAACTAGCATCGATGCAACTCTTTACGAGAAGCTCTTGGTCGCCTCCATAAATGACAAACATATCCTTAGTCATCCTTAGGTACTTAGAGGTCGTTTGGTACCCAGGTATTCATTTCATTTAGTACAAATGAAATGAATACATAGATTCATTTCATTTATATTATGATTCCAAAAACAGCCATATGTTTGGTTGCCATCGGAATTTGCAAATGACGGGTCTGAGATAGGAATTGGGTTTACACGTGAGGATATTTCGATAGATTTGCTAAATAAAATGACAACCTAATTCCGTGCCAACCAAACAGCATAGGGATGAAATTACAAAATGAATTCCAGGATTCGAGGCCTAAATGATGGATACCAAACGACCTCTTAAGGATATTCTTGACTGATGCCCAGTTTTCCACTCCTGGATCACTTTGGTACCCCTGCTGGTCAAACTAACATCATGGCACACATCTGGTCTAGTACACAACATGGAATACATGATAGATCCTATGGCTGAAGCATAGGGGATGTTGTTCATCTTTTCTCTATCTTGTACCATAGCTAGACTCTGAGTCTTGCTCAAAATCTTAACTAGAAACATGGTAAGAATCCCTTTTTCAAATTATCCATTTTGAACTTCTTCAAAACTTTGTCAAGATATGTACTCTATGAAAGTTCTATCAGGCGCCTTGATCTATCTCTATAGATTTTGATGAATAATATATACGTTGGTTCACCAATGTATTTCATTTAAAAACTATTATTCAAACTAGACTTCTCTCTGCGTCCCCGGGGCACGGTTGGAAGTAGGACGCTGCTGAGAAAGATGGAGCAAACCATCTATACTAAAACGCTATTCCAACGCCTGCGATAATCCCTACCTGTTACTGTATTCTCTTCATACGTGTGTTACTTGGTCTATTTAGTCTTCACAACGTGCGGATGTGTTATGTCATCTTTGTGATGCCATCTACCGCAGGGTCATTTCTCCGTGAACCGAGAAGTAAGCGCGACACAGAGTGTTTTGGTAACCAAGTTGCCCTCTTGATTGTGTTGTTGATCATGTACATGTTGTGCGTCGAGTATCATATACATGTTGTGTTTGATAACAAGCTATTGATACACGTTGGTGAAGAATGACTGGCAAAGAATGGCATGATAAATAAAAGACAATAGCTTTACTGCGGATGTTGATGAGAAAGCCGAAGCAAATCATCTGACCTAAAACGTGCTATTTCCTTAGAAAAGAAAAGTACTTTAATTTCTTCAGCCAAATCATTGTACAGTAGATGTTTAACCGATGCATAAGTGGCTGATGAAAATAATTGAATTTCAGAACGAATTAGATTAACTTATAGAGATGCGATACATGTTTCGAGTGATGGACTACGGAAAAAATATAAAAAACATAGTAAGCAATAAACTATAAGTTCGATGCCGAAGCTGCCCTCCAACTGGACTTCCCTGTCGTGCATCACGTATCCCTCCCGATGAACACGTAGCGGTGGATGCACTGCTTCTAAGATCTTGTTCGGCCAGACGCACACGTTGTCAGTGGTTAGACTGGAGCCAGCGCTGGATATATCCAACGGTAAGCAGAGGTTCAAAATTGAACTGCTCACCTACCAGATTGCTTTCCAAAGAGGGACCTTCGCCATCCGCAAATTCCTCGATATCGGTCTCGAGTATGTGTTGAGCGTATGCAATAGCCAATAGAGGATCGATAGGCTTGAGATTTGAACACACCTTCGTCGGCCGAAAGTTCATCGACTTTGGGCTCAAGTATGTCCTAAGCATAAGCAAGGGCGAGAAAAGGATCAATAGGCTTGAGAGGGCCCAAGACTGCATCGTCCGACTCGGCTAGGTTGAGATGATGACCTACCGAGTCGTCTTGCCTAGCCAAATGCTCATTAGCTCCAGATTCCCGGCGGCAGAACTGACCACTCCCTCGCAAGACCATAAATTCGTAGTGGCCAAAGTCCATCAAGCGTGGACCGGAATAATATTCGACGCGGTAAAAGTCGAGGCACACCGGTGCATGTTCAACATCCTCACTCAGCAAGCTAAGAAACTGGTGTAGGACCGCCGCTTCAAGCGTAGCCCACTAAGGACTACGCGAACAATGCGAGAAAGACGACCGCACACGGGGTGACCGCCGAGCCACTTGAGTTTGCTAGATAGGCAGGGAGACCATATTTGTCTTGTACTAAGACTAAAACTACCCAGATGAAGAATATCAGGAAGAAGAGGCTCAAGTACTTTTTGCCGTGTAGTTTTTGGGCTGTCATTGAGTTTGTTTTATAGGATGACAACGACATGGATAGTGACCGCCACGCGTCGCATGCGTGTTAAGTCAGCCACTCTAAATGATCGAGACTTGCAACGTAAAATGATGTTTAGTTTCTATACAGAAAAGAAAAAGACGGGGAGTAAAGTATGAAATGCTAAATAAACAAACACAAATGCATGTACAATTTTTCATTCAACACGAACAATAAACGCTGACGTAGGGGAACAAATCTCATCCAAAGAAAATACTACATGCCCACACAACACAACAAATTTACTTTCCACGCAAGGACAGAAACAGACGCACAAAATACATGACAAACACAAAGTTTTTTCCATTACACGCAAACAATAAGCTAAAGATTACACACCACCATAGCACATCAAATTTACTTTCCACACATACAATAAAGATAAACCTAAATACACATAAGAAATAAAGGACAAACACACATAATTTCATTCGACGCAAACACTAAACACCAACATGGTGGAATAACTTCTCATTCAACGCGAACAATAATAAAGGCCCAAGCAACGCAATAGGTTTCCTTTACACGCACACAACGAAGCTACACACATTAAAAAAATATAGGACAAACACACACCTACGATACACAAAAGCGGAAAGTCAGCCACCGTGGAGAAATGGCGGCAGCGCCCGTGTAGCTCCTATTGCCGAGACACAAAGGTCGGCCGCCGTGGAGAAACTACGGCAACACCCATGTAGCTCCTATCACCGAGAGACTTCGTCTTTTGCCATGGTTTATGGAGATATTCCTGCCGACCCTCCGTCTTATGGTGTCGCATGCTGAGCTCATCTCGCCTAAACACCATCTTATAGCGTCCCCCATGGAGCTCTTCTCGGAAAAACTCTAGGCTCCATGGATGTGTGGACATAAATGTCGCAAGGTTCCATGCCACGCCATATAGGCTGAGAATCGTCCTATCGCACTCCGCCGATCATCGGCAGCATGTGGAGCAACACACACAACCCGTTCGTGGAAACGACATAGTAGGGAAAGCATGCACTACATCCCAAAGTCGGCGTACCCACATATAAAATCTGGCAAAACATGGAGAAACCTACACTAAATATATAAAGATAGAAAGTACACCTAAGACTTTGTGAATGATAGAGTTACCGCGGCGTGTTTTATAATCGAATGAGAGGGTAAGATGGCGTGAGAGGGAAGCTTTCACCTATTTAAGAAATTCTACGCTGGTAGCTAGGCTTTCACCGCGTGAATTCGTGGCCCACTAGGTTCTACAACATCACGTCGGCTATGAATGGGTCTCATTGTACAATCTTGCCACGAGAACCCGCGTCGTATATCCTCCATGCTAACAGATGTCCCCATGGCCAAAAAATTTCATGGCCGGCACGGGCTTACGGTGCCACGTTGGTTCCCGTCGGGCCCCATATCAGTGAGAAACCACGGCCGATATGGTTTTATGGGGCCACATCGGCTCCTATTGGGCCCCATGTCTGCAAGAACTGTGGCCGGTATGTGCTTACGCCACCATGTCGGCATACATTGGGCCCCACGTCCACGAGAGACCACAACCGCTGTAGACTCAGGGCACCACATCATATCCTGTCGGGCCTCATGTTCGCGAGAAACCGCGACATGCATGGGCTGACGACGCAGTGTAGGCTCTGCACGGACCCCATGACCGCGAGATGCCGCAGTCGGCATGGTCTGATGACATCACGTCTTCTTTGGGCGGGCCCCGCCACCCGGCGAGCGTGGAGGCGTATCGCGGGTCCGCCTCATGGGATAGCAGGGCTCCATTCCAATGTCGCCGCACGTCCTTTTCGGTGTCCATCCCATGACTGAAAAGAATCGGGACAACGTGGATAGCAGTCTGAACCGAAATAATCTAGCACTATTATTTACTCTGATAAGCCTTAACACTTCCATGTAGTTCTATGTCATTTCCAATCAAGAATATGTCATCTACATACATTATTAGAAACACAATAGAGCTCCCACTCACTTTCTTGTAAATATAAGCTTCTCCATTAGTTTGGACAAGTCAAATACATCTGATCACCTCATCGAAGCAAAGATTTCAACTTTGAGATGTTTGCTTCAGTCCATAAATAGACCTCTAAAGTTTGCATACTATGTTAGCATCCTTAGTATCAACAAAACCTTCGGATTGTACCATACACAACTCTTTATTAATCTGACCATTCAGGAATGTAGTTTTTAAATCTATCTTCTAGATCTAATGATCATAATAGGCAGCAATTTCTAACATAATCCATATAGACTTTAACCTTGCTACAGGTTAGAAAGTCTCATCATAGTCAACTCCTCAAATTTGTCAAAACCCCTTTGTGATAAGTCATGCTTTATAGACGATAACATTACCATCAATGTTTGTTTTCTTGAATATTCATTTGTTCTTAACGTCCTTATGGTCGTTTAGTAAGTGTACCAAAATTCATACTTGGTTTTCATACATGGATTTTATTTTAGATTTCATGGCATCTAGCCATTTACCAGAGTCCGGGCTCATCATTGCTTATCCATAGTTTGTGGACTCATCATTGTCTAACAACATGGCATTCATGCCAAGATTACCATACCATTCAGGAGCAGTACGTGTCCTAGTCAACCTACGAGTTTGAGTGGTAGATTTGTATGAAACTTCATGATTATTATCACTTGCTTCCTCTTCAAGAGGTGAAGGCTACACTAGAAAGACTTCTGGTGCTACACCACTCGCAATCTCAAGAGAATGTTCGACAAACTTGTCGAGCTCTACCTTCCTCCCACTTACTTCCCTTGAGAGAAACTCCTTCTCTCTAAAGGTCGCATTCTTAGCGACAAACACTTTTCCTTTGGATTTGTGATATAAGGTGTACCCAATAATTTCCTTTGGATATCCTATGAATACGCATTTTTTTTACTTGGGTTCGAGTTCGTCAGGTTGTAGCCTTTTGACATAAACATTGCTTTCCCCAAACTTTAAGAAATGATAGCTTAGGTTTCTTGCCAAACCATAATTCATATGATGATGTTTCAACAGATTTAGATGATGCCCTATTAACGTGAATGCGGCGGTCTCTAATGCATAACCCCAACATGACAGTGGAAGATCTGTAAGACATCATAGATCGCACCAATAAAGTTCGATTACGATGTTTAGACTCACCATTATGCTATGGTGTTCCAGGTGGCATGAGCTGTGAAACAATTCCATATTTCTTTAAATGAATACTAAATTGAAAACTCAAATACTCGCCTCCTAGATCAGATTGTAGAAACCTAATTTTGTTGTTTTGGTAATTCTATACCTCACTCTGAAATTATTTTAACCTTTCAAATGTTTCATGCTTGTGTTTCATTAAGTAAATGTACCCATATCTACTCAAATCATCGGTAAAGTTAGGAAGGAATGATATCCACTGCATGTAAAAGTAGTCATCAGACCGCACACATCAATATGTATGATTTCTAACAAGTCACTTTTCCTCTCCATCGTGCCGAAGAAGGGAGTTCTAGTGATCTGGCCTATAAGACATCTTTTACATGTGTCAAATGATTCGAAATCAAGTGAATCCTAGAGTCCCTCACCATGGAGCCTTTTCATGCGCTTTACACCAATATGTAAACTAATGGAGAAGCTATGGAGCCTTTTCCTAGAGTCTAGATGTGGCCTCCATGGCAGGCGTGCGTCTAGGGCCTGGGGAGGAGACTGACTAAGTGTTGGTCTCTCCTTCTGATGTATCTGGGTGCTCTCCCCGGGGTGCGACTGCAGCCAGGGGTGAGCCATGTGAAGTGGGGCCACGTTGACTGGTGGTACTATATGGAGTATACCACCAAGTTCACCAACCGAACGAGCCATTACCCCACGCAGGGGATATTTCGAATGGCTTCTGGTGGAAACCGCAGTAGAGCATCAGCGGCAGCGAGTGCAACCCTCGGTCCGAGGAATCTCAGACGAGGCGGTGGTAGCTCGCTGGCCGCTTTAGCTATGTAATCCTCAGTCATCCCTCTTGGGCGAGCCGCTGGCCCTACCTCCTGATGAGAGGGAGCATGAAACGCAACCCCAAATCCACCGCCTATAGAGCCAGCGCACCTCATTTGGCGAAGAGTGCCGGTGATTCTCCTTGCTCGTGCTACCGTGCTGAATTCCCTCTGATGGTATCCGCCCCTCCCTCATGCCGCCCTGCATGAGGGGAGCGGAGTATCGTTGGTACATGGTGCTGGCAAGCTTGAGCCCCATACCTGGCAAGACCGATGTCGTGTCTGAGATTTCAACACCAGGGATGGGAGGTCCCCTTTTTAGTTCGGCCAGGGGCGCAACGTCCGATGAGCTCGATCAGCGAGTAATATGAATACGCATTCACACAGAGACACATGATTTTTACCTAGGTTCAGGCCGTGAAGTGCGGATCCTACGTCCTACAACTATCAACTATCTGGTGGATGATCATGCGATTATAGAACCTGTACCCGAAGAAGAAATCAGCCAGTTCTCTCCCTTCTAAGCCTCCTCCTCCTCTCGACCGACCTGGGGCTCCTTTTATAATGGCAAGGGGACACCACAAGGGTCGGTCAGCACATGTCGATGTTGAGATACCACCCGGGCGGGCATGGTGCGCATGGCCACAATGTCGCATAACTACTCTGTTAGCCACCAGTGTAGGCCGGGTTACGCGTGCGTAGGGGGTAGTTTGTCTTCTTGGTTAGGCATCATCAGACAATTGTCTCGTTCTCTTCTTGGGGCATGCTTTGGTCTTCTATTCTCATGATCGGTACTCGGGGTGCCTCTTGCCGTGGGGCATCTCGGGGTCCTAGGGAGGATGCCCTTGCCATCCTGTCCCTAGGAGACATCTGGTCCTTTGCTCGTCGAACCATGCACCTCCGAATTCCACGGGAGCGATAATGTTCTAGTGCCATATGAGCTTCCCAACATGATTATGACTATCCTTTGTGGTGGATCGATGTTTTCTATGAATTGATTATTTGACATTGGAATTTTTAGATTGTGTTTGATGTGTAAGTAGATGTATATTATGTACCCCTTTATTGATTATTTGTTCTGATCGAACTAGTATGATAGGGCATGAGAGGGGGAACGTGTGCATTAGTTGGAGTAACATGGTAGCATGGAACTAGACAGTGATAAAAAGGTTGGATCCTACTATGGTTTTTACCTTTCTGTTGGTACCTCACTAGAGATAAGTGAATGCATATACTACTATTTCCTAATGACAATATTAGGTCATATCATGTGGAAATCAATACAATCAACTGTATCAATAAATCGTGTTTGTGACTGAATTTTGTGGATGGGAACAGAGTGAAAGTAAAGCATTGGTGATTTGACAGCCTGCAACATCAACATTAGTACGCGTCCATAGGGGCAATACTAGCGCTTTCTAACCGAAACTAATTTAAACATTCTTATATTGTTGACAAGAAACAAAGAATGGAAGTGTCAAAGAAAGTTATTTTTAGGGGAGATAATAATTTGGAAATCATCATATCGTGTGGGAAGAAAACCAGGGATAAAAAAGACATCAACCATTTGAACTGCAGAAGAAATTAGGTGCTAGGAGGGACCATAGAGAACAGATCAGCAGAGAAATACAGTAGTGGTGCGTAGAAGGCAGGGAGAAAAATAAGGGAGGGTCAAACTGAGCATGCCCTAGAGCTCTTCTGAAATCCCTAAACAAAGATGAAGGAGAAAACTACTCCTTAATAGAAAAGGAAGGTGTGACAGACTTAAAGAAATATCAAAAGGTCAGGAGATAAAATCAAGCAATATGGATTAGTACTAGGAAATTTACTCCATCACACTACAATATCTACTCAGCACAAGATTTATCTAAATTGCATATCAATTGTAAATTCGGTACTACCAATGTACTCTCAATGTGGATTACTAGGAGTAATGCAACAGAAAATGTATTGCAAATGAAAATTACTCCCAGAATGCATATGTTAATAATAGTGCGCAGGTGTTGTTGCCATCAAAGAAGCCGGGAGATGTTCGTTCAGTTTTTACAAGCTGCATTACCTCAAAATAAACCCCATTTAAGATAATGTAACTACTCCTACATCCTACTCCAGGCGGAGTATCTCACAAATTTATGTCCATCTCTACACTATAGGAAGGACGAACAGACATGCTGGAAAAGATCCATCGATCTCAAATCACCAGGAAGGAAAATCTTTAGAACTGATATTCCATGAACTATCATTTTCCTAAATAGAGCAGCTAATGAAGCCATTGCATCTACCGCACATTTGTAGGCGAGGACGAGAGAGAGGGACCAAACCTTGGCGAGTGCAGGGTCAAAGACAACGTAGGCGCGGTTCTTAAGCAGCAAGACGACGACGCTCTGGAGAGAGGCATGAGTAGACGGCGGCCTCGACAGCCACCGGTGTTGCTGCATCTGCATCTACTCCTGGGTGTCACCCTCCTTCTCCTGTTCATCACCGTACTCCGTGTCCGCGAAACCAGCCGCGTCGTCCCGACTTCACCAGCCTCCTTCTCCTTCGATGTCGATAGATCCAGCCCCACTGTCGACGGATCAAGCATCACCTCTCACAAATCTTGGGCACCGGCGGTTTCTTGCACAAACAAATCAGATCTTGGAGCATTGCTTCTCACAGAGTAGGGCCATTGAGCGAGGGCGCGACATGTGAAGCCATAATGCGGTGTAGGGCGGGAGTGTGCAGATCCAGACGGAATCGTGTGTAGGAGGAGAGGCGGCGGTTTGCGGGGAGCAAGTCAGGGCCACCGAGGGTGGAGCGAGTGAGTCAGAGTGACACGCACACGCGCGAGAGAGAGAGAGATTGTGAGTGGACGCGGCCTGAGAGCGAACCGTCACCGTCCGTGTGAGACGCGGGGTAGGGGCAAAACTGGAAACCCGGGAAATGCTGTAACGTGACGAGAGTTGTACTGCAAATCCTAAAACGTCTTATATTATAAAATAGAAGGAGTATTTTGCATAACTACCAACAGTATTACACAACCATCTTGCATATCATTTAGTTTATTTCTTGTATTGGACTTAGTTTACTTACTTGTTTCATGTTTACTTTAGTAATCATATTTAGTTACTTGTTTTCAATTCTAACTCAAAACCTTGTTTAAAGGATCGTATGTGCATCCAGAGGGCAGGGTGTGAATATGTGCTACTTCAAATTTTACTTTTTTTAATTTAGGGTTTGACACAAAAGGTAAATTTTCTAGATATGCAACTAAGGTGAATTTACCTATATATCAGACTAGTACAACTAACTAGGCAAGAGCTAGCAATAAGTGCGGTAAAGGATAGATGTAACCAAAATGGAGCATGCGGAGACACAAGGATGATTTCTCACAGTTCCTCCTTTTGAAGGGAAGTACGTCTGCGTTTGGAGAGGGGGTGGTTTGAAACCACCAATGCCACAAAAGGCCTCTCTTGTTCTCCAGTGAACCTCATCCCAAAGGGATCGATTCACTCTTCCACTATATCGGTAACCTTCAAGGTGGAAACCAACATCTTTACAACAAGTTTGAGGCACACATCCTCAACTGAATTGGAGGCTCCTGAATCAAAGCAAGCTGTCACAACAATCAAAAACAAGCTTGTAAGAACCAAATCAGCAAGGGGCCCTCAAGTGAATGAGGGGGAAATGAAGATCTCTCTTGGTGAAGCTGTAGATCAAGGCCTCCTCCTTCGATTCTCCAAAGATCAGGGACTTTGGATGGTTGGAGAGGGAGATCGTGTTGATTTGGTGGCTCTCAAATGGGTGTTCTTCCTTTCTGAAAACGAGAACTTGAGGTAGGGGATGAGGTCCCCTATTTATAGGCCCATTGCTCTAGACCGTTTTCTGCCTGTTGGGGAATTTCCACACCAGAAACTTTGGTCTACAAGCAGCTCACACCGGAGACTGCGGTCCAACTCCGGACAATCTCTGGAACCCCAATATGACTGTCCAGGACCTAGTCTTGATAGTCTCTCTGGAGACTTGGACGAAACTCCGGTCCTGAGAACACCGGAGACTCCGGAGTTTGCACACCAGAGACTCTGGTTTGTGACTCCACACCAAAGATTCTAGGCAATCTCTGGCATGTCTCTGGATCCCTAGTCATAATGACCCTGGGCTTTAGCATTGATCCACACCAATGGTCTGGGCCAAAATTCCGGTGCACACCGGAAACTCTAGTCCTTGCACACCGGAGATTCCGGTCTGGAATTTTCATCAGGCTTTTATTTCAGCCAGGGAAAACGTCCTGCTATTGTGGACTTTTGTATTTTCAGTAGATCAACCTGAAATAATTAGCACATGGTAAAAAGTGTCCCCAAGTTGTTAACAAACACCAAAACTTATTAAGACAATAAATGTCCTTTCAATCTCCCCATTTTTGGTGTTCGATGACAACAAGAGGTTTTGCATGAAAATGCTTAAAATAAGAGACATAGCTATGCTCCCCCTGACGATGTGTAGCAAGTTATACATGTAGTACAACTCATATCAGGAAAAAGGAAAGTAAAGTCTTACATAGAATAGAGAGATTGCCACATGAGCCTTTACCTTTACCATTACAATAATAATACGGGCATAGCATGTCCATATGCAAAGGATAGTTTCACAAGAACTAAATAAAGCAAATGTTCGAATTTTAAGATATAAGGGCATAAGAAAATAATAAGCAGCCTAATGCTAATGCCCATCCCATGCAAATCAAATCTTGGATGATCCTAATAGACATCTTCTCCCCCTTTGGCATCGAGACGCCGAAAAAGGAAAAGACCAAGCTATCGCCCCAAAGGAATCACTCGTCGTCATCGTCATCATCCACATCCTCTTCCTCCTCATAGTCATCATCAGCACCTGGAACCTTGGGGACTTTGCCATGAGGGTGAGAGGAGGAAGTACCCTGAGAAGCAAAGCCAGATGTGACCTTTGAGAAGGTCTTCCAATCAAATAGGTTGTCGTTCCTTGCATTCCATGCACCAAAAGAGAGCATGTGATCTGATTATGCAGACGGTTCAGCCCCATGCTCATTAGTGTATTCTGCCTCTCCTTCCTCTTCTTCCTCTTCACCTTGAGCCTTAATCTCCTCAAGAAGCTTCTCAATTCTGCGATTTCTCTTGTAGGAGGCATGTTGTTCCTTGCGAATGTCCACATTCATGCAACACAACGTCTTCTCCCACAAGGATGCCTTCTTGACCTTCTCTTGGACATACTCACGGGTGACAGGTGCATTGGAGGAATTCTTCCTTCTAGATCCCCTTAGAGGAGTGGGAGCCCACTCAGCCTAAAAAATCTCATCATCCTCACTAGCATACGGCTGCCTAGGAGCTGGACCCATTCCCCCTTTCATTTGGAGAGCCACAGAGACATGTTCTTGAAGGTTAGGAGGGAGGGCGAGAGGTGAACCATGAGATTGAGTGTTGATGAGACTCATCACAAGAGCTACATATGGAGGAGATTTTCTGAAAAGTATGGAATGATGCATCTCCTCAAAAATGAAATCCATGATGTCAATGAAAATCCTTTAATAGCAGGGCGTAAGCACCATCTCTATCCGGTTGCCTCTGGTTAGAGGGTGGAATCACATACTGGCCAGCTGCTTCATCATATTGAGGATCCTCCCTTTTGGACTTGGCCTTGGTGCGAGGTCCACGACGAGAACCAGAGCCACCTGTGAATATAGATTAAGGGAGAAAGCATGTAGATAAGCATATCTCCATGATTCAAAAACACAAGCCTCAAACTTATGCTTGATGTGTCAAAAATAACTCACACCGGAGTCTCTAGAGTGCAACACCAAAATCTCCGGTCTATGAAAGAAGCACACCGGAGTCTCTGGTCTGAGACACCAGAAACTCCGGTTTGAAGATCGTGTTGCACAAAGGAGGCTGCGGGAGACCGATTTCAAGAAGATCGAGCAAGGGATCTTAGCTAATGTGAGAGAAGTGCCCGCAAACATGAGTTTCCAATGGAAGAACTTGGTACAATCTTCAAAGAATCAAAGGGGATGAACCCTAGGTTTAAGGGATAATAAATTGTACTAGATCCATCCATGGAGTGAATCCACCCGTGGGGAATGGCCCAAGGGTGGAGAGGGTGGAGGTGTCCCGTGACACGGCGGATCCCATCGGCTTTAGGGCCCCGGGGCGGCGAGTTTGGAGGAGGAGGCGATGGGTGAGAGTTGAGAGGTCGGGGTTGAAGAAAGAAACTGTCTGTTTCTCTCACCCTGACCTCTCTTTACTCAGTGCCTGAAACTGTCCTAGACCGGAGACTCTGGACCGATAGACTGAAAACTCTGGTCCTCTTCAACCAAAAATGCTAGGTTATGTGTATGGGGACATATATGATAGAAAGCAAGTTTTAGGGAAGGGAATAAGGCTTGGGATAAGATGACATACTGTGAAGAACCAAGAATCAGTAAAATCTAGATAAATGTCAAATAACACTCCAATGCAATCAAATCAAGAACCAACTCTTCACAATGAACAGGACGGTGGCCAAGGCCACCATATAAGAGTGCGAGGCATGACATCGCGAATAATTATCCTTGGGTTCATAGCCACTACTCATCAATGAAGCTCACATATCACAAGATGATATTAATAGAATTGATTTCTTAATTTTGGCATTATGGGGGGAGGGATAGCCCAATAGATTAGGACCGCACTCCCTCTATCTCCATTCCTACACCTAAACAACACAATGATCATGTTATAGGTGAGTGTGCAAGAAGATCAAGTCAAACTCCTTGAATCTACTATATTTATAGCATTCCTCAAATAGAAAAACCTTGCTTCATCAAGTGGATTCATGAATATATCAGCAAGTTGGTCTTTGGTTGACACATAAGATAGCTCAATATCCCCTTGGGCAACATGATCTCTAATGAAATGATGACGAATCTCAATATGCTTTGTCCTTGTATGAACCACTGGGTTGTAGGAAATCTTGATAGCACTTTCATTGTCACATAGAAGAGGCACTTTGTCACAATGGACACCGTATTCCTTTAAAGTTTGCCTCATCCATAGCAATTGAGTGCATGCACTAGCAGCTGCCACATATTTAGCTTTGGCGGTGGAGAGAGATAAGCAATTTTGCTTCTTGGAGGATCAACATACCAAGGACCTACCGAGAAATTGGCAAGCCCCGGAGGTTGATTTCCTATCATCCTTGTTACTAGCCCAATCCGAATCCGTGTACCCACAAAGATAGAATGTTAAAACCCTAGGATACGACATGCCATAGTTTGGGGTATGAACCAAATATCAAAGATTCTTTTGACCGCCATCAAGTGGCTTTATTTAGGAGCCGCTTGATATCTTGAACATACTCCTACACTTAACACAATATCAGGTCTAGATGCACAAAGGTAAAGCAAAGAACCAATCATAGATCGGTATACCTTTTGATCCACATCTTTACCATTTTGATTTAGTTCAAGATGAGTCTTTGTTGCCATGGGAGTAAGATCTCCATTTAGTTCTTTCATGTTGAACCTCTTGAGCATGTCTTGAGTATACTTGGCTTGATTGAAGAGGGTTCCTCCTCTTACTTGCTTGATCTCAAAACCAAGGAATAACCGTAACTCTCCCATCATGGACATCCTGAACCTGTCAGTTATAAGTTCCGAGAATTCATCATTAAATGCTTTGTTAGACGACCCAAAGATAATATCATCAACATAGATTTGGCAAACGAAAAGTTGCCCGTTAACTTTCTTAGTAAAAAGAGTGGGACCAATTTTCCCAACTTCAAACCCACGGTCAAATAATAACTCTCTAAGGTGCTCATACCACGTGCGTTGAGCTTGCTTAAGCCCATAGAGAGCCTTATCAAACTTGTAGATGTGATTGGGGAAGTTGGGATCCTCAAATCCTAGGGGTTGCTTAACATAAACCAACTCTTGTAATGGACCATTTATAAAAGCACTTTCCACATCCATTTGTTGGAATTTAAAGTTATGATGTGCAACATATGCAATAAGGATACGAATGGACTCAAGGCGATCCACGGGAGCATAAGTCTCTCCATAATTAATGCCTTCAATTTGAGAGAACCCTTGAGCTACCAATCTTGCCTTATTCCTCACAACAATTCCATGTTCATCTTGCTTGCTCTTGAATATCCATTTAGTGCCAATAACATTGCAGCACTCTTTGGGATTTTCTACTAGCTTCCAAACTTTGTTTCTCTCGAAGTTGTTGAGCTCATTATGCATAGCTTCTAACCAATCTAAATCTTCAAGAGCTTCCCACACTTTCTTGGGCTCCACCATGGATATATGAGCTTGGTGCTCACCAAAATGCTTCAATTGAGCTCGAGTGGACATTCCACTCCTTAGATCACCAAGAATATTTTCAAGAGTGCGATCTCTTCTTTCCAACATTCTATCCACTCTAGCTTTGCAACGAGTTTAGATCACCTTGTTGTTTCTTGTGGGGACCTCTTCATCATTTTGGTCCTCGTCTTGACCTTTAGCTTGACCTTGATCATCAGTGGGTTCATTCTCATCAACATGAGGCACATGTTGATCTTGGTCTTGATCAGACATACTTCTTGTGAGATGTTGAGATGATCTTGTAGATGACTGAATGAATCTGCCTTGTGCAATTAACCAGCCATGGGTGGACAATCCGGTCAACAGAGAGGCTGGATAGTCCAGCCCGGAGCTTCCATGCTGATCAACATGGTGAGGGTTCTCAACTTGTCTTTGGCTTGTGTCATTGTTGGCTTCATCAATATGAGCTTGTTAATGTTGTGAAGATGAGGGCTCCACTTGAGTAGAGCATAGTTCTTCTCGATCCGCCACAAGGGGTTCCTCAACGGGGTGGATGAATCATGCACCCATTCTTCTTATGGCATCTTGAGGTATTCCATCATCTACATCACAAACATCAACACACCCTGCTTAGGGGCCATCATATTCTTCGAAAACCACACTATAAGACTCTATGACAATTCCGGAGAGTTTATCATAGATTATATAAGTGTGGGAATCAAGACCATAGCCAACAAAAATACCCTCTAAAGCGTTGGAATCAAATTTGGACAAACAAACACCTTTTATGAGGTAGAAACACTTACAACCAAACACCCGGAAGTATGAAACATTGGGCTTGTTACCGGTAAGTATCTCATATCGAGTCTTGATCAACTTCTTGCGAAGGTAGAGCCGGTTTGATGCATGGCATGCGGTGGAGATTGCCTCAGCCCAAAAGTTGTATGGATACTTAAACTCCGCCAACATGGATCTTTCCATATCCATTAATGTTCGGTTCTTACTCTCAGCTACACCATTTTTTGAGGGGTATATGCAGTGGAATATTGATGTTTTATCCCCTCATCACTAAGAAATCTATTCAAGTTGTAGTTCTTGAAATCGTTGTCATTGTCGCTTCTTATCACCAACACAGGGACATTCTATTGACATTGAACCATATTGACGAAGTCGATGAAGTTTTCTTGGGTCTCACTCTTCAACTTGAAGAAATAAACCCATGTATATCTTGAGTAGTCATCAACAATCACCAAGCAATATTTCTTCCCACCAAGACTTGCATGAGACGGAGGACCAAAGAGATCCATGTGAAGAAGCTCCAAGATCCTCTTGGACTTTACAATGTTATTGGGTTTGTGGGGGAGAATCATGCATTTTTCCTTCAACACAAGCCCTGCACACGATCTTTAGCAAAGCAAACATTTTCTTTTAGTCCAACAATATGGCCACCCTTGTGGAGACTTTGCAAAGTTCTCATATTGACATGGGCTAGACATCGATGCCATAGCCAACCCACATCGGCCTTTCCGAATAAGCACATTGCACTTGTAGTGGTTTTCCCCGAAAAGTCCACCACATACAAGTCATTTTTGATGTACCCAATGAAAGCAACCTTTAGAGTCTTGGTCCATAAGAGAACCATAATATCATTATCAATAAAGACGGCAAAACCCATCTTTTCAAGAGCACGGACTGAAAGTAAATTATAGCCAAGGGTCTCAACAAGCATGATGTCCACGAGAGTAGTATCGTGTGCAACCACAACCTTTCCAAGACCCATTACCTGAGATCTTGATTTATCAGCATAAGTGACGGTTATTTGATCATGATTTGACCTTATCTCTGTCATTATCGCCTTGCTTCCGGTCATATGACTTGTGCATCCACTATCAAGCACCCACTTTGACCCACCGGAAGCATAGTTCTACAAGAGATCAAACTAGTTTTTAGGTACCCATTTTCAATGGGTCCTCTTTTGTTAGTGATAAGGGTCTTGGGAACCCAAATATACCAAGCAATATAACCATCAAGTGGACCAACATATTGTGCATAAACATCACCATAATAATCATGCATTAAGACATAGTGAGGGTTATCACTTCCCGCAAAGTCATATTGTGACATAGTTTTCCACTTGCAGTATTACTACCCATAATGGTCTTGTCTTTTCCTTGTGCGGGTTGGCCTACTTCTTGTTATTGTTCTTCTTCTTGGCCCTGGACACATAGCCTATGTCTCTTTTCTCATTATTTGACCTTTCTTACTTAAAAGTTCATCAAGATACTTGTTTCCTTCAGGGAAGGTGGCCTTTGCAAGCTCTCCCTTCAAGCTAGCATTTTCTTCAAAGATGTTTGTACTACTAGAGGGAATGAAAATACTAGGTGAAGCAACATTAGTCAATTGAGTTTGAAGTTGTTCACGAGACTTTGTGAGAGTCAAGAGTTCACTTTCCAAGGCCTTGTGAGCCTTGTTAAGCTTCTCAATGTCCTCGACAAGTTTGTCATGAACAACACTAAACTCAATTATATCCTTTTTAGCCTTTTTATACTTAGCAATGGCATGGTCACGTTCCTTAATGAGTTTAGAAACAATTAGATCATTTGCCTCATTGAGGCCTTCAAGTTTTTCTTCAAGAGACTCCCTAGTCTCTTGCTCGTCTTCTAGAGCATTAGTTAGAGCATCCATCTAAAGAATGTGCACTCTCCCAAGTTTTCATCTCTCATCAAGAAGCTCTTGTGTGTGAGAAAGTTGATTCAAGAGATTCACAAAATGCTTGGTGTGCTCCCCTTTCAAGTTAGTCATATAAACATCAAAAAGCAACTAATTCCTCCTTCACCTCAAGAGTTATATCATTCAATTCATCATTTATCATAGTGGTGGAGAGAGGAGATGATGCTACCTCTGATGCTCTTTCCGTAAGGCAGGTGACATTCTTGTTGGAGATATTCTCATTTGGATAGTCGAAGAGTGAGAAGGTAGGTGTAGAGGTGGTGGCGATGGCTGCCACACCATTTGATGTTTCTTCTTCTTCCACATCTTCATTATTAGATGAGAACTCTTCATGTGCTATTAATGCAATGTCAGCTAACTTCTTGTTGGTGGTATTCTTCTTGATGAAAGGCTTCTTGAAAGGGGCCTTTGACTTTTTCTTCAATATAAGTACACCACCATGATCATCTCTCTTCTCATATGGACATTCAGCAACAAATGGTAGCGGTCTCCATAGTTGAAGCAAGTTCTCAATCTTGAACCATTTTCTTTTCTATCATTTGGTTTGCTTCTTCGTTGCATCTCCATCTTGGCCTTAGCGGGATCTTTCCAAAAGTTCCTAGCATAGAAGGTCATGTATTCACCATGAGCAACCTTGACATCTTCGGGGTGGCTCATAGAAAGAACTTCATCACTTCCTTCATCTTCCTAATACTCTATAAACTTGTCCTTCAAGGCAAGATTAACACCATTACTCATTCCAAGGGAACGAGCACGGGCATCTTTGGCATTCTTGGCAGCAACCTTGAAGGCGGCCATCTCTTTCATAATTTCATTGGAGGTCATGAGATGGTAGTTGTGTCTTCCTTGGAGACTCTTCAAGTCAGTGGGCTCGAAGGGCATGAGTGCACTCACATATTTCCTTTATATCCATGCATCATCCACATGTGAGGCAACAATATTTCTGAAAGCGGTAACAATGGATTTGAGTCTTCGATACATATTTTCATGGTCCTCACCATCCTTCATATAGAAGCCTTCAGCTTCATTGCTCAAGGCATCATATCAATTTCTTCTCATGCTCTCATTTCCAACAAACAAGTCAATGAGAGCATCTCAAGCTTCCTTTGCGGTGTTGAGGTGCTCAATGGGAGGGAAACCTTTTGGCCCCACCCCAAGTTGAATCATGTGCAAAGCGGTGGCATTTAGTTGAGTATTGACCACTTATCTTCTTTTCAAGTTGGTTGGATCCTCAATTTTGAGTCCTTCTTCAATAATATTCCACAAATCAATGCAAGATCTGCGCACATGAAATTTCATCAAAACTTGACATTGAGCAAAATAATGTGCAGCTAACATAGGTGGGTCACCTCTATTATTTATATGAGAATGAGGGATCAGAGGATCGGGAGAGTACAAACCGGGAACCGAATGGTGCTCATCGTTCCCATCGCCCTTTTTGGTGGAGGAATTAGTGGTATTTTGTTCATCCCCCACAACTACAACCGTTGGTTTAGCCGAAGAGTTCACCTTCGGAATCGGGGGAGGTTCCTCTTGAGAGGGAGATGGTGAGGCAACCTTCTCCTTAACAAGATGCTCAACTAGTTGACACAACTGTTGGATTTCATTGCCCAAGGAGGAGCTCAAGCTTGTTTCCAAATTCTTGAGATCCCCCATGGTCACCGAGGTACTAGCCTCACCCCTCCATCTTCCTCTGGGGTACCCATAGTCTCTTAGGCGGTTAAGCCTGAATAAAGAGCCGAGGCTCTGATACTAATTGAAAGGATCGTATGGGAACCTAGAGGGGGGGAGTGAATAGGTGCTACTTCAAATTTTACTCTTTTTCAATTTAGAGTTTGACACAAAAGGTAAATTCTCTAGATATGCAACTAAGGTGAATTTACCTATATGTCACACTAGTATAACTAACTAGGCAAGATCTACCAATAAGTAAAGTACGATAAAGGATAGAGGTAACCAAAATGGAGCACGCGAAGACACAAGGATAATTTCCTGCAGTTCCTTTCTTTTGAAGGGAAGTACGTATGCGTTTGGAGAGGGGGTGGTTTCAAACCACCAATGCCACGAAAGGCCTCCCTTGTTCTCCAGTGAACCTCACCCCAAAGGGATCGATTCACTCTTCCACTATTTTGGTACCCTTCGAGGTGGAAACCGACACCTTTACAACAAGTTCGAGGCACACATCCACAACGGAATTTGAGGCTACCGAATCCAGGCAAGCTATCACACCAATCAAAGACAAGCTTGTAAGATCCAAATCAAGGCCTAGGGTTTCCAATGAAACCCTAAAACAAGGGGCCCTCAAGTGAATGAGAGGGAAATGAAGATCTCTCTTGGTGAAGCTATAGATCAAGGCCTCCTCCTTCGATTCTCCAAAGATCAGGGACTTTGGGTGGTTGGATAGGGAGATCTTGTTGATCTGGTGGCTCTCAAATGGGTGTTCTTACTTTCTGAAAACAAGCAGATTGAGGTAGAGGATGCGGTCCCCTATTTATATGCCCACTGCTCCAGACCGTTTTCTGCCCATTGGGGAATTTCCACTCCGAAAACTCTGGTCTGGTGACCGGAGATTCCGGTCTGCAAGCAGCTCACACCGGAGACTCGGTTCCAACTCCGGACCATCTCTGGACCCCCAATCTGACTGTCCAGGACCTGGTCTTGATAGTCTCTATGGAGACTTGGCCAAAACTCCAGTCCTGAGAACACCGGAGACTCCGAAGTTTGCACACCGGAGACTCTGGTTTGTGACTCCACATCGGAGACTCCGGTCTGCGACTCCACACCAGAGATTCCGGCCAATCTCTGGCCTGTCTCCGGACCCCTAGTTAGAATGACCCTGGGCTTCAAAATTTATCCACACCGGAGGTTTGGGCTGAAATTCCAGTGCACACCGGAAACTTCGGTGCTTGCACACCGGAGATTCCGGTCTGGACTTTTCATCAGGCTTTTGTTTTAGCCAGGGAAAACTTCCTGCTATTGTGGACTTTTCTTTTTTCAGTAGATCAACTTGAAATAATTAGCACATGGTAAAAAGTGTCCCCAAGTTGTTAACGAACACCAAAGCTGATTAAGAAAATAAATGTCCTTTCACTTGTGCTTCACAAACACTTCATGGACTTGGGGACACAAGGCGACACTTCTTTGCTTTTTAGGATTGTTCGAAGAGGAGGGAAGAGAGTTCCATTCTTATTTCTCGAGAGTTCGTATAAACCTTTGAGTCACCCTTGTGGGGAGAGCACCCTTGCTACATCACTCTTCTCTTAGAGTCCCAACAAATTGGTGTCCATGTAGTTTGGTGCCATCAAGACTATTTTATATTACTTGCGGTGACCCAGCATACCACTGCATATGTAGTACACTATAGTTGTTGACATGACATTCACAGAACACCATTCCGTAAATATCACATCCCTTAGAGTGGTACAACAGAACATTGCGGGTCCATATTACAAACATACACACTCCATTATTATTACAATACCAGAAGTTCGAGACTTCAAGTGATTCAAACTTACAAACCAAATAACGTATTTCATAAGTTCAGTGGCAGAATGAAAAACACAACTGTAATAAAGTCGTGAGCTCAATAGCTTATTCTATAGGGTTTGTGCTGCTCGGCTCAACCTAGGTAACTACACTCCGGCCTGACAACTACTCTGACTCGTTGTCTTCAGCTCCATAGTGTATCCCGTAGTCCACCTCTTCGATTCCACCAGATAGGTCCAGCTCTTCATAGTAGATGTTGTTCTAGACCTCTGTAGCATACACCTGGTCATCCTTTTGGCCCTCAAAGTCTAGCAAGGGGTTCAAAGGAAAGAGTAAGTAACAGCGTTACCCAGCAAGTTCACTATATGCTAGGTGGAAAGTTTGATGCTCTAACTACCACCTCGGACTATAAGTCCTTGGTATTATGCAGTTTTGGTAAACGTTTCTTTAAAGATTTATTTTAATATCAAAAACTATGCCCATCGGCCTTCATAAGTTGACCAAAACTTCATGGAGTTCCTTTCCTGCCGCGTTCGTAGATCCTTCCCGGAACAGGGAGTAACATGTCACAATTCTTACACTCTGCAGAGGTGTGTTGCTTTACCCATAAGAGACCAAATCCTTGTTGCACAACCGGGCGTACTTTCCCGTCCACAATTCCGTGATGTCGGGCCCAGTAGATGATCCAAGCCAATCACTGCCCTTCTCCGCGACCCTGCATGAAGACACGACCCTCCAGGACATTCCCCACCTCTATTAAGCCCCATATAGGACCGACTATAACTCTGGTAGGCACCTGAAGACTCTATGAGAAGGTTATGCCCTGGAAAGCTCCCTGAAAGGACCAGCTAAACCACTGATAGCCTCTCAAGATAATCTAGACACCAAAATCATGGGATACTAAGGGGTTCCACCCATGTGCTAGGTTTCTCCACGAGAAATTCTCAGCCTCATGATCAGGTCATCCGTCCATGCGAAAGGAAGAAGACCCAGCTGACTTCTCTGTCCCATTCCAAATCTTATGGTTAACAAGTAATATACGGCGCTAGAATCACTGATGTCATTGGTTATTATGCCCTAGTTGTTTGACCATTGGAATCTTAGATTCCATTGTCATTCTTAGTATTTATCATCACTTAGGACGATAATAGCATTCATTTGTTTGGGAAAATATTTATTTTCTGTCTCTTTTAGAATATAGGTGATAACACACAATTTTCAAATACTTTCATAAAGACTCTTCAAAGGACATGAGCAAGTGATGAACTTGCCTTGTGATTGCAAGGTACTGAAGTCGGATACTTCCACTTGACCTTGAGCTTCGGTTTCTACAGAAAACCATTATTGCCAGGTAAGGACAATATTTAAAGAAGAAATATGCCATTCAAAGTAATGTCATGCCATGATTTGTTTTCTTTCTTCTTTGCGTGTTTTACCCACCTTGTAAAGGTTTTAAGTTTCTTTTAATTAATAAAAGAAAAGCATTACTCATGAATCATTGAATTCATATTATTTTGATATTTAGCATTTTTATAATAACAAGTATTATCCTAAGAGTTTAAAAATGAATTTATTTAATTTTTAACTCTTTTAAATATTTAATTAAAATTCCTTTAAGGAAATAAAATTTTATTTTTATCATACTTGATTTTATATTCAAAAATACAAGCTAGTATTTTTATATAATAGTACTTCCTTTTAGAATCTTAAATATGAATTTTATTCAATTTTAAGTGTTTTGTATATTTTTATAAAATTCCAGAAGGAATATAGAATTTTTTAATAATAGATCTATATTTAATTGCTTAAGATTACTATCTAGTATTTTTATTTGATAGAGGATATTTTTGTGATTTCATAAATATATTATTTGTATTTTTAGGATTTGTATTTATCTTTCTAGAGCCTAATTTATCTTAGGGATATATTTGTAATTAAGTATTTTGTATAAGTCCTTCTTTTTAAACATGGGCCTGGCCCACTAGGCTGGCCCGGCCTGACCCGACCCATTTGAGTTAGGTAAACACCCTTGGGCAGTTGATGCACTCGACGATCGACATAGAGCTCCTTGGGAACCCCAAGAGGAAGGTATGATGAGCACAACAGAAAGTTTTCCCTCAATTATGAAACCAAGGTTTAATCGAACCAGTAGGAGCAAGGAAACACCCCAAAGGTGTTACTAGCTGATCTTTGGCAGGGCGCACTACTGGTGCTAGTAGCAACGTGGAGACCTGCACAACACAACCACATAACTTTGTCCCAAACTTGCGATGAGGTTGTCAATCTCATCGTGTTTTGCGAAAAACAAAGGATTAAACATATCGAATGGAAAGAAGTAAAAGTTTGCAGAAAGTAAACACAAAGCAGTAAACAGTTTATAGATTGTATGTAAAGAAAAGGACCGGGATCCATAGTTCACTAGAGGTGGCTCTCCTTAGATAGATAACATGCTGGGTGAACAAATTACAGCGGGGCAATTGACAAACACCGAGAAAGCAATACATGCATATACTAATCATCTTGACTCCTCTGAGACTTGATTGGGCATTACAACATAATACATAGACCGCCATCCAACTGCATCTATGACTAATAATCCACCTTCAGGTTATCATCGAACCCCTCCAAAGATTAAGTTGCAAGCAACAGATTATTGCTTTACGAACTACGTGTAAAGTAAACAATACGATTGTTCTACGAACAAAGGATTGTTGTTTTCTCCCTAGTAGCAACAACACATCTAGTACCTTAGAGATTTCTGTCACTTCCCTAGATTACCAGAGGCATGAACCCACGATCGAGCATAAATACTAGCTCTTGGAGTTGCTAGCATCTACTTGGCCAAGATAGCTACTAACAACGGAAAGCATGCAAGATCTCAAATAACAAAGACATGATAGAATCAATAATCAATCTGAAATAGCATCTCAATATCCATCGAATCCCTGCAAACACAACATGTATGGATTACAAATAGATGATCTTGATCATGAACGGAGCTCACAAGATCTAAACATGAAAGCACAAAGGAGGAGAAACCAGCCATCTAGCTACTACATGGATCCGTAGTCCAAGGATGAACTACTCACGCATCACACCGGTGGCTTGCATGGTGATGAAGAAGGCCTCCAGGGTGAATTCCTTCCAGAGGTGCCGGGAAGAGCTTGAGATCCTCCCGATCTAGGGATGGAGATGACTGACTCTGCACTCTTCGTGGATTTTTGATGGTGCACTTAGGGTTTTCGTCCGAGGCAACTTATAGGCAAGAGAGGAGAGGGGGGAGGGAGCCACCACACCACCCTGGCGCAAGGCTGGCAGCTGCCAGGTGGTGTGGACGCCCCTGGCCCCTCTCCGTCTCGTATTCTGGCACTTGATCCCTTCCGGAAAAATAGGCACTTTGGCTTTTGTCCCGTCCAATTCCGAGAATATTCATTTTCTGACTTTCCTAGAACCAAAAACAGCAGAAAACAGGCAGCTGGTACTGTGGCTCTTCTTAATAGGTTAGTCCAAGAAATCATATGAAAAGTACTCCAAAGTTCGAACAAAACACAAGAAAGTGGATAAAACCAAGCATGGAACATCAAAAATTATAGATACATTTGCAATGTATCAGCAGTACTAGGCTGCCCACACCTGGCCTAGTACCACGCACTCGCTTTCGCTCCTCTCTCTTCTCTCTCGCACGACACCCTCTCTGGCCGTTCGATGCTGCCACCGCGGGTGATTCCGGCTGCCCCAGGCCGCCGTGTACATTGCCGTGGTGCAAGATGACGTGGATGTTGCATTGCGACAACATCGCCCCGCTCGCATCAAGGCTCTCCGCTAGCTTGGCCGACCCCTACCTCGTGGCTAGGATTTGGGGTCCGCCATGTTCTGGTGCTCCCTCGATGACGCTGTGGTGCTCGTGGTGCCGCTCTTCCATGGTCGCCACCGCCGTGTGTAGGCGCGGGTAGCAGCACCCCCTCGGGGTGCTCCTCATGCCGCCACCTCTCTACCACCGGCCTCCTCTCTGCTTCCTCTTCAATAATCTTACGAGGACCTCGAGTAAGTGCTCTAATCTCCTCTATGTGATCTACCTTGCCTCTATCCCATGCCATGTGGTCATTTACGATGGATTTCCCCATTTAGGGTTCATCCCAAAATTCCTAGGGTTCATACCCCCTACAGTGGTGATTTAGCATAGCTCTAGTGTTAATATTGCCTATGCTAATCCTTTGATGTTGATCTACTGTTAGTGTAGTTTCAATCTCTGTTGAGCATGATTGTTACTCTTTTCTCTATCAGAGAACACTCTGTTGAGCATGTCATAAAATTCTCTGTGAAAGCATGATTAGATTAATGTGGATGCCAAAGTTGTTGTGGCTGTGGATTTACTCCTATGGAGTTAAGTTGGGATGCTCATATTGATGCTTGGTTAATTGTTTACTTGTGAAGCACTGATGTGCTCAGTCTTAGGATTTAATCCTGTTACTGTGGGAATCTAAAGTTACTAGTGCTAGTCTCTGCTCTGTGATTAATAAGAAGATGATTTATAAATAGATGATTCCTATATGCTTGTAGGAAAGTGATTAAACTTATTGGCTTCTGTATAGTGTGGCCTAGTGATAGATAGTGTTGATCTTTACTATCTTTTCTAAAATAAAGTGTCTATTTATGATTCCTAAATCATTTAGGAAGATGATTATCTTTGTTGAAGAGGATATGCTTGAGGTTGTACTCTAGCAGATATGAACCTGCTAGGTACAGAGGTGCTACCCTTCTGGGAATGTGCCCTGTACCAGCAGCTGTGATGTGTATCTATCTAGTGAAAACTAGATTATAGGGTCAATGATGCTGGTTTGAGACCCTGCCTGTGCAAGAACACATGTATAATCTGGCTGTTTATTATCTGTTGTCTAATATGTTAACTATCATGTGCTTGCAATAAAATGAATGTGTAAGATGGAAAATAATTAGATCAAAATGTTGGGATATACCCTGGTAGACTTGTACTGATGTTGCCTTCTACTTCTGGCTTGTGGTATCCCTGGATTTGTTTTGTCTTAGTCTTGGCCTGGTCTTGCTCCTTCTGGTGATGTTGCTCCTGTGTGGCCTTGCCGTTCACCTAGTACCACCCCCTCCTCAAGTCACCAGCTTTGTTGGTGATCTCCTGGGTTTTCTGTGGTGGAAAATGGCTTGATATAGTGATATGGTTTCAAGATCTGGTGCTGTTCTTGGATGTGCTGGTGACAAACTATGGATGGGCTCTCTCTCTATGAAGTGGATAGTAAAGCTTGCTTTTCTACTACGCTGATGTGATTTAGGCTGCCCCTTTGCTCTCTGCCGCTGACACCTCAATGCATGCATTTAGGTGTGTGAGCTGCTTCACTATTTCCTTTGGCTGTGGATGAGATCAAGTAACTATGGTTTAAACTTCCCCATCCTTTTACTATTACTTATCCTGGTGAAACTTACCACTCTTCTGTGTGGCTTATAATATGGCACTAGAGCTATTTGCTTAAAAGAATAAATACTACACTTTGGTGAAACTTGCCCCTTCCAATTACTCTATGATGTAATATGAACAGTGCAACTCACTGTTCAATATTGAGAGTAAAACTAATCCACTAATCTTTTGTTTCTATTTGAGTGGTTTATCTTATTTTGCAGGAACAAGGTCTAGATGCTCAAGATTTAGTATAGGAGTATATAAGTAGTGTAGGTTCCCATTGTAATGTTATTTCTTTTTCTTTGTACAGAATCTTGTAATAGTATTCCTTTGATCTAATAAAGACTCATTCTATTGGACTATATTCCTTGTAATTTTCTGTCTAGTTGTAAATATCTCCATTTGTAATCTCATTATGGAATAAATAAAAGAATAAGAATTCATTTCTTATTTGAAGTTCCTTGTCTTAAATCCATATTGTTGTTTAATATATAATCAAACAATGTTAATACATCCTATTGGAAAACCACTTTATGATTCTAATTTCTAATTTTCAAATATTATTCAAATGATTTGAATTTCGAATTTAAATTCAAAATATTCCCCCCAAAACACAATAATGCCTAAAGGTCATGTCAAAATTTGTAGCAATCACTTCAGAGAGCTATCCCTACCTCTAGATAGTGAAAGAAACTCTGATCTCTTTAGGTTTCTGTTTGGCAAAAAATTTACCCCGATTTTACAGATGAATGCATGCATATGCACAGATTGTATTTCTACCCTTCATTGGTTCCTAAATGCTGGGGTGTTACAGACTCCCCCCCTTAAATTAAACTTCATCCTAAAGTTTACTGATGTGTACCTGAATAGTTCTGGATATGCTTCTTTTAGATCATCCTCTTTCCCCCATGTGGCTTCTCGCTCCGGGTGATGTTCCCATTGTACTTTGCAGTATTTGATTACCCTATTTCTCAACCTTTTCCAGTTCTCTTCCAGAATTTTATAGGGTTTCTCAACATAAGTCAAATATGCTTGTAACTCAATTTCTTGATGTGTAATCGCATCATCGGGAACTTTAAGACATTTCCATAACTGTGACACATGGAAAACATTATGAACTTGAGCCAATCTTTTTGGTAACTCAATAGCATAAGCTATTGTTCTGTTCTAACTCAGTATCTTAAATGGTCTGATATATCTTGGACTCAGTTTTCCTTTGACTCCTAATCTCTTAACTCCCTTCATTGGGCTTACTTTGAGATATACCATATCCCCCACTTCTGGATGCCATGATCTCTGACTTTGATCAGCATAACTCTTCTGTCGACTTTGAGCTATCTTCAATCGATATCTAATAATGTCGATGATATCTTGCTTCTCCTTGATATAATCTGGTGCAAATTCCTTGCTACTACCAGGTTCGTACCAACATATTGGTGATCTACATATTCTCCCATAAAGTACTTGATATGGTGCTACTTTCAGACTACTTTGATAGCTATTGTTGTAAGAAAATTCTACAAACGGTAGATGATCTTCCCACGAACCTCCAAAATCTAATGCACAAGCTCTAAGCATGTACTCCAAGATTTGATTGGTTCTTTGTGTTTGGCCTCCAGTTTCGGGATGATAGGCTATGCTGAAATCCAACTTTGAGCCAAATGATTCATGTAATTGTTTCCAAAATGTTGAAGTAAACACAAATCCTCTATCTGATACAATCTTCTTGGGTACTCCGTGCTTACTTACTATCTCTTTGACATAGATTTCTACTAACTTCTCAGCATTATATTTTTGATTTACCAGGATAAAATGTGCACTTTTCGTGAATCTATCCACAATCACCCATATCATCTCCTTCCGCTTCGGTGTCATGGGTAATCCTGTGATAAAATCCATACCAATTTCTTCCCACTTCCATTTTGGAATTTCTAAAGGTCGTAATGGTCCTGCTGGACTTTGATGTTCTGCTTTTACCCTTTGGCAAGTATGGCATTCAGATAGATACTTTGCAATATCCCTTTTCATGTTACTCCACCAGAAAAATTCCTTAAGATCCATGTACATCTTTGTACTTCCTAGATGAATTGAATATGATGTTTCATGTGCTTCTCTGAGTATCACCTCTCTGATCTCTGATACATCTGGTACACAAAGATGGTTTTGGAACCATAAAGATCCATAATATCCCAGGTGAAAAACTGATTTTTATCCTTCGGAAATTCTTCTTATTCCTTCAACAATAAATGGATCATCAAGTTGATGTCGATAGATCTCATGCCGAAGATCACTGCATTGCTCTTCTACAACCCTCATGGAAGCTAAGCCTACACGAACTTCTGTCCTTAAGAATTGTATTTCTAACCTTTCCAAATCCATTTGCATCTCTTTTGGTAATTCTCTATTGATGGGTTGAGTATCCGTACTCTTCCGACTTAAAGCATCTGCTACTACATTGGCCTTTCCTGGAGTATAGTTAATTGTAAGATCATAATCTTTGATCAACTCTAGCCATATTTTTTGCCTCATATTTAGCTCCTTCTGAGTAAAGAAATATTTAAGACTCTTATGATCCGTGTATAGTACACACCTTGCTCCATTGAGAAAATGTCTCCATCCCTTTAAAGCAAAGACCACTTCTGCTAACTCCAAATCATGTGTTGGGTAATTGACTTCATGAGGTTTGAGTTGTCTAGACCCATAAGAAATTACCTTGCGATCTTGCATTAGCACACATGCTAGTCCTTCTTTGGATGCATCATAATATACTGTGTAATCTTTTCTTATTTCCGGTATAGCTAAGATTGGTGTGATTGTTAATCTGGTTTTCAATTCCTGAAAACTTGCTTTGGACTTCTCATCCCATATGAATGGTGCATTCTTTCTTAGCAATTTGGTCATTGGTCCAGCTATCTTGGAAATACCTTCAATGAATCTCCGATAATAGCCTGCCATGCTGATACATTGCAAATGTATATCTATAATTTTTGATGTCCATGCTTGGTTTTATCCACTTTCCTGTGTTTTGTCCACACTTTGGAGTACTTTTCATATGATTTCTTGGACTAACCTATTAACAAGAGCCACAGTGCACATTTCTCTGCTGTTTTTGGTTCCAGGAAAGTCAGAAAATGAATATTCTCGGAATTGGATGGGACAAAGCCAAAGTGCCTATTTTTCTGGAAGTCATCAGATGCTAGAATACGAAACGGAGAAGGGCTGGGGGCCGGCCACACCACTTGGCCGCACGGCCAGGCCTGGCCTGCGCCAGGGGGTGGTCTGGCCGACCCCAGCACCCCCTCGGCCTCTCCTTCCGCCTATAAGATGCCCTCAGGACGAAAACCCTAAGGACCTGATCAAAAATCCACGAAAGAGTCTGTAGCCACCGTCATCTCCATCCCTAGATTGGGAGGGATCTGAAGCTCTTCCCGGCACCCTGCCAGAGAGGGGAATTCACCCTGGAGGCCTTCTTCATCACCATGCAAGCCTCCGGTGTGATGCGTGAGTAGTTCATCCTTGGACTACGGATCCATGTAGTAGCTAGATGGCTGGTTCTCCTCCTTTGTGCTATCATGTTTAGATCTTGTGAGCTCCGTTCATGATCAAGATCATCTATTTGTAATTCTGCATGTTGTGTTTGCGGGGATCCGATGGATATTGAGATGCTATTTCAGATTGATTATTGATTCTATCATGTCTTTGTTATTTGTGATATTGCATGTTTTCCGTTGTTAGTAGCTATCTTGGCCAAGTAGATGCTAGCAACTCCAAGAGTTAGTATTTATGCTCGATAGTGGGTTCATGCCTCTGGTAATCTGGGGAAGTGACAGAAATCTCTAAGGTACTAGATGTGCTGTTGCTACTAGGGAGAAAACAACAATCCTTTGTTCATAGAATAATCGTATTGTTTACATTACACGCAATTCGTAAAGCAATGATCTGTTGCTTGCAACTTAATACTGGAGGGGGTTCAGATGATAACTTGAAGGTGGATTATTAGTCATAGATGCAATTGGATGGCGGACTATGTATAATGTTGTAATGCCCTTTCAAGTTCCAAAGGAGTCAATATGATTAGTATATGCATGTATTGCTTTCTCGATGTTTGTCAATTGCCCCGCTGTAATTTGTTCACCCAGCATGTTATCTATCTTAAGGAGAGCCACCTCTAGTGAACTATGGATCCCGGTCATTTTCTTTTACATACAATCTATAAACTGTTTACTGCTTTGTGTTTACTTTCTACAAACTATTACTTCCTTCCATTCGATACGTTTAATCCTTTGTTTTCAGCAAAACACGGTGAGATTGACAACTTCATCGCAAGTTGGGGATAGAGTTCTATGGTTGTGTTGTGCAGGTCTCCATGTTGCTACTAGCACCGATAGTGCGCCCTGCCAAGGCTCAGCTAGCAACACCTTTGGGGTGTTTCCTTGCTCCTACTGGTTCAATTAAACCTTGGTTTCATAACTGAGGGAAACTTGCTGCTGTGCTCATCATACCTTCCTCTTGGGGTTCCCAACGAGCTCTACATAAACACTGAGCCATCAAGCATTTTTCTGGCGCTGTTGCCGGGGAGTCAAGGACATCTTCACAAGGGGAGTCCCTCATAACCAATCTCTTTACTTTGTTATTTTTGTTTTGCTTAGTTTCTTTTTTCTTTGTTTGCTTGTTTTGTTATCAAAAACACAAAAAATTAGTTTTACAAGTTCGCTTTCTTATTTGAAAACACACAAAAATGACTACCCTTGAAAACACTAAGTTGTGTGACTTCACTAGCACCAACAACAATGATTTTATGAGCACACCTATTGCTCCACCTGTGCCTAAAGATACTTTCTTTGAGATAAAACCTGCTTTACTCAATCTTGTTATGAGAGAACAATTTTCTGGTATTGGTAATGAAGATGCTGCTACCCATCTAAATAACGTTGTTGAACTTTGTGAGATGCAAAAGCATAGGGATGTAGATGGTGATATTATTAAGCTGAAATTGTTTCCTTTCTCTTTGAGAGGAAACGCTAAAGAATGGTTGAATTCCCTAACTAGGAATAGTATTAATTCTTTGACTAAATGCAAAGATGCTTTCATTGGAAAATACTATCCACCTACTAAGATTATAACTATGAGAAGTGAAATAATGAAGTTTAAACAATCTGATAATGAACATGTTGCTCAAGCTTGGGAAAGAATGAAATCTTTGGTAAAGAATTGTCCCACTCATGGACTGACTGCTTGGATGATCATCCAAACTTTTTATGCAGGATTGAACTATTCTTCAAGGAACCTATTGGATTCTGCTGCTGGAGGTACCTTTATGACCATCACTTTGGGTGCTGCAACAAAACTTCTGGACAATATGATGGTTAATTATTCTGAATGGCATACTGAGAGAGCTCCACAAGGTAGGAAGGTAAATTCTATTGAGGAAACCTCCTCCTTGACTGATAAGATTGATATTATTATGTCTATGATTGTTAATGGGAAAGCCCATATTGATCCAAATAATGTTTCTTTAGCCTCTTTGGTTGCTCAAGAAGAGCAAGTTGATGTGAACTTCATAAGAAATAATAATTTTGGCAATAATGCTTATAGGAGTAATTTTGGTAACAACAATTATAAGCCATATCCTCCCAACAATGGTAATCCTTATGGAAATTCTTACAACGATAATAGGAGTGCACCCTCTGAACTTGAAGTTATTCTTAAAGACTTTATTAGTAAACAAACTGCTTTCAATAAAACTATTGAGGAAAACTCTATAATGCTGAAAGAAATATAGCATCTTTGGCTGAAGCTCAATCTTCTTTGAATAAAATGGTTGCTAAACCTGAAACTAATGATAATCCCTTTGCAGCTACTAATGCTATACAAGTAAGAATTGATGAAAATGTTAGACTGTTAGCTCAATTACATGCTAAGTGGGAAAGAGAAGATGAAATTGCTAGAAACATTAGTGTTTCTACAATTACCACCACTAGTGTTGAGGCTAGTAATAGTTCTACTACTTTAAATGATAATTATGATTTTGATCTTGATGGTTGCAACATCTCTGAAGTTATTAAGTTCCTACAAAAGCTTGCTAAAAGTCCTAATGCTAGTGCTATGAACATGGCCTTTACAAAACACATTACTGATGCTCTCATAAAGATTAAAGAAGAAAATATGAAACATAAAGCTTCTATTCCTATAAAACAAGAAGATGGTTGGGAACCCATCATTAATATGAAAGTAAATGACTTTGATTTCAAAGCTTTATGTGATCTTGATAGTAGTGTTTCTATTATGCCTAGAAGAATTTATGATATGCTTGTTTTCCCTCCACTTGAAGATTGTTATTTGAATGTGCCACTGGATGATAATGCTAAAAATAAACTCATGGGGAGTCTTAATGATGTTATTATTATGGTTAACAATGCCTATGTCCCCGTTGATTTCTATGTTTTGGATGATGAATGCAATGCTTCTTGTCCTATTACTTTGGGAAGATCTTTTCTTAGAACTGTTGGTGCAATTATTGATATGAAAGAAGGCACCATTAAATATCAACTTCCACTCAAAAAAGGTATAGAACACTTCCCTAAGAAAAGAGACAAGATTTCTTTTGTTTCTCCTACGAAAACAAAATTTGGTCTTAATGCTTCTTCATCTGAGAACACTTGATTCTTTTTTGCTTCTTATGCCTAACTTAAAGGCGTTAAAGAAAAGTACTTATTGGGAGATAACCCAAAAGTTTTAGATGAGTCTTGGAAGTTATTATCTCTGTAATAACCTCTCATTATCCTTTTTATTTGCTTTTTGTGCCAAGAGTAACCTATAATGAGAGAGAAGTAATGATTGGGAAAGTTTCTGTCCCGAAATAGATTTCTTTGCTTCACCATAAAAATTCGTGTAAAATCTTTGGACGTACTTTTGAGGCGTGAATTTTTGTGCTTCTGACCCAGGTTGTTATCTAACTTTCGTTAGTTCAACACTTTTTGATTTGAGCAACATAAGGTCTTCGAAAAAATTCGTCTTTACCTGCTGGTCTGGTTTGACAGATTTCTGCTATTTTCTGCATTTGCTTTTTGTTGGTTCCTTTTTGAGTTCTTTTGGGGAATTGAGCTTTTTGAGGGAAGTGCTACAGTAGCTAGTGTTCTAATGGAAGTTTATTTGGTGTTAGAACTGAACCTTAAGACCTTTTATCTTGAGTGCACTAATGTTGCTAATAAAGATTGTGTGTAGTTTTGTATGAAGGAAAAATTTCAGGTGTATGAAAGGAATGAGTAATGAGATGAATGATGGACTAAAGCTCAAGTTTGGGGATGCCACACGTGTCACCCCAAGAAATATCCAAGAAGTATAAGCGTCAAATCTTGGGGATGCCCAAGGCATCCCCTTCTTCATCAATAAAAATCCCAGGTTTCTTCCAAACACTTCATTTTTATTGTTTCATGCATAGTTGTGTTTTTCTTGGAGCGTCTTCTTTTTTTCGTTTTCATTTTAGTTTTTCATTTGCTTTTTTTTCTTAGTTTTCTGAATAAATTGGTTGGACCCCCTCTTTCATACATTGGTTTACAAATAGTTTGGTTTGGTTTGGAAAAGAGTAGGAAAGTTCACACTTATGTGGTAAAAAGAGCTCGTTTTTAACTGTGGCCTATACTCTGTCATGGCATGCTTGATATTGTTTTGGCTTTATGCTTAGTATTCTTTGCTGTAGCATGACTTGTTATAAACAATTGATATTGCTTAATGTGCCTTGGATGAATCATGCGTTGTTTTAGCATATTAAAGCATAGTATAGTGGTATTCTCCTTTGATGCTTTATTTGGGTTGACTTGGCGCATGGTCACACCATGTTATGACTATCTCAAGTCACCATAGCCTTTATGATCCTTTGGTTTTCAACTTTTAGTATCACTTTATGCTTTGATCAATGATGTTTTGTCGCTCTGCATGATTATGTCCATTATTGCTCTCTTAGTTAGTCGCTCCCAGTCTTTTGCTAGCCTTCACAACAAAGTATGAGTTCCACTCATACTTCCAACTCCCTAAACCAAGTTATTCCAAAGAGTCCACCATACCTACCTACTATCTTATGCTATTCCAAGTATATTCATGCTTTTGTTTACCTTCCAAATTAAACTTGTTATGAGAAAACTAGTGATTCAGGCTCTCACGAACTTGATGGCACACTTTACTTTTTTGCATTTAATAAACTTGAACCATTGGGTCTTTCTTTGTTGCGTATATGCTTGCGCTTTATAAGTTGAAATTAGCAGAACCATGTTTCATGGGGAACGCTTTCAACATTGCACTTGTACTTTGTACCCTGTTGATATCAAGTTCTTTTGCTTACGGATCCCGGCGGTGTGAAATAAAAGTGGAACTTGTAAGATCATGGAGTTTGTATGTGTGTTAGAGAAACGCCTGGGCCGCTAGCCTAAGCCATGCCTAATCATGGTGGAAACTTGCAGCTTCACCATAATGAGCACTCTATGAAGCATCCTCAATAAAAACCTATGCAAATAGCAAATAAAAAGATCGCTGAGATGCTCATTGTCTGCTTGCCTTGTCATTTTGATTATGGGAAAGCTCCCATATCATGTGCAAGGGGTACCCCGTTGGCGGTTCTTAATGATACACATGTACTTACAATGACAAGAGCTTACTCATGACTAAAGTTGAGTAGCATGAGGTTCGGTCTTCGTAAGTAAGGGGCATGAGATTTCGGTTTATAACTTGTCAAGCATATCCTCTTAGTTGTGTCAGTTTAACCTTAATCACCTTCAAGATGCTTATGATAGGGGCAATGAGAGCTGAAAGCTATAAGTACCATATTTTTTGGAAGCTCTTTATGAGACTTGAATCCCTACTTCCTTTTATAAAAAGGCCTTTCTTCCACCATTATATTGAGTCTCCACCTTCTACCTGTATGCTCCTACTTTGAGAGCATAGTGGCCATTCTTAGTTCTATGTGCATTGTCCCAGGACTAGTTGATTGATGCATAACTTGATATTGCTTGTTTTAAACTATTTGTATCTAGTCACTCTTATGAACTTTGAAGGTGTCCTATGCATTTATATTTGCTAGCTATGAGGGACAAGCTGAATACTTGTATGCTATGTTTTCTTTATGTGAAACAAACAAACGTCTTGCAAAGCATTGTTATTCATGAATCTTTTGTTTGTGCCTTTTCATGTTGCATCATAGTTTCTTTGTCTTATTGCTAGAACTTTGTCTTTCATGTTATGATTGAAGTACTATGATCCCAGCTTTGAATGTTTTACAAATACTTTGATCAAGTCTTTGACGGTGCATGTCACCTCAAAAATTATTCTTTCTTTTTATCACTTACCTACTCGAGGACGAGCAGGAGTTAAGGTTGGGGATGTTGATACATTGCAAATGTATCTATAATTTTTGATGTTCTATGCTTGGTTTTATCCACTTTCTTGTGTTTTGTCCGCACTTGGGAGTACTTTTCATATGATTTCTTGGACTAACCTATTAATAAGAGCCACAGTGCCAGCTGCCTGTTTTCTGCTGTTTTTGGTTCCAGGAAAGTTAGAAAATGAATATTCTCGGAATTGGACGGGACAAAAGCCAAAGTGCCTATTTTTCCGGAAGGGATCAAGTGCCAGAATACGAGACAGAGAGGGGCTAGGGGCCGGCCACACCACCTGGCCATGCGGCCAGGCCTGGCCCACGCCAAGGGGTGGTCTGGCCGATCCCAGCACCCCCTCGGCCTCTCCTTCTGCCTATATATTGCCCTCGGGACGAAAACCCTAAGGACCCGATCAAAAATCCACGAAAGAGTCTGTAGCTGCCGTCATCTCCATTCCTAGATCGGGAGGGATCTGAAGCTCTTCCCGGCACCCTGTCGGAGAGGGGAATTCACCCTGGAGGCCTTCTTCATCACCATGCAAGCCTCCGGTGTGATGCGTGAGTAGTTCATCCTTGGCTACGGATCCATGTAGTAGCTAGATGGCTGGTTCTCCTCCTTTGTGCTATCATGTTTAGATCTTGTGAGCTCCGTTCATGATCAAGATCATCTATTTGTAATTTTGCATGTTGTGTTTCTGGGGATCCGATGGATATTGAGATGCTATTTCAGATTGACTATTGATTCTATCATGTCTTTGTTATTTGTGATCTTGCATGCTTTCCGTTGTTAGTAGCTATCTTGGCCAAGTAGATGCTAGCAACTCCAAGAGTTAGTATTTATGCTCGATAGTGGGTTCATGCCTCTGGTAATCTGGGGAAGTGACAGCAATCTCTAAGGTACTACATGTGCTGTTGCTACTAGGGAGAAAACAACAATCCTTTGTTCATACAACAATCGTATTGTTTACTTTACATGCAGTTCGTAAAGCCATAATCTGTTGCTTGCAACTTAATACTGGAGGGGGTTCGGATGATAACCTGAAGGTGGATTATTAGTCATAGATGCAGTTGGATGGAGGTCTACGTATAATGTTGTAATGCCCAATCAAGTCTCAAAGGAGTCAAGATGATTAGTATATGCATGTATTGCTTTATCGATGTTTGTCAATTGCCCCACTGTAATTTGTTTACCCAGCATGTTATCTATCTAAGGAGAGCCACCTCTAGTGAACTATGGATCCCGGTCCTTTTCTTTACATACAATCTATAAACTGTTTACTTCTTTGTGTTTACTTTCTGCAAACTATTACTTCTTTCCATTCGATACGTTTAATCCTTTGTTTTCTGCAAAACACGGTGAGATTGACAACCTCATCGCAAGTTGGGGACAAAGTTCTGTGGTTGTGTTGTGCAGGTCTCCACGTTGCTACTAGCACCGGTAGTGCGCCCTTCCAAAGCTCAGCTAGTAACACCTTTGGGGTGTTTCCTTGCTCCTACTGGTTTGATTAAACCTTGGTTTCATAACTGAGGGAAACTTGTTGTTGTGCTCATCATACCTTCCTTTTGGGGTTCCCAACGAGCTCTACATCAACCACGCACCAGCACTTTTCTGGGCGCCGTGCATTGAGCCATCAAGAACTAGTCACACAATGGAAAACAAGATCCAAATAAGAACCAAATACGCATTTCACACATTATACATTACAAGCAACATAGTTAGTACAATATCATTACAAGTCCATACCATTTAGGTATTACAAACTCATGTGGATGCTATCTCACTTATTTATTTACATCAAATGCTCAGACTCTAACTTCCGTATCCCCACTGGAATACTCCTCCTCTAGTGTCACGCTCCCCAGAAGCTGCGATGTTGATCGTACATTCCTGGAGTACAACCGTGCTGACATGAAGTACGACGCACCGTCTGTGGAACGACTTGCCTCTTTGACGGACGATACTCAGTATCAGAAGTATCCGGACTTGACACATCATCCAGCTGAAGTGTGTCCATACCTTCCAACTCATCTGAGGTATCTTCAGAATCATCCTCATCATTGTCTTCTTCAATCGCCTCATGCGTCCCGACTCCTGAGTAATCAACAGAATATTCCACTTCTGGTGCTCCCCAAGTACTCTGCTGGGTACGATAATCCTCAACTATAATTGGATAGTGCATGTTATCTAGAGCAGGATAATGTTCTGGTGACTCAAACACCCTTTCTTCAGGACCTTCCTCATCGGAATCCACATCCTCCACGTGGACATCCCTTCCATCAATAGAATAAGATCTCACTCCCATGCGACTAGTTTGCCCGATATCACCAACAGAATCTTCCACAGGAATAGGATTCCTGGCAGATCCATCCATTGATCCGTACCTCCATCCTTCGGAGTTTCCAATAGGTAGTTATGAGTCCTCGGTTCCCCAAGAATTCTATGGTACTGGATGACTAGTGCCCTCATCAGGATATCTAGTGGGTTCTGGCATAGGTGAATAATGATATGGTGTAAAAGATGCTGGATTTGTAGGTATATCCTTAAAAATTGGGCTAACCCTACCAACTGCTTCATTCTCCAGTTGAGATGCTAACTTCTCCCTTTGTTCAGGATTAGTCAAATCCTCTAGCATATGAATCTGATCCTCTACAATGACCTGATGTGTCTTATACAAAGACCCAACCATCAGTTAATACAGATCCATAAACTTGGAAGCTAGCTTTGGATGCTTCTTTACTAAAGTAAGATGATCCGGAACTGGTTCTGTGTCTATAGAGTCGTGAGGAATCACAGAATATGTGCTTCCCGCTAACTCTTATGCTTTGTTCTCCCGAAAATTGGATATCGCCTCTAGAATAGCAACATGATATGCTGCTAGGTGACTTCTACCTTTACCCGTAGATAAACCGTGATATAAAACAAGCTTTTTGGTAATTGGATACTAACACGATATTTGGCTAACATTCGCCCATCACGGTATGTCACGGTATTAACTGGAATATTAGGTGTGCGACCAAAAAACCCTGAGAAGTTCTCAAAGTTGTTCAGTTAAAGCCCCCTTATAATCATCAGGAGTTTCTTCTTTCTTTGCCAAAGTCTGTTTTGGAAACTTTGGTGCCATTTTAACTGTATACAAAACATTCATAATTAGTAACCAATAATTGTAATGATGCATCATAATAAAGAATTATCGCACAAAAATATAACGAAATATTCCCAATTGAATATTCATCATATTATCTAGAGAACTCTTTACCGTTGCTCTAAGACTCCTACAGGTAGTTACCTTTACTAGGTTTCCAACCTAAGGTCAAAGCAATTTCTCTGATACCAGCTGCGGTGACCTAGCATACCACTGCATATGTAGTACACTATAGTCGTTGACATGACATTCACAGAACACCATTCTGTAAATATCACATCCCTCAGAGTGGTACAACAGAAACATTGCGGGTCCATATTACAAACATACACACTCCATTATTATTACAATACCAGAAGTTCGGGACTTCAAGTGATTCAAACTTACAAACCAAATATCTTATTTCATAAGTTCAGCGGAAGAACGAAAAACACAACAGTAATAAAGACGTGAGCTCAATAACTTATTCTATAGGGTTTGTGCTTCTCGGCTCAACCTAGGTAACTACACTCCAGCCTGACAACTACTTTGACTCGTTGTCTTCAGCTCCATAGTGTATCTTGTAGCCCACCCCTTCGATTCCACTGGATAGGTCTGTCTCTTCATAGTAGATGTTGTTCTGGACCTCCGTAGCATACACTTGGTCATCCTTCTGACCCTCAAAGTCTAGCAAGGGGTTCAAAGGAAAGAGTGATTAACAGCGTTACCCAGCAAGTTCACTATATGCAAGGTGGGAAGTTTGATGCTCTAACTACCACCTCGAACTATAAGTCCTTGGTACTATGCAATTTTGGTAAACGTATAGTCAAAGATTGATTTTAATATCAAAAACTATGCCCATCAGCCTTCACAGGTTAACCAGAACTTCATGGATTTCCTTTCCTGCCGTGTTCATAGCTCCTTCCTAGAACAGGGAGTAACATGTCACAATTCTTACATTCTATAGAGGTGCGTTGCTTTACCAATAAGAGATCAAATCTTTGTTTCACAACCAGGTGTACTTTCCCGTCCACAATTCCGTGATGTGGAGCCTAGTAGATGATTGATACGTCCATTTTGCATCACTATTCTATATCATAATTTATAGTTATTCATTGATATATTTCATATTAAGAGATGATACTTATGTAATTTCATCTGTTTTTGCATGGTTGATGACTTTTGGAGCATGGACCACTGCAGTCAGGATTCTGATGGAAAAGGTGCTGTTTGGAGGCAAAATTCGCAAAGATCAGAAAATCCGGGAAAATATATGGAAAATCCTATTTTTCCAGAAGACGAAGACTGCCAGAAGGAGGAGTGGAGATGGGCCACAGGGAGCCCACACCACCCCCTGGCGCGGGCCACCCTAGGCCACGCCACCAGGTGGTGTGGCCGCCCTGGCCCACCTCCAGCTCTCCCCTCTTGCGTATATTATCTCCATGGAACACTAATACCGAGGGAGTAACCACAGAAAGATTCCGCCGCCTCTATGGGGCGGAAAACACCGAGAGAGAAAGATCTCTCCAGCGGACAGAATTCTGCCGGGGGAATTCCTTCCCTTAGAGGGGAGATCGTCGCCATCAACACCACCATCAAGCTGGACTTCATCGGGATCATCATCACCACTAGCACCATCATCACCATCTCCATACCGCTATAACAATTGGGTTGAATCTTGCATAGTTCTTAGGGGAAACTTTCCTGGTGTTGATTACTCTTTGTAGTTGATGCTATTGAGTGGAACCATTGAATTATTGTTTATGTTCAGATTGTTATACATCATTATTCCATCTCTGATCATGATCCATATGATGTCTTGTGAGTAGTTCGTTTTGTTCTTAAGGACATGGGAGAAGTCATGTTGTTACTAGTGGAATTGTGTTGAGAAAGATTCAATGGTCTGATATTTAAGTTGTGGTGTACTTCTTCTAGTGGTGTCATGTGAACGTCGACCACATGATACTTCAACTTTATGGGCCTAGGGGAATGCATTGTGTATTTGGCTACTAATCATGGGGTTGCTGGAGTGATAGAAACCTGAACCCCGTTATGGATAACTACTATGTTGGGGATGGAACTGTCCATCCCGGTGATCATTTGCTCTTTATACACGAATCATGTGGGTTGTTCAAGTGTGCAGGTATTACTACAGATCAAGTTAAGAAGAAGTTATTCTCATTATCACTGAAAGGAAGAGCTGAGGACTGGTATAAGCTGCTGAAGAATAGTCAAGCTCTTGAATGGGAGAAAATAGTACCTCTCTTTTATTCAAAGTTTTATCCTCCTAGTGAGATTCATAAAGATCGGAATCAAATATACAACTTTTGGCCTCTTGATGGAGAGAGTACAACTCAAGCTTGGAGGAGATTGAAGTTACTAATGCTCAAATGTCCTATTCATGAGCTCCCCAACAATATTATTATTAACAAATTTTATGCAAGGCTTTCTCTTCATGATAAGGATTTATTGGATGCTTCTTGTGCTAGATCATTCACTCGCATGGAAGAAGAAGCTAAATGGGATCTTATGGACCGTATTCAAGATAATGCTGAAACTTGGGAGAATGACAAAGGAAGAAAGTCAGATATAAATTATGATTATGAATGCATTAAATCTTTTATGGGAACTGATGACTTTCAAAATATTAAAAATGCTTATGGTCTAGACTCTCAAGCTATTGCAACTTATTTTAAGGCTTTTGCTTCCTACATTGAAGTGCCTAAAAAGAAGTGGAATAAGTATCATGAACCTTATAAAGATATTGCTAAGTGTGTTCTTGCAAGAAATACTGAGGTTTGTACTACTAATCATGTTCTACCTGAACCTTACATTGAGAAAATGCCTTTCCTAGTTAAGATAAAGAAACATTCTATGATATCTAGTATGGTTAATGAAAGTACAAATAAAGCTGTTGAACTTGATAAACAAATGGATGATCAACCTATAATAGAAAATGTGAAAGATTTTGTCACTAAATATGTAGAAGAAGGACACCCTATCCTTTGTAAGGATACCTCTAATATTGTTTCACAAAGTGCTATGAGAGCTAGTGTTCCTGTGTTTTCTGTTAGAATAAGTGATCATTGCTACCATGGGTCCTGTGATAGTTATATTGTTAAGTTTATGCATGATATTGAAAGTTATTATAAAAGAGGGAAAGGTACTCTAATGCATCTCAATAATATCAAGTTTCCTAGTTTTATGCTGAAAGTTTTTATGTTGCACTTGTTTTGCCTTCCTATGCTAGTAGCCTCTAGTTTCAACAACTTGTTTGTTTACAAAATTCCCTTGCATAGGAAGTGGGTTAGACTTCAACGTGTGTATTTTTGCTTCTTAATGCTCTCTTTCACTTCAATTCATATTCCTATGTGAGCATCATCAAAATTATCAAGCCCATCTTAATGGCTATAAAGAAAGAGCTTTTTGGGAGACAACCCAATTTATTTGTGTTTTCAGTTTGTTTTTGTTTTTCTCTGAGTCTTGGAAGTTATTACTTTCGTAATAACCTATCCTTATCCTTTTTGTTTGGTTTTTATGTCAAGATCAACCCCTAATGAGAGAGAAGTAATATTTGGGGAAGTTGCTTTCCCGAAACAGATTTTTTGTGCTTCACCGTAAAATTTTGTGAGAGATCTCTTTATGTTGGATTGAGCTGTAATTGTTTGTGCTTTTGCCCCAGGTTGTTATTTAACTTTCGTTAGTTTTGCACTTTTTGATTTGAGCAACATAAATTTTTCGGAAAAATTGATCTTTGCTTACTGGTCTGTTTTGACAGATTTTGACCACTCTTGCATTTGCTTCTTTAAATTGATTTCCTTTTGAATTCTTTTTGGGTTTTCGAAAGGAGTTGCTACAGTAGCTTATGTTTTGATGGTTTTCAATTGAAATTGGAATTAAAAGTTTTATCACTTCACTTATACTAATGTTGCTAATGATAATTGTGTGAAGTTTTGCGTGAAAGAAATTTCCAGGTTAGTGGAGATAATGGTGTAATAAGAAAGTGAAAGGTTTCATGACTCAAGCAATAAGTGTATGAAGATGAAGATATTGATATTATTCAAGTGGGGACTCCGGAAGAATCTACTAAATACCAAATTCAGAGACCTGTAGAGTCCGTTTTCGAATAAGTAACAGTTCTGGTAAGAAAAGTTCCGCAAAAGATCTGTCCAGTTATATTTTTGTAGTTTTTATCCAACAAGGAAAGCTACAAAGCGAAAGAGGGACGGAAACGGAGCCAGGGTGGCTCACACCACCCTGTGGCGCGGTCCCACCCTTGGCCACGCCACCAGGTGGTGTGGCCACCTCGAACTTCGTCTCCGACCCGTGTTCTTCCAGTACCTTCCTTTTGCTGGAAAACTTCATAATATATAATCCCCTAGATCCCCCGAGGGTCGTATATCATGTTCTCGTCATGTTTTTGTTTCGATCTGTTTCTCCCAGGTACTATTCTTGAAAGTTCAGAAGCACAATGGTGTCCGCCAAGGATAAGGGAAAGGAGCCTATGGAGGAAGATCTCCAAGACCCCGGGCAGGGGAAGGAGATCAAGAGTGAAGGTGAAGAGGAGACAAAGCAAGGCCAACATCCTCATACCGGCACTACCATTGCAAGCATTGGAGTGTTGGCAAGATCTGTCAGGGTCAGGAGGACTGCGCGGATGTCAACTGGAGGGAAAACTCCACACCACTGTTTGGATCCACGGTCACTTCCTCCATGCACCAAGAACCCTTTTCACACCCTTATCCATAAGCATCAACACCAGAATATCTCCAAGGAGAAATTACCCTCCAATTGGGATTTGCCTCGTTCTAGCCATGCAGGGAAAGAAGACTTCAAGGAGGAAGAGTGGGAAAATAATCGCAAGAGCTAGGATCCACAATCTGACATGATCATGCACCGCATCGAGCACAACTCGGAGTTGATTCGTACTGTCACCTTTTAGATTGAGGACTTGGGGAAACTGATCAAAGATCTCATTGATAGAATACCACCACCACCGAAGGAGTAATTCGTCATCAGGTTTGGCATCCCCTTGGTTTGTTCCAAGCTTGGGGGAGTGCGGCGGTATCACATCACTATCTTCTACCTTTTTTACCTTTTTAGTAGAGTCATATCATGAATAGAGAAGTTATCATGTAGGGTGGTTTGCATTATGGAAGTGTGCCCTCTCTCGTTAGATATGTATCCTTTGGTGTGAGTTGCCGTTATGGAATATTAATGAGAAGTTCTATCATTTACTCTTTTGCATATCTTACATTAGTTTTCAATTCGTGGTTATATGATTGATCTTGTTGTTAGTATTTGGTATCACTCTGGGATCATTGAGTTAATTTAGTTGGTTTTGGCAAACCTGGCTTGGTCAGTAGCAACACTATTTTTGAGAGTTGAATGAAAAGATAAAAGTACTCTTCAAGAAATATAATTTCATCATCTTTCTTTCTTGATTTGCTCATAAGTTTAGTATTCTCTTGTTAAGATCTTTTGTGCTTCCAAGGAAGATTGCATGTTTGTCTTTATAACTTGTATGTTTGTTTGTTTCCTTCAACTCTTATACTTGCTACCCAGCCTTGCTAGCCAAAAACCTGTACTGAGAGGGAATTCTTCTCGTGCATCTAATCCTTGAACCAAAACCTATGCCATCTGTGTCCACCATACCTACCTATTAGCATATGCTATTCCAAGTATATTCATCTTTTTATCTACCTTCCGAATTAAACTTGTTATGAGAAAACTAGTGATTAAAGCTCTCACGAACTTGATGGCACACTTTACCTTTCTTGCCCTTAATAAACTTGAACCATTGTGTCATCTAAGTTGTATATGCTTGCACTTATATGTTGGGGATTAGCAGAACCATGCTGTCATGGGGAACACTTTCCACATTGCACTTATACTTTGTACCTAGTTGATATCATGCTCTTTTGTCTATGGATGTCGTCGATGTGAAATGAAAGGGGAGCTTGTAAGTCCATGGAGTTATGTATGTGTGTTAGAGAAACGCCTGGGCCATTGGTCTAATCCATGCTGTCATGGTGGAAACCTGCAGCGTAACCATAATGAGCTGTATATGAAGCATTCTTCTTATAAAAAAAAGAGATAGAGATTGAGAAAAAGAGAAAAGGAAAAAAAGAGATATGAGAAAATAGGAAAGAGATAAAAAAGCACCATTTTCCCATGGTAAATAAGAAGATTGCTGAGATGCTTGTTGTCTGCTTGCCTTGTCATTTTGATATGGGGATTCTTCCGTATCATTGGGCAAGGGGTACCCCGTTGGCGGTTCTCTATGATACACATGTACTTACTATGACAAGAACTTACCGGTAACTAAACTTGAGTAGCATGAGGACCTGCCCTCGTATTCATGGGACATGATATTTCCAACTTATACTTTGTCAAGCATATACTCCATAGTTTGTTCACTTTAACCTTAATCACTTCAAGATGCTTATGATAGGGGCAATGAGAGCTGAAAGCTAAAAAGTACCATAATTTTTGGAAGCTCATGAAACTTGAATCCCTCCTTCCTTCTATGAAGGCCTTTCTTTTACTTTTTTGTTGAGTCTCCACCTTCTATCTTTATGCACCTACTTTGAGAGCATAGTGGCCATTCTTAGTTTTATGTGCATTTTCCCAGGACTTGTTGATTGATGCATAACTTTGATATTGCTTGTTTTAAACTATTTGTATCTAGTCAATCTTATGAACATTGAAGGTGTCCTATGCATTTATGTTTGCTACTCCATGAGGGACAAGCTGAATGCTACTATGCTATGTTTTCTTTATGTGAAACAAACAAACGTCTTGCAAAGCAATGTTATTCATTAATCTTTTTTTTGTGCCTTTTCATGTTGCAACCTAGTTTCTTTGTCTTATTGATAGAACTTTGCCTTTCATGTTATGATTGAAGTACTATGATCCCAGCTATCCATTTTTTACAAATACTTTGATCAAGTTTGTGATGGTGCATGTCACCTAAAAAATTATTCTTTCTTTTTATCACTTACCTACTCGAGGACGAGCAGGAGTTAAACTTGGGGATGTTGATACGTTGCTAACGTATCTATAATTTTTGATGTTCCATGTTTGTTTTATATCCACTTTCTTATGTTTTGTCCATACTTTGGAGTATTTTTATACACTTTCTTGGACTAACCTATTAATAAGATGCCACGGTGCTAGTTACCTGTTTTCTGCTATTTTTGGTTCCAGGAAAGTCAAAAAATCAATATTCTCGGAATTGGACCGGACAAAAGCCAAAGTCGATATTTTACCGGAAGACTCACGGAGCCAAAAGATGAGACGGAGAGGGGCCACAGGGTGGCCAAACCACCACTGGGCGCGGGTCCCCCTGGCCACGCCAAGGCATGGTGTGGGCCCTTTGGCCGCCCACCGACCTTGCCCCTTTGCCTATAAAATCCTCCCGATGCAAAAACCCTAAGTCGTTGATACATTGCAAATGTATCTATAATTTTTGATGTTCCATGCTTGGTTTATCTATTTTCTTATGTTTTGTCCACACTTTGGAGTACTTTTCATATGATTTCTTGGACTAACCTATTAACAAGAGACACAGTGTCAGCTGCCTGTTTTCTGCTATTTTTGGTTCCAGGAAAGTCAGAAAATCAATATTCTCGGAATTGGACCGAACAAAAGCCAAAGTTGTTAATTTCCCGAAAGATTCACGGATCCATAAGGAGAGCCGGAGAGGGGCCACAGGGTGGCCAGACCACCCCTAGGCGCTGGTCCCCCCAGGCCGCGCCAGGGCATGGTGTGGGCCCCTTGGCCGGCCACCGACCTTGCCCCTTCGCCTATATATTCCCCCCGATGCAAAAACCCTAGACCGTCAATCAGAAATCCACGAAAAGTTCCGTAGCGCCGCCACACCAAAGGGAAATTCGGGACGAAAGTCTCTGTTCAAGGCACTCGCCGACGGGAAGTGCCAGAGCCATCTCCATCGATCTCCACCACCATCTCCATCACCATTGCTGATTCCCATGATGATGAGGGAGTAGTTCTCTGTCGAGGCTAAGGGTTCCACCGGTAGCTATGTGTTCATATCTCTATCTATGCATGATCTTATTGAGATCATGAGCTTGTAATCTATAGATCTACCTTGCTACTCAAGTGCTTTAATAGATCTCTGCTCTCCCCATGTGTGTGAAGTTGACAGTGTGCACACCATGGTGGCACTTAGGCTAGAGATTACAAATACTTGTTATGAGTTATATTTGGAGTTGGATGTCTTTATGAAATTGTGGTGTTTGTTTGAACCATCTAGTGCTCAAGGTGACAGTTGATACATTACAAATGTATGTATAATTTTTGATGTTCCATTCTTGGTTTTATGCACTTTTCTTGTGTTTTGTCCACACTTTGGAGTACTTTTCATATGATTTCTTGGACTAACCTATTAACAAGAGCCACAGTGCCAGCTGCCTGTTTTCTCCTGTTTTTGGTTCCAGGAAAGTCAGAAAATGAATATTCTCGGAATTGGACGGGACAAAAGCCAAAGTGCTTGTTTTTCCGGAAGTCATCAAATGCCATAATATGAGACAGACAAGGGCTAGGGGCCGGCCACACCACCTGGTCGCGTGGCCAGGCCTGACCCGCGCCAGGGGGTGATCTGGCCGACCCCAACACCCCCTCGGCCTCTCCTTCCGCCTATAAGATGCCCTCGGGACGAAAACCCTAAGTACCCGATCAAAAATCCACGAAAGAGTCTGTAGCCGTCATCATATCCATCCCTAGATCGGGAGGGATCTGAAGCTCTTCCCGGCACCCTGCCAGAGAGGGGAATTCACCCTAGAGGCCTTCTTCATCACCATGCAAGCCTCCGGTGTGATGCGTCAGTAGTACATCCTTGGACTACGGATCCATGTAATAGCTAGATGGCTGGTTATCCTACTTTGTGCTATCATGTTTAGATCTTGTGAACTCCGTTCATGATCAAGATCATCTATTTGTAATTCTGCATGTTGTGTTTGCGGCGATCCGATGGATATTGAGATGCTATTTCAGATTGATTATTGATTCCATCATGTCTTTGTTATTTGTGATCTTGCATGCTTTCCGTTGTTAGTAGCTATCTTGGCCAAGTAGATGCTAGCAACTCCAAGAGTTAGTATTTATGCTCGATAGTGGGTTCATGCCTCTGGTTATCTGGGGAAGTGACAGAAATCTCTAAGGTACTAGATGTGTTGTTGCTACTAGGGAGAAAACAACAATCCTTTGTTCATAGAACAATCGTATTGTTTACATTACACGCAATTTGTAAAGCAATAATCTGTTGCTTGCAACTTAATACTAGAGGGGTTGATGATAACGAAGGTGGATTATTAGTCATAGATGCAGTTGGATGGCGGTCTATGTATAATGTTGTAATGCCCAATCAAGTTCCAAAGGAGTCAAGATGATTAGTATATGCATGTATTGCTTTCTCGATGTTTGTCAATTGCCCGTTGTAATTTGTTCACCTAGCATGTTATCTATCTTAAGGAGAGCCACCTCTAGTGAACTATGGATCCCGGTCCTTTTCTTTACATACAATCTATAATCTGTTTACTGCTTTGTGTTTACTTTCTACAAACTATTACTTCCTTCCATTCGATACGTTTAATCCTTTGTTTTCAGCAAAACACGGTGAGATTAACAACCTCATCGCAAGTTGGGGACAGAGTTCTGTGGTTGTGTTGTGCAGGTCTCCACGTTGCTACTAGCACCGGTAGTGCGCCCTGCCAAGGCTTAGCTAGCAACACCTTTGGGGTGTTTCCTTGCTCCTACTGATTCGATTAAACCTTGGTTTCATAACTGAGGGAAACTTGCTGCTGTGCTCATCATACCTTCCTCTTGGGGTTCCCAACGAGCTCTACATCAATACTGAGCCATCAAGCATTTTTCGGGCGCCGTTGCCGGGGAGTCAAGGATATCTTCACAAGGGGAGTCCCTCATAACCAATCTCTTTACTTTGTTATTTTTGTTTTGCTTAGTTTCTTTTCGCTTTGTTTGCTTGTTTTGTTATAAAAAACACAGAAAACTTAGTTCCTACTATAGTTGTTATTTTCATTTGTCTGTTATTGTCTTGCTTTATCATGCTTTGTATTAATGGTTGGTTTCTTTGAAACTGAATCTTATTGGCAAGGTGGGTTCACAGAAGAACAAAAATATTATTATAAGGAACACCACTTGTCACAAAAAGGGAAACACTTATGGGAACAAATTGATAAATTGTATACCATTGCTATAAACGTGTGCTCTACTTATAATGTTACTTATTGCTTTGATAAATCTTGTTGCTATAGGAGGTATAAAGACCTCCCTTTTCAATGTGAGTATAATGATAATGTTACCATATCTTCTTATGTTAAAGGGAATTATGACTTTTATGATGTGGAACAAATTGAAGAATTTATTGCTTGGAAGGGTGCATTTGAACTTGCTAGTTTGCTTGAAAATACTGATGATTCACCTTATAAATATGAGTTTTATGATATACTTAAATTTTGCTTTGATAATTACAAGTTATAAAATGGCTATATTCTTGAATATCTTAATAAATGCTCTCCACCAATGGAAGAGACTAATGCCTTGCAGGAGCCTATGGAAGAAGAAATTGCTGAAATTGGAAGCTCATTGGATGAAAAAGATGAGGAGAGTGATGATCAAGAGGAGGAAGAATGGATCTACCCATCCCTACCTTCTAATGAGAGTAACTCTTTACCCCTTACATTATTTGATTGTCCCCCATGCTTACCAAAGGAGGACGAATGTCATGTTCCTGCGGATTCTTTTGAAAATGTTTATAATAAAGCTCTAGTGTTTGTAGATCATGAAAACATGCTTTATGTGATAGTTATATTGTTGAGTTTATTCATGAGGCAACTGAAAATTATTATGAGAGAGGAAAATATGGTTGTAGAAGTTTTCATGGTAATGAAACACCTCTCTATGTGCTGAAAGTTTTGAAGTGGCTCTTGTTTTATCTACCCATTCTTGTTACTATGTGCTTCTTTGATTTATTTTATTACAAGATTCCTATGCATAGGAAGTGGGTTAGACTTAAATGTGTTTTGAATTTGCTTCTTGATGCTCTCTTTTACTTCAATTCATATTTCTTATGTGAGCATCTTCTCAAACTATCATGCCTAACTTAAAGGAGTTAAAGAAAATTACTTATTGGGAGATAACCCAAAAGTTTTAGATGAGTCTTGGAAGTTATTACTTCATTAATACCCGCTCCTTATCCTTTTTATTTGCTTTTTGTGCCAAGAGTAACCTCTAATGAGAGAGAAGTAATGATTGGGAAAGTTGTTGTCCTGAAACAGATTTCTGTGCTTCACCGTAAACATTCGTGTAAAATCTCTGAACGTCTTTTTGAGAGGTGAATTTTTGTGCTTCTGCCCCAGGTTGTTACCTTACCTTCTTTAGTTCAACACTTTTTGATTTGAGCAACAGAAGGTCTTCGAAAAAATTCGTCTTTACCTGCTGGTCTGTTTTGACAGATTTCTACCATTTTCTGCATTTGCTTCTTGTTGGTTCCTTTTTGAGTTCTTTTGGGGAATTGAGCTTTTTGAGGGAAGTGCTACAGTAGATAGTGTTCTAATGGGAGTTTATTTGGTGTTAGAACTGAACCTTAAGACTTATTTATCTTGAGTGCACTAATGTTGCTAATAAAGATTGTGTGAAGTTTTGTATGAAGGAAAAATTTCAGGTGTATGGAAGGAATGAGTAATGAGATGACAGGTGGACTAAAGCTCAAGATTGGGGATGCCACACGTGTCACCCCAAGAAATATCTAAGAAGTACAAGCGTCAAAGCTTGGGGATGCCCAAGGCATCCCCCTCTTCATCAATAAAAATTCCAGGTTTTTTCCAATCGCTTCATTTTTATTGTTTCATTCACAGTTGTGTTGTTCTTGGAGCGTCTTCTTTTTCGTTTTTGTTTTGGTTTTTCCGTTTGCTTTTTTTTCTTAGTTTTCTGAATAAATTGGTTGTACCCCCTCTTTCATACATTGGTTTTCAAATAGTTTGGTTTGGATTGGGAAAGAGTAGGAAAGTTCATACTTATGTGGTAAAAAGAGCTTGTTTTTTACCGTGGCCTATGCTTTGCCATGCCATTCTTGATATTGTTTTGGCTTTATGCTTAGTATTCTTTGCTGTAGCATGACTTTTTATAAACAATTGAGATTGCTTAATGTGCCTTGGATGAATCATGCGTTGTTTTAGCATAGTAAAGCATAGTATAGTGGTATTCTCCTTTGATGCCTTATTTGGGATGACTTGGCGCATGCTCATACCATGTTATGACTATCTCAAGTCACCATAAGCCTTTATGATCCTTTAGTTTTCAATTTGTAGTATCACTTTATGCTTTGATCAATGATGTTTTGTCGCTCTGCATGATTATGGCCATTATTGCTCTCTTAGTTTGTTGCTCCCAGTCTTTTGCTAGCATCCACCACCAAGTATGAGTTCCACTCATGCATCCAACTCCCTAAACCAAGTTATTCCAAAGAGTCCACCATACCTACCTACTAGCTTATGCTATTCCAAGAATATTCATGCTTTTGTTTACCTTCCAAATTAAACTTGTTATGAGAGAACTAGTGATTAAAGCTCTCACGAACTTGATGGCACACTTTACTTTTTTGCATCTAATAAACTTAAACCATTGGGTCCGTCTTTGTTGCGTATATGCTTGCGCTTTATAAGTTGAAATTAGCAGAACCATGTATCATGGGGAACGCTTTCAACATTGCACTTGTACTTTGTACCCCGTTGATATCATGTTCTTTTGCTTATGGATCCGAAAGGTGAAATAAAAGTGGAACTTGTAAGATCATGGAGTTTGTATGTGTGTTAGAGAAACACCTGGGCCGCTAGCCTAAGCCATGCCTAATCATGGTGGAAACTTGCAGCATCACCATAATGAGAACTCTATGAAGCATCCTAAATAAAAACCTATGCAAATAGCAAATAAAAAGATCGTTGTGATGCTCATTGTCTGCTTGCCTTGTCATTTTGATTATGGGATAGCTCCTGTATTATGTGCAAGGGGTACCCCGTTGGCGGTTCTTTATGATACACATGTACTTACAATGATAAGAGCTTACTCATGACTAAAGTTGAGTAGCATGAGGTTCGGTATTCGTAAGTAAGGGGCATGAGATTTCGGTTTATAACTTGTCAAGCATATCCTCTTAGTTGTGTCACTTTAACCTTAATCACCTTCAAGATGCTTATGATAGGGGCAATGAGAGCTGAAAGCTATAAGTACCATAATTTTTGGAAGCTCTTCATGAGACTTGAATCCCTGCTTCCTTCTATGAAGACCTTTCTTCCACCATTATATTGAGTCTCCACCTTCTACCTTTATGCACCTACTTTGAGAGCATAGTGGCCATTCTTAGTTCTATGTGCATTGTCCCAAGACTAGTTGATTGATGCATAATTTGATATTTCTTGTTTTAAACTATTTGTATCTAGTCACTCTTATGAACTTTGAAGGTGTCCTATGCATTTATATTTGCTACTCTATGAGGGACAAGCTGAATACTATTATGCTATGTTTTCTTTATGTGTAACAAACAAACAAACGTCTTGCAAAGCATTGTTATTCATGAATCTTTTGTTTGTGCCTTTTCATGTTGCATCATAGTTTCTTTGTCTTATTTCTAGAACTTTGTCTTTCATGTTATGATTGAAGTACTATGATCCCAGCTTTGAATGTTTTACAAATACTTTGATCAAGTCTTTGACGGTGCATGTCACCTCAAAAATTATTCTTTCTTTTTATCACTTACCTACTCGAGGACGAGCAGGATTTAAGCTTGGGGATGTTGATACATTGCAAATGTATCTATAATTTTGGATGTTCCATGCTTGGTTTTATCCACTTTCTTGTGTTTTGTCCACACTTTGGAGTACTTTTCATATGATTTCTTGGACTAACCTATTAATAAGAGCCACAGTGCCAGCTACATGTTTTCTGCTGTTTTTGGTTCCAGGAAAGTCAGAAAATGAATATTCTCGGAATTAGACGAGACAAAAGCCAAAGTGCCTATTTTTCCGAAGTCATCAGATGCCAGAATAGGAGATGGAGAAGGGCTGGGGGCCAGCCACACCACCTGGCCGCACGTCCAGGCCTGGCCCGTGCCAGGGGGTGGTCTGGCCGACCCCAGCACCCCCTCGGCCTCTCCTTCCGCCTATAAGATGCCCTCAGGACGAAAACACTAAGGACCTGATCAAAAATCCACGAAAGAGTCTGTAGCCGCCGTCATCTCCATCCCTAGATCAAGAGGGATCTGAAGCTCTTCCCGGCACCCTGCGGGAGAGGGGAATTCACCTTGGAGGCCTTCTTCATCACCATGCAAGCCTTCGGTGTGATGGGTGAGTAGTTCATCATTGGACTACGGATCCATGTAGTAGCTAGATGGCTGGTTCTCCTCCTTTGTGATATCATGTTTAGATCTTGTGAGCTCCGTTCATGATCAAGATCATCTATTTGTAATTCTGCATGTTGTGTTTGCGGGGATCCGATGGATATTGAGATGCTATTTCAGATTGATTATTGATTCTATCATGTCTTTGTTATTTGTGATCTTGCATGCTTTCCGTTGTTAGTAGCTATCTTGGCCAAGTAGATGCTAGGAACTCCAAGAGTTAGTATTTATGCTCGATATTGGGTTCATGCCTCTAGTAATCTGGGGAAGTGACAGAAATCTCTAAGGTACTAGATGTGCTGTTGCTACTAGGGAGAAAACAACAATCCTTTGTTCATAGAACAATCGTATTGTTTCCATTACACGCAATTCGTAAAGCAATAATCTATTGCTTGCAACTTAATACTGGAGGGGGTTCGGATGATAACCTGAAGGTGGATTATTAGTCATAGATGCAGTTAGATAGCGGTCTATGTATAATGTTGTAATGCCCAATCAAGTTCCAAAGGAGTCAAGATTATTAGTATATTCATGTATTTCTTTCTCGATGTTTGTCAATTGCCCCGCTATAATTTGTTCACCCAACATGTTATCTATCTTAAGGAGAGCCACCTCTAGTGAACTATGGATCCCGGTCCTTTTCTTTACATATAATCTATAATATTTTTACCGCTTTGTGTTTACTTTGTGCAAACTATTACTTCCTTCCATTCGATACGTTTAATCCTTTGTTTTCATCAAAACACGGTGAGATTGACAACCTCATCGCAAGTTGGGGACAGAGTTCTGTTGTTGTGTTGTGCAGGTCTCCACGTTGCTACTAGCACCGGTAGTGCGCCCTGCCAAGGCTCAGCTAGCAACACCTTTGGGGTGTTTCCTTGCTCCTACTGGTTCGATTAAACCTTGGTTTCATAACTGAGGGAAACTTGCTGCTGTGCTCATCATACCTTCCTCTTGGGTTTCCCAACGAGCTCTACATCAACACTGAGCCATCAACAGTGTGCGGTTATCTAGATGGGAACGGCTTACTTTGAGGTGTGCTGTTATAGCCCTACCATGGATTAGAGTGTCCAACCGGAGAGTAGTTCAGAGTAGTACCATAAATAGAAGATATTTATATGAGAGTGTTCACTAGTGAAAGTATGATCCCTAGGCCTTGTTTCTAAGCATTGATACAATGTTTGCAATTAGATCTGTTACATGTTTGCTTGCTTCCATCTTTATTTCTGTTTGCCTTTAGTCTTTTCCTACGTCAACCACACGCCAACAAGCTATTTTCTAGCACCGTTACCACTTATAATTATCCATACCCCTTGTATTTCACTATCTCTTCGCCGAACTAGTGCACCTATACACCTGACAAGTGTATTGGGTGTGTTGGGGACACAAGAGACTTCTTGTATCTTAATTGCAGGGTTGCTTGAGAGGGGATACCTTTGACCACTTCCTCCCTGAGTTCGATAAACCTTCGGTGATCCACTTAAGGGAAAACTTGCTGCTGTTCTACAAACCTCTGCACTTAGAGGCCCAACAACTGTCTACAAGAATAGGAGTGCGTAGACATCAAGCTATTTTCTGGCGCCGTTGCCGGGGAGGTAAGGTAAAAGGCACTCACATCCTCCGGTGTGAGTGCTCGAAGTTATTTCCCTTAGATTCTGCAATTTTGTCTTTTTTTTCTTGTTTTCACTAGTTAGGCTTAATTGAAAACAACAACAAAATGAGAGAGATTTATAGTATTTATCTTGAGTTAGGACATGAAGTGTTTGAAGAAAAAATTAAAAAACCTATGGAACTTTATTTGCATGCTAATAGCAATGTTGTTAGTATGAATTCTTTGAACACCATTATTGCTAATGCTATGGAAAAGTCTAAGCTTGGGGAATCTAGTTTTTATGAAAATGATCTTTTTAGTTCCCCAGCTTTGGAAGATACCTATTCTATTGATTATGATGATACCAAACCTCCAATATATGATGATTACAATGATGAATATGATATTTTCAGTCCACCTACTATTGAGGAGAAAATTAATTATGATTACAATATGCCTCCTATATTTGATGATTATGGTGATGAGAATAATAATGATAGCTATTTTGTTGAATTTGCTCCCACTATAATTAATAAGAATGACTATGTTTATGTGGAGAGTAATAATTATTATATGCATGTGGCTCATGATAAGAATGTTTCATGTGATAGTTATATTGTTAATTTTATTCATGATGCTACTGAAAGTTATTATGAGAGAGGGAAACATGGTTTTATGCATCTCAATAATATTAAGTTCCCCCTCTTTATGTTGAAAGTCTTGAAGTTGCACTTGTTTTGCTTTACTATGCTTACTGCGTTGTGCTTTCATGAATTGTTTCTTTACAAGATTCCTATGCATAGGAAGTGGGTTAGACTTAAATGTGCTTTGAATTTGCTTCTTGATGCTCACTTTTACTTCAATTCATATTTCTTAAGTGAGCATCTTCTCAAATTAGCATGCCTAACTTAAAGGCATTAAAGAAAAGTTCTTATTGGGAGATAACCAAAAGTTTTAGATGAGTCTTGGAAGTTATTACCTCCGTAATAACCGCTCCTTATCCTTTTTATTTTCTTTTTGTACCAAGAGTAACCTCTAATGAGAGAGAAGTAATGATTGGGAAAGTTGCTGTCCCGAAACAGATTTCTGTGCTTCATCATAAAAATTCTTCTAAAATCTCTGCATGTCCTTTTGAGGCGTGAATTTTTGTGCTTCTGCCCCAGGTTATTATCTAACGTTCGTTAGATCAACACTTTTTTATTTGAGCAACAGAAGGTCTTCGAAAAAATCGTCTTTACCTGCTGGTCTGTTTTGACAGATTTCTGCCATTTTCTGCATTTGCTTCTTGTTGGTTCCTTTTTGAGTTCTTTTGGGGAATTGAGCTTTCTTAGGGAAGTGCTACAGTAGATAGTGTTTTAATGGAAGTTTAATGGTGTTAGAACTGAACCTTAAGACCTATTATCTTGAGTGCACTAATGTTGCTAATAAAGATTGTGTGAAGTTTTGTATGAAGGAAAAATTTCAGGTGTATGGAAGGAATGAGTAATGAGATGAAGGATGGACTAAAGCTCAAGCTTGGGGATGCCACACATGTCACCCCAAGAAATATCCAAGAAGTACAAGCGTCAAAGCTTGGGGATGCCCAAGGCATCCCCCTCTTCATCAATAAAAATCCCAGGTTTCTTCCAAACGCTTCATTTTTATTGTTTCATGCACAGTTGTGTTGTTCTTGGAGAATCTTCTTTTTCGTTTTCATTTTGGTTTTTCGTTTTCTTAGTTTGCTTGAATAAATTGGTTGGACCCCCTCTTTCATACATTGGTTTTCAAATAGTTTGGTTTGGATTGGAAAAGAGTAGGAAAGTTCATGCTTAAGTGAAAAAAAGGAGTTTGTTTTTGACTGTGGCCTATGCTTTGTCATGCCATGCTTGATATTGTTTTGGATTTATGCTTAGTGATCTTTGCTGTAGCATGACTTGTTATAAACAATTGAGATTGCTTAATGTGCCTTGCAAGGATTATGCGTTGTTTTAGCATATTAAAGCATGTATTGTGGTATTCTCCTTTGATGCTTTATTTGGGTTGACTTGGCACATGCTGACACCATGTTATGACTATCCCATGTCACCATAGCCTTGATGATCCTTTAGTTTTCAACTTGTAGTATCACTTTATGCTTTGATCAATAATGTTTTGTCGTTCTGCATGATTATGGCCATTATTTCTCTCTTAGTTGGTCGCTCCCAGTCTTTTGCTAGCCTCCATAACCAAGTATGAGTTCCACTCATGCATCCAACTCCTAAAACCAAGTTATTCCAAAGAGTCCACCATACCTACCTATTAACATTTTCTATTCCAAGTATATTCATGTTTTTATCTACCTTCCGAATTAAACTTGTTATGAGAAAACTAGTGATTAAAGCTCTCACGAACTTGATGGCACACTTTACTTTTCTTGCCCCTAATAAACTTGAACCATTGTGTTGTCTATTTTACATATGCTTGCACTTATTTGTTGGGGATTAGTAGAACCATGTTGTCATGGGGAATGCTTTCAACATTGCACTTGTACTTTGTACCTAGTTGATATCATGCTCTTTTGTCTATGGATGTCGTCAGTGTGAGATGAAAGGGGAGCTTGTAAGTCCATGGAGTTATGTATTTGTGTTAGAGAAACGCCTGGGCCGCTGGTCTAATCCATGCTGTCATGGTAGAAACCTGTAGCGTAACCATAATGAGCTGTCTATGAAGCATTCTTCTTATAAAAAAGAGTCAGATATTGAGAAAAAAGAGAAAAAGAAAAGAGAAAAAAATAGATATATGAAAAGAGGAAAGAGAGAAAAAAGCACCATATTCACATGGTAAATAAGAAGATTGCTGAGATGCTCGTTGTCTGCTTGCCTTGTCATTTTGATATGGGATTCTTCCGTCGGGCAAGGGGTACCCCGTTGGCGGTTCTCTATGATACCCATGTACTTACGATGACAAGAACTTACCGGTGACTAAACTTGAGTAGCATGAGGAGCGGCCCTTGTATTCAAGGGACATGAGATTTCCAACTTATACTTCGTCAAGCATATACACCATAGGTTGTTCACTTTAACCTTAATCACTTCAAGATGCTTATGATAGGGGCAATGAGAGCTGAAAGCTATAAGTACCATAATTTTTGGAAGCTCTTTATGAAACTTGAATCTCTGCTTCCTTCTATGAAGGCCTTTCTTCCACCATTATATTGAGTATCCACCTTCTCCCTTTATGCACCTACTTTGAGAGCATAGTGGCCATTCTTAGTTCTATGTGCATTGTCCCAAGACTTGTTGATTGATGCATAACTTTGATATTGCTTGTTTGAAACTATTTGTATCTAGTCACTCTTATGAACTTTGAAGGTGTCCTATGCATTTATATTTGCTACTCTATGAGGGACAAGCTGACTGCTATTATGCTATGTTTTCTTTATGTAAAACAAACAAACGTCTTGCAAAGCATTGTTATTCATGAATCTTTTGTTTGTGCCTTTTCATGTTGCAACATAGTTTCTTTGTCTTATTGCTAGAACTTTATCTTTCATGTTATGATTGAAGTACTATGATCCCAGCTTGAATGTTTTACAAATACTTTGATAAAGTTTATGATGGTGCATGTCACCTCAATAATTATTCTTTCTTTTTTGTCACTTACCTACTCGAGGATGAGCAAGAGTTAAGCTTGGGGATGTTGATACATTGCAAATGTATCTATAATTTTTGATGTTCCATGCTTGGTTTTATCTATATGATTTCTTGGACTAACCTATTAACAAGAGCCAAAGTGCTAGCTGCCTGTTTTCTGCTATTTTTGGTTCCAGGAAAGTCAGAAAATCAATATTCTCGGAATTGGACCAGACAAAAGCCAAAGTTGATATTTTCCCGGAAGATTCACGGAGCCAGAAGGAGAGCCGGAGAGGGGCCACAGGGTGGCCAGACCACCCCTAGGCGGGGGTCCCCCCAGGCCGCGCCAGGGCATGGTGTGGGCCCCCTGGACGGCCACCGACCTTGCCCCTTTGCCTATATATTCCTCCCAATGCAAAAACGCTAGATCGTCAATCAGAAATCCACGAAAAGTTCCGCAACGCCGCCGCCACCGAAGGCGATATTCGGGGGACAGAAAGTCTCTATTCCAGCACCCTGCCGGGACGGGGAAGTGCCCCCGGAGCCATCTCCATCGATTTCCAACACCATCTACATCACCATTGCTGATTCCCATGATGATGAGGGAGTAGTTCTCTCTCGAGGCTAAGGGTTCTACCGGTAGCTATGTGTTCATCTCTCTCTATGCATGATCTTATTGAGATCATGAGCTTGTAATCTATATATCTACCTTGCTACTCAAGTGCTTTAATAGATATCTGCTCTCCCCATGTGTGTGAAGTTGACAGTGTGCACACCATGGTGGCACTTGGGCTAGAGATTACAAATACTTGTTATGAGTTATATTTGGAGTTGGATGTCTTTATGAAATTGTGGTGTTTGTTTGAACCATCTAGTGCTCAAGGTGACAGTGTGGGGTTATCTAGATGGGAAAGGCTTAATTTGAGGTGTTCTATTATAGCCCTACCATGGATTAGAGTGTCCAACCGGAGAGTAGTATCATAAAGAGAAGATATTTATATGAGAGTGTTCACTAGTGAAAGTATGATCCCTAGGCCTTGTTTCTAAGCATTGATACACCGTTTGCAATTAGATCTGTTACATGTTTACTTGCTTCCATCTTTATTTCAGTTTGCCTGTAGTATTTTCCTAAGTCAACCACACGCTAGCAAGCTATTTTCTAGCACCGTTACCACTTATAATTATCCATACCACTTGTATTTCACTATCTCTTCGCCGAACTAGTGCACCTATACACCTGACAAGTGTATTGGGTGTGTTGGGGACACAAGAGACTTCTTGTATCTTGATTGCAGGGTTGCTTGAGAGGGGATACCTTTGACCACTTCCTCCCTGAGTTTGATAAACCTTGGGTGATCCACTTAAGGGAAAACTTGTTGTTGTTCTACAAACCTCTGCACTTGGAGGCCCAACAACTGTCTACAAGAATAGAAGTGCGTAGACATCAATGATCCAAGCCAACCACTACCCCTCTCCGTGACCCCGCATGAAGACACGACCCTCTAGGACATGCCCCACCTTTATCAAGCCCCATATAGGACCGGCTATAACTCTGGTAGGCACCTGAAGACTCTATGAGACGGTTATGCCCTGGCAAGCTCCCTGAAAGGACCAGCTAAACCACTGACAGCCTCTCAAGATAATCTAGACACCAAAATCATGGGAAACTATGGGGTTCCACCCATGTGCTAGGTTTCTCCACGAGAAATCCTCAGCCTCATGTATGGTCATCCGTCCATACGAAAGGAAGAAGATCCAGCTGACTTCTCTGTCCCATTCCAAATCTTATGGTTAACGCGTAATATACGGCGCTAGAATCACTAATGTCATTGGTTATTATGCCCTAGTTGTTCGACCATTGGTATCTTAGATTCCATTGTCATTCTTAGTATTTATCATCACTTAGGATGATAATAGCATTCATTTGTTTGAGAAAATATTTATTTTCTGTCTCTTTTAAAATATAGGTGATAACACACAATTTTCAATTACTTTCATAAAGACTCTTCAAAGGACACGAGCAAGTGATGAACTTGCCTTGTGATTGCAAGGTGGCGAAGTCAGTTACTTCCACTTAACCCTAAGCTCCGGTTTCTACAGAAAACCATTATTGCCCAGTAAGGACAATATTTAAATATGCAATATGCAATACATAGTAATGTCATGCCATGATTTGTTTTCTTTCTTCTTTGCGTGTTTTACCCACCTTGTAAAGGTTTTAAGTTTCTTTTAATTAATAAAAGAATAGCATTACTCAAGAATCGTTAAATTCATATTATTTTGATATTTAGCATTTTTATAATAACTAGTATTATTCTAAGAGTTTAAAAATGAATTTATTAATTTTTAACTCTTTTAAGTATTTAAATAAAATTCCTTTAAGGAAATAAAACTTTATTTTTTATCATACTTGATTTACTTTTCAAAAATACAAACTAGTATTTTTCTATAATAATACTTCCTTTTAGAATCCTAAATTTGAATTTTTAAACACTAAATAAATACTAGAAAAAGAGCTATATCTCCGATTAGGATGAATCCAATTGCTACAGGTTTGTACCGAAGCCCTTCATCCATTATAGTTTAGATACAAATTTAGTTAGACAACTAGTACAGAAGCTATAGTAGTTATGTTAAAACCTCTTTATTGGCAATCAAAATTGAATAACAAATACTTTATTGCACTAAAACACTTCTGCATGCATCATGTGATACAATACTGTCCTATGGACTGAACTAAACCCATATTCCATGTTTAAATCATCATGCATGCATTTGTGCACTTGTTTATGGTTGTTTATGTTGGTTGCTTTTGTTTGATCGATAGATTGAGAGGAGTGCAACGTCTGCGATTGCAACGAGTGTGTGAATGACTCTAGCAACTATCAAGGCAAGTAGATGCTATTTTAGTCATGAATTGTCCTAATATTTTCCCTACTGCATTGTGTTGTGTATTTTTTACAGATGCATGAGTATGAATTACTACCGCTATGCTATGTCCTATGTATCTTGGTAGGAGTCACTTATAGTTGAGCTGTCATAAGCTAGTTGTGCTTAGCCATGCTATCTAGACGAGAGAAGGGTCTACACCATGCTATGGTATTGTGATTGTTTTGTGCAACTAAAACAACTTAATTAACGAACTCTCTAGGTGGATTGGTAATTGCTTGGTTCGTGAATGGCGGGCCCATGTCTATGGTTTACCAGAGTATCTCACTTATGGATGACCACCCAGGTTTCTGTGAAATGATTAGTGTCTTGATTTGGTAGCTTCCGTGTGCAACCATGTGCCAGTGAGTTATGGGTGGCTGGATGGACTTAGTAGGTCATGGTGACCCGAGCTCTTCGTATCCAGAGATGTAGTGAATTGTGATAGGTTGGTACGGTGCGTGGATGGACTTGGGGAGCTACTTCCCGAATTGTCTCTTTCTTGGACTTCTCCTTATCATGACTCAATATGCGAGTCATGGTACGAGCGGCTCGACCATGTCATATGGGTAAAGTGTACAAACTTCCAGAGGGTATAAAACTAAGTGCTTAGTCGTGTCCCTGGTAATGGACATTGAGTTGCGGATTATGGGTGCTATGACATATTCTCGTTCATTCCAATTTGCAATTATTAAAACTTGATGGGTGAAATTAATGGGTTGTTGTGATCAAACTTGATTTAAAAGTAGGATAAAACTATTTAAGAAAATGCAAGCTAGCAAAGCTCCACTTAGCCAAATAAGCATGTAGTTGCTAGGTATATTGTTTCCTTACTTAGTTCTACTTGCCATACATTCCATATAATGACCCTTTGGGGCTGCTACGTTTTATGTTACAGGTTATACCGATTCCGAATAAACATATTTACTCGACACTTGTTAACTTGTGGGCAATTTGAAGATGGAGTCTACTATATGTTTACGTTTCTGTTTGCTACTTGTTTATTTGAGCTAGCCTATGAGCTATGCACTTTGTAATAATTGAATACTCTAGATCATTTCGTTACTTTATGATGCATGGTGTTACTTTGTTATTCATCTATGTTCTATGTAAGCCAATGAACCGATCCAGGGATTGGCATGTTGCATAGGAGCTACAGTCTTTTCAGACCGTAGTGTTATAGATGGTATTAGAGCACGTGTGTTGACTGTAGGATCGTGACCTAGAACTGGATTAGGAAATTAACCAAACACTCTCTATGCTTTCTCATGTTTTTCTATCTAGTACTTCTTATCAATGCTAATCTCACTCTTTCCTTTACATGTCTAGATGGGAGAGTTCACTCATGTGGAGTATGCTGGAGAGAAGTTTGACAGGATCTTTGTAAAGAAATTGGGAAGGCTTGCCCTGTTGCTACGCTCGCCTCAACCCATGTTCAAAGGAAGGAGGGTGAACCCCCAAGATAGTGGAGATGTGCGCATGGAGATCCACACCATCATTGCCAGGGATCCATCAGTAGAGGACTCTGAAGAAACATGCTATGGAGGAGTGTACCACAACTGGGAAGGAGGAGTGGATATTTGCATGCACGAGTCACTGTCTTGTATGTGCAATACTCACCAACAAAATCTGAATGAGAATTCCATCTTTCTTGAGTTTGGGAAGCACAATGGAGATGGAGACGCCATGGTCACGCTTGGAGATAGGAATGAGATGGGATGCTTTCCAAAGCAGATGGGGGATTTGGAGATACAAGCCGTCCGGATGGAGGAAGCGCTACAAGAGATGATGGAGAAGTACTATCAAGCCCTGGCCATTGTCAAAGCAAAGGATGACATCATTAAGACCAAGGAAGCCATCATCGCTGGTCTTCGAGCTCAATTCAACAATTCCAACGATGATGACGATGATGATGATGACAGTGATGATGACAATAATGATGAAGGAGGTGACGAAGCTGGAGCAAATGAGCGGGAGGAGGAACCCATGGAGAGGGAGATTGGAGCCACAAGTGATGAGGGTTCAGAAGAGGAGTATACCCCAGCCTCTTGTGGAAAGAAGAAGCGCAAGTGTACCAAGTCCCCGGAGTTTCCTCGCTGCTTCAAGAAGGAGGATTTAGGTACCAAGTAGACTTCGCTAGGATATCATTAAGTTTAGCAATCAATCATACAAAAGGCTTGTGTAATAGTTGAATTGATTTCCTTAGGTTCCTTATTTTGATACTATACAGTTCCAGGAGTTTTCGTGAGATAAGATAATGGATTAGTAAATGAAATATATATCAATTTGTGGTAATTCTCGTTGCAGTTTTCTGCCTGATACTTTTTACCGCACGAATTTTAGTTCCGTGCTGGTAGCTCGGATGAGGCTCATATTTTAGGGTCTGGACCGAAAGTTTCTGTAGAATACGCGCAAAAATTGGCTAAAAATCCTTATGAGTGTAAGGTGCTCGGAAAAATCCATGAACACAATATTAGTTTCTGGACATATTATGTCCATTGCTACAAAGATTGTAGGATCACACCCAAATGAATTGTAGACATAAGTAAGCTATTAGGTGGATGAAATACTGTTAAAAGAAAGCTTCTGGAACATAAAACAAAACTATTTTGGTCTTGGCTGTTGTTTGCAATGTTTGTTGCTTGTGTGTTAAATGATTGTTTATATAGGTATGGGCAGTATTACTCCTCTAGTGCTCTCCTTCTAAACTTCCCTATGCTAAACCGCAGATGCCGCCGAGACGCACCAACGACCTGCCACCTGGCCTGCATCAGATGATGGAAGCACATACCCAGTTGATGCAGGCTCTGACCCAGCAGATGAACAACAACAACAACAACAACAATAACAACAACAACAACAATCCGCCCCCGCAAGTGGATGCTCTTGCTCGATTTCTAAGGTTGAGGCTAGTCAAGTTCTCTACTGCACCTGAGCCAATGGTTGCATTGGATTGGTTATGCTCGGTGAACAAGGACTTAGTGACAGTGGGGTGCACCGATGCTGAGAAGGTGAGATTCGCTGCTCATCTGTTGGAAGGACCAGCTGCTTCTTGGTGGGATACTTTCCAGATCACCCACCCCATTGCTACTATGACCTGGGAGATGTTTGAAGAAGGATTCAAGACTCACCATGTCTCTACTGCAACTATGAGCCTAAAGCGGAGAGAGTTCCGCAGCCTGCGCTAGAATCACCGCAATGTGTCTGAATACATAGAGGAATTCGCTAACCTATCTCGCTATGCGCCATATGATGTGGACTCGGATGCCAAGACAAGAGAGAGGTTTCTTGATGGTCTAAATGATGAGCTCTTAGTCTAGCTTTCTATTGTGCATGCACCTGGTTTCCAGACTCTGATGGACAAGGCTAGAATTCTGAAAGGAAAGCAGGGCCAAGCTGAAAGACGCAAGAGGGGGTACAATGGCAATCACAACTCAGGATCACACCATAAGCGTACCCACCATGATGGAAATGGAATCTCCGGACATCACAAGCATGGAGGCAATGGACACAACCACACTGGGAGGAATGGCCACAACAATGGTGGAAACGGCCACCACTGCGATGGGAATCGAGAGCTCAGCAACGTGGAATGCTTCAGGTGCAAGAAGATGGGACATTATGCTAACAACTATCCTGAGGAAAATATGGAGCCAAGAACAACTCAACTAAGAAAGAAACTGTGAACCATGTGAATGTCAAGGAAGTGTTCGACGATCCAGGCTTCGTGACTAGTAAGTTCCTAGTTAATACTTACATCGCACTCGTAAATTCAAGTACTACTATACCGTATTCATTCATATCAAAGCATTCATGGATAAGAGGAGTTACATGTAGAACTGCTTAGTAGAATGGTTAAACAAAACTCCCTAGGAGAGAACTGATAACTAGCACATCATGCCACCCTTATACCCTAGAGCTTGGATACATTGTTTCTCCCACTAGCTCGTCTATATTGGTTTCATTGGTTGGATAAAAGCTATAGCATAAATGGATGATTAAGAATCTAGGTCTGATAGATGAATATTATGCTCATACATGGAAGAAAGGGAAGTCAGCTATAGCCCATGGTTCTAAAGGAGATACCAAGCACATTTCTCTTAAGGGGGTTATCCTCGATAACACCACATGAACTTTGCTAACCATTTCGAATCTCGGGATGAGATTAATCTTAAGGGGGTTAGTCTGTCACATTCCAAGGTTTAGAAATTGGGATTAGAAAAGAAATTTCTGCATTTGGATGTCATTCATAAACATTGCATTGCATCCATAAAGAAATTTGCAAAGAATTCAAAATCTATAGCAAACCAAACCCTATGTGCCACATTATTCCTAAAGGAAATTAAATAGGCTTTAATTAAAACCATCGTTGATAACTCAACAAGCCCTATTAAACCTAGCCTAAAATGATCTACTCAAATTTAGAAAAATTTGAAAAAAAATTGAACTCATTTGTAGTTCAAATGAAAAAGATATGAAGGAATGAAGAAAAGGAAAAAGAAAAAGAGAAGAGGACAAAATAAATAACCAGCCCCGGCCGAACCACCCTGGCCCGGCCCGCCTAAGCCACCACCTTATCCGCCGCTCTCTCCCCCACCTGCACAACAGCCGCTGCTGCTGGGCCGGCCCGCCAGCGTAGCCACGCGCCCCAGCCAGCCACCGACAGGTGCGACCCACCTGTCGGCGCGAGATGCCTTGCTCGACACGGACACGCCGCTGCCTCCTATATGTGCACCGGCTGCCGCCCCTTTTTTGCTCTGATTCGGCCTGCTCCTCTCCCAAGACTTTGCCCCCATATAAGAAGCCATGCCGCCGCTTTTTCCCCTCGTAAACCGCTCGAAAAACCCTAGCCTAGATCGATTTCTGGATCTCGCCGGAGTTCGCCGCCACCGCCGCCTCCATTACCGTCGGTGAGCTACCTCACCGAGGCCATCCGAGCCCGCCCCTCTCTTCTTTTCTTGCAAGAAGAACGGCCGTCTGAAGCCGCATCTCCCCTGAACTCCTCCTTTTCGCGCAGGTCTCCGGAGATGCACAATTTCTCGCCGGAGACCGACGCCATCTGCCCGCTCTAGCCATGAATCACCGACGTCCGAGGTCACCCCATCCACGCCGAAGCCACTCCCAGGACCGCCGCCCGCCGCCGCACCCCGTGGACCGACTCGGCGCTGCCAAGCCTCGCCGGAGCACCACCCAGCCATCGCCACCGAGCCGCTGCCGACGACGAGCAAGGTAAGCTCATCTCGGCCGTCTGATCGTGGACGAACGGCCGGATCCATCTGGATCGTAGGTGGACCGACCGGTCAATCCCAGCATACCACGCCATCCTTGGATCGATACGCAGCGGGAATATTCCCCGCCGATTTTCAGAGTTAATTAAAATTTGCAGAAAATAGATCTACCTTCTAAATTTCATAGAAAATTCATACTTTGTCCAAAAATTGCGTATAATATATCAAATTTAAGATAATTGCTTATAGTTTAATGATATATGTTTAGATCTGGCTTTTGCATTATAGATTACTAGTGAATAATTAATTAGTATTAATGGCCTTTTAAATCATTAAATTCATAGTAAATGATCTATAGATCCGAAAAGTATGAGTAATATGTCCTTGAGTTCATAATCTTGCGTAGATTTCAAATCTGTCTTTAGTTTTATTTTTGTCAGTACGATTTACTTAGATTAAATAAAACCCTTTCAACACTAAATAAATCCTAGAAAAAGATCTGTAACTCCGATTAGGGTGAATCCAATTGCTACAGATTTGTACTGAAGCCCTTCATCCATTACAGTTCAGATACAAATTTAGTTGGACAAGTAGTACAGAAGCTACAGAAGTTATGTTAAAACCCCTTTATTGGCAATCAAAATTGAATAACAAATACTTTATTGCATTAAAACACTTATGCATGCATCATGTGATACAATACTATCCTATGGACTGAACTAAACCCTTATTTCATGTTTAAATCATCATGCATGCATTTGCACTTGTTTATGGTTGTTTATGTTGGTTGCTTTTGTTTGATCGATAGATTGTGAGGAGTGCAACATCTGCGATTGCAACGAGTGTGTGAACGTTTCCAGCAACTATCAAGGCAAGTAGATGTTATTTTAGTCGTGAGTTGTCCTACTATTTTACCTACTGCATTGTGTAGTGTATTTTTCATAGATGCATGAGTAGGAATTACTACCTCTATGCTATGTCCTATGTATCTTGGTAGGAGTCACTTGTAGTTGAGCCGTCGTAAGCTAGTTGTGCTTAGCCATGCTATCTAGACGAGGGAAGGGTCTACACCATGCTATGCTATTGTGATTGTTTTGTGCAACTAAAACAACATAATTAACGAACTCTCTGGGTGGATTGTTAATTTCTTGGTTCGTGAATGTCGGGCCCATGTCTATGGTTTACCCGAGTATCTCACTTGTGGATGGCCACCCAGGTTTCTGAGAAATGATTAGTGTCTTGATTTGGTAGCTTCCGTGTGCAACCATGAGCCATTGAGATATGGGTGGCTGGATGGACTTAGTAGGTCGTGGTAACCCGAGCTCTTCGTATCCAGAGATGTAGTGAATTGTGATAGGTTGGTACGGTGTGTGGATGGGCTTGGGGAGCTACTTCTCGAATTGTCTCTTCTTGGAATTCTCCCTATCATGACTCAATTTGCGAGTCATGGTACGAGCGGCTCGACCATGTCATATGGGTAAAGTGTACAAACCCCTACAGGGTGTAAAACTAAGTGCTTAGCCATGTCCCCGGTAATGGACGTTGAGTTGCTGGATTATGGGTGCTATGATATGTTCTTGTTCATTCCAATTTGCAATTATTAAAACTTGATGGGTGAACTTAATGGGTTGCTATGATCAAACTTGATTTAGAAGTAGGATAAAAGTGTTTAAGAAAATGCAAGCTAGCCAAAGCTCCACTTAGCCAAATAAGCATGTAGTTGCTAGGTATACTGTCTCCTTACTTAGCTCTACTTGCCATACATTCCATGTGTTGACCCTTTGGGGCTGCTACATTTTATGTTGTAGGTTATACCGATTCCGAATGAACGTATTAGGTCGCGGTACTCCACTCGACACTTGTTCACTTATGGGCAATTTGAAGATGGAGTCTACTATATGTTTATGTTTCCGTTTGCTACTTGTTTATTTGAGCTAGCCTATGAGCTATGCACTTTGTAATAATTGAATACTCTACATCATTTCGTTACTTTATGATGCACGGTGTTACTTTGTTATTCATCTATGTTTTATGTAAGCCAATGAACCGATCCAGGGATTAACATGTTGCATAGAAGCTACAGCCTTTTCAGACCGTAGTGTTACATGGGATGACATGGATACAAGTTTGAGCCAAAATAATCTAGCGCTATTATTTCTCCCGATTGGAGTGATGGCATTTTGAGACATATACTTTCTAGTTGCTTCACAACAAAAACCATTGTTATCACACTAAAAATTAAAAATAACTTCAAATTTGGAAGCTCCCTTTGTAAGCAATGCTTGAAATGCCAATGTACTCCAACATACCAAGTATAGACACTTTATCATAAACAATGGCAAAGATATGGCCATGACCTTGGTCATCTGGTTTAAACTCCATGAATGTGTGAATCAATATTACATAAGTTGTCAAATTCCAAGTTTATCATTTTTCATGAAAACAAGTGCACATTGTAAGACACCATCAGAAAATATGGTTGATTTTCGATTTAAATTTAGTTTCCTTGTTTTTTAAAAGGGCTCGAACATGGAAGCATTATCATTCATATGAAGAAGTTGAATCTTGTCGAAATCTCGGTGGTTGATGAGTGCATATTTGAAACATTTTTACTTAATATTTTTCATATGTACTAGTAGGATTTTGGTATTTTACCGCTCGCGTGCACCTTTTATGTTTGTTTCCACGGGATCCTAAAGGATTTAGTCGATGATGAACATATCAATAAGAACTATCAAATTATGTATTAATATGATATTTTTACATGATAAAAGTCATCTAAATAATTTTTCCATGCAGCTAGGAAAAATGAGGATGTGAGGAGAAGCATCTGGGGCCATAACGAGTATTAGTAAGGGCGAAGCCCACCTATATCGCACCCCCGTACGGGCCTCCAACAGCCTCGCCTCGTGAAAAACTTTAACCTCGCACAGACAGATCTGAGATCGGACATTTACAGACACTAGAAACGTTGAAACTTCACTTCTGGAAGGGATCTGGAGGAGAAACTTGTTGAAAGGCATCATCCCGCTGCTACATAGATCATTGGAGGAGAATGCATCATCTCCTTCATCATCAACCATTGCATCTCTATTACCAACATCATTCGCCATCTTACTTATCACCATTAGTTGTAAATGCAATTGCTATTGTAGATTTGTACTCGAATTCATCCATATAATTTTATTCATCCATATGATTATGATGATGTTATTGATTGTCTCTATGTGTGAGTAGTTTACCATGGTCTATAACTAGGAATATTATAATATGAAATGAAGATGATCTTTAACTTTGTGCTATGATTATGTGTTAGTTATGTAACTATATATTATGTGAAGTCGACCACATAATATTTTACTTCGAGTATAGAGAGGGAACTACCCTTGTAATTATGGTATTACATACGGCATGAAGTGACATACCGTGTTTGGCGCTCTACCATACAGACAGGGGATAAGGAGATATTCACTAAGCTCATATTGATATCCACAGGGTAACCCTTAATTATAATGGATCCGCAGGTGGTTGACGAAGATCGTTGTAGTGGTTATTTATAAGTGTGATGACTGATGGTTTTCTGGGCACATCTTATTATGGAGATCTCCCACACATGTCATAGCAAAAGACATAGATTTATCACACTTATAGTAATACCAATGCTAGTGGTGGATCCTAAATCCCCGAGAACATTTCGCCTTACTGAAGTTCTTTTACAGTTCCTATTGCTCTTGTTTAATTTAATGCATTCTATATTATTTTGCAACCAAACACTACTCTTTCAAAATAATCTTACTTGAGATCAAGGATAACTACTAAGTATCCTTTTGTAGATAGTGATGAGGGGCATAAGAACCTAACCAAATAGCTCTTTGTGGTTCGATACTCTTACTTTTGAAACTAGCTACAATTGATATGTACACTTGCAGTCATTAAGCCATTTTCTAGCGCCATTGTTGGGGAGCTAGGAGCTTTTGGTCTTTACTCTTAGTTTCTAATTTATTAATGTTATACTAAATTTCTTTACTGGTTTTAGAGAAACACCATGACTACGCTAGGCTTATGAACAAGCTCGACGCAACTAACTACATCAGGAGGTTTGATAGAGGATTTTTCAAAAATTCCCAATGGAGAGCAATGAAGAATACAGAATTCATCCTTGCTTTATTTCTATTATGAATGAAAAAGGCTTTGCAGGAGATGATCCTAATGAAGATTCGTATCCTCACTTAAGTTTCTTTATTGAGTTATATTGGGCTATTAAATTAAGAGGCTATTCTGATATTGAATTGAAACTTAAATTGTTTAGCCAATCTCTAACCAACACTACTTTGGCCTGGTAAAGAATTGTCCTGCGGAGGAAATCAATACTTGGGAATTTTTTTAAAAAAGGAATTTGTATTTCGTTTTTATCCCAAGGTAAAGGCTGCCAAAGCAAGAAGGGTAATTACCAATTTCGAGAACCGCACATGCCAAGGATGGGTAAGATCCTATATAGATATAAATGTATGGTTGATAAATGTCCCCATCATGATTTACCACCATGGTATGTGACAAGGGTATCACTTACTAGGTTCCCATAATTGGAATACCTCGTATGTATCTGAACCAGGGCCCATATGGCCCATAAGAAGCCGAGAGTCCTAGAAGCACCCGAAGCCCGGGAACCAGACGTGTTGATAAAGGCAGAAGTTTAAACCGACATAGTAATAGAGTTGTATTTGTAACTTGTAATTGATCCGTCCTGGACTCTGAGACCTAGCCTCTGATATAAAGGTTGGGAGGAACCAATTGAGAGGGCATCATAGCTTTGATCGGACCACAACCCGTCGTGGTAGATGTATCTAGCGAATCGGCAACCCTGTAATAATCTTCTTCAGTAATCAGGTGGGACATCGACTCCCTTTGTTTGTCTGGTAGGCCGACAAAATGACCACCGCTCTCTTTCCACAAAACCCTAAGTCCATAACCATGGGCATTACTGAGGTTACCCCTCGACAATTGGCACCGTCTATGGGAACTCTGAGCGTCGGAGTCATAAATTCAGAGGCTCCCTCTTCACCAAGGAACGATTCGATGATCGGGGGCGAATAGATCCGTTACGGCTCTGTCGATCTTCTTCCACACCCACCCACCCTTATTCTAGCCTTCAACAACCTCGACCGAGAGACATATATGATGATCAGAAGTTTCAACTTTCACATCAGGTCCATAGGAACTTTCTGCCGCTTGGATCCAATCTATCCGGGTCCATCAACAGCAATCGCATCACCAACATCGATGTCCTCCGTCGGATCCACTGGAGAGATAGCTTCACCCCTAGATTCCAACATGAAAAACTGCGACTACATCGTGGATCTGGAGGATCTCACCAATCTGAGCGACAATGTCTCCTTTGGGTTGAGCAAAGAGCTAACATCAGCTTCGGTGCTCCACACTACAGTTTCTACAAGGTCTAACAATGGCGAACTTGACAACAACTTCAAATCCAGGATCAAGAAGGTCGAACCTTACCCAGAGACGGACTCGCTGGATTTCAATTGTCTAAGTGAAGGTGTCTCCAGTGAATTCGACAACCGCAGTTGTGGCAAGTACCTAACATGCCACCAGGTGTACATCATAGTAGAAGCCACGACATCCGGTGGAGAAACCTTGGAACCACGCGACTCCAATGGTAACCCTATCATCGATCCCCATAATGTTACTTGAGACAATGATGCAAGTCCTTGGAGGAACAAATTAGATCCACTCATGGAAAACCGCATTATCCAAGGTGGAGGCAGAGGACATGGAGGAGAACAAATAAATCTTTGGCTATCACCGGTAGTATGGGAAAAAGAAAGAAAACCTGCCTCACGTGAAGTACCTATGACGGCAGATGCCACACGGGAAGAGCTGATGGCCAACCAATATCTCCTTCACAAAAAGAGGAGATAACTGGTTAAGCTGCAAAGGCAACTGGATGAGCAAAAGAGGCTAGCCGATGAATCAAGCAACTAAATTCCATCCACAAGTTTGGGAGGTTGTCCACCAAGAAGGGAGGTTCTCGGCTTCATAACATACCAGAAGGCGAAAGACATGGCCTGGCCCGAGATCTGGACTTGTTGTTCATGTTAGTAGATTCATCGGGTAACATCAAAGCCAAGAAACCACAAGCAACCATTGTCGCGGCACAAACGTACCTTCTCGCCACTCAACCGGCAGCCAATGATCCGCAAGCAGCTATTCACCACTCTGCCCTCATGGGACTTGGCTGAAGGAGATATGCCCTAGAGGCCAATAATAATGATGTTTTTATTGACATATCTTATTAGTTTGTAATAGTTTTGTATCATGCTAGAACTATATTAGGTGTGGTAGATAAAAACTAGGTCCCTAGTAACCTCTAGACTAGTTTGTTGTGCAGCTGATGATCGAGGTTTCCTGATCATGGACTTTACCACGTCAACTGACAACAAGGCCACTTATGAAGTGATGGAAAACACCAAACCCCTAATATTGCAATGTGATCCTGTCACATAGTTCAACATTGTGATATCTAGCAAAGCGTAGTGATTCGGTCCTTCAACCGTGAGATCATATTAATCATTGTCTCTGCTTTGATCACATAAACCGTCATGTCCGTAACTGGGTGACCATAAAGGCATGCATCAGTTATTCCAGAGGAACTTTTGAGGCCTACATATCAAGACTGGGATTTGCCCATCTGAGTGATGGATAGATACCCTAGGCCCACTCGGTGAGATTACATATACAAGTTTACAATCATGTGACTAGGTCACGGGCATGTAATATCACGGGAACGAGTAAATGTGTTTGTTGGTAACAAGATCGAACTAGGTATATCGATATCGGAGATCTGGTCTTGGACAAACCAGGTATTGTAGAACAAAGGGAATGACACTCTACGTTCAAGATTCAAGCGATCAAGTTATTCGTGGAATGTGAAGGGATCTACATGTGTTTCTAGATAATGCTGATGATCAATTGATCGGGGAGATGGACCCTTCATACCTGAATATTATCGAGCCATAGGGTGTCACATTTAAGGGTAGAGACGCTTAGGGATTGATCCAAGTTCATAGGAGAAAAGAAAGAGAACTCCGGAATAGTTCCTAAGTCATAACGTAAGTGTTTCGAGGATATCCGATGATGATCGGAGGGGTCCAAAAGGTGTTTCAGAGTGATATGTATTAAATAATATGTATTTAATATTAATTAAATGAATTGATATTAAAAATATTATTTAAATTGGATTTTGGGGGAAGTCCACCTAATTGGGCCTCGCCGGAGTAGGCCCAAGAGGGGGCCACCACCCTAGGGAAGTCCAGAGGGAGCCGCCGGTCCTAACAGGCCCTCCCACCACATGGGGCCCATGTAACGGGCTGGCTGGCCGCCTCCTCCGACCTCCTCCCTAGATTAGTACCACCCCGGGAATTTGAGGGAGGTAGTACCTCCCTTCCACCTATATAAAGAGGGGCACCCCTCTCCCCAAATCCATTCCATCAATTTGCTTTGCCTATTCTCTCTCCCTCTCTCCCTCTCCATCATGTGTGGTTAACAAGTTTGGAATTGCATATGGGGTTTGTGGTTTCTCTGCCATATGTGCACTGTCATGCTGCTGGACTCGGTGTGGATCAATCTTCTTCCGCTGCTTTGCTGGACCGGAGCACGGGAGACGTCTTTACACCATATGTGTGTAAGGCCATGAGGAACTGCCACTTGTGGTGCTTTTGCTTGGAGCCTGGAGCTTGGACATCGACATGACCATGTGGTCAGATACTTCATACAAGGAGCAAGGGGTGACTTGCGAGGAGCTTCACGACCTTGAGGTTGGCTACGAGGATGACTACATCACCCATGTTCCCCTCGGAACGTTAACCACTTTCAGTCTTCAAAGGTATGAACACTGAATCCCTCTTGTTACTTTACATCTGCATAGATAGATCTTTTCTAGGTGTGTTCACACTGTAGGAATTTTTTTGTTTTCTTCCATGGAACCCCTTCATCGGCATGGTAGAAGCATCACTCACACAAGGGGACTAAGAAATTGTCCGGCAATCCAACAGATCACCACGTCGTTGGAGTAGCCCTCGGCCAGCGGTAGAACCCGAACATCTAGGTCACCATGCAACGTGCACTTCATGTAGTCCTCGCGCGACCATGATGCCAGGAACAACATCACACAACGAAGGGTCGACAAATCTCGATAGGAGCATAGCACTCAAAGATATTCGTCGATAGCGATGATGATTACAAACCTTGCGGTGCGAGTTACTTTACCCATCGTGTTCACAAAACACCTATACCCAAGGATTTCAAGCTCCCCCAAGATCTCCTAAAATACGACAGCCTATATGAACCAGAGGCCTGGTTGAGGGACTAACTATAGACTGTAAAACTCTAGGGTGGTTCAAATGCCTACAACTGCACTTGAGCGACACTGTGCATTCCTAGCTCAACAAGCTACACAAGGAATCCATCAGCAGTTGGAGCGAACTGGAGGAAAAGTTCATCCAAAATTTGAAGTCCACATTCAAGTGGCCCACGTCAATTGAGGAACTGTGGGCGTGCAAACAAAAATAGGGGGAGCCGATACACACATTCATGGAGAGGTGGAACATCATCAAAACCTCAGTCGAGAATGTTTCTGATGTAAGGGTAATCGATGCCTTCAACAATGGCCTGCGCCGAAAGGAATTCATAGATGAGTTTGGTCAGGCCAAGTTGAAGACAATTGCCCAGCTAATGGACATTTGCAATCGATGGGCTGATGGCGAAGGTGTAGTAAACAATAAGAGAAGGTACAAACCTGAAGAGGCCCGTGACAGGCGCAACACTGACAATAGGAGGCGGCGCAGCTGAAATTACGATGACTATAGTGGACCAAGCCACATTGCGGCTGGTTTTGCTAGTGAAGGAAACCACAGAGGAGGGAACTAAGGAGGCAGATACCAAAGCAACCAAGATGAAGCGGGGCCAAGTGGTACAACCCAACAGTACTGGTAGAGACCACCTAGAGATGACCCGAGGCTAACTATGCAGATGTTGGATGGACCATGCGAGATGCATTATTATGTTGACTCGGAAAATAAGATGATCAAATAACCTCATGAAGGACTATCGCACCTTTTTGGGGCTTCAGCGGGCTTACAACAACAAGTTAGCCAAGGAAACAAACCAAGGATATGATGTCTACGCACTTCTATTCTTGTAGACAGTTGTTGGGCCTCCAAGTGCAGAGGTTTCTAGAACAGCAGCAAGTTTTCCCTTAAGTGCATCACCCAAGGTTTATCGAACTCAGGGAGGAAGTGGTCAAAGGTATCCCCTCTCAAGCAACCCTGCAATCAAGATACAAGAAGTCTCTTGTGTCCCCAACAAACCCAATACACTTGTCAGGTATATAGGTGCACTAGTTCGGCGAAGAGATAGTAAAATACAAGTGGTATGGATATAAGACAACGGTGCCAGAAAATAGCTTGATGGCGTGGAAAAGACTAAAGGCAAACTGAAATAAAAATGGAAGCAAGAAAACATGTAACAGATCTAGTAGCAAACTGTGTTTCAATGCTTAGAAACAAGACCTGGGGATCATACTTTCACTAGTGAACACTCTCATATAAATATATTATCTTCATGATACTACTCTTAACTACTCTCTGGTTGGACACTCTAATCCATGGTAGGGCTATAACAACACACCTCAAAGTAAGCCTTTCCCATCTAGATAACCCCACACTGTCACCTTGAGCACTAGATGGGTCCAACAAACAGCACAATTTCATAGAGACATCCAACTCCAAATATAACTCATAACAAGTATTTACAATATCTAGCCTAAGTGCCACCATGGTGTGCACGCTGTCACTTTCACACACATGGGGAGAGCAGAGATCTATTAAAGCACTTGAGTAGCAAGGTAGATCTACTTGATTACAAAGCTCATGATCACAATATGATCATGCATAGAGAGAGATGAAGACATAGCTACCGATGGAACCCTTAGCCTCGAGAGAGATCTACTCCCTCATCATCATGGGAATCAGCAATGGCGATGGAGATGGCGGTGGAGATCTATGGAGATGGCTCCGGGGGCACTTCCCTGTCCCGGCAGGGTGCCGGAACAGAGACTTTATGTCCCCCGAATCTCCCCTTCGGTGGCGGTGGCGCTGCGGAACTTTTCGTGGATTTCTGATTGATGACCTAGGGTTTTTGCCTCGGGGGAGATATATAGGCTAAAGAGGCAAGGTCGGTGGCCTCCCAGGGGGCCCACACCATGCCCTGGAGCGGCCAAGGGGGACCCGTGCCTAGGGGTGGTGTGACCACCCTATGTCCCCTCTCCGTCTCGTATTCTGTCTCCGTGAGTCTCCAAGAAAAAGAGGCATATTGTCTTTTGTCCCATCCAATTCCGAGAATATTCATTTTCTGACTTTCTGGAACCAAAAACAGCAGAAAACAGGCAACTCGCGCTGTGGCTCTTGTTAATAGGTTAGTCCAAGAAATCATATGAAAAGTACTCCAAAGTGTGGACAAAACATAAGAAAGTAGATAAAACCAAGCATGGAACATCAATAATTATAGATACATTTGCAATGTATCAACATCCCCAAGCTTAACTCCTGCTCATCCTCGAGTAGGTAAATGATAAAAAGAAAGAATAATTTTTGAGGTGACATGCACCATCATAAACTTGATCAAAGTATTTGTAAAACATGGATAGCTGGGATCATAGTACTTCAACATAGCATGAAACATAAAGTTCTAACAATAAGACAAAGCACTATGTTACAACATGAACAGGCACAAACAAAAGATTGATGAATAACAATGCTTTGCAAGACATTTGTTTGTTTCACATAAAGAAAACATAGCATAATGGCATTCAGCTTGTCCCTCATAGAGTAGCAAAACAAAAATGCATAGGACACCTTCAAAGTTCATAAGAGTGACTAGATACAAAATAGTTTAAAACAAGGAATATCAAGTTATGCATCAATCAACTAGTCTTGGGACAATGCACATAGAACTAAGAATGGCCACTATGCTCTAAAAGTAGGTGCATAAAGGAAGAACATGGAGACTCAATGTAATGGTGGAAGAAAGGCCTTCATAGAAGGAAGCAAAGATTCAAGTTTCATAAAGAGCTTCCAAAAATTATGGTACTTATAGCTTTCAGCTCTCATTGCCCCTATCATAAGCATCTTGAAGTGATTAAGGTTAAAGTGAACAAACTATGGTGTACATGCTTGATGAAGTATATGTTAGAAATCTCATGTCCCTTGAATATGAGGGTCGCTCCTCATTCTACTCAAGTTTAGTCACCGGTAAGTTCTTGTCATCGTAAGTACATGTGTATCATAGAGAACCGCCAATGGGGTACCCCTCGCCTGATGATACGGAAGAATCCCCATATCAAAATGACAAGGCAAGTAGACAACGAGCATCTCAGCAATATTCTTATTTACCATGGGAATATGGTGCTTTTTTCTCTCTTTCCTGTTTTCATAATCTCATTTTTTTCTCTCTTTCTCTTTTTCTCAATATAGGACTCTTTTTTTATAAGAAGAATGCTTCATAGATAGCTCATTATGGTTACGCTGCAGGTTTCCTCCATGTCAATATGGATTAGACCAGCGGCCCAGGCGTTTCTCTAACACACATACATAACTCCATGGACTTAAAATATCCCCTTTCATTTCACACCGACGACATCCATAGACAAAAGAGAATGATATCAACTAGGTACAAAGTACCCGTGCAATGTTGAAAGCGTTCCCCATGACAGCATGGTTCTACTAATCCCCAACAAATAAGTGCAAGCATATACAATATAGACAACACAATGGTTCAAGTTTATTAAGGGAAAGAAAAGTAAAGTGTGCCATCAAGTTCGTGAGAGCTTTAATCACTAGTTTTCTCATAACAAGTTTAATTTGGAAGGTAAACAAAAACATGAATATACTTGGAATAGCATAAGCTAGTAGGTAGGTATGGTGGACTCTTTGGAATAACTTGGTTTAGGGAGTTGGATGCATGAGTGGAACTCATACTTGGTTGCGGAGGCTAGCAAAAGACTGGGAGCGACAAACTAAGAGAGCAGTAATGGCCATAATCATGCAGAGCGAAAAAACATCATTGATCAAAGCACAAAGTGATACTACAAGTTGAAAACTAGAGGATCATAAAGTCTATGGTGACTTGGGATAGTCATAACATGGTGTGAGCATGCGCCAAGTCAACCCAAATAAAGAATCAAAGGAGAATACCACTATATTATGCTTTAATATGCTAAAACAACGCATGATTCATTCAAGGCACATTAAGAAATCTCAATTGTTTATAACAAGTCATGCTACAGCAAAGAATACTAAGCATAAATCCAAAACAATATCAAGCATGGCATGACAAAGCATGGGCCATAGTCAAAAAACAAGCTCTCTTTACCATTTAAGCATGAACTTTCCTACTCTTTTCCAATCCAAACCAAACTATTTGAAAACCAATGCATGAAAGAGGGGGTCCAACTAATTTATTCAGCAAACTAAGAAAACCAAGCAAACGAAAACGAAATGAAAACAAAGACACTTCAAGAACAACACAATTGTGCATGAAACAATAAAAATGAAGTGTTTGGAAGAAACCTGAGATTTTTATTGATGAAGAAGGGGATGCCTTGGGCATCCCCAAGCTTTGACGCTTGTACTTCTTGGATGTTTCTTGGGTTGACACGCGTGGCATCCCCAAGCTTGATCTTTAGTCCATCCTTCATCTCATTACTCATTCCTTCCATACACCTGAAATTTTTCTTCATACAAAACTTCACACAATCTTTATTAGCAGCATTAGTGCACTCAAGATAATAGGTCTTTAGGTTCAGTTCCAACACCAATAAAACTTCCATTAAAACACAAGCTACTGTAGCATTTCCCTCAAAAAGCTCAATTCCCCAAAGAGAACTCAAAAAGGAATCAACAAGAAGCAAATGCAAATAATGGCAGAAATCTGTCAAAACAGACCAGTAGGTAAAGCCGAATTTTTTCTAAGACCTTTTGTTGCTCAAATCAAAAAGTGTTAAGCTAATGAAAGTTATATAAAAACTTGGGTCATAAGCACAAAAATTCACGCCTCAAAAGGATGTATAGAGATTTTACACGAATTTTTACGGTGAAGCACAGAAATCTTTTCGGGACATCAACTTTCCCAATCATTACTTCTCTCTCATTAGAGGTTACTCTTGGCACAAAAAGCAAATAAAAAGGATAAGGAACGGTTATTACAGAAGTAATAACTTCCAAGAGTCATCTAAAACTTTTGGGTTATCTCCCAATAAGTTCTTTTCTTTAACGCCTTTAAGTTAGGCATGATAGATTGACAAGATGCTCACATAGGAAATATGAATTGAAGTAAAAGAGAGCATTAAGAAGCAAATTCAAAACACATTTAAGTCTAACCCACTTTCTTTGCATAGGAATCTTGTAAAGAAACAAGTCATGAAAGCACAAAGCAACAAGCATAGTAATGCAAAATAAGTGAAACTTCAAGACTTTCAACATAAAGAGGGGAAACTTAATATTACTGAGACACATAAAACCATGTTTCCCTCTCTCATAATAACTTTCAGTAGCATCATGAATAAAATTAACAATATAACTATCACATAAAACATTCTTATCATGAACCACATGCATAAAAGAATTAATACTCCCCACATAAACATAGTCATTCTTATTAATTGTAGTGGGAGCAAATTTAACAAAATAGCTATCATTATTACTCTCATCACCATAATCATCAAATATAGGAGGCATATTGTAATCATAATTAATTTTCTCCTCAATAGTAGGTGGACTGAAAATATCATATTCATCATTGCAATCACCATATATTGGAGGTATAGTATCATCATACGCAATATAATAGTTATCTTCCAAGGTGTGTTCATTTGTAAACATATCATCATTGGAAGGAACATGGATAACACTAATAGTACAACAATCATTAATATCATCATTTTCAAAATTGGTACCAAAGAGATCTTCAATATCAAAAGAAGTGTGTTTTTCCCAAGCATGATCACTACTATAGGTAATAGGCATAGGAACATCATCGAGTTCAGACTCATCAAAAACTATAATAGGAGCAACATGCTTAGGGGAAAATATCGTTTCCTCTCTCCTTTTACTTCTCCTCCTCTTATTTTTTTTCTTCTCTTTAGGAGGGAGAGGCTTGAAAGGAAGCTTCTCCATATACCCTGGTTCATTATTAGAGACAATAGAAGAAACTTTGGAGGATTCCTCCTTTTTATTAATAAGATCAAAACACATATTAGTCCTATCATATTTTGGTAAAATCTCATCTTCTATAATATTTTGTATTTAAGTATTTGTGTGGCAATTATCAACACTGTAAAGATGACAACCATGCAGGACACTATTCATATCAAAAGCACTCATATCTACCAAAGAAGTTTTTCTTAATAATTCTTCATACCCCAAAAATAATGTAAGTTCATCATGCTGATTAGGAGTGATCATGTCATAAAAATATAAACTTGCAGTACTCATTGGATTAGAAGAGCTATTATTATGGCCTGAGCATTGAAAATTTAAATGACCCACTTCAAAGCAAAGTTCACAAATAAAAGGATAAAGGGCACAAACTTTTTTACCAAGATCATTTAAAGCCCTATACCACATTCTAGTTTTTTCATTCCCGTGGGTGATACAATATTCTTCTTCAATTTGATTATTCTCACAAGGTCTATGTATTCCACAAAAATTAACATGCTTATAAGAAATAGTACATTCAGAGGTTTGAGCATGTTTATTGCTATCATTAACAACAATTTCATTTTCCATGCAAGTGTCTTTAAAAGGCTCATGATACATGTCCCAATTTTCTTTAGGAGCATTAATATGAGAAGCAAAGGTTTTAAAACAATCAATAAGAATTTGAGGATCAAGACCATATTTAGCACTAAGCTCTTGAAAGTCAGCAGTTTCAGCGAAAGACTTAATGCAATCATACTCATAGTTTATACCTGGTTCTTTACCTTTGTTGTTATCCCAATCTTCGGTATTGCTTTGAATTGTTTCAAGAAGATCCCACTTAGCTTTGACCTCCTTACTCGTGAAGGATCCCTCTAAACAAGTATCTAGATAGTCCTTGTAATGTCCTGAAAGCCTTGCATAGAAATTATTAGTAACAATATTCCAGGGGAGCTCATGAATGGGACATTTGAGCATTAGTGACTTCAATCTCCCCCATGCTTGGGCAATTTATCCATCATGAGGATGAAAATTATAAATATAATTCCTATCTTTATGAGTCATGAGGAGGATAAAATTTAGAGTAAAAGAGAGATTCAAGTTCCTTCCACTCCAAATGATGAGGATCATCTAGTAGCTCATACCACTCCCTTGCTTTGCCCTTAAGTGATAAAGAAAATAGCTTCCTCTTAACTTAGTTCATTGAAATACCTGCACACTTGAACAACTCGCATAATTCATGTATAAAGAGTAAATGATCACCAAGATGGACAGTTCCATCTCCAAAGTAAGACTTGTTCATAACACGTTCAACAATTTTTATAGGTAATTTAAAAGGGATGCTTTCAGTATGTGGATTTAAAATATCACAAGTATCATTAGAATTACCACATATGGGAGATAAAGTATCATTAGAGAAAATTTTCTTCTTTAAAGCTAGGGAACTAAAAAGATCATTTTCACAAAAACCAACTTCCCCAAGCTTAGACGTTTCCATAGCATTAGTAACAAAGGTGTTCAAAAGATTCATACTAATAACATTGCTATTAGCATGCAAAGAAAGTTCCATGGGTTTTTTAATTTTCTTTTCGGATAATTCATGTTCTAATTTAGGAAAAATACTAAAAAGCTCTCTAATTTTGTTGTTATTTTCCATTAATCCTAACTAGTGAAAACAAGAAACAAAAATACAAAATTACAGAATCTAAAGGAAATAACTTCGAGAACTCACACCGGAGGATGTGAGTACCTTTTACCTTACCTCCCCGGCAACGGCGCCAGAAAATAGCTTGATGTCTACGCACTTCTATTCTTGTAGAGCGTTGTTGGGCCTCCAAGTGCAGAGGTTTGTAGAACAGCAGCAAGTTTTCCCTTAAGTGGATCACCTAAGGTTTATCGAACTCAGGGAGGAAGTGGTCAAAGGTATCCCCTCTCAAGAAACCCTGCAATCAAGATACAAGAAGTCTCTTGTGTCCCCAACACACCCAATACACTTGTCAGTTATATAGGTGCACTAGTTCGGCAAAGAGATAGTAAAATACAAGTGGTATGGATATAAGACAACGGTGCCAGAAAATAGCTTGATGGCGTGGAAGAGACTAAAGACAAACTGAAATAAAGATGGAAGCAAGCAAACATGTAACAGATCTAGTAGCAAACTGTGTTTCAATGCTTAGAAACAAGGCCTAGGGATCATACTTTCACTAGTGAACACTCTCATATAAATATATTATCTTCATGATACTACTGTTAACTACTCTCTAGTTGGACACTCTAATCCATGGTAGGGCTATAACAACACACCTCAAAGTAAGCCTTTCCCATCTAGATAACCCCACAATATCACCTTGAGCACTAGATGGGTCCAACAAACACCACAATTTCATAGATACATCCAACTCCAAATATAACTCATAACAAGTATTTGCAATCTCTAGCCTAAGTGCCGCCATGGTGTGCATGCTATCACTTTCACACACATGGGGAGAGCAGAGATCTATTAAAGCACTTGAGTAGCAAGGTAGATCTACTTGATTACAAAGCTCATGATCACAATATGATCATGCATAGAGAGAGCGATGAACACATAGCTACCGGTAGAACCCTTAGCCTCGAGAGAGATCTACTCCCTCATCATCATGCGGATCAGCAATGGTGATGGAGATGGCGGTGGAGATCGATGGAGATGGCTCCGGGGGCACTTCCCCGTCCCGGAAGGGTGCCGGAACAGAGACTTTCTTTCCCCCAAATCTCCCCTTCGGTGGTGGCGGCGCTGCGGAACTTTTCGTGGATTTCAGACTGATGACCTAGGGTTTTTACCTCGGGGGAGATATATAGGCGAAAGAGGCAAGGTCGATAGCCGGCCAGGGGGCCCACGCCATGCCCTGGCGTGGCCAAGGGGGACCCGTGCCTAGGGGTGGTGTGGCCACCCTGTGGACCCTCTCCGTCTCGTATTCTGGCTCCGTGAGTCTCCGGGAAAAATAGGCATATTGGCTTTTGTCCCGTCCAATTCCGAGAATATTCATTTTCTGACTTTCTGGAACCAAAAATGAAAAACAGTAACTGCACTGTGGCTCTTGTTAATAGGTTAGTCCAAAAAATCATATGAAGAGTACTCCAAAGTGTGGACAAAACATAAGAAAGTAGATAAAACCAAGCATGGAACATCAAAAATTATAGATACATTTGCAATGTATCAGGATACGTCACCACACCCGGGCCATTAGCAATTAACACGCCTCCACCACCACCAGGGGCACCCCAAGTGGCTACAACAATCCAATAAGAAACTGAGGCAAATAGGGCCTAGAATGACGAGTACCCGAGATCTAGGGGAGCAATGCACATGATCCACAAAGGGCGCCCATCCAATAGGACCAAAAGGCTAATCACCTGACAAATCAACTTGGCAGTAAGAGCACCACCACCAACACCCGAATATCTCCACTGGTCCGAGCAGGAGATTACCTTAAGTAGAGTCAATCACCCCCTACTGGTCCCACGACCGGGTCATTCGACATTAATAGTTGAGGCCCAAATTGATTAGTTTGACATAGCAATGTCTTCATGGACGCGGGAAGCAGCATCAACCTCATCTACGCCAAGACACTGCATGCAATGAACTACTCTCTGACCAATCTAGATCCAATGGAAACCTCCTTCAACAGAATCATCCTGGGTAAAGTTAGAGGCCCTTAGGAAAGATCTACCTTGATGTTGTCTTAGGGACCCGAGAAAACTTCAGGGGCGAAAAAATCGAGTTTGATGTTATGGACTGGCCATCACAGCACCACACAATCTTGGGGTGACCAACATTTGCATGGTTCATGGCAGTACCGCACTATGCGTACCTCATGATGATGATGCCGACACCCAACGGAATCATCACTGTGAGGGGAAATTTTGCTTGCTCAGATAATCGCGTTTGCGAGTTCAACAAGATCTCTGAATCCTTCGAAATGGAAATGGAGTTCGCCCAGCTCAAGATCTCGGCTAACGGCGACGCTTTCACAAAATCAACAAGGTCCATACCCGACCAATCCTTCGACTCCTCAAAGGACACAAAGGAGGTCTAGGTTCACCCTATGGACCCAAACAAGATGGCCTACATGGCCACCAACCTCATTCCCACATAGGAAAGTGCGCTTATCGAGTTCCTCCATGAGTGCTACGAAATTTTTGCATGGGTCCCAGCGGACATGCCAAGAATCCCTAGGGAAGTCGCCGAGCAGGGAATCAATATATATCCTGACGCAAGACCAGTCAGCAATCAATTCACTGCTTCACAGAGCCAATACACAAGGCCATTGGAAAGGAGATCCATTACCTACTCAATGGTGGATTCATCAAAGAGATAAAAAGGCAACATGGGTTGCTAACCCAGTGTGTGTCCCGAAGAAAAATACAATTGAACTCTACATGTGCATCGGTCAAGCATTTTCCAAAGGATCACTTCCCGCTCCCGCGAATCGATCAAATCATCAATTCAACCGCGGGGTGCGGGCGTATTTCCTTCTTCGATGCATATTTTGGGTACCACAAAATATGGATAATAGTCGAAGACCAAGACAAGACAACATTTATTACACCTTATGGTGTATTCTGTGACACTACAATGCCCTTCAGGCTGAATAACGCAGGTGCCACATTCCATCAGATGATGCAAATTTGCCTCGAAACCAAATCGACAAAAATGTCCAAGTCCACATCGACGACATCGTAATCACAACAAGGAAAGAATTGACCTTTATCAATGTTATTCACGAAACATTCGATAATCTCGACAAGTACTACATCAAGCTCAATCCGACAAAGTTCTCCTTTGGAGTCCCTGTTGGGCACCTCCTCGGGTACCTCGTGTCGACCAGGGAATCAAAGCAAGCCCTGAGAAAATACAGGCGATCCTAATGATGCTAAAACCAACAAATCTATTAGGCATCTAGCAGCTAGCTGGGCGCATGGCGACACTAAGACGATTCATCACTCGGCTGGGAGAAAAAGCACTACCATTCTACCCGCTACTGAAGAAATCAGACACCTTTGAGTGGACCGATCAAGCCCAACAAGCCTTTGAAAACCTCAAGGAAAAGTAACCACTACTGATGTTCATCGCCGCCACCAACCAGGTGGTCAACATATTACTGGTCGTTGAACGACCTGAAGAAGGCAAAACACACAATGTCCAGAGACTGGTCTACCACCTCAGTGAGGTGATATATCCATCCAAACAAAGGTGCCCGCATTATCAGAAGCTTGCATACGGTGTCTTCATGACAGTGTGAAAAATGTGCCACTACCCCGAGCATCCGATAGTGGTGGTCAATGAGGTTCCTCTCTCTAACATCCTCAACAACCTCGAAGCTATGGGGCATGTCTCTCTGGGGCATCAAGTTATCCCCTCAAGACATCACATATGAGAAGCGAAAAACAATAAAGTATCAGGTTCTGCCTGACTTCATCATGGAGTGGATGGAACTCCAAAGCATGGGTCCCCCCAGATCCTTTTGAGTGCATTAACCATGTACTTTGACAGATCCAAAAGAATTGAAGGAGCGGGTGCTGGTGTCATACTGATATCACACAAGGAGACAAAATGCGCTACATACTTCGTATGAGCTTCACGAATGCCTCAAACAATTAAGATGAATATGAGGCCCAGTTGCACGATATGTGTATGGAAAAAGCTTGCGTTGCTATTTGCCTCAAAATCTTTGAAGATTCAAACCTCGTCGCACAACAAGCAATGAACAAATGCGATGCCATCAATGACAACATGATCATGTACCGTGACATGTACAACATCATGGAGGGTTACTTCAATGGGTGTGAGGTCTCCCATACTAGCAGAACAAGCAACAAGGAAGCCAACAATCTTGCAAACATTGGGTCCCTCTGCCTACTACCACTTGTTTTTTTGGGGAAAATCAGTGAGCGCTCCATCAAGGTAAAAAAGCAACTGAAGCTGCAAAACCAAAGGCACGCAAGGTGGAAATCATAGATTAGCTCGGGGGTGCACCCTCACACAAACCCGAGACGCTTGCTCCAAAAGAAGAGGAAGAAGCTGAGGACGTCATGATGGTAGAAACCATGTGGATGCAACCGTACCTAGCGTACATGATAAATGGAGAACTCCCACAAGATACAGTCGAAGCACGGCGCATCACCCGCCGGTCCAAGGCCTTCAAAGTAATAAAGGGAGAACTCTACAAAAGAAGCATTTTGGGTGTGCTCCAACGATGCATAATGCCTGAGGAGGGAATGCTCATCCTCAAAGACATCTAATGCATGTAAAACGCATCCATGAACTTTGCACTTTATTACTTGATATTCATGTTTTATAATGATATTGCATCATATATGGGGTATATTCATGTTTTATAATGATATTGGGAATAATTCATAGTTCCCATATTGTTTTGGAATTAACCCTGTCGAGGCAGAAAACCCCTATTTCAATGTTTTTGACTTTCAGGTACCCAAACGATGTCCAATTGACCTGAAACTTCATGGGACCCAGTATTTATCGGAATGAAGAACATTGGGGAAATATACGCGAGAAAAGAAGAATGAGGAGGAAACGAGCCCAGCACACGTGTCTAGGGGGATGGCCACGGCTAGTGTGCTTGTTTGCCCCTCGAGTCTCCGATGCCATTGATTCTATTTCCCAGACGAAGGTTCTAACATAAAACCACATATAAAAAATGTCTCTCGACGATTCTAGGAAAGGAGCACCACAGAAGATAGAAACACGAAATAGAGAGGCAGTATACAGAAGATTGCAGGGGTCAAACTTCAGTGGAGCGCTGTCGGTGTGATCTCCACCTCCTCCAACAAATCCAGCACCTTCACTATGATGAAGGGGGGTAGTCCACCCCTAGACTATGGTTTTGTGGCAGTAGATATTGTATCTCTCTTTCATGATCTCGATTGTATTAGAACCGTATGAGCTGCATAACATGATTACAGTCATATTTGTATTACCTATGTGGTGGATCTTTATATAGTTGATATTTGAGATTGCAATTGTTCAGTATTGGAAGTATATGAATAGATGCATACCATGTACCCTGTTCTTGTTTACTTGTTTTGATCAAACTTGTATATGGGAGCGTGTGTGGGGGAATGTGTGCATTAGTTGGAGCAACGGGTGTGATCTTGCGGGCAGGACAGTAAAACTTGCGAATCACTTGGGTGTTTAACTTACTTAGTTGCCTCACTAGGGATAAAGAAAATACCATGCTTAGACTAGATCAAGTATGTTCTTATTTTAACTTCATGTCATAGAACTTAATGCTATACTCTGATATTGTTCTTAACACTAGATTTCTTGTATACCCCCCTTTCTAGTGGAGTTTAAGTGAATTGTTAGTAAAATAAAATATGTCATGATGCCCATATGAATTGCTATCCATACTTTAACATGTTGCACCAATATTATGTCAACTAGAGTGTCCAGTGTCCACCACAACTCAAAGAGATAGTGCATAAGAGAAACCATCAACCCCGGTCCATTTTAAACCATAAGAAAACACTATCCAACACATCTACATCACTTGCAAACACCGGTCCATTTTAAACCATAAGAAAACACTATCCAGTACTAAGTAAATCCGAAAATACAAAAACATTTCTCATACTTGCAAACACCAACCAAAACCCAAAAACATCATATTCCATTGCATTTACCACCATTGCATATTTACTTTACTATTGCATTGCATTTTACTTTTATTGTATTTTATTTCAGTTTTTCTTACATACACCTTGCGATTTACAACCACTTGGTGAGGTTGAGGGCACAAAACAATCTACAACTATTTTGTAGGTTGCTTGACAAAGAGCAAAGAGGATCATTCTCTTATACACAGCTCCCCGAGAGTTCGATATTTAAACCCTCGAGTTTCCCTCATGGGGAAGACTTCCATCTACTACATCACACTCCACTTAGAGTCTCAACCATTAAGGTGCAACGAGAAGCTCCTATGACAACTGTTAGGAAGTTTTCTAGGACTCGCATCAAGGAAGTTTTCTGGCGCCGTTGCCGAGGAGCTAGTAAAAGGATAGCTCACAAGAAAGTTCAACTTCATCACCAACTTGTGTAAACACCTAAGCTAGGGGAGGCTGCACCTACGTGAGTATCATCTTGTTCTTTTAGATCTTCAAAGTAGTTTTTATGTTATTATTTTTACTTTCATCTTTACATTTTAGTTTTTTCATTTTTAGTTTCTTTTACCATTCAGTTTTGCATTTACTTTTTATTTTTTCATTTTTTTCCTTTACTTATGTATTTCGGTTTGTCTTTTAGTATTCCGTTTTGCATTTCATTTTTTAGTTGTTAGTTCAGTAGTATTAGTGTAGTATCATTTTACTTTAAGTTTTCATTCAAAAACATAAAACACATAAAAAATAGTATCACTTTACTACTTGCATAATGGGAGAAAGAACTAAATTGTGTGACTACACAAATACACCTAATGATCAATTTATTGCTAAGCCCATTACCACACCTGATATTACAGCAGAGAGCTTTGAAGCTAGTCCTAGTTTGCTCAACTTGATAACTAGGGAACAATTTTGAGGTAGTGCAAATGAGGATGCCTCTATGCATCTTTATGACTTTTGTGAAATATGTGACATGCAAAAATTTAAAAATGTTGAAAATGATATTCTCAAACTAAAATTGTTTCTATTATCACTTAGAGGAAAATCTAAAGCATCGTTACTATCACTACCCACCACTCGTATAAATTCTTGGTATGATCTAAAAGAAGCATTCATAAAAATATTATCCTCACGTTAAAATTTTGCAAAATAGCAATAGCATCTTATCATTTAGGCAAAATGAAAATGAGCATGTAGCTATGGCTTGGGAGAGTATTAAGATAATGCTTAGGAATTTTCCATAACGTGGAGTCAATTAATGGACCATCTTTCATTCATTCTACAATGGTTTGAACTACATGTCTAGAAACATACTAGATTGTGCTGCTGGAGGTGCTTTTATGAGTAAAACTATTTTAGAAGAAAAAGGCATATTAGAAAGTATATTGCAAAATTATAGTCAATGGCATACTAAAAGAGCACCTATTCCTTCCAAGAAAGTAAATTTCATAGAAGAGATGGGCACTTATCTAATAAAATGGATGCCATTCTTGCTTTCATGTCTAAACAAAATGTTGAGAATGTTCCTTTGCAAGACTTAGTTGGTAACAATGCTGAAAGTGTGGATGTGAACTTTGTTAGGAATTTTTGTAGTGGTATCTATGGTAATAATAACTACAACTCTTACAATAGTCCACCCCTTGTTCCCAACAAATATGCTAGTAGTGGTAATGTTTCTAATGACTTGGAAAACACTATTAGATCATTTATATCTACCCAAAAAATAGTTAAACAAAGAATTTATATCTAAATTTGAGAAACAAGATGCTTTGTTTGGGAGGGTAGATCAGATCACTAGGGAAGTAATATCACTGAAAGAAACTATCATTGCTCAAAAACATGAGGAAACTATAAACTATGTGCAAGATGTAATAGATAGATCTTGGGAAGTTATTAATGAAAGAAAGAGAGTGGAAAATGAAACTCTCATGATTATGAATGAGAAAAAAGGTAGAAGAACTTAAGATGCTTAGTGATTTTAAGGATCAACTACTTGATCTAGATAAGTGGAGGTTGCATGAACTCATTAATCTGCTACAAAAAATTTCTAGTGATCCTTCCATAAATTCTCACTAAGCAGGTTTTGGTTCTTATATAGCTAACCATGTGCCTAAAAAAAGATTGTTGGGTACAATCAAGATGCTATGATACCACCTAATCTTGGGGATGTATGGATACCAAGGTATTAATTACTATTGTAAAAGAAACATGCCATGCTATACTTGATCTAGGTTCTAGTGTTTCCGTTTCATCTAAAGATCTATATGAATTGCTAGGATTGCAAAATATAGAAAAATGCTCCATGGACTTACTACTTGCTGATGATAGCATTAAACAAGTTGTAGGAAAAGTTGGTAATGTAATGGTAGACATTCACATGACTTTCGTTCCCGTTGATTTTATTATCATGGACATGGGGAGTAAAACCTCTAGTCCAATTATTTTGAGAAGACCTTTCCTTTGTATTACAAGTGCTATTATTGATTCAAAGGAAGGTAATGTGAAGTTTCAGTTTCCACATAAGGAGTGTATGGAACACTTTCCAAGGAAGAGGGACACTCCAAAATTCAAGCTCCCACATGAGCTTCACCCCTCTTGAAATTCAAGTAAGCCTAGCTATATGGCTTTAAAGAAAGCGCTTTGGGAGAGGCAACCCAAATGTTTTTTTTTTAATTTTCTTTGTGTCCTATTTTTATAGAAAGATACTTTAGTTTTTGTTTTAGTTATGAAGTTTTCAATAAAGTACCAAGATTTACCCATTTTGGATTGAAAAGGTTGAACATATATATGGAGTTACAAATTCCTGCACGAGTCTCTGTACCGTACGATTTTTCATATTTTTATGTAACTCTGATTTAGCTCATATTGGATCTATAGTTACAACTTTTCATCCTTTGTATGCTCATGTAATTTCATGATTTTAGGACAAGACTAAGTAGGGTAATTAATTACGTTTTGCTGCTGCTAAAATTCTGGACAGATTATGTCCCATTTTGTTTTATGCATTCTTTGAGCTTTTAAGTTGAATCTTTTGATTGATTTGAGTTCATCAAAAGGCATACAATATTATATACCTACTGTATGTCAACACCCGGATTTTTAATCCCGGATGCCGTTATGCCATACCTCGTAATCCTAGGATTACCATTTTTGCGAGACATAACGAATTGGATATCACAGTACATCATCCATTACAAACCATACATAAGGTTTTACACAAATAAGGATCTCATGATCCAGTCTTTAATACAACAAACAACGGAAATAAACGATAGCGTATCGGTGGGGTCCATCTTCAGGGGCACAAGCAATGCTGACGAAGGCAGATAGTCCGAGTTATCATAGCCGTCCTGCTGACCATCATCTTGATAATCTCCTTCATAGTCTGGCCATGATAATAGCCAGGGACAAAAGCCATGAGTACTCTCTAAGTACTCGCAAACTACTACTAGCAAGGGTTATGATTCTAAGTTAAAGTGCTGAATTGAAAGAATAACTATCAAGTTAAGTTTGAAACCTAAGCTGAGTTCTGAAGCAAGAAAAGATAAAGTAAACTTCTAGAATCACTTAAGTGGGGAAGCTATTATCATCTACACAACCCTGTTGTGGGCAAGTCAAAGTTCATCATTCATTTCAAGTTATTTAGAAAACATCTGACAACGGAATAGTATGGCCATTCCAACTGTCCATAACCGCAGACGCAGCTATTCGAATAGTTTGACACTCTGCAGAGGTGGTACACTTTCACCACAAGATTCGATACATCTATCAGGGACAACCCTGAATCATCATACATAGTATGCAGATAATCAAACATAACCTTCCCTTTACACACCCTAGTACAAGCACCTCTACTATGAGCATGGCCTCCCAACCATGACCATCAGTCATCTTGGGCACTACATAGGTGGACATCATTGAGAGGTAGCCTCAGCTCAAACCTCTCCCGTGAGGGAACTAATACTAATGCATATAAATTTCCAGCTAAGCCTTACCCAATTCAGGTAATGTGGTTGTACGGTAAATTTGGAATGGTATCGCATCCGAATCCAACCATCAGTTTTATAAAAGGGTTAAGGCTCATGCCTCATCATTTTCATCATCATAAATCAATTGTGTTTCTCAACACATGTCAAAACATCTCAATAGAATGACTCATCATTCCAAGGTTTTCACAACTCATTTTCACCAAGTGTTCCCATCTAAAGTGACTCAAGTTTGATCTATTCTAAAACACTAGGTTAAGAGTGTTCACTAAGGTGGAAAGGTGGAATCAATCTCATGCCATAGAATGACATCTAAAGGTTTCTAAGTAGGTCAAGTTTTATACTCTTTATGCTACCTTCAAAATTAATTAAAGAACTTTGTTTAAACTAAGGGGGTGTGATCAAAGTATGCTTAAGGCATCTTTACTAAACTATCTAGTTTTATTCTAGCTTGCTACAATAGCTTACTAAAGCATGTTTGCAAGGGTTAGCTTGCCACTAATAGCTTGCCTTGGTTGGTGCAGTGGTTGAAGTTTTCTTCTTCTTCTTCTTGGTAGAACTCCTCCTCCTCGAAGGCTTGGTCGGTACTAGCGTCTAGAAATACATAGGGAGTGCACAATCACCAAGCAATACTTAACTTAGGCTAAGTAGTATTCTAAACCACACAATTGATGATCTATTATCATCCCAAACATCACAAGTTTTAATTCAATAGTTTCAACCTTTTTATTTTGGAAAAGTAATTTCTACTCATTGAAATATTAACTACACTTTAATATTCACCACCAAAATATGGGATCATGTGGACACATGTCCTCACCACATATTCTAACATGTGGGAATGAGATTTAAAGGTGGGATCAATATTACTTTGGTTTAAGTTCATTATTTAATGATTTAAAGTGACTAGAAATGCCTATATAGCATTATTTTAGTACTAGTCCAAAGTCACTGCCTGTAAACCTTAATATTATTACATATTTGGATAGATATGATGAAATGTGATTTTTGAGAGTTGGAATCAACTCAAAAGCTAACTTGGTTGATCTTACAAAAATGTTTCAAGTTGCAAAAGCTAACTTGGAATCAACTCTAAATGAATTAAATCCAACGGGCTTGGATAGAGCATTTCAATACCTTTCAGACAAAATTAGTTTTATGTAATTTGGATTTGTCAAACTCACAGAATTAAATTTTGAAACACTGGACAAAAATTATATTCTAACTAAAAATAAAAACCTAGATTTGAACCTACGGGCTTGCACGGGAAAGGAAAAGGGCCGGCCCAGTGGCGCTACGCGGCACGGGGCTCAGCTGACAGTGGGGGTCCACTTGTCAGCGGCTCTTTAAAACGCGAAAGGGTACGCGCGCTGTGGGCCGTGCGATTAGAGGCTAGATCTACGGCTGAGGGTCGTCGTCGACGACGGACGTGTCGCCGGCGAGCTCGAACCCTAGCGGCTCGGTGGGGGTCTACTGGGGGCGTACCAGGGCTCCAGCGGGGTCGGTGATGTGGGCGAACGAAGTGGAAGATGACGGCGAGGCGAGGCGTGGTCACGGCAAAGCTTGGGGTGGCCGGAATCAACGACACTCTTCTTCTCCAGAGGCGGCGGCTCCGGCTCCAATTCCGGCGAGCTGCTCCTCCACTTTCTCTGGCGAGGGGTGGTTGAGGTTCAGAGAGGTGAGGGGAGTGGAATGGTGTGAGTCTTTGGTGTTGGGGAGGGCTCCTTTTATAGGCTCGACGGTGAGACCGAGCGGGATGGGCGGTCGACGGTGGCGACATGGCTACGGCGAGCTAGCGGCATGGCTGGGGATGGCGATCGATGGGCGGTCCCCTGGCGGTGCTCTAGCGCTTCAATGCGGCCGTAGGGGCGGTGGCATGCGGTCGGGGTGAGGTGGCGCTCTGCGCGGCCGAAGCGGCTGTGTCCACGGCGAGCGGTGGCTGTGGGGCTTTGGGCGGCGAATGGAGGTGTCTAGGGTGTTCTCTAGGTCGAGGAGGAGCGGTGTGCGCAGGCTGGTGTCGAGCGGCGGCTTGTGCACGCGGGGACAGTGCACGCTCTGCGGGCAGCGTCGGCATGGTTCGGTGGCACTGGGCGCGGGTTCTCCTTTGTGGTCCATGGCTAGTCTTGGCTCGGGCAAGGGACAGAGAGGGGCGGTGCGGTGCTGGATGCCTCCTAGACATGGAGAGGGGGAGAGGGGTGGTCTGCTGCAGCGGTTGCAAGTTTGGCCAGCGAGGCATGGCTCGGGTCGGCATGGCATTGTTGCTAGGGGTGTAGGGTATGGGTGTTTAGGCTTTGGTTAGATCATTGGGAGACAGAGGGAGTAAATGGGGATCAAATGGGGGCAAAACTCTGTTCAAAACAGTGAGCTAGGATTAGAGGTGTGATTCTGCCTGCCAAGTGTTTGATGAAATGGACGCAAGAGAAAAAGTTTTGAATTTTGAGTTCAAAATTTTTGGGTGATCTCCACTAGTGATAGGTAGTCTCTGGTTGCAAGGGTTTTGAAAATGGTGCTCAATTTGATGGTTTTTGAAATAGGGGTGATCTATGCATATGCATTAGATTCAATTTTAAACTATCATTTAAAATAGTTTACAGAAGGTTTTTAGTAGATCAAAAGGTGGGCCTTGGTACCTCATTAAGTGTACTAGAAAGGGGTGTAAAGATCAAGAATTGTTTCTGTTAAGAATTGAGTACTAGGAATAGCCAAAGTAGGTATGAGAGTTAAATTTGTCCAAATGACCATTCCTTCATTTTAATTCTTTTTTATTTGATTTTCTTTAGGAAAAGTTTGGGAATGATGTAGATGATGTTTAAATCACCTAAGAAACATTTTAGAAGCAAAGGATCACACAATCATGGCAATTCAAAACAACTCCTATTTTAAATGCACACATATATGAATGCTTTCATTTTAAATTTGGAGAAGTTTTTGTTAACCCCATTTTTGGATGACTTGATCTTGATAAGCTTGGATTGAAGTTTTGGGATGTTACAAACCTTCCCCCCTTAAATAAAATCTCGTCCCGAGATTTACAAGAAAACTAGGAACTAAAGAGATCTGGGAACTTTGTCCTAATGTAATCCTCGCGCTCCCAAGTGGCTTCCTCCTCGGTATGGTTGCTCCACTGAATATTGAGAAACTTGATACTCCTGGTCCTGGTGGTTCTGTAGGCTTCTTCTAAGATATGGATGGGTACTTCCCGATAGGTCAGGTCATTGTTGATTTCAACGCCTGTGATCGATATTCTTGAAAACTTCAGTCTTCTCAGGCACTTCCAAACATTTGCGAAGTAACGAGATATGGAACACATTGTGGATGGCTGACATCTCTTCAGGCAATTCCAGCTGATACGATACTTCTCCTCGGTGGTTCAGAATCTTGAAAGGTCCGATATATCTGGGAGCTAACTTTCCCTTCAGACTAAAGCGTTGAGTTCCCTTCAATGGTGAAACCTTGAGATATACGAAATCTCCGACATTGAAAGTCAGGTCTCTCCTTCTCTTGTCAGCATAGCTTTTACATGCGGATTGGGCGGTCTTGAGGTGCTCACGAACTTTGTGAACTTTCTCTTCTGCTTCTCGGAGAATGTCGGGTCCAAAGATCTGACTCTCTCCTACTTGCGACCAATTCAAAGGGGTACGACACTTTCTTCCATATAGGAATTCAAAGGGTGCCATCTGCAAACTAGCTTGATAACTGTTGTTATATGAGAATTCTGCGAAGGGCAGGCAGTCTTCCCATTTTGATCCGTATTCCAACACACAAGCTCTAAGCATATCCTCCAAGATCTGGTTGACTCTCTCAGTCTGTCCATCTGTTTGCGGGTGATCAGCGGTACTGAAATTCAACTTGGTTCCTAAACCTTCCTGAACTTTCTGCCAAAATCTTGAAGTAAACTGAGTTCCTCGATCTGATACGATGGTCTTGGGGGTTCCATGCAGACTAACAATCCTAGCAATGTACAACTCTGCTAGTTTTGCACTCTGGTAGGTTGTCTTTACTGGTATGAAGTGGGCTACCTTGGTTAGTCTATCAACTATGACCCAGATTGAGTCATTTCCCCTACTAGAAGTAGGTAAACCGATGATAAAGTCCATTCCGACGGAATCCCATTTCCATTCCGGAATCTGCAATGGTTGCAGCAATCCTGCAGGTCTCTGATGCTCCGCTTTGACTCTTTGACAAATGTCACATTTAGCGATGTAGCTTCCGATCTCTCTCTTCATCTTGTGCCACCAAAATTGCTCTTTCAAATCCTGATACATCTTTGTTCCTCCGGGGTGGATAGAATAAAGAGTATCATGAGCTTCCTTCATGATAATTTCCTTCAGCTCCGAATATGCTGGTACACAGATACGTCCCTTGTACCACAGTACACGTTCTTCGTCTTCGGTGAATCCAGGTACTTTGCCTGTACCAATACGACATTTGATTCCGTCGATACTTTCATTCCCTTTCTGGGCTTCCTTGATTTGGCTAATCAAAGTGGGTTGAAGTTCAATGCTATCTAGGAATCCTTTGCTAACTAACTCAGTCCTGAACTGCTCCAACTCCTCATACAAACTTGGTTGCTTCTCTTTGATCATGGTGTTAAGCCTACACGGCAATCTGCTAAGAGCATCCGCTACCACATTGGCTTTGCCGGGGTGATAGTAAATGTCAAGGTCATAATCCTTGATTAACTCTATCCATCTTCTTTGCCTCATATTCAACTCCTTCTGGGTGAAGATATACTTCAAGCTCTTATGATCTGAGTAAATCTCACAATGATTACCCATCAAATAATGACGCCATGTCTTCAATGCTAGAACCACCGCTGCTAGCTCAAGATCATGGGTCGGATAGTTCTGCTCATCTCGCTTCATTGTCGAGATGACACGTGATGACTTTGCCTTCTTGCATCAATCCACATCCTAGACCAATTTTTGAGGCATCACAATACACATCAAACGGCTTCTTGATGTCTGGCATGATCAAAATTGGGGCTGATATCAATCTCTTCTTCAGCCAGGCGGCTTCACACTTGTCATCCATTCAAACTTCTTGTCCTTCTTCAACAATTGGGTCATTGGTCGGCTATGCTTGAGAATCCTTCTCACGAATTTGCGGTAATATCCGCTAATCCAGAAATGAAACGAACTTGGGTTTGATTGGTTGGGGCTTCCCATTCTTGACATCTTTGATCTTCTTTGGGATCAACAGAGACTCCTCCGGCAGACACAATATGTCCTAGGAATCCTACTTCTTTCAGCCAAAACTCACACATGCTGAATTGGCATATAACTGATGCTCTCTCAGGGTTTCTAGGATGATTCTCAAATGTTGCTCATGCTCTTCTTCTGACTTGGAGTAGATAAGGATGTCGTCGATAAACACAACTACACACTTATCTAGGAACTTCATAAAGATCTTATTCATGAGATTCATGAAATACGCAGGGGCATTGGTTAATCCAAAAGACATAACCGTATACTCGTATAAACCATAGCGAGTAGTAAAGGTGGTCTTCGGAATATCCGTTGCACGAATCTTAAGTTGGTGATAACCAGCCCTAAGATCAATCTTTGAGAATACCTGAGCTCCAGTCAACTGATCAAATAGATCCTCTATCTTTGGCAAGGGGTATTTGTTCTTGATGGTGACATCATTCAACTTTCTGTAGTCTGTACACAGACGGTTGCCTCCATCCTTCTTGTCGACGAATAACACTGGTGATCTCCATGGCGATGCACTTGGTTGAATCAAGCCGGTTGCTAACATGGCATCCAACTGCTTCTTCAGTTCTACTAACTCTGAGGGGTTCATGGTATAGGGTCTCTGGGCTATAGGTCCGGTTCCGGGGATTAGTTCGATAATGAACTCTATATCCCTATCCGGGGGCATACCTGGCAATTCATCTGGTAATACGTCGGGGTATTCACAGACTACTCTGACTTGGTCCATGGTAGGCAGGGCTACACTTTTGTTGCATTTGAATTGACGGGGTAAGGTTTTAGAGATATGTTCTACTGTTACTCCAGAACTACTGGTCATGGTGATGGCTTTCTTAGCACAGTCTATCAGTCCTTTATGCTTTGACATCCAGTCCATACCTAGTACTACTTCCAAACCTTTGGTTCCAAGTACAATTAGGTTGGCATAAAAATCTAAACCATGTATTCTGATAGGTACAACTTTGCAAATTTTTCTAGCTTTTGTTGTTGAACCGGGGATTCGAACTATCATGACATGCTTCAGGTTGGTTGGGCGAATCTTACTAGTGCATACAAATTCTTCGGTGACAAATGAATGCGATGCTCCAGAATCAAACAATACTCTTGCTAAAACTGAGTTGACAGAAAACATACCCAGCACGACATCTGGTGCTTCTTGGGCTTCTTATGCGTTCATGTGGAAGAGACGACCGTTGCGGTTGTGCGGGTTCCCTGGGGCAAATCTCCTGTCTGGTTGAACACGACGCTGTTGCTGAGCTGGGGCATTCACAGGGGCATTGGAGGTAGTCTTCTTGGGACACTCATTGGAGTAGTGACCCTTTACTCCACACTCGAAACAAGTGATCTGGGACTTGTCCTTGACTGCGACAGGTACACCATTGCTGCTAGTTCTGGGGGCAGTGTTGTTGTTGTTGCTCTTGGGAGGGGCACGGTTGAAGTTGTTGGCGTTGCCGGAGTTGTGATTGTTTCCTCCGGGTTTCACATTTTCTCCGCTACGGTTGGGGTAGCTTGGGCGATAATTTGGGGGTCGGTTGTTCCTTGGTGCATATCCTGGTGAGGGGTTGGTACGGTACTTACGGTGACTCGGATCGATCGCTGCATCATACGACGCTTGCGGTTGTCGTTTGCCTGGTTAATATTCCCTTCCATCTGAATGGCAGAGTCGACTAGCTCTTCAAGATCCTGGAAACGGATGTTGACGAGGACAGTCTGCATCTCATCATGCAGTCCGTTTAAGAATCTCTCTTTCTTCTTGGCCTCCGTGTTGATTTCATCCGGTGCATATCTGGCAAGTGACAAGAATTTGTCACGGTACTCTATTACAATCAATCTTCCTTGCTTCAGTTCACGGAATTCATCTCTCATCATGTTGACAAGACCTTGCAGCACGTGGGTGCGGCTGAACTTGACCTTGAATGCTTCCCAGGTCATCACTTGGCCATGGTTCATGTTGTGGACGCTATTCCACCAAGCTCTTGCATCTCCTGCCAAATAGTGGGTGGCGAAGAGAACTTTCTCATTCTCATCAACTCCTACAACTTCGAGGTTGTTTTCCATGGTCTGTAACCAGTCATCGGCATCTAATGGGTTTTCAGATTGGTTGAAGATTGGGGGATTGGTGTTCTGAAAATTTTTGAGTTTAGATCCATGGTGATCCTGATTTCCATGTCCTTGGTTGTTGAGAGCCATTTGGGCGATCTGCTGCAATGTCGCTAAGTTGGCTTGGCCTTCGTACCTTGCTTCACGGTCTGCGATGAGATTCTGCAAGATCTGCAGCATTGGGTCCTGCGATGAGCTTCTCCCTCCTTGGTTTCCACGAGCCATCTGAAGATTGAGATAGATATAGGGGTAAGAGGGAAATTCTAAGGTTCATGGTTTTGGGTTTTCAAAGCTACAACTTTGAGTTAGACTCAGGTTTTTGAACTAACTTCTTTGTCATTCATGCAAGCAAGCACACGATACAACACACACCAGAACAAGCAAAGGGGAAAAACAGATGGTTTGAAGAACCATTCTGCAAACTACGATACAATGAGATGATACATCTCATGCTACGACAGTGCTCTAGTGCATCTACTCATCGTCGATGAAGTCAGAGTTTTCATCATCAGTGTAGAAGTCCACAGCATCCTCTGCCAGAAAGTCATCATCATTGTTGAGGTAAGAATCCATATCTCCCTGGATGTCTTCTCCCTCATCATCTTCTTCCTTGGCAGCAAGCTGAGCTTCCTGCTCCTTGACGGTCTTCTCGAGGTCGGCCACCTTCTTGCGAAGACGGGCGATGGTGCGATCCTTCTTTGCCGGTTGGCGACGAAGAGATGGCGATCTTGGACGGCGGTGTGAAAGTCTGGGCCTTACGGTGGGGATGGTACGGTTCTGGTTGGCTAACTCTCGGCATTGTCCGATTCGTTGTCGGTCATGAAGCAATAAGTCAAGGTTCTCCACTTGACGCCTCAACTCTGGGTGACTTGGCATCTCCATCGGCATTCCCATGAAGTCACGTCTTGCATAGTGGGCAAAACGGGTTCCTTGAATCTTGTTGACGCTGAGGGCACATAGACGTGCGAGAGCTTCATGCATTGCCCTGGCTAATCCATCTAGCCAGTTGTTCTCTCTCACAGAGAACTGAATTCTCCCGGAAGTTGGTGCTTCAATGCTTCCTCGAAGATCTGCGGTGACTAGCCATCGTAGGTCTCCTCCTGGGGGTCCTGGAAGTTGAGCTCCAAGAACCTCCGGATGTGGGCGCCCGATAATTGACGGGTGAATCCAGATCCTCTCGAAGATCATTGACCTCGTTTCCCAACTGGTAAAACTTGCTGAACTGAGTCTCCATCTACAAGAATTTAGGATGAGGAAATTAGTGAAGTGATCAAGTGTGTCAAATTTTAAGTAGTAATGTAAGAATTTTGAGGAACATGTATTTTTGAGAAAGAATGAGTTCACAAGGGTAAGAGGGGAAATAGTTTTTCATAAATACTCACTTTGGTTTTGAAGCTAAGTTTTTGGTTTGGACGTCCATTCTAACTAGGGTCTCCTATGGTCAGGATGGCTCTGATACCAACTTGTCAACACCCGGATTTTTAATCCCGGATGCCCGTTATGCCATACCTCGCAATCCCAGGATTACCATTTTTGCGAGACATAACGGATTGGGTATCATAGTACATCATCCATTACAAACCATACATAATGTTTTACACAAATAAGGATCTCATAATCCAGTCTTTAATACAACAAACAGCGGAAATAAACGATAGCGTAGCGGTGGGGTCCATCTTCAGGGGCACGTAATGCCGACAATGCGATAGTCCTAGTTATCATAGCTGTCCTGCTGACCATCATCTTGATAATATCCTTCATAGTCTGGCCATGATAATAGCCAGGGACAAAAGCCATGAGTACTCTTTAAGTACTCGCAAACTACTACTAGCAAGGGTTATGATTCTAAGTTAAAGTGCTGAATTGAAAGAATAACTATCAAGTTAAGTTTGAAACCTAAGCTGAGTTCTGAAGAAAGAAAAGATAAAGTAAACTTCTCGAATCACTTAAGTGGGGAAGCTATTATCATCTACACAACCCTGTTGTGGGAAAGTCAAAGTTCATCATTCATTTCAAGTTATTTAGAAAACATCTGGCAATGAAACAGTATGGCCATTCCAACTGCCCATAACCGCGGACGCGGCTATTCGAATATTTTGACACTCTGCAGAGGTGGTACACTTTCACCACAAGATTCGATACATCTGTCAGGGATAACCCTGAATCATCATACTTAGTATGCAGATAATCAAACATAACCTTCCCTTTACACACCCTAGTATAAGCACCTCTCCTATGAGCATGGCCTCCCAACCATGACCATTAGTCATCTTGGGCACTACATAGGTGGACCTCAGCTCAAACCTCTCCCATGAGGGAACTAATACTAATGCATATAAATTTCTAGCTAAGCCTTACCCAATTCAGATAATGTGGTTGTACGGTAAATTTGGAATGGTATCGCATCCGAATCCAACCATTAGTTTTATAAAAGGGTTAAGGATCATGCCTCATCATTTTCATCATCATAAATCAATTGTGTTTCTCAACACATGTCAAAACATCTCAATAGAATGACTCATCATTCCAAGGTTTTCACAACTCATTTTCACCAAGTGTTCCCATCTAAAGTGACTCAAGTTTGATCTATTCTAAAACACTAGGTTAAGAGTGTTCACTAAGGTGGAAAGGTGGAATCAATCTCATGCCATAGAATGACATCTAAAGGTTTCTAAGTAGGTCAAGTTTTATACTCTTTATGCTACCATCAAAATTAATTAAAGAACTTTGTGTAAACTAAGGGGGTGTGATCAAAGTATGCTTAAGGCATCTTTACTAAACTATCTAGTTTTATTCTAGCTTGCTACAATGTGGCATCCCGCAAAACCACTACTAGAAAATCGCGTTGTTTTTGTGCATTGCACCATCATGACCGCATGCTCATGTCATCATGCCACATTGCATTTGAGCATCGTCATCGTCTTGCATTTGCTTGCGTCAAACTAATTTTCGGAAAACCCAAATTGTTTTCTAACACGCCCCATCTTCATTCAAACACGCAAACCCGGGTCGCCGGAATATTTTGTTTTGACTAAATATGTTTTGCAAACGGTCCGTTTAAATAAATAAAATATTACATTATTTTTAGCGGGGAATTCGATGGGGACGAATGTCCAGAACGACCACCCCAGAAAAATACAAACGGCCCACCCCATTAATCCTACAGCTACCAACCTATCTACCCACACACCCCCTCCACCTCACCCCACCCAATAGACCGCTGCCACCTCACCTCTCCTTATCCCCCAACCAACCAGGCGCCGCCACCTAACCCCCCACTCCCTCACACAGCCATCTCACCTCTCAGCCCCCCCTCTCCCTGACCGCCGGGTCCCACCCGGCAGCACACACACAACACAGCGCGCAGCAGCCCCTCCTTCCCCCGTGGCCCACCCTGGACCCGCGCCAGCCCTGTCCCCTCCCGCTGTCCCCACCCCGCCTGGGCCCTACCCCGCGACCACCGCTCCCCACCCCGTCGCTCTTCTTCCTCCTGGTCCTCTCTCTCTCGCCCGCCTGTAGCCTCCTCCAGCGCCGGCTCGAGCTCGCCCAGACGCCGCCGCCGCCTCCTGCGACCCCGCGTGAGCGCCGGCCAGACCCCGGCTCCACCCCGCCGTCGACCCGCCGCGCCAGGGCTCCCCGCCGCCGGAGCCGACCCTCGCCTCGCCATTGCAGCGCTGAGCCGCCTCAGCGTCTCCCAGCCTCGCACCGCCGCGCCAGCGACCCCCCTCGCCACGAGCCTCCGCCGTCGCCCCGCCCAAGCTCTGCGCCGGCGCCGCCTGCACCTCCTCCGCCCCGCGCCGGAGCGCCTGGCCGCGCCCGCGCGTCCCCTCCGCGCCGGTCGTGCCTCCGTCGTTCGAGCTCGCCGACCTGCAGCTCGCCTCGCCGGCGTCCGCCTCCTCCGCGAGCACCTGCGGCCTTCCGAGCTCGTCCGCCTCCTCCGCCGCCTGCTGGAGCCGCGCCGGGCCCGCCTCGTCGGTTGCATGCCTCGTCCGCCCCTCGCCTTCCCTGTCCGCACGCGCAGCAGCTGGACCCGCCTGCCCGCGGGACCCGCCCCGCCGTCGCCGCTCGCCCCGAGCCCCGTCGCCGCCGATGTCAACCGCCTTCACCCGTGCAGGTCCCTGTGTAGTACCAAGTGGTGCTAAGTGTTGGGTGTGGAGACGACAAGTTCGACACCGTTCATCGGACCCCGCAAACCCCAAGTTTCCCCTCGCCAAGATCTTCATCGGACCCAGAGAACCCCGGACGACAAGCTCTTTTACCTGGACCCGAAGACAATTGTGCGACAGGCACTTCCCCGAGGATGCGAAGTCGAGAACCCGACGCCAAGATCGCCCCGAAGGCCGAACCCCGTGGACCGACATGCTCTTCTTCACGGATATGACAAGCACTCTGCCCGGACGCCAAGTGCTTCACCCCGAACGCCAAGACCGACCCGACACGAGGACACGACAAGATCTTCACGACAACAAGATCGACACCGACCCAAGTTCTGCTCCCCGGACATCGCGACCCCGATGCGACAAGATCTACCCCCGCTATCCGAGAACGCTTCCGTCGAACCCTGAGACCGACCCCGAACCCCGGAACCCCAAGACCGTCGAGAACCCTCAATGTGTGAACCCCTTCCCGAAACCCTATTTTATAATATAATACAACTTGTCGCATATTAAATGTTCATGCATGCATATTGTCGTGTGGTTTGGGGGCCTTATGCCGATTCACCTCATGATTAAATATGGGGCCCATATGCGGGCAAATCCAGTCTTATATTGGCCCCATGTAATTTGTGTAGCGAACCGATGGTATAATCTTGCCTTGTTAATTACAACATTTAATTTGCGGGGTAGTTAAATAACATGAACCATCTAATTAAATGTCGGGACCCCGGTTCCGCTTAATATGACCTAATTGCATCGCACCTTGCCATGTCATGCATCATACATGCATCATGCCGATCTTCTGCCGTTGTATTAAATATTGCATCCGGTGTTTATTATAGTGTTTTGCTTCTTCGCGGATAAGGCCGATGAGTTGATGTGAGCTTCGCCCCGATTTTTCGGATGAACCTTCGACAATGTTTTCAGGCGAGCATCTCCCCCTTTCTACCTATCTTACGTTTATAGTATTTATTCCCTCATGTTGATCTATTGCTATCTGTGTTGCGATGCTCTAGTTTCGTGCCCGTGATATCCCTTGCAGACTCATATTGCCTTGGACACATCCTATTACCTGTTGTTTGGTAGATAGTTGGACCTGCGCGTCGTAGTCGCTTGCTCAAGTGTTGTTGCGTGTCGTCAAGTACCACAGTTGTTGGAGTATTGCCGCCTGTTCGATGTTGGAGATGATCTTGGCTTTACTTATCGTTCACTTTAATTCCTGTTTAACAACTAAAATTGAAGTAAGTAAGCAGAGGCATCGGTGGGTGATAGATAATATTTGGTTTCCGAACGCCCACTTGTGTCCCGTAGGACCCCGAGTACTTGATACCTGTTCCTTGATTTATCGCGCTATCCACATCCGGGAGGCTTATGGACCCCCCTGAGCCAGAGCTTGATTCATTCTTATTTCTTGGGGCCACAAACTAGTTTGAGGTTTTATTTACTATCCTGTACTTATGCCATGCTTTACTGCTTTATTTAAATTGTGCGGTATGCACCTTGTCTTGTTAGGATCGTGGCCCGATTTATTGTATCGACAAGCCCAGCCACACTTTCGGGTTCGATCGTTCTGACCTCCACAACCTTAAGCCCGTTTGAGCCGGCTTCGTTGCGGGATCTAATAAAAAAGGGTGGCCCCTGAATGAATCTGTAATTCTGTTTTTGTCGTCGTGCCCTGCTGGTTTTTTTGATTTTTTTCCGAGGCATATCAGTGTGTGTTGCTATTTGTGCACCCGGCGGGTTAAAACTTCTGGCCGTGTGTCATGTTATGGACGCGACTTGGAGCACAGTATCTCGATCATAGACAACTATAACTAAAGTAGTGCTATAAATTTGACTTTATAATGACTAGTAATCAGCTTCACTATAATGGAATGGCTAAATAAAACTGCCAACAATTGCTTGTTTGGGTGTCGCTTGCGACCATTGTACCTGACTAGTAAGTATTGCAACTACAACGGAATGGCTAAATAAAAGTACCAACAACTGTTGGGTTTTGGGTTTATCTCATGCTATCGGTACCTGATTAGTAATTGTTGCAACTATAACGGAATGGTTAACTAAAAGTGCCCACTGCTTATTTTATCAGGATGACTATCTACACCTGACTAGTAATTGCTGCAACGATAACTGAATAAATAAAACTGCCAACCGATTGAGTTCCTCGGTTGACTTCCTCGTTGGTCTCGAGGGGGAATACCAGGATGGGATTGTTTGGTGTTAGTACCAGGTTGGTTCCGAATAGGTCTTTCTTATCCCTCTCTGATAGCCGACAGTTGTATCGAGTCTCTATAGGTTGTTTAGCGCATGCTGCCGCTGCTTGATCCACCATACCTATGTAGGCGAGGACCGCCGAATTCTAGTCTCGCCGTGTACTGGCCTCAGTACTGACCGCTCTCTCTTTTCCTTTGCCCTTTGTCGGCACCCCTTTTGTTTAAGCAGGTTTTGAGATCGACGTCGTTAGCAGGGTTACCCTTCCGGCTTGGCCTGGGCAGGGTTATGGACGCCATTGGTTATTCTTCAGGGCTCTTAGCCCCATTTGCATCTTGTCCGTAGCCGGACGCTCTATCATTTTCAAGGTGATTTGGATCTTTGTCTGTATATCTGTATTCTTGACTCATGGAGTCGTGTTGTATATATATCTGTTCTGTGGGTCCCATCGAGGGCTGTTGTGTAATGTTATTACTTCGTTTTCCACCCGCACGAAAGTGCCTGGTGGGCACCTTTGAATCGTTTCTATGCGGGTTTGGCGGGTTTCGCTAAAACTTGCATAGGTCCGACCGAGGGTGTTCTGAGTGGTATCAGAGCTCAGCAGTTGCGATACCCCACAAGTCCAGCCTGTAGGATAACCTAGCTAACGGCCGAAGTAGAGTGTCAAAACTATTTTTGCAAAATCGGTTGGATAGTTCTGATTAGGTCTAATTTTACTCCTTACCCCTCTGCTATTCTCCTCTCACCTCTGCGTGTTTTGAATCCGCTCTTTTCTCTCTCTTCGAGTCCAGGATTTCTCGTGGTTGGGTTCCGTCGTACCTTTAGGGTTTCGCTTCCTCTTTTGGTAACGGTGTTTTCCGACGCGACGACATCATCTACGCCAGATCCGATGCAGCGTCTGCATCACTCCTTTGTTTCCGAACCTCGCTTGTCGAGATCTTCAGTCTGATTCCGAGGGTTGGTTGCATGATTCGCCTATTCGTGTGTAGAGTAATGGTTTGGGTGCGCGATGGACTGATCACCATCCGACTACTCTTATCATTCGCTCTGGTACATCGAATCAGGGGATCCAGCAATTTTACTCCGTCCACGGAAGTTAGGGGTGGCTTTATTTGTTGATACCTCTGCCTTCGTCCTTTTGTTTCCCGAGTGTTCCCTCAACGGTCAGGATCAACGACATCTTGTTGGTGGTGTCGCTGCTTTCAAGTTATTCGTAAGTGGTGTCGGCAGATCTACACGAAGCGAGAAGACGCAGATCGCCGACCTTCCTTCCCGGTACCATGAGGCGGATCTCGAGGGCGAGATCCATTGTTAGTGGTGTCGAATTGTGGCATCCCGCAAAACCACTACTAGAAAATCGCGTTGTTTTTGTGCATTGCACCATCATGACCGCATGCTCATGTCATCATGCCACATTGCATTTGAGCATCGTCATCGTCTTGCATTTGCTTGCGTCAAACTAATTTTCGGAAAACCCAAATTGTTTTCTAACACGCCCCATCTTCATTCAAACACGCAAACCCGGGTCGCCGGAATATTTTGTTTTGACTAAATATGTTTTGCAAACGGTCCGTTTAAATAAATAAAATATTACATTATTTTTAGCGGGGCAGTCGAACGGGCCGAATGACCCGAACGACCACCCCAGAAAAATACAAACGGCCCACCCCATTAATCCTACAGCTACCAACCTATCTACCCACACACCCCCTCCACCTCACCCCACCCAATAGACCGCTGCCACCTCACCTCTCCTTATCCCCCAACCACCCAGGCGCCGCCACCTAACCCCCCACGCCCTCACACCGCCATCTCACCTCTCAGCCCCCCTCTCTCGACCACTGGTCCCACCCGGCACACACACAACACAGCCACAGCCCCCCCCTTCCCGTGGCCCACCCTGACCCAGCCCAGCCTGTCCCCTGCTGTCCCCACCCACTGGGCCCTACCTCGACCACCGCTCCCACCCGTCGCTCTTCTTCCTCCTGGTCCCTCTCTCTATCGCGCCCGCCGGCAGCCTCCTCCAGCTGCCGCTCGAGTCGCCAGACGCCGCCTCCTGCGACACCACAGGAGTGGCCAGACCGCTCCACCTCGCCGACCCGCCCGCCAGGGCTCCCGCCGCCGACCTCGCCTCGCCGCTCTTGCCCGCTGCCGAGCCGCCTCAGCCCGCCTCGCCCAGCGCTGCCAGCCACCCCTCGCCACGAGCCTCCGCCGTCGCCTAAGCTCTGCGCCGCCCGCACTCACCTCCTCCGCCCAGCTGAGCTGGCCGCGCCCATGCGTCCCCTCGCCGCCGTGCCTCCGTCGCTCGAGCGCCACTGACCTTCGCCTCGCCCGGCGCCTCCTCCATGAGCACCTGCGCCTTCCGAAGCGCTTCCGCCTCCTCCGCCGCCGGAGCTGCTGCCGGAGCCGCTGGCCCGTTGCATGCCTTCGCCGCCTCGCCTTCCCTGTCGCCGCTGCGCCAGCTGGACCTGCCGCCGGGACCCGCCGTCGCCGCTTCGCCGCCCGAGCCCTGCCGCCGATGTCAACCGCCTTCACCCGTGCAGGTCCCTGTGTAGTACCAAGTGGTGCTAAGTGTTGGGTGTGGAGACGACAAGTTCGACACCGTTCATCGGACCCCGCAAACCCCAAGTTTCCCCTCGCCAAGATCTTCATCGGACCCAGAGAACCCCGGACGACAAGCTCTTTTACCTGGACCCGAAGACAATTGTGCGACAGGCACTTCCCCGAGGATGCGAAGTCGAACTCGACGCCAAGATCGCCCAAGGCCGAACCCGTGGACCGACATGCTCTTCTTCACGGATATGACAAGCACTCTGCCCGGACGCCAAGTGCTTCACCCCGAACGCCAAGACCGACCCGACACGAGGACACGACAAGATCTTCACGACAACAAGATCGACACCGACCCAAGTTCTGCTCCCCGGACATCGCGACCCCGATGCGACAAGATCTACCCCCGCTATCCGAGAACGCTTCCGTCGAACCCTGAGACCGACCCCGAACCCCGGAACCCCAAGACCGTCGAGAACCCTCAATGTGTGAACCCCTTCCCGAAACCCTATTTTATAATATAATACAACTTGTCGCATATTAAATGTTCATGCATGCATATTGTCGTGTGGTTTGGGGGCCTTATGCCGATTCACCTCATGATTAAATATGGGGCCCATATGCGGGCAAATCCAGTCTTATATTGGCCCCATGTAATTTGTGTAGCGAACCGATGGTATAATCTTGCCTTAATTACAACATTTAATTTATGGGTAGTTAAATAACATGAACCATCTAATTAAATGTCGGGACCCGGTTCCGCTTAATATGACCTAATTGCATCGCTTGCCATGTCATGCATCATACATGCATCATGCCGATCTTCCGCCGTGTATTAAATATTGCATCCGGTGTTTATTCTAGTGTTTTGCTTCTTCGGATAAGGCCGATGAGTTGATGTGAGCTTCCCGATTTTCGGATGAACCTTCGACAATGTTTTCAAAGTAGCATCTCCCCTTTCTACCTATCTTACGTTTATAGTATTTATTCCCTCATGTTGATCTATTGCTATCTCGTGGTTATGATGCTCTAGTTTCGCGTGCGTGATATCCCTTGCAGACTCATATTGCCTTGGACACATCCTATTACCTGTTGTTTGGTAGATAGTTGGACCTGCTGCGTGAAGTCGCTTGCTCAAGTGTTGCGATGTCGTCAAGTACCCAGCTTGTTGGAGTATTGTCACTTTCGATGTTGGAGATGATCTTGGCTTTACTTATCGTTCACTTTAATTCCTGTTTAACAACTAAAATTGAAGTAAGTAAGCAGAGGCATCGGTGGGTGATAGATAATATTTGGTTTCCGAACGCCCACTTGTGTCCGTAGGACCCAGTACTTGATACTTCCTTGATTTATCGCTATATCCACATCCGGGAGGCTTATGGACCCCCGAGCGAGCTTGATTCATTCTTATTTCTTGGGGCCACAAACTAGTTTGAGGTTTTATTTACTATCCTGTACTTATGCCATGCTTTATCGCTTTATTAGAATTGTGCATTATGCACCGCTTTATTTATCATTTGTATCGACAAGCCCAGCCACACTATCGGGTTCCCAGTAGTTTACCGCCCACAACCTTAAGCCTGCTTGAGCCGGCTTCGCTATGGATCTACTTAAAGGTGGCCCCTGAAATATTTCGAATCCTGTAATTGCTTTGTCGTGGATGTCTCGTTGGGTTTTGATTTGGTTTTTCCGAGGCATATCGAGTGTGTGTTGCTATTTGTGCACCTGCCGGGTTAAACTTTCAAAGCCGTGTCATGGTTATGGGCGACTTGGAGCATGATATCTCGATCATAGACAACTATAACTAAAGTAGTGCTATAAATTTGACTTTATAATGACTAGTAATCAGCTTCACTATAATGGAATGGCTAAATAAAACGCCAACAATTGCTTGTTTGGGTGTCGCCATGCGACCATTGTACCTGACTAGTAAGTATTGCAACTACAACGGAATGGCTAAATAAAAGTACCAACAACTGTTGGGTTTTGGGTTTATCTCATGCTATCGGTACCTGATTAGTAATTGTTGCAACTATAACGGAATGGTTAACTAAAAGTGCCCATCGCTTATTTTATCGGATGACTATCTACACCTGACTAGTAATTGCTGCAACGATAACTGAATAAATAAAACTGCCAACTGTGTGAGTTCCTCGGTTGACTTCCTCGTTGGTCTCGAGGGGGAATACCAGGATGGGATTGTTTGGTGTTAGTACCAGGTTGGTTCCGAATAGGTCTTTCTTATCCATCTATGATAGCAGACAGTTGTATCGAGACTCTATAGGTTGTTTAGCGCATCTGCCGCTGCCGCTCAGTCCACCATACCTATGTAGGCGAGGACCGCCAATTCTAGTCTCGCTGTCTTGGCCTCGATCTTGACCGCTCTCTCTCTTTTCCCTTTGCCCTTTGTCGGCACCCCTTTTGTTTAAGCAGGTTTTGAGATCGACGTCGTTAGCAGGGTTACCCTTCCGGCTTGGCCTGGGCAGGGTTATGGACGCCATTGGTTATTCTTCAGGGCTCTTAGCCCCATTTGCATCTTGTCCGTAGCCGGACGCTCTATTATTTTCAAGGTGATTTGGATCTTTGTCTGTATATCTGTATTCTTGACTCATGGAGTCGTGTTGTATATATATCTGTTCTGTGGGTCCCATCGAGGGCTGTTGTGTAATGTTATTACTTCGTTTTCCACCCGCACGAAAGTGCCTGGTGGGCACCTTTGAATCGTTTCTATGCGGGTTTGGCGGGTTTCGCTAAAACTTGCATAGGTCCGATTCTGAGGGTGTTACATACAATAGCTTACTAAAGCATGTTTGCAAGGGTTAGCTTGCCACTAATAGCTTGCCTTGGTTGGTGCAGTGGTTGAAGTTTTCTTCTTCTTCTTCTTGGTAGAACTCCTCCTCCTCGAAGGCTTGGTCGGTACTAGCGTCTAGAAATACATAGGGAGTGCACAATCACCAAGCAATACTTAACTTAGGCTAAGTAGTATTCTAAACCACACAATTGATGATCTATTATCATCCCAAACATCACAAGTTTTAATTCAATAGTTTCAACCTTTTTATTTTGGAAAAGTAATTTCTACTCATTGAAATATTAACTACACTTTAATATTCACCACCAAAATATGGGATCATGTGGACACATGTCCTCACCACATATTCTAACATGTGGGAATGAGATTTAAAGGTGGGATCAATATTACTTTGGTTTAAGTTCATTATTTAATGATTTAAAGTGACTAGAAATGCCTATATAGCATTATTTTGGTACTAGTCCAAAGTCACTGCCTGTAAACCTTAATATTATTACATATTTGGATAGATATGATGAAATGTGATTTTTGAGAGTTGGAATCAACTCAAAAGATAACTTGGTTGATTTTACAAAAATGTTTCAAGTTGCAAAAGCTTCTGTCTTCTTATTTTTATTAGGAGAAATCTATAACTCTAAATGAATTAAATCCAATGGGCTTGGATAGAGCATTTCAATACCTTTCAGACAAAATTAGTTTCATGTAATTTGGATTTGTCGAACTCACAAAATTAAATTTTGAAACACTAGACAGAAACTATATTCTAACTAAAAAGAAAAACCTAGATTTGAATCTACGGGCTTGCGCGGGAAAGGAAATGGGCCGGCCCAGTGGCGCTACGCGGCATGGGGCTCAGCTGACAGGGGGGTCCACTTGTCAGCGGCTCTTTAAAACGTGAAACGGTACACGCGTTGTGGGCCGTGCGATTAGATGCTAGATCTACGGCTGAGGGTCGTCGTCGATGACGGACGGGTCGCCGGCGAGCTCGAACCCTAGCGGCTCGGTGGGGGTCTACTGGGGGCGTACCAGGGCTCCAGCGGGGTCGGCGATGCGGGCGAACGAAGTGGAAGACGATGGTGAGGAGAGGCGTGGTCGCGGCAGAGCTTGGGGTGGCCGGAATCAACGACACTCTTCTTCTCCAGAGGCGGCGGCTCCGGCTCCAATTCCGGCGAGCTGCTGCTCCACTTGCTCTGGCGAGGGGTGGTTGAGGTTCAGAGAGGTGGGGGAGTGGAATGGTGTGAGTCTTTGGTGCTGGGGAGGGCTCCTTTTATAGGCTCGACGGTGAGACCGAGCAGGATGGGCGGTCGACGGTGGCGACATGGCTACGACGAGCTAGCGGCATGGCTGGGGATGGCGATCGATGGGCGGTCCCCTGGCGGTGCTCTAGCGCTTCAATGCGGCCGTAGGGGCGGTGGCATGCGGTCGGGGTGAGGTGGCGCTCGGGCGAAGCTGTGTCCACGGCGAGCGGTGGCTGTGGGGCTTTGGGCGGTGAACGGAGGTGTCTGGGCTGTTCTCTAGGTCGAGGCGGAGCGGTGGGCGTGGGCTGGTGTCGAGCGGCGGCTTGTGCACGCGGGGACAGTGTGCGCTCTGCGGGCAGCGTCGGCATGGTTCGGTGGCACTGGGCGCGGGTTCTCCTCTGTGGTCCATGGCTGGTCTTGGCTGGGGCAAGGGACAGAGAGGGGCGGTGCGATGTTGGATGCCTCCTAGACATGGAGAGGGGGAGAGGGGTGGTCTGCTGTAGCGGTTGCAAGTTTGGCCAGTGAGGCATGGCTCGGGTCGGCATGGCATTGTTGCTAGGGGTGTAGGGTATGGGTGTTTAGGCTTTGGTTAGATCATTGGGAGACTGAGGGAGTAAATGGGGATCAAATGAGTATCTTAGAAGAAGCCTACAGAACCACCAGGACCAGGAGTATCAAGTTTCTCAAGATTCAGTGGAGCAACCATACCGAGGAGGAAGCCACTTGGGAGCGCGAGGATTACATTAGGACAAAGTTCCCAGATCTCTTTAGTTCCTAGTTTTCTTGTAAATCTCGGGACGAGATTTTATTTAAGGGGGGAAGGTTTGTAACATCCCAAAATTTCAATCCAAGCTTATCAAGATCAAGTCATCCAAAAATGGGGTTAACAAAAACTTTTCCAAATTTAAAATGAAAGCATTCATATATGTGTGCATTTAAAATAGGAGTTGTTTTGAATTGCCATGATTGTGTGATCCTTTGCTTCTAAAATGTTTCTTAGGTGATTTAAACATCATCTACATCATTCCCAAACTTTTCCTAAAGAAAATCAAATCAAAAAGAATTAAAAAGAAGGAATGGTCATTTTGGCAAATTTAACTCTCATGCCTACTTTGGCTATTCCTAGTACTCAATTCTTAACAGAAACAATTCTTGATCTTTGCACCCCTTGCTAGTACACATAATGAGGTACTAAGGCCCACCTTTTGATCTGCTAAAAACGTTCTATGAACTATTTTAAATGATAGTTTAAAATTGAATCTAATGCATATGCATAGATCACCCCTATTTCAAAAACCATCTATTTGAGCTCCATTTTCAAAACCCTTGCAACCAGAGACTATCTATCACTAGTGGAGATCACTCAAAATTTTTGAAACCAAAATTCAAAACTTTTTCTCTTGCGGCCATTTCATCAAACACATGGCAGGCAGAATCAAACACAAAAAGCTAGCTCACTGTTTCTATAGAGTTTAGCCACCCATTTAACCACAAAACACTCCCTCTGTCTCCACTTGATCAAACCATGCCATTACCACCCCATCCCCTACACCCTAGTGGCCAGGCCAAGCCATGCCGAGCACCAACTCGCCGGCCAACCTTTCCCTCACCCCAGCAGACCACCTCCCCCTCTCTCTCCATGTCTAGGAGGTAGCTAGGACCTCACCGCCCATCTCTGTCCCCTGCCCGAGCCAAGTGCTGCCGTGGACCACCGAGAAGAGCCCGCGCCCAGTGCCACCGCACCATGCCGGTGCTGCCTCCAGAGCGTGCCTTGTCCCTGCATGCACAAGTCACCGCTCGACCGCAGCCCGTGCCCACCACTCCGCCTCGACCTGGAGAACACCCCAGACATCCCCGTTCGCCGCCCAAAGCCTCACAGCCACCGCTCGTCGTGGACACCGCCGCTTCGGCCGCGCAGAGCGCCACCTCACCCAGACCGCGTGCCACCACCCCTACGGCCGCATTTAAGTCCTAGAGCACCGCCAGGGAACCGCCCATCGATCGCCATCCCCCGCTATGCCACTAGCTCGTCGTAGCCATGTCGCCACCGTCGACCGCCCATGCCACTCAGTCTCAACGTCGGGCCTATAAAAGGAGCCCTCCCCAGCCATTCTTCTCCACACCATTCCACTCCCCTCACCTCTCTGAACCTCACCCACCTTTAGCCGGAGCAGTCATCAAACGAATTGGAGCCGGAGCCACCGCCTCTGGAGGAGAAGGGTGTCGTTGATTTCGACCGCCCCAAGCTCCGCCGCGACCATGCCTCGCCTCGCCGTCATCTTCCACGTCATTTGCCCGCCTCGCCGACCCTGCTGGAGCCATGGTACGCCCCCAGTAGACCCCCACCGAGCCGCTAGGGTTCGAACTCGTCGGCGACCTGTTCGTCGTCGACGACGACCCTCAGCCGTTGATCTCGCTTCTAATCGCACGGCCCACAGCGCGCGTACCGTTTCGCGTGTTAAGTGCCGCTGACACATGGGACCCCCTGTCAGCTGAGCTCCGCGCCGCGGAGCGCCACTGGGCTGGCCCATTTCTTTTCCCGCGCTAGCCCATAGATTTAAATCTGTTTTTTTCCTTTTTAGTTAAATCTAGTTTCTGTCCCCTAGTTTCAAAAATCAATTCAGAGAGTTTTATAAATCCAAATTGTATGAAACCAATTTTTTCTGAAAGGTATTAAAATGATCTATCCAAGCCCGTTGGATTTAATTCAATTAGAGTTATAGATCTCTCCTAATAAAAATAACAAAACAGAAGTTGTTGCAACTTGCAACATTTTTATAAAATCAACCAAGTTAGCTGTTGAGTTGATTCCAACTCTCAAAAATCACATTTCATCATATCTATCTAAATATGTAATAATATTAAGGTTGACATGCAGTGACTTTGGACTAGTACCAAAATAATGCTATATAGGTATTTCTAGTCACTTTAAATCATTAAAATAATGAACTTAAACCAAAGTAATATTGATCCAACCCTTAAATCTCATTCCCACATGTTAGAATATGTGGTGAGGACATGTGTCCACATGATTCCATATTTTGGTGGTGAATATTAAAATTTTAGTTAATATTTCAATGAGTAGAAATTACTTTTCTAAATAAAAAGGATGAAACTATTGAATTAAAACTTGTGATGTTTGTGATGATAGTAGATCATCAAATGTGTGTTTTAGAATGCTACTTAGCCTAGTTAAGTACTGTTTGGTGATTGTGCACTCCCTATGCATTTATAGACGCTAGTATCGACCAAGCTTTCGAGGAGGAGGAGTTCTACCAAGAAGAAGAAGAAGAAGAAAACTTCAACCACTGCACCAACCAAGGCAAGCTATTGTTAGCAGGCTAGAATTAAACTAGATGGTTTAGCAAAGTTGCCTTAAGCATGCTTTGATCACACCCCTTTGACTATTAGTACCCCAAGTCTTATTGACAAGTTTTACCTCCCTTAGTTTACACAAAGTTCTTTACTTATATTGAGGGTAGCATAAAAAGTATAAACCTTGACCTACTTAGAAACCTTTAGATGTCACTCTATGGCATGAGATTGAACCCATCACTTCCACCTTAGTGAACACTCTTAACTTAGTATCTTAGTATAGATCAAAAACTTGAGTCACTCTAGATGGGAATACCTGGTGAAAATAAATTCTGAAAACCTTGGAATGATGAGTCATTCTATTGAGATGTTTTGACATGTGTTGAGAGACACAACTGGTTTATGATGATGAAAATGATGAGGCATGAGCCTTAACCGTTTTATAAAACTAATGGTTGGATTCGGATGCGATACCATTCCAAATTTACCGTACAACCACATTACCTGAATTGGGTAAGGCTTAGCTGGAAATTTATATGCATTAGTATTAGTTCCCTCACGGGAGAGGTTTGATCTGAGGCTACCTCTCAATGTTGTCCACCTATGCAGTGCCCAAGATGACTGATGGTCATGGTTGGGAGGCCATGCTCATAGGAGAGGTGCTTGTACTAGGGTGTGTAAAGGGAAGGTTATGTTTGATTATCTGCATACTAAGTATGATGATTCAGGGTTATCCCTGACAGATGTATCGAATCTTGTGGTGAAAGTGTACCACCTCTGTAGAGTGTCAAACTATTCGAATAGCCGCGTCCGCGGTTATGGACAGTTGGTGTTGTCAGATGTTTTCTAAATAACTTGAAATGAATGATGAACTTTGACTTGACCACAACAGGGTTGTGTTGATGATAATAGCTTCCCAACTTAAGTGATTCTAGAACCTTATTTTATCTTTCTTTGCTTCTGAACTCAGCTTAGGTTTCAAACCTAACTTGATAGTTAACTTAGATTCAGCACTTTAACTTAGATTTACACACCTTGCTAGTAGTAGTTTGCGAGTACTTAAAGAGTACTCATGGCTTTTGTCACTGGCTATTATCATGGCCAGACTATGAAGGAGATTATCAAGATGATGGTCAGCAGGACGGCTATGATAACTAGGACTATCTGCCTTCGTCAGCATTGCCTGTGCCCCTGAAGATGGACCCCATCGCTACGCTTATCTTTTATTTCTGCTGCTTGTTGTATTAAAGACTGGATCATGAGATCCTTATTTGTGTAAAACCTTATGTATGGTTTGTAATGGATGATGTACTGTGATATCCAATTCGTTATGTCTCGCAAAAATGGTAATCCTGGGATTGCGAGGTATGGCATAATGGGTATCTGGGATTAAAAATCCGGGTGTTGACAGGCCACCTCTCTCAACTTATCCATATCAGTATCGGACCTACAGCTTATCCACGTGAGCGCCAGACCCACAGCTTATCCACGTGAGCGTCGGACCTACATATTACCTTTGCAAGATGGTACCCCGAACTAGCGCCGCGCCCGCGCCCATGCCGTTACTTTATTTTCATATAGTGAAATGTAATGCATATACAAAAATTATACATCTTTGAACTCTTTTAAATCGCACTTAGGATATGATAATGTTATGCTAATAAAATCCTGATCATTTATCATTTCCATGGAGTGAAATATAATGCATAAACTTGCGTATATAAAAATTATACACCTTTGAACTATTTGAAATCGCACTTATACGTGATAATGTCATGCTAAGAAAATCTTGAGAGATTGTCATTTTCATAGAGTGGAATGTAATGCAGAAACTTGCATATGCGAAAATTATAAACCTTTGAACACTTTTAAATCGCACTTAATACATGATAATGATGTGCTAACAAAATTTTGAGAGATTATTATTTTCTCCCCCATTTTCGTAGAGTGGAATGTAATGCATAATATTGCATATACGAAGTTTATACACCTTTGAACTCTTTGAACTCACACTTAATACGTGATAATGTTGTGCTAAGAAAATCTTGAGAGATTATCATTTCCATGGAGTGAAATATAATGCATAAACTTGCGTATACAAAAATTATACACCTTTGAACTCTTTGAAATTACACTTAGTATGTGATAATGTTGTGCTAAGAAAATCTTGAGAGATTATCATTTCGATGGAGTGAAATATAATGCATAAACTTGCATACACAAAAATTATACACCTTTGAGCTCTTTGAAATCGCACTTAATACATGATAATGTTGTGCTAAGAAAATCTTGAGAGATTACCATTTCCATGGAGTGAAATATAATGCATAAACTTGCGTATACAAAAATTATACACCTTTGAACTCTTTGAAATCGCACTTAATACGTGATAATGTTGTGCTAAGAAAATCTTAAGAGATTACCATTTCCATGGAGTGAAATATAATGCATAAACTTGCGTATACAAAAATTATACACCTTTGAACTCTTTGAAATCGCACTCACTTAGGTCATGATAATGTTGTGCTAATAAAATCATGATAATTTATCATTTCTGTGGAGTGGAATGTAATGCATAAACTTGCATATACAAAAATTATACACATTTGAACTCTTTGAAATCGCACTTAATACGTGATAATATTGTGCTAAGAAAATCTTGAGAGATTATCATTTTCATAGAGTGGAATGTAATATACAAATTATACACCTTCAAACATGTTCCCTTCAAATTATATTCAAGTTCATTTGTTTATGAAGTTAAAGTACCGTGGCATACTTGTTATTTTGCATAGATAGAGGGGTGCCCCCGACAGATATAGGGGTTATCCTGTAAGCTAGATCATAGAGGATTAATGGTTGGTGGGCACGATCCGTGTGACAACTGTCTCGACCAATCAGAGCTTAGCGGCGAATATGAGCACATGTGCGAGAGATGGATACAAAGAGAGGGGAAAACTGAGTAGCACTTAAGAACCAAGGGCAAAACTGAGTAGAACTTAAAAACTAAGGGCAAGACTGACAAAGGGATTCAAATAGAAAATAGAAAAGGATTTAAAAATCGAAAATGCATCTTTTATACAATAAAATACATCTTGGTGTACATCAAACTATTTGCAATTTAAATATACACCAGTTTGATAATTATTGCCTCATTCAGATAAACTATTTTTTGGGGAGGGATGTTTTGGGAAGAGGCTTGAGTAGAAAGCCATGAACCTTCATAGATAGTAGGTGATTTGAGAAGTGGTGATTTAGGTTAAAACTTGGTTTATATACATTTCTTATGGTGGCATGTCACATAATAAGACTCTCTGGGTAGATGCCATTGTGTTTTGCTCTTTTTCAATTTGTTGTGCATAAAATGACTCAATTAGCTAGCTAAAACCTATTCGTTGACTCTATGTTGACCAGCCACCAGAGGGTAAAACTGAGTATATTGCACACCGTAGTGTTAGTACTGGAGGGAAAAACTAAGTACAACCAAACTGCCAGTGTTACACTCGAGGGAAAAAGTGAGTACAACTGAATCGCCAGGGTTAGACACGAGGGAAAAAAGTGACTCACGGTACACGTGTGCGGTGCACGGGGCGGTAGTGGACACGCGTGGCCGTAAACGGTGTAGTAGCATACGTGGTGCACGGTAGTGCAACGAAACGTCACTTCCCTTCTCCTTTAATAGAGGTCTCCCCACTCTCACTCATCACTCACTCGCTCACTCAACCATATCCACTCTCCCATCACCTTCTACAAACCCCCAAGAAAACCCCAACCATCCCGGCGATGGAGAAGAACGGCGTGGTGGCCATCGGCGCCTCCAAGGCCCACTGGCAAGGAGGCCCCCGTCCCTGTACAAGCCCCCGTCCCCATCCCCGCATCCGCCGTAGCCACCGGCGAGGAGGCCCCCGCCGGTCTTGGGCAGATCCTGCTCGACTGGGACCCCTATGAGGAGGTTGTCTACATAAGACCGGAGAACCTCTATGACACCAGCATCGTCAACCCATGGTCGGAGGGAACCAGGGTTTTATCCCCTTCCCTTGTTCTTCCCCCGTTCACATCGTTGGATGCTAGATCGTATGTTATTAGGGCTCGGTTGTTCGTATTTTTACAGTAGCTAATACTCTTGTGTTAGATCTCGTATTTCGATGAATCCCCCTGTTCGTAGTTGGGATCACTATTCGATTTGGTTTGAGATTTTGGGAATGACCAGGAGATCTCAATCGGTTAATTTATGCAAATAATCAATCCCGATAATCAAAGTATCTCAATCATGTCCTTATTGCACTCTACTATTTTTTCCAACAGGAGGATAGCAGCGACGTCCACAGCGACGACGAGTCCAAGGACACCAAAGACTCGTCATGTGTTGAGGAGGCTGAAGTCCGGCCAGTACAACAACTTTTTTGCCGACGATGTATATAGGTGCCCCTTCAGCCCCAGCAGGAGGCTCCGTGCCACGGACTTCAACTCCCTCGTTAAGCATGTCGAGGACATGAGGACTTGCGGCAAGTCCGTGAACGTCCACGGCTTCATAGCCAAGCACCAGGCGCTCGGTCTTCACCTCTGCAACCTCCAGAAGGTGGCTATCGAGGAGGGTCGCATGCCCCCGATCAAGCCCAAGGCACCCAAGGTCAAGGGACTGGGCAGCAAGAAGTGGAGGGGGCGCCAGAGGGAGGAGGTGGACGCCCTCTTGGTAGAGGCCATGAGGGTCCACTGATCTGCTGCTGATGATGATGTAAAGCAGCTTCTTTTGTCTTGTCTGTGTTGAACTTGACAGCTGCTGCTGAGCAACCTAATTGTCGAACCTCGTTAAGTACCGTAGTATATAACCTATATTAGCTGCTTTATCTACATCTGCTCTGTTTATTGAATTTATTTATGGTGCTGGTTAGTTTTGCTGCTCTAGATTTGCTACCAGATTGGGGGAAAACAAGGGCAAAAGAAACAATGAATGAGGAGAGCAGCTGCTCTAGATTCACTATCTTTTTGGGCAATAAAACATAACTGTTAGCGAGAGAGAGGAAAAAAGAAGCTCTGAAAAAGGTCAATCATAAAAAAACAAAAAAACTACCAATTTAGGCGACAAGACACACGTAACCACCAAATACGCCCCACATAGTCCCACACCACGTCCCCTATAATCAACGAGAGATGGATGGCTGGTCCGCTGTGTATCCTGGCCCTACCTGTCAGCATGTAACGGCCAATGCAACGCTACGTAATGCTCAACGCATGACCCGACCCAACGCGGTCCCATCGGTCAGCATGTAACGGTCAAGCCTTTGACCTGATGGCATCCTCCCGTCCGAGCGTATGTGAGGGTTTTGGATGTGAGGGAGAGCAAAAGTAAGAAAAAACTAAGCGGCTGGGAAATAATGAGTACAACTAACGAACCAGGAGCACGAAAATAGAAATCCCTTTACTATATATGTGCTAATGGCCGGTGTAAATTACTCCATTAATTAGCCCAGCTATCGTTCATTGGACCTGTTTCTAGCTAATTAAGGGGTCTAGTTTCCCATCAGGCAAGTCCATCGTGGGCTTATGCACTTTGGCCATACCAAAAGCATATCTGTCCATCTGCCCTACAGTCTATGGATAATAGATCGCTCAATTGAGCATACGGAAGTTCCTCTATTCTCTAGGCCTGCCATCGCTGCCACTCATCATCAACTAGCACAAGGAGATGAAATCAGGATACGCCCCGGGTGCTCCGTCCAACTTGCCTTTGCGTGGTATGCTAATCGCACAATAGCCCGTCAATCAGGTAAGAATTTTTCTACTAAGTGCTTAGTGTTTTTTCTACTCCCTCCGTTCTAAAATAAGTGACCTGGATTCAAATGACTTGGGTTCTCTAGATTCGCAAGTATCTAGACTTAAAACATGTATAGATATATATGAATCTAAACAAACTATGTCATTTATTTTGGTACAGAAGGAGTATATGATATGATGACTACTATGTATTACTCTTGGTTGATTAGAATGCTTGCCTAAAAACAACAAATTATATTAATTAGATTCTATTTCTTTTACTTCCGTTTTTGCTCCTATAATCCCTAATTTTAGAAAGAACATCCAAGACAGACTATAGAGAATGTTGTGAGCGATATATTAATAAAATCCAACCGTAGTTACTGAATTAATTATCCATATTGAGAACGTATACTATTTATTAGAAAATGTTTCAAAATGCAAGAAGACAATAATTATTATAAATCTTGGCTCCGCGTCTGCTCACCTCTTATGAGAAAAACAAGATAACGATTAACTATAGAGATAAATTTAAGTATATAAGACGAGTCTAGCAATTGGAGATTGTAACCTATTTGACCGGACTAGTATACATTTCTTCTATTTTGTGATAGACAGTGCTAGCAATTGGTGATTATAAATGTATTTAACGACACTGGTATGCATTTTTTATCATTTGTGATTATTGTCTTTCTCGCCCCCTATACGCAAATCCTGGCTCCAGCCCTGCATGCATGTAGACGGTCAACTTTCTCCCTCTTGCTAGCCCAAAAATAAAACCAACAAGTTAAAACTTGTTATCCAACTCCTTTGCACCAAGTTTTCCAGAGTGTCCACCATACCTACCTATTGGCATAATTGCTATTCCAAGTATGTTTCTCATGTTTTATTGATTTATATATCTTCCAAATTAAGATGATTATGGTTATGTTTTCTATGAGAAAATTGGTTAGTAAAGGTCTCACAAACTTGATGGCACACTTTTATTTCTTGCACATAATAAACTTGAACCATTGTGACTATCTTATGAAGTTGTGTGTTTGACAAATTATAAGTCGAGAGTTATCATAACCATGCTTTCATGGGGCATATTTTCAACATTGCACTTATTCATATTTAGTTGATATCATGTTCTTTTGTTATGGATGCCTATCATTGTGATATAAGTTGGAAACTTTGTGAGCTCATGGAGTTTGTATATGTGTGAGAGAAACTCCTGGGGCGCTAAGCCAATCCATGCATCATTTATGGTAGACATTTACAGCATACCATAGTGGGCATTTTATGAAGCATCTTCAATGAAAAGCTATGCCAATAGTAAATAAAAAGAATTGCTGAGATGCCCATTGTCTGTTTGCCTTGTCATTTTGGCATGGGAAACCTCCCATACCATGGGGCAAGAGGTACCCCGTTTGGTGTTCTAGATGATACATGTATGCTTACAATGACAAGAACTTACTTAGGGTCCTAAGTTGAGTAGCATGTGGTGTAGGTACTCATATTCAAGGGGCATGATGCATTCAACTTATACTTTGTTAAGCATATAACGCATACTTGCTATCACACTAACCTTAACCACTCAAGATGCTTATGATAGGGGGAATGAGGGCTCAAAGCTAATGCATACCATAGTTCAAACATGATCATAAGAGGAAGAGTTTGTAAGCTATATGAAAATTATTCATGATTAATCTCTGCTTATTATCTATCTTTCCAAAGTGTCCACTTTTATATTCAGAATTGAGAAGAAAACTCTATGACCACTATAGGATGTTTTTACTTTACTTTACTTTTGCTTTTGCATTTTGCATTCATTTGGTCCATAGCTCTTTCTTCTATGTTATACTTTGTGAATTGCTATTGATCAACCTTTCATGGTATATGAGATATCACTTCATTATCTATCTTGCATATTGCTATTCCTTTAAAGAATGAATCATTTGACTTTGTGTAGCAATAGTAATCAGTCTTGATATGCAAAATAGTATTAAAGTACAAAGTCCATGTTAGTTTTATCACCTTCATACTCAAGGACGAGTATAGGTTAAGCATGGGGATGCTGATGCATGTAAAATGCATCCATGAACTTTGCACTTTATTACTTGATATTCCAACATATTTGCATCATATATGGGGTATATTCATGTTTTATAATGATATTTGGGACCATATTGTTTTGTAATTAACCCTATCGAGGCAGAAAACCCCTATTTCAATGTTTTTGACTTTTAGGTACCCAAACAATGTCCAATTGACGTGAAACTTCACGGGATCCAGTGTTTATCATAACGAAGAACATTGGGCCAAAGATCCACTAGAAAAGAAAACCGAGGAGGAACAAAGACCAGCACACTGTCAACACCCAGATTTTTAATCCCAGATTCCTGTTATGCCATACATCGCAATCCCAGGATTACCATTTTTGCGAGACATAACAGATTGGATATCACAGTACATCATCCATTACAAACCATAATAAGGTCTTACACGAATAAAGGATCTCATGATCCAGTCATAATACAACAAGCAGCGGAATAAATAATAAGCGTAGCGGTGGGGTCCATCTTCAGGGGCACAGGCAATGCTGACGATGGAAGATAGTCCTAGTTATCATAGCCGTCCTGCTATCCGTCATCTTGGTAGTCTCCTTCATAGTCTGACCATAGGAATAGCTAGGGAAAAAAGCCATGAGTACTCTTTAAGTACTTGCAAACTATCACTAACAAGTAAGGTAGTGCTAGTGGGAAACGCTAACTCTGTGTTTATTTGTAAAGTTAAGTTTGAAACCTAAGCTGAGTTAAAAAACAAAGAAAGATAAAATAAAGTTCTAGAATCACTTAAGTTGGGAAGCTAATGTCATAGTCACAACCCTGTTGTGGTCAAGCCAAGATTCATCATTGATTTCATAAGTCATTTGGAAAACATCTGACAACGAAACAGTATGGCCACTCCAACTGTCCATAACCGCGAACGCGGCTATTCGAATAGTTTGACACTCTGCAGAGGTGGTACACTTTCACCACAAGATTCAATATATCTGTCAGGGATAACCCTGAATCATCATACTTAGTATGTAGATAATCAAACATAACCTTTCCTTTACACACCCTAGTATAAGCATGGCCTCCCAACCATGACCATCTGTCATCTTGGGCACTACATAGGTGGACAAAATCGAGAGGTATCCTCAGCTCAAACCTCTCCCGCGAGGGAACTAATACTAATGCATATAAATTTTCGGCTAAGCCTTACCCAATCCAGGTATATTGCTTGTACAGTAAAAATTGGAATGGTATCGCATTCGAATCTAACCATCAGTTTTATAAAAGGGCTAAGGCTCATGCCTCAACATTTTCATCATCATAAACCATTTGTGTTTCCCAACACATGTCAAAACATATCAATAGAATGACTCATCATTCCAAGGTTTTTACAATTCATTTTCACCAAGTGTTCCCATCTAAAGTGACTCAAGTTTTGATTTAGCTCTAAGCTACTAAGTTAAGAGTGTTCACTAAGGTGGGATGCTAATCTCAATCTCATGCCATAGAATGATATTTAAGGTTATCTAGGTAGGTCAAGTTTTATACTTTTTATGCTACCTTCAAACAAGTAAGGGACTTTGGTAAAGTAAAGAAAGTAAAAGCTTGAAAATAACACTTGGAGTAGGTATAAGTTCAAAATGGTATAACCAAAAACATGCCTAATTCCTTTGCTTAGGTTATCTATCTTGCAAGGGTTAGCTTGCATTGTTAATGATGGCTTGCCTTGGTTGGTGCAGTGGTTGAAGTTTTCTTCCTCCTCCTCTTGGTAGAACTCCTCCTCGAAAGCTTGGTCGGTACTATCTTCTATAAATACATACGGGATACACAATCACCAAACAATACTTAAATAGTCTACTTAGCACACTAAGGCACACATTTGATGATCTATTATCATCACAAGCATCACAAGGTTTAATTAACTAGCTTCATTCTTTTTATTTGAGAAAAGTAATTTCTACTCATTGAAAATAACTAAGATTTAATATTCTCCAATTAAAATATGGGATCATATGGACACATGTCATCACCACATATTCTAACATATGGGAATGTGATTTAAAGGTTGGGTCTCATTTTAATAAGTTTAAGTTTAAAATTTAATGATTTAAAGTGACAAGAAATGCCTATATAGCATTATTTTGGTACTAGTCAAAAGTCACTGCATGTAAACCTTAATATTATTACATATTAAGATAGGTATGGTTAAATGTGATTTTTGAGAGTTGGAATCAACTCAAAAGCTATTATGGTTGATTTTTTAAAAATATTTGAATGTGCAAGTGCTTCTGTCTTGTTATTTTTACTAGGAGAGATCTCTAACTCTAAATGAATTAAATCCAACTATCTTGGATAGATCTTTTCAGAAGCTTTCCAACAAAATTGGAATCACTCAATTTGGACTTGCACAACTCTCTGGATTGGTTTTTGAACTAAGGGACAGAATTGAATTTAAACTTAAATAGAAAAACCTATATTTGAATTAACTAGGTCGCGCGGGAAAGCTAACGGGCCGGCCCAGTGACGCTCAGCGGCATAGATGGAGGCTGACAGGTTGGTCCTGCTTGTCAGCGAGACTTAAAACCCGAAATGGTATCAAGCGATCTGGGCCACACGATTAGAACGCAGATCAACGGCTCACAGTCGTCGTCGACGACGGACTCGTCGCTGGCGAGACCGAACCCTAAACGGACATTGGGGGTCTACTAGGGATGTACCAGGGCTCCCGCTAGTGTGGCGAGGCAGGCGATCAAACTGGACGGGGACGGCGGACTCAGGCGAGGTAGCGGCAGGGGCTGAGGTGGACGGAATCGACGGTAGCATCTCCTCCTCTGCAGCGGCTGCCTCCGGTGAAATTCTGGCGGCCTGCTGCTCGAGCTGCTCCAGCGAGAGGTGGGGAAGGACTAGGAGTGAGAGGGGAGATGAATGGTGTGGTGACTGAGGCTGGGGAAGGCCTCCTTATATAGGCTCGAGGATGGAACCATGGGGGCGACGGCGAGCTCGTCGGTGACGACGATACAGGGCGCTATCGGCATGGGCGGCGTAGGCGGACGGTGGCTTACCTCCTGGCGATGCTCTACGGCTTAATGGCGGCGCTAGGGGCAGTGGCATTTGGTCGGGAGCGTCGCGCGCTCTAGGAGACAGAGGCGGTGCTCGACGGTGATCACGACGACTGTGGGTCACGCGGCGATGCACGGTCGTGTCTGGTGGGTTGCTGGCGTCTAGGCGGAGCGGCGTGCGGGATTTGGTGCCGAGGCGCGGTCTCATCGTGTCGGCAAATCAGCGCTGCGGCCGCTGCCAGAGAGAAAGGGCGGCTTTGCCGGGAGGTCCAGGGGTAGGGGTTGATCGAGGGGTGAACCGTGGGTGGCGGTAGGGTGGCACCTAAATTCCTGGAGGGGTGGAGAGGGGCTGGCAGTCTCCTGCACCTTGTGCACACTTGGTCGGCGAGCATGGCGTCGGGGCGGCATGGCACTGGCACCAGGGGCTAGGGATAGAGGTTGGTTTGGTCTGGTTGGGCCTGGGGGAGACAACGATGATCAATGCAACCCAAATGGCTCGACAAGATTAGCTCGAAAACAGTAATAGTTAGGCCATAATGATTCTGCTAACAAGGTGTTCGACACAATGGCCGCATGAACAAAATATTTGAATTTTGAGCTGATTTTTGGTGGAGTGATGTAACTTATGCTTAAGCATCTAGGTTTGCTTGGGATTTTAAAATGGAGTTCATTTGAGTGGTTTTTGAATAAGTGTGATCTTGATACCTACACTAGATTCAATTTTCAAATGTCATTTAAATTTAGTGTTTGAAAGTTTTTGGGATGAAACAAAGTGGGCCTTGGTACATCACTAGTTGTAATAGCAAGGGGTGCAAAGAACCACAATTGTTTCTGTTAAGATTTCAGTTCTAGGAATATCCAAAGTAGGCTAGGTGATTAAAATGGCAAAAGTGACCATTTTCTTATTTTATCCTTTTTGATTTGTTTTCCTTTGGGATTTGCTTGGGAATGATCTAGAAGATGTTTAATTCACCTTAGAATCATTTTACAACCAATGGATCACTCAAACATGGCACTTCAAAACAACTCCTAATTTAAATGCACACACATATGAATGCTTTAATATTTTTAAATGGAAAAGTTTTTGTTAACTCTAAATTTGATGATTTGGATCTTAATAACCTTGGATTAAGTTTAGGGATGTTACAAACCTTCCTCCCTTAAACAAAATCTCGTCCCGAGATTTATGAAAGAAAACTAGGAACTAAAGAGATCTAGGAACTCTGTCCTAATGTAATCTTCTTGTTCCCAAGTGGTTTCTTCTTTGGTATGGTTGCTCCATTGAATCTTGAGAAATTTGATACTCCTGGTTCTGGTGGTTCTGTAAGCTTCCTCCAGGATACGGATGGGAACTTCACGATACGTCAGATCCTTGTTGATATCAACAGCTCGGCGATCGATGTTCTTGAAAACTTCGGTCTTCTTCGCCACTTCTAAGCATTTGCGAAGTAACGAGATATGCAACACATTGTGGATGGCTGACATCTCTTCAGGCAGTTCCAGTTGATATGATACTTCTCCTTGATGATTTAGAATCTTGAAGGGCCCGATATATCTGGGGGCTAACTTTCAGACTAAAACGTTGGGTTCCCTTCAATGGCGAAACCTTGAGATATACAAAATCTCCGACATTGAAAGTCAGGTCTCTCCTTCTCTTGTCAGCATAACTCTTATGTCTGGATTGGGCGGTCTTGAGGTGCTCACGGACTTTGTGAACCTTCTCTTCAGCTTCTCGGAGAATGTTAGGTCCAAAAATCTGGCCCTCTCCTACTTGCGACCAATTCAAAGGGGTACGGAACTTTCTCCCGTATAGGAACTCAAATGGTGCCATTTGCAAACTGGCTTGATAGCTGTTGTTATATGAGAATTCTGCGAAAGGCAGGTAGTCTTCCCATTTTGATCCGTATTCTAATACACAAGCTCTCAACATATCTTCTAGGATTTGGTTGCTTCTTTCAATCTGTCCATCAGTTTGCGGGTGATAAGCGGTGCTGAAGTTCAACTCGGTTCCTAATCCTTCTTGGACTTTCTGCCAAAATCTCGAGGTAAATTGGGTTCCTCGATCTTATACTATGGTCTTGGGGGTTCCATGCAGACTAACAATTCTAGCAATGTACAACTCTGCTAGCTTCGATCTCTGATAGGTAGTCTTGACAGGTATAAAATGAGCTACCTTGGGCAGTCTATCAACGATGACCCAGATTGAGTCATTTCCCCTACTAGAAGTAGGCAAACCGGTGATAAAGTCCATTCCGACGGAATCCCATTTCCATTTTGGAATCTGCAATGGTTGCAATAGTCCTACGGGTCTCTGATGCTCTGCTTTGACTCTTTGACAGATGTCACACTTGGCGATGTAGCTTACGATTTCTCTCTTCATCTTCTGCCACCAAAATTGATCTTTCAAATCTTGATACATCTTTGTTCCTCCGGGTGGATAGAATAAAGAGTATCATAGGCTTCCTGCATGATAACTTGCTTCAACACTGAATCTGCTGGCACACAGATACGTCCTTTGTACCACAGAACTCCTTCATCTTCGGTGAATCCAGGTACCTTTCCTGTACCAATACGATGTTTGATTCCGTCGATACTTTCATTTCCCTTCTGGGCTTCCTTGATTTGGCTAATCAAAGTGGGTTGAAGTTCAATGCTAGCTAGAAATCCTTGGCTAACTAGCTCAGTCCTAAACTGCTCCAACTCCTTATACAAACTTGGTTGTTTCTCCTTGATCATGGTGTTTAGCCTACAAGGCAATCTGCTAAGAGCATCCGCTACCACATTGCCTTTGCCTGGGTGATAGTGAATGTCAAGGTCATAATCCTTGATTAACTCTATCCATCTCCTTTGCCTCATATTCAGCTCCTTCTGAGTGAAAATATACTTCAAGCTCTTGTGATCGGAGTAAATCTCACAGTGATTACCCATAAGATAATGATGCCATGTCTTCAATGCCAACACTACGGCTGTTAATTCAAGATCATGGGTCGGATAGTTTTGCTCATGCTGCTTTAGTTGTCGAGATAGATAAGCGATGATTTTGCCTTCTTGCATCAATACACATCCGAGACCAATCTTGGATGCGTCACAATACACATCAAACGGCTTCTTGATATCTGGCATGATCAATATTGGGGCTGAAATCAATCTCTTCTTCAGTTCATGGAAACTGGCTTCACATTCGTCGGTCCATTCAAACTTCTTGTCCTTCTTCAACAATTGGGTCATGGGTCTAGCGATACTAGAGAATCATTCTACGAACTTGCGGTAATATCCCGCTAATCCGAGAAATGCACGGACTTGGGTTTGAGTGGTTGGGGCTTCCCATTCTTTGACATCTTTAATTTTGGCGGGATCAACAGAGACTCCTCCGACAGACACAATATGTCCTAGGAATTCTACTTCTTTCAGCCAAAACTCACACTTGCTGAACTTGGCATATAACCGATGCTCTCTCAGGGTTTCTAGGATGATTTTCAAATGTTGCTGATGCTCTTCTTCTGACCCCAGGGAGATAAGGATACGTCAATAAACACAACGACAAACTTATCTAGGAAATTCATAAAAATCTTATTCATGAGATTCATGAAATAAGCAGGGGCATTGGTTAATCCAAAAGACATAACCGTATACTCGTATAAACCATAACGAGTAGTAAAGGCGGTCTTCTGAATATCCTTTGCACAAATCTTAAGTTGGTGATAACCAGTCCTAAGATCAATCTTTGAGAATACTTGGGCACTAGTCAACTAATCAAAGAGATCCTCTATCCTTGGCAAAGGGTATTTGTTTTTGATGGTGACGTCATTCAGCTTTTGGTAATCGGTGCACAAACGGTTGCCTCCATCTTTCTTGTTGACGAATAACACTGGTGATCTCCATGGTGATGCGCTTGGTTGAATCAATCCTGTTGCTAACATATCATCCAACTGCTTCTTCAACTCTACTAACTCTAAGGGGTTCATGCTATAGGGTCTCTGGGCTATGGGTCCGGTTCCGGGGATTACTTAAATGATGAACTCAATATCCCTATCTGGGGGCATACCGGGCAATTCATCTGGAAATACGTCGGGGTATTCATAGACTACTCTGACTTGGTCTATGGTGGGTAGGGCTATACTCTTGTTGCATTTGAATTGACGAGGTAAGGTTTCAGATATATGCTCTACTGTGACTCCAGAGCTACTGGTCATGGTGATGGCTTTCTTAGCATAGTCTATCAATCCTTTATGCTTTGACATCCAATCCATTCCTAGTACTACTTCCAATCCTTTGGTTCCGAGTACTATTAGATTAGCATAAAACTCTATCCCATGTATTCTGATAGGCACTTTGCAAATTTTTCTAGCTTTTGTAGTTGAACCGGGAATTTGAACTATCATGACATGCTTCAAGTTGGTTGGGTGGATCTTACTAGTGCATGCAAATTCTTCGGTGACAAATGAGTGCGATGCTCCCAAATCAAACAACACCCTTGCTAAAACTGAGTTGACAGAAAACATACCCAGCACTACATCTGGTGCTTCTTGGGCTTCTTCGGCGTTCATGTGGAAGAGACGGCCGTTGTGGTTATGAGGGTTCCCTGGGGAAAATCTTCTTCCTGGTTGAACACGACGCTGCTGTTGAGCTAGGGCATTCGCATTGGCAGTGGCGGCAGTCTTCTTGGGGCACTCATTGGAATAGTGACCCTTCACTCCACACTCGAAACAAGTGATCTGAGACTTGTCTTTAGCTGCGACGGGCACATCATTTCTTCTAGTTCTAGGTGAAGTGTTGTTGTTGTTGTTGCTCTTGGGAGGTGCACGGTTGAAATTGCTGGTGTTGCCGGGGTTGTTGTTGTTTCCTCCAGACTTCACATTGCCTCCGCTATGGTTGGGGTAGCTTGGGCGGGACATTGGGGGTCGGTTGTTTCTTGGTGCATACCCTGCAGACGGGTTGGTGCATACCCTGTACTTCTGGTGACTGTTGGATCTAGCTTGGTGTATCATACGACGTTTGCGGTTGTTGTTTGCCTGGTTAATCTTCCCTTCCATCTGAATGGTAAAGTCGACTAGCTCTTCAATATCCTCGAAGCGGATGTTGACGAGGACAGTCTGCATCTCATCATGCAGTCCGTTCAGGAATCTCTCCTTCTTCTTGGCCTCCGTGTTGATCTCATCAGGTGCATACCTTGCTAAGGACAGGAATATGTCACGATACTCCACTACAGTCATTTTGCCTTGCTTCAACTCTCTGAATTCATCCCTCATTCTGGTGACTAGGCCCTGCGGCACGTGGGTGCGGCTGAATTTGATTTTGAAGGCTTCCCATGTCATCACTTGACAATGGTTCATCAAGCGAATGTTGTTCCACCAGGCTCTTGCATCTCCTGCCAAGTAGTGGGTGGAAAAGAGAACTTTCTTGTTGTCATCAACTCTGGCTACTTCCAAATTGTTCTCCATTGTCTGCAACTAGTCATCATCATCTAATGGGTTCTCCGAAGTGCTAAAGATTGGGGGATTGGTATTCTGGAAGTTTTTCAGCTTGGATCCTTGATGATCCTGATTTCCATGCCCTTGGTTGTTTTGGGCCATCTGGACGATCTGCTGTAGTGTTGCTAAGTTGGCCTGGCGCTCTGCCCTGCTTGCTTCACGGTCTGCAACTAACATCTGCATAATCTGTAGCATTGGGTCTTGTGATGAGCTGCTCCCTTTAGGGTTTCCACGAGTCATCTGAACATTGAGGTAGATAAAGGGGTAAGAGGGAAAGTTCTAAGGTTCATGATTTTGGGTTCAAAGCTAAAACTTTGAGTTTGACTCAGGTTTTGCAACTAACTTCATTTCATTCATTCAAACAAGCACACGATACAAACACACACCACACATCAAAGGAAACCAGATGGTTTTAAGAACCATTCTGCAAGCTACGATACAATGGGATCGATACATCTCATGCTACGACAGTGCTCTAGTTCATCTACTCATCATTGATGAAGTCGGAGTCGTCATTGTCAGTGTAGAAGTACACAGCATCCTCCTCCAGAAAGTCATCATCATTGCTGAGGTAAGAATTCATATCTCCCTGGATGTCTTCACCTTCCTCTTCTTCCTCCTTTGCTGCAAGTTGAGCTTCTTGCTCCTTCAGAGGTCGGCCACCTTCTTGTGAAGACGGTCAATGGTGCGATCCTTTTTCTCATGCTGGCGGCAAAGAGACTAACGGTCCTTGACAAGCAGTGCAAAAGTCTGGGCCTTCTGGGCGGCAATGGCAAGGTTGTGGTTGGCGAACTCCCTAGCATTGTCCAATTCCTTCTAGCGGTCGTATAGCAGGAAGTCAAGGTTCTCCACTTGACGCTTCAACTCCGGGTGACTTGGCATCTCCATTGGCATTGCCATGAAGTCACGCCTTGCATAGTGAACAAAGCGGGTTCCTTGGATTTGGTTGACACTGAGGGCACACCGATGTGCGAGAGCTTCATGCATTGCCCTGGCTAATCCATCTAGCCAATTGTTCTCTCTTACGGAGAACTGGATTCTCCCAGACGTTGGTGCTTCTATACTTCCTCGAAGATCAGAAGTGACTAGCCATTGTAAATCTCCTCCTAGGGGTCCAGGAAGTTGAGGGCCAAGAAACTCCGGATGCGGGTGTCCCAAGAGCTAAGACAGTGAATCTATATCCTCTCGAAGATCAGTTGGCTTCCGTTGACCAACTAGTAGAACTTGCTAAACTAAGTCTCCATCTACAAGACTTTAGGATGAGGAAGTTAGTGAAGTGATCAAGTGTGTCAAATTTTCGGTAGTAATGTAAGAATTGGAGGAACATGGATTTTTTAGAAAGAATGAATTCCCAAGGGTAAGAGAGGAAATAGTTTTTCATAAATACTCACTTTGGTTTTGAAATTAAGTTTTTGTTCGGACGTCCATTCTAACTAGGGTCTTCTTTGGTCAGGATGGCTCTGATACCAACTTATCAACACCCGGATTTTTAATCCCAGATGCCTGTTATGCCATACATCGCAACGCCAGGATTACCATTTTTGCGAGACATAACAAATTGGATATCACAGTACATCATCCATTACAAACCATAATAAGGTCTTACATGAATAAAGGATCTCATGATCCAGTCGTAATACAACAAGCAGCGGAATAAATAATAAGCGTAGCGGTGGGGTCCATCTTCAGGGGCACAAGCAATGCTGACGATAGAAGATAGTCCTAGTTATCATAGCCGTCCTGCTGTCCGTCATCTTGGTAGTCTCCTTCATAGTCTGGCCATGGGAATATCCAGGGACAAAATCCATGAGTACACTTTAAGTACTCGCAAACTATCACTAACAAGTAAGGTAGTGCTAGTGGGAAATGCTAACTCTATGTTTATTTGTAAAGTTAAGTTTGAAACCTAAGCTGAGTTCAAAAACAAAGAAAGATAAAATGAAGTTCTAGAATCACTTAAGTTGGGAAGCTAATGCCATAGTCACAACCCTGTTGTGGCCAAGTCAAGATTCATCATTCATTTCATAAGTCATTTGGAAAACATCTGACAACGAAACAGTATGGCCACTCCAACTGTCCATAACCACGAACACGGCTATTCGAATAGTTTGACACTCTGCAGAGGTGGTACACTTTCACCACAAGATTCGATACATCTGTCAGGGATAACCCTGAATCATCATACTTAGTATGCAGATAATCAAACATAACCTTTCCTTTACACACCCTAGTATAAGAACCTCTCCTATGAGCATGGCCTCCCAACCATGACCATCTGTTATCTTGGGCACTGCATAGGTGGACAACATCGAGAGGTAGCCTCAGCTCAAACCTCTCCCGCGAGGGAACTAATACTAATGCATATAAACTTCCGGCTAAGCCTTACCCAATTCAGGTATTGTGGTTGTACGGTAAAAATTGGAATGGTATCGCATCCGAATCCAACCATCAGTTTTGTAAAAGGGCTAAGGCTCATGCCTCAACGTTTTCATCATCATAAACCATTTGTGTTTCTCAACACATGTCAAAACATCTCAATAGAATGACTCGTCATTCCAAGGTTTTTACAATTCATTTTCACCAAGTGTTCCCATCTAAAGTGACTCAAGTTTTGATTTAGCTCTAAGCTACTAAGTTAAGAGTGGTCACTAAGGTGGGATGCTAATCTCAATCTCATGCCATACAATGACATCTAAGGTTATCTAGATAGGTCAAGTTTTATACTTTTTATGCTACCTTCAAACAAGTAAGGGACTTTGGTAAAGTAAAGAAAGTAAAAGCTTGAAAATAACAGTTGGAGTAGGTATAAGTTCAAAATGGTATAACCCAAAACATGCCTAATGCCTTTGCTTAGGTTATCTAGCTTGCAAGGGTTAGCTTGTATTGTTAATGATGGCTTGCCTTGGTTGGTGCAGTGGTTGAAGTTTTCTTCCTCCTCCTCTTGGTAGAACTCCTCCTCCTTGAAAGCTTGGTCGGTACTATCTTCTATAAATACATACGGGATACACAATCACCAAACAATACTTAACTAGTCTACTTAGCACACTAAGGCACACATTTGATGATCTATTATCATCACAAGCATCACAAGGTTTAATTAACTAGCTTCATTCTTTTTATTTGAGAAAAGTAATTTCTACTCATTGAAAATAACTAAGATTTAATATTCTCCAATTAAAATATGGGATCATATGGACACATGTCATCACCACATATTCTAACATATGGGAATGTGATTTAAAGGTTGGGTCTCATTTTAATAAGTTTAAGTTTAAAATTTAATGATTTAAAGTGACTAGAAATGGCTATATAGCAATATTTTGGTACTAGTCCAAAGTCACTGCATGTAAACCTTAATATTATTACATATTCAGATAGGTATGGTTCAATGTGATTTTTGAGAGTTGGAATCAACTCAAAAGCTATTATGGTTGATTTTTGAAAAAATTTGAATATGCAAATGCTTTTGTCTTGTTATTTTTACTAGGAGAGATCTCTAACTCTAAATGAATTAAATCCAACGGTCTTGGATAGATATTTTCAGAAGCTTTCCAACAAAATTGGAATCACTCAATTTGGAATTGCACAACTCTCTGAATTGGTTTTTGAACTAAGGGACATAATTGAATTTAAACTTAAATAGAAAAACCTATATTTGAATTAACTGGGTCACGCGGGAAAGCTAACGGGCCGGCCCAGAGACGCTCAGCGGCGCAGAGGGCGGCTGATAGGTTGGTCCCGCTTGTCAGCGAGACTTAATACCCGAAATGGTATCAAGCGATCTGGGCCACACGATTAGAACGTGGATCAACAGCTCACAGTCGTCATCGACGACGGACTCGTCGTCGGCGAGACCGAACCCTAAACGGACGGTGGGGGTTTACTGGGGACGTACCAGGGCTCCAGCTAGTGCGGCGAGGCGGGCAATCAAACTGGACGGCGACGACAAACTCAGGCGAGGTAGCGGCAGGGGCTGAGGTGGACGGAATTGACGGTAGCGTCTCCTCCTCTTCAGCGACTGCCTCTGGTGAAATTCCGGCGGCCTGCTGCTCGAGCTGCTCCGACGAGAGGTGGGGAAGTACTAGGAGTGAGAGGGGAGTCGAATGGTGTGGCGATTGAGGCTGGGGAAGGCCTCCTTATATAGGCTCGAGGAGGGGACCGATGGGGCGACGGCGAGCTCATCGGTGACGATGATACATGGCGCTATCGGCATGGGCGGCGTAGGCGGATGGTGGTTGCCTCCTGGCGGTGCTCTACGGTTTAATGGCGATGCTAGGGGTGGTGGCATTTGGTCAGGAGCATCGCGCGCTCTGGGAGACAGAGGCGGTTCTTGTAACACCCTCGAATCGGCCCTATGCAAGTTTTAGCGCTTCCCGCCAAACCCGCATAGAAACGATTCAAGGACGCCCACCAGGCACTTTCGTGCGGGTGGAAAACGAAGTAATATCATTACACAATAGTCCACGATGTGATCCACGGAACATATATATACAACAATGACTCCATGAGTCAATAATACAGATATACAATACAAAGATCCAAATCACCTTGAAACGATACAACATCCGAGTACGGATAAGATGCAAATGGGGCTAAGAGCCCTGAAGAATAACCAATGGCGTCCATAACCCTGCCCAGGCCAAGCCAGAAGGGTAACCCTGCTAACGACGTCGACCTCAAACCTTCTAAAACAAAAGGGGTGCCGACAAAGGGCGAAGGGAAAAAGAGGAGCGTCAGTACTAAGGCCAGTACACGGCGAGGCTAGAATTTGGCGGCTCTCGCCTACATAGGTATGGTGGACTGAAGCGGCAGCGAAGCATGCACTAGACAACCTATAGAGACTCAATACAACTGTCGGCTATTAGAGAGGGATAAGAGAAACCTATTCGGGACCAACCTGATACTACCACCAAACATACCCATCCTGGTATTCCCCCTCGAGACCAAACGAGGACGTCAAACCGAGGAACTCACAGAGTTGGCAGTTTTATTCATTCTGTTATAGTTGCAGCACTTACTAATCAGATGTAGATAGCATGAGTCATCCCGATAGCATAAGTAGTGGCAGTTTTAGTTAACCATTCATTTATAGTTGCGGTACTTACTAGTCAGATACAATTAGCATGTGACATCCCAACCCAGCAGTTGTTGGCACTTTTATTTCATTCCATTAGAGTTGCGCAACTTACTAGGCAGGTATAACATGACACGATACACCCCAGTTCCACCAGTTGTTGGCACTTTTATTATCCATTCCATTGTAGTGAAGCTGATTACTAGTCACATATTAAGTCAAATTTATAGCACTACTTTAGTTATGCTTGTCTATGATCGAGATACTGTGCTCCAAGTCGTCCATAACCGCGGACACGGCTTTCAGAAATATTTACCCTGCAGGGGTGCACAAATAGCAACACACACACGATCAACCTCGCAAAAACCAACTCAAAACCCAACGAGGCTTTCACGACAAAGCAATCACAGGATTCATAAAATATTTCAGGGGGCCACCCCACTAAGCTACCCGCGACGAAGTTGGCCGGCTCCGAGACGGACCCAGGGTTTGTGTGGACGGCGGTAAACGACTGGGAACCCGAAAGTGTGACTGGGCTTGTCGATACAGCGAAAACGTGTCACGATCCAAAACAGTACAGGTGCTCCACGCACAATCGTAAATAAAACAGTAAAACATGGCATAGGTACAGGATAGTAATAAAGCCCCAAACTAGTTTGTGTCCCCAAGAAATAAGAAATGAATCAAGCTCTAGCTAAGGGGATTCATGGTCCCATATGCGTATAGTGCGATAGTCAAGGAACAGGTATCAAGTACTCGGGGTCCTACGGGACACAAGTGAGCATGGAAGAACCAAATAACATCTATTGCCCACCGATGCCTCTACATTAGTTATATCTAGCAATTTAATAGTTGTATTTAAAGTCATGATCCTCTCCACCGTAAAGCATATGACAACATTCCAACAACTGTGTGGTACTTCACGACACGGGATCGCACCTGAGCAAGTGACTACGACTCGCAAGGCCATCTATCTACCAAACAACAGGTAGTAGGAGGTGTCCAAGGCAATATAAAGGCTGCACGGAATATATCTAGTACGGAACACTAAAGCATCGCGATTCGGATAGCAATAGATCAACAGGATGAAATAAAGACTATAAATGCAAAATAGGTAGAAAGAGGGAGATTGCTCGCCTGGGAAACACTACCAGAGGTTCATATCCAAAGAACTTGTCGATACTCGCATCCACTCATCGGCCTAGTCCGCGTAGAAGCAAACACTAGAAGAAACACCGGATGCAATATTTAATACTACGGCAGAAGACCCGGCATGCTTATGATATGATGCATGGCATGGTACAAATGCGGGGCAATTAGGCAATATTAAGCGGAACCGGGGTCCTGACATTTAATTATAAGGTTCAAGTTGTTTAGATTCCCCACAATTTAAATGTTGTATTAACAAGGCAAAACATGGTATCGGTTCGCTACACAAATTTAAATGAAGCCAATATAAGACTAGAAAAGCCCGCATATTGCCTCCATATTAAATTTAGGTGAATCGACTATTTAACCCAACCCACCAGATGACATGTATGCAAGCATGATGAATTAATGATGCGACAGGTATATGTCATTTTCTAAAAATAGAGGCTTAGGGTCACACATCTGGGTTCGGAAGATCTTGATTCCGGGGGTTTCGGGGTTCGGTCTCAGGGTGCGGGGATATTTAGAAAACAAAGATAGGCTTTTAGAAATAGTTTCAGGCAAACAAATGGATGATGACATGACGATGCTCAAATGCAATGTGGCATGATGACATGAGCATGCGGTCATGATGATGCACAAAATAAAAATATCACGTGATTTTCTAGTAGTGGTTTTAGCGGGATGCCACAGTGCTCGATGGTGATCACGGCGATTGTGGGTCTCGCGACGATGCACGGCCGTGACTGGTGGGTTGCTGGGGTCGAGGCGGAGCGGTGATACATCCATTTTGCATCACTATTCTATGTCATAATTCACTGTTATTCATTGATATATTTCGTATTGAGAGATGATTCTTATGTTATTTCATCTTTTTTTGCATGGTTGATGACTTTTGGAGCATGGACCGCTGCAGTCAGGATTCAGATGGAAAAGGTGCTGTTTGGAGGCAAAATTCGCGAAGATCAGAAAATCCGGGAAAATATATGGAAAATCCTATTTTTCCAGAAGACAAAGGAAGCCAGAAGGGGGGCTGGAGATGGGCCACAGGGGGCCCACACCACCCCCTGGCGCGGGCCACCCTGGGCCGCGCCACCAGGTGGTGTGGCCGCCCTGGTCCACCCCTGGCTCTCCCCTCTGGCGTATATATTCCTCCCAAAACCCTAAGACTCAGGGAGCAACCAAAGAAAGATTCTGCCGCCTTTGCGGGGCGGAAAACACCGAGAGAGAAAGATCTCCCCGGTAGACAGATTCATGCCGGGGGAATTCCTTCCCGGAGAGGGGAGATCGTCGCCATCAACACCACCATCAAGCTGGACTTCATCGGGATCATCATCATCATCACCACCATCATCACCATCAGCACCCTCATCACCATCTCCATATTGCTGTAAAAATTGTGTTGAATCTTGCATAGTTCATAGGGGAAACTTTCCCGGTGTTGATTACTCTTTGTAGTTGATGCTATTGAGTGAACCATTGAATTATTGTTTATGTTCAGATTGTTATACATCATTATTCCATCTCTGATCATGATCCATATGATGTCTTGTGAGTAGTTCTTTTTGTTCTTGAGGACATGGGAGAAGTCATGTTGTTAGTAGTGGAGTTGCGTTGAGAAAGATTCAATAGATTGTTATTTAAGTTGTGGTGTGCTTCTTCTAGTGGTGTCATGTGAACATCGACTACATGACACTTCACCTATATGGCCTAGGGGAATGCATTGTGTATTTGGCTACTAATCGTAGGGGTTACCGGAGTGACAGAAACCTGAACCCCCGTTAGGAAACCATTGCATAAGGGACGTAAGGGTCTTAGAGTTTAAAGCTGTGGTTAGGTTTTTACCTTAATTACTTTCTTGTACTTGCGGATGTTTGCAGGAGGTATAATCACAAGTATGTATTAGTCCTAGGAAGGTTGGTACATTAGCACAGGTCCACCCACACAACACTTAGCAAGTTAAAGAAGATTAATCAATTATATGAAACGAAAGCACTTGACATTCTTCCCATGTGTCCTCGAGAACGTTTGGTCGTCTTAAGTAATACAACTGGCTCGTCCTTTGCTGCATAGAGGATTGGGCCACTTGCTGCATGTATTCCTACTGTCTTTTATTTACTCATACTTTGTTAACTTGCTTTACCAAAAAAACCCTAAAAATCCGTTTGCTAAGTATTTGCAGAGAATTCCTGATCCATACCACTAGCCAGCACCTTCTGCTCCTCGTTGGGTTCGACACTCTTACTTATTAAAAATACTACGATACACCCCCTATACTTGTGGGTTATCAAGACTTTTCTGGCGCCGTTGCCGGGGAGTGAAGTGCTATTGAAAAGTGGAACTAGTAAAGGAAACTTCTACTGTGAGTATTGTTTACTACTGTTAGTTGCTTTATTTTCGTTATGGATAATTCGCTGAGTTTCTTATTTGGTAATGCTACTACCACTGCTAAGGTAGTAGATAAGCCACCACCTGCTGAGAATGATGTTTTCAAAATACCTACAAGAATTATTGATCGTGTTATGGATAACTACTATGTTGGGGATGGAACTGTCCATCCCGGTGATCATTTACTCTTTATACACGAATTATGCGGGTTGTTCAAGTGTGCAGGTATTACTACAGATCAAGTTAAGAAGAAGTTATTCTCATTGTCACTGAAAGGAAGAGCGGAGGAATGGTATAATCTGCTGAAGAATGGTCAAGCTTTGGAATGGGAGGAAATAGTGCCTCTCTTTTATTCAAAGTTTTATCCTCCTAGTGAGATTCATAAAGATCAGAATCAAATATACAACTTTTGGCCTCTTGATGGAGAGAGTACAGCTCAAGCTTGGGGGAGATTGAAGTTACTAATGCTCAAATGTCCCATTCATGAGCTCCTCAACAATATTATTATCAATAACTTTTATGCAAGGCTCCCTCTACATGACAAGGATTTATTGGATGCTTCTTGTGCTGGATCATTCACTCGCATGGAAGAAGAAGCTAAATGGGATCTTCTGGAGCGTATTCAAGACAATGCTGAAGCTTGGGAGAATGACAAAGGAAGGAAGTCAGGTATAAATTATGATTATGAATGCATTGAATCTTTTATGGGAACTGATGACTTTCAAAATATTAAAAATGCTTATGGTCTAAACTCTCAAGCTATTGCTTCTTATTTTAATGCTTTTGCTTCCTACATTGAAGTGCCTAAAAAGAAGTGGAATAAGCATCATGAACCTTATAAAGATATTGCTAAGAGTGTTCCTTCAAGAAATACTGAAGTTTATACTCCTAATCATGTCTTACCTGAACCTTATATTGAGAAAATGCCTTTCCCAGTTAAGATAAAGGATCATTCTATGATAGCTAGTATGGTTAATGAAAGTACACATAAAGTTGTTGAACCTGATAAACAAATGGTTGATGAACCTATTATAGCAAATGTGAAAGACTTTGTTACTAAATATGTAGAAGAGGGACACACTATCCTTTGTAAGGATACCTCTAATATTGTCTCACAAAGTAGTGTTATGAGAGCTAGTATTCCTGTGTTTTTTGTTAGAATAAGTGATCATTGCTATGATGGTCCTTATGATAGCTATATTGTTAAGTTTATTCATGATACCGAAAGTTACTATGAAAGAGGAAAAAGTGTTCTTATGCATCTCAATAATATCAAGTTTCCTCGTTTTATGCTGAAAGTTTTTATGTTGCACGTCTTTTGCCTTCTTATGCAAGTAGCCTCTAGTTTCAACAACTTGTTTGTTTACAAAATTCCCTTGCATAGGAAGTGGGTTAGACTTAAATGTGTGTATTTTTGCTTCTTAATGCTCTCTTTCACTTCAATTCATATTCCTATGTGAGCATCTTCAAAATTATCATGCCCATCTTAATGGCTAAAAGAAAGAGCTTTTTGGGAGACAACCCAATTTGTTTTTGCTTTCAGTTTGTTTTTGTTTCTTTGAGTCTTGGAAGTTATTACTCCGGTAATAACCGCTCCTTATCTGTTTTGTTTGGTTTTTGTGTCAAGATCAACCTCTAATGAGAGAGAAGTAAGATTTGGAAAAGTTGTTGTCCCAAAACAGATTTTTGTGCTTCACCGTAAAAATTCGTAAGAGATCTCTGTATGTCGGATTGAGCTGTAATTTTCTGTGCTTATGCCCCATGTTGTTTGTTAACTTTCATTAGTTTTGCACTTGTTGATTTGAGTAACAGAAGATTTTCGAAAAAATTGATCTTTACGTGCTGGTCTGTTTTGACAGATTTTTGCCACTCTTGCATTTGCTTCTTTATTCGATTTTCTTTTTGAATTCTTTTTGTGTTTTCGGAAGGAGTTGCTGCAGTAGCTTATGTTTTGATGTTTTTTAGTTGAAGTTGGACTCAAAAGGTTCTATGACTTCACTTATACTAATGTTGCTAATGAGAACTGTGTGAAGTTTTGTGTGAAAGAAATTTCTAGGAAGTGGAGATAATGGTGTAATAAGGAAGAGAAAGGTTTTATGACTCCAGTAATAAGAGTATGAAGATGAAGATATTGTTGATTCAAGTGATGACTTCGGAAGAATCTACTAGATACCAAATTCAGAGACCTGCAGAGTCCGCTTCCAAATAGGTAACAGTTCTGGTAAGAAAAGTTCCACGAAAACACTATGCAACTATATTTTTGCAGTTTTTAGTCAATAAGGAAAGCTACGAAGCGAAAAAGGGACGGAAACGGAGCCAGGGTGGTAGTATCATAATTTTTGCGAGCTCTTTATGAGACTTCCAATCCCTGCTTCCCTCTGCGAAGGGCCTTTCTTTTACTTTTTAGTGAGTCAGTAAACCTACTCCCTTCTATCTCAGCAAGTATTTTGAGTTGTTGTGTTTCATTCATTCATATGATGATTTATTCAATCATGTTTCTTATGTTCCTTGTTTTGCACATTGCTCTTATCTTGATGTTTACTACTTTGAAAGCTATCATTGAAAAACCAGTTATTTGTGAACTCCAGCAAATTATCAACTATTCTTTGACCAAGAGCTAAGTTTGCCATTACCAATTATGATATACTTTATGTATCTTTATTGTGTTTCCTTTACTCATTGCAAGTTGAGTTATATAATAGTGAGTTGTCTTCTATTATGATTTATGTATTTGATGAATGTGATGCTTCTTGTCCGTATTCTTTTATTGACTCTTCACTCCATAAACCTGAGGCCATGTTTATTGAGCTCAATTTCGCTTGGGGACAAGCGAAGTCTAAGCTTGGGGGGAGTTGATACGTCCATTTTGCATCACTATTCTATGTCATAATTCACTGTTATTCATTGATATATTTCGTATTGAGAGGTGATACTATGTTATTTCATCTGTTTTTGCATGGTTGATGACTTTTGGAGCATGGACCGCTACAGTCAGGATTCTGATGGAAAAGGTGCTGTTTGGAGACAAAATTCGCGAAGATCAGAAAATCCGGGAAAATATATGGAAAATCCTATTTTTCTAGAAGACGATGGAAGCCAGAAGGGGGGCTGGAGATGGGCCACACGGGGCCCACACCACCCCCTGGCGCGGGCCACCCTGGACCGCGCCACCAGGTGGTGTGGCCACCCTGGTCCACCCCTGGCTCTCCCCTCTGGCGTATATATTCCTCCCGAAACCCTAAGACTCAGGAAGATTCCGCTGCCTCTTCGGGGTGGAAAACACTGAGAGAGAAAGATCTCTCCAGCAGACAGATTTCTTCCGGGGGAATTCCTTCCCGGAGAGGGGAGATCGTCGCCATCAACACCACCATCAAGTTGGACTTCATCGGGATCATCATCATCACCACCATCATCACCATCAGCACCCTCATCACCATCTCCACATTGTTGTAACAATTGCGTTGAATCTTGCATAGTTCATAGGGGAAACTTTCCCGGTGTTGATTACTCTTTATAGTTGATGCTATTGAGTGAACCATTGAATTATTGTTTATGTTCAGATTGTTATACATCATTATTCCATCTCTGATCATGATCCATATGATGTCTTGTGAGTAGTTCGTTTTGTTCTTGAGGACATGGGAGAAGTCATGTTGTTAGTAGTGGAGTTGTGTTGAGAAAGATTCAATAGATTGTTATTTAAGTTATGGTGTACTTCTTCTAGTGGTGTCATGTGAACGTCGACTACATGACACTTCACCTATATGGGCCTAGGGCAATGCATTGTGTATTTTTCTACTAATCGTAGGGGTTGCCAGAGTGACAGAAACCTGAACCCCCGTTAGGAAACCATTGCACAAGGGACATAAGGGTCTTAGAGTTTAAAGCCGTGGTTAGGTTTTTACCTTAATTACTTTCTTGTACTTACGGATGTTTGCAGGGGGTATAATCACAAGTATGTATTAGTCCTAGGAAGGTCGGTACATTAGCACAGGTCCACCCACACAACACTTAGGAAGCTAAAAAGATTAATCAACTATATGGAACGAAAGCACTTGGCATTCTTCCCATGTGTCCTCGAGAATGTTTGGTCATCTTAAGTAATACAACCGGCTTGTCTTTTGCTGCATAGAGGATTGGGCCACTTGCTGCATTTATTCCTACTGTCTTTTATTTACTCGTACTTTGTTTACTTGCTTTACCAAAAACCCCAAAAAATCCGTTTGTTAAGTATTTGTAGAGAATTCCTGATCCATACCACTAGCCAGCACCTTCTTCTCCTCGTTGGGTTCGACACTCTTACTTATCGAAAATACTGCGATACACCCCCTATACTTGTGGGTCATCAAGCGGCGTGCGAGATTTGGTGCCGAGGCTGGCTGCGTCTTTGGAGGCAATCGCTCTGGCCGCGCGCTTCTGTCTTGAGAGAAAAAGGCGGCGAGGCTGGGGAGTGGTCCAGGGGCTGGGGTTGATCGAGGGGTGGACCGTGGGCGGTGGTAGGGTGGCACCTAACTTCCTGGAGTGGCGGAGAGGTGCTGGCGGTCTCCTGCGCCTTGTGCACACTTGGCTGGCGAGCATGGCATCGGGGCGACATGGCACTAGCGCTAGGGGCTAGGGATAGAGGTGGGTTTGGTCTGGTTGGGCCCGGGGGAGACAAGGATGATCAATGCAACCCAAATGGCTCGACAAGATTAGCTCCAAAATAGTAATAGCTAGGCCATAATGATTCTGCTAACAAGGTGTTCGACACAATGGCCGCATGAACAAAATATTTGAATTTTGAGCTTATTTTTGGTGGAGTGATGTAACTTATGCTTAAGCATCTAGGTTTGCTTGGGATTTAAAAATGGAGTTCGTTTGAGTGGTTTTTGAATAAGTGTGTTCTTGATACCTACACTAGATTCAATTTTCAAATGTCATTTAAATTTAGTGTTTGAAAGTTTTTGGGATGAAACAAAGTGGGCCTTGGTACATCACTACTTGTACTAGCAAGGGGTGCAAAGAACCACAATTGTTTCTGCTAAGATTTGAGTTCTTGGAATAGCCAAAGTAGGCTAGGTGATTAAAATGTTAAAAGTGACCATTTGCTTATTTTATCCTTTTTGATTTGTTTTTCTTTGGGATTTGCTTGGGGATGATCTAGATGATGTTTAATTCACCTTAGAATCATTTTACAACTAATGGATCACTCAAACATGGCAATTCAAAACAACTCCTAATTTAATTGCACACATATATGAATGCTTTAATATTTTTAAATGGAAAAGTTTTTGTTAACTCTAAATTTGATGATTTGGATCTTAATAACCTTGGATTAAGTTTTGGGATGTTACACACACGTGGTTAGGGGTTGGCCACGGCTGGTGTGCTCATTTGCCCCTCGAGTCTCCGATGCCATCGATTCTTTCTCCCAGGCGAAGGTGCTAACCTAAAACCACGTATAAAAAAGGTCTCCCGATGATTCTCGGAAAGGAGCACCGTAGAAGACAGAAACAGGAAACGGAGAGGTAGGAGGCAGAAGATTGGAGTGGGAAAACTCCGGTGGAGCACTGTCGGGTGTGATCTCCACCTCCTCCAACGACTCCAACACCTTCACCATGATGAAGGGGGAGTAGTCCACTCTTGTACTATGGGTTTGTGGTAGTAGCAATTGTATCTCTCTCTCATGATCTCGATTGTACTACATTCGTGTGAGCATCATAACATGATTATGGTCATATTTTTATTACCTATGTGCTGGATCTTTAGATATTTGATATTTGATATTGCAATTGTTCGGTATTGGAAATATACGAATAGATGCATATCATGTACCCCGATCTTGTTTACTTGTTTTTATCAAACTTGTATATGGGAGCATGTGTGGGGGAACATGTGCATTAGTTGGAGCAATGGGGGTGATCTTCCCGGTAGGACTGTAAAACTTGTGAATCACTTGGGTGTTTACCTTACTTAGTTGCCTCACTAGGGATAAAGAAAATACCATGCTTAGACTAGATCAAGTATGTCCTTATTTTAACTTCATGTCATAGAACTTAATGCTATACTCTGAGATTGTTCTTAATACTAGATTGCTTGGTGAACCCCCTTTCTAGTGGAGTATAAGTGAGTTCTTAGTAAAATAGCATATCTATGTTAGGACGTGATGCCAATATGAATTGCTATCCATACTTTAACATGTTGCACCAATATTATGTCAACTAGAGTGTCTTGTGTCCACCACAACTCAAAGAGATAGTGCATAAGCGAAACCATGAACCCTTGTCCATTTTAAACCATAATAAAGCACTATCCAACACATCTACATCACTTTTTATTTTCATTACTAATTAAATCCGAAAATACAAAAACATTTATCATACTGGCAAACACCAACCAAAACCCAAAACATCATATTCCATTGCATTTACCACCATTGCATATTTACTTTACTATTGCATTGGATTTTACTTTTATTGTGTTTTATTTCAGTTTTGCTTACATACACCTTGTTCTTAACAACCACTTGGTGAGGTTGAGGGCACACAACAATCTACAACTATTTTGTAAGTTGCTTGACGAAGAACAAAGAGGATCATTCTCTTACACACAACTCCCTAAGAGTTTGATATTTAAACCCTCGAGTTTCCCCTCGTGGGAAGACTTCCATTTACTACATCACTCTCCACTTAGAGTCTCAACCGTTAAGGTGTAGCGAGAAGCTCCTACAACAATTGTCAGGAAGTTTTCAAGCGCTCGCATCAACATCCACGAAGGAATATGTGGACACCATGCCAGTAGTCGAGCAATAGCAGCTAAAGCTTTCCAGGCAGGATTCTACTGGCCTACTACAGTCCAGGACGCAAAGGACATAGTGAAAACATGTGAAGCATGCCAACGATTCACTACAAAGCCAAACGCACCCGCGGCAGAACTGGCCCCCATACCTTTGGCTTGGTTGTTTGCCCAATGGGGACTTGATATGGTGGGCAAACTCCACAAATCATCTCCTAGAGGACACGTCTTTCTACTTGTGATAGTAGATAAATTTACCAAGTGGATCAAGGCATTGCCCATCACTGGCCAAAGTGTCACCTCGGTTGTGAACTTCATCAAGTTAATAGTTTTTCGCTTCGGGGTGCCTGACAACATCATTACAGATAAAGGCTCAAACTCCACTTATAGAGAATTTAAGGATTACTGCAAGGAGATGGGCATACAAGTCAGCTACGCATAGGTTACCCACCCGCAAAGCAACGGCCAGGTGGAAAAAGCCAATGGATTTGTGACCAATGGCATCAAGAAAAGGCTCCTGACACCACTCGAAAGAGCAAAAGGTGCTTGGGTAGACGAGTTACCCTCCATCTTATGGAGCTTATGCACCACCCCAAATAGCTCTATGCAAGGAAATCCATTCTTCCTGGTCCACGAAGCCGACACCGTGCTTCCAGTGGAGATAACCCATGAGGCTCCACGGGTTATCACATACGATGAAGAAACCTCTACAAGGGCACTCGAAGATGATGTTGATGTACTCAATGAAGCTAGAATCATAGCGCTCGCAAGAGTAACTGCGTATCAGCAAAGCCTACATAACTACCACAGCTATCGACTGTGTCCTAGGTCCTTCGTCATAGGGGACCTGGTCCTTCGCCTCAAGCAAGGCGGCCATCACAAACTCGAATCTCCATGGGAGGGACCCTACATTATTAAAGAAGTAATCCCTGTCAAATACTCAACTCATGGAACGTTGCATAGTTGCAAAGTTTCTACGCTTAGGGCATTTACTTCCTGCAATTTACTTTCTTGAGGACAACAACCACGCGACTAAGACAAAAGATGTACCTCCGTACACGATATAAATAAAGCTAAGTTCTCTCAGCCAAGTCTCAATTTCAATTCTTTACTTTCTACCACACCTGATACTCGCGGGCGTAGGTAATCAGTTTATGACATAATCATACTCTGATACTCAGGAGCTTTGCTAATTAGCACAATCTCAAAAAACCTTCGGCCATGCCGTCAAATAGATCCATCACATGCCCTGGCCCGAATAGCTCATTCGTCCCAACAGGCATCGGTCTAACGAAATGGTCTCGCATAGGATGTAGCCGCAATAGCCATCGGCACAAACATATAAAATTACATTAGCAACAAATATATTTTTGCATGTCCTTTCATAGGATCAACATCCTAACAATATGGGAAAATCCAAAAAAAACTATTTATCTGCGTCAAGCCACCGACGAATTATTCTGATAGCTGGCTTACGAGCTTCCTTGTAATGGGGAGATATAGCTACCATGCCATCACCCGGTGGAGAAGGAATACTTTGCGGCACAACATCTAAATCTAGCGTCGGGTGATGTACATGTACGCAAGCACGGGCAACCTTGGAACCCGCAATAAGCTGCAACTTGATAAAATGGTGGATTGCTTCATCTTGTTGGAATATCTACATCAATGCTTCTAGTCCCTAAGGTTGCGGGTCTCTAGGAAACAACACATTATAACCATCACCAAGGCAGAGCAACAATATTCAATGAATTACTCCACCTTGTAAACTCGATCTTGAAGAAGCGCCAAAGTATATCCCTGCTTGTGGTCACTACAGAAGTCCATATCAATATCCAATGAAGCGTCCATCAAAGAACGCATCTGAGACTTGAGATGTCTAGACTCCTCCCCCGCGCTTTAGCGGATGCCTGGAAAATACCGCCTATACCACTTGAAGAAGTGCAAGTGGTGGTTGATGTTCCCAAGAAGGTGCCAATGGAAATTACGCAATATGTATAACCACTTCCTTTCCCAAGGACAGCAGAAAAGCATATGAGAAGAGGAGGAAATATCTCAACTCCTTGCAGAACAATTGGAGAAAGAAAAGGAAATTCTGAAAAACACGAAGAGGAGGCAAAGATAGAAGAAGTGCCTTGTTAGAACATGGAAGAGGGGGGAAGTAACTATAGAAGGTACATTATCTATGTTTGCACACTGCAATGTAGTTGATCTTGATTCTGAAGCTTCTTAGTTTATTGTAGGAAAGGTAAAAGCTAAAAATATTGGTAAACCTCCACTTCCTTGTACTTTTGGTGAAATCTCTTATTACTGCCTTTGTGATATTGGAACTGCGGTTAATGTTATTCCTTATAGATTTTATCAAGGGATTCAGGATGAACTTGAACCACCTGAACTAGAAAATATTGAAATGGCAATCATGCTTACCTATAAAATACTGAGAGTCCCTACGACAATAATTGAAAATGTGACTATTTATTTAAGGCCTTATAAATACCCCATTTATTTTGTGGTAGCTAATATGCCAATTGATTCCTACTATCCAATTATTTTAGGAAAAAATTTATTAAACACTGCAGGGACAAATTTCCCTCAATCTTGGAGAAGATGTAATGCGATTCCATTTCTCAAAATTTCAACACAAACATATTGATGAAGATTTTGAAGAGCAAGAGCAATAAGAGGAAGGTAATATCACTAGTCTTGCCACCTTGTTTTATGAAACTCCTAATGATGATCTAGAAAGGAGTTAAGTTGAAAATGATAATGTCCCTAGAGACATTGATAAAAAGGAAATTGATGATTATCTTGACTCTGCTCCAATAATTGATTCTCTCATGAATGAAGTTTATGAAATCCTAGAGAGAAAAGTAGATGAGGAACTTCCACCCCTAGAACTTAAACTTCTTCCAAAAGAATTAAAATATAGGTTCTTAGATAATTAGGAGTAAATAATAGTACTAGATTGTCTCGTCTCAAACTCCTATCCACGTCGTCCCGATTCTTTTTGGTCATGGGATGGAGGCCAAAAAGTATACGGAGCGAGGTTACAATAGATGTTGGAGATATGCCCAAGAGGCAATAATAAAGTGGTTATTATTATATCTTTATGTTTATGACAAATGTTTACATCCCATGCTATAATTGTATTAAGAGGAAACATTAATACTTGTGTGTTTTGTAAACATAAAAGAGTCCCTAGTAAGCCTCTTGTTAAACTAGCTTGTTGATTAATGGATGATCATGGTTTCCTGATCATGGGCATTGGATGTCGTTAATAACAAGATCATGTCATTAGGACAATGATGTAATGGACACACACCCATATTAAGCATAGCATAAGATCAATTCATTAAGTTCGTTTTGCTACAAGATTTTCAAATGCATAGTAACCTAATCCTTCGACCATGAGGTTATGTTAATCACCATCACCGGATGGGTACTTTGATGACATCAAACGCTCAGAATCGGGTGGTTATAAAGGTGACATTGGGTATTCTGAAAGTATGTGTTGAAGCGCATGGACCAAGATTGGGATTTGTCCATCCATATGACGGATAGATATGCTCTGGGCCCTCTCGGTGGAATGTCATCTAGTTAGCTTGCAAGCATGTGACTAGGTCATAAGGGATGACATATCACAAAACGAGTAAAGAGTACTTATCAGTAACGAGGTAGAACTAGGTATGGAGATACCGACGATCAAACCTCCGATAAGTAGAGTATCGCGTGACAAAGGGAATTGGTTTCGTATGTTAAATGGTTCTATCGATCACAAAGTCATCGTTGAGTATGTGGGAGCTGTTATGGATCTCCAGATCCCGCTAATGGTTATTGATCGGAGATGTGTCTCCATCATGTCTACATGTTCACGAACCGTAGGGTGACACACTTAAGGTTCGAAGTTGTTTTAAGTAGATATGGAATGTGCGTTGGAGACCGAATGTTGTTCGGAGTCTCGGATTGGATCCGGGACATCACGAGGAGATCCGGAATTGTCCGAGGAATAAGATTCATATATTGGGGATCATTTTCTAAGTTAGGAAATGTTCCGGAGTATTTGTATGGGGATTCTAGAAGGTTTCGGAATGTTCCGGAAGGTTCTAGAAGATTTCTTGGAGTTTACTTGAAAACCAAGAAAGGATCAAGGAATCCTTGTGGGGTAAGACAAGGATTCATGGGGCAGTAGGACTCTCCCCCCACCTCCTTGATCCGCCGGCCAAGGGAGAGGGGAGTCCTACAAGGACTCCACCTCCCCATGGCGCCTCCCTCCTTTAAATAGAGGGGTGGAGGCACAAGCCCCAAGCCCCTTCTATTCTCTAGATCTCAAGTTGCCTCTCTCCTCCTCCTTCCCTCTGCTATGGCTTAGGCGAAGCCCTCCAAAATTCTCTACTCCACCACCACCACCACGCCATCGTGCTGCTGGGATTCCGTTGAGAGATCTACTACCTCCGCTGCTTGCTGGAACGGGGAGAGGAAGGTCTGCTTCGACTCCGCACGTGTGACCGACTGCGGAAGCGCTGCCGGAACGCGGCGCCAGAAGGATCGTCTACTCGATCTTGAGATCGGCAAGTGATCGACTACATCAACCACGAGATCTGATCTCGAACAAGGCTTATCGAATCTACGAGGGTTAGTACAGATCTATCTCATTGCACATGTCTAATAGATTAGATATTGGCTTTTATCTAGATTAGATCTGGGTTTTGTTCGTTCTTGCGTTAGAAATTTTTTGTTTTCCATGCTACGAAGCCATCAGTGGTATCAGAGCCGTGTCTATGCGTAGATCTGTTGCACGAGTAGATCACAATGGTTTTGTGGGCGTTGGTGCTCGTGCCGTCTTTTGCTTTGTGTACTTTGTATCTTGCGGTATGGTGGGATGAAGCGGCTCGGGCTAACCTTACATGTCATCGCACATGAGACTTGCTCCACAGCTGACGTGCAACTCATATTGCACAAGTGGCTTTGCGGGTGTCTGTCTCTCCCATCATAGTATAGATCCAATCTACACTTTGCACTTGGTAGCACCTGTATCAACGTTGTGGTTCAGTTTCGTAGGTAAGATCCGTTCTTATTCGAAAGCCCCAAACCACGTAAAACATGCAAAGAAAATTAGAAGCGTCTAACTTGTTTTTGCAGGGGTTTTGTGATGTGATATGGCCATCATGTGATTGTGATTATATTTGATGTATGCAATGATCCTTGTTATAATATGGCAACCGGTAGGAGCCTAATGGTTGTCTTTAATTCTGTTAAGACCTGCGTGTCTATTCATCTTGTAATAGCTTTATTCCAAGTAGTTGTAATAGTTGCTAGTGATGATGGACAACCATGAAGCGGCGCCACTGACCTTGACGCAATGCTGGTGATGATGGAGATCATGTCCGTGCTTTGGAGATGGAGATCAAAGGCATAAGAAGAAAGGGCCATATCATATCACACTAATTATAAATTGCCTGTGATGTTAATCCTTTATCCATCTTGTATTGCTTAGATCGCGACGGTAGCATTATAAGATGATCCATCTCACTAAATATCAAGTAATAAAGTGTTCGTCCTTAGTAGGCACCGTTGCTAAGACTCGTCGTTTCGAAGCATCTCGTGATGATCGGGTGTGATAGATTCTACGTGTGCATACGACGGGTGCAAGCCAGATTTGCACATGCGGATACTAAAGTTAACCTTGACGAGCCTGGCATGTACAGACATGGTCTCGGAACACGGAATACCGAAAGGTAAAGCATGAGTCATATGGATGATATGATGAACATGTTGATTGTTCGCCTTTAAAGCTACATCATCTCACGTGATGATCGGACTTGGTGTAGTGGATTTGGTTCATGTAATCACTAAAGCAACTTGAGGGATGTCGTTTTGAGTGGGATTTCATTTGTAATTTGGATTAGTCAAACTCAATTTATCATAAACACAATCAAAGTGAATTTTCATAGTTTATTGTAGTCATTGGCATCCGTTCACCACCTTACGCTTAGTTATAGTTGAGATAGTGGAACTATAGAAATTCTGGATATTTGCTTTACGAACTGGTATCGTATTGTTTTGAGTGTCAATCTAAAGTTTAAAAGTCCTGTTGCAAACTTTTAGCAAACTCCGTTTACTCTGTGAAGTTTAATAAACAGTATTAAATCAAGAGTAACAATTCCAGTGTTAGTATCTAATGTATCATGTTTGCCTCCATGATTCTTGATACTCAAAAGATTGTTTTTTAATATCAAGTTTATCTAAGAGATGAAAGCAATGTTTCAGAAACCATCATATGTGAAAGGTATTGTGATATCTAAAACAATGTGTTGGTTACAACATGATAGAGCATATGTCCTCATATTTGATGAGAATTTGTGAAGGTTGGAGACGCTAGTCGTCCTAATCCTCCAAAAGGTTTTGGAGAAGAAACATTATACTCGCAATTCACCTTTATAAGCTATAGCAGCTTGATCATGAAAATTGTCATGATAAGGATGAATAGAAGATGTAAGTAAAATGTTTACTACACTAAAAGATTACTAAAGAATGGAATTTTGAAAGAATGCCAAACATTTGATGAAGGTGATCCACTTCAAAGTGCAAGTTCAAAGGTATTAGTATTTGACTATACACACTTTGTACTATGTGTCATGTGAATGACACCACTATTGATGTTGATAGATTCTTTTAAAAGAAAAGGAATTGTTGAAAGAGAATCTATAAAATATTTGGCAGAAAAGAAAAGATTGGAGATGTCCAACTTAGGTATATAGAAGATACATGTTATGGTTGTATTCCTTGGTTATTAAACAATGTGGTTCTGCGGTATTGGATACCGAATTGGTTGGTATGAAGTGTCATACAAGACAACACAATTCATGAACTGTAATGGCCTAAGTAACTAGCAAGAGAATATGTGATGATGTTCATCGAAAACAAACAAAGGGTTGTTGTGTTGCTCGTTAACATCAAAGCTTTCCTTCAAGATTTGTTTCAATAATTGTTATTTTGATTAGGTATTATGACAACAAAAGGTTGTTCAAATAATTACCGTCTTCCATAATAGATGGATGCTATACAAGTCTGGTTGGAGAAATAACGACCATAAAACTAATGTTAAAATGTCGCAAGACAAATAATTGAAAGATCACTTGCAAAGTCACATCACCGTTTAAATTATATTAGGGATACATGAAGAAACTCCATGTTGATGGATTTTTGGAGTCTTTGATTTTGATCAAATGACGCTTGTGATACTTTCCTGGAGATAATTAAAACTCCGTCAGAGGGCCAAAGAGGAACGGACTAACTGATTGGAATTTGTACATATTGATGTATATAGTCCATTATGTGTAGTCGTGGGCGATGGATTTCAACTTCATATGCTTTCTCCGAAGATTTGAGTGAGTATATGTATATACCTACCCAATAAGGAAGAAGTATCAAACATTTGAAAATGTTCAAAGACTTTCAAGATGAAGTGGAAAATTATTGTAACAAGAAAATAAAAAAGTTTATGATTGGATCATAAAGATGTTTGAGTTACAAGTTTAGCAAAACACCTAAGATTTGAGGAATCGTTCCATGGATTTGCATTTCCCAAAACACCATAGGAGTATGGAGTGTTCAAGATATGTAATGAAACCTTGTTTGACATGGTAAGATCAAAGGTGTCATTTATAAAACTGCCATTATATTTTAAAGATTAAAGGTTTAGTGACTACCGCTTTTACACTGAAAAGAGCTCCATCGTGATCCGTTGAAATGACACCATATAAGTCATGGTTTGGGATAAAACCCAGGTTGTCCTTTCTTAAATTTTTGGTATGCTAGGCATAAGTAAAATGTTTACAACCAAAGTCGGATGAGCATGTATTTGTAGGTTATTTCGAATAACCATTGGGTATTCCTCCATAACACCGAAGAAAAAATTGTTTGTCGCTTAGAATGTCGAGTTTCTTGAGAAGGAATTTTTGGTGAAAAGACAAGTGGGAGGACAATAGAACTTTGACAAGGTTGTTGAACCTTGGCTAATATGTGCTGAGTTGCGCAGCATCGGTAAGTGTCCCGGAGGCAGCAACAATGCTCATGGCTCATGTGCCTCAAATGTTGTGGTCATGGAGATCTAAGTTCCTATTGAACCAAGTAGGTCGGGTAAGTAATCAAATGCCAAGATTTGAGAGTTAAATCATTGTTGTTTGACAATGATGAACCGACTACATGCAAATAATCAATGATGGGCCCTGACTTTGTTAAGTGGCTTGAAGCCTTAAAATCCGTGATAATTCCATACACGAGAAATCAAGCTTTGAATTTTAAAGACCCTCTTGAAAGGTGCAAGACCTTACAGTCGTACATGGATCTATAAAGAAATAGACATGGATGTTTCACATCTATGAAATAGTCGACATGTCGGAAAGAGTTTACGACAATGTTCAAGGAATTGACTATGATAAGATTTGATCTTTGATAGCGATATTTAGTCTGGACGGATTAATGTAGCAACCACTACATATATTTTGGTATATGGTAGTTTAACAAAAAAACAAGTTCTTCTAATAGAATGGTTACCTAGGACGTGTACATGACACGATCCAAAGGGTTTTGTTAATTCAAAGGATGCTAAAAGAGTATGCAAAACTTCAATGGTTGAAGTGACCATCGCGGAGTTGGAATCTTCACCGTGATGAAACCGTTAAAAGGTTTAATTTCATCAGAGATGATGAAGATGTTTGCATTTTGCAAGAAATTAAGTGGGAGCGCTAAGACATATTTCTAATACATTATGTGAAAGACATATTGTTTATTAGAAATGATGTATCTTTTATTGACATAGGTTAAGAATTTCATTTCGATGAAAGACTTAGGCATAACCCAATAATTAGGCATCAATGTCTATATGGATAGATTGAGGCGCTGATATGGTTTTGCCAAATGTACATAGATAAGATGTTGAATGAGTTCAATATGGAAACAACAAGAAAGGTTCTTGACGCACGGAAAGGACTGAATCAAGATTCAAGTGTGTTAACATGAGATTCAAGTGTTTTGACACTTGGTGAAATCACAAGAATATTTTGATCAATCATTCTTTGAGATGTACACATCCAGATATGTCCTATGCTCTAAATGTTATGAGCATATACCAGAATGACTCATAAGATGATCATTGGACAATAGTAGGGATATTCCTATGATCTTTGGAAGAACTAAGAATATATTATTTATATAGTGGTGACAAATAGTTCATTGTAAATTGTTGCATTGATACTAGTTTTGTCACAAATTAAGTTTATCTCAATTTAAACTATGGGTGGCACAATGTAATGGAAAGGAAGTTCCATAACGGATTTGGTTGAGTACCAAAGTTAAAACATTGTGACAGATACTACAACAAAAGGCCAAGTATATGACTGCTATTATAGCAGCAAATGAGGGCATTTGTGTCAAGTAGTTTGTTATCAAACTAGGTGTGGTTCATAGCGGGATAATACTATGAAGATACATTGTACAACAATTGTATCAACATGATTTAATCCCAAGGAACTAAAGGTCTCACCAAAGGACGAAATTTATACAATGCCATCTCATTGGAGAATGATTAATGCGTAGAGACGCAAGGACATGCAAATACACACAGACCTGGAAGTGTCAGATCCGAAGATTATGTTTACCACTAGCAATAGTGTCTATACAACAACAGAAAGCTATAGGTGTTGAATGCACAATTTTTTAACTAGATTATTGACTCTAGTGCAAGTGGGAGACTGTTGGAGATATGCCCAAGAGGCAATAATAAAGTGGTTATTATTATATCATTATGTTTATGATAAATGTTTACATCCCATGCTATAATTGTATTAACAGGAAACATTAATACTTGTGTGTTTTGTACACATAAAAGAGTCCCTAGTAAGCATCTTGTTAAACTAGCTTGTTGATTAATGGATGATCATGGTTTCCTGATCATGGGCATTGGATGTCGTTAATAACAAGATCATGTCATTAGGAGAATGATGTAATGGACACACACCCATAGTAAGCATAGCATAAGATCAAGTCATTAAGTTCATTTTGCTACAAGCTTTTCAAATGCATAGTAACCTAATCCTTCGACCTTGAGGTTATGTTAATCACCATCACCGGATGGGTACTTTGATGACATCAAACGCTGCTTCGTAACTGGGTGGTTATAAAGGTGACATTGGGTATTCTGAAAGTATGTGTTGAAGCGCATGGACCAAGATTGGGATTTGTCCATCCATATGACGGATAGATATGCTCTGGGCCCTCTCGGTGGAATGTCATCTAGTTAGCTTGCAAGCATGTGACTAGGTCACAAGGGATGACATATCACGGAACGAGTAAAGAGTACTTATCAGTAACGAGGTAGAACTAGGTATGGAGATACCGACGATCAAACCTCCGATAAGTAGAGTATCGCGTGACAAAGGGAATTGGTTTCGTATGTTAAATGGTTCTATCGATCACAAAGTCATCGTTGAGTATGTGGGAGCTGTTATGGATCTCCAGATCTCGCTAATGGTTATTGATCGGAGATGTGTCTCCATCATGTGTACATGTTCATGAACCGTAGGGTGACACACTTAAGGTTCGAAGTTGTGTTAAGTAGATATGGAATGTGCGTTGGAGACCGAATGTTGTTCGGAATCTCGGATTGGATCCGGGACATCACGAGGAGATCCGGAATTGTCCGGGGAATAAGATTCATATACTGGAGATCATTTTCTAAGTTAGGAAATGTTCCGGAGTATTTGTATGGGGATTCTAGAAGGTTTCGGAATGTTCCGGAAGGTTCTAGAAGATTTCTTGGAGTTTACTTGAAAACCAAGAAAGGATCAAGGAATCCTTGTGGGGTAAGACAAGGATTCGTGGGGGAGTAGGACTCTCCCCCCACCTCCTTGATCCGCCGGCCAAGGGAGAGGGGAGTCCTACAAGGACTCCACCTCCCCATGGCGCCTCCCTCCTTTAAATAGAGGGGTGGAGGCACAAGCCCCAAGCCCCTTCTATTCTCTAGATCTCAAGTTGCCTCTCTCCTCCTCCTTCCCTCTGCTCTGGCTTAGGCGAAGCCCTGCAGAATTCTCTACTCCACCACCACCACCACGCCGTCGTGCTGCTGGGATTCCGTGGAGAGATATACTACCTCCGCTGCTCGCTGGAACAGGGAGAGGAAGGTCTGCTTCGACTCCGCACGTGTGACCGACTACGGAAGCGCTGCCGGAACGCGGCGCCGGAAGGATCGTCTACTCGATCTTGAGATCGGCAAGTGATCGACTATATCAACCACGAGATCCGATCTCGAACAAGGCTTATCAAATCTATGAGGGTTACTAGAGATCTATCTCGTTGCACATGTCTAATAGATTAGATCTTGGCTTTTATCTAGATTAGATCTGGGTTTTGTTCGTTCTTGCGGTAGAAATTTTTTCTTTTCCATGCTACGAACCCATCAATAGAGCCCTGCTATTCCATGTGACGTGACCCACTACGGGTCAGGGTAAAAGATTCCATACAACAGGTTGGTGTCGCGTGTGCCGTCTTTCCTCGCGTCATAGACGGGTGGGCCGTGCATGCAACCTAGGCCTGCTGTCAGCATACATGGGCACGACCACGGTCTGTGGGAGGCATTCCCAGCATTACATGCCTCCGCACCCTCCGTGTGTCGGGGCCCGTAGAGAACCAACGTGGAGACATGATCCCATGCCTGCTAGGGGCTCTCGTGGTCATGGGGCCCGTCGAATGACGACTTGGCATAGTAAGCCCATACCGGCCGCATATTCTGATGGATGGAGAGGTCATATGGCATCATAGACGTTAGACGTACGTGTATTCTCGTGTTGAGGTCATACGGTGGGTCCTGTTACTATCTGAGCCAGCATCATATATGGTAGATGTCCGCCGGTTCACGTGTACGTCTATGTTCTAGCTGACAGCGCTATCCCTCATTCGCGTTCTCATAGCCTAGAGACAAGCTAGCAGCGTTATCTTTCAGGATACGTGACGGTGAGTCCAGGTACGCGGAACCTGGATGCCACGACTAGCCTTAATCCTATAAAAGACTACTCCATCTTCGTGGTTTCTCGCATTGAATTTAGCTGGTTCGTCTTGCCTTCCCTGCATGTTGTGCTAGAACAGACACCGCCGACTACCCCAAACGATTGCTTTGTCGTATCCGATGCATTTTGGGTGGCAGCATGGTGCTTTATAGCATGGTGAGCAGTGGAAGAGTAGGTTAATTACTTTGTAGGTACAACGCAATGATGGCCAACAAAAAACGTGTATGAAATCGAGTCGGTGTCATGTCCTCTCGCTGGATGTACGTGCGAACCTCATCAATAGGGAGAAGCGGGGGTTGGGATAATCGGTGCCACGGCGTCAACATAGAACACGAAGATGGGAGATGGCTTCGTGGCGGAGTGATATCCTCCACCATCGGTGTATGCGGGAATCATGTACACGAGGACAAGCGGCCACCACGAGGATGGTGAAGATCGCGCATATGAGGAGAGGGACTATCGTCCGCGACATGTTCTCTCTCAGAGACGTCCACGAGCACGTCAAATGGGAGGCGCGGGGATCAGGGCCACGACATCGACAACGCGACCATAGATGTCAAGAAGGCTTCGCGGTGGAGCGATGTCCTCATGTCATGACGTACGTGAGAGTAATGTCCATTGGAAGAAGTGGCTACCATGCTGACCATGAAGCTTGTGCCGACAGAGAGAAGGACCAACAACGATATTGTGTACTCCCTCTACGGCGTGTACGAGAAGTGCATCGCTAGGGTGAACACAGCGACGTCAAGGCGATGTACAAGCTTTAGTCAGGGCTAGAGACTTTTGATCAGTATTTATCATAGGTTTAGATTAGATAGAATGCAATTAGGTATGTAATGTGTATAACAAGATATAAAAAATATGTGTTGCGGAAGTTATTCATGTTTTCCGCAACCAGCAACGCTTCCTACTGACTCTGATGCTTGTGCGTGTTTGTATTCTTCCAATAATGTGTTTATTTTTTTTATTTTCTTACGATTTACTTTTTCCATTGCAATGTGCGCAAAAGAAAATCAAAGATATCTATTATAAAATCCATTGTTGTCTCGTGCAAGTTATGCTTCGTATTGACTCTGATGTCTATTGATATTCTCTAACGTAATAGACGTGCAGAGTCTAAACAATGTAGGTTTCATGAATTCGAAGATAGTCATCTTCATGTTTATATTATTCGTCGAGGAGATAAGAGAATTTTAGAAAAGCTTCATAGCCCTTTTTCTCGGCTTCATGATAGTCATCTGCAAGTTTCCATCGTTCGCCGAGGAGATAAGAGAATTTCAGAAGAGCTTCACAACCCCCTTTCTCGACTACGTAGTGTATGTAGATCGCTAGATAGGATTCTAGGATTAGCCATCATATAGTTGTCTATAATTCCATGTGTGTATGTTTCATTTTATTTGTTATGTGTGTACTTACACGTCTTAGTGTTTTGCACTCTATTCATATATGCTTGTGTCTTCGTGTTAAAGAAGCTCCTACCTTCATGAATTGTGTCATGGATACTGGATGCATGTGAACTTTTCTCTTATGTTTGTACATACGTGGCCCATGCGCTCGTGGAAATGGCTCGGGCACGCGGTCACGCAACCAGCTCTTATAGCGTCTGTGGTTTCATATGCTAGAAGCCTAAAAGTTTAGTCCCACCTTGAAAGCTTAGAGGGGTTTCATTTATAAACCCAACAATGAGAATTAGGCAAACTAGGTTTGAGGATTTACCTTAGGAACTCCAATTTCTATGGAAATGCCTTAAAAATGGTTTTTAATCTTGCATGATGACAAAGTTTATTGTTTTTAATTTTGCGTGGTGACAGAGTTTACTGAGTGCAGTGTTGCTTGGGCATGCACTTGGTCAACATTCTTCGGCCTATTATTTAACGTTTTGCCTCACAGCCAAGCCCGGGGGGACAGAGATAAATCTATTAAGATGATTGTATTCGAACTTTCTGCTTATCTAGCTTTCTTATAAAACAAAGGATTTCGCAGGATTGTTGTTCTTGTGATGACGTGTCTTAAACTTTCTTTTAGTCATCATTCAGGAACACACTTGCCTGTGAATTTTCTAATGTTAGGATTATCAAATAAGACCAGAATCATGCAAGTGTACGTTTAATGTTAGATGCTTAGTCTATCGGCTGCGCCCCAGAGGACGCAAAGAGGAGTCTAGTACTAATAAATATCCGTTTATTATGAGTGATAAGCTCGCATAAAAGGAACAAGAAAATTTGATGATCATATTGAAAATGCACTGTAAAGCCTTTGGTTATTATATGGATGACCTTAAAGGTATTAGTTCCTCAATAGCCACTCATAGAATATTTATGGAAGAAGGAGCACAACCGGCTGTGGATTTTTAGAGAAGACTCAAACTCCAAATGAAAGAGGTGGTAAGGAATGAAATAATTCTCTTTTTAGATGCAGGTACAATTTATCATGTGGCGGAAAGCGAATGGGTGAGTCATGTTCATTGTGTTCCAAAGAAAGGTGAATTTACTGCTATGCTAAATGAAAACAATGAACTAGTACCTACTCGTACTATTGTTGGGAATAGAATGTGTATTGACTTTATAAAGCTAAACAAGAAAACTAGAAAAGACCATTATCCTTTACCATTCATAGATCAAACATTAGAAATGATTGCTAAGCATTCTCACTTTTTTTAATCTAGATGGATATTCTGATTTTCCTCAAATAGTTGTTCATCTAGAAGATCGATTAAAAACAACTTTTACTTGCCCCTTTGGTTTGTACGCTTATCGTTGTATGCCCGTTGGTTTATGTAATACACTTGCTACCTTCTAAAGATGTATGACTACCATATTTGCAGATTATGTTGAAAACATAATGGAAGTATTCATGGATTATTTTTGCGTTTATGGAACTTCATTTAACCATTGTCTCCATACTTAACAAAAGTCTTGCAGCGGTGTGAAGACACTAATCTAGTCTTGAATTGGGATAGGTGACACTTCATGGTTCAAGAAGGTACAATGCTTGGTCATAAAATCTCAAATAAGGTATAGAAGTTAATAGAGCAAAAATAGAAGCAATAGATAAGCTACCATCTCCATGGGATGTTAAAGGTATAAGAAGTTTCCTTGGTCATATAGGGTTTTATAGGATATTCATTGGGAATTTTTCTAAGGTTGCTCGACCATGAACAAATTTCTTGCAAAAGAATGTCCACTTTAAATTTGATGAAAGTTGTCACACTTCTTTTACCATATTAAAGCAAGCACTTGTAAATGCTCCTATTATTAAACCACCAAATTGGAGAAAACCCTTTGATCTATTCCATGAAGCTAGTAATGAAGATGTTGGGGATGTTCTTTATTAGCATGATGGTGATGAATTAAATATCATTAATCATGCTAGTTGTACCTTTAATGAAGCCAAAAAGAACTACCCCATGGATAAAAAATAAATCTTTATTGTTGTATTTTCCTGTAATAAATTTAGATCCTATATTATTGACTCAAAATTTAGAGTGCATACTGATAGGGATAACTTAAGTGAAATCCTTGAAAGGACTAATATTAAGCCTAAAATGATTCGTTGGAATATTCTTTTACAAGAATTTGAGTTGCAGATTCTGTATCAGAAGGAAGAGCAGCCTAGAGCACATGAATCGTTTGAAGAAGTAAAAACACAGGAGAAGGTGGAATTAATCTATGTGCCTCTAGGTACACTTCCCTCTGAAAAGAAATTTCTCAAACTTTGTGTAATGGTTTTAGTGATATCTTGCAACCAACCATATACAAAGGGAAAATAAAATTAATAGAAGCATTTAAAGTAGGCAGGTCTTGTAAAAAAGTTCCTAGAACCAATGTTTGGATTGTTCTAAGTGAGGTAAGCTTAGTTTCACCTATTTTCAATTTTTTAGTTGTGTTATCATCATTTCCTTTTTCTTTTTCGAGACCCTTGGATTGTTCTAAGTTAATTGCTAGTTTTTGGACTCCGGTACAGGAGGGAGGTACGGCCGCGCGCGCCTGTACCAGTAGTCATTATGAACATAGTATACTCGCGTTCTGTTTTTCGATTTCCCTGAAGCGATACTACCAGGCCGTACGGGACCACGACCCCGAACTGATGATTGTTACCTCCTCTGGACTTTTGCTATTGTTTTCTATTGTGAAAAAACAATTGCCTCTAGAGGTTGGTAACTCTCAGTGCGGGCAAATAGTATGGGTCAATCTCGTCTGTACCAAGAGTTTGGAAAGATTTTTACCGAGATCGGCATGGTGGATTTTTAGAAGTGCATCAGGTACGACCAACCGGTACGGGTCAGACCCATACCAGTGGTTGTTACAGTCTCCGAATTTTATTTTATTGATTTTTCTTGCCAATTTTGTTGGGATTCGTTTCTTGGCCAACTTCAAGCATAACATTACGAATATTTCCTATCTCTAATCCCTTATAAACTCTCTGAAGGAGTCTCACTCTTTTCTTTCCATATGAAACATATCTCATCAACTCTACCCCTCTCAAGTAACCTCGCAACCATGTCTCAGCCATGTGATATTGTTAAAGAAAAGGAGGATAGGAAGGGATACTCCACAAGGTCAAGAGACACTGAGAATATGTCCATTGAGGAGAACAAGGAATAAGAACTCTGGATGGATCAGTTTGGTCTATATGAGCGGTTCAAGTTGATGGAGATGATGAAAGAAGGACACAAGGTATTCAACATTCTCGTAGGGAAGGAAACAAATCATGAGGAGGTGGACCTAGCCTCCGAGCAGGATGGCAGTTTCTCGTTTTAGAAACTAAAGTTGGAACCAAAATAAATTCAAAGCTCGCTCGATAGCCTTGATCTCCGTATCAATAAAATTGAGGTAAAAGCTCTAGGATCTACTAAACACATTGACCTGCTATGCTATCTTGATCAGGTGGATAACAATATAAAGAAGGGATTGGAAGCCAATCTTGAAATTACTCTTTGTTCACTGAAAGTTCAAAAGGGGACAGTGGAGGTCCAACAATGTTTCATCGCTCAGTTGGAGAAAATTAGCAAGCAACATAGGATCTACATTACTCTTTTGGAACCAACCAACAAAAACCTCTCCGCTAGGCTTCATGATGCAAGGGTTCACTTTAAAAATAAAGGAGCACTATTGTATCAAATAATTGCAAGGGATTATTTGATCCCACCTGTAGGGACATCTATAACACCTTGTAATCTATCTTATAGTTTTAGCTTGTTTATTTTATTGCACACATATTAGTTAAATTCGAAATTTTGCATTAGTTGCATATTCAACTCCCTTGGCGAAGGAAGGAACTATTATCCGGTGATTTTTCAAGCCTTTATGATATTTAGAGTAATCTCGGTTTATGATTATTCTATTAGATGTATGAATGAAGATGAGTATTATTATACTTATACTTTGTGATGATTTTAGGGTCTTCCGAACCAATAGTACTAATAGAATGTGAGAATAATTCTTGATAGCATGTTATAGTCATTAGTTTGATTCGAAGCATATGAACTATGAAATCGATGAGAATAAATAAATTATTCTATCAATAAAATTATAGTGGTATAAGTTGAGGTAGATAGTCCAACACAACCGTGAATTACTTCATACTTGCCTTGTAAGATGGTATCATGTATTGATTTGTCTTGAATCTTTTCATGAGAATATGAATATGTATAGCTTATTTGCATAAGCAATACAAGATGCAGTAAAAGAAAGAGAAAATAAATATGCAGCTAGCTTAGTGCAAAGAGTAATAGAGATGTACATGATCATGAGAGGACTTGAAATATACCATCCATGGTTTTGAACCCTAAGTGGATTTGCGGAGTCATAAACATGTTTGAGGTCACCTTGCAAACTCATTCAGTTGAACTTGATGATTGTATGATATGTTAATAATTAATCTCCATATCACCTATTAGCACAAAAGGTGTGGAAGCCTCTAAGTTATTTGATACGTGAAAGTGTGATAGAGCTCATGATGTGATTCTATATCCGATATTATAATTGTTTCTTATAATGCCTCTTGTAGTTTAACAACGTATACTACATGAACATAATGACTTTATCCATTAAGCTATAGTCTTGCTCGGGGACGAGCAAGAGTCTAAGCTTAGGGAAGTTGATGAGTTCATATTTAAAGCATTTTACTTGTTGTTTTTGCCTATGTAGCAGTAGGATTATGGCATTTTACCGTGCTCGCGCACACCTTTTATGTTTGTTTACACATGATCCTAAAATAATAAGTCGTTGATGAACATTAGGAGTAAATAATAACACTAGATTGTTTTGGCTAAAATTGCAATTGATGTTGTCCAGATTATTTTTGGCCATGGGATAGACACCGAGGAGGACACATGACGATGTCGCAACATAGCCTGGATATCATGTGAGGTGGGCCCCGCTGCAGGCCAGGGTGAGATATTCCATACCGAGGACAGGTGTACTGCACGCCGTCGTACCATGCGTCGCTGGAAGGTGGACTTTGCGAGTGACAGGGACCCGCGGTTAGTGCTTGTGGGTTGGAATGTGTGTGGTGAAAAGCGTTCCCTAGGCAATAGATCCCCGCATCCGTCGGGTGGTGGGACCCACCTGGCAACATCGCCGCGTTGTGAGTTCATGGCGGACACGGTTTGTCCTAGGCATGGGCCCACTAAATGCTAGTGTGGCGCCCATGTGGCGTTGTGAGCCTAAGATGGAGGTGGTTTATCGCGGAGATGAGCCTGCTGAACATCACCATGGCACTATGAACCCATGGTGGCCTCGGTTTCTCGGGGATGTAGGTCTCGCCCGGAGCTAGCATCACATCGTAGAGTTTAGCCATACATGGCTTTTCGTGGTCATGGGGCCCGCCGATAACCTACGTGGCGTCCTATACTATCATCGATCGTGGGTTCACATTGTCTAGGGACCCCCGATAACTGACGTGGCATGCTACGCCTTGGCCGCCGAGACCAATCTAGCAGCATAGATACTAAGCATCCCGGTAGGTGAGCTGATATTCCTGTATGCTCCTTCATCGATGCCAAGTGGGATAGCTCTTACGGTCTATGTGACAACACCTGTAGTCCGCACATTTCCTCGCGAGCTTAGAGCTCCCTGCTATCTACGTTGGCGGATCCTGGGATTAGCGAACTATGATTGTACGGTGTCGTGCGGATTTTTGTAGATCATCTGACCACTTGCACTGCATACAATAAGTGTTGCTTGACCTATGTTTTTCTCAACTTACCTCTCTCTTCCTGCTCTTCTCTCCACACGGTTTCGATGTTCTTGCTTTGCCGGCGAGTTCGAGTGGCTGTCCAGTGTCTCTCCGTCAGTTCTTCATGCTCTGATCTTTGGACGCTGACGGTCAGTTCATCGCTAATCTTTCTCCTACTCGCTATCGTGCTATTTCATGTGATTCTACAGAGTTACTCTAGGATCGTCTTCTAAGATTCTTCCACTAGGTACTGTCTTCTTTCCTTCTATTTCGCATGTTAGTGAATTTTTCGTCTCTTTTCTTGCTACGCTCTCGAGTGTTGTTTTCTCTGTTTGCTAACTACTTTTGTCTGTCTTTCGCAGGTATCTTTGTCTTTTGACGTGTGACCTTGTCCATGGTTATCCTACCTTGCTTCTCGGCACGATTAGTCTCTTACTGTAGTGTCACGTGTGTTTGCATCTCCTGTTTTCCACCGTTTGAGGCTTCACCGTTGTCTTTCCTCCTGCGGGTTTTCTAGGCGTGTTTTGCTAAATATTTGCGTCGTTGTCGCCTTTTCCTACCACCAACCGCATGCCTCGCTTCTTGATCCAAGTAAGTATACTTTTTTAACGAAGGTGTTGCCCGCGCTCTATCTTGCCACCGAGTTTGACTAACGGTTGTTGTATAGACACGCCTCTATCTATAGACGTTCTTTAGATAAACATCTGTCTATTTTTGTTACATTCTCTGCATTTTCTTCGAAACTATGGGCATGCTGTTCCTTGTATAATGTGTAGGGACATCAACTGAGTAGCATACTTTTTTCTAGGTATTTGCATTGTTCCACACGTTGGCTTTACCTTTTTTATCCATGTTTTTCTTACGTGTTTGCCAGTACATATAATGTTATCTCCATCTCTAAACTTTTTTTTGCCTCGTAGATGCCTACGTTTAGTTTTCTATCAAAGCTCCGGATCCGTGACACTGACTCATCTTTGGTGGTAAGGGTGTCTCACGCATGTGACTGTCAAAATGGGGTGTTTGATGGACCAATCGTTCGTGTGGAAATCATCTTGCTCGACTCGAAGGTAATGTACTTCTCTAGCTCTAAACGTCATCATTTTTTTCTAGATTACCACTGAGTACGACGTTTTCAAGGAGACAGGATCTATGCTGAGATCGGAAAAGAAGATGTTAGCAAGCTTAGGGCAAGGCTGACTGAAGGCCGCATGTGATGGGAATATGCCCGAGAGACAATAATAAAGTGGTTATTATATTCCATGTTTATGATAAATGTTTATTTTGCATGCTATAATTGTATTAATTAGAAACGTTAATACATATGTGTTTCATAAACAAAATACAAAGTTCCTAGTAATGTCTCTCATATAAACTAGCTCATTGATTAATAAGATGATCAAGGTTTCCTGATCATGGACATTGGATGTTGTTAATAACGAGGTCACAACATTGGTGGAATGATGTGATGAACATTCATTCGAAGTATAGCATTATGATCAAAGTCATTATTTCTATATTGCTATAACATCATTCGAAGTAATCCTAGTCTTTAGACCATGAGATCATGTTAATCACTAACACTAGAAGAGTATATTGATAACATCAAACGTCACACCGTGAAAGGGTGACTATAAAGGTGGGTTCAGTGCTACGAAGGTGTTTTGTAGAGGCTCATGGATCAAGAGTGGGATTTGTCCATCCTGATGACGGATAGATTTACTCAGGGCCCTCTCGATGATATCACATTGAAATAGCTTGCAAGCAAGTGATGTGATCACTAGAATGTTATATCACGGGAACGAGAAAAGAGTGCATGTCAGTAACAAGATCAAACTAGGTATTCAGATACCGATGATCGAATCTCAAGCATGTAATATATTGCATGACAAAGGGATTTAGTTACAACGTTAAAGGTTCACACAATCACTAGAGTCATCGTTGAATGTGTGGGAGTTAGTACGGATCTCCAGGTCCCGCTGCTGATTATTGATCGGAGAGGGGTCTCAATCATGTCTGCATTATTCGCGAACCGTAGGGTGACACACTTAACGGATACCAACACCATTTGGAGCAAATATGTGTCAGATACAAATTTAAGAAAGCGTTGGAATCAATTCGATGGAAACCGGAATTGTTTCGGGTGAAATTAAAGAAACTGGTTCTGCATGTGATATTGAAATGTTGCAAGGGGTTTTATGTGAATGTTTGTTAATTAAAATAATTAAAAAAATTCTGAATAAATAAATAAAAGGAGTTTTATTTAATGAGGGATTGCATTAAATTTGGTGGAAAGTTAATGGGATTTGGGTGGAGGAAATGGAGAGCCATTTGTGTGAGTGGGAGCTCCACTCACATGAATGGAGGAAGAGGTGGGGGCACCCTCTTTGGCCACCGGCCTTGGCCCTTGACTGCCCCCTCCTCCTATAAAAGGAGCCCCTCCTCTCACTTCTCACTCACACCTCCTCGCGAAGGATCTCTCTCCCCCTCTAGAAATTATTCCCCATGGTCTCGGATTAGTGAGATACATGTTCCCGGTGGATTTATCTGGAAAGGAGTTGCTGCTTCCACTGCTTTGCTGGAGCGAGGGACGGAGGTTGTCGGGGTACCGGATGTGTGTGCGATCACGGATGCACCGCTACTTTGCGGTGCTAGACTTGGTGGTGCTGGACCTGCTGGACTTGCTGGTGCTGGACCTGCTAGACTCACTGTGCTTTATCACGATCTTGAAATCAGCAAGTGTACGACTACATCAACCACGAAATCAGTTTCGTTAACAATGCTTTGTTGATCTTCAAGGGTATGTTCTCTATGGATGTATATCCACCCGTTTCTTGTATCTAGTAGATTGATCTTGCGTATAATAGTTCCCATCGTAGGATTTTTTGTTTTCTATGTTGTGAACCCAACAGTGGTATCAGAGCCAGATCTATGCATAGATGCTTTGCACGGGTAGAACACATATGAGTATGTGGGTGCTGATGATCTTCTTCTATGTATTTTGGATATTGGTGGCATAGTGGGATGAAGCGGCCCGGACTAACTTTACATGTCCTCGCACATGAGGCTTGTTCCACGCTTGACATGTAACTAGTTTTGCACAAGTGGCTAGCGGGTGTGTAACATCCCAAATCTTTAATCAAGGTTATTAAGATCCAAAGTACCCAATTTAGGGTTAACAAAAACTTTTTCTCATTTAAAAGATTTAAGCATGCATATGTGTGTTGCATTAAATAGGAATTGATTTGAATTTCCATGATTGTTGGTTCTAATGGTTGTAAAATGATTCTAAGATGAATTCCACATCATCTAGATTATTCCCAAGCAAAAACCAAAGAAAAAGAAATCAAAAAGAATTAATAAACGAAATAGTCACCTTTGCCATTTTAATCAGCTAGGACACTTTAGGTGTTCCTAGCACTCAAAATCAAACAGAAACAATTGTGGATCTTTGCACCCCTTGCTAGTAAAAGTTAAGGTGTACCAAGGCCCACTTTGTGATCTTCCAAAAATATTCAACTCTAAATTCAAATGACATTTGAAAATGGAATCAAGTGTATGTATCTAGATCACACTTTTTCAAAAACCACTCAAATAAACTCAATTTGAAAATCCCAAGCAACCAGATATGCTCAAGCTTAAGATCAACAACTCCCCCAAAATTCATTCAAAAATTCAAAACTTTTCTTCATGCGGCCATTGTGTCGAGCACCTTGTGAGTAGAATTAAACCTGCATAACTAATACTGTTTTGATCAAATTTGGTCGAGCCATTTCAGCACCATTAACCATCTTGGTCTCCCTAGCCCCAACCAGGCCATAAACCATCCCCTCTCCGCCGCTCCAGGGAGGAAGGCGTGATCAGACCGCCGTCCCCTGTCCATCCCACGGCCACAGCCAGCCCCTGGACCACCGAGGACAAGCCCCACACTAAGCCTCTGCGCCGTGCCAGCGCACGCCAGAGCTCCATCCCCGTCAAGGCAAAACACACCTCCCCTCGACCATAGCCTGCGCGCGCCGCTCCGCATTGACACTAGGGACCCGCCAGACACGCTCTTCTTTCGCCGCGCGGCCCACAGCCGCCGGGAACCACGTCGAGCACCGCCTCTGTCGCTCAGAGCGCGAGACGCTCCCGACCGCAATCCACCGCCCCTAGCACCACCTTTAAGCCCTAGCTAACCGCCAGGGAACCGCCCACCATCCGCCTACCTTTCCCACGCCGATAGCACCCTGTGCCGTCGTCACCGACGAGCTCCGCCCATGCCTCTCTGCCGCCTCGCCGAGCCTATATAAGGGAGCCTCCGCAGCACCATTTCTTCACACCACCCAGCTCTCCTCTCACCACTGGTCCTTCCCCACCTCTCGCCAGAGCCGCTCGAGCAGCCAGCCGCCAAAATTTCACCAGAGATAGCTGCAGCAGAGGAGGAGACGCCCTCGTCGATTTTGTCCACCCCCGAAGCTGCCTCGCCTAAGCCCGCCATCGTCTCCTCGTTAAAATGCCCCCATTGCCAAGCTTGATGGAGCCCTGGTATGCCCCCACTGCACCGCCACAGCGCCGCTAGGTTTCTGTCTCGCCGGTGACATGTCCGTCGTCGACGATGAACGTGAGCCATAGATTCTAGTTCTAATCGGGTGGTCCACGTTGCCCCGTACCGCTTCGCGTGTAATGAGCCACTGACAGGCGGGACCCCCCTGTCAGTATTCCTCAGCACCGCGGAGTGAAACTAGGCTGGCCCGTTAGTGTTCTCTCACTGGCCCTGTGATTCAAATTTAGATTTTTCCTTTTTAGCAGAAACTTAGTTCTGTCCCTTAGTTCAAAAATCAACTCAGAAAGATCTACTGAACTAAATTAAGTGATTCCAATTTTTTTGGAAAGATACTTTAAATCTTTATCCAATCCCGTTGGATTTAAATCAATTAGAGTTATAGATCTCTCCTAGCAAAAATAACAAGACAGAAGCTTTTTCACATTCAAACATTTTTCTAAAATCAACCATAATAGCTTTTGAGTTGATTCCAACTCTGAAAAATCACATTTGAATATACCTATCTGAATATGTAATAATATTAAGGTTTGTATGCAGTGACTTTGGACTAGTACCAAAATAATGCTATATTGGCATTTCTAGTCACTTTAAATCATTAAATATTAAACTTAAACCTATTAAAACGTGATCCAACATTGAAATCACATTACCATGTATTAGAATATGTGGTGATGACAAGGGTCCACATGATCCCATATTTTAATTGGAGAATATTAAATCTTAGTTATTTTCAATGAGTAGAAATTACTTTTCTCAAATAAAATAAATGAAACTAGTTCATCAAACTTTGTGATGTTTGTGATGATAGTAGATCATCAAATGTGTGCCTTAGTGTGCTAAATAGACTAGTTAAGTATTGTTTGGTGATTGTGTATTCCATATGTATTTATAGACGATAGTACCGACCAAGTATACGAGGAGGAGGAGTTCTACCCCAAAGAAGACGAGGAGAATTTCAACCACTGCACCAACCAAGGCAAGCTATTGTTAGCAAGCTAGAATTATGCAAGATAACCTAAGCAAGATCCATTAGGCATGCTTTGTTTATACCTTTTGACTTATACCTACCCAAGTTTTACTTACAAGCTTGACTTTCTTTTACTTAACCAAAGTCCTTTACTTGTTTATAGATGGCATAAAGAGTATGAAACTTGGCCTATCTAGTTAGCCTTAGATGTCATTCTATGGCATGAAATTGATATTAACATCCCACATTAGTGAACACTCTTAACTTAGTGATTAGAGCTAAACCAAAAACTTGATCAATTTAGATGGGAATACTTGGTGAAAATGGTTATGAAAACCTTGGAATGATGAGTCATTCTATTGAGATGTTTTGACATGTGTTGAGAAACACAAATGGTTTATGATGATGAAAATGTTGAGGCATGAACCTTAGCCCCTCCTATAAAAACTGATGGTTGGGTTCGAATGCGATGCCATTCCAATTTTACCGTACAACCACAATACTGAATTGGGTAAGGCTTAGCCGGAAGTTTATATGCATTAGTATTAGTTCCCTCGCGGGAGAGGTATGAGCTGAGGATACCTCTCAAGGTTGTCCACCTATGTAGTGCCCGTGATGGCAGATGGCCATGGCTGGGAGGCCAAGCTCATAGGAGAGGTGCTTGTACTAGAGTGTGTAAAGGAAAGGTTATGTTTGATTATCTGCATACTAAGTATGATGATTCAGGGTTATCCCTAATAGATGTATCAAATTTTGTGGTGAAAGTGTACCACCTATATAGAGTGTCAAACTATTCGAATAGCCGCGTCCGCGGTTATGGACAATTGGAGTGGCCATACTGTTCCGTTGTCAGATGTTTTCAAAATGACTTATGAAAGGATTTGTGACATGACTTGACCACAACATGGTTGTGACTATGACAACTAAGTTCCCACTTAGGTGATTTCAAACCTTATTTTATCTTTCTTTGATTCTGAACTCATCTTTGGTTTCAAACTTAACTTTACAAAATAAACTTTGAGTTAGCTTTTCCTACTAGTACTACCTTACTTATTAGTGATAGTTTGCGAGTACTTAAAGAGTACTCATGGCTTTGTCCCTGGCTATTCGTGTGGCTAGACTATGAGGAGGACTACCCTGAAGGAGGACAGCAGGACGGCTACGACAACTAGGATCATCTCCCATCGTCAGCATTGCCTGTGACACTAAAGATGGACCCCACTACTACGCTATTTATTCCGCTACTTGTTTGTACTAAGACTGGATCATGAGATCCTTGATTTGTGTAAGACCTTATTATGGTTTGTAATGGATGATGTACTATGATATCCAATCTGTTATGTCTCGCAAAAATGGTAATCCTGGGATTGTGATGTATTGCAGACCGTGAAGCTAGTAGGGCAGAGCGCCAAGAAAATCTAGCCACCTTGCAGCAGATCACCTAGATGGCTCACAACAATCAGAGCCATGGAAATCAGGATCATCATGGATCTAAACTCAAAAACTTCTAGAATACCAATCCCCCAATCTTTAGCCAGTCTGAAAACCCACTAGATGCCGATGATTGGTTACAGACGATGGAGAACAACTTAGAAGTCACCGGAGTGGATGCAAACGAGAAAGTTTTGTTTGCCACCCACTATCTGGCAGGAGATGCAAGAGCATGGTGGAACAGCACCCGCACAATGAACCACGGTCAAGTGATGACGTGGGAAGCCTTCAAGATCAAGTTCAGCCGCACCCATGTGCCGCAGGGTTTAGTCACCAGAATGAGAGATGAATTCAGAGAGCTAAAGCAGGGAAGAATGACTGTAGTGGAGTACCGTGACAGATTCTTGTCCCTCGCCAGGTATGCACCTGATGAGATCAACATGAAGGCCAAGAAGAAGGAGAGATTGCTCAACGGACTGCGTGATGAGATGCAGACTGTACTCGTCAACATCTGTTTCGAGGATCTCGAAGAGCTAGTCGACTCTGCCATTCAGATGGAAGGGAAGATTAATCAAGCAAATGACAAAAGCAAACGTCAGATGATGCACCAAGCCGGATCCAGCAGCCACCAGAAGTACTGTCCCAACCCGTCTGCCAGATATGCCCCACGGAACAATCGACCCCCAATGTAGTGGAGGAAATGTGAAGTCTAGAGGAAACAACAATCACCCCGGCAACTCAAGCAATTTTAACTGTGCACCTCCAAGTCCAACAATAACAACAAAAACACTGCATCGAGAACTGGAAGCAATGATGTGCCCGTGGCAGCAAAAGACAAGTCTCAGATTACTTGTTTCGAGTGTGGATTGAAGGGTCACTACTCCAATGAGTGCCCCAAGAAGATTGCCGCCACTTCCAATGTGAATACCCCAACTCAACAGCAGCGTCGTGTTTAGCCCGGAAGAAGATTCGCCCAAGGGAAACCCTCACAACCGCAACGGCCGTCTCTTCCACATGAACGCTGAAGAAGCCCAAGAAGTGCCAGATGTTGTGCTGGGTATGTTTTCTGTCAACTCAGTTTTAGCAAGAGTGTTGTTTGATTCTGGAGCATCGCACTCATTTGTCACCGAAGAATTTGCATGCACTAGTAAGATTCACCCAACCAACTTGAAGCATGTCATGACAGTTCAAATACCCGGTTCAACAATAAAAGCTAGAAAAATTTGCAAAGCTGTACCTATCAGAATACATGGGATAGATTTTTATGCCAATCTAATAGTACTTGGAACCAAAGGTTTGGAAGTAGTACTAGGAATGGATTGGATGTCGAAGCATAAAGGATTGATCGACTGTGCCAAGAAAGCCATCACCATGACCAGTAGCTCTAGAGTATCAGTAGAGCATATATCTGAAACTTTGCCCCGTCAATTCAAATGCAACAAGAGTCTAGCCCTACCAACCATAGACCAAGTCAGAGTAGTCTGTGAATACCCTGATGTATTCCCAAATGAATTGCTCGGTATGCCCCCGGATAGGGATATTGAGTTCATTATTGAGCTAATCCCCGGAACCGGACCCATAGCTCAGAGACCCTATAGTATGAACCCCTCAGAGTTAGTGGAACTGAAGAAGCAGTTGGATGCTATGTTGGCAACAGGCTTGATTCAACCAAGCGCAGCGCCATGGAGATCGCCCGTGTTATTCGTCAACAAGAAAGATGGAGGCAACCGTTTGTGCACAAATTACAGGAAGTTGAATGACGTCACAATCAAGAACAAGTACCCATTGCCAAAGATAGAGGATCTATTTGATCAGTTGACTGGTGCCAGTGTTTTCTCTAAGATTGATCTTAGGACTGGTTATCACCAACTAAAGATTCGTGCAACGGATATTCCAAAGACCGCCTTTACCACCAGATATGGATTATACGAGTATACGTTCATGTCTTTTGGATTAACCAATGCTCCCACTTATTTCATGAATCTCATGAATAAGGTCTTTATGAATTTTCTGATAAGTTTGTCGTTGTGTTTATCGATGATATTCTTATCTACTCCAAGTCAGAAGAAGAGCATGAGCAACATCTGAGAATCATCCTTGAAACCCTTAGAGAGCAGCAGTTGTATGCCAAGTTCAGCAAATGTGAGTTTTGGTTGAAAGAAGTAGGATTCCTAGGACATATTGTAGCTGCCGGAGGAGTCGCTATTGATCCTGCCAAGATCAAAGATGCCGAAGAATGGGAAGCCCCCACCACTCAAACCCAAGTCCATGCATTTCTGGGATTAGTGGGATATTACCGCAAGTTAGTAGAAGGATTTTCGAGCATTGCAAGACCAATGTCTCAATTGCTGAAGAAGGACAAGAAATTTGAATGGACCGACAAATGTGAAGCCAGTTTCCAAGAGCTCAAGAATAGATTGATTTCAGCCCCAATATTGATCATGCCAGATATCAAGAAGCCGTTTGATGTGTACTGTGATGCATCCAAGATTGGTCTCGGATGTGTATTGATGCAAGAAGGCAAAGTCATCGCATACCTGTCTCGTCAACTGAAACAGCATGAGCAGAACTACCCTACCCATGATCTTGAATTAGCCGATGTAGTATTAGCTTTGAAGACATGGCGTCATTACATTATGGGTAATCGATGTGAGATTTACTCGGATAAGAAGAGCTTGAAGTATATTTTCACTCAGAAGGAGCTGAATATGAGGCAAAGGAGATGGATAGAGTTAATCAAGGATTATGACCTTGACATTCATTATCACGCCGGCAAAGCCAATGTGGTAGCGGGTGCTCTTAGCAGATTGCCGTGTAGGCTAAACACTATGATCAAGGAGAAGCAACCAAGTTTGTATGAGGAGTTGGAGCAGTTTAGAACTGAGCTAGTTAGCAAAGGATTTTTAGCTAGCATTGAACTTCAACCCACTTTGATTATCCAAGTCAAGGAAGCCCAGAAGGGAAATGAAAGTATCGACGGAATCAAGCGTCGTATTGGTACATGAAAGGTACCTCGATTTACCGAAGATGAAGAAGGAATTTTGTGGTACAAAGAATGTATCTGTGTGCCCGCAGATTCGGAGCTAAAGCAAGTGATCATGAAAGAAGCTCATGATACTCTTTATTCTATCCACCCCGGAGGAACGAAGATGTATCAGGATTTGAAGGAGCAATTTTGGTGGCACAAGATGAAGAGAGAAATCGGAAGTTACATTGCCAAGTGTGATATCTGTCAGAGAGTCAAAGCGGAACATCAGAGACCCGCAGAACTGTTGCAACCATTGCAGATTTTGGAATGGAAATGGGATTCTGTCGGAATGGACTTTATCACCGGTTTGCCTACTTCTAGTAGGGGAAATGACTCAATCTGGGTCATCGTTGATAGACTGTCCAAGGTAGCTCATTTTATACCTGTCAAGACAACCTACTAGAGTTCGAATCTAGCAGAACTATACATTGCCAGAATTGTTAGTTTGCATGGAACCCCCAAGACCATAGTGTCGGATCGAGGAACCCAATTTACCTCGAGATTTTCACAGAAAGTTCAAGAAGGATTAGGAACCAAGTTGAATTTCATCACCGCTTATCACCCGCAAACCGATGGACAGACTGAAAAAGTCAACCAAATCCTAGAAGGTATGTTGAGATCTTGTGTGTTAGAGTACGGATCAAAATGGGAAGATTGCTTGCCTTTCGCAGAATTCTCATATAACAACAGTTATCAAGCCAGTTTGCAAATGGCCCCATTTGAGTTCTTATATGGAAGAAAGTGTCGTACCCCTTTGAATTGGTCACAAGTAGGAGAGAGTTAGATTTTCTGACCCGACATCCTACGAGAAGCCAAAGAGAAGGTTCACAAAGTCCATGAGCACCTCAAGACCGCTCAATCCATACAGAAGAGTTATGCTGAAAAGAGAAGGAGAGACCTGACTTTCAATGTTGGAGATTTTGTGTATCTCAAGGTTTCGCCATTGAAGGGAACACAATGTTTTAGTCTGAAAGGAAAGTTAGCCCCCAGATATATTGGACCCTCCAAGATTATGAATCGTCGAGGAGAAGTATCGTATCAACTGGAACTGCCAGAGGAGATGTCAGCCATCCACAATGTGTTCCATATCTCTATACTTCGCAATTGCCTAGAAGTGTCGGAGAAGACCGAAGTTTTCAAGAACATCGATCACTGAGCTATTGATATCAACAAGGATCTGAAGTATCATGAAGTGCCCATCCTTATCCTGGAGGAAGCTTACAGAACCACCAGGACCCGGAGTATCAAATTTCTCAAGATCCAATGGAGCAACCATACCGAAGAAGAAGCCACTTGGGAGCGAGAAGATTACATTAGGACTGAGTTCCCAGATCTCTTTAGTTCCTAGTTTTCTTTCTTAAATCTCGGGACAAGATTTTGTTTAAGGGGGGAAGGTTTGTAACATCCCAAATCTTTAATCCAGGTTATTAAGATCCAAAGTACCCAATTTAGGGTTAACAAAACCTTTTTCTCATTTAAAAGATTTAAGCATGCATATGTGTGTTGCATTAAATAAGAATTGATTTGAATTGCCATGCTTGTTGGTTCTAATGGTTGTAAAATGATTCTAAGATGAATTCCACATCATCTAGATCATTCCCAAGCAAAAACCAAAGAAAAATAAATCAAAAAGAATTAATAAAGGAAATGGTCACTTTTGCCATTTTAATCAACTAGGACACTTTAGGTGTTCCTAGCACTCAAAATCAAACAGACACAATTGTGGATCTTTGCACCCCTTGCTAGTACAAGTTAAGGTGTACCAAGGCCCACTTTGTGATCTTCCAAAAATATCCACACACTAAATTTAAATGACATTTGAAGATGAAATCAAGTGTATGTATCTAGATCACACTTTTTCAAAAACCACTCAAATGAACTCAATTTGAAAATCCCAGTCTACCAGAGATGCTCAAGCTTAAGATCAACAACTCCCCCAAAATTCATTCAAAAATTCAAAACTTTTCTTCATGCAGCCATTGTGTCGAGCACCTTATGAGAAGAACTAAACCTGCCTAACTAATAACCATCTTGGTCTCCCCTAGCCCCAACCAGGCCATAAACTAGCCCCTCTCCACCGCTCCAGGGAGGAAGGCATGATCACACAGCTGTCCCCTGTCCACCCCACGGCCACAGCCACCCCTAGACCAGCGAGGACAAGCCCCGCACTAAGCCTCTGCGCCGCACCAACACACGCCAGAGCACCATCCCCGGCAAGGCAACACACACCTCCCCTCGACCATAGCCCGCGCATGCCGCTCCGCATTGACCCCAGGACCCCGCCAGACATGCTCTTCTTCCGCCGCACAACCCACGGCCGCCGGGAACCACTTCGAGCACTGCCTCTGTCGCTCAGAGAGCGAGACGCTCCCGACCGCAATCCACCACCCCTAGCACCGCCTTTAAGCCCTAGCTGACCGCTAGGGAACCGCTCACTGTCCACCTACCTTGCCCACGCTAATAGCGCCCTGTGCTGTCGTCACCGACGAGCTCCGCCCATGCCTCTCTGCCGCCTCTCCGAGCCTATATAAGGGAGCCTCCCTAGCACTATTTCTTCACACCACCCAGCTCTCCTCTCACCACTGGTCCTTCCCCACCTCTTCCCGGAGCCGCTCGAGCAGCCAGCCATCAGAATTTTGCCGGAGATAGCCGCAGTAGAGGAGGACATGCCCCCGTCGATTTCGTCCACCCCCGGAGCTGCTGCGACCTTGCCTGAGCCCGTCGTCGTCTCCTCGTTCAGACGCCCCCATCGCCAAGGTTGCTGGAGCCCTGGTATGCCCCCACTTCACCCCCACAATGCCGCTAGGTTTCCGTCTCGCCGGCGACGTGTCTGTCATCGACGATGAACGTGAGCCGTAGATTCTAGTTCTAATCGTGTGGTCCACGTTGCCCCGTACCACCTCGCGTGTAATGAGCCACTGACAAGCGGGACCCCCACAAGCAGTCCTCGGCGCATGAGTGGGCCGCCCATTAGTGTTCTCGCACTGGCCCTGTGATTCAAATTTAGATTTTTCCTTTTTAGCTGAAACATAATTTTGTCCCTTAGTTCAAAAATCATCTCAGAAAGATCTACTGAACCAAATTAAGTGATTCTAATTTTGTTGTAAAGATACTTTAAATCTCTATCCAAGCCCGTTAGATTTAAATAAATTAGAATTATAGATCTCTCCTAGCAAAATAACAAGACAGAAGCTTTTTCACATTCAAACATTTTTCTAAAATCAACCATAATATCTTTTGAGTTGATTCCAACTCTCAAAAATCACATTTGAATATACCTATCTGAATATGTAATAATATTAAGGTTTGGATGCACTGACTTTGGACTAGTACCAAAATAATGCTATATAGGTATTTCTAGTCACTTTAAATCATTAAATATTAAACTTAAACCTATTAAAATGTGATGCAACATTTAAATCACATTCCCATGTATTATAATATGTGGTGATGACATGTGTCCACATGATCCCATATTGTTATTGGATAATATTAAATCTTAGTTATTTTCAATGAGTAGAAATTACTTTTCTCAAATAAAGTAAATGAAACTAGTTTATCAAACTTTGTGATGTTTGTGATGATAGTAGATCATCAAATGTGCGCCTTAGTGTGATAAATAGACTAGTTAAGTATTGTTTGGTGATTGTGTATTCCGTGTGTATTTATAGATGATAGTACCGACCAAGTCTACAAGGAGGAGGAGTTCTACCCTAAAGAAGACGAGGAGAATTTCAACCACTGCACCAACCAAGGCAAGCTATTGTTAGCAAGCTAGAATTATGCAAGATAACCTAAGCAAGATGCATTAGGTATGCTTTGGTTATACCTTTTGACTTATACCTACCCAAGTTTTACTTTCTTTTACTTTACCAAAGTCCTTTACTTGTTTATAGATAGCATAAAGAGTATAAAACTTAGCCTATCTAGTTAGCCTTAGATGTCATTCTATGGCATGAGATTGATATTAACATCCCATATTAGTGTACACTCTTAACTTAGTGATTAGAGCGAAACCAAAAACTTGATCACTTTAGATGGGAATACTTGGTGAAAATGGTTATGAAAACCATGGAATGATGAGTCATTCTATTGAGATGTTTTGACATGTGTTGAGGAACACAAATGGTTTATGATGATGAAAATGTTGAGGCATGAGCCTTAGCCCCTTCTATAAAAACTTATGGTTGGGTTTGGATGCGATACCATTCCAATTTTACCGTACAACCATAATACCTGAATTGGGTAAGGCTTAGCCAAAAGTTTATATGCATTAGTATTAGTTCCCTCGCGGGAGAGGTATGAGCTGAGGCTACCTCTCAATGTTGTCCACCTATGTAGTGCCCAGGATGGCAGATGGCCATGGCTGGGAGGCCAAGCTCAAAGGAGGGGTGCTTATATTAGAGTGTGTAAAGGAAAGGTTATGTTTGATTATCTGCATACTAAGTATGATGATTTAGGGTTATCCGTGACAGATGTATCAAATTTTGTGGTGAAAGTGTACCACCTCTGCAGAGTGTCAAACTATTCGAATAACCGCGTCTGCGGTTATGGACAGTTGGAGTGGCCATATTGTTCCGTTATCAGATGTTTTCAAAATGACTTATGAAAGGATTTCTGACATGACTTGACCACAACATGGTTGTGACTATGACAACTAAGTTCCCACTTAGGTGATTTCAAACTTTATTTTATCTTTCTTTGTTACTGAACTCAGCTTAGGTTTCAAACTTAACTTTATAAATAAACTTAGAGTTAGGTTTTCCTACTAGTACCACCTTACTTATTAGTGATAGTTTGCGAGTACTTAAAGAGAACTCATGGCTTTTTCCCTGGCTATTCCCGTGGCCAGACTATGAGGAGGACTACCCTGAAGGAGGACAGTAGGACGGCTACGACAACTAGGATCATCTCCCATCATCAGCATTGCCTGTGACACTGAAGATGGACCCCACCGCTACACTATTTATTCCACTACTTGTTTGTACTAAGACCGGATCATGAGATCCTTGATTTGTGTAAGACCTTATTATGGTATTTTAATGGATGATGTACTGTGATATCCAATCTGTTATGTCTCGCAAAAATGGTAATCCTGGGATTGCAATGTATGGCATAAAAGGCATCTGGGATTAAAAATCCGGTTGTTGACTGGGTGTCTGTCTCTCCTACTATGGTCAATATCTGATTTACAACGAGTTGCTAATAATTTGATTATCATCGTTGTGGTTCCGTGTTCGTAGGTAAGACCGGTTCCATCTTCGAAAGCCCTAAGCCACGTAAAACTTGCAATGGATAAATTAGAAGCGTCTAGTTTAGATTGTTGCTAGGCTGGTGTCATGATATGGTAATGTTGTAAGTTGATGTATAGTTGATACTCTTACAACACACCTAAATGTGTAAGTTCCATATACCTTTTCCTTACACACAAAGGAATGATAAAGATCATACCACGATACACATGCTAGTGATCAAGTGCAAGAACCATATCATTTCACTTTACACATGTGATGTTTGCATCTTATATTGCTTGTTTGGCATTTTAGTAGCATTATAAGATGATTCCTCATTTAGATATCAAGATAAAAATGTGTTCTTCCTTAAGTATGCACCGTTCTATGGATCGTGTTTCGAGACATCATGTGATGATCGGGTGTACTCGACTCTGCGCTTTCATACAATAGGTGTAAGACAGTTTTACACACGCGAGTACTAAGGTTCTTACTTGGCGAGCCTAGCATGTACAGACATGGCCTCGGAACACAAACCGAAAGGTTAAGCATGAGTCATATGGTAGATATGATGCCCATATAGATGCTCGCCTTTGAAGCTACACCAACTCACGTGATGATCGGACTTGGTCTAGTGGATTTGGTTCATGTAATCACCAAAAAGACACGAGGGGTGTCATTTTTGAGTGGGAGTTCATTTCTAATTTGGATTACTAGAACTCAATTTGTCGTAAACTAAATCGAAGTGAATTTGCATAATTTGTTGTAGTCATTGGATTCTATTTACTACCTTATGCTTAGTTTTAATTGAGATAATAGAACTATAGAATTCTGGATATTTGCTTTACGAACTGGTATCGTATTGTTTTGAATGTCAAATTAAAGTTTAGAAGTCCTATTGCAAACTTTCAGAAAACTCTATTTACTCCATGAAGTTTAATAAGTAGTATTAAATCGAGAGTAAGAGTTCCAATGTTAGTATCTAAAGTATCATGTTTGCCTCCATTATTCTTGATATTCAAAAGTTATTTTTAATATCGAGGTTATCTAGGAGCTGAAAGAATAGTTTTAGAAGCCATCATGTGTGGAAGATATTTTGATATCTGAAACAATGTTTATGGTTGCAATATGATACAGTATAATTTATCAAAATACATGTTCTCATATTGTATGAGAATTTGCGAATGTTGGAGACGCTATATGTCCTAATCTCCCAAAAATGTTTTGGGAACTAACATTATACTCAAGATTCGTCCGTATAAGATATAGTAGCTTGATAATGAAAGTTTTCATGATAAGGATGGATAGAAGATATAGGTAAAATGTTTACTACACTAAAAGATTACTAAAGAATGTTTTTTGAAAGAACACCAAACATTTGACGATGGTGATCACCTTCAAAGTGCAAGTCCAAAAGTATTAGTATTTGACTATACATGCTTTGGATTATGTGTCATATGTATGGCACCACTTTTGATGTTGATAAGATTCTTTTAAAAAGAAAAGGAAATGCTGAAAGAGAATCTATAAAATATTTGGCAGAAAATAAAAGACTGGAAATGTCTAGCTAAGGTATATAGATGATATATATGTTATGGTTGTATTCTTTGCTTGTTAAACAATGTGGTTCTTGGGTATTGGATACCGAATTGGTTGGTATGAAATGTCATACAGAATGACGCAATTCATGAACTACAATGGCATAGGTAACTAGCAAAATAATATGTGATGATGTCCATCGAAAATAAATAAAGTGTTATTGTCTTTATCGTTGACAAAGCTTACCTTCAAGATTTGTTTAAATAATTGTTATTTTGTTCTGATATTATGAGAACAATGGTTGTTCAAATAAATATTGTATTCCATAGAAGATGGATGAACTTTTACAAGTCTAGTTGAACAAATCACATCCATAAAAACTAATGCTAAAATGTTGCAAGACAAATAATTGAAAGATCACTTACAAAGTGACATCACCGTTTAAATTATATTGGAAAGAGAACATGAAGAAACTCCATTTTGATGGATTTTTGGAGTCTTTTGATCTTGACCAATTGACGCTTTTGAAACTTTCCTCGAGATAATTGAAAATCCGTTCATAGGCCAAAGAGGGACAGATGACTAACTTATTGAAAATTGTGCATGTTGATGTGCATAGTCCATTATGTGTAGTCATATGTGATGGATCTTTTTGCTTCATATGCTTTCTCCAGAAATTTGAGTGAATATATTTATATATTTACTTAATAAGGAAGAAGTATGAAACATTTGAAAATTGTTCAAAGACTTTCAAGATGAAGTGGAAAATCATTGTAACAAGAAAATCAAGAGTTTATGATTTGATCATAAAGGAAGATATTTGAGTTACAGGTTTAGAAAATCACCTAAGATTTCAGGAATTGTTCCATGGATTTGCATTTCCTGACAAACCATAGGAGTATGGTATGTTTGATAGATCAAATCGAACCTTGTTTGACATGGTAAGATCAAAGGTGTCATTTATAAAACTGCCATTATATTATAAGGATTAAAGCTTTAGATACTACCGCTTTTACACTAAAAAGAGCACCATCGTGTTCCATTTAAATGACACCATATGAGTTATGGATTGGGATAAAAACCCGAGTTGTCTTTTCTTAAATTTTGGTATGCTATGCATAAGTAAAATGTTTACAACCAAAGTCGGATCAGCACTTCTTTGTACGTTATCCCAAATAATTTGTTGGGTATTCCTCCATAACACCGAGGACAAAAGAGTTTGTCGCATCGAACGTTAAGTTTCTTGAGAAGGAATTTTTCGTGAAAAGTTAAGTGGGAGGACAATAGAACTTTGATAAGGTTATTGAACCTTAGATATATGTGCTAAGTAGGACAGCACCGGGAAGTGTCCTGGTGGCGGCCACAATGCTCATGGCTCCCGTGATTACAATGGTTGTGATTTTGGAGATTAGTGTTCCTGTTTGAACCGTATGCATCGAGTAATGATCAAATAGCTAGATTTGATAAACAAGTCGTTATTGTTTTGACAATGATGAACCGACTACATGCAAAGAAGAGATGATGGGCCTAACTCCATAAAATGACTATAAGTCTTAAAATTCGTGACAGTTTCCATACACGAGAAATCAAGTTTTGAACTTGGATGACCCTCCGAAAAGGCATGAAGCCTAACGGTCATGTTTGGATCTATAAAGAAATAGAAATGGATGTTTGACATCTATGAAATTGTCGACATGTCGGAAAAGAGTTTACGAGAATGTTCAAGGAGTTGACTATGACAAGATTTGATCTTTCGTAGTGCTATTAAGTCTTGACAGATTAATGTAGAAACCACTACATATAATTTGATATATGATAGTTGAACAAACAAAACAATGTTCTTCTAATAGAATGGTTATCTAGGACGTGTACCTAACATGGTCCGAAGGGATTTGTTAATTCAAAGGATGCTAAAAGGGCGTGCAAACTTCAATGGTTGAAGTGAGCATAGCGGAGTTCAAATCTTCACCGTGATGAAAATGTTAAAAGAGTTTAATTTCATCGAAGACGATGAAGATGCTTGCGTTTGAAAGAAATTAAGTGGGAGCACTAAGACAAATTTCAAATACATTATGTAGAGTACATATTGTTGATTGGAAATGATGTATATTTTATTGACACAAGTTAATAATTTCATTAAAATTGGATTTTGATGAAAGACTTGGGCAAAAATGGAATATTTGGCATGAATGTCTATATGGATAGATTGAGGCACTAATATGGTTATGCCAGGCGTACATATATGAGATATTGAAAGGGGTTCAATATGGAAACAACAAGAAAGGTTCTTGCTGCATGGAAATGATTGAATCAAGATTCAAGTGTATCGATAGTTGGTGAGTGAAATCACGTGAATATTTTGATCAATAATACCATGATATGTACATATCTAGATATGTATAATGCTCTAAATGTTATGAGCATATACCAGAATGATTCATAAGATGATGATTGGATGATAGTAAAGATATTCTTATGAGCTTTGGAAGAACTAAGAATATATCATGTATAAGTGACAAATAGTTGAAAGTAGTTCATTGTAAAGTGTTACATTGATACTAGTTTGTCACAAGATACAAATTAAATTTATCTCAATTTAAACTATGGGTGGCACAATATAATGGAAAGGAAGTTCCATGATATATTTGGATGAGTTCCAAAGTTAAGACATTGTGATGGATACTACAACAAAAAGGCTAAGTATATGACTGCTATAGTAGCAACAAAAGAGGGTGTGTTAAGTAGTTTGTATCAAACTAGGTGTGGTTCACAGTGGGCTAATACTATGAAGATATATTGTACAACAATACTATCAACATGTTTTAACCCAAATGTACTAAAGGTCTCACCAAAGGACTAAATTTATACAATGCCATCTCATTAGAGAATGAGTGATGCGTAGAGACGCCAATACATGCAAATACACAAGGACCTGAAAATGTCAGATCCAGAGATTATGTTAACACTAGAAAATGCATATATTCAAGCCCTAGGTGTTGTATATACAAGTTTACAAACTAGATTATTGACTCTAGTGCAAGTGGGAGACTGAAGGGAATATGCCTGAGAGGCAATAATAAAGTGGTTATTATATTATTCCATGTTTATGATAAATGTTAATTTTGCATGCTATAATTGTATTGATTGGAAACATTAATACATGTGTTTTTAATAAACAAAATACAAAGTTCCTAGTAATGCCTCTCATATAAACTAGCTCGTTGATTAACAAGATGATCAAGGTTTCCTGATCATGGACATTGGATGTTGTTAATAACGAGGTCACAACATTGGTCGAATGATTTGATGAACATTCATCCGAAGTATAGCATTATGATCAAAGTCATTATGTTTATATTGCTATAATATCATACGAAGTAATCCTAGTCCTTAGACCATGAGATCATGTCAATCACTAACATTTGAAGAGTATCTTGATAACATCAAACGTCATACCATGAAAGGGTGACTATAAAGGTGGGTTTAGTGCTACGACGATGTTATGTAGAGTCTCATGGATCAAGAGTGGGATTTGTCCATCTTGATGATGGATAGATATACTCAGGGCCCTCTCAGTGATATCACATTGAAATAGCTTGTAAGCAAGTGATGTGGTCACTAGAATGTTATATCACGGGAACAAGAAAAGAGTGCATGTCGGTAACCAGATCAAACTAGGTATTGAGATACTGATGATCGAATCTCGGACATGTAATATATTGCGAGACAAAGGGATTTAGTTACAACGTTAAAGGTTCAGACGATCACTAGAGTCATCGTTGAATGTGTGGGACTCATTACAGATCTCCAGGTCCCGCTGCTGATTATTGATTGGAGAGGGGTCTCGATCATGTCTGAATTATTCGCAAGCCGTAGGGTGACACACTTAAGGGATAGAAACACCATTCTGAGCAAATATGTTTCAGATAAATATTTAAGAAAGCGCTGGAACCATATTCGGTGGAAACCAGAATTGTTTTGGGTGAAATTGCAGAAACTGGTTTGCATGTGATATTGAAATGTTGCAAGGGGTTTATGTGAATGTTTGTTAATTAAAGTAATTAAAGAAATTCTGAATAAATAAATAAAAGTAGTTTTATTTAATGAGAGATTGCATTAAATTTGGTGGAAATTTAATGGGATTTGAGTGAGATTTTGAGTGGAGGAAATGGAGAGCCATTTGTGTGAGTGGGAGCTCCACTCATATAAATGGAGGAAGAGGTGGGGGAAACCTCTTTCGCCATCGGCCATGGCCCTTGGCTGCCCCCTCCTCCTATAAAAGGAGCCCCTCCTCTCACTTCTCACTCACACCTCCTCGCGAAGGATCTCTCTCCCCCTCTAGAAATTATTCTCCACGGTCTCGGATTAACGAGATACATGTTCCCGGTGGCTTTATCTGGAAAGGAGTTGCTGCTTCTGATACTTTGCTAGATCGAGGGATGGAGGTTGTCGGGGTACCCGACGTTTGTGCGATCACGGATGCATCGCTGCTTTGTGGTGCTGGACTTGGTGGTGCTGAACCTACTAGACTTGCTGGAGCTGGACCTGCTGGACTTGCTGGACTTCATCACGATCTTGAGATCGGCAAGTGTACGACTACATCAACCATGAAATTAGTTTCATTAACAATGCTTTGTTTATCTTCAAGGGTATGTTCTCTATGGATGTATATCCACCCGTTGCTTGTATCTAGTAAATAGATCTTGGCGTATAATAGTTCCCATCATAGAATTTTTTTTGTTTTCTATGCTGCGAACCCAATATCATATACGCGCTATGGTGGGTTACGGTCTCCAGCGCTCTAGTCGCCTACCGTGTTGTCAAATGCGGCCTCATGGTTCATCTCACGGGGGATACTGTTGTTGATGAGGTAGCTGAGAGTATCCTGCTGAATTTCTGAAGCTCATATGTGATCCCGTGGCATTCACCGACCTTGGCTATTTCTTCGAGGATGTGTCGCGCTTTGTCGGTATGTATCTGTTTCTCTTTCTTTTGGTCAGTGTTTTAGGACTTCCTTTTGTGTTATGATCCGCTCTTATTCTCGTATATATCATTGGTATTATTGTCAGCATTTATAGTCTGCGAGCAATTTTTATCGATGTTGTTGGGTTCCCATCATAGAAAACAAAAAATTCCTACGATATGAACAACTAAGCACCACGATCTATCTACCTAGATACAATGCTTTGTTAACGAAATTTGATTTTGTGGATGATGTAGTCATACACTTGCCAATCTCAAGATCGAGTTGAAGTTCAGCACCGCAAAGTAGCAGCTCCGTGATCACACACACATTCATCATCCTGATAACCTCCTAGTCCTCGCTCCATCAAAGCATCGGAAGTAGTAGATCCTTCCAGAGAAACCACCAAGAACATGTACTTCGCTAATCCGAAGCCATGGAGAATTTACTAGAGGAGGGAGAGATCCTTCACAAGGAGGTGTGAGTGGAAAGGAGGAGGAGACCTCCTTTTATGGAGGGTAGCCCCCATGCCATGGCCGGCGGCCATTGTTGGTGGCACCACCTCTCCCTCATTCATGTGAGTGGAGCTTCCACTAAGCATTCCCACATCAATTCCATCTCCACTCAATGTTACATTAATTTTCCACCAAGATTAATGCATCTCTCATTTAATAAAAAATTGTATTTATTTTATTCAGAATTTCGTTAATTAATTTAATTAACAAACATTTGCCAAAAAACTTACAATACTTCGATATTACATCTGGAACCATTTTCAACAAATTGCCCGAAACAGTTCCAGTGTCCATCGAAATAATCCCAATGCTTTCAAATCCTTTATCTGGTATTATATCTTCTCCATTTGGTGTTTGTATACCATAAGTCTGTCATCCTATGGTTCGCAAATAATGCAGACATGATCGAGACCCCTCTCCGATCAATAATCACCAGCGGGACCTGGAGATCCGTACTGACTCTCACACATTCCACGATGACTCTAGTCATCGTGAGAACCTTTGACGTTGTAACTAAATCCCTTTGTCCCATGATATATTACAAGTCTGAGATTTGATCATTCGTATTCATATACCTAGTTTGATCTTGTTACCGACAAGTACTCTTTTCTCGTTCCCGTGATATAACATTCTTAGTGATCTTATCACTTGCTTGCAAGCTATGTCAATGTGATATCACCGAGAGGGCCCTCAACATATCTCTCTGTCATCAGGATGGAAAAATCCCACTCTTGATCCATGATCCTCTACATAACACTTCCGAAGTATCTGAACCCACCTTTGTCGTCACCCTATTACGGTGTGACGTTTGATGTTATCAAGTTACTCTTCTGGTGTTAGTGATTGACATGATCTCATGGTATAAGCACTAAGCTTACTTCACATGATGTTATAGAAATGTAAATATAATGACTTTGATCGTATTACTATACTTTGGGTGAATGTTCATCACATCATTCCACCAAGGTTTTGACCTCGTTATTAAGAACATCCAATGTCCATTTTCAGGAAACCATGATCATCTTGTTAATCAATGAGCTAGATTATATGAGAGGCATAACTAAGAACTCTTATTTGTTTATTAAACACACATGTATTAACGTTTCCTATTAATACAATTATAGCATGATAAACAAACATTTATCATAAACATGGAATACGATCTTTATTATTTCCTCACGGGCATATTCCCTTCAGTCTACCACTTGCACTAGAGTCAGTAATCAAGTTTGAAACTTGTGCATTTTAACACCTATAGGTTTCTGGTGTTGTATATACGCGTTTATTGTGGTAAACCTAATCTTTAGATCTAACACTTTTAGGTCCATGTGTATTTGCATGTCTTTGCATCTCTATGCATCACTCATTCTCAAATGAGAGGGCATTGTATGAATTTGGTACTTTGGTGAGACCTCAGTTCCTGGGGGTTAAAATATGTCGATACTATTGTCGTACAATATATCTTCATAGTACTAGCCCATTGTAAACCACACCTAGTTTGATAACAAACTACTTAACAGAAATGTCCTCCTTTGCTGCTACTATAGAAGTTATATACTCATCCTTTTGTTGTAGTATCCATCACAATTTCTTAACTTTGGAACTCATCCAAATCCATCATGCAACTTCCTTTACATTACATTGTGCCACCCATAGTCTAAATTGAGATAAACTTGACTTGTATCTTGTGACAAAACTAGTATCAATGCAACACTTTATAATGAACTATTTGTAACTATTTAAAATGAACTATTTGTCACCACATAACATATTCTTAGTACTTCCAAAGCTCATAAGAATATCCTTACTATAGTCCAATGATCATCTTATGAGTCATCCTGGTATATGCTCATAACATTTAGAGCATAGGACATATCTGGATTAGTATATATCACAGTATATATGATTGATCAGAATATTCATGTGATTTCACTCACCAAGTGCCAAAACACTTGAATCTCGTTTCACTTACCAAGTGTCGATACACTTGAATCTTGATTCGACCCTTTCCATGTGGCAAGAACCTTTCTTGTCGTTTCCATATTGAACTCATTCAGTATCTCATCTATATACGTCTAGCACAACCATATTAGCGCCACAATATATAGATATAGACATTGATGCATAATATTCTGATATAAACATATTATTTCATCAAAATCTGGTTTTAATGAAATTCTTAACCTGCGTCAATAAAGATACATCATTTCCAACAAGAACATGTCTTCTAGGTAATGTATTAGAAATATGTCTCAGCGCTCCCACTTAATTTTTTGCAGATGCAAGCATCTTCATCGTCTCTGATGAATTTAAACATTTTAATAGTTCATCACGGTGAAGATTCCAACACCGTTATGCTTAATTCAACCATTGAAGTTTGCATGCTCTTTTAGCATCTTTTGATCTAACAAAACCCTTTCGGACCGTGTCATGTACATTTCCTAGGTAACCATTCTATTAGAAGAACCATTTTTTGTTTGTTCAACTACCATATACCAAAATTGACATATGTAGTGGTTTCTACAATAATTCGTCTAGAATAAATATCTCTATGAAAGGTCAAATCTTGTCGTAGTCAACTCCTTGAACATTGTCGTAAACTTTTTCCCCATATGTCAACTATTTCATAAATATGAAACATCAATGTCTATTTTTTTACAGATCCAAATACGACCGATAGGCTTCATGCTTTTCTGGAGGGTCTTCCAAGTTCAAAAACTTGATTTCTCCTGTATGGAAACTATCATAGATTTTATGACTTCTAGTCACATTATGGATTCAGGGCCCATCATCGCTTCTTTGCATGCAGTCGGTTCATCATTGTAAAAACAATAACGACTTGTTTATCAAATCTCACTATTTGATTGTTACATGACCCACGCAGTTCAATAGGAACTCTAATCTCCGAGATCACAACCTTTATAGTCACGGGATCCATGAGCATTGTGGCTGCCTCCAATACACTTTCTGGTGTTGTGCTACATAGCACATCTTGCTTAGGTTCATCAACCTAATCAATGTTCTATTGTTCTCCCACTTAACTGTTGCAGAAAATTCCTTCTAAAGAAACTTGACGTTCTAAGCAGCAAAATCTTTTGTCTTCAGTGATATCGAGGAATACCCAACTGTTTCTTTTGAATAACCTACAAAAAGACGTGCTTATGCAACTTTGGTTGTAAACATTTTACTTATGCCTATCATACCAAAATTTAATAAAAGACAACTCGGGTTTTATCGCAAAACATAACTCATATGGTGTCATTTCAACGGATCATGATGGTGATCTTTTTAGTGTAAAAGCGGTAGTCTCTAAAGCATTAATACTTAAAACATAATTGTAGTTTTATAAATGACACCTTCAATCTTACCATGTCAAAGAAGGTTTGATTTCATCTCTCGAACACTCCATACTCCTGTGGTTTATCAGGAAATACAAATACATGGAACGATTCCTCAAACCTGAGGTGTTTTTCTAAACTTGTAACTCAAATATCTTCCTTTATGATCCAATCATAAATTCTTTATTTTCTCATTACAATGATTTTATACTGCATCTTGAAAGTCTTTGAATGTTTTCAAATGTTTCATATGTCTTCCTTTTTAAGTAAATATACACATATATTTGCTCAAATTTCTGGAGAAAGTATATGAAGTTGAAAGATCCCCGCACATGGCTACACATAATGTACTATATACATCAGCATGCACAATGTCTAATAATTTAGTCATCCATTCCTCTTTGTCATATGCATGGAGTTTTAATTATCTCTAGGAAAGTCCCACAAGCGTCAATTGGTCAAAATCAATGACTCCAAAATTCCATCAACATGGAGTTTCTTCATGTTTTCTTTCCAATATAATTTAAACGGCAATGACACTCATAAATGATCTTTTAATCATTTGTCTTGCGACATTTTATCATTAGTTTTAATGGACATTATTTCTCCAACTAAACTAGTAAAAGTTCATCCATCTTCTATGGAATACGATAGTTATTTGAACAATCATTGTTCTCATAATACCTGAACAAAATAACAATTATTAAAACAAATCTTGAAGGATAGGTTTGATGTTAACGAAAAAAACAACAACACTTTATTTGTTTTTAATGAACATTATCACTTATTCTCTTGCTAGTTACTTAGGCCATTGTAGTTCATGAATTATGTTGTTCTATATGACATTTCACACCAATCAATTTGGTATCCAATACCCAATAACCACATTGTTTAACAAGCAAAGAATACACTCATAACATATGTACATCATCTATGTACCTAAGCTGGACATTTCTAGTCTTCTTCTTTTTTGCCAAATATTTTCTAGATTCTCTTTCAGCATTTTCTTTTCATTTTAAAAGAATCTATCAACATCAATAGTGGCGCCATACATATGACACATAGTACAAAGCATGTTTAGTCAAATACTAATACCCTTGGACTCACACTTTGAAGTGGATCACCATCATCAAATGTTTGGTGTTCTTTCCAAATCCATTCTTTAGTAATCTTTTAGTGTAGTAAACATATTACATGCATCTTCTATTCATCCTTATCATGACAACTTTCATGATCAACATACCATATCTTATAAAGGCGAATCACGAGTATAATGTTAGTTCCCAAAACCTTTTGGGAGATTAGTACACCTAGCATCTCCAACCTTCACAAATTTTCATACAGTATGAGAACATGTATTTTACTAAATTATACTCTATCATATTGCAACCAAAACATTGTTTCAGATATCACAATATCTTCTACACATGATAGTTTTTGAAACAATTCTTTTAGCTCCTAGATAACCTTGATACTAAAACATATTTTGAATACCAAGGATCATGGAGGCAAACATGATATTTAGATACTAACACTAGAGTTGTTACTCTTGATTTAATACTACTTATTAAACTTGAAAGAGTAGGTGGGGTTTACTGAAAGTTTGCAATAACACTTTTAAACTTTAGATTGATACTCGAAACAATATGATACTAGTTCGTTGTTGTGACCTCGGATCAATAAGGATCCTAAGTCCCTGTGATTAACATGCTAGTCCCTCGATCAATAGCTAGCACTTCACAGTCGATGAATATCATGTAAAAAACAAGTCATTATTACACGAATAATCTAGAGTATATTTATTACAACTTGCATAGCTTATAGCTAGCTCGAAATAAAACAGCGGAAACTAAGTAAAACTTGAGTCCATCAACGCCTCAGGCTAGCTGCGTGAAGACCCGCGATCCCTACACACCTTTCAATCTTCGGATTCTGCACATAAGACGTGCAGCGAACAAGTTGGGTCAATACTTTGAATGTATTGGCAAATTACACCAAGGAAAGAGTAAGACTATCTCTACATGCAAGGCTAAGAGTAGGCTCTGGGGTTCATTTGCGTAAAGCCAATTTTATCAATTTAATAAGAAAAGAGATAGAAAGTTTTCCCTACTTTGCAAACTTTGATATATAGTATAGGGTCGAATGGAACACGTGGATATTACTCACCATGTGCCCAAATCAACCTAGCACTTGGATATTACGCACCAAGTTCCCAAAATCCCACCCAATGGCGATATTACTCACGCCTTGGGGTTTGTAAAACGTTAAGTTTGGGAAAGAGAGAGGAAGATCTTTCAGAGGCTCCATCCTTCAGATGCTCAAAGTTGTTCTGTTTCCGTGAACACGGCTGATCGATCAGCTGCAATACTCTCGAGAGGTTGTGCACTTTCCCCACAATCCACGATCAAGTCTTTTTACAGACAAGACCATGGTGAAGCCTTCCCTTAGTAGCCCCTCTACCAGCTGGATCCAACCGTGCCAAGAACCTCCAAATGTTGGTACCCCGGTGAGGTTTCCCACTAAGTACTAAGCCAAGACAGAGCACATATGTATTGTGGTTGCACTGGAAGCTTCTGAATTCTGAAACATGGCAGACTTCTTTGATTCCTGGGCGGCCCTCCTCCACCAAATATCCACTCGTTGTCCCGTCAACCATTCCACCCAGAAGAAAACTTAGTTTTATTTTGAAGGGGGTTTTGAGAAGAAAGTTCGCTCGAGAGAGCTCTCATACTTAGAAAATTTTGAGTCTTTCGAACCCCCCAACGGTACTTAGCATATAAATAGCATAGCAAGCAATACTTAGCAAGACAGGGGAACCTAATAGGATGGAAAATCCTAAGCATAGAATTACTCATGGCAAACTACAAAACCGCACTTGCAAAAATAGTACTAAGAAAAACTACTAAAAACCTACACATGCATACTACAAGATTTGAAGAGCAAAACATGCATACTCAAAAACTGGGATATAAACATGAACAAGTGGTGTAACTTGCCTTGATCCGAGCAGCAATCTACACAACAATACTCCTCAGCGCACTCCGAGCAATCTAACGAAACAAACATGGATCCAATCACAATTTGCACAAAACAAAGTCACGAAGACGAATATGCATGCATGCAACATGGTAATATGCAAGGATGGATTCGATTTCGACCAAGGGTTTTAACCAGGGGTGTTGTTGAGTTGGGGATGTCATTAGAATTGATTTCCCACAGATTTTAAGTATTTTGGGTTAAACCCTAATTTACCAAGCTCAAAACTAGATCTATAACTCTATTCTATCTCGAGACAGATCTAAGCACCCTAAGCAAGATATGACAATTTTCTACAGAAGATCTCGACGATACAAAGCCAACGCAACAAGAATCAACTAAAACGTAGCTACGGATAAATTTCTAGAATTAAAATAATCTAATCTAAACTTTAAATCCTACTGCAAGATTTCTGTGGCAAAACAGTAATATTATTGTAGATCTGTGTTCTACTCGAAAATATGAATCCAACGGTATATTATATGCAATTTTTGGACTAATAATCGAATTACTATGAATTTTTCAAGATTGCCGCTATTTCTGCCTATTTAAAAGAAAAAGGAAAAAGGGCATGCGACGCGGCGACACGTGGCGCCACGTGAGTGGGCCACGCTGCGTGACGACGTGGGGCGACGGTGTCAACGTGGCGCTGCCACGCGGCGCGACGCGGTTGGCCCGCGGGCGTTAACCGATCTGGGCCATTGGATCTAGATCTAACGGTCGTCGAGGGGGGGGCAGCGCTTACCGGCGGGCGGCGGCTGGCGGTGACGGCGGACGGCGGTGCTCCTCCGGCGATGGTCGGCGACGGCGGCGGCGCTCCTCCGGCCCGGCGAGCTAGACGATGGGGACCGGCTCCTCGTCGCGGTCGCGTTCCCGAGGGTGGCGGCAGTCCTTCTTCTCCGAGGCGTCGACGAACGGCGGCCGGAGGCGGCGGGCGGCGGAACTCCGGCGAGGAATCCGGCGGCGCTCGGTGGTGGTGGTGGCGAAAAACTCTAGGGTTCTAGGAGTGCGTGCCGAGGGCTATATAAAGGCGGAGGAATTGGCGCGGAATTCGCAGAGTTCGCTCCGGATTCGGATTCGGCGCGCGGCGGCTGGCTGGCGGGCGCGGGCGGCTGGTGGGCTGGCGGGCTGGGCCGCTGGTGGCTGCGCGTCGCCCACCCGGCCGGGCGGGCGACAGATAGCCTGGGGCTGGCTCGGCCGGCCCAGGTAGACTAGTTTTTTTTTTATTACTGAATTGCTATTTGTTTGATAACTTTTGCAAACGGACTCCGAATTAGACGAAAATGGTCTCTAAAATTTTGTAAAAATAAGAGGATTAAGATAGGATTATAAAATAACCCATTTGCAAAGGTTTTGGTGGTTCAAAAGGTTTTACCCCCTTTCGTCTATAAATCGACTATGGGGTTTACGAAAATACCTGTTGCAGTTTTTGATATGTGATGCCATGATGCAATGATATGATGCAGGCTTACTAGTAACATCTTAAATTGCAAAATTTGGGATGTTACAAACCTACCCCCCTTAAGAAGAATCTCGTCCCCGAGATTCAGGTTGGTTAGCAAATAGATGTGGGTGTTCTTTCTTCAAATCTTCTTCACGTTCCCACGTGGCTTCTTCCTCGGAATGGTGATTCCATTGAACTTTGCAGAATCTGATAGCCTTGGTACGAGTGATTCTCTCTGCTGTCTCTAGAATCCTGGTGGGTTTTTCCTCATAGGTGAGATCGTTCTCCAATTGAACCTCGTCCAACGGAACCGTGTCCTTTAGTGGCGTTTCAGCCATTTCCGGGTGACACTTCTTTAGTTGTGACACATGGAAAACATCATGAACAATTAACACTTTGGGTAATTCCAACTGATAGGCAACTTCCCCTCTACGAACCAAGATCTTGTAGGGCCCTATGAATCGGGGTGCTAACTTACCCTTGATTCCAAATCTCTTAACTCCTCGTAGTGGTGAAACTCGGAGATACGCACGGTCTCCCACTTCATAAGTCACAGCCCTGCGCTTGGAATCAGCATAACTCTTTTGTCTGGATTGGGCTATTTTTAATCTGTCTTGAATCTGTCTCACCTTCTCTTCGGCATCCTTGATCAGTTCAGGTCCAAACAAACTACGTTCTCCCACTCCATTCCATAACAGCGGAGTCCTACACTTTCTGCCATATAGAACTTCAAATGGGGCCATCTTGATGCTAGTTTGATAGCTGTTATTATATGAGAATTCCGCATATGGCAAGTTATCATCCCAGCTAGACCCATAGTCTAGGGCACAGGCTCTTAACATGTCCTCCAAGATTTGATTAACTCTTTACGTCTCATCCATCTGCTTATGGGTGGAAGGCAAGATTAAACTCCAGTCGTGTCCCTAGAGATTCGTAGTCACGCCAAAACATAGAGGTGAATTGGGTACCTCTATCAGAAACAATCCCCTTGGGTACACCATGAAGGCTTACGATCCTTGACATGTAAATCTTGGCAAGTTTAGCACTCGTATAGGTGGTCTTTATGGGAATAAAGTGGGCCACCTTTGTGAAGTGGTCGACCACTACCCAGATGGAGTCATACCTGAAAGAGTCCATGTAGTCCTGTGATAAAATCCATGCCTACCTTGTCCCACTTCCAATCGGGCATGTGTAATGGCTGCAGCAGTCTGCTGGTTTTGGTGTTCGCCTTGACTCGCTGCACACGTCACATAAGGAGATGTATTCAGCAATTTCTCTTTTCATGTTGTTCCACCAGAATCTATCTTTCACATCCATGTACATCTTTGTATTACCAGGATGAATTGAGTAAGGCGAATCGTGAGCTTCCTGAAGGATTAACTTCCTGATATCAGGGTCATCGGGAACACACAGACGTTTCTCATACCAAAGTGTTCCTTGTTCATCCGTGTGAAACCCTTTTGCTTTACCCTTGCTTATATTAGCTCTTATTTCTTCCAACTCTTTGTCCCCCTTCTGGGCCTCTTTGATTTGGTCCAGAAAAATTGGCACTATCTCCATAGTTGCTAAGTATCCCTCCGGAACTAATTCCAACCTGAGGTCTTTGAATTGTTCACACAAGTCTTTTGGAAGTTCTCCCACGGTAAGTCCATTTACATAGACTTTCCGGCTTAAGGTGTCAGCCACAACATTGGCCTTTCCAGGATGGTACTGCAGGTCTAAATCATAATCCTTGATGAGCTCAAGCCATCTCCTTTGCCTCATATTTAACTCCTTTTGAGTGAAGATATACTTAAAGCTCTTGTGATCCGTGAACACATCACAATGCTTGCCCATTAGGTAATGTCTCCATACCTTGAGCGCATGCACAACTGATGCTAGTTCCAAATCGTGCGTGGGGTAGTTATTCTCATGGTGCTTAAGTTGCCGAGAGGCATAAGACACTACTTTTCCATCTTGCATCAGAACACTACCAAGTCCTTGTCGAGAAGCGTCACAATAGACTTGGAAATCCTTTTGGATATCAGGGAGACACAAAACTGGTGATGTTACTAGGCGCTTCTTCAACTCCTAAAAACTTGCTTCACAAGCCTCGGTCCATTGGAACTTCTTTTCTTTCTTCAGCAACTCTGTCATAGGCTTCGCTATCTCGGAAAAGTTTTCAATGAATCTTCGGTAATATCCCGCAAGGCCCAGGAAACTCCTAATATCACCCACATTCTTAGGAGACTCCCATTCTGTCACAGAAGTTACCTTACTTGGGTCCACGGCAACACCTTTAGCTGATACAATATGACCAAGGAATCCACTTCTTTCAACCAGAACTCACATTTGCTAAATTTAGGATACAACTTGTGTTCCCTTAACTTTTCCATGATTAGGCGCAGGTGCCTCTCATGTTCCTCCTCGTCCTTGGAGTATATGAGTATGTCATCAATGAATACTACAATAAACTTATCCAAGTACTCCATGAACACCTTGTTCATCATACTCATGAAGTATGCTGGGGCATTGGTTAAGCCAAACGACATCACGGTGTACTCATACAATCCGTATCTTGTAGTGAAGGCTGTCTTGGGTACATCCTGTTCCCGGATATTTAACTGAAAATATCCAGACCGGAGATCAATCTTGGAGAACACACTAGCTCCTTTTAACTGGTCAAACAGGTCATTAATATTGGGTAGAGGGTACTTGTTCTTGATTGTCACTTCATTTAACGACCGATAGTCCACGACTAGTCTCTTGGTTTTATCCTTCTTCTCCACGAATAAGACAGGTGCTCCCCAAGATGACGCACTTGGTTGAATGAAGCCTTTGTCCAACTGCTCTCTAAGTTGTTTCTTAAGTTCCTTCAACTCATCCACATCCATCTTGTACGGTCTCTTTGCTATTGGTCCAGTACCTGGCATCAAGTCAATGAGAAACTCGATGTCTCGGTCGGGAGGCATCCCTGGTAATTCTTCCGGAAACACATCTGATACTCCTTCACAATTGGCACATCCTCCAAGCTAACCCCCTTAAGAGAATTCACCATACTTCCTTTGAGTGCGAAAGCTGACTTAAAGTGGATCCTTTTCTTATCCAGAGTGGTGAGTGTGATAGTCCTTTTGGCGCAATCTATGAGTCCCTCGTATTCGGTCATCTAGTTCATGCCCAGAATTATGTCTAAGCCTTGTGATTCCAAAACGACTAGGCTGGTGGGAAAGGTGTGTGCCCCAATCCTTAATTCTAACCCACGGCATCCAGAGTTTGCCACTATTTCTCCTCCAGGAGAACTTACCCTTAGGGGAGTACTAATAGTCTCCGTAGGTATCTTGCCTCTATCCACAAATACCCTTGATATGAATGAATGTGATGCACCAGTATCGAAAAGAAAAACTGCAGGGATGGAGTTAAGCTTGAATTTACCAATCACGGAGTCGGGTGCCTCACGAGCATCCTCCACGGAGACATGATTCGCTGTGGCTTTGACGAACGGATTTGGCTTCTTCCCATTTCCATTACCATTGCCATGGTTGTGTCCGTTGCCGTTTCCATTGCCATTCCCATTCTTCACTTTTTCGGGACAAGTAGTCGCATAGTGCCCTGTCTTGTTACACTTGAAGCATGTCACTTCACTTAGATCCTTCCCATTTCCATTTCCATTGCGGTGCTTTTGGCCATTGTGGTTATGTCCTCCATGACGATGACCATTGTGGTTGTGGCCATTGTGGTTGTGGGGTGGTGGCGACGAAGTGCGTTGCTTCTGATATGGGGCAGAGCTGTGCTTGTGTGAGGTGGACTTTCTCTTTCGGTTCTCTATACTCCTTTGCTTTGCTTCAACTACCACTGCCTTGTCCAGGAGTTCCTGGTAGTTATCAAACTTCAGAGCCACAAGCTGAATAGATATTTCATCATTAAGTCCCCTCAAGAACTCCTCCTGTCTCTTGGCATCAGTGGATACATCATCAGGTGCATAATGTGCCAGCTTGTGGAAAAGGTCCCCATACTTGGAGACAGAGCGGTGCAGCTGTTTCAAGTCGCGGAACTCACGTCTCTTAAGTGACATGACTCCCGCGGCTACGTGATGAGTAGGAAAGGCTGCCTCAAACTGGTTCCAGGTGATAGCTTCAATATCAGGGTGGGTGACCTGGTAATTATCCCACCATTCTGCGGCTGGTCCCTCAAGTTGGTGCGCGGAGAAACGCACCCTATCAGCTCCAACAACTTGGACGGTGTCTAACTTCTTGTTGGTGGTGCGGAGCCAGTCATATGCCACAATTGGCTAAGAACTACTTGAAAAAGTTGGAGGGTTCAACCTTAAGAACCGAGTCAAGCGATCCTGTTGGGGCGGTGGAGGTGGCGGAGGCGGCGGATTGTTGTTGTTGTTGTTTTGCATGTTTTGAGTGAGGAGTTGGATCAGCTGATTCTGGGAGTTCAGAAGTTGTGCTATCTCTGGGGGCATGTTGTTATTGTTGTTTCCATGTCTCGCCATCTGGAGGGTTTGAGAGGCAAATTGAGAAAGGATAGAAAGCCTAAGGAATAAACTCCTACCCTTATGTAAACAAGAGAAGAAAACACACGATAAAAACAAGGCACACATAGCACAAAAACCACACACTCAACCAAGTTTAACTAACCAATATAAGGTTTCTGGTACTCATTACAATTATGAATAACGTTCGACTATAGAACTAAAGGTGGTCCAACTACTCTACTCATCATCCACTTCCTCATCCTCAATGATGAAGCCTTCCTTTTCCAGCAGTGACTTGTATAGCTCCATGTCCCTCGTCGTGGCTTCAAGCTTCTCTTGAAGTTCCTTCATCTCCTGTGGCTCCGGTGTTGCAGCTTCGAGCCTTCCTTGAAGTTCCTTCACCTCTTGCAGCTCCTGGGTAGCAGCTTCCAGCTTCTCTCGGAGTTCCTTCTTCTCCTTCTATAGCTTCTTGATCAAACTTGACCCCATAGTCACGGGCGTTATCTTCTCCTCCAAGCTCCTCTTGGCTGCTCGTAGGTCCTTCAACATGGTGGCAAGGTTCTTGAACTCCATCTCGTTCTTTGCGAGCACTAGACTTTGCTCCCTAATCCTCTTATTCTTATCTTGCACCCTCTTCTCTTGATTAGCGAACCTCTTGTCTTGGGCGGTGAGTTCTCCTCCTAGGGACTTGATCATCTCTTCCAGCTCCTCGATCTTCTCTTCCTTCTCCTTGACTAGGGCACAAAGCTCGTCATTCCTCACGATCTCAAAGCAGCTCCCCTTCTGAAGGTCATCAATATGGAACTCCAAGTCTTGATATTGGATCCTTCGATGCTTGCATGTCTTCCTTTCCTCTAGGGTTAACTCGATTGGAACTCCCTTCTCATCACGTCTTCCAAAGAGTTTGATGTAGTGGCCTTCAACCTCTTCATGGTGGCGTCCGCAAAGGCGTCCAATGAGTTCCTGCAAGCTGATGCTAAGTCCTTTCTCCTTGGAGTCGCTGGTGATGTTGAGTATAATGGCCTCTGTCTTGGGTTCTATCTGACTGCACCCTGGTTGGATGACTTCAATTGCCCAGCATCCTTCCTTGTGCATCTCCCTCAACTCGCTTCCCTTGATTGATGGCATGGGTAACTGCAGTGTCTTGATGATGTCCAGAAGGCATTCCCCGAAGAGCAGGCACTTGATGTCTTCGGCGGTGTCGTAGTAGAAGGCCGTCATCTTTAGGTTAGGAGAAAGAAAATGAGGCAGAAGGTGATAAGGAAGAGAAATACTAGAAGAGAACAAATAACTTGAAGAATATAGAAAGCAAAAACACACATGGTAAAGGTGGTTTCCAATCCTAGGGGTCACGTCCTACAGGCAACTTTGTGCTCTGATACCATTTGTTGTGACCTCGGATCAATAAGGATCCTAAGTCCCTGTGATTAACATGCTAGTCCCTGGATCAATAGCTAGCACTTCACAGTCGATGAATATCATGTAAAACACAAGTCATTATTACACAAATAATCTAGAGTATATTTATTACAACTTGCATAGCTTATAGCTAGCTCGAAATAAAACAGCGGAAACTAAGTAAAACTTGAGTCCATCAACGCCTCGGGCTAGCTGCGTGAAGACCCGTGATCCCTACGCACCTTTCAATCTTCGGATTCTGCACATAAGACGTGCAGCGAACAAGTTGGGTCAATACTTTAAATGTATTGGCAATTACACCAAGGAAAGAGTAAGACTATCTCTACATGCAAGGCTAAGAGTAGTCTCTGGGGTTCATTTGCGTAAAGCCAATTTTATCAATGTAATAAGAAAAGAGATAGAAAGTTTTCCCTACTTTGCAAACTTTGATATATAGTATAGGGTCGAATGGAACACGTGGATATTACTCACCACGTGCCCAAATAAACCTAGCACTTGGATATTACGCACCAAGTTCCCAAAATCCCACCCAATGGCGATATTACTCACGCCTTGGGGTTTGTAAAACGTTAAGTTTGGAAAAGAGAGAGGAAGATCTTTCAGAGGATCCATCCTTCAGATGCTCAAAGTTGTTCTGTTTCCGTGAACACGGCTGATCGATCAGCTGCAATACTCTCGAGAGGTTGTGCACTTTCCCCACAATCCACGATCAAATCTTTTTACAGACAAGACCATGGAGAAGCCTTCCCTTAGTAGCCCCTCTACCAGCTGGATCCAACCGTGCCAAGAACCTCCAAATGTTGGTACCCCGGTGAGGTTTCCCACTAAGTACTAAGCCAAGACAGAGCACATATGCATTGTGGTTGCACTGGAAGCTTCTGAATTCTGAAACATGGCAGACTTCTTTGATTCCTGGGCGGCCCTCCTCCACCAAATATACACTCGTTGTCCCGTCAACAATTCCGCCCAGAAGAAAACTTAGTTTTATTTTGAAGGGGGTTTTGAGAAGAAAGTTCGCTCGAGAGAGCTCTCATACTTAGAAAATTTTGAGTCTTTCGAACCCCCCCAACGGTACTTAGCATATGAATAGCATAGCAAGCAATACTTAGCAAGACAGGGGAACCTAATAGGATGGAAAATCCTAAGCATAGAATTACTCATGGCAAACTACAAAACCGCACTTGCAAAAATAGTACTAAGAAAAACTACTAAAAACCTACACATGCATACTACAAGATTTGAAGAGCAAAACATGCATACTCAAAAACTGGGACATAAACATGAACAAGTGGTGTAACTTGCCTTGATCCGAGAAGCAATCTACACAACAATACTCCTCAGCGCACTCCGAGCAATCTAACGAAACAAACATGGATCCAATCACAATTTGCACAAAACAAAGTCACGAAGACGAATATGCATGCATGCAACATGGTAATATGCAATGATGGATTCGATTTCGACCAAGGGTTTTAACCAGGGGTGTTGTTGAGTTGGGGATGTCATTAGAATTGATTTCCCACAGATTTTAAGTATTTTGGGTTAAACCCTAATTTACCAAGCTCAAAACTAGATCTATAACTCTATTCTGTCTCGAGACAGATCTAAGCACCCTAAGCAAGATATGACAATTTTCTACAGAAGATCTCGATGATACAAAGCCAACGCAACAAGAATCAACTAAAACGGAGCTACGGATAAATTTCTAGAATTAAAATACTCTAATCTAAACTTTAAATCCTACTTCAAGATTGCTGTCGCAAAACAGTAATATTATTATAGATCTGTGTTCTACTCGAAAATATGAATCCAACGGTATATTATATGCAATTTTTGGACTAATAATCGAATTACTATGAATTTTTCAAGATTGCAGCTATTTCTGCCTATTTAAAAGAAAAAGGAAAAAGGGCCTGCGACGCGGCGACACGTGGCGCCACGTGAGTGGGCCAGCGGGGCACGCGTGACGCGATGCGGGGGCGACGCGGTTGGTCCGCGGGCGTTGACCGATCTGTGCCGTTGGATCTAGATCCAACGGTCGGCTAGGGGGGCGGCGCTTACCGGCGGGCGGCGGTGCTCCTCCGGCGATGGTCGGCGACGGCGGCGGCGCTCGTCCGGCCGGCGAGCTAGACGACGGGGACCGGCTCCTCGTCGCGGTCGTGTTCCCGAGGGTGGCGGCAGTCCTTCTTCTCCGAGGCGTCGGCGAACGGCGGCCGGAGGCGGCGGGCGGCGGCGGAACTCCGGCGAGGAATCCGGCGGCGCTCGGTGGTGGTGGAGGCGAAAAACTCTAGGGTTCTAGGAGTGCGTGCCAATGGCTATATAAAGACGGAGGAATTGGCACGGAATTCGTGGAGTTCGCTCCGGATTCGGCGGCGGCGGTTGCGCTGGCGGCGGCGGCGGACGGGACCGAGCCAGACTCGGTGAGGAGTCGGCTGACAGGCGGGCTGGCGGGCGCGGGTGGCTGGTGGGCTGGCGGGCTGGGCCGCTGGTGGCTGCGTGTCGCCCACCCGGCCGGGCGGGCGGCAGATAGCCCCGGGCTGGCTCGGCCGGCCCAGGTAGACTAGTTTTTTTTAATTACTGAATTGCTATTTGTTTGATAACTTTTGCAAACGGACTCCGAATTAGACGAAAATGGTCTCTAAAATTTTGTAAAAATAAGAGGATTAAGATAGGATTATAAAATAACCCATTTGCAAAGGTTTTGGTGGTTCAAAAGGTTTTACCCCCTTTCGTCTATAAATCGACTATGGGGTTTACGAAAATACCTGCTGCAGTTTTTGATATGTGATGCCATGATGCAATGATATGATGCAGGCTTACTACTAACATCTTAAATTGCAAAATTTGGGATGTTACATTCGTAAAGTAAATATCTAGAATTCTATAGCTATATTATCTCAATTATAACTAATAATAAGGTAGTAAACAGATGCCAATGACTACAGCTATGCAAATTCACTTTGATTTAGTTTATGATAAATTGAGTTCAACTTTAATCATATTACTACATGAACTCCCACTCAAAACCAACTTCCCTCGAGTCATTTCGGTGATTACATGAACCATATCCACTACACCAAGACCGGTCATAACGTGAATTGGTGCAGCTTCAAAGGCGAGAATCTATATGGGCATCATATCAACTATATGACTCATACTTTACCTTTTGGTTCATGTTCTAAGGACATGTATGTACATGCTAGGAACGCCATGTAACAACCTTAGTACCCACATGTGTAAAACTGTCTTACACCCATTGTATGCGACCGTAGAGTCTATCACACCCGATCATCATGTGGTGCCTCAAAACGATGAACTTTCTTAATGGTGCATACTAAAGGAATGATACATTTTATCTTGATAATTCTTAATGGTGCATACTAAGCGCCAAACAAGAAAAATAAGATGCAAAAAATATCATATGCAAAAGTGGTATGATATAGTTCTAGCACTTGATCACTATCGTGTGCATCAGGGTATGATCATCATCATTCCCTTTGTGTAAGGCCAAGGTCTATGGTTCTTACACTTTGGTTTCTTATAATTTCCAAGAGTACCAAACTATACTTCAAATTATAACATTACCATATGATGGCCCACAAGTATAGGGGGTGTATCGCAGTATTTTCGATAAGTAAGAGTGTCAAACCCAACGAGGAGCAAAAGGTGCTGGCTAGTGGTATGGATCAGGAATTCTCTGCAAATACTTAGCAAACAGATTTTTAGGGTTTTTTGATAAAGCAAGTAAACAAGTACGAGTAAATAAAAGACAGTAGGAATAAATGCAGCAAGTGGCCCAATCCTTTATGCAGCAAAGGACAAGCCGGTTGTATTACTTAAGATGACCAAATGTTCTCGAGGACACATGGGAAGACTGTCAAGTGCTTTCGTTTCATATAGTCGATTAATCTTCTCTAGCTTTCTAAGTGTTGTGTGGGTGAACCTGTGCTAATGTACCGCCCCATCCAAGACTAATACATACTTGTGATTATACCCCTTGCAAACATCCGTAAGTACAAGAAAGTAATTAAGGTAGAAACCTAACCATAGCTTTAAACTCTAAGACCCTTATGTCCCTTGTGCAATGGTTTCCTAACGGGGGTTCAGGTTTCTGTCACTCCGGCAACCCCTACGATTAGTAGCCAAATACACAATGCATTCCCCTAGGCCAATATAGGTGAAGTTTCATGTAGTCGATGTTCACATGACACCACTAGAAGAAGTACACCACAACTTAAATAACAATCTATTGAATCTTTCTCAACGCAACTCCACTACTAACAACAAGACTTCTCCCATGTCCTCAAGAACAAAACAAACTACTCAAAAGACATCATATGGATCATGATCAGAGATGGAATAATGATGTATAACAATCTGAACATAAACAATAATTCAACGGTTCACTCAATAGCATCAACTACAAAGAGTAATCAACGCCGGGAAAGTTTCCCCTATGAACTATAGCATGATTCAACCAATTGTTACAGCAATATGGAGTTGGTGATGAGGGTGCTGATGGTGATGATGGTGGTGATGATGATGATGATGATCCTGATGAAGTCCATCTTGATGGTGGTGTTGATGGCGATGATCTCCCCTCTCCGGGAAGGAATTCCCCCGGCAGAAATCTGTCTACTAGAGAGATCTTTCTCTCTCGGTGTTTTCCGCCCCGCAGAGGCGGCGGAATCTTTCTATGGTCGCTCCCCAAGTCTTAGGGTTTCGTGGGGATGATATACGCCAGAGGAGAGAGGCTGGAGTGGGCCAGGGCGGCCACACCACTCATAGGTGCGGCCTAGGCCTGCCCGCGCCATGGGGTGGTGTGGGCCCCCTGTGGCCCACCTCCACTCCATCTTCCGGCATCCTTAGTCTTCTGGAAAAATTGGATTTTCCGTATATTTTCCCAGATTTTCTGATCTTCGCGAATTTTGCCTCCAAACAGCACCTTTTCCATCAGAATCCTGAACTACAGCGGTCCATGCTCTAAAAGTCATCAACCATGCAAAAATAGATGAAATAACATAAGTATCACCTCTCAATACGAAATATATCAATGAATAATAGTGAATTAAGACATAGAATAGTGATGCAAAATGGACGTATCAACTCCCCCCCAAGCTTAGACTTTGCTTGTCCCCAAGCGAAACTGATCTCAATAAACATGGCCTCAGGTTTATGGAGTAAATAGTCGATAAAATAATACGGACAAGAAGCATCACATTCATCAAATACATAGATCATAATAGAAGACAACTCACTATTATACAACTCAACTTGCAATAAGTAAAGGAAACACAATAAAGATACATAAAGTGAATCATAATTGGTAATGGCAAACTTAGCTCTTGGTCGAAGAATAGTTGATAATTTGTTGGAGTTCAGAAATAGCTGGCTTTTCAATGATAGCTTTCAAAGTAGTAAACATCAGGATAAGAGTAATGTGCAAAACAAGGAACATAAGAAACATGATTGAATAAATCATCATATGAATGAATGAAACACAACAACTCAAAATACTTGCTGAGATAGAAGGGAATATGTTTACTAACTCAACTACAAAGGAAAGGAAAGGCCCTTCGCAAAGGGAAGCATGGATTGCAAGTCTCATAAAGAGCTCCCAAAAATTATGATACTTACTAGCTTTCAGCTCTCAATACCCCTATCATAGGCATCTTTAGGTGATTAAGGTGAAAGTGAGGTCCAATCTGAGTTATATGCTTGACAGACTATAAACTAAAAATCCCAAGTCCCTTGAGTACGAGGACCGCTCCTCATGCTACTCAACTTGAGTTACCGGTAAGTTCTTGTCATCGTAAGTATGTGCGTATCATTGAGAACCACCAACGGGGTACCCCTTGCCCGATGATACGGAAGAATCCCCATATCAAAATGACAAGGCAAGCAGACAATGAGTATCTCAGCAATCTTCTTATTTACCATGGGAAAATGGTGCTTTTTTCTCTCTCTTTCCTCTTTTCATAGTATCTCTTTTTTTCTTTTCTTTTTCTCAATTGTTATCTCTCTCTTTTTTATAAGAAGAATGCTTCATAGATATCATTATGGTTACGCTGCAGGTTTCCACCATGTCAGCATGGATTAGACCAGCGGCCCAGGCGTTTCTCTAACACACATACATAACTCCATGGACTTACAAGCTCCCCTTTTATTTCACACCGACGACATCCGCAAACAAAAGAACAAGGTATCAACTGGGTATATATTTACAAGTGTTGAAAGCATTCCCCATGACAGCACGGTTCTGCTAATCCCCAGCCTATAATTTACAAGCATATAACTTTCATGGAGAGTTCACAATGGTTCAGGTTCATTAAATGCAAGAAAGTAAAGTGTGCCATCAAGTTCGTCAGAGCTTTAATCACTAATTTTCGCATAACAAGTTTAATTTGGGAGGTAGACAAAACAAGAATTTACTTGGAATAGCAATAATGCTACTAGGTAGGTATGGTGGACACAAATGGCATGGGTTTTGGTTTTAAGGAGGTGGATGCACGAGAAGAATACCCTCTTAGTACAGGTTTTTGGCTAGCAAGGCTGGGTAGAAAGTACAAGAGTTGAAGGAAACAAACAAACATACAAATGATAAAGACAAACATCCAATCTTCCTTGGAAGCACAAAAGATCTTAACTAGAGAATACTAGACTTATGAGAAAATCAAGAAAGAAAGGTGATGAAATTATTTTTCTTTAGAGTACTTCTATCTTTTTCTTTTCAACTCTCAAAAAAAAGTGTTGCTACTGACCGAGCCAGGTTTGCCAAAACCAACTAAATTAACTCAATGATCCCAAAGTGATGCCAATACTAACAACAAGATCAATCATATAACCACGAATTGAAAACTAATATAAGCTATGCAAAAGAGTGAATGATAGAACTTCTCATTAATAAACCATAACGGCAACTCACACCAAGGGATACATATCTAACGAGAGAGGGGACACTTCCATAATGCAAACCATACTACATAATAAATCCTCTATTCATGATATGACTCTACTAATAAGGTAAAAAGATAGAAGATAGTGATGTGATACCGCGGCACTCCCCCAAGCTTGGAAAAAACCAAGGGGATGCCAAACCTGATGACGAATTACTCCTTTGGTGGTGGTGGTATCCTCTTGATGAGCTCCTTGATCAGTTTCCCCAAGTCCTCAATCTCGAAAGTGAGAGTACGAATCAGTTGTGAATTTTGCTCAATGCGGCTCATGATCATGTCGTGTTGAGAATTCCAGCTCTTGTTATTCTTTCCCCACTCTTCCTCCTTGAAGTCTTCTTTTCCTGCATGGCTAGAACGAGGCAAATCCCAATTGGAGGGTAATTTCCCCTTGGGCATATTCTGGTATTGATGCTCATGGATAAGGGTATGGAAAGGATTCTTGGTGCATGGAGGAAGTGAACAGGGATCTGAACGGTGATGAGGAGGCTTCCCTCCAATGGCTGGGTTTGCCACCACTTCAATGCTTGCAATGGTAGTGTCGGTATGCTTTGCCTCCTCTTCACCTTCACTCTTGATCTCCTTCTCCTTCCCGGGGTCTTGGAGGTCTTCCTCCATGGGCTCCTTCCCTTTATCCTTGGCAGACACCATTGTGCTTCTAAACTTTCAAAGAGTATGTCCTGGCAGAAACAGATCGAAACAAAAACACGACGAAAACACGATATACGGACCTTGGGGGATCCGGGGGGTTATATATTACGAAGTTTCATATCAAAAGGAAGGTATTGGGAGAAAATGGGTCGGAGGCAGAGTCCGGGGTGGACTCACCACCTGGTGGCGTGGCCAGGGGTGGGCCTGCGCCACAGGGTGGTGTGACCCACCCTGGCTCCGTTTCCGTCCCTTTTTCGCTTCGTAGCTTTCCTTATTGACTGAAAACTGCAAAAAGATAGTTGGATTGTATTTTCGCGGAACTTTTTTTACCAGAACTGTTACCTATTTGAACACGGACTCTGCAGGTCTCTGAATTTGGTCCTCAATGAATTTCTCTGGAGTAATAACTTGAAAGGCATCAACATCTTCATTGTAAGAATCTCCAGCAATATAGTGTTTGAGTCGCTGTCCATTCACTACTTGTGTAGTATTATCTTTTAGAGAAGAAATTTGTATTGCTCCTGAACGGTATACTTCTTCAATGATGAAGGGTCCTTCCCATTTTGATAGTAGCTTACCTGCAAAAAATCTGAGACGAGACCTATACAATAGAACTTTCTCACCAACATGAAATTCTCTCTTAAGTATTCTCTTGTCATGCCATCTTTTAACTTTTTCCTTCAAGAGCCTAGCATTCTCATAGGCTTCACTCCTCCATTCATCTAAAGAACTTAAGTCAAATAATCTTTTCTCACCAGCGAGCTTACAATCTCTATTTAGTTCTTTCAACGCCCAAAGAAGCTTTGTGTTCTAACTCTAAGGGTAAGTGGCAAGCTTTCCCATAAACCATTTTATAAGGAGACATTCCCATAGGATTTTTATAAGCAGTTCTATAAGCCCATAAAGCATCATTCAACTTCTTAGCCCAGTTTTTTCTAGACCTATTAACAGTCTTTTGCAAGATAGATTTAATTTCTCTATTTGATAACTCTACTTGCCCGCTAGTTTGGGGGTGATAAGCTGAAGCAATTCTATGATTAACATCATATTTAGCGAGGGTCTTCCTAAAACCGCCATGAATGAAATGAGAACCCCCACCAGTCATGAGATACCTAGGCACTCCAAACCTAGGAAAGATAACATCTTTAAGCGTTTTAGAGAGGTTTCCCCGTCAGCACTTTTTGTAGGAATGGCTTCTACCCACTTAGTAACATAATCTATGGCAACAAGAATATGAGTGTAGCCTTTCGAAGGAGGGAAAGGACCCGTAAAGTCAAATCCCCAACAATCAAAAGGTTCAATAACTAGAGAGTAGTTCATAGCATTTCATTGCGTCTAGAAATATTACCAACACGCTGACATTCATCACAAGATAAAAGAAATTTTCTTGCATCTTTAAAAAGGGTAGGCCAGTAGAAACCTGATTGTAGTACCTTTTGTGCAGTTCTATCTCCTACATGATGTCCTCCATAGGCACTACCATGGTATTTACGCAATATCTCTTTTTCTTCATATTCTGGAACACATCTTCGCATAATACCATCAACTCCTTCTTTGTATAAGTGTGGGTCATCCCAAAAATAATGTCTCAGATCATAGAAGAACTTTCTTCTTTGCTGAGCTGTTAAAGTTGGAGGCAAATACTTGGAGACAATAAAGTTAGCATAATCAGCATACCAAGGGCTTCCTCGCGAGCTCAATTCCACTGCAGCTAACTGTTCATTCGGGAAACTATCATTAACAGGCATAGGGTCAAAAGAGATGTTTTCCAAACGAGATAAATTATCAGCTACAGGATTTTCAGCACCCTTTCTATCTACTATATGTAGATCAAACTCTTGTAAAAGCAGTACCCATCTAATAAGCCTAGGCTTAACGTCCTTCTTCATCATAAGATATTTAATAGCAGCATGATCAGTATGAATGGTTACTTTTGAGTCTACAATATAGGGCCTAAACTTATCACAAGCAAAAAACAACAGCTAGAAATTCCTTTTCAGTAGTAGCATAATTCCTTTAAGCGGCGTCTAGAGTCTTACTAGCATAATGGATAACGTTTAGCTTTTTATCAATACGTTTCCCAAGGACAGCACCTACAGCAAAATCACTAGCATCACACATTATTTCAAAGGGTAAACTCCAATCAGGTGGTTGAACAATAGGGGCTGTAGTTAAAGCCTTCTTAAGAGTTTCAAAAGCTTCCTTACAATCATCATCAAAAACGAAGGGTGCATCTTTTTGAAGAACATTAGTAAGGGGTTTTGATATCCTAGAAAAGTCTTTAATAAACCTTCTATAGAAACCAGCATGACCAAGGATACTACGAATACCTTTGATGTCTCTTGGGCATGGCATCTTCTCAATTGCCTCAACCTTAGCTCTATCAACTTCTATGCCTCTTTCAGAAACTTTATGCCCAAGAACAATCCCTTCATTAACCATGAAGTGGCATTTCTCCCAATTAAGAACAAGATTAGTTTCTTCACATCTCTGCAAAAATTTATCAAGGTTGTGCAGACAATCATCAAAAGAAGTTCGATAGACAGAAAATTCATCCATGAACACTTCTAAAATTTCCTCACAAAAGCCATGAAAGATAGCAGACATGCACCTTTGGAAAGTAGCAGGAGCATTACATAAACCAAAAGGCATACGTCTATAAGCATAAGTTCCATAAGGGCTAGTAAAAGTAGTTTTTTCTTGATCTTGTTGTTTAACAACAATTTGAGAGAAACCAGAATAACCATCAAGAAAACAAAAATGGGTCTTTTTAGACAACCTTTCCAACATTTGATCAATAAAAGGAAGTGGGTAGTGGTCTTTCTTAGTAACTTTATTGACTTTCCTAAAATCGATGCACATCCTATATCCTACCACTATTCTTTGAGGAATAAGCTCATCATTATCATTAGGGACAATGGTAATACCTCCCTTTTTAGGAACACAATGAACAGGACTAACCCATTCACTATCAGCAATAGGGTAAATAATACCAGCATCAAGGAGTTTCAATACCTCATTCCTTACCACTTCCTTCATCTTAGGATTTAAACGTCGTTGGTGCTCCACTACTGGCTTCGCATTTGTTCCTATGTTGATAGAATGCTGACATATAGTAGGTGAAATCCCTCTCAAATCATCCAGAGTATAGCCCATAGCTCCTCGGTGTTTCCTCAAAACTTCCAATAATCTTTCTTCTTCCTCCCCTGAAAGTTTAGCGCTAATAATAACAGGATATATCTTTTTATCATCAATAAAGGCATATTTAAGATCATCAGGGAGAGGTTTTAGATCGAAAACCGGATCCTTTTTAGGTGGCATCGTGGTACCCAAGTCTTCCACAGGCAAGTCGTGCTTAAGCATCTTAAGTTGATCACAGAGGATCCTCTCAATCTCATTCCTTTCTTCCATGAAGATTTCACTTTCATGATCTTCCATAAATTGCTACAAAGCATTGTTAGGGGCAAGAGAAATAGAAGCAAGTTGTTCAACCCTAAAATCCTCATTATGGGTTTCCTCTTCGCAAGGTTCTTTAGTAAATTTCGAAAAATTAAACTCATAAGATTCCCCATCAAATTTAGTCAAGATTTTCTCCCTCTTGCAATCAATAATAGCTCCACAAGTACTCAAGAAAGGTATACCAAAAAAGATAGGGTAGGTTTTACTAGCAGCCGAACCAAGTACTAGAAAATCAGCGGGGTACTTAATCTTACCACAAAGAACTTCCACGTCTCGTACAATACCAATTGGAGAGATGGTCTCTCTATTAGCAAGGTGAATAACCACATCAATCTCTTCCAACTCGCAAGGACTGATCTCATGCATAATTTCTCTGTAAAGCTCATAAGGAATAGCACTGGAACTTGCACCAATATCACATAAACCATAATAGCAATGATCACCAATTCTAACAGAAAGCATAAGAACACTAGCCTTTTTAGTTCTATTGGGATGTGAAACAATATTAGAAGCATCCTCACAAAAGACTATGTGCCCATCTTCTACGCTTTTAGTGACAAGGTCTTTCACAATTGCTACCACAGGTTCAATGTTTATTTGTTCATCAGGTTTTACAGTTCTTTTTTCACTTTTGGTGATTACATTAGTTATCATAGGATGGTCCTTTACCTTTTTGGGGAAGGGAATCTTCTCGATATAAGGTTCGGGTAAGATGGGGTCAATAATGCAATACTCAGCACTTCCAATAAGAGCATAGTCAACAATATCTTTGTAAGGTGCATGGTACTTGTTCCATCCCCTTTTTGGAATTTCGATATAGGAAGCAAAAGCTCTAAAGCAATTCGTAATAACTTGCAGACCATAAATATTACTAATATTTTGAAAGTCATCAGTTCCCATAAAAGATTCAATGCATTCATAATCATAATTTATACCTGACTTTCTACCTTTGTCATTGTCCCATGCTTCAGCATGGTCTTGAATACGGTCCAAAATATCCCATTTAGCTTCTTCTTCCATGCGAGTGAATGATCCAGCACAAGAAGCATCCATTAAATCCTTGTCATGTAGAGGGAGCCTTGCATACAAGTTGTTGATAATAATATTGTTGGGGAGCTCATGAATGGGACATTTGAGCATTAGTAACTTCAATCTCCCCCAAGCTTGAGCTGTACTCTCTCCATCAAGAGGCCAAAAGTTGTATATTTGATTCCGATCTTTATGAATTTCACTAGGAGGATAAAACTTTGAATAAAAGAGAGGCACTATTTCCTCCCATTCCAGAGATTGACCATTCTTCAGCAGCTTATACCATTCCTCAGCTCTTCCTTTCAGTGATAATGAGAATAACTTCTTCTTGACTTGATCTGTAGTAATACCTGCACACTTGAACAACCCGCATAATTCGTGTATAAAGAGTAAATGATCACCGGGATGGACAGTTCCATCCCCAACATAGTAGTTATCCATAACACAATCAATAATTCTTGTAGGTATTTTGAAAACATCTTTCTTAGCAGGTGGTGGCTTATCTACTACCTTAGCAGTGGTAGTAGCATTACCAAATAAGAAACTCAGCGAATTATCCATAACGAAAATAAAGCAACTAGCAGAAGTAAACAATACCCACAGTAGAAGTTTCCTTTACCAGTTCCACTCTCCAATAGCGCTTCACTCCCCGGCAATGGCGCCAGAAAATAGTCTTGATGACCCACAAGTATAGGGGGTGTATCGCAGTATTTTCGATAAGTAAGAGTGTCGAACCCAACGAGGAGCAGAAGGTGCTGGCTAGTGATATGGATCAGGAATTCTCTGAAAATACTTAGCAAACGGATTTTTAGGGGTTTTCGATAAAGCAAGTAAACAAAGTACGAGTAAATAAAAGATAGTAGGAATAAATGCAGCAAGTGGCCCAATACTTTATGCAGCAAAGGACAAACCAGTTGTATTACTTAAGATGACCAAACATTCTCGAGGATACATGGGAAGACTGTCAAGTACTTTCGCTTCATATAGTCGATTAATCTTCTCTAACTTGCTAAGTGTTGTGTGGGTGAACCTGTGCTAATGTACCGCCCCATCCAAGACTAATACATACTTGTGATTATACCCCTTGCAAACATCCGTAAGTACAAGAAAGTAATTAAGGTAGAAACCTAACCGCAGCTTTAAACTCTAAGACCCTTACATCCCTTGTACAATGGTTTCCTAATGGGGGTTCAGGTTTCTGTCACTCCGGCAACCCCTACGATTAGTAGCCAAATACACAATGCATTCCCCTAGGCCCATATAGGTGAAGTGTCGTGTAGTCGACGTTCACATGACACCACTAGAAGAAGTACACCACAACTTAAATAACAATCTATTGAATCTTTCTCAACGCAACTCCACTACTAACAACAAGACTTCTCCCATGTCCTCAAGAACAAAACAAACTACTCACAAGACATCATATGGATCATGATCAGAGATGGAATAATGATGTATAACAATCTGAACATAAATAATAATTCAACGGTTCACTCAATAGCATCAACTACAAAGAGTAATCAACACTGGAAAAGTTTCTCCTATGAACTATAGCAAGATTCAACCAATTGTTACAACAATATGGAGATGGTGATGAGGGTGCTGATGGTGATTATGGTGGTGATGATGATGATCCCGATGAATTCCAGCTTGATGGTGGGGTTGATGGCGACGATCTCCCCTCTCCGGGATGGAATTCCCCCGGCAGAAATCTGTCTGCTGGAGAGATCTTTCTCTCTTGGTGTTTTCCGCCCCGCAGAGGCGGCGGAATCTTTCTGTGGTCGCTCCCCGAGTCTTAGGGTTTCGTGGGGATGATATACGCCAGAGGAGAGAGGCTGGAGTGGGCCATGGCGGCCACACCACCTCCAGGCGCGTCCTAGGCCTGCCCGCGCCATGGGGTGGTGTGGGCCCCCTGTGGCCCACCTCCACTCCATCTTCTGGCATCCTTAGTCTTCTGGAAAAATAGGATTTTCCGTATATTTTCCCGGATTTTCTGATCTTCATGAATTTTGCCTCCAAACATCACCTTTTCCATCAGAATCTTGACTACACCGGTCCATGCTCCAAAAGTCATCAACCATGCAAAAATAGATGAAATAACATAAGTATCACCTCTCAATACGAAATATATCAATGAATAATAGTGAATTAAGACATAGAATAGTGATACAAAATGGACGTATCACCATATCATAATACTTGCCCAACAACAACTAAACTAGATGCTTCTAATTTATCATTTGCATGTTTGTATGTGGCTTAGATCTTTCGGAGATAGAATCGTTCTTACCTACGAACATGGAACCATGACGATGATAATCAAATTATTAGCAACCCTCTGCAAATCAACAATCCACTTATGCAAAACTAGTTACATGTCTAGCGTGGAACATGTTCTCATGTGCGAGGACATGTAAAGTTAGTCTGGGCCGCATCATCCCACTATGCCACAATTATCCAAAATACATAAAGGATGCAATAACATGATCATCAGCACCCACATAATCATATGTGTTCTACCCGTGCAAAGCATCTAGGCATAGATCAGGCTCTGATACCACTGCTGGGTTTGCAACATAGAAAACAAGTTTTTCCCATGATATGAACAACTAAGAACGACGATCTATCTACCTAGATACAATCAATGGGTGGATATACATCCATAAAGATCTTACCCTCGAAGACCGAAAAGCTTTGTTAACAAAATCTGATTTCATGGATGATGTAGTCGTACACTTGCTGATCTCAAGATTGAGTTGAAATCTAGTGCCGCAAAGTAGCATCGCATCCGTTATTGCACACACGTTCAACACCCTAACAACCTTCGAGTACTCGCTCTAGCAAAGCACCAGAAGCAGCAAATCCTATCACATAAACTAGCAAGAACATGTACTTCGCTAATCCAAAGCCATGGGGAATTTACTAGAGGGGGAGAGAGGTCCTTCACGAGGAGGTGTGAGAGAAGAGGAGGAGGAGATCTAGTTTTATAGGGGAGGGGCATCCCCATTCGATGGCCGGCAGCCATGGTGGGTTCCCCCACCTCTCCCTCATTCATGTGAGTGGAGCTTCCACTAAGCATTCCGGCATCAATTCCATCTCCACTCAAAGTTGCATTAATTTTCCACCAAGATTAATGCATCTCTCATTTAATAAAACAAATTTATTTACTTTATTCAGATTTTTTTTAATTACTTTAATTGACAAACATTTCCATAAATCCCCTTACAATACTTTGATATTACATCTGAAACATTTTAGCAATTTGACCCGAACAATTCCGGTGTCCATAGAAATAATCCCAGCGCTTTCAAATCCTTTTTGTAGTATTATATCTGCTCCATTTGGTGTCGGTGCACATTAAGTGTGTTACCCTATGGTTCAGGAATAATGCAAACATGATCGAGACCCCTCTCTGATTAATAATCAGCAGTAGGACCTTGAGATCCGTACTGACTCCCACACATTCAACGGTGACTCTAGTGATTGTGAGAACCTTTGACATAGTAACTAGATACCTTTGTCTTGTGATATATTACATGTCCAATATTCGATCATCGGTATCCCCATACCTATTTTTATCTCGTTACCGACAAGTACTCTTTTCTCGTTCCCATGATATAACATTCTTATTGATCTTATCACTTGTTTGCAAGCTATGTCAATGTGATATCATCAAGAGGGCCCTAAGTATATATCTCCATCATCAGGATGGTCAAATCCCACTCTTGATCCATGAACCTCAACATAACACTTTCCAAGTATCTGAACCCACCTTTATTGTCACCCTGTTATGGTGTGATGTTTGATGTTATCAAGTTACTCTTCCGGTGTTAGTGATTGACATGATCTCATGATCTAAGGACTAAGGTTACTTCACAAGATGTCATAGCAATGTAAATATAATGATTTTGATCGTATTACTATACTTTGGATGAAAGTTCACCACATCGTTTCACCAATATTGTGACCTTGTTAGTAACAACATCCAATGTCCATGATCAGGAAACCTTGATCATCTATTTAATCAACGAGCTAGTTTATATGAGAGGCATAACTAGAAACTCTTGTTTATTAAACACACATGTATTAACGTTTCCTATTAATATAATTATAGCATGAGAAATAAACATTTATTATAAACATGAAATAAGTAACCACTTTATTATTGCCTCTTAAGCATATTCCTTTCAGGCGATGTGCGAGCGAGGAAGCCTTCCGTTGTGACCACGTGGGATGTCCTCCTTACAAACGTCAGGTACGTGGCAAAGTCGTTTTTTTTCATTTTTGGCCTTTCTGTTTTCTTAAGGTTAACACCTATATACTGTGTAGCAGCAACAAAATGGTTGTAGTTCTTTGGGGTGACCGAGCAACCGAGTTCCTTGAAGACGAGGTGTCGGTCGCCTGTCGTCCTAGGCCAGTAAGTGTCATTTTTGTGGGGATGGTCGTCAGTACTCAATGCCGATGCGTTCTTAGCGGGACAAATATTTTCAAGTGCTACATCGACGCAGACGACTGTCATGACACCTCCACGGTGTCAAGGTACGCAGTTTTTTTGTCTCGCGTGTCGGTATTATGGCCATGGTCAGTGTTCGATTCTGACTTCTCTTTTCATGATGTAGGTATGTTGAACATTATCGGTTTTGCGCGTGCACTGAATGTACCTTCATGCTTGATAGAGCACAGGACCTTGGCGTAGCTTCACGCTATTTATCCACAGAGTCTATAGGTGAGTGCTCTCTTTATTTTCACGCGTCCTTTTTATTCTTCTGACGTTCGATCCATTTTTTCTGTTAAAACGAGCTATACAAGTGCAACATTACTATCACGGGCCTGCTTAAGAAGCGATGTTAGTGGTCCGCCTGGTGCACGGAGTGCCGATGTGTCTGTCCCCATTCGGGTGCGTCTGATACGAAGAAGTGAACGAGATGCTGCAGCGAACGTAAGAAATTCGCTTACAACCTTCATGCTATTTGCACAGACGGTTCGGCTGAAGGCGAATTCTGCTCAAGGGGCATGCCACTTAGGAGGTTGTTGGGAAATAAGTCGAGTTTCTACTTAGACATTGTCATGGTTCCGAAGTGTTGGGTGAAGAGCTGGATATGCTCTATAAGAAGTATACATGGAACGTTGAGATCTAAGGCAGCACTCCAGACGATGGGAAGAATGTCTTTAGAGTCAACAGTATGGACGTCTGCTTAAATAGTTGAACTATGTATGTGTGCACGGTTAGTCAGACTCTAAGTATATGTGCATCTATTTTCGTATTGAAAACTTATTTCACCTACGTTGAACTTACATTCCTATCGTCTATTTTGTGCAGCCATGTGAAAGGACCAGTCTTTCGGAGGTGCTCATAAGGTTATGGTTTACATGCGTGTGTTCATAGGAGTGACTTTGTGTACACGTCTGTGAACGTATGCATTGTACTAGTTTTAGAAGAAGAAAAATGAGCATCGCGATATGTATGTGAGTGTCATGCAACACGTCATTCAATCGGTGTGGTTTTTCTTTCACGTTTGCTTTTTTTAACGTGACCGCGACCTGCTATTGTTCTGGTATTTCTGTACCATATGTATGTTAAAGACGCTCATGTGTGCATGTTGTTTATGTTTTCTCGTATGACCATGTCGATCAAGTGTTACGTTTAGGCGTAAAACTGAAGACTGTGAGGCGTTTACTTGAAGTCTTTAAAAATTGGAACCCACGGGTTTTTAGACATCTATAGTCTCATTAAGTAGCATGCATACTCATCACGGCTTTGCCTATATGTTGTTGGACGATTTTTTGCTGGTCTTAACTTGATGTCAACCTTTCTCTAATATGTAGATGATGCAGCATGATTTATCATCAACCGTTCTGCCTACCGGCCGTGCCCCGGGGGGGCACAGGGAAAAGTCATGTATCAATAAGTACTGTCATATTATATATTAATATGGGGAAGACTAGGGTGAGCGCGCCCTTCACAACATGCATGGGAGCACGGGCACGCACGTAGTTCCGCTCCAAGATCTCCATGTGGGGTCAGCGTATGGGACATGTTCGGGCAGCATGCAGGAGTTCCGTGAGCTAGAAAAATCAAATCCATCAGCCTACTGCCTGCGTGCTAGCTATGTACGTGTGTTTATTAGGTCCATATTATTAGCCAGAACGATCGGGGCGAATGTACATTTTTCCTTTTTGTTCATCCTAAATAAATAAACACCGTACCGAAAAAGGCAATGTACAAGAAAAAATGTCGCACCACATGCAAAAGAAAAAGTTAGTGCACCCCGAAGAAAGGGGTAGTGCACTACATGTTCATTAGGCAGGCAGTATAATACAGAACAGATTAGCAGCACACTGCCACTGTACCGACCCATGCACTACGACCGAAGACAGTTCAATTGCAGTGCACTTCATCATCCCGTGCATCGCGATCAAAGGCAGTGCAACACATAATACAAAGGCAGTGAAAGAACAGTGCACTGCCACTGCACCGACCCAGGCACTTCGAGGACACCACACAGTGCAAAATAAAACCGAGGCAGTGCAAAGTAGTATAAAAAGTAGTACAAAGGCAGTACATTGCGAGAACACCACGCCGTGCACTATGACCGAATGCAGTACAACAATATACAGAAAAGGCAGTGCATGAATGGTGCACTGCTAGATTATCACGCCATGCGCTGCGATCAGGCAGGACAATGTAATACAGTAAGGCAGTGCACGAGCATTGTACTGCCAACATACCTTGTTGTGCACTACAATTGAAGGTAGTGCATCACAATACAAAAAAGCAGTACACGGGCAGTGCACAACCAGGATACCTCGTTCCGCGCTGCAACGAAAGGTAGTGCAACACCATACAAAAGGGCAGTGCATGGGCAGGATACCACGCCGTGCACTACGACTGATGGCAGTGCAATGCAATACAACAAGAAAGTGCATGGCCGGTGCACTACCAGAAAGTGCAAAAAAATCATCAAAACCTATCAACATAGGATCTAATTTTGTAGATCTCGGCATGATTAGCGCAACCGTGAAAGCGAATCTCGATTTAGACGATTTGTTTGAAACATATCGTATTTTTTGTAATCAAATTAGAAACAGAAAAAGGAAAAAGTTCAAAGGACGGTCGACGTGAGAGCCCTCACGTGGATGCTCTTGCTATGCCGCTAGCAGCACGGGACCATGGGACCATGGGACCATACGGCAAAACAATTCAAAGTCATTTCATTTCCTTGCACGTGGGACTTAGGCCCTCCCCATCTCACCATGTGTCGCACGGGACGGAGGAGGAAAACCACAACATACACTTCGCACACGACATGTGCTGGCAGGAGAAGTGACACAGGATCGAACCCCATTGGAACGCACCCTTTTTTAATGTTTCTGATTAATATGATATTTTGACGTGATAAAAGTCATCTAAATAATTTTCCACAGAACTTGGCAGAAGGAGGACGCGAGAAGAAGCATCTGGGGCCATAACGAGCATCAGTATGGGCAAATTCCACCCATACCGCATACATGTATGAGCCTCCAGTGGCCTTGCCTTGTTAAATATTTTCACCTTGTGAAGACGGATCTGAGATCCAAAATTCACAGACACTAGAAACACTGAAACTTCACCTTTGGAAAGGATCTGTAGGAGAAACTTGTAGAAATGCATCATCCCCGCTGCTACATGGGTCATTGGAGGACAATGCATCATCCCCTTCATCACCAAATGTTGCATCTCCATTATCAATATCATTTATGATCTTACTTATCCCCATTAGTTGTAATTGCAATTTATATTTTGAATTTGTACTCGAATTTATCCATATACTTTTATTTCATCCATATGATTATGATGATGATGTTTATTGTCTCCATGTGTGAGTAGTTTACCTTGTTCTTGGGGATATGGAGAAACCCTAGCAATATTACAATATGAAATGAAGATGATATATAACTTTGTGCTATGATTATGTGTCAATTCTCTAACTAGATATTATAGTCGATCATATACTATTTACCTTTGGGACTAGAGAGGGAACTACCCTTGTAAGTATGGTATTGCGTACGGCGTGAAGTGACATACCATCTTTGATCCTCTACCATATGGATAGGTGATAAGGAAAGAACCACTAAGCTCATATCGATATACATGGGGTAACCCTTAGTTGTAATGGATCCATAGGTGGTTGCCGAAGATTGTTGAAATGGTTATTTAGAGATGTGATAACTGATGGTTTTCTAGGCACATATTTTTATGGATCTCTGTCCACACATGTCATAACAAATGACATAGATTTATCCTACTTATAGCTAACTAGACTTTTGTCTGCACCTCGTGGGCGGGTCTGGCAAACATAATGTGTAATGAGGCAAAATAATTACCGATATGGATGGATTAGAGTTCCAAACACCGTGAATATTATGCTTAATGTCGCTATGGTGCAAAAAAAGTATCGGAGAGCACTTAGCAAAAGTCGACATACCATACATGTCCCAGCATACACGTACAACTGTATACAAATTTGAACCACTAAAAGCAGACAAAAAATAATCATACTTCTTGGACACATGTTGTAAGTAGTGCTTCTTTTGAATTCTAAAGCCGAGTGTTTCATAGATTTACACCAAAAGATAGAAAATAAGAAGACAAACAGAAGCATAAGAATAAGATTAAAAACTCTCAGGCTTCGGTACTCTTAGGAGTTGCTACCGCAAGAGCGAGAAGAACGACGACAATCTCCAAGTCTTTGTGTGAAACTCCACATTGTCCGTACATTGTCTCTTCCAGGATGGTTAGCGTATATTCATGTATGCTTGCACGGTTGCTAGTCTGCCGAGGGAGCTGGTCATAGGAGCGAAGTGAAGTGTCGTACACGTCTGTTCCTCCGGGACAGTACCGTGCTGATGGTAGTGACAGCCGTGTGTACGGTTGGTCTATGGCAAGGGCAAGAGCTGAAGAGCAAGCTAAGGAAGAGGGCCAACGTTTATGGTCGGATGATTGCGAGAGTAAGAGTGGAAGAGCAGGCAAAGGAAAAGCTACAACGGTTACGGTCTGAGGCTAGCAATGTGAAGAGTAAACGAATAAGGAGTGACAACAGCACGCATAAAAAGCCGCGTCGCGTGTACGTCTAATTTTGAGGCGAAATGACCTCATAGAGAGATGACATCACGGAGACAACGTAACACGTCACATTTTGTGTTGACTAAATAGACCAGGTAACGCACATATGAAGAGAATACAATAACGGGTAGAGGTCATCGTAGGCTGTGGAATAGAGTACAAACATAGACAACATAGAAATTTCACACGGAAATACGCTAATCTGAACAATGATTTATTTCACATATATGTACATGATTTTATTTACACACGTACGATAACATAATAAATTCTTAAAAAAAGTCTACTAATCCTAGCATGTGTCATATTTCCGTTGTGCTTATTAGGATCGCTCCTCCTTAGACCAAGCCCTCTACTGTCGTTTTCTTACTTTATGTACAACACCATTAGGTGATAAAACACCTTAGCAATATTTACGTGTACAACCTCTTCAAAAAAAAGCTATTGTATCTTCGGTAAAGACCAACATTGAATGTACAAAAACAGAAGAAAGGATTAAACAATGAAATCATTCGAACGTAATAACCAACTTTAGAAAACAAAATAGTTCTAAACCTATCGAGCGCTTACCAAGTCTAGGGAACACGTGGACACTGCATATGCCGATCCCATAGCCGAATCATGATGGTTGCCAAGGAGAAATAGAAAGAAGAACATCAGCGCGACACAAAACATAGTAGTCTAACACTCTAACGAACAAAACGAGATAACATACCTCGTCCAAGAAAAGGCGATGAAGCACTCGACATCTAGCCAACTATCACTTCTTGAAAGCGCAGTAGGTAGAAAAGGCAGACGTATAACCTCGAAGGAGACTCATGAAGAAAACAAAATTACAACTATCGACGACGAAAATGAACCACATGACGATGAAAAAAGCCTGAATACGCGTCGGAAGAGTGACGTCCATGCATTTGTTGGGAAGAAATCTAAGACGCAAAGAGGAAATGGCAGAACTATTTACGCAATAGGGAAGAGACTACAAACATATGAAAGCAAAGAGAACTTATCGCAAAAAAATATGAGGCAGCCAACACCGGCGAATACACATAGGAAATCGCACCTAACTCTGTTCATGCACATTGTAATCGAGAAGAGAGAACTTGTTTCAGAGACGAATGAAGAGGGCAAACGTTAGACGAAAAGAATGATGTAGCACTAAAAACAATAAAGACGGAAATGCGGTAAAACACAATGTACCTGTCACGCATGAAGACCTCACACATTTCGCATCCGAACCACGCACACAATCGTCGGAGCTCCCTCATCGAAGACAGCGTGCCATTTCAAAATATGTAGTATGAATAGAGGAAAAAGTGTTAGAAATCTATTTCGAAGAAAACAGAAGAGAGAGCAAAGCCGGAGATAAGAAATATGATGGCTCACGACGCAATGAATAGCGCATGAGCTCTGCCACTGAAGAGGAAGAAGCATGGGCCAGCCACGACGACATGTATCAAAGAGCATGATGAGAGAGACGACGAAACCGAATGCAAAACTACCTGAGGAGAGAGGAAGAAGAGAGAGTAGGAAAGGATAATGAGGTATCTGAACAGATATAACTCTATCAGAAAGAGATAATATGGCTACCTACCACCGAAATAATGTGAACGTCTATAGGCTAGGCTACCAGCTCGAATATACACCCACGAAAATACGCATATCAGCCTCTATGAACTGTCTTATAGTCTACGATGGCATCTTGTCCCTCCGCCACGAGGAAACACGTCCATCTAGGGCCTACGGCCCCACATTGTATGTCCTTGGTTCCCCACGCCGTGAGGAACCGCGGATGGTTATAGTCTACGACGCCACGTTGTCTCTTTATAGGCCCAGCGTACACGATAAATCGCAGTCGGCATTGGCTAAGCCCACGCTGCCTCTAGACGTTCCCCGCATCCACGAGAAACCGCGGCTGGCATGGGCTCATGGCGCCATGTCGGCTCTCGGTGGGCCCCATGGCCGTGAGAGTCCACTGGCGGCATGGGCTCACAGTGCCATGTCGGCTCACGGTGGGCCCCGCCACCCGGCGGGGGTGAAGGCGTGTCGCGCCAAAAATGCCTCCACCGGCATGAGCTCACGGCGCCACGTCGGCTCTCGTCGGGCCCAATGACCGGAAGAGTCTGTAGGCGACATGGGCTCACGACGCCACATCATCTCTCGACGGGCCCCGCCATCTGGTGGGTGCGGAGGCATTCCGTGCTGAAAACGCCTCTCATAGAGCGCGGTTTTGCCCGTGCACGCTGACAGTAGACCCATGGCACGCCTGCGGTCCCCCATCCAGCGAGGCGGGTTATGACATCGCATAGTATGCCTGTTTACGGTATGGAATCTTTCGCCCTAGACCGCAACAGGACCCGCTTCATGGGATAGCAGGACTCCGTTGCGACGTCGTCGTGTGTCCTTCTTAGTATCCATCCCATGGCCAAAACTAATCGGTACGACGTGGATAGTAGTTTGAGCCGAAACAATCTAGCGCTATTTTTTACTCCTAATACCAATGCTAGTGGTGGATCCTAAATCCCCAAGAACATTTTGCGTTACTATTTTTTTACAGTTTCTATTGCTCTTGTTTACTTTATTGCATTTTTTCACTATTTTGCAACCAAACAAAACTCTTTCAAAACACCCTTAATTGAGATCAAAGACAACTATTAAGTATCTTTTTCATAGATAGTGACAATGGGCATAAGGCCCTAACCAAATAGCTCTTTGTGGTTCGATACTCTTGGAGTTTAAATAAAAAGATAAAGCTATCACACACTTGGAGTTCAAAATTTGACATACTTTCGATAAATTGCCATAAAGTCATTTTATTGTATAAATTTAGCTAGGAAGTTTAAAAATTCATGAAATTTGGGCATTTTCCACTGTATATGATATAATTTTGTGGGATTTTGAGCCATAATCTTTGTAGCTTCTTCACAACCAAAACTATTGTTGTCACTTGCAAAATTGCACACATAACTTCAAATTTGGAATCTCTCTTTGTAAAAATTGCTTTAAATGCCAAGATACACCGATTTACCAAATATGGACACGTTATCCTAAAGTGTGGCAAATATATGGTTGTGATCGTTGTCATATTGTTTGAAAGCTTTGAATGTTTATCAATTTTGGAAAATGTCTAGAAACTCATTTAAATGCTAGAAATCCCACGGTCGCTGGCATGTAGGTCTATACAGGAACAATATCTTAACGGCCTCGCGTCCGAGTAGCGTATGTTAGAAGTTTCAACCTCAAATTTTCTGCAAACCGCCAAAACATCCCACGCATCCATTCAAATTTTCGGTGCATCCATTCAAACATCCCTTGCATCCATTTAAACATCTCGCATATCCATTAAAATATCATCCGCATCCATTCAAACATCCCGCATCCATTCAGACATCATCCCCAATTAATGAGAAATCAAAAATCCTCTTATATCCCTAGTCTGGAAATAAGAACAAGAGGACAATTGAAATAATAGAGGGATATAGGTGATAATTAAGTGTCCTCCCACCTATGTCCCACCATCGCATCCTCCATATCTTCATCGAAACTTACGCACCCACACCCTCCGACCTACACTGACTTCCCATCCCCACCATATGCGTGACCCTCTTGTTAGTGATTAGAGTTAGGAATTCCCGCGCTTGCAAATCAAAAATCACCTATTTTTTGGCTAAACGGAGATAAACTTGTTATAATTTGGAAATTAGCCCAGAAGCTTGAAAATCATGAAACCTGGGCATTATCCATTAAATATGTTCTACTTTGTGCAAAATTTTGGACGGTGGGATTTTGAGCCATATTAGTTGTTGTGGCTTCACAACAAAAGCCATTGTTGTTAGATGGAAAAATGAAAATAAGTTAAAATTTGGGAACTCCCTTTGTAGACAATTTTTGAAATGCCATTATACACCAATCTACCAAATATGGATATGTTATAAAAAGTATGGCAAAGATACGGCCATGATCTTGGTCATCTTGTTTGATATCCATGAATGCTTATACATGGTACGCCATATTATGAATCGAGTTTTTTTTTAAAGTTGTCAAAGTTCAAGTTTATATTTTTTCATGGAAACTAATACACATACTAAAGAGACCATGCGGTAGAATGACTCTACTTCAATTTATATATAATTTCCATTATTATTTCAAAAGGTCACAAATTTGGTGGCATTAGCATTATTTCAAGAAGATGAATATTGTAGAACTCTTGGTGGGCAGTTCTCCGTTATTTTAGTACTTGGTTACCTTCAACTGTAATCATGAACTTGTAGTTAAAAACTTAAGATACTTTCAGTAAATTGCCATAAAGTGAATCTATTGCATAAATATATAGCCATGAAGCTTGAATATTCATGAAACTTGGGCATTATCAATTAAATGGGTTATACTTTGAGTGAAATTTTGGGTGTGGCATCTTGATCCATATACTTTGTAGTTGCTGAACAAAAAAACATTGTTGTCACATTGAAATTTTCAAATAACTTGAAATTTGGAAGATCACTTTGTAAACGATGTTTGAAATTCCAATATGCATCGAGATGCTAAACATCAAACAATCTCATTCCAGAGAGGTTCACTAACAAGAGCCCTTCCCCTTTCTCCACGTGCTTTGAGAGTCTGCCGCCGACTCCCGGACCCTCTCCCCTTCCTCTCCGGTGGCCGGGCCGCCCGGAGGCGATGGTGGGGGAGCGGCTGGCCGTCTCCTCTGTATAGTAGGTTTAGATTTAGTGACTTTTGTACCATCGTGGTGTCTAGGAGTAGGTGGTCGGAGCGCCAAGATCTGCTGCGGCTCGCCCTGGTGGTTGCCTTTCTCGACGTACTTCTCCGGTGGGGATGGTGTGGCCGAGATCTGCAGCGGCCAGGCATCTCCTTAAAAAAGATCTCATGGGGCTCTTCTCTTCCGGTGCAGTGGCGCGTCATAGGTGGAGGGGTGTGGAGCTTCGACGATGAACTCCCAAGGTGGGGGCGCGACGGGAGCTCGGCTGGGGGCCTAGTCAATAAGCGCGGCCGCCCTGGCGGTCTGGATCCATCCTCTTCATCTGCTCCCTTGGCTGGCCGTGGCGGTGAGGGAGGGAGCGGTTCTGCAGAGGCGGAGGCGGGCGTCGGCAGTCGGAGGGAGGCTGGTGGGTTTCTGCCGTTGGCCGCGATCTCTGGCGACGTCTCCTTTTCTGCTGGCCCTTGCCCACCCATGGCAGGAGTGGGGCTTGGGGGCGGTTGTTTCTCATCATCGACGAAGGCAGAGATTCGAGGCATGACGGTGCAGGAGTAGAGGAGCTTCATCACCGAGCAAGAGCAACACATCGGCGGCACTTACGCCATTCGTCATCCGAGCCGTCAAAGAATTCCGGCAATTCAGCAACCTCCAACCAGAGGCCCTTTCTGAGGACGGTCACCGCGTTCATCGCCACCTCCGAAGCAAGTGGTTCATGCCCGCTTCGGTTCCCGGCGGTGGTGTCACCGTCCTCGCGCTCAACGGACGGGGAGAGAAGGACTCGATGACGTTGGTTTATCTCTTGGGAGGGTCCTTTCTGCATTTACCAGGGACGTATGTGTAATGTTCAATTTTATGGGGTCCTTTGTGATAAACTGTACACCCACCGTCTGGTTTTAATAAAATCTTCTACGCCCTTTGGGGCGCTCCTGGGTTCAGAAATTCCAATATGCACCAACATATACCAAGTATGGACACGTTATCATAATCGATGGCAAAGTTTTTGTCATCTGGTTTGAAAACAATGAATATTCATATATGGTACGCCATATTGTGAATCGAGTTTTTTCAAAAATTTCATGGAAAGTAGTTCTCATAGTAAAAAATCATGCGAATGAATGCCACACTATATTTTATATTTAATTTCCTTGATTTTTTCCAAAAAGTCCTAAATTTGGTGACATGAGCATTTATATCAAGAATTTGAATCTTTCAAAACTCTGGGGGGTTCTCCCCTATTTTAGTACTTTACAATCAAATGTTTTTTAATCATGATCAAGGTATAATGCGCTTATAGTTCAAATTTGAGATACTTTCAGTAAATTACAGTCATTTCATTACATGAATATAACCATAAAGCTTAAAAATTATGAAATTTTAGAATTATATATTAAATAGGTAATACTTTGTGTTAAAATTGGGGTGATGGCATTTTGATCCATATACTTTCTAATTGCTTTGTCACAAAAACCATTATTGTCACGTTGAAAATTGAAAATAACTTCAAATTTAGAGGCTACAATTGTAAATGGTGCTTGAAATGCCAATATGCATGCACCAACATACCACGTATGGATACATTATCATAAACTATGGCAACAATATGGCCATAACCTTGGTCTTGTGGTTTGGAAGCCATGAATGTTCATACATTGACCGCCATATTGTGAATCAAGTTTTTTTAAAATTTGTCAACGTTCAAGTTTATAAATTTTCATGGAAAGTGGTGCTCATAGTAAAACACCATGCGGGAAGAATTGCAGTTATTTAATTTATATTTAATTTTCTTGTTTTTTCCAAAAGGGTCCAAATTTGATGGCATTAGTATTTATATCAAGAACTTGAACCTTGCAAAATTCTTGGTGGTTCTCCCTTATTTTAGTAGTTGAATACCTTCAATTTTTTTAATAATGAGTAAGGTATCATGCACTTGTAGTTAAACATTTGATATACTTTCAATAAATTGCCATAAAGTCACTTTATTGCACGAATATAGCCATAAATCTTGAAAATTCATGAAACTTGGGCTTTATTAATTAAATAGGTTATCATTTGTGTGAAAATTGGTGCGATGACATTTCGAGATATATATCTCCTATAACTGCTCGTGGGCTACCCGGCCTCTCAGGGTCTCCCTAGTGGCACACACACGCCGGTCGTTGGGTTTGGCATGAATAGTTCCTTTTCACTCCGGCTGATAACTACAGCTGTTGGATTCGGTAATTCCTTCATTCACTTCATTGCTTTGTAAGTATCTCCATGACATGTGGGTCTATAATCATCCGGGGCCCAAAAACAAATTAGGAATCCTGCTCCTCTGTGTCACGTAGGTCCTTTTTATCTATGTCGCATAGGTCCTTTTCTTCTGTGTCAGGTCATGGTGAAAACCTAGATCGAGAAATAGTGTAATGCGTATTCTCTCTCCCATCCCCTCGACTCTGCCCTCATGAGCTCCGGCCACTACGGAGATGCGTCCTAGGCCCTCGCACCGCCGCTCACCGTGCTTCTCTTCACACGGTTCCTCCACTCCGCGAGAGGATAGAGCAGGTGGCGGACGGTAGGAGGCGGTCGTGGCAGCTGCGGTGGCGGTACGAGGATGCGCTATAACTGAGTGTCCTATAGGGAGGCGGGGCGCTAGTGGATGCCTTCCTCTCCCTCATGCTTGACCGAAGAGGAAAGAAGGATCTGTGTGGAGCCGCCTCCCCACGCAGCATCTACTCATGTTCTTCCTCAAGCCCTAATGGAAAGCCGGCTGCTAGCGACCATAGGACCAGACTCCATCCACTCCCCTATAATATCTCCTCTTGCTCTCTCTCTCTTGTGGTGCACTAGCGTGCGTCGGTGCATCTGGGCATCCAGTGGCGCATTCTAAGCTTCTCCTCGTGTGGTGGTGCATCCGGAGCATCTGGGCGTCCGGGCGGCGACATCTAGGCGTGGTGGGCATGCAGCAGCAGGCTGAAAATCGCGTGGCGGTGAGCTACAACTGAGGCGTCACTACAAACCTAGCAACCTTTAGCTAGCTAATATTGATCGATTAGATGTTTTTCTTGGTACTCTCTGAAATTTCTCTCCCCATCCTCCTTGGCATCTCTGAAATTTTGCTTCAGGTTCCTAACTATATTGACAACGAGATAGGCTGTGGGATGGAGGTCGAGGAGATAAAAAAACAACTTGATGATGCTCGATCTAAGGGTATCACCATCAGATCTCTCGTGGCCATGAATCATGGATCCCTTAATGACATTATAGGGGGAAATTGCACTCACATTTGATGAACAACTCTAGCAACTAGAATATGGTAGACATATGATTTATGAACATACCCTATTTTTAGTGTTGCCTAATTATATTCACGAAAATACAATGGTTAATTAACACTTCTACTTTCACCAGGTTCTTTGCTGAGGAAAAGCAAAAGAAGATTGTTGAATTTCGCAAGAACGAAGGACTTATTCTTCTTCCAAATCAGGTGAGTACAAAATATTTGTTCAAAGGTTTGGCCGTGTCAATATGAAAGACTACTAAAAATTTCCATATGAGTTTGTTAGGTTCTAAGCATATTCATTCATTCACTCTAGGTTTACCAAGAAAATTTATTTGTTGAAGATAAGAAATTCCACTCTTTCAAAAAGATTGCATGGTCAATGGGATAGACTGATGATGATCTTCCTTTGGTATCTCTCTAGTTGGTTTTGAAATGTAATTGAATCCTTCTATAGTTTGCGATCCTTTTTGATGTGTATCTGTTAGCATATGGTAATGTTTTTTGTGTGTCTTAGGTAATTAAATCCTTCTATAGTTTGCGATCCTTTTTGATGTGTACCTCTTAGCATATTTCTTCCACTGTAACTTGCACTCTATTTCATATCGTTAGCGTGGGAAGAAATTGTGCCTTAGTTAAGCCATTTTTATGTTCATTACATGTGCATACTGAATCGGTTATTTTTGTTAGGGTAATAGATTGTTGTATTATCAGAGGACCAAAGGCCAGAATATATAGTACAAGTATAGGTGCAAATATACAGAAAGCCCCCTAACATATGGGGAAACTATAATATACAAATATATACTCTAACACCCCCCCCCCCCCTCAAACTCATGGTGGATCCACAACACTGAGTTTGGAGAGTAAGAAATCATGCTGTGCGCGGGTTTGTTCCTTTGTAAAGAAATCTGCCAACTGCAAGTCTGAAGGCACATAATGAAGCGCAACAACCTGATCCTGCACCTGAGCACGTGTATAAAAAGCATCAACACCAATATGCTTGGTCAGCTCATGCTTGACCGGATCACGGGCAATACTGATAGCACCTGTACTGTCTGACAAAAGTGGAGTGGGTGTCGTAACAGAGACTCCAAAATCTGCAAGCAACCACCGTAACCAGGTCACCTCAGTAGTCACCAAAGCAATAGCCCGTAGCTCAGCCTCAACAATCGAACGGGAAACCGCTACCTGTTTCTTTGTCTTCCAAGCAACAAGCGAACCACCAAGAAACACACAGTAAGCATTAAGTGAACGACGATCCGTAGGATCATTCGCCCACGTAGCATCCGAGTAGCACTGGAGCTGGAGAGAGCTAGAACGAGGGAAGAAAAGGCAACGAGTAATCGTGCCACGAAGATAATGAAAGACACGGAGGAGATGACTGTAGTGAACAGTGGTAGGATCTGAGACAAACTGACTTAGAATATGAACAGGATAAGAGATATCAGGACGAGTGACATCAAGATAAACAAGACTCCCAACAAGATGGCAATAACGAGTGGGATCGGGAAGAGGATCACCATCAGTAGGACGAAGCTTAACATTAAGCTCCATAGGAGTCTCAACGGTGCACTCATCCATAAGAGCAGCGCGAGCAAGAAGATCCTGAATATACTTTTCCTGAGAGATAGAAAAGCCATCAGAAGTGGAGGAAACCTCAATCCCAAGAAAGTAGCGAAGAGGACCAAGATCAGTCATAAGAAACTGATCACGGAGATGAGCCTTGACAAAGGCAATATACTCAGGATCATCACCAGTAATGATCATATCATCAACATAGAGAAGGAGAAGAGTGCGTCCTCGAGGAGAAGTGTGAACAAAAAGCGCTGGATCATGAAGACTAGGAGAGAAACCAGCAGCAGTCACCACAGAGGCAAAGCGCTCAAACCAGGCACGAGGGGCCTGTTTCAGGCCATAAAGGGAACGTCAAAGACGACAAACCATCCCATCGGGAACAGAATACCTAGGAGGAGGCTGCATATAAACCTCCTCACTCAACTCGCCATTAAGAAAAGCGTTCTAAACATCAAGCTGGGACACAGACCAGCGTCGAACAGAAGCAACAACAAGAAGAGTACGCACAGTGGTCATATGGGCCACAGGGGAAAAAGTCTCATCATAGTCACGGCCGTGCTCCTGCTGAAAGCCACGAGCCACAAGACGCGCTTTATAGCGCCCAAGGGATCCATTAGAGCGGGTCTTAATTTTATAGACCCACTTACACGTGATAGGACGAACACCAGAAGGGGGAGAAACAAGATCCCAGGTGCCAGTGCGCTCAAGCGCAGCGATCTCCTCAGCCAATGCAAGCTGCCATTCAGGATGACACGCGGCATCCCGATAAGAAGTCGGATCGGAGACGACAGAGAGACCATACTGACTAGGAGAGTAACGGTCTGGAGCACGACGCTGATGAACAGGCCGTGAAGAGGGAAGCTCATCCGTGGAAGACTACTCATCAGAAGAGGAGGAAGAAGGAACAGCGGAGGAAGGGTCCGAAGCCGGAGAACGGGAGAACTAGGGGAACTAGACGGAGGAGAGGATGGCGCCGAAAACAAAGGAGGCGCATCAGGAGGAGAAGGTGGAGGGGTAGAGACAGCAGGAGGTGTATCAGGAAAAATAAGAAAAGAGAGATCATCAGCCGGGTAAGTACCAAAGGTGGGGCGAGGATAGAAAGGACGCGTCTCATCGAACGTGACATCATGAGAGATGCGCATCTGACGACCAACGGGGTCCCAACAGCGATAGCCCTTATGCTAATCACTGTAGCCGAGAAAAACACACTCAACAGACTGAGCGGTCAGATTGGTGTGTTCGCGAGGAGGGAGAAGGACATAGCAAACGCAACCAAATAAAAGAAGAGTCGAGTAGTCTGGACAGGTACCAGAGAGACGCTCGAGAGGAATGCCACCCTGAAGAGCATCAGAAGGCTGGATGTTAATGAGGTAAGTCGACGTAGCGACAGCCTCAGCCCAGAAATGCGGCGGAAGAGAGGAGGCAATCATCATAGCACGGGTAGTCTCAAGAATATGACGATGCTTACGCTCGGTGACACCATTTTGAGCATGGGCGCCGGGACACGAGAACTGAGCAAGGGTGCCCTGCTCAGCGAGGACGCCCCGCAGGTGCTGGGAGATATACTCTCCTGCAGAATCAGCACGAAACACACGAATAGGAGTGGAATACTGAGTACGAACCATGGCCACAAAACGCTGATAAATAGGAAGCACCTCACTGCGAGAGCGCATAAAAAACAACCAGGTGTACCGTGAAAAATCATCAATGAACAAAATATAGTATCGATGGCCCCCTTTTGAAGCAAAGGGAGCTAGACCCCAAACATCTGAATGAACTAAATCAAAAGGTCGCTGAGATACAGACACACTAGTAGGATAGGGAAGCTGAATCTGTTTGCCTAACCTACAACCCTGACACGAATGTAAAGACACATCTCCTGAGACAGACCCCAGAAGACCACGACGAACTAATGACGATAAACGGGAGCCACAAAGATGACCCAGCCGATGATGCCACTGCTGAAACGAGCCGGTGACAGAAGCAGCAACCGCAGGAGAACTGGCAGAGGAAGTGTCAGCGGAAGGAACGCGAAGCCAGTCTAACTCCCATAGCCCCGGAGACTCAATGCTGCGAGGGCCAGCTCCAACCAGAGCCTGTGTACGATGGTCCTGAACATCACAAGAATCAGCATCAAGAATGACACGACAACCAGAATCAGTAAGCTGACTAGCAGAGAAAAGGTTCATCTTAAGACTGGGAACATGAGAAACATCAGGAACAGAGAAAGAGGAAGTAGAGAGGGTGCCTCGACTGGAAACAGGAAGAGAGGTACCATCAGCCGTGGTAACACGGACAGGAGAAATAAGAGAGCGAAGAGCAGAAAGAATAGAAGACGCAGAAGTCATATGAAAAGAAGCTCCAGAATCCAGATACCACGGGGATGACGTACCTGACTGTGTAGAAGGTGGTGGTCGCGTGGTGCCAGAAGAGCTAGGCACAGAACCAGCAGTACCCGTCGAGGAAGATCCTATAGCAGCGAGCAGACTACGAAGACCACGGATAATATCCTGATCAGACAAGGTCAGAGCAGGAGGTCCGAGCAACAGCAGAAGATCTGAAGAACCAGCCGCCGACGAGCAAGGCATCGCTGTCGTGGCGAGATCCCTCGTCCAGCCTGAGATATATCGCCAGGCTTGCCACGCAAGGCAGGGAGGACGAGAACCACGAGGCTGCTGAGGCCGACTCTGGCCCTGAGTCGGCGGAGCAGAGAGGAGCGGCGGTGCTAGAGACCGTGACAAAGCCGGCGACACGGGGGGACCACGAGCAGCAAGAACAGATGGAACCTCAAGAAGACCAGCACCACGAAGACAAGTCTCCTCAGCACGAAGCTCATCCAGTACCTCAGAGAGTGGAACACGACCACAGGCAAGCAGCTGGGCACGACGCGGCTCAAACTCCTTGCGGAGTCGTGACAAGAACTCAAAGACGCGCTGAAACTCTAGATTCGCACGCACAATCAGACAGCAGGGACAAGTGTTACACACAGCTGTACGAAGAGAGTCAAGCTGACGCCAAATAGCAGCACTCTGAGTATAGAACTCATCAATAGTGGAATCACCTTGCTTAAGATCATGCTCCTGACGAACCATAGATAGATAAAGAGCATCACCAGACGGCTGATAGCGCTGACGAAGAAAAGCCCACTGAGCAGCAGCAGTGGGAAGACCCATGAACTCAGCAGCATACTGAGGCAGAACACTGGAAGTGAGAACATCAGCAGCACGAGCATCCTCATCTATCCACTGAGTGTAGTCAGCCAAATCCAGCCGGTAGGTCGCAACAGCAGTAGAATGCTCCTGGACCTTCCGATCATAATCATCCCGAGCAGTATCATCAGCACTCTGGGCTGCATCTGTGACCGCCTGAGTGGCATCGGAGGCAAGGGCAACGGGTGTCGGTGCAATAGGCGCCGTAGGCGCAACGGGGCGCGGTGGACAGGAGACCTCACCGGAAAGCACACCCCAAAGGTGAAGACCGCGCATATGGATGCGCATGAAGGCAGCAAAATCAGGATAATTCGCGCCATCAAAAATCACCGGGCAGCGAGGAATCGCAACATAGCCCGACGAGGAAGACATAACTCTGTTTTTTTTTCAGATCCGATCTAGATCGGACAAAAAGCTGGCGGCTGGCGAAGGCGAGCAGCGGCGGCGGCCAGCGGCGAGGAGCGGAAGAGGAGCGGCGGAGGCGGCGGCGGCGGACGGGCGGCCGGAGGAGACGGCGGCGGAGGCGTAGGCGGCGGACGGGCGGCCAGAGGAGACGGCGGCGAAGACGAGGACGGCGGCAGCCGGCCAGAGAGGCGGCAAGGGTGTGGGTGGCAGAAGCGGCGGCGGCGGTGAGCGTATGGATGTGGATGAAAACATGCATGACATGCGAGGGAGAAAAAAGCCTTACAGCTCTGATACCATGTTAGGGTAATATATTGTTGTATTACCAGAGGGCCAAAGGCTAGAATATATAGTACAAGTACATGTGCAAATATACAGAAATCCGCCTAACATATGGGGAAACTACAATATATAAATATATACTCTAACAATTTTAACGTCAATGAATAATTGTCTGATAGAATGGGGAATTAGCACCTTTCGGGTAGTATCGCCACTTTTAGTAAATTGCCATAAAGTCATTTTATTGCACGAATATGACCATAAAGCTTTAAAATTCATAAAACTTGGGAATTATCAATTAAATAAGTCATACTTCATGAAAACTGGAACGGTGGCATTTTGAGCCATGTACTTTCTAGATACTTCACAAACAAACCATTATCACATTGAAAATAACTTTAAATTTGGAAGCTCTCTTTATAAAAGATGCTTCAAATGCCAATATGCACCAACATACAAAGTATATGGACATATTATCATAAACTATGGCCAAGATATATATGGCCATGGCCTTGTTCATCTGGTTCGAAAGCCACGAATTCTCATGCATGGTACGTCGTACATTGTGAATCAATACTTTTCAAAAGTTCTCGAAGTTTCAAGTTTAGGCACCATGAGAAAGAGCGCACTTTTACGATTTATTTTTAGTTTCCTTGTGTTTTTTCTCAAAAAGGGCCCAAATCTGCCAGCATTACCATTCATATCAAGAAGTTGAATATTTTAGAACTCTCGGTGTTTCTCTCCTATTTGACTACTTGGGTACCTTCAAATGATTTAAAAAATAAAGAGCAAGCTATCAAGCACTTGTAGTTCAAAATTTGACATACTTTTGGTAAATTATCATAAAGTCATTTTATTACATGAATTTAGGAAGAAAGCTTGAAAATTCATGAAACTTGAGGTTTCCCCACTAAATAGGTTATACTTTGTGTGAAAATTGGGGTGGTGGAATTTTTAGCCATAATCTTTATAGTCGCTTCATAAAAAATACAATATTATCACTTGGAATATTGAAAACTACTTCAAGCTTGGAATCTCCCTTTGTGAGTATTGCTTGAAATGTCTATAGATGCACCTATCTACCAAATATTTAAATGTAATCCTAAAATATGGCAAAGATATGGCCATGAAATTGGTCATCTTGTTTGGAAGTATGGAATGATTATCAATTACGACAAATGTCTAGAAACTCGTTTAAATATTGTGAAGCATATTATCGCTGGTGCGTGGGTATAGAGGGGAACAATATCTTAGTAGCCTCATGTCTGAGTAGCGTACATTATAAATTTCAACCTCAAATTTTCTGCAAACCACCGAAATATCATGTGTGTCCATTCAAATTTCCCGTGCATCCATTCGAACATCCCGCACATCCTTTCAAACATCCTATCCCATTTTTTTAGAATACAAAATTCCTCTTTTATTCCTGGTCTAGAAAAATAACCCGGGGACCATTGAAATAATAGAGGGATATAGGTGGTATATTAGAGTTCACCCACATATATCCCCCATCTCCGCTTCCCCACCATTCTCATAATTTACCTGCCCACTTCCCCTCCCACCACCTTCATGCATCATCTTCACCACCAGTGCTCTCTTCGACATGGTAGCTCCTTCTCCGCATTTCTTCTCCATGCACTGGATCCACCACTTGCCGCCCTCTTGCACCACACCCATTCTAATTCATCGACGCACACCTTTTCTACACAAGATCTATCTCACTGACTCCCTCGCTACACAATATCTACTGCACAATGCCTTCATCTACTGGACAGATTACACTTCATTGAACCACTCGTTCGGCACCCTAGAAATGCCCACGTGCCACCCTACCACCCTATCCGCCATGCACATCCCAGATGCCCCACCATAGAGTGATACTTAATCTTCCCCATTTGCTGCATGAACTTTTGTTTTGATAATTTTTGGCACTCTTAAGATACGAAAGTATTAGAATATCGCTACAATATCCTGTATGCTATTGCCATTTCGTTAGCACCCGCATCTGATCAGTCCTATGCACATGATTAACTGCTCCTTAGTATCTCCTTTCTGATATTTTTCGCATTGTCTTGGTGTGTTACTAATGCTTGTAACTTGTTCTATTATAAATTGTACTTCCTCCATCCTGAAATAACTGACATTAATTTGTTTAGATTCATATGTATATGCACAATAAAATACGTCTAGATACATGTCTAGATACATACGAATCTAGATAAATCCAATTCACTTTATATCAGGAAGGGGGAGTGTATAACATGTATCCATGATAACCTTTTGAATTAATGATACTCCATCTAATTCAAGTTACTGTACTTAGATTTGCAAAATACATGTATGGTATAGAGTTTTCTAGTTTTTTCTAGATTTGGATGTATCTAAAACATAACTTGTCTAGAAGCATCTAAATCTAGACAAATCTAAGTCCATTAATTTGTATCAGATAGACTTTAAAACCTTTCCATAACAATTCCGTTAATGTTTTATTGTGTTTCTATCTGTGAAAGCTTTAAGTAATGCATAAAATGCTTAGCTTGTTTAAATCATACATCTCGTCAATTTTAATGCCATCTTTTAGGTAAGTTCAATTGTTTTATCCTCCCAAATCAGCTAACTTGGTATTCATGTGATACCTAAACATAGAGAAAAGACAATGGAATACAAATACTAGAGTTACAGATGCACTGATACGACTAGAAGATTTATGAGGAGTCAAACCCGCAAGGGAAAGACCTATTGTGATCCTGAACAACATGCTACTGTAAGTACATCCTTAATTTTTGACAAAGAAGCTTTTGTAAATATTTCAGCTCCCCGTGATTAGGTGATGTCTATGTTGGATAATACATGTTCCATGGTTCTTTGTTGTAACCTCCTTCACGCTATTATCAGGCTATAGTTAAAACCAAGTAGGAGTTCTCAGAAGACAGGACGGGAAGTTGTGATCACTCTTTGCATTCATCCTCCCACTAAATTTTTTAAGCAATCAGTCCACCTAGAACAACACCTGCAGGTGATAATAATAAATATATATATATATATGTTGCATTGCATGCAGAAAGACAAGGTGTAGCTTCTCTTACATCTATAGCTGAAATATTGAAGAAGAAGACAAATGACAATATCAAACGAATCGCCAAGTATAGATCTCAAATTAATCATGTCAATTCTTTTTTGTAAGATTTTCAATTGCAGGTCTTGTTTTATGATTTATTGTAACTTAGATTCTGGACAGAACTTGTTGTGATCTTTGTAATAAACTTTCAACATTATGTAATATTTAGTTCAATTTCAGATATTAGTCACCTTGTGTAACATTCTTTGGGCCAAAATTGACATGCGAAAACAATAAGCCAAAAGGATGAAATAAAACGAGCAACTTTGGTCGGTCTGCCGTTCTATGTGGGTTTTTAGCTAGCTTCCACGTGGTGGTCGGTCGATTTAATGGGTCGGCTATGGTGGCCACATGGAAGGACTGCTTCCAACCTACTATATAAATGGGCCTCCACGTGTCAGCCACGTGGAAATCCTTGTAGCTTAATGGGATTTTGGTAGGACACCACGTCATCGGCTTGCTAAGAGCAATGGCATGTTGATGGGCGACAACATGAGACGACAAGCCAAATCGATGGGATGTTGGTGGGCCTCCATCTATACTGGCCTAGTAGCATAACAAGCTTTTCCTAAAAGCCATGTGGTGGCCCTTCTATCTTTATGGGCTTTTAGCGGACTGCCACGTGAAATCCCGCCAAGATTTATGTTTTTTTGTTTTTCTTCCACGTGGGCCGTCTGCTAGCTTTATGGGATTTTACTAGGAATCCATGTTGTGACCTTCTTAGCTTTATAGGATTTTGTTTTGCTTAACACACTGCCAGCCTGCTAGCTATGTGGGATTTACTAGGATGCTTCAAAGCGAACAACCTAGATTTATGGGGTTTTTTTGACATCCATGTGGGCCTGCTTGCCAACTTTATGGAATTTTAACAGGACGCCATGTGGCGTCCCACCTATCTTTATGAGATTTTGTTTTTTTCCAAGTGGGCCGACCTATTTAATTAAATTTTCGAGCTAACATCACGCTAGTGACAAGTGACATCACCGGCTACTGATATGATGTCATCAGTTACCAAAGTAACATCAGCGATTACGAAGTTGACGGCTGTAATTATCCGTTAATGGTCTTTGCCACGTGGTAGCTTGCATTACATCAGCAGACAGCGGGGCTGACAAAACACATCTACCACGGTTGAATGTTCGTGGTAGATGGGTTCCACCTACAACGTTTTTCAAAAATCCATGGTAGAACCTTTTGTGATGCAGCTTTTAACACGAGTGCCTATCCGTGGTTGAGGAGCTTTACCAAGAAAAAAACTTCTTCTACCACAAAATCTGCTCATGGTAGATGGCAATTTTTCTTGTAGTGTATGAGATTTAATCACTAAAATAATATTTGGTAGATTAACATCCACAATGTAGTTTTATCTTTTGGTAGTATCTTATTTCCCATGTTTACACACACAAATCGAGTGCTCAAAACTGTATCTAGGTAGGATAATCTTAAGGTAGAATAATGGTGTCAGGGAGTATTCCCCAGTCCACAGATGATGCAACTCGCTTGATGTTGATTGCATTCCATCTATGAATAAGTTGCATTTTGTTGTTTTAGCCACTATACTTAAGTTGTTATGTGTTCTTGTAGTCTGAAATTGATATGGATATGAAACTTTTGTTGCAATATAATAGGCATGATACGGTCGATTACCTTGATCTCCATCTCAGAGTAATTCTTTTGAATAACTACCAAAGCATGACACCCAAGATTAACTTCGCCAAGTTCTTTATTATGAACGAAATAATGCTCGAGTTAATGAGATTTTGCGTCAATTTGCACCATGATCAATGGGGCCTACTTAGCGGAGGCGGCTATATTAGAGTAAGACATGTTTTAGAGGAGTTGATTTTCTTATTATACCCGTATCTACCTCCTAAAATAAGGTTGGTCTTGGAGGTCTTGATAAAAGCATCATATATGACATGTTGGTGGATGATTCCATTACTGCCTCACTCTGACCATTGGAGATATTAGTTTAGTTTGGAGAAAGTATCTAGATGGATGATATTCAAGATTGGTTATCATTTATCTCTTATGTGGATAGTTTAGTCAGTCTAAGCATAGCCTTACAATGTCTCTCCACTCTTTGATATTGTTCCATGCCAGCCAAACTTCTTAACATCGTCAATGCAGCTACTTAAGACTTGATGCTCTTCTGGTGGACATTCTTAATGCTTTTGTAATCTACTATGTATTGTGTTCTTTAGAATATTCTATATTCATTTTGACTGTATAGTGTTGCCATGGTCCTTGATCTCCATGTATCTTTTATTAGTGGATCTGGCTACTCTCCTTGTACTTGACACGTCATTTACATAAATTGGAAATATGAAGTAAATTCACTATGCATATTTGATGACAGGGGTATATGTGGTTTTATAGGAAAAGGCTAAAAGATTTCAATTAAAATATCAGCAACACACATTGGACTATGTTCTATTTTGATAAACCTTCTGTACTTTATATCCCTATTGAATTATCCCTAGTTAGTGTACTCATTCATATGTAACTCTGAATTTGTACACCTATTTTTCCTGGTCAATTCATTCATTGACTTTCATTAATAGACTTGATTTAGATTGCAATGTTAAGTAGATAAAAATAAGGAAGTGATAGCCCAGAGTTGTGTTTGTTTGGGTCTGCAGTCTGATGTATGTATATGTTTTGGTGTCTGTTGCAACTGTTAACGCACCTTTTTTGTGTTGCATCTTCACAACGGCAGCTGCTAGTACCTGGCGCTAATGTGTTTCTATGATTAAACCTTTTTTAATGGGTGTTATATTAATAGTACAACAAAAGTTGGAGTATTTTTTTTCATCATGCTTTTATTTGATTTGTATTATTATTATTTCCCTAAATATAGAAAACCTTGTTCCGACACCAAATTAATTACTATATGCCTTCGGGCACAACATTTTTATAGTACTAACCATGTGATAAATGGATATAAATATCCAATTTTCCTTGTGATTCCTACACAGAAACAATATGGTCATGGATGATCAGTTAATGTGACTCTCAACCTTGTAAACAGAGGAAGTAGGGCCTACCATTTTACTATTATTACCTGGACTATAGCTAAATATAGTTGAGGAGCAAAATCTCATTGATCACCATGTTTCTATGTTTTAATCACCGCTTGCTCTCTACGTTTTTATATTGCCTATCTTTTAATATTGATATTTAAGTAGAAAATTCTTCATGCCATTGCTTCTTATTTGAGTGAATAAATGGTTGTATAAGTGGTTTATATATATAAGGAATGCATAGTTTATCTTCAGCTCCCCATGGGTTCAACACTTGATATTTATCAAAACCTGGTACAACTATCCCTTGCACTTGAGGGCATAGTTTTAAACAACCGCTGACGATGGTTCACTGGTTCCCCACTCGGATCACCAGATTAATCGGTTTAGGGGCAACAAAAATCCAATATAATTACTTATTTAGGATAATTTTGAGCAAAGTTGACCTAAAATTGAAATAGCCTCTGTGTTAGAAATATGTCCCAAAATAGCAGTAGCCTACATCGTATTAGGCCTTATTATTGGCATGTTTGATTTTTGAATCCTTCTTAGAGCACCAGTTCTCAACAACAATTTTCTACTTTTTTGGTTTTAAAAAAACTAGAAAATTCTTCCTTTTCTAGTTAAACCGCTAGTCCGGTCCCCTTTTTGAACTATGCTTGAGGGCTATCGGTTCCTATTTTTTCAACTATAACAACAATGGTTCATAGAAAAATCAACTACATTATCTTTATCGCACATAGGAAGTATGGAGCCACCCAAAACCCCTAGAAAGAACCACCTCCATATGATACCCCTTCCCGCTGCAACCGCTAGCGTCGGCTATGTTAGAGGCTACTATCTTTCCTACAGAGGACGGTGAGGAGTCACATGGATATGAGTCTCAGCAGAGATTCATGGCGGTGAGCGTGTGCGGTTTGTGGGTTGTGGAGGAGAGGCCTTATGGTAGCAACGCTGAGGGAAGGCTGATTGGGTGAGGCAGGTCCTCGATGGCACCACCAAGGTGTTGATGTCATGGAGTATGTCGGTGGTAGCTGTCCTAGCCTAGGCAAGTGGTTCGTGGCAGCCACTATGTGCATCGGCCAGGCTATGTCGGTTCTGGTGTGGTCAGCGACGGTTCGGTTCATCATCTACTCTGAAGTGGCTGGTGGCATGGGGCTTCTAGATCACCTCGAATAAAGGAGGCAACCTTGGGTTATTATCGGATCAAGACAAGGTTTGGCTTGATGCCTGGACTCATTGATCCGGCTAGTGATGTCGTAATGCTCTGCCAAAGATCTCCATTGGGCGATTCATGCATGTATACTACTAGATAAGATGGGATTCGATCATGTGCATCACTATTTCTGCTATGTGGCTTCAGGAGGATGGGACACGAAGTTTTGTTGTCTGTTTTCATCATGGGACCTATCGCTATTTTGATTTCCATGGTGAAGATAGTGGCAGACAATGTCATGGCAGCTAAGGTCTAAGGTCTCTTAATGGCGAATTGAGTCTTCGAGGTGATAATGAATTTTCTTGGTGTCCTTTACTTGTAGTAGAAACATCGACATGTGGGGGCAGCAGCACAGGAGGAGTACATATTCTTGTCTTTCAGGTTAAAATCCAAGGTCTGACCTTAATTGGTTGTGTCTACCAATGGCCTGGTTGAAGGCATTGTTTTGAGAGCGCAGACTTTCTCCAGGGTGAAAACCTAAGATCTATGATCGGGCGATGATGGTTCTTATGCAATGTATTCTTCTTCAAGGTGTCGCGTTTGGAGATTTTGGACTCCGGGTATTTTCTCCGTGGTGGTTTGTGTTGCAGCTATAATGTTTTGATCATTGTAGCAGGATCTTTTTTTCTACGGCTATGTGCATCCGTAATGTGTTTAGCACATTTTGTTATTGTAGAGTCTGAGTGTAATTGTATCTCTATGATATTAGTATATTCCCTTTGTCAAAAAAGGAAGTGGCGAGCGAGATATCGCGACTTCTTGGAACCTGAAGCTCCCTCACGTGCGTCCCCTATCCCACCCAAAAACAACACACAACTTTTCTCTTTTCGCGTTTCTCTTTCCATGCAACTAATTTCTTGTGTCGCGATAAATTGCGTTATTTCTCTTCTTCTCGTGCTAGATTTTGTGGCATGGTTTCTCCGTGTTGTGTATACCTAGTTGTTGTTTACTGGTTTATCAATTTTCATGTTTCTCTTTATGTTTTGTTCTCGAGCAATGGACATCTTATGGGGTAAAATGGGAGCGGAGTGCTTTCGACACTAGAATGTGATAACTTTGTACTATTGAGTTAACATGGATTGTGCCTCATCATGGCGCTTTTGGTGTACATTGGTAATTGCGCTCAGCAAGTTATAGGGTGGATTTGTTGTCTTGTGTGCTACTTTCTGATCTGTAACATGGGTTGCGCCTCGTCATGGCGCCCTGATAATCGTCTCAAGCATTCACATAGATCCTTAAAAGGGTACACTGATTGTTGTGTGCAATGTTTTGTAGGGTGCATTTTTCATAGTGTGTGTTGTCGATTGCGCTGTGTAACAACACCTTCGGCACATCAAGCATTCATATAGATCTTGAAATGGGACATTGGTAGTTGCGTGCAATATTTGATAGGGTGCATTTGTCGTAGTGCTTTGTCGGCTGCATGGAACATGCGATGCGCCTCATCATGGTACCTTCCGCACATCACAAAGTCATACATCTCTTGAAAGAGGTGAATTAGTCATTGCATGTAAAATATCATGAGGTGTATTTGTTGTAGCATGTGATGATGATTAACGAGCGTCGAAACAGAACTATAGCCAATGTGTTTACGCATGCCACGACGGGACCATCTCCTGACGTGATCACGCTTGTTGGCACGGATCATGTGCATTTCCAGCAGTTGCATATGCTTTGTCATCCAACCATGTGGCAACTTGTTGGGTACACGCACGCTAACTAAAAACAAGCATCAACATTGCTATGAACAAACCAATATGATTGTTTATGGTATCATTGGTCTTACCTATGGCATTTAGTGATATGCCTCACGATCGCTCCCTAGCATGTGCATCATGATATTAAATGATTCTTCCTCCCTCCCCGCTCTCTGTCCATGCAACATTATCTTATTGATGTGCAACTTGACTGTGTCACCTACCGATGTGCCTAACTGAACAATTTTCTCTATTGACATGCACCACAGATATTTCGTTGAACGATCTTTTTGACAAGCACACCTAGGGAAAAAAGTGTGTTGGTTGCTACACCTTAACTTATCATTCTTATTTTCATAGACATGCACCACAAATGTGTCCTCAAACGATCTGCCTAACCACCATGCACCCAAGGAGCACCATGGATCTAGTAGATACTCTTACAAGGGTCACTAGACCATGATAGCGCGTGTAGTGCGTAAGAGATGATCTGATGTGCACATCATTTTTCATTTATTTATTTTGAAATTTACATCCTTTTTCATTTTGATAGAATAAAGCAAATTGATATAAAACATTGTTTGCTCCAAGCAGTTTCTCTTCCAAACCGGCAAATTCTCTTCTTTTAATAGAAAAGGCAGTGCTCCTGCTGGTTGCTTCAAAAACAGTTTGCTCCAAGCAATAGTTCAGACATTAAAATTTTGGGTATAATAACCAGTTATATCTAGTTGGATCTCAAATGTTGTTATCGAATCTCATGAAAATATTAGTTGACCATACATGATGTGTTTTCTTGAAACAAAAACCACAAAATATAAAGTAAAATAACAAAAAAAAAGTATTGTATTCCACTACAAGTCACATCACTATGTGGTCCAACAAAAACATCCAAAATAGACCTGCGTTATCCATCTATGTTGAACTGGTCTTCCAGTGCATCAATGCCAAGTGGTTCATTAGAAAAGACCAACATATCTTCAGTAGAGCCAACTTTATCATGATATCCAACTTAGTGTTCAATAGGTTGACCATGGGAAAGTTGATACCTAATTTATCATTCAAGTCAAGGGTAAAGAAAAGTAAGTAATGTTTTTCTTGTGTTACCAACAAACATTCGAGTTAGAAGTCTGTAGGCAAAATCTCTACCAGGAATAGCGTTTACTTATAGATTTGAAGACAATATTGACCTGACTGTAGACCCTTTAGCTATCTGTGAAACAAAATACATAAACAACATTTGTATTCCCAAAATAGCAAGAACAAGTACAAGCAATCAAGCCATCAGTTTTCACATATATTTTCAATATATGCGAATAAGACCGTTGTGTGCCTGTGAAGTTTAAAATACGTGAACTGCAAAAGAGAAGAACGATGCAAGACTTTCATTGTGGCAGTTTGACAACAAAAGAACAACAGGAAAAACATATAACAAAACTAATGTCGGTGCTAAAATGGTAAGGGACACTTGCACTCGGATATCCTTTTACGAAGGCTAACTATATTCATTGATAGTGGCATAAATTTCTTCTTGTCAAAATTTGTTTTTCAAGGAAATGAGCCAGGTTATCGCCACTTGAGTGTTAATCATAGTAGTTACACTACATCATAAGAAACTTGAAGGAAAGGATTTACCTGAGATATTGGACTGAACCCTGAACCGCTTTTCCATAGTTGATAGCTTTTCTTGTGTACAGTGATATAATATAAAGATTAAGTTGATAGTCTTGCAGGTCCCCAATCTCCTAAAGTTGATCAAAATAGCAGAGGAACAACTGAAAGCACGCTGATGCAGAACAGTGTTACCTTTTGGAAATGCATGTTAAATGGACCACACCTTTAGGAATGCATGTTACATGGATCAGGGAGTCTAATATGAGTACTATCCATTACTGATGAACTTTAAAGCAGTCAGAGTCAAACCATATATTAGGCATGTCTTAAAAACCATCAATTTATTGGCATGCAACTAATATATTTCACCCTATATATATTACCTTATTGGCATGCAACTGATATATTCCCTTAATTCACCTTATTAATTAACCCAAGAAACATCACACAACCACTTAGCCACTTTGAATCACAATAAGGTGAAAAAACGAGTCCTCTGAATCATGAAAATAGGTTACCTATGTTCTACTTACCTCCAAGAGAAACCGTTTTTTGAAAAATATTAGTATTAAATTGCAGATGGGAATAAAGGATGGAGATAAACAAACCTTTGATATAATCCTTCCACTACTTTAACGTGATAGATAAGAGCCTTCCTATATCTGCATCTATTCACTATCACAACTAAATATGAACACACAAAAATACATAAGAGATCCATCATCCTCGGCCAAGGTGGAGGCAACCGGAGATGCATGAACAATGAAACAAGTTACGCATTACTTTACATTGTATTAAAAATGTATCAAATTTTATTATATTACTCATATGGTGAACTTAGAAGAAACATAGATTACTCCTCGAGCATGTTAAAATAATGAACACTTGAAATATAAATTACAAACCGAATAGGGATCAACACATGGTCTATAGTTTAGAGATGATATGATGATAACATATCATACACCTAGTAAAGAGCTATTGGTGAGAAAAACTATCCTAAATAGTTTTTTACCGAGATAAAGAATGTGCGCACGTTGGATTTGTCCGGTTGTGATGTATCCGAGCCATTTGAAGCAATTGGCCTACTAACTCATTTGCGCTACATAGTACTTCCTGATACTATAAAAATCCTACCTGAATCTGTGAGCAGATTACTGCATCTTCAGAGTTTTGATATCCCAAAGAAGTGCCAACTAGATAGATTTCCTAAGGATATGGACCTATTGGTCCACATGCTACATACTGGCATAGATTCAAAATACATCTCAATGATAAGAGGTATTGGCGGTCTACTTAACAACAATAATTAAAGGATAGAGGAGTGCTACTCCTCCTTCTCGCACCTGTGCAGGGAAAGCATGGCCAACATGGATCTAGGGAAGAAGTGCGCCTAGGATGCCGGATAAACAGGCTTACCACCGGGCCAGCGGACGAGTCGATGTGGGCGCCACCAAGAGAGGTCGAGGTCATCGGAGGGGCGCCCCTGTCTGAGGTCAAAGTCATAGGAGCGGGAGATTGGCAACTAAAGCCTCCATCGTGTTCCCGTTCGACTCACACACCTCCTATTGTTCTAATCCTTTGATCATCATCCCCATTGGTTTGCACGAAGTAGGGATGCTAGGTGTCATGAGCAAATAGCATCGTGGAGGTGGATGTGCATGAGATGATCGAGCCTCCACTTATCTAGGTTCGGACCGAGCGTCTCTATGACGATAATGGTGGCGACACACTTGGTTTCATCCTACGCTAACAAGGACAAGGAGGTGGACATACATATCTAGCTGGATGTGTTGTTGACCTGAGTGGTTAGTCCAATCAATGCTAGGCAACTTGTGGAGTAGAAGCCCTGTAACATTTGGCCAGCCTGTTTAATGTGAACCGATGATTCAATTGGTTCTAGTGATGTTTGGGTCTACCAGGAAGATCTGGATAGCATGTATGCAAGATCCAACGATGGAGAACCAAAAATCATTGTGGAATATCCTAGGTGGTTGATTTATTGTGGGGCGCCCGGATCAGCCATCTGAGAATCCCTTATGTATTCAACCATGATCCCATGATTAGTGAGTCATGGAACATAATCAACAAGTTTCAAAGAAAACGACCATTACATACTGAATATATGTCTTACATCAATGCCTTCAATGCTATACCTTACATAAGCCTTGTCGGGCTAACTCCAATCAAATGCAACGGAACTTCATAAAAGCAACGGCCCCAAGTAGCCTTAACGCTACATGCAGCTGAGCGGGTGAACATCCTAGCTAACATAGTCGTCAACGTTTCCTTCTTCATAATCATGCTTCTCGAAGTCTGATGCCAGTGAGTACGTCTAAATGTACTCAAGAACCACCTAAGAGGAACAGAATAAAAGGATATGTAGTATGTCTTTGGTAGTAGGATGGCTCTATCTAAGGTTCTCTTCTAAAATCAGTTTCTCGTGTAGACATAACATCTCTACGCCTATGTTGAAAAAAATTGAAAACCCGTTTTCTCTTATAGATATGGCATGTCTATATCTTCTTGAAAAATAATTGAAAACAACTTTTATATTTTAGATATAGCATGCCTTTATATCTTTGTAAAAAACATTTGAAAACATTTAGAGTTGAAAACCACTAAGATGGGGTCACCAACTTTTTCTTCTCGGTCATCCCATGAACAAAACACATACTTTCATTTCCAGTCATATCGTGACCAAAACCTTTCCTTCCTTTCTAGTCATCCCATGTCCAAACCATTTCCAAAGCATTTGCTTTTTCAAAACATTTTTGAAAACAAAACCAACACGGTTATGCAGCGGCATTCCCAACTTCCATGATCATGAACACGGCTATTCGAATAGATTTACAATCTATAAAGTTTGTACACTTTACCCACAAGATTCGATATACCCTGCCCTGATCCCACATGGATCATGGGTTGAGTAACCAAACATGGGATCCTACCATATGAGTTGTTCCTCTCAATAGCATGACATCAGGTACCAAGGACAATCCGGAGCGCCTTTTTCCACTCCATCGACTGTGCACTTTCAATAAGAGGCTCATAGTATCGTACGTCTGCCAACGAGGGTAGTTGTGATCTCCCACAAGTCACTATTCCCAACAAATTACCCTTGTTGTTTGGGCGATCTGAAATTCGAGGGATATGATCCCTTATAAGTAATTGCAAGGCATCCCATACCAGAATAAGCAAACTTCGAGTTAAGCCCTGCCCCACTCCAGGGTAATATGGTTGCATAGTTTAATTATTCCAGCAGAACTACATAGAACCAGGTGTTTTCTCCAAAACATTTTTCCTCCTCTTTCATTCATGCCTCCTTTAAAATAAAACACTTTTACTTGTTAAAACTTGCTCTTGGTAATACATGCTTCCCAAAGTTTAGAAAACAACACTAATTGTAATCCATTTGATGGATTCTCATCCTATAGTTTTTCTTTGGATAAAAAGGGTTTCCAAGGGGACCTAGTGTTAACTACCATACTACTAAAAAAGGGGTGTAAGGGTGTCACAAGGGGTTGTACTTAACAGTACCTTGGTGTACTATCTTGGAAGAGCCAAGCTACTACGAGATATAAATAGTAATATAGTAGAAGTGATGCAATTTTCATAAGTGAATAAGTAAACATGCATAAGGTAAATATTTGCACAATCTTATTAACAATTAGGTGGCTTGACTTATTCAAAAAAAATCCTTGGTTGTCTTCTTCATAATCTCCTTCTTCCTCAAAAGCTCCATCGTTCGTATCTTTCATCGCAACAAGGGACACAAACAACAAGCACACATGAAAAACAAAAGGCACTAGTACAAGACACCACATAAGTAAACAAGGCATGCACATCTTACATTAGGTATTGAAAATATGAACTTATAGCACTTTGAATCACCCCATTTACATTTAGTAAACTCCTTTTAGGGAACAAATACTAAACGCTACCTAAATAAGTTGATTTATGCCACGACCAAGTTATGTAAGGTATCAATATGCAAAAATGATATAACGGGGTAGGTATTGAAATAAGAAAACCACCAGAAGTGATTTCATCATTTTATCATTGTATTTATTTAATTATACTTTTCCTACAAAAAACCACATGCAGTAGTAAACAATTCACCAAAATTCAACAGTTGATCAATTAAGTCTATAAAAATAGGATTTGGTGTATATTGAAGTACCACATTACTAATAGTTGGAATTAACTCAAAATCATCTATTTTTGTTATCTTCACAAATTTGTACCAACCGATCTGTCAGTATTTTATAAAAAATCACTTCAGATGATATACATATCTACATGGAACCAAACCAGTTCTGAATGTTAGGTATTTTAATAAGGCTTCAGCACAAATTGGATTAAATGTATTTAGAGTTAGAGATCTCCAATTATTGATTCTTGAGTGAAATATGCACATTTTAGTAGATCAATTCTCAAGAAAAAACATAAATTATTTTGGGCTAGAGACTTGTTCTGTATGTTAGAGAATTTACTCAAGAATATGTGAAAAATGTAGATCTAGGATTTCTTGGTAATTTATCATTTTCTTATGAATTTAAACGTAGTAGTGGATTTACCGATCTGGAATAAAACATAAAACAGAATAAAAATCCGCAGACGGGCTGCAACACAGAGGACCCGGCCAGGGAAATCTGGGACGGCCCAGTCAGTACCGAGGCACGTGCATAGGGGCATGTTTGAATGCGGTCAGGCGGGGTCCACCCATTAGTCGAAGCGATGGCTGAACCAGTATCGGGCGACACTGGCTGTCAGATCTAATCGATAGCCCATGGTCGTCTTCAACCCCGCGACATGCCAAACAGCACCCAAACCTTAGGGGTGATAAGGGAGGTGCAAGAGCTCACCCAGAAGGGTTGCCAGATGATGGGGAGGCTACAAGGTGATGCAATAGTCAATGACAGGCTCAAGGATGGTCAACATCGATGCCTTCAGTGCAGATCTAGGGAGGCACATGTCGAGTATGTAGGAGGTGTTTCGGATCTCGGCGGGGATGATGCATGAGGCTACCCTAGACCAAAATTGAGCAAGGATTAGATGGGTAAGGCACATGTAGGGATTTGGGAGAAGAAAGAGAGGAGAATGGGGCACTGAGACGACTGATACGTCCATTTTGCATCACTATTCTATATCATAATTTACTGTTATTCATTGATATATTTCATATTAAGATATGATACTTATGTTATTTCATCTGTTTTTGCATGGGTGATGACTTTTAGAGCATGGACCGCTGCAGTCAGGATTCTGATGGAAAATGCGCTGTTTGGAGGCAAAATTCGCGAAGATCAGAAAATCCGGGAAAACACATGGAAAATTCTATTTTTCCAGAAGACGAAGATTGCCAGAAGGGGAGTGGAGATGGGCCATAGGGGGCCCACACTGCCCCTGGTGCGGGAAGCCCTAGGCCGCGCCAGCAGGTGGTGTGGCCACCCTGTCCCACTCCGGGCTCTCCCCTCTGGCGTATATTATCCCCATGGAACCCTAATACCTGGGGAGCTACAAAAAAAAGATTTCGTCGCCTCGGCAGGGCGGAAAACTATAGAGAGAGAAAGATCTCTCTGGCAGACAAAATTCTGTCGGGGGAATTCCTTCTCGGACAGGGGAGATCGTCGCCATCAACACCACCATCAAGCTGGACTTCATTGGGATCATCATCATCCACATCATCATCTCCACCAGCACCATCATCACCACTCCATACCGCTGTAACAATTAGGTTGAATCTTGCATAGTTCTTAGGGGAAACTTTCCCGGTGTTGATTACTCCTTGTAGTTGATGCTATTGAGTGAACCATTGAATTATCATTTTTGTTCAGATTGTTACATATCATTATTTCATATCTGATCTTGATCCATATGATGTCTTGTGAGTAGTTCGTTTAGTTCTTGAGGACATGGGAGAAGTCATGTTGTTAGTAGTGGAATTGTGTTGAGAAAGATTCAATGGTTTGATATTTAAGTTGTGGTGTATTTCTGCTAGTGGTGTCATGTGAACGTCAACTACATGACACTTCACCTATATGGGCCTAGGGGAATGCATTGTGTATTTGACTACTAATTGTAGGGGTTGCCGGAGTGACAGAAACCTGAACCCCCGTTAGGAAACCTTTGCACAAGGGATGTCAGGGTCTTAGAGTTTAAAGCTGTGGTTAGGTTTCTATCTTAATTACTTTCTTGTACTTGCGGATGCTTGCAAGGGGTAAAATCACAAGTATGTATTAGTCCTAGGAAGGTCGGTACATTAGCATAGGTTCCCCCACATAACACTTAGCAAACTAAAGAAGATTAATCAACTATATGAAGCGAAAGCACTTGACGATATTCCCATGTATCCTCGAGAACGTTTGGTCATCTTAAGTAATACAACCGGCTTGCCCTTTGCTAAAAAAGGATTGGGACACTTGCTGCATTTACTATTATTGTCTTTTATTTACTCGTACTTTATTTACCTGCATTATCAAAAACCCCTAAAAATCCGTTTGCTAAGTATTTACAGAGAATTCCTGCTCCAAGCCACTTGCCAACACCTCCTGCTCCTCGTTGGGTTCGACACTCTTACTTATCGAAAATACTGTGATACACCCCCTATACTTGTGGGTCATCAAGACTATTTTCTAGCGCCGTTGCCGGGGAGTGAAGCGCTATTGGAGAGTGGAACTAGTAAGGGAAACTTCTACTGTGAGTATTGTTTACTGCTATTAGTTGCTCTATTTCAATATGGATAGTTCGCTGAGTTTCTTATTTCGTAATGCTACTACCACTGCTAAGGTAGTAGATGAACCACCACCTGCTGAGAATGATACTTTTAAAATACCTACAAGAATTATTGATCGTGTTATGGATAACTACTATTTTGGAGATGGAACTGTTCATCCCGTTGACCATTTACTCTTTATACACGAATTATGCGGGTTGTTTAAGTTTGCAAGTATTACAACAGATCAAGTCAAGAAGAAGTTATTCTCATTATCACTGAAAGGAAGAGATGAGGAATGGTATAAGCTACTGAAGAATGGTCAAGCTCTTGAATGGGAGGAAGTAGTACCTCTCTTTTATTCAAAAGTTTATCCTCCTAGTGAGATTCATAAAGATCGGAATCAAATATACAACTTTTGGCCTCTTGATGGAGAGAGTACAACTCAAGCTTGGGGGAGACTGAAGTTACTAATGCTCAAATGTCCTATTCATGAGCTCCCTCACAATATTATTATTAATAACTTTTATGCAAGACTTTCTCTTCATGATAAGGATCTATTGGATGCTTCTTGCGCTGGATCATTTACACGCATGGAAGAAGAAGCTAAATGGGATCTTCTAGACCATATTCAAGACAATGCTAAAGCATGGGAGAATGATACAGGAAGAAAGTCAGGTATAGATTATGATTATGAATGCATTGAATCTTTTATGGGAACTGATGACTTTCAAAATATTAAAAATGCTTATGGTTTAGACTCTCAAGCTATTGCAACTTATTTTAAGGCTTTTGCTTCCTATATTGAAGTTCCTAAAAAGAAGTGGAATAAGTATCATGCACCTTATAAAGACATTGTTAGTAGTGTTCCTACAAAAAATACTAAAGTTTATACTACTAATCATGTTTTACCTGAACTTTACATTGAGAAAATACATTTCCCGGTTAAAGTAAAGGAACATTCTATGATAGCTAGTATGGTTAATGAAAGTACAAATAAAGCTATTGAACCTGGTAAACAAATGGATGATGAACCTATAATAGCAAATGTGAAAGACTTTGTCACTAAATATATAGAAAAGGGACACACTATCCATTGTAAGGATATCCCTAATATTGTTTCATAAAGTAGTGTTATGAGAGCTAGTGTCCCTATGTTTTCTGTTAGGATAAGTGATCATTGCTACAATGGTTCATGTGATAGTTATACCATTAAATTTATGCATGATACTGAAGGTTATTATGAGAGAGGGAAGACGGTTCTAATGCATCTCAATAATATTAAGTTTCCTTGCTTTACGCTAAAAGACTTTATGTTGCACTTGTTTTGCCGTCCTATGCTTGCAGCTTCTGGTTTCAACAATTTATTTGCTTACAAAATTCCCTTGCATAGGAAGTGGGTTAGACTTAAACATGTGTATTTTTGCTTCTTGATGCTCTCTTTCACTTCAATTCATATTCTTATGTGAGCATCATTGAAATTATCATGCCCATCTTAATGGCTATAAAGAAAGAGCTTTTTGGGAGACAACCCAATTTATTTGTGGTTTTAGTTGTTTTTGTTTATTTGAGTCTTGGAAGTTATTACTTTGCTAATAACCTCTCCTTATCCTTTTTGTTTGGTTTTTTGCCAATATCAACCTCTAATGAGACAGAAGTAAAATTTGGGGAAGTTGCTGTCCCGAAACAGATTTTTGTGCTTCACTGTAAAAATTCGTGAGAGATTACGTCGGTTTGAGCTGTAATTGTTTGTGCTTCTGCCATAGGTTGTTATTTAATTTTTGTTAGTTTTTCACTTCTTGATTTGAGCAACAGAAGATTTTCAAAAAAATTGATCTTTACCCGCTGGTCTGTTTTGACAGATTTTGCCACTCTCGCATTTGCCTCTTAAATCGATTTCCTTTTTTTGAATTCTTTTGGGTTTTCGGAAGGAGTTGCTACAGTAGCTTATGTTCTGATGGATTTAAGTTGAAATTGAACTTAAAAGGTTTATTACCTCTCTTATACTAATGTTGCTAATGAGAATTGTGTGAAAGAAATTTCCAGGTTAGTGGATAAAATGGTGTAATAAGAAAGTGAAAGGTTTCATGACTCAAGCAATAAGTGTATGAAGATGAAGATATTGATGTTATTCAAGCGGTAACTCCGGAAAAATTTATCAAAGACCAAATTCATAGACATGCAGAGTCTGTTTTCAAATAGGTAACAGTTCTAGTAAGAAAAGTCCATGAAGAATCTAGTCAGTTACATTTTTGCAGTTTCTATCCAACAAGGAAAGCTACGAAGCAAAAGAGGGACGGAAACGGAGCCAGGGTGGCTCACACCACCCCCTGGCACAGGCCCCCTGGCCATGCCAACCGGTGGTGTGGCCGCCCCAGAGTCCGTCTCTAACCCGTTTTCTCCCAGTACCTTCCTTTTGTTATAAAAATTCTTAATATATAATCCCCCGGATCCCACGAGGTTCGTATATCATGTTCTCGTTGTGTTTTCATTTCGATCTTTTTCTGCCAGGAACTATTCTTAAAGATTAGAAGCACAATGGTCTCCGCCAAGGATAAGGGAAAGGAGCCTATGGAGAAGGATCCCCAAGACCCCAGGCATGAGAAGGAGATCGATGAAGAGGAGGCAAAGAAAAGCCAGCATCCGCACACCGGCACTACCATTGCAAGCATTGGAGTGGTGGCAAACCCTGCAAGGATCAAAAGGACTGAACGGATGTCAACTGGAGGGAAGCCTCCGTGTCCTTGCTTGGCTCCACAGTCACCTTCTCCATGCACCAAGAATCCCTTCCATACCCTTATCCATGAGCATAAATTCCAGAATATGCCCAAGGAGAAACTACCCTCCAATTGGGATATGCCTCGTTCTAACCATGCAGGAAAAGAAGACTTCAAGGAGGAAGAGTGGGGAAAGAATCGTACGAGCTGGGATTCACAACCTGGCATGATCATGCACCGCATTAAGCACAACTCGGAGTTGATTCGTATTCTCACCTTCGAGATTGAGGACTTGAGGAAATTGATCGAAAATCTCATCGAGAGAACACCACCACCACCGAAGGAGTAATTCATCATCAGGTTTTGGCACCCCTTGGTTTGTTCCAAGCTTGGGGGAGTGTCGCGGTATCACATCATTATCTTCTATCTTTTTACCTTTTTAGTAGAGTTATATCATGAATAGAGAAGTTATCATGTAGGATGGTTTGCATTATGGAAGTGCCCCGCCCCCTCTCGTTAGATATCTATGTATCCCTTGGTGTGAGCTGCCTTTATGGAATATTAATGATAAGTTCTATCATTTACACTTTTGCATATCTTATATTAGTTTTAAATTTCTATTATATTATTGATCTTGTTGTTAGTATTGGTATCACTTTGGGATCATTGAGTTAATTTAGTTGGTTTTGGCAAACCTGACTCGGTCAGTAGCAACACTATTTTGAGAATTGAATGAAAAAGATAAAAGTACTCTAAAGAAATATAATTTCATCATCTTTCTTTCTTGATTTGCTCATAAGTTTAGTATTCTCTAGTTAAGATCTTTTGTGCTTCCAAGGAAGATTGCATGTTGGTTTTTATCACTTGTATGTTTGTTTGTTTCCTTTAACTCTTGTGCTTGCTACCCAGCCTTGCTAGCCAAAAACCTGTACCGAGAGGGAATGCTTCTCATGCATCCAATCCTTAAATCAAAACCTATGCCATTTGTGTCCACCATACCTACCTACTAGCACTATTGCTATTCCAAGTAAATTCATGTTTTTATCTACCTTCCGAATTAAACTTGTTATGTGAAAATTAGTGATTAAAGCTCTCACGAACTTGATGGCACACTTTACTTTCTTGCACTTAATAAACTTTAACCATTGTGCCCATCTATGTTGCGTATATGCTTGCGCTTTGTAAGTTGTGAATTAGCAGAACCATGCTATCATGGGGAACACTTTCAACATTGCACTTGTACATTGTACCTAGTTGATATCATGCTCTTTTGTTTATGGATGTCGTCAGTGTGAAATGAAAGGGGAGCTTGTAAGTCCATGGAGTTATGTATGTGTGTTAGAGAAATGCTTGGGCCGCTGCAATCCATGCCTAATCATGGTGCAAACCTGCAGCGTAACCATAATGAGCAATATATGAAGCATTCTTCTTATAAAAAAGAGATTGAGATTGAGAAAAAAAAAGAGATGAGAAAAGAGGAAAGCGAGAAAAAGCACCATTTTCCCATGGTAAATAAGAAGATTGCTGAGATGCTCGTTGTCTGCTTGCCTTGTCATTTTGATATGGGGATTCGTCCATATCATCGGCCAAGGGGTACCCCGTTGGCGGTTCTCTATGATACACATATACTTACTATGACAAGAACTTACCGGTAACTAAACTTGACTAGCATGAGGAGCGGCCCTCGTATTCAAGGGACATGAGATTTTCAACTTACAACTTGTCAAGCTATCCTCATATTTGATCACTTTAACCTTAATCACCTAAATATGCCTATGATAGGGGCAATGAGAGCTGAAAGCTAATAAGTATCATAATTTTTGGAAGCTCTTTATGAAACTTGAAATCCCTACTTCCCTCTACGAAGGGCCTATCTTTTACTTTTTAGTTGAGTCAGTAAACCTATTCCCTTCTATCTCAAGCAAGTATTTTGAGTTGTTGTATTTCATTCATTCATATAATGATTTATTCAATCATGTTTCTTATGTTCCTTGTTTTGCACATTGCTCTTATCTTAGTGAATACTACTTTGAAAGCTATCATTGAAAACCCTTTATGTGTGAACTCCTGCAAATTGTCAACTATTCTTCGACCAAGAGCTAAGTTTGCCATTACCAATTGTGATTTACTTTATGTATCTTTATTGTGTTTCCATTACTTATTGCAAGTTAAGTTATATAATAGTGACTTGTCTTCTATTATGATTTGTGTATTGATGAATGTGATGCTTCTTGTCCGTATTCTTTTATCGACTCTTCACTCCATAAACCTAAGGTCATGTTTATTGAGCTCAGTTTTCGCTTGGGGACAAGCGAAGTCTAAGCTTGGGGGAGTTGATACGTCCATTTTGCATCACTATTCTATATCATAATTTACTATTATTCATTGATATATTTCATATTAAGAGATGATACTTACGTTATTTCATTTGTTTTTGCATGGGTGATGACTTTTGGAGAATGGACCGCTGTAGTCAGGATTCTGATGGAAAAGGGGTTGTCTGGAGGTGAATTTCGCGAAGATCATAAAATCCGGGAAAATACATGGAACATTCTATTTTTCCAGAAGACGAAGATTGCCAGAAGGGGGAGTGGAGATGGGCCACAGGGGGCCACACCACCCCCTGGTGCAGGCAGCCCTAGCTCGCGCCAGTAGGTGGTGTGGCCACCCTGGCCCACTCCAGGCTCTCCCCTCTGGCGTATATTATCCCCATAGACACCTAATACCTAGGGAGCGACCACAGAAAGATTTTGCCACCTCTGCGGGGCGGAAAACTACAGAGAGAGAAAGATCTCTCCGCTAGACAGAATTCTGCCGGGGGAATTCCCTCCTGGAGAGGGGAGATCATCGGCATCAACATCACCATCAAGCTGGACTTCATCGGGATCATCATCATCATCACCATCATCATCTCCACCAGCACCATCATCACCACTCCATACCGCTATAACAATTGGGTTGAATCTTGCATAGTTCTTAGGGGAAACTTTCCCGGTGTTGATTACTCCTTGTAGTTGATGCTATTGAGTGAACCATTGAATTATCGTTTATGTTATGATTATTACATATCATTATTTCATCTCTGATCTTGATCCATATGATGTCTTGTGAGTAGTTCGTTTAGTTCTTGAGGACATGGGAGAAGTCATGTTGTTAGTAGTGGAATTGTGTTGAGAAAGATTCAATGGTTTGATATTTAAGTTGTGGTGTATTTCTTCTAGTGGTGTCATGTGAACATCGACTACATGAAACTTCACCTATATGGGCCTAGGGGAATGCATTATGTATTTGGCTACTAATCGTAGGGGTTTCCAGAGTGACAAAAACCTGAACCCCCGTTAGGAAACCTTTGCACAAGGGACGTCAGGGTCTTAGAGTTTAAAGTTGTGGTTAGGTTTTGACATGGGTATACCTTACGGGTACACGAATGTGGCATATACGGTCCAAATACGGTGGAATCCCACAGTGTTGCTAAGGCCCAATAAGGATTTCGAGTGGCCCACGGACTCTCGATTGCTTGTGAGACAAGAAAAAGCTTAATATAGAAAGTTCGAAGGGAAAACCCTAATCTATAACCGACTCGACCTGCTACCCGAGACCTAGCCTATCTATATAAAGGCTAGGAGGGGGTGGCGAGGAGGACAATCACAACCCTAGTTTCCATAACTCTCGCCAGATTGCATCTACGCGCCCCTGTAATCTTTGATTCCTTCGTTAATTCCAAGAGCAGACAAGCAGGAGTAGGGACCTCTACGAG